>CM060926.1:908276250-910776250 GCA_030737875.1 Allium sativum
TATATAACATTATCATTGGATTGGTGTGAAAAAAAATTAAAATTAATTAACATTTGTGTAAATTAGAGAATGAGATTAAACCAAATGATCATTTTGTGTTAATCAGATTTGTTGATGTAAATTAACAATTATGTTAATTAGGAAAATAGTGAATCAAATCCTTGTATCATGTTTGTATAAAATAGTTGAAAATATATTATGTTTGTTTCGTTGAAAACAAATATTTCATGATTGATAAGATTAAGAAAAATAACAATTTATTTATAAAATGTTAATTGAAAAAAATATATAACATTTTGGTGATAAAATGTTAAGATAAAGAAAAATAACATGTTAGTTATAAAATATTAAGATATTCTTTTATATGTTATTATAACATAATAAAAAGGTTAACAAAAAATTCACTTTTTATTGTCATTAGAATTGTAGAATTTGTTATACAAATGGAAATTTAATTTTCATTTGTCATTAGAAACTTAGAGTGTGTATGCAAATAAAAAAATTTACTTTTTATTTGTTATGTTAAACATAGAATAATGTATGCAAATAAAGTGTTCTTCTATTTGCCATGTTAAACATTAAAATATGTTATGTGAACAATTTTTTTTTTATTATTTAGACATTAGAATTGGAGAACCTGTCACATTAATAAAAACTGTAACGACCCAGAAAATCTGAACCGATTTAAAATTTTTAAATTGGCTAAAATAGTGGATTTTAAATATTTAAAATAAATATTTTAAATAATAACAGTGAAAAGTGAGTTTGAATCGATGTTTGAAAACAAATATAATTAACTCTAATTATAAACAAGGCCTAAAATGGCGCTGTAGTTTCAAAAACTGAATTCAAACTTTGACGGACTGTACCGGGTGCAAAACAAAACGGATTTGAGTGAAACCAAAAATATTTAAATCTGTTAGTGAATACCTTTCTAATGAATCTGAAAAATCGAAGTTTCATAGCGAAAAGCAAAAGTTATGGCCAAATGAATTTTAAGAAAGGTCGCTATGGAATTTATGTAGCCCGTGAAATTGGCCATTTTGCAAATGACCTCGGAATTCGACGAAACCACTTTTGTTGGATCCGGGATGTGAAGTTATTGCTAGGTTTCAAATTTCATAATTTTTGAAGCTAGTATGTGAGCGTGGCAAAGGAAAACATGTTTTGGTCAATTATAGTTAAATTGGATCGACCAGAAATGGGCCTTTTTGCAAACGGTCTCAGAATTCGACCAAACTAGTTTTGTTGGGACCGTATCGTCAAAACTTAGCCAGATTTATTTTTCTGGAATTTTTCGAATTAGTTTGTGGCCCTGGCAAATTGAAATGTACGTTCAAATCGAATATTGAATGTTATATATTTTAAATTGAATGAAAAATGACTGAAACAGTCGAATGGGCCTTCGAAACATATCCCATTGTGTTCGGAATGGGGGTAAAACGCTAGGGACGAAAGTCGTTGGGTTTGAATTGGTGTTCGTGTGTGAAAGAGGATATTTTCGGATTTTTAAAATATATAAATAAACAAAAAAAATATCATTGGTCATAAAATTTATTTTCTCTCTCCCCGAAGTTCGACTGAAGGCGGAAACACGTTCAAACCTTCCCCCTCATTTTTCGATCAATCCACGCCGAATTAGCTCGTGCCACAGTTGAACTTTTTGAAGATCTTCTCGAGATCTTCAAATCCATATAAAGTTTGGAATTTTTCGTGGCCTGTGGAGTGCGAATCGACGCCAGGAAGTTTGGCCATTCAAAGCGCCGCCGCCGTCAACCAGGGCCACCGAAGTGGACCCCGCTCCAGGCGCCAGTGCGCCTCTCTCCCCTCTTCCTCGCTGCGCTGGCCGATCGACGAATAGCTTCACGAATCGAAAGAAAATTCAAAACCTAGTTTTGAACAAATCAGCTGAGGTACGGCCATATTTAATTTCAATAGTTTTAACACCTTTAAACCGTTCCAAACTTTGAAAAATCATATCTTTTTCGTGTGTTGACAGAATTCAGTGAAACAAGAGACAGTGGACTCGTGTGGACGTCTTCTACCTTCTAGAAGAGACCGCACATTTTTCTGAGCCTTCTGCTATTTTTGGTGGAGTGGAATCCAATGTGAGATTTCTAATTTATAAACGATATAGAAAACGACGATGTATAAATTATATAGTCGATGTATGAGTTATATAAGCGTTGTACACCTCTTGTATAAGCGTTGTATAAGTTGTACGTTCGATGTATAAGTTATATATGCGTTGTAAAAATTATATATGTGTTGAAATAGAAGTGAATTGCCATATATATATATATATATATATATATATATATACACACGCCCCTCGTCCATAAACCATGGACGATATTTATTGGTTGTGATTGGTTTGAAAATTGATTGATAGCGAATGGTTGATTGGAATTGTTTGTGGTTGATATTGATTGATTGTGGTTGAAAAATACCCATTTGTGGTTGAGAAATATTTGGTTGAAATCACATAGGATTAGTTTGTGGAAATGAAATAAATATACTTACCGCCTGCGTGCGAACTAGATGCATGATTCCCCATTGTCAAAAACCGCGAGGTTTTAAGGTAGAGCGAGGAGCCGTACTAGGGACTGTCCCGGTTTTAACTACCCTGCCGTTATGCTGCCGAAATTTTGAATAATATTCATGTGTTTGAATTATTTTCATTTGTTGAAACTATATTTACCAGTTGAATAGAAAACCATCATGTGTTGAATCGATATTCATTCGTTGAATTGAAATTCATGTGTTGAATGGTATTCATATTTTGAAAGCAATTGTTCTATAATAAAAATCCCATTTTTAACATCAATATGAAATGTATAAAATAATCTTGTTTTGAAATAAATTGTTTTATAATAAAAATCCTATTTTTATCACCTATATTAACTATATAAAATAATCGTGTTTTGAAATAAATTGTTTTACCTTAAAAATCACATTTTTATTATATACATGAATTGCTAAATATAGTGAAGTGTTGAAATAGAAGACAGTTAGATAAAATTATCATTTTTATCAAATGTATGAAAAGAATATAGCTTTGAAATCGAAGAATCGATATATATATATATATAAATAGAATTAAAATGTATTGAATAACGAAGCTGCAGTTTGTATTTTGAAACCGTGTTTTCAAACGATTATACCGGGAGATCTGACCATCGGATTTTCCTGAAATCGTAACCGTTGGGTTCGCTTTGTAAATAACTTTCCAACGGCACCAACTTTGTAAAAATCCAACGGTTGGATTGTCTGGAATGTTTAATTCAAATCTGAAGAAAAACAGCGCCAGAATCGATTATATATATATATATATAATTATATTTAATCGAATAACGACGCTGCAGTTCGTATTTCGAAATCGAAACTTCAAACGATTATACCGGGAGGTCCGACCGTCGGATTTTCCCGAAACTGGAACCGCTGGATTCGTTTTGAAAAGATCTTTCTAATGATGTAAATTTTGTGAACATCCAACGGTTAGATTTTCAGATAGGTGTAAATCAAATCTGAAGAAAAACAGCGCCACGGCCGCGTTATGGCCCGAAGCGTCGTTTTGAATAAATTGGCTATTTTAAAATAAATAAAATAGCGATAAATCGTTATAAAATATTATAAACAATATGGATGTGATTTGGAAATTAACTGAAGGTTAGCTAAGTCGAATGGTTTCCTGGGTGTTGATCTGATGTTGGTTTCGGCCTTCGGGGTTAATATTTGGGAAATCGTTCTCTTACTGATTGACGGTTAGTGACTAATGAATTGAAATGATACGTAATAGTGTTTGTGTAGCACTTGTTTATTATATACGCGGGTTGCTCAGAAAGACCGGGTTTATCCCATTCTGAATAACTGAATCGACGATAAGAAATCGAAGATGAAGACGGTGGTCGAAGACCGGAGATCTTCACCTCGTTTGGATGGTAACCGAGGTCCTGATTGGGAGGCATCCCAAAATATGGATAATGAGTGGTGATCGTCCAGACGTACGTGGTGATCGATGGGTTTGCAAGGTATATAGTGCCTCCGGCTTCGTTCAGACCCAGAACGGACTTGCAAATGGACTATGTGTCTGACATTGGATTTTATTCTGTGTTGATTGATCTCTATTAAATATACATCTGTTTGGCGGTGGAGAATTTATTCTTTTGTTTAACGCCCTTCTCTGAAACGCACGAGCTCAGAGGTTGTATATCGATGGACATCAGTCGCATGGCATGAATTGCTAGTGTGGCATGCCTAATTGGCAAATGATCAGGGCTTCTGTTGAAAAGAAAAGTCTTGTGGAGATGATCAAAGCACTGCCTGTATGGCGTAGCTTTGTGTATAAAGTAAATTCGCGAGCCTCACACCCCGGTATGAACCAGAAACGGGAGAAGGACCTTAGGAAGGGCATGCGTTTCTTTCTAGCTAGGAGTTGTGTCGGTGTTTTTACATGGCCTGACATTTTATTTATGTGGTTGTTACTGTTGCGAGGCTCCTCGATTAGATCGGACGATCCGGGTCCGATGGAGTCATTCGTTGGCTCATTTGCGCCCCATAGGGCGGGGAGACGTATTGTTCAGGCATAATAATCCACATCGATGGACCGGCCCTGACGATCCAGGGGGCAGTTGCGGCTGTTCCTGAGACATGGTAGGCTAGATTGTCTCGAAGTCGGTAAGGACTATCTTTTGCCTTGGTTCATGACGGAAATCCAATTTCCAAATACGTGACTATGCGGTTTTGATTGTATACCTATATATGGCGACATAGTGGTATGGGGCATTAATGTCGTCTATGATTGATAGTTATGATTGAATTTGTTTTTGAAACATATAAACACTAGTAATAATATCGAATGCTTTTGTTTTATTCGTATCAATCATATTTTGGCCATTATAAGGTAAAAACTCTATCCTCCGGTTTGCGTTGCATTGTGTGATGGGAACTGAGTCTTATAATGGCTTCATTTTTATAAAAAGCATTGCGATGTTTAAAAGAATGATTTGTTTTTAAGCACTGGCAATCCGATGGAGTAAAAACGTTCCACGAAAGTGGCGTGGTCCTGAGATTAGCCATATTTGAAATGTGTTGAGTTGATTTCTCATACCAATCCCATGACTGACTCGTAGTTTGTTTCACTTTCAAACTCGGGTGCCTCTTTTTCTACACGGGCAGCCTTGTATTCAGGTTTAGCTGGTTCTTTCTGGATAGCTGGAGCTGAAGATGGATTCTATTATTTATCTCTTTTTATGCTGTTCAACTCCTATTGTACATTATGTTTGTTTTTCCGCTGTAGACATATATGTATAGCAGAACTGTATTTGTACTAAGTATGATCCTGTATACTGTGTAACTCTGATGATTACGTTTATCCAGTATATTCTATTGTGCATTATCTGGTGTATTTATTTAATTTTGTTCTGCTATTATCTGTTTATGTGTTATATTCCAAGGATTACTCTTGCCACCGTCCGTACGGGGTTTGGGGTCGTCTCAATTGGTATTAGAGCTTTGGTTAAGCTTAGTTCTGGAATATAACATATTAACGAACTCGTCAGAAATAGAACCAGTAGTGTTCTAGGATGGGCAACTCAATACAGATAGGATCAGTGATATCCTAGTATGAGTAGTAGAATGAAATAACACCTCGATAGACGCATTTACATTCAAGTATTTGTCTCTATATTTTGAAATATCTTTTCTGTTGACCTGACACTTGATCTGTTATTTGCAGAAGTACTAGAAAATGAGTGTCAGAAACAGAAGGAATGCAGAACCGGATATTGAGGCCCTATTAATCAAATATCGAAATATGGGTGGAATACCGTTCTCTGGTGAAGAATCTATTATGAAGACACAAGCTTGGATTCGTTCTGCTGAAAAGATCTTTGATGGTTTAAAGCTGAGGAATGACCAGAAAAGATTACTGGCATCCTGGGCACTCAAAGATGAAATTTTGTTCTGGTGGGATTCGGTTATAGAGAATAATCCAGAAGGTGATATCACTTGGGACAGATTCAAAGTGATTTCCTAGAAAGATTTACTCCTCCCAAAGCAACCGAGCAATTATGTGATGAATTTTCTTATCTGATACAAGGTGATATGACCATCCTAGAATATCATAAGAAATTCAACGAACTTTCTCACTTTGCACCTCATCTAATTCAAAATCCGAAGAGGAAGAATTTGATATTTATCAATGGGCTTCAAAGAAAATATCAGAACAGTGTAATGAGGAACGTGAAGCTCCCCTTTTCTAAAATGACATACATGGCTTAACAATACGAGGATCTCGACGAGAAAGGCATGTTGCGAGATGAAGAAGAAATCAGTTCTAGCAGCAAAAGAAAATTTGAAGCTGATAGCCCAGAGACAAGTGTGCAGCCTGAGGCCAGTACGAAGGCTGAAGTCAAAAGGAGGCCAAAGATCAATCAGTAAAAGGTAAAGATAGTCGTATGTCTAAAGTGCGATCAGCAAGGGCATTCGATGAGAAACTGTAGATCTTCGAACAGACGAAAGGGTGATGGGTCTAAATCCGGGATGAATTTTCAAGAGAATAGAAAGTGCAGTCAATGCCAACAGGCTGGTCATGTAAACCAGGATTGCTGGCTATTGAAAAAGACCAAAGAGGCTCAGATAAATGAAGTGGCAGAAGGGCCTGCATCTTCGTCTACTCCGGAAAGGCCAGATGTTTTAGAAGGCACGCTCACGGTCAAAGATATCCCAGTTAAAGTACTGTTTGACACCGACGCGTCGTGAAGCTTTGTTGCAAAGAATGCAGCTAAGAAGCTGGATTTGAATTTGAAAAAGCTCAAGGAACCAATGACTGTCCAGAATCCGGTTCGGGGTTCCATTGTTCTCAGTTGGGTTTGTGAAGTGTCGGTTTCCTTTTCTCGTTATCGGTTCCCTACCATCGCAGCCATCATGAAGTTTACAGAGTTTGATCTTATCTTGGGGTTAGACTGGTTGACCAAGTATGAAGCCGAGGTTAAATGCGCTGACAGAGTCATTAAGGCGAAGATTAAATCAGGTGATTATATAACCATCCCCTGTGAAGGTCAGAATGCTAATAGATGGGACTTCTGGGCAGCTTTAGATGTTTCTCCAGCTCAAATAGAAAATATGCCGGAAGTCACAGAGAATATTCCTGACCTCATGAAAGACATTCCTGTCATCAAGAACTATGCGGATATGTTCGAGGAAGTTGTTCGCTTACCTCCGCAAAGGGAAATAGATTTCAAAATTGCTTTAATTCTGAATGCAAGGCCGGTAGTTCACGCTATTCGAAGAATGTCCTTGAAAGAGAAAGAAGAACTTGACAATCAAACACGATAGCTAGTATGGAAGGGTCTGATCAGGCCTAGTTTCTCTGATTGGGGAGCAGCAGTCGTATTTGTCCCAAAATCCGACGGTACTCTACGGCTATGTGTGGATTATCGGGATTTTAACAAGCAGACAATAAAGAATAAATATCCATTGCCGCGGATTGATGATTTGTTGGTTCAATTAAATGGCGTACATGTATTTTCACGAACGGACCTAGCTACAGGTTTCCATCAATCTCGAATTATCGAAGAGTGTGTTCCAATGACAGCATTCAGAGGTCCCGACTTATTCTACGAGTGGTTAGTAATGCCGTTCGGCTTATGTAACGCTCCAGCTTACTTCGTCGATCTGATGAATAGAGTGTTCAGAGGAGTCCTGAATAAATTTGTTCTGGTTTTTATTGACGATATTCTAATCTTCTCTAAATCAGAGGCCGAACATGAAAAGCATCTGGAATAGGTTCTAGAGATTCTGAGAAGGAACGTTCTAAAAGCCAAACTATCCAAATGTATATTCTGGCAAGATGAAGTAAAATTTCTGGGCCACGTCATATCGAAAGAAGGAATTGCTGTGGATCCAAGTAAAATCACAGCTATTCAGAATTGGAAAAAGCCCAGTACTCCTATAGAAGTCCGCAGTTTTCTCGGATTGGCTAGTTATTACCAGAAGTTCGTTAAAAACTTTTCGAAGATATCTGGTCACTTAACGAAGCTTACAAAGAAGCACTCTAAATTCAAATGGACTCCAGAGAGTGAAGAGGCTTTTGAAGAGCTAAAGTTAAGATTAACAACTGCTCCAGTGTTAACCATCATCGATGGCAATCATGATTTGAAACTCTGGACAGATGCTTCTAGAGAAGGCCTTGGTGCAGTGTTAATGCAAAGTGGACAAGTGATTACTTATGCTAGCCGTCATCTGAAGCCGCACGAGAAAAACTACGTCACTCATGATCTTGAGTTGTTGGCTATAGTATTCGTCTTGAAAATCTGGGGACACTATCTCCTGGGTGAGAGATTTGAACTGTTTACAGATCACCAGTCGTTAAAGTATCTGTTCACCCAGAAGGACTTGAATCTGAGGCAGCAACATTGGCTAGAGTTCCTTGCAGCATACGATTTTGAGATTATATACACTCCAGGGAAAGCCAATGTTGTGGCCGATGCGCTGAGTCGAAAGAATGTAATGATCGCCAGCTTTATTATTACGACTTCCTTGATTGACAAAATATCTATTCTTCAGAAGGAGGAAAACTTTATTAAGGATATGATCAAAAGGATTCAGAAAGGCGAACCCTCGTGTTTTCAAACAGATAACGACGAGACCCTAAGGTTGAAAGGAAGGATTTGTGTTCCTGACATCCCAGAGTTAAAACGGGAAGTGTTAGACGACTGTCACAAGTCCAAACTGAGTATCCATCCTGGTGTGGCCAAAATGTATAACGATCTCAAGCGAACATTCCGGTGGAAGGCTATGAAAAGAGATGTTTCAATATATGTTAGCCGATGCCCCACTTGCCAACTAGTCAAAAGCGACCAACAAAAACTTGCTGGATTATTGCAACCGCTAGACGTTCTTGGTTGGAAGTGGGAACATATTTCCATGGACTTCATTGATGGTCTTCCCAGAACCAGAAAAGGGAATGACAGTATTTGGGTGATCGTAGATCGCTTCACGAAGACCACCCATTTCATACCTGTCAGATCAAACAGAACTGCTCAGAGTCTGGCGCAGATATACTTCAGGGAAATTGTAAGGCTACATGGAATGCCGCTCAGTATTGTTAATGATAGAGATACAATATTTACTAGCAAATTCTGGGAGGCATTTCAAGTAGAGCTGGGAACAAAACTGAACTTGAGCACCGCTTATCATCCTCAGACAAATGGTCAGACTGAGAGGGTGAATCGTATTTTAGAAGATCTAATGCGGGCTTGTGTCCTAGATTTCGGTGGATCATGGGAAGACCATCTGCATATGGCTGAATTCTCATATAATAACAGCTACCAGGCGAGCCTGACAATGTCGCCATTCGAAGCATTATATGGTAGACCGTGCCGATCTCCTGCTTGTTGGGTCGAACCTGGAAATAGACTTGTGTTAGGGCCCGATATGATCCGAGAAGCTGCCGACAAGGTCGATTTTATTAAGAAGCGATTACTTACCGCTCAAAGCCGACCAAAGAGTTATGCTGATAGGAGAAGGAGAGATATATCATTTGTTGTTGGCGACTATGTATATTTGAAAGTATCGCCGATGAGAGGAGTTATCCGGTTCGGTAAAACAGGGAAATTGGCGCCCAAATTCATTGGTCCGTTTCCTATTATGGAACGGATCGGAACTCTCGCTTATAGGGTTAAACTTCCTAATTGGTTGCCTGGAGTTCATGATGTGTTTCACATATCTCAACTTCGAAAGCACGTTCATGATCCAGACTTGATCGTGGAGGAAGCAGCTCAGCAAGATATTGAATTTACTCCAGAATTGGCTGTGAGAAGAGAGCCACTAAAGATTGTCGGCAAAGAAACCAAAGAGCTGAGGAACAAGAAGTTTCACTTAGTCAAAGTGCAATGGAGTGGAGATTCGCGAGATTGTACTTGGGAAACTGAGGAGAGCATTCAGAAAGCCTATCCTAGATGCCAAGTGGATATCTCTGATTGACTCCGGTGCAAGGTACATTTACCATACTTTGCAATACCAATTAGTTCTCTACTCTGTTGTTATTTTCTTTCCATGGATGTGCACTTTTAATTCTATAGTCTGAATGAGTTTAAAAGAATATAGAAATTGATTTGTATGATTTTGAAAAGTTAAAAACAATTTGATTGCTATTTGTGTTGTGTGATAGTAAATTATATTAATTAAATTATTGAAACGATAGTTAGTTTAATCAATAATAGAATGAATGGTAGAATTTATTCGATTGAATCCCACATTGAACTGATTTAAAAATAGATAGGAATATATACATGTGCATATATATGTTTGAACAGGTAAATGGATAGCTGTTGAGTAAAGATTTTATTTGCGTGCCCGACAAATAGGTAAACCTTAATGAGTTTGATGTGAAATATTATTATATCAACTACTGTGAATGCCATTTGATGCGGAGTGCTGGTTATTCTGTGTGTAAAAATAAATATCGCCATAGGATAGTAACAATTAATTTTGAACTATATTACATGGCATACTTCTGCAAGATAGGCATACTTCATCATATACCACATAAGCATTTGGAGCTTGTGTGACGAGGTGGAAGATATACCATACGAGCGAGAGGCTTGTATGGAGATGACTATATTTTACAGGTTGAACTGATGACTGATATGGACTATTTAAATTGTAACGATAAAATTGCCAGATTAATAAAAAAAAACCACATGGGTCTGGAGTTGACAATAATCACGTCTCTCTAGTTATTAGATACGGCACATGGACTATTTATTTCCCACACGGGACGAGGTGACGAGGATTTTTCCTCTGGAGCATTAAAAATACACACTCCCTTAGGCTTTGACAGGGTGACGAGAATTTATTCTCTGGAGTTATTATCTATACACGCTCCCCTGTAAACACAAGAATATATCGCTATAAATATGTGTATGCTTATTAGGAATTTTTGGGTACCTAATACGACCCAATAAATTTCCAAACCTCTCCTCGTACAAAGGAGGTTATGGCGAAATTTTTCGAAAATTCCGGGTGTTAGCCAAATTTTTGAAGAATTTGAAAATTCTCAGAAACTGAAAAGTTGGAGAATGGAAGCCAGATCGAACGTAGAGTTGATTAATCAAACCACTTTCGACTTTGTTCCTTTTCGGGGATGAAAAGTTTTAAGTGGGGGAGATTGTAACGACCTAGAAAATCTGAACCGATTAAATTTTTTTAAATTGGCTAAAATAATGGATTTTAATTATTTAAAATAAATATTTTAAATAATAGCAATGAAAAGTGAGTTTGAATCGACGTTTGAAAATGAATATAATTAATTCTAATTATAAACAAGGCCTGAAATGGCGCTGCAGTTTCAAAAACTGAATTCAAACTTTGACGGACTGTACCGGGTGCAAAACAAAACAGATTTGAGTGAAACAAAAAATATTTAAATCTGTTAGTGAATACCTTTCTAACGAATCTAAAAAATTGAAGTTTCATAGTGGAAAGCAAACGTTATGGCCAAATGAATTTTCAGAAAGGTCGCTATGGAATTTATGTAGCCCGTGAAATTGGCCATTTTGTAAACGACCTCGGAATTCGACGAAACCACTTTTGTTGGATCCGGAATGAGAAGTTATTGCTAGGTTTCAAATTTCATAATTTTTGAAGCTAGTATGTTAGCGTGGCAAAGGAAAACGTGTTTTGGTCAATTATAGTTAAATTGGATCAACCAGAAATGGGCTTTTTTGCAAACGGTCTCAGAATTCGACGAAACTACTTATGTTGGGACCGTATCATCAAAACATAGCAAGATTTATTTTTCTGGAATTTTTCGAATCAGTTTGTGGCCCTGGCAAATTGAAATGTACGTTCAAATCGAATATTGAATGTTATATATTTTAAATTGAATGAAAATTGACTGAAACAGTCGAATGGGCCTTCGAAACATATCCCATTGTGTTTGGAATGGGGGCAAAACACTAGGGACGATAGTCGTTGGGTTTGAATTGGTGTTCGTGTGTGAAAGAGGATATTTTCGGATTTTTAAAATATATAAATAAACAAAAAAATATCATTGGTCAGAAAATTTATTTTCTCTCTCCCCGAAGTTCGACTGAAGGCGGAAACACGTTCAATCCTTCCCCCTCATTTTCCGATCAATCCACGCCGAATTAGCTCGTGCCACAGTTGAACTTTTTGAAGATCTTCTCGAGATCTTCAAATCCATATAAAGTTTGGAATTTTTCGTGGCCTGTGGAGTGCGAATCGACGCCAGGAAGTTTGGCCATTCAAACCGTCGTCGCCGTCAACTAGGGCCACCGAAGTGGACCCCGCTCCAGGCGCCAGTGCGCCTCTCTCCCCTCTTCCTCGCTGAGCTGGCCGATCGACGAATAGCTTCACGAATCGAAAGAAAATTCAAAACCTAGTTTTGAACAAATCAGCTGAGGTACGGCCATATTTAATTTCAACAGTTTTAACACCTTTAAACCGTTGCAAACTTTGAAAAATCATATCTTTTTCGTGTGTTGACAAAATTCAATGAAACAAGAGACAGTGGACTCGTGTGGACGTCTTCTACCTTCTAGAAGAGACCGCATATTTTTCTGAGCCTTCTGCTATTTTTGGTGGAGTGGAACCCAATGTGAGAATTCTAATTTATAAACGATATAGAAAATGACGATGTATAAATTATATAGTCGATGTATGAGTTATATAAGTGTTGTACACCTCTTGTATAAGCGTTGTATAAGTTGTACGTTCGATGTATAAGTTATATATGCGTTGTAAAAATTATATATGTGTTGAAATAGAAGTGATGTAACAACCCGAAAATCTGGGCCAGTTTAAAATTTTTATTTTGGCAATTTTAGCGAATTTTGAACATTTAAATGGATTATTCATAAATAATATCGACGAGAAATTTATTTTGAATAGAATTCGACGTATATATTATATACGTCGTCATTAGAATATAATAATTATATATAATTATAAAATGGAATTGAAAATGGCGCGGTAGTTCGATAATTCGATTTCAAACTTCAATTGAATGTACCGGGTGCAAAACAATCCGGATTTTAGTGAAACCATAAATCATAGGATCTATTTGAGAATATCTTTCCAACGAATCCGAAAAATCAAAATTTCATAGCGGAAATCAAAAGATATGTCCAGTTGAAAATTCTGAATAGTCGCTATGGAATTCAGGCCCTTAAAAATGGGAATTTTGCAAACGACCTCGGATTTCGACGAAACCACTTTTGTTGGGTCCGTGATGTCAAATTATTGCTAGGTTTCAAATTTCATAATTTTTCGATTCAATATGTGAGCGTGGCAAAGGAAAACGCGTTTGACCAGTTTCAGTTGATTTTAATCAACTGGAAAATGACCATTTTTCCAACGGTCTCAGAATTCGACGAAGTTAGTTTTGTTAGGACCGTATCGTCAATACGAAGCCAGAAAATATTTTTCTGGGATTTATAGAGTTCGTACGTGACCCCGGTAAATTGAAATGCGCGTTCAAATTCAATATATAGAGTATATGCTGATTTTAACGGAAACTGATTGTAACAGCCGAATCAGCTTACGATACATATCCCATTGTGTTCGGAATGGGGGTAATTAGCTCTGGACGGCAGGCGATGGGCCTCGTTTTGAGGTCGAAAATAAAAGTTGCTTTTTGGTGGAAAATAAAATAATTAAAAAATAATAATACCCTCTCCTTGAAACCCGTAAGCCCCCCCCCCCTCTTCTTCTTTCTTAACCCTCCCATTCGTTTTCAGATAAGAGAAAGAAAAAAGAAAAAAAAGGAAATCGAAGTGGCCTCCCCCACGATGCCACCCTCGTCGCCGTTAGCTGCCACCACCACCGCCGTAGGAGGCGCCGACCTCCCTCTCCTCCTCGCGCTGAGCGCGATCCCTTTCTTGCCCCCCCCCCCAATCGATGGAAACCACCCTAGCCCTAATGCCCGTCGCCCAGGCCAAAGCTCCGCCACCACTGGCCACAGTCGCGGCCCCCTCCCTCCTCCCTGACCTCCGGCGAGCCTAGCCCATCTCCCCTTCGATTTCCACGCCCTAACTTCAAACTCCCGCTGCAGTCAACGCCGGAGCAGCCTCCAGCCTCCACCGCGACTTGCACCTCCTCCCCCTCGACTGGTGCAACAACCCCTCCGCCAAGCCCTCCCACGAGCGAACGCTGTAAGTTTTAATTTTAATTTTATTTATAAAATCAGTTTATTTTTATATATGGATTAGCATATATAAAATCTGAAAATAAAGTAAAATAGAAAAGATATGATTTTTAAAATAGAAAAGATATGATTTTTAAAATAGAATTTTTATCCATATGGAGTAAATATAAAAATATGATTTTTATATACATAGCAACAATATAAAAATGTGAATTTTGTATATGTAGTGGCTATGGGCAACGAAAGTGACAAAAGGCGAGAACAGTGATGATTTCCTACAATAGAAGTGTCGTGGAGTTAGGATACCAATCCGTGAGAACTTCTCACTCTAAATTTCTTTTTCTAGTTATATATATATATACTAGGATGTAGACGGTGCTTAGCAGCACCCGACACCCGTCATCCACAGACCATGGATGGCTTGTTTGTTTAATTGATGTGCTGTGAAATTGTTTGTGATGTTGATGTGAAATCGATAATAAAATGTAGATGTGTTGAAATAAATTAATTATCGTTAAAAATATAAATTTTAACGTGAAAGTGAATAAATAAATATTTATAAACAAATCGGCCGATTTGTTTATATACACTGATTTGACTGATATTGATTGGGATGATAAATTTTACACATCGCCAACTGCACAAATAAAAATATGTGTTTATTGATTTGAAACCCCACATGGGTGTTGGGATGATATTTGGCGTACACTAATCCCAATTAATTAATTGTATGTCGATCGATTGGTCGACAGACTGTGTAAGCGTCGATTATTTATATTTGATGCTTATGCAGTAGTGTGGTGCACCTTGGATGATGGTTGATTGTTGATCATTGCTATTATATACATGTGTTGTATGGAATCCATATAATTAACATTATATGGTGATTGATTGGGCCTCATTCCAATCGGGAAAATAATGAATATTATAAAAGAAAATTCATGTGTTGAAACTATTTATGTGTAGAGTAAAATATTTTGATAATAAAATATACATCTTTATCATATTTAAAATTAGATCAACTTTACGGTGGAATCTGATTAAAAATCAAAGGATAGATACCATGATTTTATAAAATATTTCACATAACAAAAATAGTCGTGTGTTGAAAGAAACATAGATTCATGTGTTGAATAGAATATATATTCATTTGTTGAATAGAATAAAGAAGTCTTTGAAAATATAAAGCCGTGTTGATTAGAGACGCGCTATTTTGAAGTGAACGATATTTATATCGATTTTATTCATTTTATAATGAATATTGAAAAGTGATTTCAAAATTTAATATTTTGAAATGAAATTCAAATTAAATTAGATTAAAATTCAAATTGAAATTTTATTGAATCAATTTGAAATGAATTCGAATCGAATAGAAAATGAATTCAATTCGAATTGAATAGAAAGTGAATTTGAATTCGAATTGAATAGAAATTGAATTAAATTGAAATTGAATTAAAAATGAATTGAAATCGTTTTGAATGAAATTTAAAACGAACTGAAATTGAATTGAAATCAATTTGAAATGAATTCGAATTGAATTAAATAGAAGGTAAATTCAAATTGAATTGAATTGAAATAAATAGAAGGTAAATTCAAAATTAATTTATTTTTGAAATAAATAAATTGAATTTGAAAGTGATTTAAAAAATAGTCAATATTCACAATATGTGGATTGGACGGGAGTTGAATCGAAATTATCTTCGGAATATTTCGATGTTGGATTTCGTGACTATACAGATATTGTTATGGGAATTTGAAAGATATATTTTATATCGTTATTTCCAATACGATATTTGTTGGTTTCAAAATTTGATATTGAATATAAGCCGGTATATTTTCTATTCAGAGCCTTGTATTTAATATCAAATGTGATTTGGGTTTATCGTGAATCGTGTTTTAGATGACATTGGTTCTTTAACCCCGTTAAAGGCAGGATATTGATTTTTGAAGAGATTCAAACTAAGTGGAGATTTAATGAATCTTTAATTAGATTAAAAGGTGAATTGATAATTTAAATTATCAATTCTGAAAGGTGATCGAGAATGGTGTACCACCAGTTTTGCTCCAAAGCGATAGTTAAATCTTTAATTAGATTTGAACGTGAAATGGTAATTAATTTTACCGATAACACCATGGTGTTAGATGTGGAGTATTACCAGTTTTTCTCCATGGGATATATAGGTTGGGATTGGGAAATAAAATAAATAATTACTTCGGTGTGGTTCGCTAATCCCGACTAGTTTGAAATGATATCCAAAGGAAGATTAAAGAATAAATTTAGAAGAATTTATCTTGGATAAAATTAATGGGAACCTTTCCCTAAGAATGTGATTTTGTGAATAAAAGAATATTCTGAATTGGAATGAGGCGTTGGTTGTGTGTGTGTAACATTTGTTTATTATATATGTGGGTTATTCAGAAAGGTCGGGTTATACCCATTCTGAATAACCGATTCGACGGGATGTCGAAGATGAAGACGGTGGTTGAAGACCAGAAGTCTTCACATCGTTTGGGTGATTACTGATGATCTCGATTGGGTTGTACACCCAAGATGAGGGAAACAGTTGGTGATCGTCTAGACGTACCTGAAGATCGATGGATACTCGAGGAAAGTGCCTCCGGTTTCGTTCAGACCCAGAACGAACTTGTAAATGGATTGTGTGTCTGACATTGGATTTTATTCTGTGTTGATTGATCTCTATTAAATATACATCTGTTTGGCGGCGGAGAATTTATTATCTTGCTTAACGCCCTTCTCTGAGACGTACGAGCTCAGAGGTTGTATATCGATGGACGTCAGTCGCATGGGGTGAATTGCCAGTGTGGCACGCTAAGTGGCAATTGATCAGGGCTTCTGTTGAAAAGCAAAGTCTTGTGGTTGATGATCAAAGCACGGCCTGTGTGGCGCAGCTTTGTGTATAACGTGAATTCGCTAGCCTCACACCTCGGTATGAGTCAAAAACGTGATACTGACTACAGGGAGAGCACAACGTTTCTTTCTAGCTAGGGTGGTGTCAGTGACCTACCAGCCCTGACATTTATATACTTTTCACCTGTGTGGTTGTTGGATATGAGGCGCCTCGGATATAGGTCTGTAAGGACCGGGAAACGTGTGTTCAGGAATAATTAATCCTCAAAAGTAAGAGAGGACCGGCCCTGAAGATCCAAGGATCATAGTGGGGTCCTGGGACATTTGCTAGAGTGTCTCGAACGCGAAGAGGAGCTTGCCCCTTGCCTCGACTCATGACGAAAATCCAATTTCCAATACGTGATATTGCGGTTTTAATTGTAGAACTAGTATGGCGACATGATATATGGTACCCATGCCGCCTATGATTGATATTTATGATTGAAAATGTTTTGACACTATACACTGATAATAGTATCAATTGATTTGTTTTGACGTACCAAGCATGTTTGGCTATTATAAGGGAAAACCCTATCCTCCGGCTTGCGTTGCATTGTGTGATGGGACCTGGGTCTTATAATAACTTCATTTTTCCAAAGAGCACTGCGTTGTTTTGTTATATGCACTAGTATTCTTGGGAGAAAACCCATTCCGTGTTATACGGCGTGGTCCCTTGAATTACTATCCTTTAAAGTAAAGTTTTAAATAACTGTTTTAGTTCTCACACCACTCACATGACTGACCTGGAGTTTATTATTTTAACCTAAACTCTGGGTGCCCCTATTTTCGACACGAGCAGCTAGTAGTTTTGGTTTTGCAGATTTATATTCACAGGGTCCTGATTTACAGCTGGAACGATGCTCGGAAATCTCTGTATCAGTGTATCACTTTCAGTTATGTTTTGTATTATTTTCCGCTGCGATGTATTTAAATGTAATTTAAATCTCTGATATTCATCGAATGTATTTTATTCATTTATACTCTGTATATTCTTGTATCTGATGGAATTGTTGTAATATACAATGAAATGTTCTTCCGTCTGCGTTCTGATTTGTCCTGTTCTCAAACGATCAGTGCTTTTTCGAACGGTCTTAGTCGGTTTAACGATCGATTTGGATCGGGCGAAATTCCTTGCCGTTGCAGTTTGGTATCAGAGCTTTGGTTTACAGAGCTCGAGAACAAGACACATTAGAACCATACGAAAGAATTCATCAGATATTGGATTAGTAATATCCAATTAGAATGGCTCGTTAGAGATAGGATCAGTAGTATCCTAGAACGAGTGTGAAGAGTATATTTTTCAAATGAAAACAATTTTGTTTCGAAAATTTAAACCATTTTATACGTATTTGAATATTTATTTATTTTGAATTTGGACAATCGAGTATATATAGATTTCACGTATACGCGTCATGAACGTATAGTCGAAATTTTAATATACTGGATAGATATAGAATCACACTCTAGTCGCCCGGAGATGATGTTGATAATGACCATGGCATCATCAATATTTATGTTCGTGTTTCGAAGGTGTGATATCTATATATTTCCATTAGACTGGTGTGAGAACCAAAACTAATATAGCTAGAATACATTGTTGTGAATTGGCATCAAAAACATGATTTCTGTATATGTATCAAAATTATGAATTTGAAACTCTAATTCACTAATTGATTGATGGTAGTGTTGTTTGTTTATTTGTTTGCTAATTTTTAGCCATTTAGCCTAATTGAATCGAATATTGAATTATATTGAAATTGGTCACATTTGCTAGCATATACATGTACTTACATCGAACAGGTCATAGCAAGGCTAGAGCAGAGAATAAAATTTATTTGCCCGACAAATAGGTACATGTTTACTATAATTTACTGTTTTGTTTGGGTGATGATGATTTTATGAGCCGCTTGGCTTTTTCTTTTTCTTTTTGAGATCAGAAGGCCTGTATGGCAATTTCGGGATTTTCCCATGGCTCCCGGTGCAGGGGAGGTTATGGCGAAATTTTTCAAAAATTCCGGGTGTTAGCCAAATTTTTGAAGAATTTGAAAATTCTCAGAAACTGAAAAGTTGGAGAATGGAAGCCAGATCGAACGTAGAGTTGATTGATCAAACCACTTTCGACTTTGTTCCATTTCGGGGACGAAAAGTTTTAAGTGTGGGGGATTGTAACAACCCGAAAATCTGGGCTAGTTTAAAATTTTTATTTTGGCAATTTTAGCGAATTTTGAACATTTAAAATGGATTATTCATAAATAATATCGACGAGAAATTTATTTTGAATAGAATTCGACGTATATATTATATACATCGTCGTTAGAATATAATAATTATATATAATTATAAAATGGAATTGAAAATGGCGCAGTAGTTCGATAATTCGATTTCAAACTTCAATTGAATGTACCAGGTGCAAAACAATCCGGATTTTAGTGAAACAAAAAATCATAGGATCTATTTGAGAATATCTTTCCAACGAATCCGAAAAATCAAAATTTCATAGCGGGAATCAAAAGATATGTCCAGTTGAAAATTCTGAATAGTCGTTATGGAATTCAGGCCCTTAAAAATGGGAATTTTGCAAACGACCTCGGATTTTGACGAAACCACTTTTGTTGGGTTCATGATGTCAAATTATTGCTAGGTTTCAAATTTCATAATTTTTCGATACAATATGTGAGCGTGGCAAAGGAAAACGCGTTTGACCAGTTTCAGTTGATTTTAATCGACTGGAAAATGGCCATTTTTCCAACGGTCTCAGAATTCGACGAAATTAGTTTTGTTAGGACCGTATCGTCAATACAAAGCTAGAAAATATTTTTTTGGGATTTATAGAGTTCGTACGTGACCCCGGTAAATTGAAATGTGCGTTCAAATTCAATATATAGAGTATATGTTGATTTTAACGGAAACTGATTGTAACAGCCGAATCAGCTTACGATACATATCCCATTGTGTTCAGAATGGGGGTAATTAGCTATGGACGACAGGCGGTGGGCCTCGTTTTGAGATCGAAAATAAAAGTTGCTTTTTAGTGGAAAATAAAATAATTAAATAAATAATAATAATAACCCTCTCCTTGAAACCCGTAAGCCCCCTCCCCTCTTTTTCTTTCTTACCCCTCCCGTTCGTTGTCAGATAAGTGGAAAAAAACGTAAATCGAAGTCACCCTCGTCGCCGTTAGCCGCCACCACCACCCCCGTAGGAGGCACCGTCCTCCCTCTCCTCCTCGTACTGAGCGCGATCCCTTTCTCCCCCCCCCCTCCCTCCACTCGATGGAAACCACCCTAGCCCTAATGCCCGTCGCCCAGGCCAAAGCTTCGACACCACTGGCCACAGTCGCGGCCCCCTTCCTCCTCCCTGACCTCCGGCGAGCCTAGCCCATCTCCCCTTCGATTTCCACGCCCTAGCTTCAAACTCCCGCTGCAGTCAACGCCGGAGCAGCCTCCACCGCGACTTGCACCTCCTCCCCCTCGACTGGCGCAACAGCCCCTCCGCCAAGCCTTCCCTCGAGCGAACGCTGTAAGTTTTAATTTTATTTTTATTTATAAAATCAGTTTTTTTATATATATGGATTAGCATTTATAAAATCTGAAAATAAAGTAAAATAGAAAAGATATGATTTTTAAAATAGAAAAGATATGATTTTTAAAATAGAAAAGATATAAATTTTAAAATAGAAAAGATATGATTTTTAAAATAGAAAAGATATGATTTTTAAAATAGAATTTTCATCCATATGGAGTAAATATAAAAATATGATTTTTATATACATAGCAACAATATAAAAATGTGATTATTATATATGTAGTGGCTACAGACAACGAAAGTGACAAAAGGCGAGAACAGTGATGATTTCCTACAATAGAAGTGTCGTGAAGTTAGGATAGCAATCGGTAAGAACTTCTCACTCTAAATTTCTTTTTCTAGTTATATATATATATATATATATATATATATATATATATATATATATATATATGTATACTAGGATGCAGACGGTGCTTAGCAGCACCCGACACCCGTCAGCCACAGACCATGGATGGCTTGTGTGTTTAATTGATGTGTTGTGAAACTGTTTGTGATGTTGATGTGAAATCGATAATAAAATGTAGATGTGTTGAAATAAATTAATTATCGTTAAAAATATAAATTTTAACGTGAAAGTGAATAAATAAATATTTATAAACAAATCGGCCGATTTGTTTATATACACTGATTTGACTGATATTGATTGGGATGATAAATTTTACACATCGCCCAACTGTACAAATAAAAATATATGTTTGTTGATTTGAAACCCCATATGGGTGTTGGCATGATATTTGGCGTACATTAATCCCTATTAATTAATTGTATGTCGATCGATTGGTCGACAGACTGTGTAAGCGTCGATTATTTATATTTGATGCTTATGCAGTTGTGTGGTGCACCTTGGATGATGGTTGATTGTTGATCATTGCTATTATTTACATGTGTTGTATGGAATCCATATAATTAACATTATATGGTGATTGATTGGACCTCATTGCAATCGGGAAAATAATGAATATTATAAAAGAAAATTCATGTGTTGAAACTATTTATGTGTAGAGTAAAATATTTTAATAATAAAATATACATCTTTATCATATTTAAAATTAGATCTACTTTACGGTGGAATCTGATTAAAAATCAAAGGATAGATACCATGATTTTATAAAATATTTCACATAACAAAAATAGTTGTGTGTTGAAAGAAACATAGATTCATGTGTTGAATAGAATATATATTCATTTGTTGAATAGAATAAAGAAGTCTTTGAAAAATATAAAGTCGTGTTGATTAGAGACGCGCTATTTTGAAGTGAACGATATTTATATCGATTTTATTCATTTTAAAATGAATATTGAAAAGTGATTTCAAAATTTAATATTTTGAAATGAAATTCAAATTAAATTAGATTAAAATTCAAATTGAAATTTTATTGAATCAATTTGAAATGAATTCGAATCGAATAGAAAATGAATTCAATTCGAATGGAATAGAAAGTGAATTTGAATTCGAATTGAATAGAAATTGAATTAAATTGAAATTGAATTAAAAATAAATTGAAATCGTTTTGAATGAAATTTAAAACGAACTGAAATTAAATTGAAATCAATTTGAAATGAATTCGAATTGAATTAAATAGAAGGTAAATTCAAATTGAATTGAATTGAAACGAATTTGAATTCGAATTAAAAAAAATTGAAATGAATTCGAAATGAATTGAAATCAAATCGATTTGAAATTGAAGATGAAGTTGAAATTGTTTTAAAACGAATTTAGAACTATTTATAAAATTCGTTTTAAAAGGAAATCGACGAAATATATAATATATATATATATATATATATATATATATATATATATATATTATGCATACTGAATAGAACACGCCGCGCCGCGGCAGTTCTTGAATTTCGACCATTGACTTCGAATTGACGTTGCGGGAGATCCGACCGACGGATTCTCCTAAAACAGGAACCGTTGGGTTCGTATCGAAAAGAGCTTTCCAATGAATACTAGAAATTTGAAATCTAACGGTTGGATTTGGAATTATGTCCAAATCAAATTTGGAAAAGGTGGCTGTAAGTGCAGTTCGATGGCCGTTGATGGAAATCGACTATACGGGCCTTTATAAAATTATTAAAAATATTGATAATTTGTGTAAAATCATAAGAAATGATTTGGGAAAATTTGGGCTGAAAAATTCCATATTTGAAAGGATAAAAATAGATTTTTTATCGAAATGAACTAGTTTTGAACTAGAATTAAAATTAATTTATTTTTGAAATAAATAAATTGAATTTGAAAGTGATTTTAAAAATAATCAATATTCACAATACGTGGATTGGATGGGAGTTGAATCGAAATTATCTTCGGAATATTTCGATGTTGGATTTCGTGACTATACAGATATTGTTATGGGAATTTGAAAGATATATTTTATATCGTTATTTCCAATACGATATTTGTTGGTTTCAGAATTTGATATTGAATACAAGCCGGTATATTTTCTATTCAGAGCCTTGTATTTGATATCAAATGTGATTTGGGTTTATCGTGAATCGTGTTTTAGATGACATTGGTTCTTTAACCCCGTTAAAGGCAGGATATTGATTTTTGAAGGGATTGAAACTAAGTGGAGATTTAATGTATCTTTAATTAGATTAAAAGGTGAATTAATAATTTAAATTATCAATTCTGAAAGGTGATCGAGAAAGGAGTACCACCAGTTTTGCTCCAAAGCGATAGTTAAATCTTTAATTCGTGAAATGGTAATTAATTTTACCGATAACACCGTGGTGTTAAATGTGGAGTATTACCAGTTTTTCTCCATGGGATATATAGGTTGGGATTGGGAAATAAAATAAATAATTACTTCGGTGTGGTTCGCTAATCCCGACTAGTTTGAAATGATATCCAAAGGAAGATTAAAGAATAAATTTAGAAGAATTTATCTTGGATAAATTTAATGGGAACCTTTCCCTAAGAATGTGATTTTGTGAATAAAAGAATATTCTGACTTGGAATGAGGCATTGGTTGTGTGTGTGTAACATTTGTTTATCATATACGTGGGTTATTCAGAAAGGCCGGGTTATACCCATTCTGAATAACCGATTCGACGGGATGTCGAAGATGAAGACGGTGGTTGAAGACCGGAAGTCTTCACATCGTTTGGGTGATTACTGATGATCTCGATTGGGCTGTACACCCAAGATGAGGGAAACAGTTGGTGATCGTCCAGACGTACCTGGAGATCGATGGATATGCGAGGAAAGTGCCTCCGATTTCGTTCAGACCCAGAACGAACTTGTAAATGGATTGTGTGTCTGACATTGGATTTTATTCTGTGTTGATTGATCTCTATTAAATATACATCTGTTTGGCGGCGGAGAATTTATTCTATCTTAACGCCCTTCTCTGAGACGTACGAGCTCAGAGGTTGTATATCGATGGACATCAGTCGCATGGGGTGAATTGCCAGTGTGGCACGCATAAGTGGCAATTGATCAGGGCTTCTGTTGAAAAGCAAAGTCTTGTGGTTGATGATCAAAGCACGACCTGTGTGGCGCAGCTTTGTGTATAACGTGAATTCACTAGCCTCACACCTCGGTATGAGTAAAAAACGGGATAGTGACTGCAGGGAGAGCACGACGTTTCTTTCTAGCTAGGGTGGTGTCAGTGACCTACCAGCCCTGACATTTATATACTTTTCACCTGTGTGGTTGTTGGATACGAGGCGCCTCAGATATAGGTCTGTAAGGACCGGGAAACGTGTGTTCAGGAATAATTAATCCTCAAAAGTAAGAGAGGACCGGCCCTGAAGATCCAAGGATCATAGTGGGGTCCTGGGACATTTGCTAGAGTGTCTCGAACGCGGAGAGGAGCTTGCCTCTTGCCTCGACTCATGACGGAAATCCAATTTCCAATACGTGATATTGCGGTTTTAATTGTAGAACTAGTATGGCGACATGATATATGGTACCCATGCCGCCTATGATTGATATTTATGATTGAAAATGTTTTGACACTATACACTGATAATAGTATCAATTGATTTGTTTTGACGTACCAAGCATGTTTGGCTATTATAAGGGAAAACCCTATCCTCCGGCTTGCGTTGCATTGTGTGATGGGACCTGGGTCTTATAATAGCTTCATTTTTCCAAAGAGCATTGCGATGTTTTGTTATATGCACTAGTATTCTTGGGAGGAAACCCGTTCCGTGTTATACGGTGTGGTCCCTTGAATTACTATCCTTTAAAGTAAAGTTTTAAATAACTGTTTTTGTTCTCACACCAGTCACATGACTGACCTGGAGTTTATTGTTTTAACCTAAACTCTGGGTGCTCCTATTTTCGACACGGGCAGCTAGTAGTTTTTGTTTTGCAGATTTATATTCACAGGGTCCTGATTTACAGCTGGAACGATGCTCGGAAAGCTCTGTATCCGTGTATCACTTTCAGTTGTGTTTTGTATTATATTCTACTGCGATGTATTTAACTGTAATTTAAATCTCAGATATTCATCGAATGTATTTTATTCATTTATACTCTGTATATTCTTGTATCTGATGGAATTGTTGTAATATACAATGAAATGTTCTTCCGTCTGCGTTCTGATTTATCCTGTTCTCAAACGATCAGGGGTTTTTCGAACGGTCTTAGTCGGTTTAACGATCGATTTGGATCGAGCGAAATTCCTTGCCGTTACAAGTGAATTGCCATATATATGCCCCTCGTCCACAAACCATGGACGATATTTATTGGTTGTGATTGGTGTGAAAATTGATTGATAGCGAATGGTTGATTGGAATTGTTTGTGGTTGATATTGATTGATTGTGGTTGAAAAATACCCATTTGTGGTTGAGAAATATTTGGTTGAAACCACATAGGATTAGTTTGTGGAAATGAAATAAATATACATGCCGCCTGCGTGCGAACTAGATGCATGATTCCCCATTGTCAAAAACCGCGAGGTTTTAAGGTAGAGCGAGAAGCCGTACTAGGGACGGTCCCAGTTTTAACTACCCTGCCGTTATGCTGTCGAAATTTTGAATAATATTCATGTGTTTGAATTATTTTCATTTGTTGAAAATATATTTACAAGTTGAATAGAAAACCTTCATGTGTTGAATCAATATTCATTCGTTGAATTGAAATTCATGTGTTGAATGGTATTCATATTTTGAAAGCAATTGTTCTATAATAAAAATCCCATTTTTAACATCAATATGAAATGTATAAAATAATCTTGTTTTGAAATAAATTGTTTTATAATAAAAATCCTATTTTTATCACTTATATTAACTATATAAAATAATCGTGTTTTGAAATAAATTATTTTACCTTAAAAATCACATTTTTGTTATATACGTGAATTGTTAAATATAGTGAAGTGTTGAAATAGAAGACAGTTAGATAAAATTATCATTTTTATCAAATGTATGAAAAGAATATAGCTTTGAAATCGAAGAATCGATATAAATATATAAATAAAATTAAAATATATCGAATAACGAAGCTGCAGTTCGTATTTTGAAACCGTGATTTCAAACGATTATACCGGGAGATCCGACCATCGGATTTTCCTGAAATCGCAACCGTTGGGTTCGCTTTGGAAATACCTTTCCAACAGCACCAACTTTGTAAAAATCCAACGGTTTGATTGTCTGGAATGTTTAATTCAAATCTGAAGAAAAACTGCGCCAGAATCGATTATATTTATATATATATAAATATAATTATATTTAATCGAATAACAACGCTGCAGTTCGTATTTTGAAATCGAAACTTCAAACGATTATACCGGGAGATCCGACCGTCGGATTTTCCCGAAACTGGAACCGCTGGATTCGTTTTGAAAAGATCTTTCTAATGATGTAAATTTTGTGAAGATCCAACGGTTAGATTTTCAGATAGGTGTAAATCAAATCTGAAGAAAAACAGCGCCACGGCCGCGTTATGGCCCGAAGCGTCGTTTTGAATAAATTGGCTATTTTAAAATAATTAATAATAGCGATAAATCATTATAAAATATTATAAACAATATGGATGTGATTTAGAAATTAACTGAAGGTTAGCTAAGTCGAATGGTTTCCTAGGTGTTGATCTGATGTTGGTTTCGGCCTTCGGGGTTAATATTTGGGAAATCGTTCTCTTACTGATTGACGGTTAGTGACTAATGAATTGAAATGATGCGTAGTAGTGTTTGTGTAGCACTTGTTTATTATATACGCGAGTTGCTCAGAAAGACCGGGTTTATCCCATTCTGAATAACTGAATCGACGATAAGAAATCGAAGATGAAGACGGTGGTCGAAGACCGGAGATCTTCACCTCATTTGGATGGTAACCGAGGTCCTGATTGGGAGGCATCTCGAAATATGGATAATGAGTGGTGATCGTCCAGACGTACGTGGTGATCGATGGGTTTGCGAGGTATATAGTGCCTCCGGCTTCGTTCAGACCCAGAACGGACTTGCAAATGGACTGTGTGTCTGACATTGGATTTTATTCTGTGTTGATTGATCTCTATTAAATATACATCTGTTTGGCGGCGGAGAATTTATTCTTTTGCTTAACGCCCTTCTCTGAAACGCACGAGCTCAGAGGTTGTATATCGATGGACATCTGTCGCATGACATGAATTGCTAGTGTGGCATGCCTAAGTGGCAAATGATCAGGGTTTCTGTTGAAAAGCAAAGTCTTGTGGAGATGATCAAAGCACCGCCTGTGTGGCGTAGCTTTGTGTATAAAGTAAATTCGCGAGCCTCACACCCCGGTATGAACCAGAAACGGGAGAAGGACCTCAGGGAGGGCATGCGTTTCTTTCTAGCTAGGAGTTGTGTCGGTGTTTTTACACGGCCTGACATTTTACTTATGTGTTTGTTACTGTTGCGAGGCGCCTCGATTAGATCGGACGATCCGGGTCCGATGGAGTCATTCATTGGCTCATTTGCACCCCATAGGGAAGGGAGACATATTGTTCAGGCATAATAATCCACATCGGTGGACCGGCCCTGACGATCCAGGGGGCAGTTGTGGCTGTTCCTGAGACATGGTAGGCTAGATTGCCTCGAAGTCAGTAAGGACTATCTTTTGCCTTGGTTCATGACGTAAATCCAAATTCCAAATACGTGACTGTGCGGTTTTGATTGTATACCTATATGTGGCGACATAATGGTATGGGGCATTAATGCCGTCTATGATTGATAGTTATGATTGAATTTGTTTTTGAAACATATAAACACTAGTAATAATATCAAATGCTTTTGTTTTATTCGTATCAATCATATTTTGGCCATTATAAGGTAAAAACTCTATCCTCCGGTTTGCGTTGCATTGTGTGATGGGAACTAAGTCTTATAATGGCTTCATTTTTATAAAAAGCATTGCGATGTTTAAAAGAATGATTTGTTTTAAAGCACTGGCAATCCGATGGAGTAAACCCGTTCCGCGAAAGTGGCGTGGTCCTGAGATTAGCCATATTTGAAATGTGTTGAGTAGATTTCTCATACCAGTCCCATGACTGACTCGTAGTTTGTTTCATTTTCAAACTCGGGTGCCCATTTTTCTACACGGACAGCCTGGTATTCAGGTTTAGCTGGTTCTTTCTGGATAGCCGGAGCTGAAGATGGATTCTATTATTTATCTCTTTTTATGTTGTTCGGCTCCTATTGTACATTATGTTTGTTTTTCCGGTGTAGACATATATGTATAGCTGAACTGTATTTGTACTAAGTATGATCCTGTATACTGTGTAACTTTGATGATTACGTTTATCCAGTATATTCTATTATGCATTATCTGGTGTATTTATTTAATTCTGTTCTGCTATTATCTGTTTATGTGTTATATTCCAAGGATTACCCTTGCCACCGTCCGTACGGGGTTTGGGGTCGTCTCAAAAACACATTCTTATTTGACATTAGAAACATGTTTGTTGAGCTAAAAATATTCATTTTCATCATAACATGTTATTAGAAATAAAATAACCTCTTGTCAAAACCTGTTATTGAAACCAATTTAACATTTGGGTCAAAAAGTTTAGAATTAAAAGATTAGAATAAAAAAGATTATAAATAAGAGATCAAAATAAAAGGATTGTCTTTTATTGCCTCTTAAAGAATTATAATGACACTTTGATAAGAAATGTCACATTTGAATTATAACACCATTTTAGTTATAGAATGTTAAATTGATAAATATACCATTTTGGTTATAGAATGTTAAATTAGATGAAAATACCATTTTTGTTTTAAGATGGTAAGTTTGGTAAAAAGAACCAATTATGTAAACACCTTTATTTACATTCTCTTATGTAAATAAAAAGAACAAATTATGTGAATACCTTTTTTATATGTCATTAGAATTCATGGAAAATTGTTAACATATAAAATATCATTTTTATATGACATTAGAATTCATAGAAATGTTTTACATATAAAATATTATTTTATGTGATACTAGAATTAAAATAAAATTTTCATTTTTACTACTAGAAAAGAATAGACAATAAAAAATTATATTTTTATTGTAGTGTGAAACATTAGGGAGAATAGACAATAAATATTATGTTTGTGATATGAAACATTAGAAAAGATAAGAAAATAGAAATTACATTTTTATGTAAAATGTGATATAAGAATAAAAACACCGTTTTGTTAGCAAATAAATAATCATTTATTTGTCACTTTATAACATAGGATTTTGTTAGCAAATAAATAATCATTTATTTGTCACTTGTATAACATAGGATTTGTCAGCGAATAAATAACCATTTATTTGTCATAGGATATGGTTAGCGAATAAAATAATCATTTATTTGTCATTTGTATAATATAGAAAACTATTTACAAATAAATATTCTTTTATCTTCCATTAGAAAAGTGAAGACAATAAGTATTACTTTTTTTATAACATTAGAAAAGAGATGACAATAAGAATTTCATTTTTATTGTAACGTGAATCACTAGAAAAGAAAATGTTTTACATATAAGATATTATGTTATATGATATTAGAATAACATAGAAAATTGATTACCAATAAATGACCATTTATATGGCATTGGAGTTCATAGAAAAATGTGAATATATAATATACTTTTATATGGCACTAGAGTTCATAGAAAAATGTGAACATATATAAAATTGACTTTTATATGTTATTAGGATACATAAGAAAACGTAAGGAAATAAATGTGTTATATTAGTGAAACCAAAATATACATTTTTGGCCAATTAGAAAGAATGAGAAAATATATACCTTTTTTGTCAAATTAAAAAAAAAGTGAAACCAAAAATACACTTTTTTTTTGTCGTTGAATAGGATTAAACCAAGATAAACATTTTTGTTCATTAAAAGGGATTAAACCAAAATAGACATTTTTGTTTATCAAAAAGGTTTAAGACAAGAATATATATTGTTGTCATGAAAAAGTACATTTTTATTCACATTATAGATGTGAATAAAAATTTAGAATTTGAAAGCACTTTTTTATCTATTTACATTCTTGTTGTAAATAAAACCCATGATTATAGAAAAGTATATTTTTATTTACATATTAGATGTAAATAAAAACATAATATGAAAAAGGGACAATTTTAGCATTATTCTCCTTTGAGAATAAAAAGATCATATTTTCAATGTAATGTTAGAACGGACAAAAGATTCATGTTCTATTATTGAATTATGTTTTACATTAAAAACACATTTTTATGTAATATGGGAAATATCGAGAAGAGGATTATATTTTTATGTGCAAATTACTTGCAAATAAAAACATGAATTGGGAAAAGCACATTTCGTATGTGTGAACATGATTAGAGAAAAAGAAGAATATATTTATTTGCCTTTTTATATGCAAATAAAAAGCATAGAAAAGGAAGTACATTTTTATTTGCAAATTTATTACAAATAAAAAGAAACATGAATATATGAAGATATAATGTACATTTTTCATTTGCAATTTAGTTGTAAATAAAAACATGATTATAAAAGTTGACATTTTTATTTATATTTTAGATATAAATAAAAGCATGAATTAAAAAAAAAGATATTTTTATTTATATTTTAGATATAAATAAAAACATGAAAATAAGTACATTTTACTCACATTCTAGATGTGAATAAAAACTTGAATTAAAAAGTGCATCTTTATTTACATTGTAGACGTAAATAAAAACATGGATATGAAAAGTACATTTTTACTTACATTGTAGATGAGAATAAAAATATGAATTGAAAAAGTGTATTTTTATTTACATTTTAGATGTAAATAAAAACATTGAAATAAAAGTGACATTTCAAATTTACATTTTAGATGAAGATAGGATTTAATGTAATATTTTTATTATCAGAATAGAGACAATAAAAAGATTAGAATTAAAAGGTTATATTTTTATTTACCTTTTGATACAAATGAAAATAATAAATGTAAAGTGATATCTATATTTACATTTTAAGTGTAAACAAAAAGAATAAATGTAAAGCGAAATTTTTATTGATATTTTATTCAATAAAAAGATTAGAATTAAAAGAAGCATATTTATTGTCATTTTAGATGCGATAAAAAGAATAGATTATAATAGTTGAAAACGCCAAATGATTTATATTTATATATATATATAAATATATAAATATATATTAAATAAACAAATCGCGCTGCTGCAGTTCGCGATACGAAATCGTAACTTTAAAAGATGATACCGAAAGTTTCAACCGTCGGATTTTCCCAAGACTGGAACCGTTAGGACCTCTTTGGGAAGATCTTTTCAACGATATAAATTTTGTTAAAATCCAACGGTTAGATTTCGAGAAATATGTAAATCAAATTTGGATAAAAACAGCGCGAGGGCCGCCATTAACCCGAAGCGTCGTTTAATTATAATTGAGCTACTTTAAATAAATAAAATAGCGATAAACCGTTACAAATAAATATGAACGATATGAAATGATTTAAATGATAATTATTCGAGAATTATTTGAAAAGATCGAGTTTAACTCATTTCAAATAATTATACGACGATTTAAGTTGAAGAGATGAAGACGGTGATTAAAGACCGACGATCTTCACATCGAATGGATGTGTTACTACTGAGGTCCATGATTGGAGTAGCTACCTTGAAGGGGAGTCAGGGGTAGCCATCCGGAGGTATTGTTGATTGTTCGGATATGCGCGGAATAAGGTGCCTCCGGTTTCGTTCAGACCCAGAACGGACTTGTAAATGGATCGTATGTCTGACGTTGTATTCCTTTATACGATATCTGTTGATCTCTGCTAAATATATATCTGTTTGGTGTTTAATAATACCCTTCTCTGAGGCGTACGAGCTTAGAGGTTATATATTGGTAGGAATCAATGGTATAGTATGGATTGACAATGTGGCATGCTAAGATGCATGGATAAAGGCTTTTGTTGAAAAGCAGAGCCTTGTGGTTGATGATCAAAGCATAGCCTGTTTAGGCATAGCTTTGTGTATATCGTGACTTCGTGAGCCTCACACCCCGGTATGAGTCAAAAACGGGATATGGACCGTAGGGAGTGCACACGTTTCTTTCTAGCTAGGAGTAGTGTTAGTGCTTAAACTGGCTGGCATTTTACTTATATGGATGATGGATTGAGGTACCTCGGGTTTTATAGGCCGAAAATGGTCATACTATAGGTTCAAAGGAACCGGGGAACGTGTGTTCAGGAATTGCCAATCCACTACCGTTAGGTGGGGACCGGCCCTACCGCTCCAAGGGTTCACTACGGGGAATCCTGAGGCATTTGCCAGAGTGTCTCGAATCAGAGAGGACGATCCCTAGCCTCGATTTCATGATGGAAACCCAATTTCCAATATGACACCTTGCGGTTTTGATTGTAGAACTAGTATGGCGACATAGTAGGATGGGGTACTATGCCGTCTATGATTGATACGTTATGGTTGAAGTGTTTTTGAAACATATATACACTAATAATAATATCAAATCCATTTTATCGTATCAAGCATCTTTTGACCATTATAAGGTAAAACCCTATCCTCCGGTTTGCGTTGTATTGTGTGATGGGACTTGGGTGTTATAATGGTTTCATTTTTTTTTTAAAAAGCATTGCGTTGTTTAACGATTTACTTTGTTTTATGCACTGGCAATCCATTGGAGTAAACCCATTCCGCGTTAGCGGCGTGGTCCGGTGATTAGCCTTATTATTAGATTAGTTAAGTTAGATTTCTCATACCAGTCCCATGACTGACCTTTAGTTTGTTTCACTGGCAAACTCGAGTGCCCTCTTTTTCCACACGGGCAGTCGAGTAGCTTTTTTGCAGATATTTATCTCTTTAGCAGGATCCTGGATCGAGGCTTAAAGCTATGTCCAGAGCTTAGGAAAGTCTTCCGTTGCAATGTATTAAATTTAATGTAATTATTATCTTCTGCTGTAACTTCATTTCGATGTACTCTGATATATTCTGTACTCTGATGTTATATTATCATGATGTAATAAAAGTCTGCTGTGTTTGTTCTGATGTTTTGCATTCCCAAAGTTAAATATTCGAGGATTTCTAACCTTTGGATCAGACTTGTGTGGCTTATGGTCGATTCAAAGACCGGTAATTTTCGGGTCTTTACAGTTGGTATCAAAGCTCTGGTTAGCTCAAATCTTTGTGGTACAACTCGTTAGGGCTGAACAAAAGACTCATCAAAGATTGGATTAGTAATATCCAATAAGAATACTCATTAGAAATAGGATCATCAGCATCCTAGAATGAGAAAACTCATTAGAGATGGGGTTAGTAATGCTCTAGAATGAGTTGAGAGTGACAAGTCTTTAATTAACGTATTTGTATAATCCGATCTTAGAAAATATGATTTTTGAATATATAAAAGTTATATATTTAATGAGTTAATCAACTAATAAAATTATTGAAACGAATAAAAGTTAAAGTTTGAGATAGGTTAATTAAACAACTTTTAGCTTCGTTCCTTCTCGAGGACGAAAAGATTTTAAGTGGGGGAGATTGTAACAACCCCGAATTTTGGAACCAATTTAAAATTTTATTTTAAGGAAACTTTGTTAGAAAATGCATCAGAATTTAACAATATAAAAAAAATGTGAAATATGTTTTAAAATAAAAGTAGGTCTTTATTTAAATGTAAGAATATAAAAATGATTTACATTAAAAAGTTATTCTTTTAATGTGAATGTACATATTTTGATTAGTGCTAAAAGTCTACCTTTTTAATGTCATGTAAAACATGAATTTAATTTACAATAAAAAAAACTTAACTTTTCAATGTCATGTAAGAACATGAATTTGGTTAACATTAAAAATTAATCTTTTAATGTCATGTAGAAACATGAAATGTTTTACATTAGAACTTTATTATTTTAACGTCACATAGGAACTTTAATGACATTAATTGATTGAAAATAAAGTGTAGGTTATAAATGAAATAAATTTTGATAATACATATATATATATGTATATATATGTACATATCTTTGGCTGTCCTCTTAAATATTTCCCTTGTCAATTCAAATATAACTTTTAGAAATTCCAAACTTAGACTACATGTTCATAAACAATTAGCATTAATTCTTTCCATTTTATCCTCTCTCTCTCTCCCTTTCATTGTTATCTACTTTTGAAATTCAAATAATAAAAAAGAAAAAAAAGAAAATGTGTAATTGTAGCATGTAATAAAAGAGGATGTAAAGAAACATAAATGAGAAATAAATACGCCACCTCAGCCAATTTATTTCCTTTGTAACTTTCAGCATATGAAGAGAGAGACAAGTAAGGAATATATATATATATATATATATATATAATCAAATAAAAAAAATATTATTTCCTCCTACTATATAACATCCTAAAACCCTATTTCCCAAAAGATAGCCGCCGCCCCTTCTTTTGTTTCAATGGATGAAGAACAATGATCTCCCTCCTCTTTTCTCTTCCAATCCACATAATAAAATTCAAATCTCTGAATACAGAATCGAAGAGCTTCTCACGAACTACTAATTCAACAGTCCCGGTCGACGGCGGTGGGCGATGTTCAGATTTGAACGATGGGTTCGTATATGTACAGATAACCGATGTAGAGGAAGGTAGATTAAGGAGGAGATTAATTTTTAATTACTATTTTTAATGTAATTAAATCCTTAAACATCCATATCTCTCTCATACAGCAACGAAATCAAATGAAACGAAATGCATTGAAATCTTAATTTCCTGATCTACGACATGGAACCCACGGAACTGTGATTTGGAGCAGACCAGATTGGAGTAAAAATCGATGTGAGAAATCCTAATTTATTTTTATTATTATTTATTTTAAAATAATTAGAATAAATCACTGATTCGTAGTATATGTTGGCTAAGTGATTAATTTGTATGAGATGTGCTAATATAGATTTGTTTGTGAGATTTCTCTATTAAATATATATATATATATATATATATATATATATATATATATCTTATATTTAGTTAACCATGATTGAGATGTAAATCCGCTACATGATACACATATATGCTGCGTATAAAATCTAGTTTGACTGATGGATTGTGTTTATGGTGATTTGTTGAATCATATTCATGTGGATATAAAATTGTCATTTTGTTAGATTAGAATTATGTTATGTTAAAATATATAACATTATCATTTGATTGGTGTGAATAAAAAAATTAAAATTAATTAACATTTGTGTAAATTAGAGAATGAGATTAAAGCAAATGATCATTTTGTGTTAATTAGATTTGTTGATGTAAATTAACAATTATGTTAATTAGGAAAATAGTGAAACAAATCCTTGTATCATGTTTGTTTCCTTGAAAACAAATATTTCATGATTGTTAAGATTAAGAAAAATAACAATTTATTTATAAAATGTTAATTGAAAAAAAAATATAACATTTTGGTGATAAAATGTTAAGATAAAGAAAAATAACATGTTAGTTATAAAATATTAAGATATTCTTTTATATGTTATTATAACATAATAAAAAGGTTAACAAAAAAAATCACTTTTTATTTGTCATTAGAAATGTAGAATTTGTTATACAAATGGAAATTTACTTTTCATTTGTCATTAGAAACTTAGAATGTGTATGCAAATAAAAAAAATTACTTTTTATTTGTTATGTTAAACATAGAATAATGTATGCAAATAAAGTGTTCTTCTATTTGCCATGTTAAACATTAAAATATGTTATGTGAACAATTTTTTTTTATTATTATTTAGACATTAGAATTGGAGAACCTGTCACGTTAATAAAAACACATTCTTATTTGACATTAGAAACATGTTTGTTGAGCTAAAAATATTCATTATCATCATAACATGTTATTATAAATAAAATAACCTCCTTGTCAAAACATGTTATTGAAACCAATTTAACATTTGGGTCAAAAAGTTTAGAATTAAAAGATTAGAATAAAAAAGATTATAAATAAAAGATCAAAATAAAAGGATTGTTTTTTATTGCCTCTTAAAGAATTATAATGTCACTTTGATAAGAAATGTCACATTAGAATTATAACACCATTTTAGTTATAAAATGTTAAATTGATAAATATACCATTTTGGTTATAGAATGTTAAATTAGATGAAAATATCATTTTTGTTATAAGATGGTAAGTTTGGTAAAAAGAACCAAATTATGTAAACACCTTTATTTACATTCTCTTACGTAAATAAGAAGAACAAATTATGTGAATACCTTTTTTATATGTCATTAGAATTCATGGAAAATTGTTAACATATAAAATATCAATTTTATATGACATTAGAATTCGTAGAAATGTTTTACATATAAAATATTATTTTATGTGATACTAGAATTAAAATAAAATTTTCATTTTTACCATTAGAAAAGAATAGACAATAAAAAATTATATTTTTATTGTAGTGTGAAACATCAGGGAGAATAGACAATAAATATTACGTTTGTGATATGAAACATTAGAAAAGATAAGAAAATAGAAATTACATTTTTATGTAAAATGTGATATAAGAATAAAAACACCATTTTGTTAGCAAATAAATAATCATTTATTTGTCACTTTATAACATAGGATTTTGTTAGCAAATAAATAATCATTTATTTGTCACTTGTATAACATAGGATTTGTCAGCGAATAAACAACCATTTATTTGTCATAGGATATGGATAGCAAATAAAATAATCATTTATTTGTCATTTGTATAATATAGAAAACTGTTTACAAATAAATATTCATTTATCTTCCATTAGAAAAGTGAAGACAATAAGTATTACATTTTTTATAACATTAGAAAAGAGATGACAATAAGAATTACATTTTTATTGTAATGTGAATCACTAGAAAAGAAAATGTTTTACATATAAGATATTATGTTATATGATATTAGAATAACATAGAAAATTGATTACCAATAAATGACCATTTATACGGCATTGGAGTTCATAGAAAAATGTGAATATATATAATATACTTTTATATGGCATTAGAGTTCATAGAAAAATGTGAACATATATAAAATTGACTTTTATATGTTATTAGGATACATAAGAAAATGTAAGGAAATAAATGTGTTATATTAGTGAAACCAAAATGTACATTTTTGGCCAATTAGAAAGAATGAGACAAAATATACCGTTGTTGTCATATTAAAAAAAAAAGTGAAACTAAAAATACACATTTTTTGTCATTGAATAGGATTAAACCAAGATAAACATTTTTGTTCATTAAAAAAGATTAAACCAAAATAGACATTTTTGTTTATCAAAAAGGTTTAAGACAAGAATATACATTGTTGTCATGAAAAATTACATTTTTATTCACATTATAGATGTGAATAAAAATTTAGAATTTGAAAGCACTTTTTTAGTTATTTACATTCTTGTTGTAAATAAAACCCATGATTATAGAAAAGTATATTTTTATTTACATATTAGATGTAAACAAAAACATAATATGAAAAAGGGACAATTTTAGCATTATTCTCCTTTGAGAATAAAAAGATCATATTTTCAATATAATGTTAGAACGGAAAAAAGATTCATGTTTTATTATTGAATTATGTTTTACATTAAAAACACATTTTTATGTAATATGGGAAATATCGAGAAGAGGATTATATTTTTATGTGCAAATTACTTGCAAATAAAAACATGAATAGGGAAAAGCACATTTCGTATGTGTGAACATGATTAGAGAAAAAGAAGAATATATTTATTTGCCTTTTTATATGCAAATAAAAATCATAGAAAAGGAAGTACATTTTTATTTGCAAATTTATTACAAATAAAAAGAAACATGAATATATGAAGATATAAAGTACATTTTTCATTTGCAATTTAGTTGTAAATAAAAACATGATTGTAAAAGTAGACATTTTTATTTATATTTTAGATATAAATAAAAGCATGAATTGAAAAAAAAAAGATATTTTTATTTATATTTTAGATATAAATAAAAACATGAAAATAAGTACATTTTTACTCACATTCTAGATGTGAATAAAAACTTGAATTAAAAAGTGCATTTTTATTTACATTGTAGATGTAAATAAAATCAAGGATATGAAAAGTACATTTTTATTTACATTGTAGGTGAGAATAAAAATATGAATTGAAAAAGTGTATTTTTATTTACATTTTAGATGTAAATAAAAACATTGAAATAAAAGTGACATTTTAGATTTACATTTTTGATGAAGATAGGATTTAATGTAATATTTTTATTATCAGAATAGAGACAATAAAAAGATTAGAATTAAAAGGTTATATTTTTATTTACCTTTTGATACAAATGAAAATAATAAATGTAAAGTGATATCTTTATTTACATTTTAAGTGTAAACAAAAAGAATAAATGTAAAGCGACATTTCTATTGATATTTTATTCAATAAAAAGATTAGAACTAAAAGAAGCATATTTATTGTCAATTTAGATGCGATAAAAAGAATAGATTATAATAGTTGAAATCGCCAAACGATTTATTTATATATATATATATATATATATAAACAAATAAAAATTAAATAAACAAATCGCGCTGCTGTAGTTCGCGTTATGAAATCGTAACTTTAAAAGATGATACCGAAAGATCCAACCGTCGGATTTTCCCAAGACTGGAACCGTTAGGACCGCTTTGGGAAGATCTTTCCAACGATATAAATTTTGTTAAAATCCAACGGTTAGATTTCGAGAAATATGTAAATCAAATTTGGATAAAAACAGCGCTAGGGCCGCCATTAACCCGAAGCGTTGTTTAATTATAATTGAGCTATTTTAAATAAATAAAATAGCGATAAACCGTTACAAATAAATATGAATGATATGAAGTGATTTAAATGATAATTATTCGAGAATTATTTGAAAAGACCGAGTTTAACTCATTTCAAATAATTATACGACGATTTAAGTTGAAGAGTTGAAGACGGTGATTGAAGACCGACGATCTTCACATCGAATGGATGTGTTACTACTGAGGCCCATGATTGGAGTAGCTACCTTGAATGGGAGTCAGGGGTAGCCATCCGGACGTATTGTTGATTGCTCAGATATGCAAGGAATAAGGTGCCTCCGGTTTCGTTTAGACCTAGAACGGACTTGTAAATGGATCGTATGTCTGACGTTGTATTCCTTTATACGATATCTGTTGATCTCTGCTAAATATATATCTGTTTGGTGTTTAATACCCTTCTCTGAGACGTACGGGCTTAGAGGTTATATATTGGTAGGAATCAATGGTATGGTATGGATTGACAACGTGACATGCTAAGATGCATGGATCAAGGCTTTTGTTGAAAAGCAGAGCCTTGTAGTTGATGATCAAAGCATAGCCTGTTTAGGCATAGCTTTGTGTATATCGTGACTTCGCGAACCTCACACCCCGGTATGAGTCAAAAACGGGATATGGACCGTAGGGTGTGCACACGTTTCTTTCTAGCTAGGTGTAGTGTCGGTGCTTAAACTGGCTGGCATTTTACTTATGTGGATAATGGATTGAGGTACCTCCGGTTTTATAGGCCGGAAGTGGTCATACTATAGGTTCAAAGGAACCGGGGAACGTGTGTTCAGGAATTGCCAATCCACTACCGTTAGGTGGGGACCGGCCCTACCGCTCCAAGGGGTCACTGCAGGGAATCCTAAGGCATTTGCTAGAGTGTCTCGAATCGGAGAGGACGATCCCTAGCCTCGATTTCATGATGGAAACCCAATTTCCAATACGACACCTTGCGGTTTTGATTGTAGAACTTGTATGGCGACATAGTAGGATGGGGTACTATGCCGTCTGTGATTAATACATTATGATTGAAATGTTTTTGAAACATATATACACTAATAACAATAATATCAAATCCGTTTTTTCGTATCAAGAATCTTTTGACCATTATAAGGTAAAACCCTATCCTCCGGTTTGCGTTGTATTGTGTGATGGGACTTGGGTCTTATAATGGTTTCATTTTTTCTAAAAAGCATTGCGTTGTTTAACGATTTACTTTGTTTTATGCACTGGCAATCCATTGGAGTAAACCCATTCCGCGTTAGCGGCGTGGTCCTGTGATTAGCCTTATTATTAGATTAGTTAAGTTAGATTTCTCATACCTGTCCCATGACTGACCTGTAGTTTTTTCATTGGCAAACTCGGGTGCCCTCTTTTTCCACACGGGCAGTCGAGTAGCTTGTGTTGCAGATATTTATCTCTTTAGCAGGATCCTGGATCGAAGCTTAAAGCTGTGTCCAGAGCTTAGGAAAGTCTTCCGTTGCAATGTATTAAATTTAATGTAATTATTATCTTTCGCTGTAACTTCATTTCGGTGTACTCTAATATATTCTGCACTCTGATGTTATATTATCATGATGTAATAAAAGTATGTTGTGTTTGTTCTGATGTTTTGTATTCCCAAAGTTAAAGTATTCGAGTATTTCTAACCTTTGGATCAGACCTGTGTGGCTTATGGTCGATTCAAAGAGCGGGAATTTTCGGGTCTTTACATTTAAACTGTTAAAAATAGTTAAAATAAATCAAAGCCATACCTCTCAGCAAACCATTCAAACCTAGGTTTCAAATTTGTGCAAAAACCGTGAAGTATCACGACGATCTGGTTATACAGCGTTGAGGAGGACGGGGAGGCGCACCTGCGCTGGTGAGGTGGCCCACTTTGACGGTCTCTGGTGGCGGTGGCGGCGTAATGAAGGCGCAGAGTTCGGGGGTTCAGACCTAACGAAATACTCAATGATAAAATCCAAACTTTATATGGATTTGAAGCTTGAGTGATCCTCTACAAAATTCCCAACTGGGGCACGTGATTTTATTGAATGGTTTGAGAGATTTTGAAGCGAGAAGGCATGGAAACGTTTCCGTTGTTCGTCGCAGTTGATACGTGGAGAAAGAAAATGGAACGATGAATATGATTGGCCAAGGGATTTTATATTTATTTTTAATTTATTTAAATCCGAAAATACCCCTCACTCCATACTAACTCCAATTCACGCCCAACTACTGTCGTCCCTAGCTAAAAAAACCCATTTCGAACACAATGGAATATGTTTCGTAGGCCCATTTGACCGTTTCAGTCAGTTATTCTTCAAACTAAAATATAAAACATTCAATATTTGATTTGAACGAACATTTCAATTTGCCGGGGCCACATACTGATCCCAAAAATTCTAGAAAATAAATCTAGCTATGTTTTGACGATACGGTCCCAACAAAACTGATTTCGTCAAATTTGGAGACCGTTTGAAAAATGGCCATTTTCTGATCGATCCTAATTGACTGAAATTAACCAAACACATTTTCCTTTGCCACGCTCACATATTAACTCCAAAATTATGGAATTTGGAACCTAGCAATAATTCGACATCCCAGATCCAAAAAGGTGGTTTCGTCGAAAACAAAGGTCGTTTGCAAAATGTCTATTTATAGTGGCTGCATAACTCCATAGCGACATTTCTGAAAATTCATTTGGCCATAACTTTTGATTCCCGCTATGAAATTTTGATTTTTCAGATTCGTTAGAAACATATTCATAAACAGATTTAAAAAATTTTGGTTACACTAAAATCCGATTTATTTTGAATCCTGTACAGTTAGTCAAAGTTCGAATTCAAATTTTCAAACTACCGCGCCATTTCAAGCCTTGTTTTATAATTAAAATAAATATATTCGCTATAACTTTGATCGAAATATATTTTTGGTCATTATTATTTAAAATAAATTATTTTAAATATTCTAAATTCATCAAAATAGCCAAATTAAAAATTTTAAATTGGTTCTGATTTTCCGGGTTGTTTGTAATCTCCCCTACTTAAAATCTTTTCGTCCCCGAAAAGGAACGAAGCTGAAAGTTGTTTAACTAACCAACTCAACTTTCATTTTGGCTTCCATTCTTTAACTTTTCAGTTTCTAAGAATTTCCTAATTCTTCAAAAATTTGGCTAACACCATAAATTTTTGAAAAATTTCGCCATAACCTCCTTTGTACGGGGAGAGGTTTGGAAATTTATTAGGTCGTATTAAGTACCCAGTAAATCCTAATAAGCATACACATACTTGTAGTGATATATTCTGGTGTCCATAAGGGAGTGTGTATAGATCATAACTCCAGAGAATAAATTCTCGTCACCCTATAAATAGTTTTTGTGCCTTAATGACCAGAGAGACATGTTTATTGTCATCTCCAGACCCGTGTGAGGTTTTTATTAATCTAGTAATTTATCATTACATTTTATATAGTCCATGTCAATCATTGGTTCCACCTGTAATATAGTCATCGCCATACAAGCCTCTCGCTCGTATGGTAAATCTTCTACCTCGTCACACAAGCTCCAAATGCTTATGTGGTATACGATGAAGTATGATATCTTCAAGATGTATGCCATGTAGTGTAGTTCAAAATTAATTGTTACTATCCTATGGCGACGTTTATTATTTTACACAGAACAACCAGCACTCTGCATCCAATGGCATTCACAAGAGTTGATATAATACATAAAATTCCACATCCAACTCATTATTAAGGTTACCTATTTGTCGGGAACGCAAATAAATTCTTTACTCAACAGCAAATCCATTTACCTGTTCAAACATATATAATATATATGCATGTATTCCAATCAATTTTTAAATCAGTTCAATATTTGAATTAATTGCATAAATTTACCATTCATTCTCTTATTGATTAGATTAATTACCCTCCCAATAACTTGACTAATCAAATTCTCAACCACACAACACAAACAACAATCAATTTATTGATTAACTTTGCAAATATTTAGCTTGTTTATATACTTAAAATCATATTTTCTAAGATCGAATTATATATATAATCACAAATATGTTAATTATAAACTTGTCACTCTCAACTCATTATAGGGCATTACTAACCCCATCTCTAACGAGTTTCTCATTCTAGGATACTAATGATCCTATCTCTAATGAGTTTTCTTTCATAGGATATTACTGATCCTTTCTGTAATGAGTTATTCGTCATAGAACACTACTGATTCTATTCCTGACGGGTTCGTTAATATGTTATATTCCAGTACTAAGCTTGACCAAAGCTCTGATACCAAGTTGTGATGACCCCAAACCCCCGTTCAATGGTGGCAAAGGTAATCTTTGGAATATAACAAATAAACAGATAACAGCAGAACATAAATAAATAAATACACCAGATAATTTACAACAGAATACACTGGATAAACATAACCATCAGAGTTACACTGTATACAGGATCATACTTAGTACAAAATACAGTTTCAGCTTTACATAAAATGTCCACAGTGGAATCAAAAAATAATATGTACAACAGGAGCTGAACAACATAAAAAGAAAGAAATGATAGAATCCATCTTCAGCTCCATAGCTATCCAGAAAGAGCCTGCTAAAACCTGAATACAAGGCTACCCATGTAAAAATAGGGGCAACTGAGTTTGCAAGTGAAACAAACTATGAGTCAGTCATGGGACTGGTATGATAAATCTACTTAACTTATTAATAAGGCCAATCACAGGACCATGCCGCTAACGCGGAACGGGTTTACTCCGTTGGATTGCCAGTGCTTTAAAACAAGTAAATCATTTAAACATCGCAATGCTTTTTACAAAAATGAAACCATTATAAGACTCAGTTCCCATCACACAATGCAACACAAACCGGAGGATAGAGTTTTACCTTATAATGGCCAAAATATGCTTGATACGAATAAAACAAAAGCATTTGATGTTATTACTAGTGTTTATATGTTTCATACACAATTTCAATCATAAATATCAATCATAGACGGCATGGGTACCATATATCATGTCCCCATGTATAGGTTTACAATCAAAATCACACGATGTCGTATTTGGTAATTGGATTTCTATCATGAACCAAGGCAAGGGATTGTCCTTACCGCTTCAAGACTCTCTAGCCCGAGCCTCAGGAACAGCCACAACTGCACCTTGGATCTTTAGGGTCAGTCCACACGGAGTGGATTAAAATGCCTGAACAACGTGTTTCCCCGCCCTATGGGAAGTAAACTGGTCATATCCCGACCAAACCATCAGCTCCGAATAGACCGAAATAACTGAGGCGCCTCCCTATCCATCATCCACATAAGTAAAATGTCCGGGAGTGTAAAACCCAAAACATCACTCCTAGCTAGAAAGAAACGCATGCTTTCCCTATAGTCCTCTCCCATTTTTGGTCCATACCGGGGTGTGAGGCTCACGAATCAACGCTAAACACAAAGCAAGCTATTTAAAGCCATGCTTTGATCAACAAAGGCAAAGCTCTGCTTTTCAAAAAAAGCTTTGATCGCAGCATCTCTACATGCCACGTTGTCAAGTTACAATGTCAGACACACATCAATATATTTCAATACATGAATATTAATCAAACGCATGAATATTTCAGAAAATTTCGGCAGCATAACGGCAGGGTAGTTAAAACCGGCACCATCCCGAGTGCGGCTCCTCGCTCTACCTTAAAGCCTCGTAGATTTTGACAATGGGGATTTCAATAATCTAGTTCATACGTAGACGAATTTTTCCACAAACTAATCCTATTTGTTTTCAACCACAAACAACCATAATCAAATCAACCATTCGTCATATTCACCAAATTTCACGTCAACCAAAATCCAGATAATCACAACCAATATATATCGTCCATGGTCTGTGGACGAGGGGAGTGTGTGTGCGTGTGTCTCTATATATATATACCGGTACTTAGGCACGTCCGTTGGACGTGTGCATAGACAATTGAAGTAAAGCTTGGTTTGCGCCGAAAATGTGGAAAACTAAAGCTTGTTTTAGTGCAAAAGCAGCCGAAAAAGTAAGAATACTAAATAATATAAACAAATCCGTAAGTTAGATATATCCATGTGTGTACAAATGTACATAATTATCTGTACATACATATAATTAAGGAGGCACAAATACTGCAACTGGATTTTTTCTGTCAGCTGCACGCATTATCAATTCACCTTTTCTACTTGGATCATTGGCTTCAGTTTCAATTAGAACTTCAACTTCAGCCAACTGAGCTCACTCAAATCTAGACAGTGTGTAATATATTTACTTCAACTGTGCTGGTCACCTCATCATCCAGATGGTTTTCACAAATGTGTACTGTGCTCACCACCATGCGGGGACCGAGTACATGGTGAATCTTGTTAACATCGACCTCACTACTTCATAAGGGTAGGCTTGTAGCATTACTCATCTTAGCACCATGGCATCCATCAACATGAACACTCTCGCCATGTTCCAATTCATGTGTCTGCTTATAGATTTCAACCATGCAGTCTTCAGTTCATGCAAGCCTGTAACTTTTCTTTCTACCCAACACGCAAGCCTGTAGCATATACCATTCATCCACCCTATCAAAGCTATATTCCTCCTATACAACAATTATCCCATGCCAATGATGATGGCTCACAATTGTAGAGGAGATCCAAAGATATAAAGCAGGATGTAGTATCCAACTACAATCTTCCAAATATATATAATCATCACCAACCACCATATAACCTAGTAAAGATACATTGAATTCTTAATATATGCATAAATATGAGAAGATGGATGTATAACAAATTTTAATATATAATTTCGCCATAATTTAAAAATGCATAAGTTTAAAATAAATAACCCATGATTTTATAAAAAAACAAAATAACCCGTTGTTCATCGACATTATAGGAGGATCATAAAAAGGAACAGTGGAATAGACATGAGTTAAATGCTTATTATTGTAACCAGACCAAATTAAATTAAAAGATCACCCTCATGTTGAAACTCATATTAACAATAACAGCTTTACTAAGTGTGTGCTTTTCATGTATAACCCAAGTAGTTTCACTTTACAAAAAACTGTACACTTGTAGAAAACTTAGGAATATGTTGGCATTTTATTAATCCCTCAGCGTTTGCTAGAAAAACGGTTTCTATTTTTCTTCGGTATTGAATATTGAATTTACAGTTGACATCACAGACTTTCAAAATAATTGGGACCTAAAAATATATATTACTTGATAGCTAATTCACTACCATTTATTAGAATAGTAAATTTGATTTATCAATGAAAAAAGTTGATGCATATATCAAAGACATATTTGGAATTTAGTAAGGAAGCATGTTTATAAAAAGGAACGGGTGAAGAGACATTTCATTGATCTTTTAGTAGTGGCTAAAAAAAGGTTTCTTCTTTCCACTCATATTAAATATTGAATTTATGGTTGACATAAAAGCCTTTCGGATTTATTGGGATCTGATAACATATATTACTTCCAAGCTTATTCGATACCTTTAATAAGAAGTTAAGAACGTTAAATTTTATTTGCAAATGACAAAAGTTAATGCATATATTAAAAAATATATTTCAAATTTAGTCAAGAAGCATAATATTATAAACTATTAAGCAATTCGATTTTGCTTAAATATTAGTTTATATTTACTAAGTATTTTAGGTACAATTATCAGATATTGATTGGTGTATAGCTTAACAAATAAATTTCAAAATATTATTCGTACCTTTGTATTTTTGTTATAAATTCATTCGTTTACTTTCTTCCATCAAAATATTATCAAATAATTATACTTAATTCATCAAAAAGAGTTAATTTTACATATTGTAATTCTAGTTGCAATGGTCTTTTTTTTTGAAAGAGTGCTCTTGGTCGAGCGTGTAGGTCAAAAGCATAAAAACTTTATAAACCCATGGCTGAAACAGTAATGCACCCTAAGCACAAAAAAAAAAAAAAGCCCACCACGAAGGATGAACCAACAACACGCAGACAACATATTAATACATACCATAATATAAGAGAACCACACTAACTTAGAAACAGTGCAGCAAATCATGCATCTCCATCGCCCCTCTCTTCCTTCTAACCAAAGTTTTATGTTATGATATCGTATATAATTAAAATAGAAGATCAATAGAAGCAAATTTTTACTATCTTATGATAGCAGCACCCTTAATACTGTGAGTCTTTTAGTTAAGCCTGTTTTAAAGCAAACAGTTCATTCAAAATCAATCACTGAAAACATGACACCAAGACGTGAATACAAATTGTATATATAACATAAATCATTCTCCAAAGGAGGATCTAGTAAATGCCACCAAAGTCATAACTAATACTAATATATCTTTCCAGAAAGTGGAATCTAATATGGCAAGAGGCACACCTTTTTTCTTATACACAACTCTCTAAAGATATTGAATCAGGGGATGTTACCTGAGGTAAATGCTATACTTAGACTATTTTATTTTATAAGATATATTTTCATAATATCATAATATCTACAGTAAATATCAGCAAAGCAATGTCTTTACATGTGTTGGATTCAATTTATTATATGAATAATAAAGAATTGGTAGATATATTTGATTAAGGCAATGCACTTACCCAACAATTTCCATGTAGAGGATAGGCAACGTGTATTAAATTCGGAAGCTGGTGCATGAAGAGGGTAAACAATCATCCGTAGAACATGTATAAATCGAAAACTAATAGACAGGTTTATCCTAAATATTTATTTTGATAAAGATCATCCATCCAGCTTATAATTAATGTGCAGATCATTATATTTGTGTAAATGTTACACCAATGCAAGGTGTAGGACATGTTTATCAGTTTATGGTCGTAGTAGACATTGAGGTGCATACAATCAGAGGTTGCTGCGAAAAGAGTACTGTAAATATTACTAATATTTTTTAATGTTGCTGAAATGAACTAATTACAAATTAATAAAATATAAAACATGGCACTAAAAAGTCATACAGTTGTTCATGTTATATGAGCTATTTACTTAAAAAAATAAATTATTCTTTATTCAAGATTAAAGTATGTGGTCATATTCAATTGTAATTTTTTTAATGATTGATCGCATATGAATTCGTTGTATCAATACTAACACTGATTTGAACAAAATTGCATATAACTACTACTATAAGGAAATTTAGATAATTAATTTCTTGTTAAATCTTAGAAACCGAGACCACAATGTAAAACTGTAGAGGTACAATAATATGTTTCCATTCCTTAAAATGAAATTTTGTCAATCTATTGTTCTGGTACTATTGATATTTCGAACAGTTTTGTTTTTTGTTCATGAATCCATATTCATTTATATAATTCATGGAAGTAAAATTTTGAATGCCTGATTTGTATTCAAAATAATTAAATTAATAATATAAACCATTTTTGGAGTATCATAAATATTAAAGAGAAACATAGTCATGTTGTAGATCCAACTAATTAATTAATATAAACCAAAAATAATAGCTTTGCAATTACGTATGGGATGCTTATTCTGGAACATAATTGTGATGGGGTTTAGTATTATATGTCTAACCATTATTTTTCAAGACAATTCTTTGGATTATTATGCAAAAAAATTAATACTTAAATATTCTCATAATTGGAAAAGAAACCACTATAAATTCAGTGCCAATACTATTTCCCAAGATGCACCTATCACATTCTTTGTATAATCTGCGTATTGTATCCCAAACTATTTAATGTTATTAATTTGGTTTGAATATACACCATCACTATAATTTAATGAAAGAATCCATGGGATTATCATAACATTTTAACGATTTGACAATTGTACCTTTTGAGCTTATAAAATTTTGGACTAATTGAGTAAAATGTAATATAATAATAGGCAAAATGATGAGAAAAACTGAAGTTGAGCCGTTAGTGTTAAACCCTTTTGGTTCTAGGAAGGCTACTCCAATAATATTATCCATCTTGCACAATCAAAGGCAAACGGAGAATTAGCCAACTCTTGTGAAGTATTAAATCCAACAAATAAATTATAAGGTTAGAATATGCATAAAAACATATATATATTTTTTCCTTTTTTGAGCTGGAAGCAATTATGACATAAACCCATTTCTTTCCCTTGTTCCAGCGAAGGTTTTTTCATTCCCTGTCCCATGGATTCTTAAGCTGCAGTCAAAAAACAAAGTTTTATGTTATAATATCATACATAATTAAAATAGAAGATCAATAGAAGCAAATCCGAATTGACAAATTCAAAATAAAATCATAAGAAAAGAAGAAAAATACAATATCCAACTTACTGAGGTCTGATAATCAATTATGAAGCTAGTTTCCTTTTGAACATGGTCAGTCCAGTGTTTCCCCTATTACAGCAAAAGTTTATTCGTTCCCTGTAAATTGAAATAAAATACTTGTACATCACAATATATGATATGAATCTACTAAATTGTATAGCGAAGTATCTGGAATCTCTTGATCTGATTCGAACTCATGTACACGAAATACAAATCCTAAGCAGTTAAGATCTGATAGAAGAAACTGCTACAGGTCAATACCCCTGATTTCGAGTTGATTCAACTGAAGGCAGGAGCTTTAGTGTGATTGTGTAACAGAGGCGGAACCGCTTCAAGTGAAGGAAGAGGTTCATTCGAAGGCTGGAGCAACAGTGTGATTGAGCGAAAGAGGAGTTGATTGTGGGTGGGGAAAGCTGTAGAAGAGGAGGCTATCGTGATAGAATCGACATTGAAATGAAACTGTGAAAGCGGTGGAAAAGGGATGGATGGAAAAGAAACTGTGGGAAAGGGATGGAAAAGTGGGAGACGTGGAAAAGTGGAGACGTGGTTTCATACTCAGCAAAAAGTCATGGCTACCCTGTTATTTAATTGGTTATTCGTATTCTGGTGGATGGAGGGTAAAGGACATTTCAGGAACAGCTAAAAAGCTTCACCACAGATTAAGTATTTGTATTATAGTATAGATACATATACGTATATAAATATATTTCACTTTCATTTCAATTTCATTTCAACTCGCATATAATTTTAACAACGCATATATAACTTATACATCGCACATACAACTTATACAACGCTTATACATGAGGAGTACAACGTTTATATGACTTATACATCGACTATATAATTTATACATCGTCATTCCATATCGTTTATAATTTAGAAATCTCACATTGGTTTTCGCTTTGCCAAAAATTGTAGCAAGCTCTAAAAATTCCCTGGCCTCTTCTAGAATGTAGAGAACGTCCACACGGTCCCGGTGTCTCTTGTTTCACTGGATTTCGACCACATAGCAAAAAGATATGATTTTTATAAGTTAAACGAACTTTGCAACAGTTTTAAACTGTCAAAAACGGTTAAAATAAATCAAAGTCGTACCTCTCAGCAAACCATTCAAACCTAGGTTTCGAATTTGTGCGAAAACCATGAAGTATCATGACGATCTGGTTATACAGCGTTGAGGAGGACGGAGAGGCGCACCTGCGCTGGTGAGGGGGCCCACTTCGATGGCCTCTGGTGGTGGTGCGATGAAGGCGCGGACTTCAGGGGTTCAGATCTAACGAAATACTCAACGATAAAAACCAAATTTTATATGGATTTGAAGCTTGAGTGATCCTCTACAAAGTTCCCAACTGGGACACGTGATTTTATTAAGTGGTTTGAGAGATTTTGAAGAGAGAAGGCGTGGAAACGTTTCCGTCATTCGTCGCAGCTGATACGAGGAGAGAGAAAATGGAACGATGAATATGATTGGCCAAGGTATTTTATATTTATTTTTAATTTATTTAAATCCGAAAATACCCCTCAATCCATACTAACTCCAATTCACACCCAACGACTGTCGTCCCTAGCTAAATACACCCATTCTGAACACAATGGAATATGTTTCATAGGCCCATTCGTCTGTTTCAGTCAGTTATTCTTCAAATTAAAATATAAATCATTCAATATTTGATTTGAATGTACATTTCAATTTTCCGGGGACACATACTGATCCCAAAAATTCCAGAAAAATAAATCTAGCTATGTTTAAACGATACGGTCCCAACAAAACTAATTTTGTCAAATTTGGAGACAGTTTGAAAAATAGCCATTTTCTGTTCGATCCAAATTGACTGAAATTGTAACGACCTGGCATTTTGCCCGTCTTAATTCGGTATTTAAACCAACTTAAAACGTTCAACATCCCAGATTGTTATTGGCATACACGGTTTAAATATAATTAACACAGAATTTCAGAGTACAATAATTGCAACGGAATAAAATTTATAGAAATATCAGAGTTTATACAAAATTTTGTATAGCGGAAGAATTATAAATGTATACAAAATTTCTTTAAACAAAATTACTTTTCTTTTGTTGAGCTTAACGCGCATGCGTCTCCGCGTCTTCACGTCATCTCCAGTTTGCGAGCTGATATCTATAACTTGGAACACTTAGGGCCTGACCCGAGTGTCCCATGCGAAATACACAAAACACCCAAGTCAGGATTAAACTTATTTCAAGTTAGGAAATTTCGATAAACACGTAAATATAATTAGTTTAACCCCAACTAATTTATTTAACCAGATTCGAGTATGATAACTCATGAACCGCCGAATATAAACATCATGTACCCTAACCAAAAGACAACGTGTGTAGGCCATGCGAAAGAAGTGACCAGCTCAAGTCAGTAATATGGAAACATGAAACTGCAAGAGCTTAAGTCGTAACAAGTCAAACATAGCGTAAGTTATAAGTGGCATAAAATAGGAAAAACCACTACCCCGGTCCTAAAGCAATGCATGCAGTGTATATGTGACATGCAAATAATAAGGGATAGGTCCAAATAATGATATCGACATAAGCGTTAAGCAAATTGTCTTAAGACAACTACTTTGCAAGAAGGTGCGTTCACAAGTTATGGCAACACAGTGAAAGGTAGTAGCAGCCTAGGTGGGACAAGGGGTGGAACTTACATGCTGAAATTTTGAGCAGTAAATGAATTCGAGTACTGTGTGTAAAACGAATTTGAAAGCATTCCAGTTAAACAAAACTTGGACTAATGCATGCAAAGAATGGTCTGGACATAACTAATGCAATGCAAATTAAAAAAGTCTCAACACATATTTGTTTTTTTTTCTATGCATGCATTATCATCTAGCCTTAAATGACTTAACAATTTTGAAGGAACTTGCTAAGGTGAAATATTCATAGGAAGCAGACAAGTTCCATGCGCACTACTTATGCATGCATGAGTGGTGGATTAACAGTACCCAAATGGTGACATGCAACCAGGAATTCCAAGCAAATAACATAGTAGAAATGTGACGTTAAAGGTAGGATGCAAGCACCACACATGTTCACAACAACAGAATAACCTGGTAACTTAATTCAAGACAATGGACACAAACACCCAAATAGCAGTAACAAGCTTTTATATTTTTAAGCGAAATGGTATGCATCTCTTTTTTTTGTTATAAAACTCATGCAAGGAGGATATGCAGACACAACAATGGAATAAATACCGCAGCATATATTAGGTTCACGGGAAGGATGAGAAGCTTGGTCGATAGTAAAATTTCAACTACTGGCAATCTTAAGGGATAGTTCGGTGGCTTATTATATGCGTGCAAGCTACATAAGTGAAATAAATGTTCATACGGGAGCTACTGACAATTTTAAATATTTAAATGATGAAGTAATGGCCTCATTTGTACACTTTAAATCTATGAACATGCACTCAGCACGCCACCCACACCATACTTAATTTGAACATGCATTTATCGTACCATACATGCCACATGCAACGATAGTACTAAACCTACATGGGTAAAGTGTTTAACCTTTGACACAGAAGGTGCAGTGTGACACCCCACGTTCATTAATGTCACTCACAAAGGGAATACATTAACTTTTATGGAACGTTTCAAGTGTTACAGAACAGAAACTTAACAACAAGACAGATATAAAACAGTACTTAAAAATTTAAAACTCCATTCATTGCAGCGGTAAATAAATAAGTTTGATTACATCATCAAAAACCAAAGACTAGAGTCAAGTACATAATATCCATCTTGACTAAATTAGAGTACATAAAATGAAAGACATAACCCCAACATAAAATAGCCATAAGTAAGATAGGCAGAACTTTTACTTCAGTGATCCAAGCAACTTCCAAAGAAAGAGATAAAGCTGTCCAAATGAAGCTCCACTAGTACTAGCCCCACCCTGAGCACCTGGGGGGAAGAAAGAAAAGAGGTGGAAACAAAGGGGTCAGACATAAAGTTTGGCGAGTGAAATAACTTTAACAATATAATCATTAAGTAACCAGTACAAGGCATAAGCAGGAAAATAAGAAAATGACTATGAACAAATGGGTATGACAGAGCAAACAAAGGAAATAAGATGAACAAAGATAACGTTAAAGGTGCACTTAATCACTATAAGATAATTACTACACTGCACCACACCAAACAACCTAAAAGTTGATCCAACCTACAGAACTAAATAATGATAATGGTAGTTTCGAGTACCCCTAGCTGCCTTTATAGGTGTCGTCTACCCCTATCTCCACTTGTTGTACCCACTACCCCCATTGGATCGGCTTCCTAACTCGTAGATACCCGTGCTGGCCCCACAGTGGGGTGTATCACTCCCCAAAGTGGCAACCCGATACCACCAAGATGCACGACTTATATCTACACGATCTAACAACTTGTTACCTACCAGCGCGGGCCCACACACGCATATGACCCATTTGGACTTGCGTTGCCACCGCTAACCCGTTTTGACCTCTTACAATCAAACCCAGTACGCGTGTCCCGTCCTCGACTTGGGTCGAGCCCACAAAGATACTTAATGGGTTACTGGTTTGATAAGGGCCCCCATGCATGACACAAGCTTTCCACCTATGCTTGGTCCCCTCTAAAGTTTTTCCCCACTTAACCCCATTCTTATTCATGTCTTCTTACATGTTTCAATCTTGGTTAAGTGCATCTAATCGTATTTCACATGCCAGCCAAGGCACCCTCTTAATTTCACAAGCCACCCAAAGCACCCACTTAACCCCCTCATGTCCTACCACATGTTTATCTGGTTAAGTGTTTCTTAATTCATTACCACCGTAACCTTGTAAAGACCTCCCACATTAGACTGGCATTTGTGGCAGTTGGATTTGTCGGGCGGGTCCGGGCAGTCTTACACCACAAACGAGCCTCACCTCATTTCTTTACTACTGTTACGCATTTAATTCATGCCTTTGACCTCTCACATTAGACTGGCATTTGTGGCTGTTGGATTTGCCGGGCGGGTCCGGGCAGTCTTACACAAAAAAGAGTCTAATCTCATGTCTTAGGCGGTTTATTATTACACGTCTTTATTTAACCCTAAATTGGATTAATATCCCTATTCAAATTTGTCAATGAATTCCAAATATACTTATGTCCATAATTGTCTCAATTATGTCCATAAATCCCAAATTTTCCAATTAATGTCTTAAATAAATTATATGCCTTTTCAAGGCCATTATGCCAATTCTCAATATGTGTATATTCAATATTACCCCCATCGTCCCCATGTGGTTCGTTCATTTATCATGACATATATGTATATTAGACTAGCAATTAGTCTAGCACATAAAAGGGAAGAAACATCGCAAATTTGCATAACACACAAAATGGATCTAATCTTGCAAATAAGGATTACAACATAACTTGCATAAACTTTGTATTGTCATGGATCTAAACATAGGCCTAAAGGTGTGAACTTGTATATATATAATATATTTTTCATCCAAAACTTGCATAGGCCATAGTCACAAACTTGCATAAAACTATGTATGTCATAGATCTAAATCTAAAGGTGTAAACTTGCATATATGTGAATCCAATTTCTACCTAAACTTGCATATAATCATTTTACTTGGTTCACACATAAACTTGTGTATAATTTACATAGAAACTAGCATATAATCTACACCCAAACTTGCATATAAAATGATATCAACCGTCAATCAAGTTGAATATAGGTGATTTGGCATATGAAAAGGGATCCACAACAAAACTATCATTATGAACAACTAGCATATATTCACAAAATATCACATTTTTCCAATGTTTCACAAACATAGCCATATAACCCAATTTATAACTCAACCCAATTAACTTATTAATTATCTTATTAAAGGAATTGAACTCACAACTCAAAGAAGGTCTTGAGTTATGGAATCTGAGTTCAGAAATTGATTTAGCTCGCCTTTGAAGTAGACAAATTCGTTGTTGTTGTTATAAATTTGGGTTGAATTGAGTTGATTAGCTTCACTTTCTCTCTAGTTGGTGGCGGCTACTCTAGGTTGCAAGGTGATAGCATGTCGGCCATGGTTCTAATTTTTATTTGGTTTTTAGGGTTTGAGTCTACATGTGTTTATATAGAATTTAGGATTAATTTAGGCCATCCGATCAACCTAGAATCAATCAAGACCATCCAGTCAAGATAGAGTGACACCTCAGCCCTAATGACTCAGCATTGAGTCACAAAATCGTCATCTTTCAGATCTGCCCCGAGGGTCAGGTCGACCCCTAGGTCGACCCCCAGGTCGACTTGTAGGGGGAGGTCGACACTAGGGTCGACCCCCTGGTCGACCTGGGTCCTGGGCGGGAATTTTCCCGCCCAGCCCACTTTTGACTTCTGATTTGAATTTTGAATCTGCTTCGAGCTATTTGAATTTATTTGAATTTTCTGGAAACTTCCGACAGCCATAACTTCTTCATACAAAGTCCAATTTACGCAAACTCGGACTCTATCTCAACCAGAATTCCGAGAGGAACACAATGGCGTAACCCGTTTTCCTTGATTCTTACAATTAAAATTAAGTATTCTTTAACTTTAATATTTAAAATTACGGAGTGTTGCATTCTCCCCTCCTTAAAGGATTTCGGCCCCGAAATCTCCTAATTAAGGAGAATGCGTATCCTAACATCCAACCATCCGTCTACTCAACCGTCAAACACAGGCATCCATTATCCTTACAAAGTTTCTAATGCTGTATGAACATATGCAAGAAGTGTGTATATATTTTCCTTATCTAATGCAAAATCAGGCGGTCTACTGATTCAGTTGACCTCCTTAATGCAAATCATGATAGTGCTATGCGTCCATTATATATGCGAAAGAATCCTATCGGTACATATTATTTCTACATGTGTGCACAGCCATTCATCAAAATGCAGCATCTATAAGATAACACAACCACTATACATCCATTAATTTAAATATGCACACACATTTATATGCAACATGAAGGTGATTGAGTCGATCTAGTGCCTAATGTGTGTATATGCATCCACTAGCAACCACTTGCATCCATTTGCATCCATCAGGCATAACATGTCTCAAACACAAGTTTCACCATAGTGTTCTTCCTACTAACAATCGAAGATGTCATCGCAAAGATAAAACTAAAAGATAGAACAAGTATCAACAAAGCAGTAGAAAAAGGAGAAATTAAAACATACCCTCAAAAAGGAAAGGGTACAATGTACGCATCTTATTTTCCGACTCCCAAGTCACATCTCTTTGATCAACTCCCCATTGCACTTTGACCAACTTGACCTCTTTGTTGCGAAGCTTTTTGACCTCCGATCCGAGAATGCGTGTAGGAGCTCGTCTGATCGTGGCATTGCGCTCTACTTCCACTTCTTCGAGCGTGCTCGGCTCTACCACTTCCGTCGTATCGTGTAAACACTTACGCAAATGTGAAATGTGAAACACGTCATGAACTCCGCTGAGCTTCTCTGGTAACTTTATTCTGTATGCCATTTGCCCAATCCTCTCTGTAATTGGAAAGGGTCCAACGAATCTTGGTGCCAACTTCCCTACCGACCCAAAGCGGACTACGTTTCTCAACGGTGACACCTTAATAAAAACCATGTCCCCAACATTAAACTCAAGATCGGTTCGTCTCTTATCAGCATATGACTTATGTCGGTCCTGTGCCGTCTTCATTCGCCATCGAATCAGGTCTATCTTCTCCGAAGTCTCCCTAATCATGTCGGGTCCAAGCAAAACCTTATCCGTGGATTCCCACCAACATGTAGGTGATCGGTACGGTCGCCCATAAAGAGCCTCAAAAGGTTCCATGCCAATGCTAGCCTGAAAACTATTATTATAGGTGAACTCTACTAGTGGAAGGTGTTCTTCACATGTTCCTCCAAAGTCTAGAATGCATAGCCTCATAAGGTCTTCTAGAATCCGATTCACCCTCTCGGTCTGGTCGTCCGTCTGAGGATGATAAGCGGTACTTAAGCATAATTGCGTTCCAATAGCCTGTAAGCTCTTCCAAAATTCGCTTGTGAAAATAGGATCTCTATCGCTCACAATGCTGGAGGGTATGCCGTGCAAACGAACTATCTATCGAAGGTAAATAGATGCTAATCATGCGGCGGTCCTTTTACTTTTGATGGGAATAAAATGGGCACTTTTAGTAAGTCGGTCTACAATTACCCAAATCCCCATATTACCCTTCCTCAATCTTGGTAACCCATCTACAAAATCCATGGAAACGCTTTCCCATTTCCAAAGCGGAATCTCTAAGGGATGGAGCAAACCTCCGGGCTTCTTTTGCTCTGCCTTGACTTGCTGGCACACTAAGAATCTAGCAACGAACTCGGCCATGCCCTTCTTCATTCCGGCCCAAAAGAAAACTCGCTTCATATCCCTATACATCTTATCACCACCGGGATGTATGGTCATCTTAGAGCGATGTGAGTCTTCAAGAATTGCTTTCTTCAAACTTTCGCCTTGTGGTACGCAAAGTCTTCCATCTCTACGTAGCCAACCTCTTTCATCTATAGCATATCTATCAAGATGTCTTGAGGACTCCCTCCTATAAGCTTGCCTACTATCTCAACCAATTGTGGGTCATTCCGGTGTGCCTCTCCAACTCGACCCAAAAGTGTAGGTTGCACCTCCATGATGCTAACAATCCGGGTACATAATCTACAGAGGGTCTGAAGTCAAAGGAAGGTATATATTCCAAACACTGTCGCTCTACAAACAAAGGACTTAAAGTTAACTTCTTTCTACTTAAGGCGTCAGCTACAACGTTACCCTTTCCATGGGTATGTGCGATCTCAAAATCGTAAGATGCCAAAAACTCCATCCACCTCTATTGCCTCAAGTTTAGGTCCTTCTGAGTGAATAAGTACTTTAGCGACTTATGGTCTGTATACAACTCAAACCTTTCGCCAAGCAAATAATGACGCCACGACTTAAGCGCAAAAACTATGGCCGCCAACTCCAAGTCGTGGGTAGGGTAATTTTTCTCATGGGCTTTCAACTGTCTTCCACCATAGCATATCACCCTTCCCTCTTGCATTAAAACTGCGCCAAGCCCTGTCCCGTAAGCATCGGTATATATAGTGAATGCCTTACTCCCGTCTGGCAAAACTAAAACTAGAGCTGTCGTTAAAGCTTTCAGACGTTGGAAAGCATCGTCACAGTCAATGTCCCAAGTAAAAGTCAAATTCTTCATCATTAATCGAGTGAGAGGGGCTGATATCTTCGCGAAGTCCTTAATGAACTTCCTATAATAGCCAGCCAGCCCTAAAAAGATTCTTACTTCGGTTGCATTCTTAGGCGTTTTCCAATCTTGGATTGCCACTATCTTAGTGGGATCCACAGCTATCCCTTCCTTAGAGATCACATGTCCTAAGAACCTCACTTCTTTTCTCCCAAAATGGCACTTGGAGAACTTAGCTTTTAGCTGATGTGCTCGTAGGGTCTCTAAGACTTCCCTAAGATGTAGGGCATGCTCTTCTTCATTTTTAGAGAAAACCAGAATGTCGTCTACAAAGACTACCACAAACTTGTTTAGAAACTCCCTAAACACCTTACTCATTAAGTCAACAACGTATGCGGGTGCATTTGTCAAACCAAAAGGCATGACGAGCCACTCGAAGAAAGCATCCGGAGTTCTAAATATAGTCTTATCGATGCTATCTTCAGCCACCCTTAGCTGATGAAACACTATAGCCAAATCTAGTTGCGAGAAAACTGAAGCACCCACCAACTGATCAAATAAATCGTCTATCCTCGGCAATGGGTGTCTGTTCTTCTTTGTTAGCTTGTTCAGCTCTCTATAGTCCACGCACAATCTAAGTGAACCGTCAGCTTTTGTAGCAAAAACGACTGGAGCATCCCACTCTGACATACTTCTTCTTATGAACCCCTTCTCAAGCAATTCTTTCACCTGCTTATTGAGTTCTCTTCTCTCTTTCGGAGCCATGTGGTGCACTGGTAATGCAACTGGCTTTGCATTATCTACTAGATATATTCGAAAGTCTATCTCATGCCTCGGGGGTAAACCTCGAACTTCATTGAAGACATCCGAGTATTCACGGACCACTCTAACAGATTGCAAATTCTCAACAGATGCGTCAAGCGATCTTGGATAACTTAGCACAACAGAATTCATGGGATTACAAGAGATTTCGAGAGTATTGCCCAAGCGAGTCATAAGTCTAACCTTTCTCTTTTCACAATCTAGGATGGCTCCATTACTGGATAGCCAATCCATGCCCAAAATTAACCCATAGCCCGTGAAGCCCAAAACATAAGCATCATATATAAACCCAACGCTAAGTATAGAAATTTCCAAATCCAAACAAATCATCGACAAAGAGGCTGAGCCCCCTATTGGATTTGAAACAACTAAGGGATCCTCTACTATACTGGTGTTTAGGTGTAGTGTCTCAACTAAAGTAGTGGATATAAAAGAGTGTGATGCGCTAGAATCAAAGAGTGTGTGAACAGGATGATCGAAAAGATAAACTAAACTTTCAACGGAAATCGCTCTACCTCGTTCTTGTAGCGGTGGGACCACGAGAGCCTGGACCTGCCCCTTTGCCTTCCCTGTCGCCATGAGAGCCTGAATCTGCCCTCAAGAGGTAGGCCCTGCCCTCTGCCCTTTCTTTGGGCAGTCCTTAATCAGATGTCATGCCTCGCCACAGTGGAAACAACCAGTCTTCTTCTTCTTTCTACAGTCTTTGCTTAGATGGCCTGGTGTCCCACAGTTAAAGCTTCTTTTCTTTCCCTTACCATTGTTGTCTTTACCACCCTTCTTGTTATGTTGTTACTGTTGTGGTTTCTTTTGATCCCCTTTCTTCTCAGGTGCCTTATTAGCATTGGCGTCTTTCTCCTCTTCATGCATAAGCGCCATGTCAACTAGTCTCTCAAAGATGGCCCCCCATAGGGATGTGGGTCATAGCTAAACCATGTAGCGGCTCGTTCAAACCCTTAACAAATCTTAGGTCCTTCTTTTCGGGTGTGTTCACCAAGTCCAAGCCAAATCTTGCCAACTGATTGAACTTGTTGACGTACTCTTTCACTGATAGATTTCCCTGCCTCAATGCCAAAAACCTTTCCATGTATAGATTCTCTTCGGCCCATGAGAGAAACTTTGCCTCAAACCTGTGCCTGAAATCCGGCCATGTATCAACTGGACGCTCTCCATTAGTGACCTCCCACCAAAACGAGGCCTCATCCTTCATTAACCAGGCAGCTAAGTGGACCTTTCTTCCATCTTCTACCTCAAAGATTCCAAACAGTTATTCCACCTCCTTTAGCCAATTTTTTGCTTCAACAAACGTCTCTGACCCATGAAAAGGTTTCCCGCCCATTGCCCGAAAGTCCTTGCATATCTTTGCGAAAGTGTCAACACGGGGAGGAGGAGCATTTGCTGGGCCTACGACATGGGCCCTAGCTTCCAAATACCTTCTAAACCATCCTGGTATAGGTATCCCCTCGGGTTTCTCGGGAATTCCAGACATGCTGAAAAGAAAAAGAAGAGATTCAAACGAAGAATTCAAAAAAAAAAGATATATGGCTCTTGGGGGTTATGTTTTTAAAATAAACTTTTCTCTTAAAGATATTCTTCTTAAAACGTATTTTTGAGAGTATTTCTTTATAAAAGTGCTTTTTTAATGTAGTTTTTCAAAATATCTTATCTGTTCTGCTAACCTTCAGCTTTGATACCACGTGTGACACCCTACGTCCATTAATGTCACTCACAAAGGGAATGCATTAACTTCTATGGAGTGTTTTAAGTGTGTATAGAATAGAAACTTAACAACAAGACAGATATAAAACAGTACCTAAAAATTTAAAACTCCATTCATTGCAGCGGTAAACAAATAAGTTTGATTACATCATCAAAAACCAAAGACTAGAGTCAAGTACATAATAACCATCTTGACTAAATCAGAGTACATAAAATGAAAGACATAACCCCAACATAAAATAGTCATAAGTAAGATAGGCTTTTACTTCAGCGATCCAAGCAACTTCCAAAGAAAGAGATAAAGTTGTCCAAATCAAGCTCCACTAGTACTAGTCCCACCCTGAGCACCAGCAGGGAAAGGAAGAAAAGAGGAGGAAACAAAGGGGTCAGACATAAAGTCTGGCGAGTGCAATAACTTTAACAATATAATCATTAAGTAATTAGGACAAGGCATAAGCTGGAAAATAAGGAAATGACTGTAAACAAATGGGTATGACAGAGCAAACAAAGGAAATAAGATGAACAAAGATAATGTTAAAGGCGCATTTAATCACTATAAGATAATTACTACACTGCACCACACCAAACACCCTAAAAGTTGATCCTGCCTACAGAACTCAATAATGATAATGGTAGTTTCGTGTACCCCTAGCTGCCTTCATAGGTGCTGTCTGCCCCTATCTCCACTAGGTGTACCCACTACCCCCATTCGATCGACTCTCTAACTCGTAGATACCCGTGTTGGCCCCACAGTGGGGTGTATCACTCCCCAAAGTGGCAACCCCATACCACCAAGAGCACGGCTTATATCTACACGATGCAACAACATCTTACCTACCAGCTCGGGCCCACACACACATATGACCCCGTTGGACTTGCGTTGCCACCGCTAACCCGTTTTGACCTCTTACAATCAAACCCAGTACGCGTGTCCCGTCCTCGACTTGGGTCGAGCCCACAAAGATACTTAATGGGTTACTGGTTTGAAAAGGTCCCTCCATGCATGACACAAGCTTTCCACCTGTGCTTGGTCCCGTCTATGGTTTTTCCCCACTTTACCCCATTCTTATTCATGTCTTCTTACATGTTTCAATCTTGGTTAAGTGCATCTAATCGTATTTCACATGCCACCCAAGGCACCCTCTTAATTTCACAAGCCACCCAAAGCACCCACTTAACCCCCTCATGTCCCACCACATGTTTATCTGGTTAAGTGTTTCTTAATTCATTCACCGTAACCTTGTAAAGACCTCCCACATTAGATTGGCATTTGTGGCAGCTTGATTTGTCGGGCGGGTCCGGGCAGTCTTACACACAAACGAGCCTAACCTCGTGTCTTTACAAATGTTACGCATTTAATTCATGCCTTTGACCTCTCACATTAGACTGGCATTTGTGGCTGCTGGATTTGCCGGGCGGTTCCGGGCAGTCTTACACCACAATAGAGTCTAACCTCGTGTCTTAGGCGGTTTATTATTACACATCTTTATTTAACCCCAAATTGGATTAATATCCCTATTCAAATTTGTCAATGAATTCCAAATGTACTTATGTACATAATTGTCTCAATTATGTCCATAAATGCCAATTTTTCCAATTAATGTCTTAAATTAATTATATGCCTTTTCAAGGCCATTATGCCAATTCTCCATATGTGTATATTCAATATTACCCCCATCGTCCCCACGTTGTTCGTTCGTTTATCATGACATATATGTATATTAGACTAGCAATTAGTCTGGCACATAAAAGGGAAGAAACATCGCAAATTTGCATAACACACAAAATGGATCTAATCTTGCAAATAAGGATTACAATATAACTTGCATAAACTTTGTATTGTCATGAATCTAAACATAGGCCTAAAGGTGTGAACTTGCATATATATAATATAGTTTTCATCCAAAACTTGCATAGGCCATAGTCACAAACTTGCATAAAACTATGTATATCATAGATCTAAATCTAAAGGTGTAAACTTGCATATATGTGAATCCAATTTCTACCTAAACTTGCATATAATCATTTTACTTGGTTCACATGGAAACTTGTGTATAATTTACATAGAAGCTAGCATATAATCTACACCCAAACTTGCATATAAAATGATATCAAACGTGAATCAAGTTGAACATAAGTGATTTGGCATATGAAAAGGGATCCTGAAACGACCCGAACTTCCCCGTAAAGGAAAGGCTGGATTGCTTTGAGAACAATACACATTAGAGCACAAACTGAAGAACATTTTATTGTTGATTACAACAATTACATCAGAGTACAAGATATAATAGAGTATGAATACTTATTACACTATAGAAATACAATAATATCAGAGTTTTGAATTACATTTAAATAGCAGCGGGAAAATAATACAAATATACAACTGGAAGGAATACACGGATACAGAGCTTTCCGAATATCACTTCAGCTGTAAGCTAGGATCCTATAAATATATCTGCAAAAAGCTACTCGACTGCCCGTGTGGAAAATATGGACACCCGAGTTTGCCAGTGAAACAAACTACAGGTTAATCATGGGACTGGTATGAGAAATCTAAACTAGACTTATCTAATAGAAAAGCTAATCACAAGACCACGCCGCTAACGCGGAACGGGTTTACTCCATTGGATTGCCAGTGCATAAAATAAGGTAAATCGTTAAATAACGCAATGCTTTTTAGAAGAATGAAACCATCCATTATAAGACCCAAGTCCCATCACACAATGCAACGCAAACCGGAGGATAGGGTTGTACCTTATAATGGCCAAAAGATGTTTGATACGATAAAACGGATTTAGTATTAGTGTGTATATGTTTTAATAAATACATTTCAATCATAATGTATCAATCATAGATGGCATAGTACCCCATCCTACTATGTCGCCATACTAGTTCTACAATCAAAACCGCAAGGTCGTATTGGAAATTGGATTTCCATCATGAGTCGTGACTAGGGGCAAGCTTCTCTCCGATTCGAGACACTCTAGCAAATGCCTTAGGATCCCCCGCAGTGAACCCTTGGAGCGGTAGGGCCGGTCCCCGCCTATCAATAGTGGATTGGTTATGCCTGAACACACGTTTCCCGGTTCCTTTGAACCTATAGTATGACCACTAACGGCCTATAAAAATCCGAGGCGCCTCAAAATCCATCATCCACATAAGTAAAATGCCAGCCAGTTTAAGCACTGACACTACCACTAGCTAGAAAGAAACGTGTGCACTCCCTACGGTCCATATCCCGTTTTTGACTCATACCGGGGTGTGCGGCTCGCGAAGTCACGATATACACAAAGTTATGCCGTAATAGGCTATGCTTTGATCATCCCACAAGGCCCTGCTTTTCAACAAAAGCCTTGATCATTTGCATCTTGGCGTGCCACATTGACAATTCACGCCATGCGGTCAATCACTATTAATATATACCCGGGTGTTAAGTAGTGAATAAATCCTCCACCACCAAACAGACATACATTAACAGAAATTGATTTAATTCACATGGAACCAAATCCAATGTCAGACACGCATCCATTTACTAGCTTATGCTCTCGGTCTGAGCGAAAACCAAATCCGAACAATCAACAATAGTCCAGGCGGCCACCACTGAAGCCCCTTCAAGGTAGCTACTCCCATCAAGGGTCTCTGTAGCAACACATCCATTCGATGTGAAGATCGTCGGTCTTCAACCACCATCTTCATCTTTGACTCTTCGTCGTCGTAGTAATTATTCGGAATGGGTTAAACTGGTCTTCCTGAATAACTCACGTATTTTTATAATTAAAAATCAAGTACTAAAAAAAACACATCCAACGCCACATTCCAATTCAGAATATTCATATAATAAAATATTCGCATTATTCTATCAAAGATAAACTCTTTGAATTATTCTTAAATCTTACTTTTAAAGATTTATTAAGAACCCAATTTGGTTTTAAATATCACAAATCATTATTCAATGATAAATTAAATTTAAGAAATTAATCTTATCTTTGACTGGGTTAAAGAACTAATGTCATTTTAAAACACCGTTCACGATAAACCCAAAATCATCTTCCAAGAAATATGGAATCTTTACAGAAATCAAATTAATATATAATCGTTATAAATTTCTGTATCCAACGAATAATATAAATGGAATAACGGCAAAGCCTCTTAAATTCCATATGTAGTATCGATCTTCTTTTACAGAAACTTATCTCAGTTATTATTAATCCGAATTCCATTCAATTCCAATTAAATATATTAAATTGGAAAACAATACTTTTGGAAAATTCCCATTTAAATCTTGATACAAGATTTATAAATTCCAAGTCATATTCTTACTGTTAATTGAGTTAAAGAACAGATGTCGTTTAAAAACATTGTTCACGATAAACTCAATTCCCAAATCATTTTTATTCCAATTACAAAATATAATTTGAAACTCTAGTAATCTTAATTAAAAGATTTATTCTTTTCAACTGGGTTTACGAAAGGTGTCAGTGAAGACACCATTCACGACAAACCCAAAATCCAATCTATTTAATTTAATTTCAATTAAATATTCACTAATTGGAAAACTTCATTAAATCTTAATTTAATGATTTATTCTAGTTAATAACTAGTTCATTCAATAAAAATATATTTTTCTAAAATATATTCCTTTTCTAAAATATTCTTTTTCTAGGACAATTTCTAAAATATTCTTTTTTTTGAATATTCTTTATTAGAATGTGACTCAATCAACAACCATATATTGTATGTAGTCAACAATCATGATAATAATTATTAAACATCCAAATGACGACCAGAGTGGAATTTATAACTGTGTGAGCATTAAAGTAAATAACAAACGCTCATCACAGACTGTCAATCCATCGATTGACATATAACTAAATATTGGGATTAGTGTGTGTCCAGTATCATCCCAATACCCGTGTGGGGTTTCATCCATCAAACAAATAATAATTATTTGGGCACTTGGGCGATGTGTGAAAATTATCGTCCCAATCACATAAACAAGTCGGGTAACTTGTAAATGGAAGTGTACTATTCAGTTTGAATATACTAACATTATGTTTAACACATCAAACATTCCGACATCACAGATATATATTTCAATTATTTTTATTGTGAACAAATGACAATAAAAATTCCCATTCTTTTTATTGTTAACAAGTGACAATAAAAATCTTAACTTTTATTCCTAATCTTTTGTGTAATCCTTTTTTTCAATGACCAAAAATGCATATTTTTGGTGAAATCCTTTTAAGTGACAAGAATGTCCTTTTAATTTCATTCATTTCAAAGTGACCAAAAATGTCCTTTTATCATATTTAACTTTTTTAAACAAAAATGTCCTTTCATCATACAATTAACCAAAATGTTAATTTTTTCCTTTTTAATGTATAAAAATATACATTTTCAATTTATACTTTTAAATGTATAAAAATATTTTTGTATAATTCCTTTTTAGTGAACAAAGATATTCATTTTTTCTTCTTTCTTTTTCACTAACCATTCCTTTTGACAAAAATGCGCTAATCTTTCTTTAACAAAAGTGTTATTTTATCGCCAATCTTTCTTTGACAAAAGTGTTCATTTCTTTAAATTGACAAACATAAATGTTTCCAATACACTTCTTTAAATTGACAAAAAAAAATGACTGTTCTTATTCATCCTTTCAAATATGACAAAAATGTATATCTTTGTTTGCAAAACACATTTCAAATAAAAATGTGATTTTATTTATATACATGTTTTACATCAAAAATGTCATCTTTATATGCATAACACATTTCAAATAAAATGTTGTTTTTATCTAACATAATCTAATTAACAAAAATGTTAATTTTGATCTAACAAGATTTAATTAACAAAAATGTTAATTCTACTTACTAATCAAATCTAGACCAAAAATGAAAACCCTATTCACTAATCATATTTTGATAGAAATATGTTGTTCTATTCATTAATCATATTTTGACAGACATATGCTGATTTTATTCACTAATCAAATTTTGACAAAAATGTTGATTTTATTCACTAACCGAATTTTGACAAAAATGTTGATTTTATTCACTAATCGAATTTTGACAAAAATGTTGATTTTATTCACTAATCGAATTTTGACAAAAATGTTGATTTTATTCACAAAAATGTGAATCATTGTTTGATCTATTTAAATGTAAACAGAAATGAAAATCCTGTTTAATTCTAATCTTTATTGCAAACAAATATGACCATAAAACATGATTTCTTTTTTTTTTTATTTCAAAAGTGACAAAATATCTCTTTTTATTTCATTAACAAAAATGATAATTTCAATTTAACAAAAATGTAATATACTGTTTGATCTATTTCAATTCAACAAAAATGTGAATTTTGTTTTACAAACAATTTATATTCTCGGGTCTAAAATAAAGGGGGAAGTCTTTATTTTCTACTCATTCAATATTCATAACCCCGAAATAAAAATATGATTTTTATTTCAAATCAAATATGAATCTAATTTTAACCAAATGCATATATCACGATCAACAAAATCAACAGGCAACAAACACAACATCATACATTACAGATCTGAATTTAATCAACATACACGCATAGAATTTAAATAACGAATTATAATTAAATATTAATTATTTTTAAAATATAGAAATCTCACCGATAGTTTTCTACTCCACCAAAAATTGTGACGAGATCTAATTATGTTTCAGTCTGTTCCACGAGGTAGTGTTTCCTGATACGAATCTAACGCGGCTGATTTCGTTCAATTCCGACGCTGTTTGAAAAAGATATGATTCTTTAAAGATTGAATTACATAATTGAATAGTTAAAATATAATTTAAAATAAATTATGCCTTTCTATAATGTTTCAAAAATCATTGCATCCTCCTTTCCTTCTTCTACGTTTAACTGTACCAGCGAAGAGAACCCATCGTTGAACTGAAACTGATACTTCTGCCGTCACCACCGTCGATCTGGAGCCGATCGCCGCTGACCCCTTCGAAGCTCTACCAAAGCCGCGCCCACTACCGCCATACATGGCGAACTCGACCCCACCAATCGGTCGGAGATCGCTTCGAAACGCCTTGAGTTTAGGTGGAAAAGTCGAACGCCTCAGGTGATTATACTTCATCAAAACCGTATGAAACTTTAGATTTGAGGAAAGCTCTCCTATTTCATTTATGAATCAGGGTTCAATTCAAAGTGAATTCGAAGAAATTAAGGATTCTAATTTGAAGCATATCGGCCATGGATTATTAACATGGCGGTTGTACAGTATACGCTAGGGTTATCCGTATTTCCCTGTATTTATATGCGTATTTCCCATAGTATTTAATTATTTAATTTGTAAATTCCATGTTTAAAGTCACGAACTCTAATCCGAACCCAATGAGTGTCGTCCCTAGCTAATAACCCCATCCCGGACCCAATGGATAAGTTTCGTAACCCAATTCAATTGTTACGATATATTTTTCTTTAAATTAAAATATAAAACATTTATATATTTAATTTATACGTACATTTTAATTTACCGGGGCCACATACTGACTCTAAAAATTACAAAAAAAATTATTTCTAGTTATGTTTTGACGATACGGTCTTAACGAGACTAATTTCGTCGAATTCTGAGACTGTTTGAAAAATGGCCATTTTTGAGTCGATTAAATTTGACTGAAACTGACAAAACACATTTTCCTTTATCACGCTCACATATTAATTCGAAAAATTATGAAAATTGAAACTTAACAATAATTTGACTTTCCGGTTCCAACAAAAGTGATTTCGTCGAAAACCGAGGTCGTTTGCAAAATGGCTATTTTTAAGGCCAATATATTATATTAAAATATATATAAATTTTACAGGGACTTTTCTAACTTTTAAACTGGACATAACTTGCAAATTATAAAGTGAAATTTCAGTTTTCCAGATTTGTTAGAAAGATATTGTTAAACAGACTTAAATATTTCTTGTTTCGCTCAATTCTGATTTATTTTGAATCTTGTACATTCAGTCAATGCTCAAATTCAAATCTTCAAACGGCACCGCTGTTTTAAACTCCTTTTATAATTTAATTAAATTTATTCGTTTTAAATAAATTTTTAGTCGTTATTCTTTAAAATAAATCATTTTAAATATTAAAAATCCATTAAAATTTCTAAAATAAAAATTTTAAATTGGCCCCAAAATTCCGGGTCGTTACAATCGCCCCCACTTAAAATCTTTTCGTCCTCGAAAAGGAACGAAGCTAAAAGTTAATAAATTTAACCAACTCAACCTTAAATTTTTATTTATTGGTTTCAATAATTTTGTTAGTTAAATTAATTATCATTTCTATACTTTATTTGTTAAACTAATAATTAAACATCACAACCAGCAGTAAATTAGGTGATTAACTTTTCAAATATATTTGTAACTTTTATATATAATCAAAAATCATATTTTTAGTGCAAATCACAGCAATGTATTCTAACTATGTGTTGGTTCTCATACCAGTCAATGGAAATATATAAATATCTCACTTTCGCTACTCGAACATAAATACTGGTGATGGTCGACCTATCACCAGAATTATCTCCGGGTGGCTAGAGTGTGATTCTATATCTATCCAGTATATTAAAACTTCGAATATCCGTTAATTACTCGTATATTCGAATTCTTTAAATACTCGATTGTCCACATTAAAATATAATATACTCAAATACGTATATTAAGATAAAATTTTCAAAACTAAATTTGTTTTCATTTTTATTTTAAAGAAAATAATAATCTTCACACTCGTTCTAGGATGCTGCTGATCCCATCTCTAACGAGTTATTCTCATTGTATATTACTAATCCAATCTCTGGTGAATTCTTTCGTTCGGTTCTAATGTGTCTTGTTCTCGAGCTCTATAAACCAAAGCTCTGATACCACATGTGAAACGACCCAAACTTCCCCGTAAAGGAAAGGTTGGATTGCTTTGAGAACAATACACATTAGAGCACGAACTGAAGAACATTTTATTGCTAATTACAACAATTACATCAGAGTACAAGATATAATAGAGTATGAATACTTATTACACTATAGAAATACAATAACATCAGAGTTTTAAATTACATTTAAATAGCAGCGGAAAAATAATACAAATATACAACTGGAAGGAATACACGGATACAGAGCTTTCCGAATACCGCTTCAGTTGTAAGCCAGGATCCTGTAAATATATCTGCAAAAAGCTACTCGACTGCCCATATGGAAAATATGGGCACCCGAGTTTGCCAGTGAAACAAACTATAGGTCAGTCATGGGACTGGTATGAGAAATCATAACTAGACTTATCTAATAGAAAAGCTAATCACAAGACCACACCGCTAACGCGGAACGAGTTTACTCCATTGGATTGCCAGTGCATAAAATAAGGTAAATCGTTAAATAACGCAGTGCTTTTTAGAAGAATGAAACCATTATAAGACCCAAGTCCCATCACACAATCCAACGCAAACCGGAGGAGAGCGTTTTACCTTATAATGGTCAAAAGATGTTTGATACGATAAAACGGATTTAGTATTAGTGTGTATATGTTTTAATAAAAACATTTCAATCATAATGTATCAATCGTAGATGGCATAGTACCCCATCCTACTATGTCGCCATACTAGTTCTACAATCAAAACCGCAAGGTTGTATTGGAAATGGGATTTCCATCATGAGTCGAGGCTAGGGGCAAGCTCCTCTCCGATTCGAGACACTCTACCAAATGCCTCAGGATCCCCCGCAGTGAACCCTTGGAGCGGTAGGGCCGGTCCCCGCCTATCGGCAGTGGATTGGTTTTGCATGAACACACGTTTCCCGGTTCCTTTGAACCTATAGTATGACTGTAACGACCCGTGTTTTTGCCCGTCGAATATTTAATTTAATTATTATTTTAAATATTATATATTGGGAATATAATGGTTTTTAAATATTTAATTCGTTATTAAAACGAAGTTGAACATTATAATTTATATATAATATAAAGTGAAAATAAGGCTCATGTCCCTAAAAGCAAACTTAATTAGGCTCACATCCAGTGATAAACTTATTATAGATTAGGTCCCTATTTTTCAAAAGTTGCGAAAAAAGTGGAAAAAAAAGTTAAAAAAATCCGAATATTATTTTTTAAATAAATAATTCATTCGACCATAAATTCACTAAAAAAAATTCAAAAACATGCAAAAAATAAAATTAAACTAAAAAAAATAACGATAAATGCAGTTAATTGCATTTTTTCATGCAATAATTTCAATTTCCTGCGTATATATGTGCAATTATTCCATTGTTTGTATCCGTTGTTGAATTAGTTCTTTTTTATTTGCATTTAAGTGTGCAATTAAATATGAAACATGCACATTTGCGTGCAACATATATGCAGGCAAAACTATAGCATAATTTCCTTTGTGCAATAATTGCATACATGTATGCAAGTATAGGCAATACTTGCATACATATATGCAAGTTTTTTTTTTTTTTTTTTTTTTGGCGTGGACTTCTGGGATTATTTCCAGATTTTACAAAATTTTTTTTTTTTTTTTTTGGTCATGGCCGCACTATTTTTTTTGGAAAAATACGTAGGAGCGAAACAAATAATGGACCTGAGCGTGACATGACAGGTGGAAGCGGATGCACTAATGTAGGAGGCGCACATTCAAAAACAGGGACCGGAATTGTATTTGAAAGTATGCGCGGGGTTTTTTTTTTTTTTGAAAGTTAATAAGGACCTGTAAAAAACGCACCCTAATATAAATCGAGCTTGAAAATGGCGTGCAGTTCGTAATATGGAGTTTTGAACTTCAACTGGATATACAGAGTCCGATATAAGTCGGATCTTTGTGAAACAAGAAATGTTTGGGGCGTGTTGACGATAGCTTTCATATGAAAGAGAAAAATCCAGATTTCCGTGTTATTGGGTGCAAGTTACGGCTAAAACAAATTTTGGGAAAAACGCTGTGGAATTCGCTATCGACCTCTAAAATGGCCATTTTGCAAACAAACTATGTTTTCGACGAAATTAGTTTCATTGGAACTGTATCGTCAAATTATTGTCAGAAAATCAAACCACGTGGCAAACCGATGTCGTATGTGGCCTCAGCAACCGTAAACGTCCGTTAAAATCACTATAGCGCGTAATTACTTCAACAAGGAGTATTTGAGTGTAACTTGAGCAGACGATCGAATTAGGCCACGAAACCAGTTCCATTGAGTTCGTATCGTCGATTAGAGTCAGGATAGATATATAGTTTGTTGTTTTTAGAGATCGAGAAATTTGGCGTTAAAAAGGGTAGGGCGGTTCGGGGTAAAAACAGCCTATCGGACAAACGGTCTCAGAATGCGACGAAACTAGTGCCGTTGGGTTCGTATCGAAAAGTTATTGTAAGATATCAAGGTTTCAAGTTGATTCGATTTAGCTGGTGATCGTGGTAAATTAAAAAGCGTTTTTATTTCTGGTTTTATAAGGGGATTTTTTCCAAACGACCTCGGATTTGCGATGAAACTTGTCCCATTGGATCCGGAATATCGTTTTACTTCAGGAAAAGCCTTTCTATCAGTAAACAGAAATCGATTATTATTAGTTTTACGTGATACTTTACGACGAAGTTTTGTAAAATAAATTTAAAAAAAAATGAAATGAAAATATACATGTACATTCACGCAACACTTACTTTTAGCCAAAAGGAAATTGGACTGCAAACCTATCCTATAACAATCTATTCTTACCGTGGCAGCCTATGACTTGTTAATTCAGACTTTACTCCCTGCCTCTTCCTTCATACGTAAGTAATGACACCAGAAAGTACACACACAACAATATAGAAGAGTGCGTACCCTATGTATGTTCGTTTCAGCAAATTGGAATTTGCACATGCTTATGCCTATGCTACACCGCATGAGTTTTCTTTTCAAATCATCTAAATCAACTTTTCCCTACTCCATGCACAGAACATGCATCTAGCAGTCACCGTATGTGCTCAAATCAAAATCCCACTGTGAGATGAAAGCACTCTGACCCAACTTATTTATCTGTGAAAAGGAACACGCACCCTCTACTTGAAATGAAAATACATACAGCTACCTTAAATTACCCAGTGGCCTACATGTACCCGTATGAGTGACAACGTGTTTATCTCTTCATCCATCCAGTATATATACATAAGTCCTTCGTTCATTTCTGAGGAAACTAAACAAAAGGGGAAGATATAAAGGGGGCGCAAGCATCCACCACACACAAAGAAAAAAAAGAGGAGAGAGGACCGAAATGGAGATTGCCTGGCTTTGGCTTTCACGTGTACAGCAGGCGAAACGTTTGATAAGAGGAGAGGAAGCGGCAATCTTTTGAAGTTACAAGTTGGAGGGAAGTGAGACGGGTGGTTAGGGCGCAGGTAGGGGCTGAAGCGGCGCTTGGTTTGAGGTGGCCAGATCGTTCTCCGATGGACTGTAAGGCGGCGACGGTGAAAAAATTGGAGGGCCGCCGGTCATTACGTGAGCAGGAGACGTGAAGGAAGGGACGGGATGAAGCCCTGGAGGGTTAAAATCAGGGTCGGCCAGAATTAAATTAAGTGTAATTGTCAATTTATCTACTTAATTAGGGGTTAACCCTTTCATTAACAGATTTACATGAACAAAAATTTTGTACAGGGCAACGAGAACCAGGCAAGTCTGAAGGGGAGCAGGAACGGAAAACACAAAGTCATTCTTTACAATGTAAAGATCATAATTAGAATTTAAATGGTGATTAAATTGTATAAATCAATGCTTAACTAGAAAACAGTTAACTCATACTAATGGAGTAGGTACACTGATTTAGCCAGTGTTATTTTGGTTTGTGAAAAATATAGTCGGCCTACCATTTAAGTTCAACCAAAGTGATTTGCCTGAATACCCTTGTGTAAAGTGATCAGAGACTATAGATTTAACTAAGGAATTTGTTTAACATCCAATGACTGAAATTATTAGAATAGAGTTAGAAAATTGGTTTAACTAAACATATTTAGTCTATTTAGAGGATTAGGAAAATATACTATAATTAAAATCGTATATATTAAGTCATTAATAATTATGTCGTTTATTGTCAGAATTCATCAACAATATGCCGTTGGAATCGCACTGACGGGCAGCATGTCATGGAACAGAAATGGACGGCATTGGAATCAACCATCATTTTAATTAAATTAAACTATTGTTTGATTTAATTAAAAACCAACCGTTCAAACAACGGTACCAATTCAAGGTGAGTTAAACTCACTCAGTTTCCCTATTTATATTTTATATAAATTGGGTTTTTATTTTGTGTGCTCTGCTTGCCAATGGTTGACTGTTTTGCTAGTTATTTATTTATCTGTTGATTTAACCGATGGAATTAAACCGTGTTTAATTTCAGTGAAATACAAAATCGTTATGTTAACGATTGGATCCAACGGAGGTAACTTACCCTGTTGGTCACGTTTATTTATAAACGTGCTTAATTGTTTGAATTGTTCTGATATTTGTTTGATGTTAAATGGTTGTTGGTTATTATCGGTTAAATGTGTTTGATTTGATTGTTGATTATTGACTGAATATTCAACATCTGTTTGCGTTAGACCAATGAGTGGTGTTGGTTAAGTGTTTGGCGGAGAACGGCCTGTAAAGTCAATCGGATTATAAGTAATTATGCACCGTCAGGTGAATCGATAGAGCTGAGGTTATAAAATTTCTTTATAACCAGAGTTAGATTTTGAATTTTATTATTTTAAATAAAAGTTATTAAATTGAAATAGATATCTTATTTATTTAAGACTCTGATTAGTTATTAATTTATTTTACACAGTAAGTGCTGATGTTAATCAGATTTGAAAATAGTAGAATAAGAAAAGGAATCGAGTGGGCAAACTTGGATAATCGTTGTATAAAGAAAACAATCAATGGAATTTATTTAAATTAATTATATTTTTAATTAATTTAAAGCGAGGATTGATTAGAATCGGTTAATGAGATAACCGAGTTTTGAGTTAATTAAATCGACCAGTTTGAATTGAAATTGATGACCAAATTAATGTATTTCGATTAAGATAGTTAAATGAATATTGTTTAAATGTTAAATAAGGTTAAAAGGGATTTCAAGCAAATACATAGGTTTTGTCAAGAAATTAATCCTCATAGTCATAGTCATAGTCATAGGCAATGTTCATAGTCATAGGCAATGTCCATAGTCATAGGCAATGTCCATAGTCATAGGCAAATGTTCATAGTCATAGGCATATGGTTTAAAGGTCCATAGTTTCATAGTCACGGTCTTATTTGTCCTTGAATCATAACCGTTCTTGATTAGGTCCAAGAATATAGGAACTGATTCGAATAGAGAGAGAGAATTGGCATATTCTTTTATTCCTTTAATTTCATGTCACGAACAAAGAAAAACGTTCAAATCTAGAAATAACTGACTTACAGAGATTAGATCAGAACAGAAAGATGGCGTTGCTAAGATTCGTAGAAAAACAGTCGTTGAAGTCGTTTGAACCTCCTCTTGAATCCTAGCTTGACTCGAACCTCTTCTAGAAAATCTTTTAGCAGCACTTCGTCGTCTTGATTTATTTTATATATATTATTTATTTAGTTAAGAGGAGAGGAAGAGGCCATGTTTCACCAAGAATCTTTGCAGCATAAGGGTAGAGGAGAATTGTGAATAGAGAAGAAGACTAGGGCTGTTTATATAGTGTTAGGCGGATGAACCTGGTCAGAATGGCGTCCAGATACATCAGAACGAACAGGGTGCAGAAGGTAGGAAAAACAGGAGGGTCGACCCCCAGGTCGACTATGTAGTCGACCTGGGTGCCCCAGGTCGACTACCCAGTCGACCTGGGTAGCCTAGGTCGACTACCCAGTCGACCTGGGTGTCTTGGGCGGGAAAATTCCTGCCCTGGCCAATCCGGCCCGATTTTTGAAATTTGAATTTGTTTTCTGTCTGTTCGAATTTTAAACTGAATTCTGAAACTTCCGGAGGCCATATCTCCCTCATACGGACTCCGATTTACGCAAACAAAGACTCGTTTTCATGCAGAATTCCGAGACGAACGCAAGGCACAGCCCGTTTCCATTGATTTTGATTTCAATTTTTAATTCTGCCTTGATTTGTGAATCTTAGCGTTACAGAATCACGGGGTGTTACAAATCGTATCGAATGATTTGTTTTAAACGTATCAAGCATGTTTGGCTGTTATAAGGTAAAACTCTGTCCTCCGGCTTGCGTTGCAGTGTGTGATGGGACCTGGGTCTTATAGTAGCTTCATTTTTCCAAAAAGCATTGCGCTGTTTGTTTTATGCACTGATATTCTTGGGAGAAAACCCGTTTCGTGTTATACAGCGTGATCCCTTGATTTACTTTATTTTTAAAGTAAAGTTTCAAATAATTGTTTTAGTTCTCACACCAATCACATGACTGACCTGGAGTATATTGTTTTAACCTAAACTCTAGGTGCCCCTACTTTCCACATGGTCAACTAGTAGTTTTGGTTTTGCGGATTCATTTTTACAGGATCCTGGTTTACAGCTGGAGCTATATTCAGAATGCTCTGTATCCGTGTATTCCTTACAGTTGTGATTATGTATTATTTTTCCGCTGCTATGTAATGTATTTTAATCTCTGATATTTTTTGGATGTATATTATTTATTCATACTCTGTATATTCTTGTACTCTGATGTAAATTATTGTAATAAGCAACGAAATGTTCTTCTATTTGCATTCTGATTTGTCATGTTCTCAACTCAATCCGGGCTTTCCCGAAAGGTCGGGTTTGGGTCATGTCAGCTTGGCCTCAGAGCTTTGGTTTACAAAGCTCGAGAGCAAGACATATTACAACCGAACGAAAGAATTCATCAGAGATGTATCCAATGAGAATGACTCATTGGAGATAGGATCAGTAGTTTCTTAGAACGAGTGTGAAGAGTAGTGTTTTTAAAATAAAAATGAAAAACCAATTTTGTTTTGATAATTTAAATCTAATAATACATATTTGACTATTTTATTTTATATTGAATTTGGACAATCGAGTATACGAAGATTTTGAATATAGCGTAATTAACATGTATTTGAAGCCTCAAATATATTGGATAGATATAGAATCACACTCTAGTAACCCGGAGATGATTCTGATGATTGAGTACTCATCATCAGATTTATGTTCGAGTTTCGAAAGTGGAATATCTATATATTTCCAATTGACCAGTGTGAGAACCAAGACTAGATAGGGTCTATTGTTGTGACTTGGCATCAAAAATGGATTTTTATATATATAAAACTTACGTGTTTGAAATGATAATCAACTAATTAATTGTTGATTGTGTTGTTTGACTATTAGTTTGATTAATTAAAATTTTGAACCATTAAGCCAAATTGAGTCAAATATTGAACTGAATTGAAATTGGTTGAAATTACGTACATGTACATGCGTATATATTGGACAGGTCATAGCAAGGAGGCCAAAGAAGAGGAATAAAATTGTATGCCCGACAAATAGGTACATATTTACAAAATTATTGGGTTTTGGTGATTTTATGAGCCGATTAGCTAGCCACTTGGGTTTTTCTTTTTCTTTTTGGATGATGAGGGCCCTGCGTGGCTAGTTGCGATTTTAAAGGTCTCCCGGTACAAAGGAGGTTATGGCGAAATTTTTCGAAAATTTAGGGTGTTAGCCAAAAATTTTGAAAAATTTGAAATTTCTTAGAAACTGGAAAGTTGTAGAATGAACGCCAGAATGAAAGTTCAGTTGGTTAGTTAAACAACTTTTAGCTCCGTTCCTTTTCGAGGACGAAAATATTTTAAGTGGGGGAGACTGTAACAACCCGGAAAATCGGAACCAATTTAAATTTTTTATTTTAGCTATTTTAATGAATTTTTAATATTTAAAATGATTCATTTTAAATAATAACAACTAAAAATTTATTTTAAATGAAGTTAGAGTGAATAAATTTATTTTAATTATGTAACGAGCCTGAAATGGCGTGGTAGATTGAAATTTTGATTTCAAATAAATGTACAGGATTCAAAACAAATCGGATTTTAGTAAACCCAGAAACATTTGAATCTTTTTAATTATATCTTCCCGAATGTGAAAAATCCAGATTTCATAACGGGAATAAAAAGTTATGTCCATTTTAAAATTCAGAATAGTCGTTATGGAATTTAATATAATATATGGCCCTTAAAAATATCCATTTTGCAAACAACCTCCGTTTTTGACTAAATCACTTTTGTTGGATATGGAATGTCAAGTTATTGCTAGATTCCAAATCCCACAATTTTTGGAATTAATATGTGAGCATGGTGAATTTAAACGTGTTTGGTAAATTCAGTTTGAATTTAATCGACTGGAAATGATCGTTTTTCAAACGGTCTCCAAATTTGACGAAATTAGTTTTGTAAGGACCGTATTGTCAAAACATAGCTAGATTTATTTTTCTGGAATTTTTGGAGTTAGTATGTGGCCCCGGTAAATTAAAATGTATGTTTAAATTTAATATATATTGATTTATATTTTAATTTATAGAAAAACTAATCGGAATAGCTAAATTGGCTCACGAAACATATCCCCTTATTTGGCTAGGGGCGATAGTCTTTGAATTGATTTGGAGTTCAAAGCATTTAACAAGTAACAAGTAACGTTAGAATAAATTATTAATTTATATTATAATATTATATATATAAACGTTGACCATTTCTAAACCCTAATTTTATTCCTCTTTTCTGAACCGCCTCGTTCGAAATGAACGACGAAAATTTGGCTGACTCCCTTCCCTAAAATTGAGGGATCCACTCATCTTCTCTCAACCGATTCAAGTACCAAATTATTCACCTCCATGCGATCCTCCTACAAATCGATTATGATTTGTTTTCATGTACTGTCGTGGCCAGAAATCATGCCCTAACGGCCACTGTTCGGAGTGAGATTGCGCAGCGGGGAAGGGTGCGAGTGGGGTCCACTCCTGGGCGTAGGAAGAGGGGAAGGAGGCGCTAAGCCTAGTGGCTTTCGACCATCGATCAAACGAAGTTGTGGGCCGCGGTGGTGAACCCTAGGGCGATGGGATGGGTTCTAAGATTTGGTCGATGTCTGAGCGTTGACGAAGATTAAAGCAGAAGGGTAATCTCCTATTTAAATTGTTTTAAATAAAAATAAATTTCATTGTTTTAAATATAAATAAATTTCATTGTTTTAAATGTAAATAAATTTCATTGTTTTAAATATTAATAGATATCATTGTTTTAAATATTAATAGATATCCTTGTTTTAAATATTAATAGATATTATTGTTTTAAATACTAAAAGATATCATTGTTTTAAATATTAATAGATATCATTGTTTTTACTATGAGTAAATATCATTGTTTTAAATATTAATAAAAAGCATTGTTTAAAAAATACAAATAGTGATGTTTTTTAGATATATATTATTGTTTTAAAAATAGAATTTTTAACTATATATTATTGTTTTAGAAATAGAATTTTTACATATATATTATTGTTTTAAAAATAGAATTTTTACATAAATAACATTGTGATAAAAATGTGATTTTTATTATAAAATAGTTTTAAATTAAAAATATGATTTTTAATTTATATATAGCATTGATTTTAAAAAAAATAACACTATAAATAAAAATATGATTTTTATAAAATAACATTGTTTTTAAATTATTAATAGCGTTGTCAAAAATGTGATTTTTAATATAAACTACGTGGAACAGATAATGGTTGGAAACATGGTGAGGGACACTACACGGTGGAACCATCTAAAAGCAAATCAACACGTCAGAAAACAATGGTGGAGTGGATTCCAAAGTGAGAACTCCTTCTCACTCTTATTATTTTACAGTTAAAATATACTAGGATGTGGACGGTGTTTAGCAGCACCCGACACCATTGATTTTACAAACCATGAGTGTTTGTTTGAATTGAATGGACTGTATTGGGGTTGTTGATTGTATTTTATGGAATAAAATATTTGAACAATAAAAATATCATTTTTATCGTATATATGAACTGTATAAAATAGTCATGTGTTGAAATTAATATTCTTAAACAAATCGGAAGATTTGTTTATGTACACCCATTTATCTAATACTGATTGGGACTATATATTTTACACATCGCCCAACTGCATAAATAAAATTTGTGTTTGTTGATTGAAACCCCACACGGGTATTGGGATGATATTTGACGTACACTAATCTCAATTGTTTAGTTATATGTCAATTGATGGGTTGACAGACTGTTGTAAGCGTTAATTATTTATATTTAATGCTTACGCAGTTGTGTATTGCACTCTGGCTGATGGTTGATTGTTTATCATTGTTGAGATATACATGTGTTGTATGAAATCCATATAAATAAAATTATATGATAATTGATAGGGTCTGATTCCAATTCATAAATAAGGAATATTTTAGAATAAAGAATATTTTAAAATAATGAATATATTAAAATAATATTCAGAAAAGAATCAAAATATGATTTTGATGTCCAATTTTGGATGGACATGAAAATATTTAAATATATGAAGCCGTGTTAATTAGATTTACGCCATTTTGATGCAGACGATATTTATATCGATTTGGTTCATTTTTATAATGAATATCGAAAAGGGAAATGATTTCAAAATCTGATATTCTGAAAATATTATCATTTATATATTAATGATATAGAATATTCAATTTTGATTTAAAATTGAAAATGAAGTTGAAATCGTTTTTAAAAACGAATTTAAAACGACTTATAAAATACGTTTTAAATGGAAATCGACGAAACATATATTTATATATATTTAATAGCCTGAAAAGAACCCGCCGCGACCGTTTGAGAATTTCAACCATTGACTTTGAATTGACATCACGGGAGATCCGACCGTCGGATTCTCCTAAAACCGGAACCGTTGGGTTTGTATCAAAAAGAGCTTTCCAAAGAATATAAGAGATTTGAAATATAATGGTTGGATTTGGAATTATGTCCAAATCAAATTTGGAAAAGGTCGTTGTAAGTGCAGTTCGATGACCGTTTATGGAAATCGACTGAAAGAGCCTTAATAAAATTAATAAAAATATTAATAATTTGTGTAAAATCATAATAAATAATTTGAAAAGAATTGGGATGAAAAAGTTCCAGATTTGAAATGATAAAAATATATTTTATCAAAACGAACTAGTTGTTAACTAGAATTAAAATCCAATTATTTTTAAATTAAATAAGGTGGACTTGTGAATGGTTTTAACATGACTAAATTTCCAATATATGAATTGGAATGGATTTGAATCGAAATTATCTTCGAAATATTTCGATATAGGATTTCGTGATTATACAGATATTGTTGAGGAATTTGGAAGAATATATATATATATATATATATCATTATTTCCAATACGATATTTGTTGGTTTCAGAATTTAATATTGAATATAAGCCGATATATTTTCTATTCAGAGCTTTGTATTTAATATCAAATGGGATTTTGGGTTTGTCGTGAATGGTGTCTTCATTAACACTGTTCTTAAGCCCAGTAGAGAAAAGAATAAATCTTTTAATTAAGATTTAGAGTAGTATACCAACTAATTAATATTTAATTGGAATTGAATAAAGAATTGGATTTTGGGTTTGTCATGGATAGTTTCTTCATTAACACTGTTCTTAAACCCCATTTGAAAAGAATAAATCTTTAAATTAAGGTTATCAGAGTTTCCATTTACATTTGCTAATTGGAATAAAATTGAATGTGAATCGGGTTTATCGTGAACTGTGTTTTTAACGGATATTCGTTCTTTAGCCCGATTAACAGTGAAATATGATTTGGAATTTATAAATCTTTTAATTAAGATTTAGGGGAATTTTCCAAAGAAAAGTTTTCCAATTTAGTAAAATAAATTGGAATGGAATGGAAGTCAATTTGGTGATAATCGAAGTGAACTTCTGTGGAGGAAGACTGTTACTATATATGGAATTTAAAAGGCTTTGCCGTTATTCCTTTTATATTATTTGTTGGATACGGAAGTTTATATCTATTTTTTATACTGATCTATTTTCCGTGAAGATTCCATAATTAATGGAATGAGATTTTGGGTTTACCGTGAACTGTGTTTTAAATGACATTATCGAATTCATGAACTGATCGAGAATGGAGTATCACCAGTTTTGCTCCAGGCGATAGTTAAATCTTTAATTAGATTTGATTGTGAAGTGGTAATTAAATTTACCGATAACACAGTGGTGTTAGATATGGAGTATTACCTGTTTTGCTTCACGGGATGAATAGGTTGGGATTGGGAAATATAATAAATGATTACTTCGGTAAGGTTCGCTAATCCCGACTAGTTTGGATAAACCTTAATTTGGTTTGAATAGATATCCAATGGAAGATTAAAGAATAAATTTAAAGGATTTATCTTTGATAAAGTTAATGGAAACCTTTCCATAAAGGATATGAAGATTTAAATAAAAGAAAATTCAGAATTGAAATGAGGCGTACGTTGTGTTTTTATAGCACTTGTTTATAAGATACGCGAATTATTCAGAAAGGCCAGGTTAATCCCATTCTAAATAACTGAATCGAGGATAAGTCGACGATGAAGACGGTGGTTGAAGACCGGAGGTCTTTACATCGTTTGGATGATTACTGATGTCTTGATTGGGCTATACACCCAAGACAAGGTAATAAGTGGTGATCGTCTAGACTACTTGGAGATCGACAGGATATGCGAGGACCTCTCTCCTGTATTGGACATATGGGACGAGGAATAAGGTGCCTCCTGTTTCGTTCGGACCCAGAACGAACTTGTAAAGGGATGTGTGTCTGACATTGGATTTTATTCTATGTTGATTGATTTCTATTAAATATATATCTGTTTGGTGGCGGAGAATTTATTCTCTTGCTGAATACCCTTCTCTGAGACGTACGAGCTCAGAGGTTATATATCGATAGAGATCAATCGCATGGCGCGAATTATCAGTATGGCTTGCTAAGATGCAAATGATCCAGGCTTTTGTTGAAAAGCAGAGTCTTGTGGATGATGATCAAAGCCCGGCTTTAATATAGCATTGCTTTGTGTATAGCTTTAATTCGAGATCCTCACACCCCGGTGTGAACCAGAAACGAGAGAGGACTTCGGGGAGGACATGCTTTTCCTTCTAGCTAGGAGTGGTATCACGGTATGGAGCCCAGACATTTTTCTTATGTAGATGATGGAAAGCGATGCGCCTCGGTTATGTCGGTCATACGGGGCCGATGGATGGTTTGGTCAATATACTGACCAGTTTTACGCCCGTTAGGGCAGGGAAACGCGTTGTTCAGGCATTTTATTCCAATCTGTGTGGACCGGCCCTGACAATCTACGGGTCACTCAAGCTCTGATCCTGAGGCTCGGGCTAGAGAGTCTCGAAGCGGTAAGGACGATCCCTAGCTTTGGTTCACAGATGGAATTCAAACTTCCAATACGTGACTTTGCCGTTTTAATTGTAGAGCCTAGTATTGGCGACATGATATATGGTACCCATGTTGTCTATGATTGATTCATTTATATTTGAAGTTGTTTTATACATTATCCGCTTATAATAGTATCGAATGATTTGTTTTAAACGTATCAAGCATGTTTGGCTGTTATAAGGTAAAACTCTATCCTCCGGCTTGCGTTGCATTGTGTGATGGCACCAGAGTCTTATAATAGCTTCATTTTTCCAAAAAACATTGCGCTGTTTGTTATGCACTGGATTCTTGGGAGAAAACTCATTCCGTGTTATACGGCGTGGTCCCTTGATTTACTTTATTTTTAAATTAAAGTTTCAAATAACTGTTTTAGTTCTCACACCAGTCACATGACTGACCTAGAGTATATTGTTTTAACCTAAACTCTGGATGCCCCTACTTTCCACATGGGCAACTAGTAGTTTTGGTTTTGCAGATTAATTTTTAGAGGATCCTGGTTTACAGTTGGAGCTATATTCAGAACGCTCTGTATTTGTGTATTCCTTACAGTTGTGATTATGTATTATTTTTCCGCTCCTATGTAATGTATTTTAATCTCTAATATTTTCCTGATGTATATTATTTATTCATACTCTTTATATTGTTGTACTCTGATGTAAATTGTTGTAATAAGCAATGAAATGTTCTTCTGCTTGCATTCTGATTTGTTGTGTTCTCAACTCAATACGGGCTTTCCCGAAAGGGCGAGTTTTGGTCATGTCAACTATCGAACCTAGGTTATTACCCCCATTTCGAACACGATGGGATATGTCCCGTAAGCCAATTTGACTGTTTTGTTCAGGTTTCGATAAAATTAAAATATAAATTAATATAACATTCAAAAATTGAATTCAGCATACATTTTAATTTACCAGGGCCACATACTGACTCCATAAATTCCAGAAAAATAAATCTAACTATGTTTTGACGATACGGTCCTAAAATAATTAATTTCGTCGAATTTGGAGACCATTTGAAAAATGGTCAATTTCCAGTCGATTAAATTCAAACTGAAAGTACCAAACACGTTTAAATTCCCCACGCTCACATATCAATCCCAAAAATTATGAAATTTGAAATCTAGCAATAATTTGACATTCTGGATCCAACGAAAGTTGTTTTGTCGAAAACGGAGGTCGTTTGCAAAATGGTTATTTTTAAGGGCTATGTATTATATAAAATATATAAAAATTCTATTGTGACTATTCCAAATTTTAAACTGGACATAACTTCCAATTCCTGTCATGAAATCTGGATTTTCACGTTCGTTAGAAAGATATTATTAAACAGATTCAAATATTTCTTGTTTTACTGAAATCCAATTTATTTTGAATTCTGTACATTCATTTGAAATTTAAAATTGAATTTTCAAACTACCGCGCCATTTCAGGCACATTTTATAATTAAAATAAATTTATACGTTCTAACTTCGTTTAAAATAAATTTTTATCCGTTGCTATTTAAAATAAGTCATTTTAAATATGCAAAATCCATTAAAATAGCTAAAATAAAAATTTTAAATTGGTTCTGAAAATCCAGGTTGTTACAATCTCCCCCACTTAAAATCATTTCGTCCTCGAAAAGGAATGGAGCTGAAAGTTGTTTAACTAACCAACTCAACTTTCATTCTGGCTTTCGTTCTTCAACTTTTCAGTTTCTATGAATTTTCAAATTTCTCAAAAATTTGGCTAACACCCTAAATTTTTGAAAATTTTCGCCATAACCTCCTTTGTACGGGGAGAGCTTTAAAACCGCAACTTGCCTCACGGGCCCTTATCAATCCAAAAGAAAAAGCCAAGCAGTTAGCCAATCGGCTCATAAAACCATCAAAACCCAAGAAATAAAGTAAACATGTACCTATTTGTCGGGCATATAATTGTATTCCTCTTCTTAACTTCCCTACTATGACCTATTCACACATATATATGTACATGTGTAACAGCCCCAATTTTTTTGTGTATTTTTATTTAGTTATTTAATTTAACCTTTCATTTCTATTTTATTTTGTTTATTTAAAACTCAATTTGTTTGTATTTTATTAAGTTAAATATTTGATTTTTGTGATTTGAAACTATATTTACTTTGGTTTTAATATTACAAATGAATTTGGTTTTAATATGAATGTAATTTAATAATGCAAATCGATATTTTCAATTTCAATCTTTTTTATTAAATTTAAATTTAATCGAGTTCATTTATTTGAATTTATTTTTATATTTTAATTTAAATAGTAAACATGTATTATATAATTTGTTTTCGATATTAATAAAAAATTATATTCTTGATTTAGTTTCATAATATTCTATAATTTCTCTTAACAGAGGATTTGAAATTTGAAATACGTACAGTCAGACGTAGTAACTTTGAAAATTTCGTTGAAAAATTTGAATGTTTATCGATCACGCATTTTTCAGTGCAAAGTTGCGCCTAACAGTTCGAATTTTAGTGACTGTAAAATCTCTATGAAACAAGTTCGAACAAACATGAAAAATATTCTATTCGTTGTCACGAATCCAACGGTAAAATTTATTTTGCAAAATTTGGACGTTTTGATCTTCGTTTAATTGTTTTCTCGTGCCATTTTTCATTTTAAAAGCGGTCCGTAATGCCTTTTTGATCGGAGCATCCTGATACTGCAAATTATATATCGTTGTGTCCCTCTCGTCGAGCTGATTTCCATAATATATTCATTTTTCATTTTTGGTGCTTGGTTTGTCTTGAAATTGCAGAAAGGTTTGCATAGTACATTTTTGAAACAAAGCCATTTGAGTTCGACGTGTCCCTGTTTGAGTTCTGCATGTTTTTCTAGGCATTTTGGGTCTGCAAAACCCATCATTTTATTTTACTAAATCACCCAGTTTATTTTATTTTATTTTGAAACATTTTGTGACGATCCCGAAATCCGTAAGACGGTGTTAAGGATAATCAATAGAATATAACACATTAATCATCATTAGCAGAGTACAGATAATAGCAAAAACAATAAATAGAATAATTTTACACAAATATGACAGCGGAATCATAACATATAACAACATCAGAGTAGCACAACGTAGGATATAACTTAGTGCATAAAAAGTGAATGATCAGTCAACATCGCTATAAGCGGAATATATACATGCAGTGAGACATAATAAAGATATCAGTCTACATCGTCCGAGGCGGTACATATACATAAGATAATACATGCTGGAAGTAAATCAGTCTGCATCACCGTAGGCGGAATCATATACATAAGATAAGGATAGCGGAAAGTCAATAGCCAAAATATAAGCCTAATCCTCGCCATCAAGATAAAAGCGCACTCCGTACTGCAGTGCTAAGCCAAAATAACCTGTCATCTATCAACTGGGCTGCCCGTGTGAAAATAAGGGCACCCGAGTTTGCAAAGTGAAACAAACAACGAGTCAGTCATGGGACTGGTATGAGAAATCTACTTAACTGGTTAAACAACAGTAATAAGGCAAATCATAGGACCACGCCACTTTCGCGGAACGGGTTTACTCCAGTGATTGCCAGTGCATTTAAAACAAAGTAAATTCTTTAAAACAACGCAGTGCTTTTTAAAAGGAATGAAACCGTTATAAGACTCAAGTCCCATCACACAATGCAACGCAAACCGAAGGATAGAGTTTTACCTTATAATGGCCAAAATATGCTTAATACGTGCAAAGAAAAATCACTTGGTATTATTACTAGTGCATATATGTTTCAAAAGCGAATTCAATCATAAATATCAATCATAGGCAGCATAGCTACCATATACTATGTCGCCATACTAGTTCTACAATCAAATTCGTTATCTCGTATTGGAAATTGGATTTCCGTCATGAGTCGAGGCAAGGGGCAAGCTCCTCTCCGCTTCGAGACACTCTAGCAAATGCCTCAGGACTACACACTCTGGGTAACCCTTAGATCTTCAGGACCGGTCCTCTCTTACGTTTGAGGATTGGCAATTCCTGAACACACGTTTCCTGGTCCTAACAGACCTAATATCGAGGCGCCTCATTCCAACAACCACATAGGTAAAAATAATATAAATATCAGCCAGTTTAAGCACTGACACTACCTCTAGCTGAAAGAAACATCGTGCTCCCCCTGCAGTCCTTATCCCGTTTTTAACTCATACCGAGGTGTGAGGCTCGCGAATCCACGCTATACACAAAGCTAGGCCACGTAGGCCGTGCTTTGATCATCAACCATAAGACTTTGCTTTGCAATAGAAGCCTTGATCACTGCATCTTGGCATGCCACACAGGCAATCCACTCCATACGACTGATTTCTATCGATATATAACCTATAAGCTCGTACGTCTCAGAGAAGGGCGTTAAGCAAGAGAATAAATTCTCCGCCTCCAAACAAATATATATTTAATAGAGATCAATCAGTATAGAACAAAATCCAATGTCAGACACACGGTCCATTTACAAGTTCGTTCTGGGTCTGAACGAAACCGGAGGCGCCATATTCCTCGTATATCCGTACAATCCACACATACATCCAGACGGCTACTACTTCGGTTCCTTCAAGGTAGCTAATCCAATCAGGAACCTCAGTAGTGCCCATCCATCCGATACGAAGATCGTCGGTCATGAACCGTCTTCGTATTTTCGACTTCGAACCGTTCGATCAATTATTTGAAATGAGGGTTAGCTCGGCCTTTTCAAATAATTCACAAATATTTAGAATTCAAATCAATTCTTTCCATGGTTATATTATTCGACATTCACATTTCAGTTCTTTAGTATAATTTTCATGTCGAACACATACAACCATCAAATATCAATCAAACCAAGCAAAATTGGTTTATTTCCATTCTATGCCGCTTATAATATTTTATAACGATTTTTCGCCATTTTTATTTATTTAAAAATGGCCATATATAATTAAACGACTTTTCAGGTCGTGCTGCGGCACTGGCGCTGTTTTCCCCAAAATAATTTTACACATATCGGGAAATCTAACCATTGGATTTCTACAAAGTTTATATCACTGGGAAGATATTCCCAAAGCGAACCCAATGGTTCCAGTTTCGTGAAAATCCGACAGTCGGATCTTCCACACTAGTCGTTTGAAGTTACGGTTTCAAAATACGAACTGCAGCGTCGTTATTCGATTTAATTTAATTATATTTATATTTATATATAAATATAATTGATTCTGGCGATGTTTTTCCCCCAAATTTGAATTAAACATTCCAGACCATCCAAGCGTTGGATCTTTACAAAGTTGGTACCGTTGGAAAGATATTTCCAAGGCGAACCCAACGGTTGTGGTTTCGGAAAATCCGATGGTCGGATCTCTCATACTAATCGATTGAAGTTACAATTTCAAAACACGAACTGCACGACCTCGATTCCTTTCAATTCTATATATATATATATAGTTCATTCTACGATTTCAATATCAGTTTCACTTCAAATATTTCACTAACGCCTTTATATTTCGAAAAATTTCGCCATAACCTCCTTTGTACGGGAAGGGGTTTGGAAATTTATTGGGCCGTATTAGGTACCCAATAAATCCTATAAAGCATACACATATTTATAGTGATATATTCTGGTGTTTACAGGGGAGCATGTATAGATAATAACTCCAGAGAATACATTCTCGTCACCTTGTCTAAGCCTGAGGGAGTGTGTATTTTTAATTACTCCAGAGAATAAATTCTCGTCACCTCGTCCCGTGTGGGAAATAAATAATCCATGAGTCATATCTAATAACTAGAGAGACGTGATTATTGTCAACTCCAGACCCGTGTGGGGTTTTTTATTAATCTGGCAATTTATCGTTACAATTTTATATGGTCCATATCAGTCATCAGTTCAACCTGTAATATATAATCATCGCCATACAAGCCTCTCGTTCGTATGGTAAATCTTCAACATCGTCACACAAGCTCCAAATGCTTATGTGGAATATGATGAAGTATGCCTATCGTCAAGAAGTATGCCATGTAGTGTAGTTCAAAATTTATTGTTACTATCCGATGGCGATGTTTATTATTACACACAGAATAACCAGCACTCCGCATCCAATGGCATTCACAGGAGTTGATATAAAAATAAAATTGCGCAGCCAACTCATTAAGGCTTACCTATTTGTCGGGCATGCAAATAATTTCTTTACTCAACAGCTAATCCATTTTCTCGGTTCAACACTAGTATGTATATATATATATATATATATATGTATATATGTATATATATATATATATGCAGAACAGAGCTAATAGTAATATTTCTAGCGAACAAATATTTATTTCAACACGTGTGTATTTTTAGCGAGGCGTATACATGATAAAAGTAATATTCTTGTCATCTGAAATATTTATTCAACCCATGAATGTTTTTAGCACTTCATATTCACGATAAAAATGTAATTTTTATTATTAAATCAATTTATTTAAAATACGTATACCATTCAACACATGAATTTCTATTCAACGAATGAATTTCTATTCAACACATGAATGTTATTTATAGTTTGTATATATATAAAAATGTGATTTTTATCGTTAAAGCTATTTATTTAAAACACGAATAACATTCAACACATGAATTTCTATTCAACGAATGAATTTCTATTCAACGAATGAATTTCTATTTAACACATGAATGTTCACTATAGTTTGTATATATATAAAAATGGGATTTTTATTTTTAAATCTATTTGTTTAAAGCACGAATACATTCAACACTTGAATTTCTATTCAACGAATGAATTTCTATTCAACACATGAATGTTCTTTATAGTTTGTATATATATAAAACTAAGATTTTTATTTTTAAATCTGTTTGTTTAAAACACGAATACATTCAACACATGAATTTCTATTCAACGAATGAATTTCTATTCAACACTGAATGTTCTTTATAGTTTGTATATATATAAAAATGTGATTTTTATCGTTAAAGCTTTTTGTTTAAAACACGAATAACATTCAACACATGAATTTCTATTCAATGAATGAATTTCTATTCAATGGATGAATGCGGTTTCAACATAAGAAAATAATTTCAACAAATGAAAATTATTCTAACACATGAATATTTCAGAAAATTTCGGCAGCATAACGGCAGGGTAGTTAAAACCGGGACCGTCCCTAGTACGGCTTCTCGCTCTACCTTAAAACCTCGCAGTTTTTGATAATGGGGATTCATGCATCTAGTTCGCACGTAGGCGGCATGTTTTATTTTCATTTCCACAATCCTATTCTAATTTATTTCAACCACAAGAGGGTATTTTTCAACCACAAAGGTATTTTTCAACCACAGAGGTATTTTTCAACCATAAAGGTATTTTTCAACCACAAACAATTATTTCCAACCATTCGTCATACTACATATTTTCACGCCAATCACAAGCAATAAATATCGTTCATGGTTTGTGGACGAGGGGAGTGTGTGTGTGTGTATATATATATATATATATATATATATATATATATATATATATATATATATATATATATATATATATGTATATATATATATATTTCACTTGCATTTCAACACAATACAAAACATATATGTTTCATACAACGCTTGTATAATTTATACATCGCTCATATAACTTATACAACACATGTGCACGAGGTATACAATGCGTATATAATTTACACTTTGCTTATATAATTTATACAACACGACTTCATTCGCACAATTTAATTTAGATTTCTCACATTGGTTTTCGAGGTGCTAAAAATCGTAGATAACTCAGAAAAATCCGCGGTCTCTTCTAGATGGTAGAGAGCCTCCTTGCGGTCATGATGTTTCCTATTTCATCGAATTTCGTTAACACATCATAAAGATATGATTTTTCAAAGTTTGCAACACTTAAAAGTGTTATTTTAAATTCAGAAAAATTAAAGCCGTTCACCTCTGTAAACCTTCGAAACTAGGTGGTGGCACCCAATTCGGTGGCCCCTGTAGCTCACGGCGGAGCTCCAAAGTCGACACCTTCCTCGAGGTGATTCGACGAAACTATCCCACTATAGCAGGCGAAAGTTGTATGGATTTATAGAGGGGAGTGAGACGAACAAAAAACCCAACTGAAGGTGGGGCTGAAGATCGACGTGGCGGCGACGATTCGGTCGGGAAGATTTGAGCAGCTCCGTCGTTCGGGGGGGTTAATCGGGTTTGACTGGTCAACTGAAGTGAGAGAGAAAGAGGGGGATTGGCCCATTATATTTTTTTTAATTTATTTTAAATTCAAAAATATCTTCTTGTCTAAACGAACACCAATTTCAACCCAACGACTGTTGCCCCTAGCTAAATACCCTCATCCCGGACACAATGGGATATGTTTCATAGGCCAGTTCGATTGTTACAGTCAGTTATTTTTCAAATTAAAGTATATAACATTCAATATTCAATTTGAACGTACATTTCAATTTGTCACGGCCACAAACTGATTCGAAAAATTCCAGAAAAATAAATCTAGCTGTGTTTTGATGCTACGGTCCCAACAAAACTAGTTTCGTCGAATTCTGAGATCGTTTGAAAAATGGCCATTTTCTGGTCGACCCAATTTAACAGAAATTGACCAATCACATTTTCTTTTGCCACGCTCACATACTAGCTTCAAAAATTACGAAATTTGAAACCTAGCAACAGTTTGACATCCTGGATCCAACAAAAGTGGTTTCGTCGAATTCCGAGGTCGTTTGCAAAATGTCTATTTTCAAGGGCTATATATTCTATATAGCGACCTTTCTGAAAATTCATTTAGCCATTACTTTTGATCCCCGCTATGGAACTTTGATTTTTCAGATTCATTGGAAAGGTATTCATAAACAGATTTAAATATTTTTGGTTTCACTAAAATCCGTTATAATTTCCACCCGGTACAGTTAGTCAAAGTTTGACTTCAAATTTTCAAACTGCCACGCTATTTCCAATTCATTATTTTATTGAAATATTCTATTTCAATGGTTTAAATTCTTTTAAAATAACCAATTAAAATTTTTTAAATTGGCTCGCATTTTCCGGGTTGTTACACGTTTAGAAAGTGGACACTTTCATCTTCCATTTACATGCAAAACGCATACATGTTTCATTTTCAAAACCAAAATGCACCTAAGTTTCCTATTCCAAAGCATGAGTTATTATTTCCAGCCGTTCCTTCATAAACTCATGCATGCGTTTCATTTCTTTGGAACTATTGTACACTATTTTTCTAAAACCATTCATCTTCTCTCTTCCTATTTTTCAATTTCCACAATCATTTCCATGTCTGTTCTTTCATGCATGCTTTTCACGCATGTGTTGCTTTCAAATCTTTTAATGCATGCGTTTATCACCTATGCCATTCCAATCAAGCCCAACGTGAAAAAATAAAAATAAAGATGGACACATTAACAATTGTGTAAACATCGTTCAAAGTTTATGGTTATCAAATATCAACCCTTTTATTTGGCTGATTTAAATCTCATATTTGAACTGTTCAAACCTTTTGTGTTTGAACCTCGCATGTTTGAACTACTCACTCGGCTGGATCTCAGGATCTCGTTATTTTAAAGGTCCTACTTCGTTGGTATTATAAAAAAAAAGTGTTAATATTTTTAAATCTGAAGTAGTCAGTGGAAGCGTTCAAAAGTGTGTAAGAATTGGTAGCTTCCATTCTTTCTTTATATATACGGTCACACTCTCCCTCTTTTTATCACGTTCCTCCTTTGTTTGAAATTCAATGGCTGAAGCCACTTCCTCCATTATTTACAAAGCCACGTTTCCAATCCTATGCAAAATAACAAATGAATTCTCCTTTTTGAAACCAAGTTTCCACGTTTTCTTCTCTTTATTTTTTTTAGTCATTTCGAAAGCTTGTAAAGGAAAAAAAAAGAACCAAGAACTTCCGCTCTTCACTAGCCTGCTACTCTCTGCGCCGAGCCACCATCCCGCTCATCAACCTTCACCGCTTCGCCGCGTCATTTTGCAGTGCGTCTTCAATGCAGCGAGCATCCATTGACGATTGCAATAGTCAACGCCAACATCATCGCCTCAAGTCAAACCCAGACCACCGTATTGCTTGAGTCCGCCGCCAGCTGACAGAAACTACCGTCGTGCCCTCGCCTCAGATCGCACACCGAAGCCTTGACTGTTGTTACACCGAAATGACCAAAACGCCTATCGTCACTACATGTAATTTGATTACGATTATTCTTGTTTCAAGCGTGCTACTTCGGCTTCTATATGTATAAATTGTTTTGGGTTTGAATTCGATAAAAAAAAACTAAACCAATACTTAATTTAAAATTTATGACCTGAGAGCAGGAGGCTTGTTTATAAAACATGTACACCAGTCCCATGTTGCTTTGATTATTTGTACATCCTATTTGTGAAACTAGAAAAGGAGTCACACCTCTATGCTTTATCACTTTGCATACTTATGCAATATATCTCATATTTGTGCCTTTAGAGCCTTCCACTCTTCTTCTTTTGTTATGGACGTGATGTTTGGAGCCTGTCACTTTGCATATTATGCGGAAAGTGATGCGTTTGTATATTGATGATATCATAATGATATTCTAACTTCATATATTAGTATATGGTTGGATAATAAGTTAACTTAGAATATAAATGGTTAGATGATACGGTAATCATGTATTCAATTAGTTGTAGTTATAACGTTGTTTGCTTTAGCTTCGATCCAGTCTGAATGCGTCCCTTTTATGTGCTCCAGTAAAGAATGTAGCTGCTTCATGCTGACACCAGCACTTGAACTTGGACATTATAAATGAATAATAAACAAAGTTTCCTACTTACAAGTTGATTTTGGACAAAATCAAGAAATATAAAAAAAAAACTTTGTCATTATATCTTTCCCCTTATTAATTGATATTAACACATGCTATAATTGTGCATCGAGTGAAAATAGTTTAAAGAACATGTTTTTAATTGTTGGGTCACAGGGTTAATGTTCAGTCGATCAAACTTCTTTTGACTAAGAGACAAAAAAATGTACTATGAATTTATATGAATTGCATGGTTCCATTTCATATTTCAATGTTATGTTGTAATGTGATTTGTGATAACCCCAAACTTCCGTAGACCGAAAGTAAGGTTGATCATTTTGGAATACAACATACTTACAACAAAAACAGATCTCAGATAATTATCATAACACATAAACATTTGCAGCGGAAATAAACGTCATCAGCATCACAGCAAAACATTAGAGTATGCAGTTTTACAGGATCCACTTAGCATAATAGAAGTCTTAACAAAAGAGGAACAAGTCTCAAATGAAAAGAAATGAGTTTTAAATCCCATTACATACATCAAAGCAAAAGATAGAAAAATGTCTCAAAAGCAGAATAAAAGAAGGAGGAAAGGCCTTCTTCTTCTTCCTCCCAAAGCTAGCTCCCACCAAAAAGTATCACCTAGAAACCTGTCAATTGGCTGCCCGTGTGGAAAGAGGGCACCCGAGTTTGCAAAAGTGAAACAAACTACGAGTCAGTCATGGGACTGGTGTGAGAATTCTTAACTAAATTAACTATCAAGATGGCGAATCTCAGGACCACGCCGCTAACGCGGAACGGGTTTACTCCATTGGATTGCCAGTGCAATATTTTATAAAGTTTATATAAAACAGCGAAATGACTTTTGAAAAATGAAATCATCATAAGACTCAAGTCCTATCACACAATTCAACGCACACAGGAGGATAGAGTTTTCTCTTATGATGATCAAACATGCTTAATATGTGAAAAGTAATATTTTAATATTATCATTAGTGTTTAAGCAGTATTAAAATACTTCAATATAAATATATCAATCCTAGACGGCATAGGTACCATATACTATGTCGCCGTATATAAGTTTACAATCAAAACCGCAATGTCGTCGTATTGGGAATTGGTTTTCTATCATGAAATCGAGGCTAGGGATCATCCTCTTCCGATTCGAGGCACTCTAGCAAATGCCTCAAGATCACACCTACGGGCAACCCTTGGATGCGGTAGGGCCGGTCCCTACCTAAAGGTAGTGGAATAGTTATGCCTGAACACACGCTTCCCGGTCCCTTTGGACCTATAATATGACCACTTCCGACCTATATAAAAAAAATATGAGGTACCTCAATCCAAAATCCACATAAGTAAAATGTCGGGCCGTGTCAAAACCCAAGCACCACTCCTAGCTAGAAAGAAACGTGTGCACTCCCTACGGTCCATATCCCTTTTTAACTCATACCGGGGTGTGAGGCTCGCGAAGTCACGTTATACACAAAGCTATGCCTAAACAGGCTATGCTTTGATCATCAGCCACAAGGCCTGCTTTTCAACAAAGCCTTGATCATTGCATCTTGGCGTGCCACATTGACCATTCAGCGCCATGCTATCGATAACTACTACTACGTATCCGGGTGTTAAGTAGAGAATAAATTCTCCACCACCAAACAGACATATATTAATAGAAAGCGATTTGATTACATGAAGTGAATTTCAACGTCAGGAACGCATCCATTTACAAGTCCGTTCTGGGTCTGAACGAAACCGGAGACACCAAAAAGGCGCTCGCTTATCCGCACGACCAACACACACGTCCGGACAATTACCGCTTCAACCCAGTCCTGGGAGCAAGTCAGTCTAAGGTATCAGAAATCATCGTCCATTCGATGTGAAGATCGCCGGTCTTCAACCGTCGTCTTCTTGCATCTTTGATTTAGTCGCCGTTCAATTATTTGAAATGAGTTACCCTCGGTCTTTACAAATAATTGTCGCATAATTGTAGTTAAAACATTTCATATATATATACATACAACTATTGATCGCTATTTTTATTTATTAAAAATAGTTCAACATATATAAACGACATTTCGGGTCAATGGGTGGCGCTGGCGCTGCTTTTTCCAAAATTTGATTTACATCTCTTAGATTTGAACCCATAGCTGATGATAAAACTAGAATAGATATTTTTTGTTTCCTACTTACACGTGCCCATATCCTTGTTCAGGAATAGTGGCGTTGAGTTTCTCGACCGTTTGAATCAAAGTTTCTTGGTCCCTTCTGATGAACAGATTTATAAAATTTATCTTAAAATCTAACCGTCGGATTTTAATGAAATTTATATCGTTGGAAAGCTCTTCCCAAAGCGGTCCTAACGGTTCCAGTTTTGGGAAAATCCAATGGTCGCATCTTTATATATATTCGTTTGAAGTTACGATTGTCGATACGCGAACTGCAGCGCTCGTTTCATTAAATTTTATATTTTATATTTATATATAATATATAAACCATTTGGGCGATTTCCATTATAAAAAAAATGAGGATTTCCACAATGTATCATTTTATATCAAATAAAAATGACATTTTTGTTCGCCAATTCTAATGCGACCAAAAATGATAGTTCAACGATGTATATTTCTATATTAAACAAAAATGACGTTTTTGTTTGCCAAATCTAATGCGACCAAAAATGATATTTTAAAATGTATAATTTCAATGTTCAACAAAATGACATTTTTGTTCGCCAATTCTAATATGACCAAAAATGATATTTTAAAATGTATAATTTCAATGTTCAACAAAATGACATTTTTGTTCGCCAATTCTAATGCGACCAAAAATGATATTTTAAAATGTATAATTTCAATGTTCAACAAAATGACATTTTTGTTCACCAATTCTAATGCGACCAAAAATGATATTTTAAAATGTATAATTTCAATGAAAAATGTAAAAGTCCCTTATTCTTTGATTTACATTTAAAATGTAAATCTCTTTTTATTCTTTCCTATAACATTGAAAATAAAAATGTCTTTTTATACTTCTATTACTAAGAGAACTCAATTAAAAAGAAAATTCATCTTTCTATGTAAATTTTGCATTGTAAAATGCTATTAAGAAGGTGGACTTTATTTCCAATGCAAACGTCTTTTCTAGCTTCAATATCCCTAAAATAAATATAATTCCTAATGTCAAGATTTGATTCATTTTAACTATACTAACATAATGAGGAAATTTGATTCACATCAACTATACTAACATGACGGTGAAATTTGGTTCATTTCAACTATACTAACATAATGAGGAAATTTGATTCACATCAACTATACTAACATGACGGTGAAATTTGGTTCATTTCAACTACACTAACATAATGAGGAAATTTGATTCACATCAACTACACTAACATGACGGTTAAATTTGGTTCATTTCAACTATACTAACATAATGAGGAAATTTGATTCACATCAACTATACTAACACGACGGTGAAATTTGGTTCATTTCAACTATACTAACATAATGAGGAAATTTGATTCACATCAACTACACTAACATGACGGTGAAAATTGGTTCATTTTTGATGAATCACAATAAAGGCCTCATCTTATTTTCATTTGTAAATCAAATAAGATGTCTAATATTTATCTTATCTTCTAGTTAAAGTTTAAAAGATCCAAATTTTCTTTATTTTATAAATCAAATAAAGACCTACACTTCCTTTTATTTTGTAAAACAAAATAAAAGGGTTCAAACTTTTCTCTTATATTTTGTAAATAAAAGATTCAAACTTTTCTTTATATAGTAAATAAAAGATTCAATTTTCTTTTATATAGTAAATAAAAGATTCATCTTTCCTTTGTTTTCAAGAAAAAAGATTAAAACTTTAATTATATTTTGTTTATCAAACAAAAGATTAAAACTTTGCTTTTAATTTGTTATTCAAACAAAAGATTAAAACTTTGCTTTTAATTTGTTATTCTTAAATAAGAATTCAACTTAAATAAAAGGATTAAAAAAAATGAGAACTTTATTATGATTACATCAGAATATTTTAGATCCAAACAATCGAATTATAACATGACATCACAACGAATCAGATTAAACAATACAACCATCACCACATAACAGATCAGAATAATATACAATGATTCAACTTATCGAATAGGATTTTAAAATAAATTATTTAATTATTTAAATTCAGAATCTAACAGTCGTTGACGATTTTTTTTGCCAAAATTCGAACTGTTCAGAATAAACTCCAGTCAGTCTATATGCGTAGATCTCAGTCACACGATTACAACGCCGCTGAAATCATCGAATTTCGAATTGAAACGAGTTAGATATGATAAATTGAAGTTTAAAATAATTTAAATTAATTAAATAATAAATTAATTAGAGAAATAAACCTTTCTTCCTCTCAGACACTACAGGCCGCGGTTTTACCCTATTCTTCAAATCCTAGGGTTCAGATTTGCTCGCGGATGGATGCACTAGAGACTGATCGGACGGCGGGACTTCGACGAGCTATGGGTGGCGCACGCGGGGGGGGGGGGTGGTTGGCCGAACTCCGCGGCGGCTAGGGGGGCCACGGTGGACGAACGGGCACGGGTTTGCAGGGCTGCTGCTCTGGCTTCGGGCGACGAGGAGATGATCAGGTGGTATGGAATTAAAGAGGACGGAAGAGGCTTCGATTTGGTATGTGTGAGGGATTTTAATTCGAAGGGATGAAGAAGAAATTGATGGAGGAAGGGGAAGCAATTTCAGCCATAGGTTTGAGGGGGGCGGCGGCAACGAAGATGGTGAATAGTAAAATAGGGTTAATATTTTATGTGTAATTTTGTAATTAAATCCATAATTTCTAAACTATTTCGATTGCAGCCCAGAAGAAGGTGCCCCTAGCCAATAACCCATATTCCGGACCCAATGGGACAGGTCCCGTCAGCCCAAATGGCTTTCTGTGGCCTGTATTATTTAATTTAATATTTAATTCCTTTATTAATTTAATTCCTCTGCATAAATAAATTCACCGAGGCCACAAACGGACTCAGAAAAATCCCGAAAAAATATATTTGTCTATGTTATGACGATACGGTCCTAATAAAATTAATTTCGTTGAATTCTGACACTGTTTGAAAAATGGCTATTTTTCAGTCGATTAAATTTGACTGTAATCGACCAAACACATTTTCCTTCGCCACGCTCACATATTAAATCGAAAAAATATCTAAAAATTGAAACCTAACAATAATATGACATTCCGGTTCCAATGAAAGTGGTTTCGTCGAAAACGGAGATCGTTTGAAAATTGGCTATTTTCACTGGCTTTAATATTATTTAAAAATGGATTTTTTGAATTTCTGCCACATTTTTCCAGCAAATAATTTAAAATAAAATTTTTAAATTGGTTTGGATTTTCCGCGTTGTTACAATCTCCCCCACTTAAGAATTTTCGTCCTCGAAAAGGAAACAAAGTAAAGTAGGAACCAAGATGGAAAATGTAAATTGAGGAAAATGTACCTTAACACAAGAGTTATTCGGAGATATCTACTCTGCACTTGGGGTAAGCCTTTTTGATGTTGTCCTCTGTCTCCCAAGTACAGTCTCTAGGATCCACACTCCATTGAACCTTGACTAGGTTAATCTTCCTGTTCCTCAAGATTTTGGTTTCTTTGCCAATGATCTTAATCGGGTCCTTTCTCACTATCAGATTTGGAGCAATATCTAGGACCTGTTGGTTTAATTCATCCTCAATCAGATCTGGATCGTGCACATGCTTGCGGAGTTGAGACACATGAAATACATCATGCACCCCTGGCAACCAGTCGGGCAGCTGCACTCTATAAGCGAGAGTACCAATCCTTTCAAGAATAGGGAATGGACCAATGAATCTCGGTGCCAACTTTCCCGTCTTCCCAAAACGAATCACTCCTCTTAGAGGAGAAACCTTCAAGTATACTCGATCACCCACAGAGAATTCAAGATTCCTTCTTCGCTGGTCTGCATAGCTCTTTTGTCGACTCTGAGCAGTCAACAAGCGCTTCTTACTCAAGTCAACCTTATCTGATGCTTCACAGACCATGTCGGGGCCCAAGACTAGTAGTCGATTGCCCGACTCCACCCAACATGCTGGAGATCTGCACGGCCTGCCGTAAAGTAATTCAAATGGTGACATCCCAAGCTTGCTTGGTAGCTATTATTATAGGAGAATTCAACCAAGTGCAAGTGGTCCTCCCATGAACCGCCATAGTCGAGAATGCAAGCACGCAATAAGTCTTCCAAAACACGATTCACCCTCTCAGTCTGGCCATCTGTCTGAGGGTGATAAGCATAGCTCAGATTTAACTTGGTCCCAAGTTCCACTTGAAAAGCTTCCCAGAATTTACTGGTAAACAATGGATCCCGATCACTGACAATGCTTTTCGGAACCCCATGCAGTCTGACTATCTCTTTAAGATAGAGTTGTGCTAAACTTCGAGCTGTTCTATTGGACCGAACAGGGATGAATGGGGCAGATTTTGTTAAGCGGTCGACAATCACCCATATGCTATCGTTGCCCTTTCTGCTTCGAGGCAAGCCATCTATAAAGTCCATAGAAATTTCCTCCCACTTCCAACCAGGAACTCCTAGCGGTTGCAACAAACCTGCCAGTTTCTGCTAATCACTTTTGACTTGCTGACAAGTGGGACATCTAGCAACATAAATGGAAATGTCTCTCTTCATCGACCTCCACCAAAATGTACGCTTGAGGTCGTGATACATCTTGCTCATTCTAGGGTGAACACTAAGCTTAGATTTATGACATTCATCCATAACCTCCATTCTGAGCTTAGAGTTGTATGGGACACGGATTCGGCCCAATAGCCTCAAAACCCCTTTGTCATCAATTTGGAAGCTTGTGGTTCGCCATCCTGAATTCTCTTAATAATCCTCTGAATAAATTTATCATCCTTCTGAAGAGCAGAGACTTTATCAATCAAAGAAGGAGTGATAATGAGACTAGCGATAATGAGATTGTTGCATTCTGCATTCTTTCTACTGAGTGCATTGGCTACAACGTTTGCTTTTCCCGGAGTATATAGGATATCCAGGTCATATGATGCAAGAAATTCGACCCAGTGCTGCTGCCTCATATTCAAATCTTTTTGGGTAAAAAGGTGCTTTAAAGATTTGTGGTCGGTGTAAATTTCAAACTTTTCACCCAAAAGATAATGTCTCCATATTTTAAGAGCAAACACAATGGCCATTAGTTCAAGGTCATGCGTAACATGATTCTTCTCATGCGGTTTCAGTTGGCGGCTAGCATATGCGACTACCCTGCCTCTTTGCATCAGCACCACACCAATACCTTAAATAAATAAGGGATAACATGTTAAAATGAGATTTGTCATTAAAGGAAAAATGTTATCTCAGACATGTAAATTTATAAAGAGACAACCTTGCTTAGAGGCGTCGGTCCAGACCTTCAAATCCAGATTGCCATCTATGATGGTCAACACAGGAGCATTGGTCAACCTCTTCTTTAGCTCTTGGAAAGCTGCCTTGCATTCCAGTGTCCACTTGAATTTCGTATGCTTCTTGGTCAGGTTTGTCAGTGGACAAGCTACTTTAGAAAAATCTTTAACAAATTTCCGATAATAGCCGGCCAGTCCCAAGAAATTTCTGACCACCGTGGGAGTTTTAGGCTGCTTCCATTCTTGGATGGCTGAGATCTTTCCTGGATCTACTGAGATGCCCTCCTTTGATACAACATGGCCGAGGAATTTCACCTCCTCTTGCCAGAATATGCATTTAGAAAATTTTGCTTTCAGCACATTTCTTCGCAAAATCTCGAAGACTTCTCTCAGATGCTCTTCGTGCTCAGCAGCGGATTTAGAAAAGATGAGGATGTCATCAATGAACATGAGCACAAATTTATTTAAAACATCTCTGAATACTCTATTCATCAAATCAATAAAATATGCTGGAGCATTACATAGACCGAAAGGCATTACTAGCCATTCGTAAAAGATGTCAGGGCCTCTGAAAGCAGTTAAAGGGACACACTCCTCTGTGATGCGAAGTTGATGGAAGCCTGTAGCTAGGTCCATCCTAGAGAATACTCGTGCCCCATGCAATCGGTCAAGCAAGTCATCAATACGAGGCAGTGGATATTTATTCTTAAGAGTTTGCTTGTTGAGATCACGGTAGTCTACACATAGCCTGAGAGTACCGTCTGATTTTGGGACGAACACCACTGCTGCTCCCCATTCTAAGAAGTTGGGCCTGATCAGACCCTTCCACAAAAGCTGCTTGGTTTGATTTTTCAGCTCCTCTCTTTCTTTTGGCGACATTCTCCGAATGGGATGTGCAACAGGCCTTGCATTCGGAGCCAAATCAATTCGGAAGCTGATTTCTCTATGTGGAGGTAGGCCCTCAACTTCTTTGAAAACATCAGCGTAATCTTTGACGACAGGGATATCCTCAATAGAAGTAGGGGTAACTTCTAGAGAAGACCGGAAGGTTTCCTGTCGGTGGCTGAGCCATGGCAGGGGATACATACATTACCGAGTTTAGTTTTAACTTTGACAATTCTTTCGGCGCATACTAACTCAGCTTCATATTTTGCTAACCAATCTATACCAAGTATGATGTCATATCCAGAAAACTCTATGATCATCAAATTAAAAGGAAACTGATAGCGAGAATAGGAGATAAGCACTTTACAATACTGATCTAGAATGAGGGAACCTCCTATCGGACTATTAGCTCTAATCAAAATTTTGAGTTTTCTAGGTTTCAGTTTCAACTTTTTACTTGCATCTTTAGAAATAAAGCTTCTTGCAACACCAGTATCAAATAAGACAGTAATAGGGATGTTCTTAATGTTAAGCGTACCTCCTAAGACATCGGGTTTATTAGGCCCCTCAGTCGAAGCTGGTGCAACTGCTCCCTCATAAACATGTGCCACTTCAGTTTACTTCAACAGAGGACAGTTTCTGGCAAAGTGCCCCGGCTTATGGCAGTTATAGCAATCCTGTGTGTTCCTGGGGTTCTGACCACGATTCTGAGAATTCCGACCACGGTTCTGGGAGCTCTGACCACGGTTCTGACTAGGGCCTGAATCATCTCTCTTGACCCTTTTTGGTGCTCTACACTCGTAATCGAAATGCCCAATCTTGCCGCAGTTATAGCAGGTCACCTTGCTCCTATCCCTCTTCTTCCCTTGTGGCTTAGCTGCAGAAGAATTGCTCGCCTCCTGTTTCTTGTTAGCCTGTTCCTTCTGGTTGTTGCTTTGACCTTTCCTCCTATCCTGCAGTCCAGACTCATCATTTTCCTCATAGCGGCACGCCATCTCCACTACTTCGTTGAAAGGAAGCTTGATATGGGCAGTGACTCGATTCAAATATTTCTTGGACATCCCCTTGATAAATTTTTTGTTCTTCTCTACTGGGTCTTGAATCAAACTAGGGGCATATCGTGAAAGCTCATCAAACTTCCTCGCATACTCAGAAACGGTCATACTGCCTTGCTGCAGGTTAACGAACTGCTCGCGCAGACGCTCTCTAGCTTGTGGGGGTATATATACTTCTCATTGAAAAGCTCCTTGAATATGGCCCAAGACATATTGGCCACGTCACTGCAGATTTTAATTGTATCTCACCAATGCCCTGCTTCCTCCTTTAGTTGCCAAACTGCCAGGTAACGCTTTCGCTGATCTTCCCGTTCCAAGCCTTCTAGGATCTTTTCGCAATCTTTAAGCCACGCCTCTGCTTGAATCGCAGACTCCCGCCCTGTAAAAGGTACACCCCCAAGGTTCTTGAATTTTTTTGACATTCTCTCCAAATCAAAAGGCTGCGGAGGTGGAGGTGGTTCAACTATGACCTCTGAATTATGCTGGTCTTGAGTGATGGGTGTCTCGTCTCTAGCTTGCCCTCTAGCTCCTACTCGGGCTCCTCCTCTAGCCCCTCCTCGAGCTCCACCACGGGCTCTGCCTCGTGCTGTTCTTGATCTAGTATCCATTTAAATCAGTCTGTACCATCAAGGAAAGAGTCAGACCAACAAAAATGAGAATTTTCAAGAAAAGATAAGATAAAGAAGAGATGAGAAGATGATGATGTAATGACTGGTAAATAGGTGCTATTCTGTTGTGCTCACTCTAGGACATTACTAGTCCTATCTCTAATGAGCTACTCGTCATAGAATAATGTGGATTCTATCTAGACGAATTGTTCTAATATGTCATATTCCGTAGCTAAGGTAAACCTTAGGCTCTAATACCAACTGTGATAACCCCAAACTTCCGTAGACCGAAAGTAAGGTTGATTTTTGGAATACAACATACTTACAACAAAAACAGATCTCAGATAATTATCATAACACATAAACATTTGCAGCGGAAATAAACGTCATCAGCATCACAGCAAAACATCAGAGTATGCAGTTTTACAGGATCCACTTAAAATAATAGAAGTCTTAACAAAAGAGGAACAAGTCTCAAATGAAAAGAAATGAGTTTTAAATCCCATTGCATACATCAAAGCAAAAGATAGAAAAATGTCTCAAAAGCAGAATAAAAGATGGAGGAAAGGCCTTCTTCTTCTTCCTCTCAAAGCTAGCTCCCACCAAAAAGTATCACCTAGAAACCTGACAATTGGCTGCCCGTGTGGAAAGAGGGCACCCGAGTTTGCAAAAGTGAAACAAACTACGAGTCAGTCATGGGACTGGTGTGAGAATTCTTAACTAAATTAACTATCAAGATGGCGAATCTCAGGACCACGCCGCTAACGCGGAACGGGTTTACTCCATCGGATTGCCAGTGCAATATTTTAGAAAGTTTATATAAAACAGCGAAATGACTTTGGAAAAATGAAATCATCATAAGACTCAAGTCCTATCACACAATGCAACGCACACAGGAGGATAGAGTTTTCCCTTATGATGATCAAACATGCTTAATACGTGAAAAGTTATATTTTAATATTATCATTAGTGTTTAAGCAGTATTAAAATACTTCAATATAAATATATCAATCCTAGACGGCATAGGTACCATATACTATGTCGCCGTATATAAGTTTACAATCAAAACCGCAATGTCGTCGTATTGGGAATTGGTTTTCTGTCATGAAATCGAGGCTAGGGATCGTCCTCTTCCGATTCGAGGCACTCTAGCAAATGCCTCAGGATCACACCTATGGGCAACCCTTGGATGCGGTAGGGCCGGTCCCTACCTAAAGGTAGTGGATTAATTATGCCTGAACACACATTTCCCGGTCCCTTTGGACCTATAATATGACCACTTCCGGCCTATATAAAAAAAATCTGAGGTACCTCAATCCAAAATCCACATAAGTAAAATGCCGGGCCGTGTCAAAACCCAAGCACCACTCCTAGCTAGAAAGAAACGTGTGCACTCCCTACGGTCCATATCCCTTTTTAACTCATACCGGGGTGTAAGGCTCGCGAAGTCACGTTATACACAAAGCTATGCCTAAACAGGCTATGCTTTGATCATCAGCCACAAGGCCTGCTTTTCAACAAAGTCTTGATCATTGCATCTTGGCGTGCCACATTGACCATTCAACGCCATGCTATCGATAACTACTACTACGTATCCGGTTGTTAAGTAGAGAATAAATTCTCCACCACCAAACAGACATATATTAATAGAAAGCGATTTAATTACATGAAGTGAATTTCAACGTCAGGCATGCATCCATTTACAAGTCTGTTCTGGGTTTGAACGAAACCGGAGACACCAAAAAGGCGCTCGCTTATCCGCATGACCAACACACACGTCCGGACAATTACCGCTTCAACCCAGTCCTGGGAGCAAGTCAGTCCAAGGTATCAGAAATCATCATCCATTCGCTGTGAAGATCGCCGTTCTTCAACCGTCGTCTTCCTGCATCTTTGATTCAGTCGCCGTTCAATTATTTGAAATGAGTTACCCTCGGTCTTTTCAAATAATTGTCGCATAATTATAGTTAAAACATTTCATATACATACATACAACTATTTATCGCTATTTTTATTTATTAAAAATAGTTCAACATATATAAACGACGTTTCGGGTCAATGGGTGGTGCTGGCGCTGCTTTTTCCAAAATTTGATTTACACATATCTTAAAATCTAACCGTCGGATTTTGATGAAATTTATATCGTTGGAAAGCACTTCCCAAAGCGGTCCTAACGGTTCCAGTTTTGGGAAAATCCAACGGTCGGATCTTTATATATTTTCGTTTGAAGTTACGATTGCCGATACGCGAACTACAGCGCTCGTTTCGTTAAATTTTATATTTTATATTTATATATAATATATAAACCATTTGGTCGATTTCCTTTATAAAAAAAATGAGGATTTCACAATGTATCATTTTATATCAAATAAAAATGACATTTTTGTTCGCCAATTCTAATGCGACCAAAAATGATAGTTCAACGATGTATATTTCTATATTCAACAAAAATGACGTTTTTGTTCGCCAAATCTAATGCGACCAAAAATGATATTTTAAAATGTATAATTTCAATGTTCAACAAAATGACATTTTTGTTCGCCAATTCTAATGCGACCAAAAATGATATTTTAAAATGTATAATTTCAATGTTCAACAAAAGACATTTTTGTTCGCCCATTCTAATGCGACCAAAAATGATATTATAAAATGTATAATTTCAATGTTCAACAAAATGACATTTTTGTTCGCCAATTCTAATGCGACCAAAAATGATATTTTAAAATGTATAATTTCAATGAAAAATGTAAAAGTCCCTTATTCTTTTATTTACATTTAAAATGTAAATCTCTTTTTATTCTTTCCTATAACATTGAAAATAAAAATGTATTTTTATACTTCTATTACTAAGAGAACTCAATTAAAAAGAAAATTCATCTTTCTATGTAAATTTGCATTGTAAAATGCAATTAAGAAGGTGGACTTTATTTCCAATGCAAACGTCTTTTCTAGCTTCAATATCCCTAAAATAAATATAATTCCTAATGTCAAGATTTGATTCATTTTAACTATACTAACATAATGAGGAAATTTGATTCACATCAACTATACTAACATGACGGTGAAATTTGGTTCATTTCAACTATACTAACATAATGAGGAAATTTGATTCACATCAACTATACTAACATGACGGTGAAATTTGGTTCATTTGAACTATACTAACATAATGAGGAAATTTGATTCACATCAACTACACTAACATGACGGTGAAATTTGGTTCATTTCAACTATACTAACATAATGAGGAAATTTGATTCACATCAACTATACTAACATGACGGTGAAATTTGGTTCATTTCAACTATACTAACATAATGAGGAAATTTTATTCACATCAACTACACTAACATGACGGTGAAATTTGGTTCATTTCAACTATACTAACATAATGAGGAAATTTGATTCACATCAACTATACTAACATGACGGTGAAATTTGGTTCATTTCAACTATACTAACATAATGAGGAAATTTGATTCACATCAACTACACTAACAAGACGGTGAAAATTGGTTCATTTTTGATGAATCACAATAAAGGCCTCATCTTATTTTCATTTGTAAATCAAATAAGATGTCTAATATTTATCTTATCTTCTAGTTAAAGTTTAAAAGATCCAAATTTTCTTTATTTTATAAATCAAATAAAGACCTACACTTCCTTTTATTTTGTAAAACAAAATAAAAGGGTTCAAACTTTTCTCTTATATTTTGTAAATAAAAGATTCAAACTTTTCTTTATATAGTAAATAAAAGATTCAAATTTCTTTTTTATAGTAAATAAAAGATTCATCTTTCCTTTGTTTTCAAGACAAAAGATTAAAACTTTAATTATATTTTGTTTATCAAACAAAAGATTAAAACTTTGCTTTTAATTTGTTATTCAAACAAAAGATTAAAACTTTGCTTTTAATTTGTTATTCTTAAATAAGAATTCAACTTAAATAAAAGGATTAAAAAAAGTGAGAACTTTATTATGATTACATCAGAATATTTCAGATCCAAACAATCGAATTATAACGTGACATCACATCGAATCAGATTAAACAATACAACCATCACCACATAACAGATCAGAATAATATACAATGATTCAACTGATCGAATAGGATTTTAAAATAAAATATTTAATTATTTAAATTCAGAATCTCACAGTCGTTGACGATTTTTTTTTGCCAAAATTCGAACTGTTCAGAATTAACTCCAGTCAGTCTATATGCGTAGATCTCAGTCACACGATTACAACGCCACTGAAATCATCGAGTTTCGAATTGAAACGAGTTACATATGATAAATTGAAGTTTAAAATAATTTAAATAAATTAAATAATAAATTAATTAGAGAAATAAACCTTTCTACATCTCAGACACTACAGGCCGCGGTTTTACCCTATTCTTCAAATCTTAGGGTTCAGATTTGCTCGCGGATGGATGCACTAGAGACTGATCGGACGGCGGGACTTCGACGGGCTACGGGTGGCGCACGCGGGGGGGGGGGGGGGAGGGGGTTTGGCCGAACTCGGCGGCGGCTAGGGGGGCCCATGGCGGACGAACGGCGCGGGTTTGCAGGGCTGCTGCTCTGGCTTCGGGCGACGAGGAGATGATCAGGTGGTATGGAATTAAAGAGGACGGAAGGGGCTTCGATTTGGTATGTGTGAGGGATTTTAATTCGAAGGGATGACGAAGAAATTGATGGAGGAAGGGGAAGCAATTTCGGCCATAGGTTTGAGGGGGGCGGCGACAACGAAGATGGTGAATAGTAAAATAGGGTTTTGTCCTATTTTTATAATATTTTATGTGTAATTTCATAATTAAATCCATAATTTCTAAACTAGTTCGATTTCAGTCCAGAAGAAGGTGCCCCTAGCCAATAACCCATATTCCGGACCCAATGGGACAGGTCCCGTCAACCCAAACGGCTGTCTATGACCTGTATTATTTAATTTAATATTTAATTCCTTTATTAATTTAATTCCTCTGCATAAATAAATTCACCGAGGCCACAAACGGACTCAGAAAAATCCCGAAAAAATATATTTGTCTATGTTATGACGATACGGTCCTAACAAAATTAATTTCATCGAATTCTGACACTGTTTGAAAAATGGCTATTTTTCAGTCGATTAAATTTGACTGTAATCGACCAAACACATTTTCCTTCGCCACGCTCACATATTAAATCGAAAAATTCTAAAAATTGAAACCTAGCAATAATATGACATTCCGGTTCCAATGAAAGTGGTTTCGTCGAAAACGGAGATCGTTTGAAAATTGACTATTTTCACTGGCTTTAATATTATTTAAAAATGGAATTTTTGAATTTCTACCACATTTTTCCACCAAATAATTTAAAATAAAAATTTTAAATTGGTTCGGATTTTCCGGGTTGTTACATGATTACTGTAGTATCCTTGGCGTGCGCTTTCTACCATTTAAGATGTGTATGTGCATACACGTTTTATTGTCTTGCTTTGGCCCATGATATTGTCTTTGTTAACATGCATGTCGGCATTTCATTATTATGCTTGAATTATTTAGTATGTTGTTGGGGTTAAACAATTTTATTTATGTGTTTATCAAAATTTGCTAACTTGAAACAAGTTTAATCCTGACTCGAGTGTTTTATGTTTTTGCATGGAATGCTCGGGTCAAGCCCTAAGTGTTCCATATTTAAAGATATTCAGCTCGCAAACTGGAGACGAACATGAAGACGCATACGCGTGCAAGCTCGACTAAAAAATATAAATTTTTACTCACTTAAAAATTTATGTATATATTGTATATTCCGTCGTACGAATATTTTGTATAAACTCTGATATGTATATGAATTTTTACTCCATTGCAAATATCGTGTACAGTGATTCTGTGTTAATTATGTTTAAACCCTGTAAGCTAAATAACAATCCGTCGTTTCGAGCAGTTTAAGTTGGTTTAATTACCGACTTGGAACGATCGAAAAGGCAGGTCGTTACAGTTGGAATCAGAGCTAGGTTTACACAAAGCTTAGCTTATTTGGATTTAAAAACTCATTAGAAATAGGGTAGCAATACCCTATAATGAGTGGAATTATCACCAGAATTACTCTAAGAGCTTTTTTTGAAAAATAAAGTGTTTTGAAAATGTAAATTATTTTGAAACGTAGAGTATTTTGAAATTTAAATCTTTTTGAAAACCCCACTTTTCGAATCTGTTCTCTTCGATAGTTTTCTTTGTTAAGGTCTCCTTAGATTAGAATCTTGATTCTGTTTTTGAGTCGTCGTGGTTTGTCGAGAATGCGAGTATAATTTAAGTGAATTATAAATTTAGTTACGTGAATATGGTATTTTGAAAATATGCAATTCAAGAGAAATGGTTGTGTAAGATAGTCATTGAAATTTAAGAAATATTAACTAAGTATCTATGATTAATGGATGAATAAATTTAAGAATGTTAAACCCTTGAAATGTAATGAGAAATGTGTATTCCAATTAAAGATAAATTTTTGAATAAAATGATTTAGTTATAATTAAGGAGATTATTTGACTAAACCTTGAGAATTTTGTTTCGGAAATACTTTGAAATTGATTTCTAAGGTTTTGGATAAAGTAATAGTAGTATGTATATATAAGTAATTTTGAATAAAAAAGTTTGAAGTGATTATTTTTGAAATGTTTTCAAAAGGAAAATATATGAATGGAGAACCCAATTTTCTCGCTAATGATTTGATATACACATATATGTATATTTTGGATGATTGAAAGAAAATCCGGAATTGATTCCCGAGTTTGGTTGAATGATAATCCTATGTATTAGGACAGTGTAATTGTACATCTTGAGATGTTTTGGCAAAAAAATGATTGTCATGATTTTCAATTATTGAATTGGAAAATAAATTTTTTGACTATTTGAATGACCCAACCCTTTGTGAACAAGATTTAAATTTTAAGTCGAGTATAATCCAGATAGCTAATTAAATATTCGAAATGGAAAAAGGGATCTTTTATAAGTTGAAAATTTAAAATACCTTGAAGAAAGTTTTGTTTTAAAGAATATTTTGACAAAAGTAATAATTGTGGAAATTTATTTTAGCTTCACTTTTAAAATCAAAGGGTTTTGATATTAGATTGCAAACTTAGATTAATGTGTTATAATATTTAAATTGAAGGTATGAATTTGACTTAACTAATTCGATGAGAAACTTTGATTTATTGAAATTTGGATAGTATGTTGATAATTAAGGATAAATGCAAAGTTCAAATGGTGTTTAAATTTAAAATTTAAATTGGTTAACTTCAGGATTCTATTAAGTTTAATGGTTTAATAGATTAAAAAGAAAATTTAACTTGTGAAGAATTGATTTAAGCGATGAACTTGATATTTAGAAATTTGGAAGTTGGTTAAAAACCTATAATATGGAATGAATAAAGAATTCAAACTTCAAATGAAAATTGAAAATGAGAAATTGAATGAGAAATTTGAGTTGTGATCTAAATTGAACACTTGGTTCAAATTGAAAAGTTTTCAAATGAATCTTAAGTTAAATTTAAGTTTGACTTTGACATCGGAAGTGATGTTAGCAAAAATTTGAAAGGTTCGGGAAATTGGATCGAATTGGAATAATTCTTGAAATTAATATTATTTATTATATGTTTTATCATTATTTTATTTGAACAAAAGTATTAAATTTATCTATCTTTTTAATTTTTCTATACCAAATCTATTTTAAATTTCGGGTAATTTTGCGAACTATTTTGTATCAAAATACATTTAATTTATTCAAACCTATTTTATAAAACCTATCTAATTTATTTAAACTGTTTTAGACCAATGCATATTTATTTTATATAAACCCATTTTATTTTCAACTTATTATTTTATCCAAACGATTGTGTATTTAACTATTTGAAAACAGAAATATATATTTCCAATCCAAGCAATTTAAATTCGAAATTATTGAATATAAAGATTCGACTGAATAATGAAAATTGTGATATGTAACCCAAATCGAATGTAAAGTTTAATAATGAGTTGATTTTGAATATGAAACAGATTTGAAATGACATTGAATAGTCAAATTGATTGTAAAATCAAAACTGAATTAATATTGAAATGGAATTTCGAGAATCTTTGATATTGAATATTTGATATGAGGTTTTCAAACCTTCTTATATATGGAAGATTTATAAAGGAATGATATATTTGAAACATGATGTTGAAAAGGGAATCTTATTTAAATTGATATTTATGTAAGCGCGATATATGTGAAACGTGAAATGAAGTACTATATATATAATATTTATGTTTTCGAAATAAAGATATGAGTAGTACCTTCCATCGAAATCGCAATTCCTGATGAGAGGGATTGTGTTGGCGCTCGTTGAGAGTGTCCATCGGAAACAGGAAATCGTAGCTACGTTGGTGCTCCGTCGATTGGAGTATCCATGGATATTGGAATCTCACTCGGTGAGATCATGTTGATTATTATTATTATTTATCTGTTCTAGCGTAATTCGGGGGGCGAGATGCCGACAGTTACAAGTGATTCCACTGGGATAGTGGCGTAACCGTCCCGTAACTGCGTTCTAGATGCCATAGCGTAATTCAAGGGGCGCGATGCCTATACAAGCGATTCCACTGGGATAGTGGCATAACTGTCGCGTAACTACAATCTATAGCAACAACCATGGCGAAATTCGAGGGATGTGATACTTATGGTTGCAAGTGATTCTACTGGGATAGCAGCCCAACCGCCGAGTAACCACGATCCATGGTGGAAGTATTTTCCATATCCATTTTAAATGTTTTAAGTATTTTCACTTGGAGTTGAAACAAGGATATTTAGTACTTAGAGATTTTGGTCGTACGCCTGGCCAGCGTATGCCTAATGTATGTAAGAACGACAGTAAACTTATCAAGTATTTTCAAATGTTAAATAACAAAGCAATAACCTGCAATTAAATTATATAGCCTCAAAATAATAAATTAAGAAAGAAATTTTAAATGCTTTTAAAAAATATATTTCTGGATATAAAATTCTGTTTAATATTTTAATCCTTTTCTGAAATTTCCCTTCTATTTGAATCCTTCTTCCTTCGTGGATCCTCGTTGATTAGGTTCTATCGTTCGTTCAGCTTTTAACTCGAATTCTGTAACTATTCCTTATCCATAACAAGGAAAGAAGTAGAAGGAGAGTTTAAATCTTCTAGCGAGTTCATATTTAATAATGGTTGATTTGAAATAAGTATTTTGAAAGGTATTATAATATATAATTTCCTTGGTATAATATTGAAATTTTGATATATATTTGTGAAAGAGTTTAAATAGGTATACATCTATATGTTTTGGAAATACCAATATTATGAAAGAAATATTTTAATCTGTAATATATATATATATGTTAAACTTATAAAATTAAACTAGTTTTATAAGTTTAAATATTGATAACTTGGTTTTGAAAATATTTTGGTATACTATAGAATAATATTATGTATATTGTCGTATATTTATTATAGATTGAAGTTGAATTTTAATTAAAAAACTGAGTGGGTGAGAGATAAAAAAATTGCCCTACTTAAAATTTTATTGATTTAAAATATATTATTTATAATATATGATTTGGAATTCAGCATATATTCTATTTAAATAAAGAAAAGATATTTTGAGTATTTATTTGACGTTAAAGTTGGCCTATCGAATACCTAGTGATTTGAGTATACGTCTGATCAACGTATATGTTAAATCCTATATGTATTAGATAGATATAGAGTCACACTCTAGTCACTTGAAAATGATTCTGGTGATGACTGCGCAGCATCATCGATATCTATTTTCGGGTTTTGAAAGTGGAATAGATATGTATTGCCAATCGGGACGTCGAGTGAATACTTAAAACTATTTTGAATATGTTTGAAAATATTTTAACTTATGATTTATATATATACAATTCAAATTATATATAGGTATGCGAATAAATATGAACTATTGCTTTAAATATATTAATTATTTAATTACGAATTCGCTGCTTCGTTCCTTTTCGGGGACGAAAAGGTTTGAGTGGGGGAGAGTGTAACAACCCAAATTTTTTTGTGTATTTTATTTAATTTAAACTTTGATTTCAATTTTATTTTGTCTATTTAAAACTCAATTTGTTTGTAATTTATTAAGTTAAATATTTGATTTTTGTGATTTGAAATTATATTTATTTTGGTTTTTATATTACAAATGAATTTGGTTTCAATAAGAATATAATTTAATAATGCGAATCGATATTTTCAATTTCAATCTTGCTTATTAAATTAAAATTTAATCGAGTTCATTTATTTGAATTTATTCTTATATTTAATTTAAATAGTAAATGTAATAACCAGGAAATTCTGAGCCAGTTTAAAATTTTTATTTTGGCAATTTTAGCGAATTTTGAACATTTAAAATAGATTATTTTAAATATAAACGACCAGAAAATTTATTTTGAATATAATTCGAACGTATATATTATATACGTCGTCGTTAGAATATAAATAATTATATATAATTATAATTAGAATTGAAAATGGCGCGGTAGTTCGATAATTCGATTTCAAACTTCAATTGAATGTACCGGGTGCAAAACAATCCGGATTTTAGTGAAACCAAAAACATTAGGATCTAATTGATAATATCTTTCCAACGAATTCGAAAAATCAAAATTTCATAGCGGGGATCAAAAGACGTGTCCTGTTGAAAATTCTGAATAGTCGCTATGGAATTCAGGCCCTTAAAAATGGGAATTTTGCAAATGACCTCGGATTTCGACGAAACCACTTTTGTTGGGTCCGTGATGTAAAGTTATTGCTAGATTCCAAATTTCATAATTTTTCGAATCAATATGTGAGCGTGGCAAAGGAAAACGCGTTTGACCAGTTTCAGTTGATTTTAATCGACTGGAAAATGGCCATTTTTCAAACGGTCTCAGAATTCGACGAAACTAGTGTTGTTAGGACCGTATCGTCAATACGAAGCTAGAAAATATTTTTCGAGAATTTTTCTAGTTAGTATATGACCTCGGTAATTTGAAATGTACGTTTAAAATTCAATATAGTGATTTAAATGTAAATTTAATGGAAACTGATTGTAACAGCTGAATCAGCCTACGATACAAATCCCATTGTGTTCGGAATGGGGGTAAAACGCTATGGAAGACAGGCGGTGGGCCTCGTTTCGAGTTCGTATGTAAAAGTCAACTCTTTGCAAAATAAAATAATTAAATAAATTAAAAAGTAAACTTTATCTCCCTTCTTATATGCTATCTGGCCCCCCGATTCAATTCGTTCAAATAAAAAAAAAAAAGAATCGACGCCCCCCCAATCGACCATCGCGACGCCGCCAGGGGGGAGTAGCCGCCGCCGCCCCCTCTTCTTTTTCCCCGGCCTCCTCTCCTCCACCGCCATCAGAGGTCGCGCGAACCCTCCCTCCCTTCAATTTAAAGAGCGGCGCCCCCCTTTTCCTCCCACTTCCGCCACCAGGCCGCCGCCTCTGGCCAAGCACCACTACCTCCGACGCGACACCAGCGAGCTCCCCTTTCTAGACGTCAACGACAAACACCACCCCCTCCATCCTTTGTAAATGTAAGTTTTATACTTTTCTTAATTATAGATTTGTTTTTCTTTAATGTAATTAGATTAAAAATGTAAATCAGCCTTATTTATTATTCATAGGAAATTTAGATTTTTATAAATGAAGACAATTAGATTTTTAATTAGGTAAAGTTATGATTTTAATTAGAGAAAGACTGGATTTTTAATAGAATAAAAATATAATTTTTATCATAGTAATAAAATAAAAATATAATTTTATCGTATGTAAAGATAGAAAATATAATTTTCATATTAAATAAATAATAAAAATATAATCTTTATAGGATAGAGAATATAAAAATATCATCTTTGTATATGTAGCGAAATAAAAATCTGATTTTTATTATATATACGTTGAAATAAAGAAGTGATTTTTATATATTGGATAGCAAGTAAAAATTCGATTTTTATATATTGAATAGCGATGTAAAAATTCGATTTTTAAATATACGAAGTGATTATAAAAATATGATTTCTAAATTGAAAGTGAACAAATAAAAATGTGATTTTTATTTTAAGACATCAGTATATAAAAATGTGATTTTTATATATGTAGTGGCTACGGGCAACGAAAGCGACAAAAGGCGAGAATGATGAAGATTTCTAGCAAAGAAGAGTCAAGATGATTGGATAGCTATTGGTGAGAATTTCTCACCTTTCAATTTCTTTTTCTAGTTATATATATATACTAGGATGCAGACGGTGCTTAGTAGCACCTGACACAATCGTCCACAGACCATGGACTTGTTTGTTTGGTTGCATAAATTAGTTAGATGATTTGGATTGAATTGAATTGTTTTGGTGAAATAAATGGATTTGATTGATGTGTGAATGGCGTGGGCCTTCACTAGACCGGGGATAAGGCTAGGCCTCGTCCCGTTTCTAGTATCGTGCCGTTATGCCGCCGAAATTTTCTAAAAATGAGTTAGAAAAATAAAAATATCCTTTTATTTAAAAAATGAACTGAATAGAAATTCATGTGTTGAAATAAAATATTTTATCGTTAAAAATATAATTTTTAACGTGGAAGTGAATAAAATAAAATATTCATTTACAAACCGGACGGTTTGTTTATGTACACCTATTTGAAGGACATTGATTGGGACGATAAATTTTACACATCGCCCAACTGCACAAATAAAAATCTGTGTTTGTTGATTTGAAACCCCACACGGGTGTTGGGATGAAATTTGAAGTTCACTCATCCTGATTGATTAAATATGTCGATCGATTGATTGACAGGCTGTTATGAGCGTTAGATATCTATATTTGATGCTTATACAGTGTAGTGCACTTTGGTTGATGGTTGATTATTTTTCAATGCTATTATATACGTGTGATGTATGAAAATCCATATAATTAACATTATATGGTGATTGATTGGGCCTCATTTCAATTTAGAAAATAAAGAACATTATAAAATAAAGGTTCATGTGTTGACTGTACTCATCCGTTGAGATTAGTCATGTGTTGAACGAAATATTTTAATAATAAAATTTACATCTTTATCAATATAAAACGATTTCGAAATGAATTGAATATAAAACCAATTTGAATTGAATTGAATATAAAACCAATTTGAATTAAATTGAATATAAAACGATTTCGAAATGAATTGAATTGAGAACGATTTCGAAATGAATTGAATTGAGAACGAATTCGAAATGAATTGAATTGAAAACGATTTCGAAATGAACTGAGTTGAGAACGATTTCGAAATGAATTGAATATAAAACGATTTCGAAATTAATTGAATTGAAAACGATTTCGAAATGAATTGAGTTGAGAACGATTTCGAAATGAATTGAATATAAAACGATTTCGAATTGAATTGAATATAAAACGAATTTGAATTGAATTGAATATAAAACCAATTTGAACTGAATTGAATATAAAACCAATTTGAATTGAATTGAATATAAAACGATTTCGAAATGAATTGAATATATAATGAATTCGAATTGAATGGAAAACGAATTTGATTTCAATTGAATAGCAAACGAAACGAATTCGAATTGAATTGAATAGATAACGAATTCGAATTGAATTGGAAACAAATTGAAATGAATTCAAATTTGAATTGAATAGAAATGAATTTTAAAACGAATTTATAAGGAAAAATTCAATTTTGATTTGAATTGAAATGGAAGTTGAAATTGTTTTTGAAACGAATTTAAAACTATTTATATAATTCGTTTTAAATAGAAATCGACGAAATATATATTATATATATAATATAATGGCCTGAATAGAACGTGCCGCGCCGCGGCAGTTCATGAATTTCGACCATTTATTTCAAACGGACATTACGGGAGAACCGACCGTCGGATTCTCCTAAAACCGGAACCGTTGGGTTCGTATCGGAAAGAGCTTTCTAACGAATATTAGAAATTTGAAATCTAGCGGTTGGATTTGGAGACACGTCCAAATCAAATTCAAAAAAGGTCGCTATAAGTGCAGTTCGATGGCCGTTGATGGAAATCGACTGTACGGGCCTTGATAAAATTATTAAAAATATCAATAATTTGTGTAAAATCATAAGAAATGATTTGAGAAAAATTGGGGTGAAAAACTCCATATTTGAAAAGATAAAAATGAATTTTTATCGAAATGAACTAGTTTGAACTAAATTTAAAACCCGATTTATTTTTAAATAAATAAATTAGATTTAAAAAGGGGTTTTAAATAATCGGAATTTCTAATATATTTGATTGGATTTGAAATGGGTTTATCGTGAACGGTGTTTTAAATAACACTAGTTCTTTAACCCGAATATAAATAGAATGTGAAATGGGTTTATCGTGAACGGTGTTTTAAATAACACCTAGTTCTTTAACCCAGTAAAAGGAGTTTTAATGAATCTGCAATTAGATTGAAATGTGAATTGATAATTTAAATGATCAAATTTGGAAAACGAGCGAGAATGGAGTATCACCAGTTTTGCTCCAAAGCGATAGTTAAATCTTTAATTAGATTTGGACGTGAAATGGTAATTAATTTTACCGATAACACCATAGTATTAGATGTGGAGTATTACCAGTTTTGCTTCATGGGATGAATAGGTTGGGATTGGGAAATAAAATAAATAATTACTTCGGTGTGGTTCGCTAATCTCGACTAGTTTAGAAAACCATAATTTGGTTTGAAACGACATCCCAAGGAAGATTAAAGGATAAATTTTAAAGAATTTATCTTGGATAAAATTAATGGGAACTTTTCCCAAAAGATGTGGATATTTAAATAACAAAATATTCAGAATTGGAATGAGGCGTATGTTGAGTTTGTGTAACATTTGTTTTTAATATACGCGGGTTGTTCGGAAAGGCCGGGTTTATACCCATTATGAATAACCGATTCGACGATATGTCGAAGATGAAGACGGTGGTCGAAGACCGGAAGTCTTCACATCGTTTGGATAATTACTGACGATCCTGATTGGGCTGTACACCCAAGAGGATGGAAATAGTTGGTGGTCGTCCAGACGTACTTGGAGATGGATGGATATGCGAGGAAAGTGCCTCCGGTTTCATTCAGACCAAGAACGGACTTGTAAATGGATTGTGTGTCTGACATTGGATTTTATTCTGTGTTGATTGATTTCTGTTAAATATATATCTGTTTGGCGGCGGAGGATTTATTCTCTTGCTTAACGCCCTTCTCTGAGACGTACGAGCTTAGAGGTTATATATCGATAGATATCAATCGCACGACATGAATTGCCTTTGTGGCATGCTGAGTTGCATGGATCAAGGCTTCTGTTGAAAAGCAAAGTCTTGTGGTTGATGATCAAAGCACGGCCTTTGTGGCGTAGCTTTGTGTATAACGTAAATTCGCGAGCCTCACACCTCGGTATGAGTTAAAAACGGGATACGGACTGCAGGGAGAGCACGACGTTTCTTTCTAGCTTTGGTGGTGTCAGTGACTTACCAGCCCTGACATTTATATACTTTTCACCTATGTGGTTGTCAGATGAGGCGCTTCGATTTTAGGTCTGTAAGGACCGGGAAACGTGTGTTCAAGCATAATTAATCCTCTAACGTAAGTGAGGACCGGCCCTGAAGCATCCAGGGGTTGCCCAAAGTGCGTAGCCCTGAGGCATTTGCTATAGTGTCTCGAACGCGGAGAGGAGCTTGCCCCTTGCCTCGACTCATGACGGAAATCCAATTTCCAATACGTGTATTTCGGCTTTATTTGTAGAGCCTAGTATGGCGACATAGTGGGATGGGACACTCATGCCGTCTATGATTTATATTTATGATTGAAATTGTTTTGACACTATACACTTATTATAGTATCAAATGATTTGTTTTAAACGTATCAAGCATGTTTGGCTGTTATAAGGTAAAACCCTATCCTCCGGCTTGCGTTGCATTGTGTGATGGGACCTGGGTCTTATAACAGCTTCATTTTTCGAAAAAGCATTTCGTTGTTTATTCTATGCACTGGTATTCTTGGGAGGAAACCCGTTCCGTGTTATACGGCGTGGTCCCTTGAATTACTCTCTTTTAAAGTAAAGTTTTAAATAACTGTTTTAGTTCTCACACCAGTCACATGACTGACCTGGAGTTTATTGTTTTAACCTAAACTCTGGATGCCCTTATTTTCGACACGGGCAGCTAGTAGTTTTGGTTTTGCAGATTTATATTCACAGGATCCTGGTTTACAGCTGGATTGATATCCGGAAAGCTCTATATCCGTATATCACCTTCAGTTGTGCTTTGTATTATTTTTCCGCTGCTATGTAATTTATTGTAATCTCTGATATTTATCGAATGTAATTTATTCAATTATACTCTATATATTCTTGTATTCTGATGGAATTGTTGTAATAACAATGAAATGTTCTTCCGTCTGCGTTCTATTTTGTCTTGTACTCAACGCTATCTGTGCTTTCCTTCACGGGGAAGTTCGGGTCGTTTCAGTTTGGTATCAGAGCTTTGGTTTACAGAGCTCGAGAACAAGACACATTAGAACCATACGAAAGAATTCATCAGATACTGGATTAGCAATATCCAATTAGGATGACTTGTTAGAGATAGGATCAGTAGTATCCTAGAACGAGTGTGAAGAGTATATTTTTCAAATGAAAACAATTTTGTTTTGAAAATTTAAATCAATTCTACGTATTTGAATATTTATTTATTTTCAATTTGGACAATCGAGTATATATAGATTTCGCGTATACGCGTCATGAACGTGTATTCGAAGTTTTAATATACTGGATAGATATAGAATCACATTCTAGACATCCGGGGATGATTCTGATGATGGTGCATCATCATCAGTATTTATATTCGAGTGACGATGTTGTGATATCTATATATTTCCATTAGGCTGGTGTGAGAACCAAAACTAATATAGTTAGAACACATTGTTGTGAATTGGCATCAAAAACATGATTTTTTGCATATGTATCAAAATTTATGAATTTGAAACGTTAATTCACTAATTGATTGATGTTCGTGTTGATTGTTTATTTGTTTGGTAATTTTAACCATTTATGCCTAATTGAATCAAATATTGAATATTATTGCAATTGGTCGCATTTGCTTGCATATACATGTACTTACATTGAACAGGTCATAGCAAGGAGGCTAGAGCCGAAGAATAAAATTTGTTTGCCCGACAAATAGGTACATGTTTACTATAATTTACTGTTTTGTTTGGGTGATGATGATTTTATGAGCCTATTGGCTAGCCGCTTGGGTTTTTCTTTTTCTTTTTGAGATCAGAAGGCCTATATGGCAATTTCGGGATTTTCCCGTGGCTCCCGGTGCAGGGGAGGTTATGGCGAAATTTTTCGAAAATTTAGGGTGTTAGCCAAATTTTTGAAATTTTGAAAATTCTCAGAAACTGAAAAGTTGGAGAATGGAAGCCAGATCGAACGTAGAGCTGATAATCAAACCACTTTCGACTTTGTTCCTTTTCGGGGACGAAAAGTTTTAAGTGGGGAAGATTGAATAACCCGGAAATTCTGAGCCAGTTTAAAATTTTTATTTTGGCAATTTTAGCGAATTTTGAACATTTAAAATAGATTATTTTAAATATAAACGACCAGAAAATTTATTTTGAATATAATTTGAACGTATATATTATATACGTCGTCGTTAGAATATAAATAATTATATATAATTATAATTAGAATTGAAAGTGGCGCGGTAGTTCGATAATTCGATTTCAAACTTCAATTGAATGTACCGGGTGCAAAACAATCCGGATTTTAGTGAAACCAAAAACATTAGGATCTAATTGATAATATCTTTCCAACGAATTCGAAAAATCGAAATTTCATAGCGGGGATCAAAAGATGTGTCCAGTTGAAAATTCTGAATAGTCGCTATGGAATTCAGGCCCTTAAAAATGGGAATTTTGCAAATGACCTCGGATTTCGACGAAACCACTTTTTATGGGTCCGTGATGTAAAGTTATTGCTAGATTCCAAATTTCATAATTTTTCGAATCAATATGTGAGCGTGGGAAAGGAAAACGCGTTTGACCAATTTCAGTTGATTTTAATCGACTGGAAAATGGCCATTTTTCAAACGGTCTCAGAATTCGACGAAACTAGTTTTGTTAGGACCGTATCGTCAATACGAAGCTAGAAAATAGTTTTCGAGAATTTTTCTAGTTAGTATGTGACCCCGGTAATTTGAAATGTACGTTTAAAATTCAATATAGTGATTTAAATGTAAATTTAACGGAAACTGATTGTAACAGCCGAATCAGCCTACGATACATATCCCATTGTGTTCGGAATGGGGGTAAAACGCTATGGAAGACAGGCGGTGGGCCTCGTTTCGAGTTCGTATGTAAAAGTCAACTCTTTGCAAAATAAGATAATTAAATAAATAAAAAAGTAAACTTTATCTCCCTTCTTATATGCTATCTGGCCCCCCGATTCAATTCGTTCAAAAAAAATAGAAGAAGGATCGACGCCCCCCCCCCCAATCGACCATCGCGACGCCGCCAGGGGGGAGTAGCCGCCGCCGCCCCCTCTTCTTCTTCCCCGGCCTCCTCCTCTCCTCCACCGCCATCAGAGGCCGTGCGAACCCTCCCTTCCTTCGATTTAAAGAGCGGCGCCCCCCTTTTCCTCCCACTTCCGCCACCAGGCCGCCGCCTCTGGCCAAACACCACTACCTCCGACGCGACACCAGCGAGCTCCCCTTTCCAGACGTCAGCGACAAACACCACCCCCTCCTTCCTTTGTAAATGTAAGTTTTATACTTTACTTAATTATAGATTTGTTTTTCTTTAATGTAATTAGATTAAAAATGTAAATCAGCCTTATTTATTATTCATAGGAAATTTAGATTTTTATAAATGAAGACAATTAGATTTTTAATTAGGTAAAGTTATGATTTTAATTAGAGAAAGACTGGATTTTTAATAGAATAAAAATATAATTTTTATCACAGTAATAAAATAAAAATATAATTTTATCGTATGTAAAGATAGAAAATATAATTTTCATATTAAATAGATAATAAAAATATAATCTTTATAGGATAGAGAATATAAAAATATCATCTTTGTATATGTAGCGAAATAAAAATCTGATTTTTATTATATATACGTTGAAATAAAGAAGTGATTTTTATATATTGGATAGCAAGTAAAAATTCGATTTTTATATATTGAATAGCGATGTAAAAATTCGATTTTTAAATATATGAAGTGATTATAAAAATATGATTTCTAAATTGAAAGTGAACAAATAAAAATGTGATTTTTATTTTAAGACATCAGTATATAAAAATGTGATTTTTATATATGTAGTGGCTACGGGCAACGAAAGCGACAAAAGGCGAGAATGATGAAGATTTCTAGCAAAGAAGAGTCAAGATGATTGGATAGCTATTGGTGAGAATTTCTCACCTTTCAATTTCTTTTTCTAGTTATATATATATACTAGGATGCAGACGGTGCTTAGTAGCACCTGACACAATCGTCCACAGACCATGGACTTGTTTGTTTGGTTGCATAAAGTAGTTAGATGATTTGGGTTGAATTGAATTGTTTTGGTGAAATAAATGGATTTGATTGATGTGTGAATGGCGTGGGCCTTCACTAGACCGGGGATAAGGCTAGGCCTCGTCCTGTTTCTAGTATCGTGCCGTTATGCCGCCGAAATTTTCTAAAAATGAGTTAGAAAAATAAAAATATCCTTTTATTTAAAAAATGAACTGAATAGAAATTCATGTGTTGAAATAAAATATTTTATCGTTAAAAATATAATTTTTAACGTGGAAGTGAATAAAATAAAATATTCATTTACAAACCGGACGGTTTGTTTATGTACACCTATTTGAAGGACATTGATTGGGACGATAAATTTTACACATCGCCCAACTGCACAAATAAAAATCTGTGTTTGTTGATTTGAAACCCCACACGGGTGTTGGGATGAAATTTGAAGTTCACTCATCCTGATTGATTAAATATGTCGATCGATTGATTGACAGGCTGTTATGAGCGTTAGATATCTATATTTGATGCTTATACAGTGTAGTGCACTTTGGTTGATGGTTGATTATTTTTCAATGCTATTATATACGTGTGATGTATGAAAATCCATATAATTAACATTATATGGTGATTGATTGGGCCTCATTTCAATTTAGAAAATAAAGAATATTATAAAATAAAGGTTCATGTGTTGACTGTACTCATCCGTTGAGATTAGTCATGTGTTGAACGAAATATTTTAATAATAAAATTTACATCTTTATCAATATAAAACGATTTCGAAATGAATTGAATATAAAACCAATTTGAATTGAATTGAATATAAAACCAATTTGAATTGAATTGAATATAAAACGATTTCGAAATGAATTGAATTGAGAACGATTTTGAAATGAATTGAATTGAGAACGATTTCGAAATGAATTGAATTGAAAACGATTTCGAAATGAATTGAGTTGAGAACGATTTCGAAATGAATTGAATATAAAACGATTTCGAAATGAATTGAATTGAAAACGATTTCGAAATGAATTGAGTTGAGAACGATTTCGAAATGAACTGAATATAAAACGATTTCGAATTGAATTGAATATAAAACCAATTTGAATTGAATTGAATATAAAACGATTTCGAAATGAATTGAATATATAATGAATTCGAATTGAATGGAAAACGAATTTGATTTCAATTGAATAGCAAACGAAACGAATTCGAATTGAATTGAATAGATAACGAATTCGAATTGAATTGGAAACAAATTGAAATGAATTCAAATTTGAATTGAATAGAAATGAATTTTAAAACGAATTTATAAGGAAAAATTCAATTTTGATTTGAATTGAAATGGAAGTTGAAATTGTTTTTGAAACGAATTTAAAACTATTTATATAATTCGTTTTAAACAGAAATCGACGAAATATATATTATATATATTATATATGTAATATAATAGCCTGAATAGAACGCGCCGCGCCGCGGCAGTTCGTGAATTTCGACCATTTATTTCAAACGGACATTACGGGAGATCCGACCGCCGGATTCTCCTAAAACCTGAACCTTGGGTTCGTATCGGAAAGAGCTTTCTAACGAATATTAGAAATTTGAAATCTAACGGTTGGATTTGGAGATACGTCCAAATAAAATTCGAAAAGGTCGCTATAAGTGCAGTTCGATGGCCGTTGATGTAAATCGACTGTACGGGCCTTGATAAAATTATTAAAAATATCAATAATTTGTGTAAAATCATAAGAAATGATTTGAGAAAAATTGGGGTGAAAAACTCCATATTTGAAAAGATAAAAATGATTTTTTATCGAAATGAACTAGTTTGAACTAAATTAAAACCCGATTTGTTTTTAAATAAATAAATTAGATTTAAAAAGGGGTTTTAAATAATCGGAATTTCTAATATACTTGATTGGATTTGAAATGGGTTTATCGTGAACGGTGTTTTAAATAACACTAGTTCTTTAACCCGAAAATAAATAGAATGTGAAATGGGTTTATCGTGAACGGTGTTTTAAATAACACCTAGTTCTTTAACCCAGTAAAAGATGTTTTAATGAATCTGCAATTAGATTGAAATGTGAATTGATAATTTAAATTATCAAATTTGGAAATCGAGCGAGAATGGAGTATCACCAGTTTTGCTCCAAAGCGATAGTTAAATCTTTAATTAGATTTGGACGTGAAATGGTAATTAATTTTACCGATAACACCATAGTATTAGATGTGGAGTATTACCAATTTTGCTTCATGGGATGAATAGGTTGGGATTGGGAAATAAAATAAATAATTACTTCGGTGTGGTTCGCTAATCTCCACTAGTTTAGAAAACCATAATTTGGTTTGAAACGACATCCCAAGGAAGATTAAAGGATAAATTTTAAAGAATTTATCTTGGATAAAATTAATGGGAACTTTTCCCAAAAGATGTGGATATTTAAATAACAAAATATTCAGAATTGGAATGAGGCGTATGTTGAGTTTGTATAACATTTGTTTTTAATATACGCGGGTTGTTCGGAAAGGCCGGGTTTATACCCATTCTGAATAACCGATTCGACGATATGTCGAAGATGAAGACGGTGGTCGAAGACCGGAAGTCTTCACATCGTTTGGATAATTACTGACGATCCTGATTGGGCTGTACACCCAAGAGGATGGAAATAGTTGGTGGTCGTCCAGACGTACTTGGAGATGGATGGATATGCCTCCGGTTTCGTTCAGACCCAGAACGGACTTGTAAATGGATTGTGTGTCTGACATTGGATTTTATTCTGTGTTGATTGATTTCTGTTAAATATATATCTGTTTGGCGGCGGAGGATTTATTCTCTTGCTTAACGCCCTTCTCTGAGACGTACGAGCTTAGAGGTTATATATCGATAGATATCAATCGCACGTCATGAATTGCCTGTGTGGCATGCTGAGTTGCATGGTTCAAGGCTTCTGTTGAAAAGCAAAGTCTTGTGGTTGATGATCAAAGCACAGCCTTTGTGGCGTAGCTTTGTGTATAACATAAATTCGCGAGCCTCACACCTCGGTATGAGTTAAAAATGGGATACGGACTACAGGGAGAGCACGACGTTTCTTTCTAGCTTTGGTGGTGTCAGTGACTTACCATCCCTGACATTTATATACTTTTCACCAATGTGGTTATTAGATGAGGCGCCTAGATTTTAGGTCTGTAAGGACCGGGAAACGTGTGTTCAGGCATAATTAATCCTCTAACGCAAGTGAGGACCGGCCCTGAAGCATCCAGGTGTTGCCCAGAGTGCGTAGCCCTGAGGCATTTGCTAGAGTGTCTCGAACGCGGAGAGGAGCTTGCCCCTTGCCTCGACTCATGACGGAAATCCAATTTCCAATACGTGTATTTCGGCTTTATTTGTAGAGCCTAGTATGGCGACATAGTGGGATGGGGCACTCATGCCGTCTATGATTTATATTTATGATTGAAATTGTTTTGACACTATACACTTATTATAGTATCAAATGATTTGTTTTAAACGTATCAAGCATGTTTGGTTGTTATAAGGTAAAACCCTATCCTCCGGCTTGCGTTGCATTGTGTGATGGGACCTGGGTCTTATAACAGCTTCATTTTTCGAAAAAGCATCTCGTTGTTTATTCTATGCACTGGTATTCTTGGGAGGAAACCCATTCCGTGTTATACGGCGTGGTCCCTTGAATTACTCTCTTTTAAAGTAAAGTTTTAAATAACTGTTTTAGTTCTCACACCAGTCACATGACTGACTTGGAGTTTATTGTTTTAACCTAAACTCTGGGTGCCCTTATTTTCGACACGGGCAGCTATTAGTTTTGGTTTTGCAGATTTATATTCACAGGATCCTGGTTTACAGCTGGAATGATATCCGGAAAGCTCTGTATCCGTATATCACCTTCAGTTGTGCTTTGTATTATTTTTCCGCTGCTATGTAATTTATTGTAATCTCTGATATTTATCGAATGTAATTTATTCAATTATACTCTGTATATTCTTGTATTCTGATGGAATTGTTGTAATAACAATGAAATGTTCTTCCGTCTGCGTTCTATTTTGTCTTGTACTCAACGCTATCCGTGCTTTCCTTCACGGGGAAGTTCGGGTCGTGTCAGCAAACCTGTATTATATAGTTTGTTTTCGATATTAATAAAAAATTTCTTGATTTAATTTCATAATATTTATAATTTCTCATAACGAGGATTTGAAATTTGGAATACTTATAGTCAGACGTAGCAACTCTGAAAATTTCGTCGAAAAATTTGAATGTTTATCTATCGCGCATTTTTCAGTGCAAAGCTGCGCCTAACAGTTCGAATTTTAGCGATCGTAAAATCTCTTCAAAACCAGTTCGGACAAACATGAAAAATATTCTTTTCGTTGTCACGAATCCAACGGTAAAATTTGTTTCACAAAATTCGGACGTTTTGATCTTCGTTTAATTGTTTTCTCGTGGCATATTTCCTTTTAAAAGCGGTCTGTAATGCCTTTTTGATCAAAGCATCCTAACACTGCAAATTATATACCGTTGTGTCCCTCTCATCGAGCTGATTTCCATAATATATTCATTTTTCATTTTTGGTGCTTGGTTTGTGTTGAAATCGCAGAAAGGTTTGCATAGTTCATTTTTGAAACAACATCATTTGAGTTCGACATGTCCCTGTTTTGGTTCTACAAGTTTTTCTAAACATTTTGGGTCTGCCAAACCCATCATTTTATTTTTCTAAATCACCCGTTTATTTTTTGTTTTTGAAACATTTAGAAAGTGGACACTGTCATCTTCCATTTACATGCAAAACGCATAAATGTTTCATTTTCAAAACCAAAATGCACCTACGTTTCCTATTCCAAAGCATGAGTTGTTATTTTTGGTCGTTCCTTCACAAACTACATGCATGCGTTTCATTTCTTTGGAACTATTGTACACTATTTTTCTGAAACCATTCATGTTCTCCCTTGCTATTTTTCAATTTCCACAATCATTTCCACATTTGTTCTTTCATGCATGCTTTTCTTGCATGTGTTGCTTTCAAATCTTTTAATGCATGCATTTTTCGCCTATGCCATTCCAATCAATCCCAACGTTAAAAAATAAAAATAAAACAAAGAAGATGGACACATTAACAATTGTGTAAACATCGTTCAAAATTTATGGTTATCAAATATCAACCCTTTTATTTGCCTGATTTAAATCTCATCTTTGAACTGTTCAAACCTTTTGTGTTTGAACCTCGCATGTTTGAACTACTCACGCGGCTGGATCTCAGAATCTCGTTATTTTAAAGGTCCTGCTTCATTGGTATTATAAAAAATGTTAATATTTTTAAATCTGAAGAAGTCAGTGGAAGCGTTCAAAAGTGCATGAGAATTGGCAGCTTCCATTCTTTCTTTATATATACGGTCACACTCTCCCTCTTTTATTTTCACGTTCCTCCTTTGTTTGAAATTCAATGGCTGCAGCCACTTCCTCCATTATTTGTAAAGCCACGTTTCCAATCCTATGTAAAATAACAAATGAATTCTCCTTTCTGAAACCAAGTTTCCACGTTTTCTTCTCTTTACTTTTTTTACTCATTTCGAAATCCTGTAAAGGAAAAAAAGAACCAAGAATTTCCGCTCTCCACTGGCCTGCTACTCTCCGTGCCAAGCCACCATCTCGCTCGTCAACCTTCACCGCTTCGCCCGCGTCATTTTGCAGTGCGTCTTCACAGCAACGAGCATCCACGGACGATTGCAATAGTCAACGCCAACACCATCGCCTCCAGTCGAACCCTGACCACCGCATTGCCTGGGTCCTCCACCACCTGACTAAAACCACCGCCGTGCCCTCGCCTCAGATCGCACACCGAAGCCTTGACTGTCGTGACACCGAAATTACCAAAACGCCTATTGCCACTACATGTAAATTTTTCTTACGATTATTCTTGTTTCAAGCGTGCTACTTCAGTTTCTATATGTATAAATTGTTTTGGGTTTGAATTCGATAACAAAAATTAAAGCAATACTTAGTTCAAAATTTGTGACTTGAGAAGCAGGAGGCTTGTTTATAAAACATGTATGACGGTCCCATGTTGCTTTGATTATTTGTACATCCTATTTGTGAAACTAGGAAAGGAGTCACACAACTATGCTTTAGCACTTTGCATACTTATGCAGTATATCTCATATTTGTGCCTTTAGAGCCTGACACTCTTCTTCTTTCATTATTGACGTGATGTTTGGAGCCTGTCACTTTGCATATTATGCGGAAAGTGATGCGTTTGTATATTGATGATATCATGATGATATTCTAACTTTATACTGGTATATGGTTGGAGAATAAGTTAACTTAGAATATAAATGGTTAGATGATATGGTAATTCGTGTGAATTGTCAGTGTGGCATGCTGAGATGCAAAGGATCAAGGCTTTTGTTGAAAAGCAGAGCCTTGTGGTTGATGGTCAAAGCACGGCTTTAAATAGCATAGCTTTGTGTAGCATTAATTCGCGAGCCTCGCACCCAGGTGTTAAGACATATGTTAGTTCTACCTACGAGTAATGTCATGGCATGGAGCCCAGACTGTTTACTCCTGTGGATGTTGCACACTATTATTACTTGATGGGAGACGAGGTACCTCGGATATATCAGCCACTGCGGGGCTGATGGATATTATATCGGTCACTACGGGGCTGATGGATATGGTCGACATATTGGCCATTTTAGAGGTTCGATAGAACCGGCTAACATATAGTTTATGGTATAACCAATCATCAACGGATGACCGACCATGAATATCCAAGCGGTTCACTGGCGGGGATCCTAAGGCACTTGCTAGTGTGTCTCGAAATCTGTGAGGATAATCCCTTGGCTCGGTTCATAGATGGAAACCCAATTTCCAATACGTGATATTCAGTTTTAGTTGTAAATATATATATATATATATATATATATATATATATATATATATATATATATGGCGATGTAATATAATGGTATCAATGTCGTCTATGATTGATACATTTATATTTGAAGTTGATTTCTTCACTTATAGTAATAATAAAGATGAAATTTCGCGTATCAAGCATATTGGCTATTATACGGGAAAACTCTATCCTCGACTGCATTCATTGTGTGATGGGACCTGAGTCTTATAATAGCTTCATTTTTCTCTTTAGCATGGCGCTGTTATTTTTATGCACTGGTATTCATGGGTGATAAACCTGATCCGTGTTATATAGCGTGGCCCCATGATTTACCTGACTTTAAAATCAGGCTAATAACTGTTTAGTTCTCACACCAGTCACATGACTGACCTGGAGTTTATTGTTTTAACCTAAACACTCTGAGTGCCCCTATTTTTCACGCGGGCAACTAGTAGTTTTGGTTTTGCATATTTCTAGTTTATAGGATCCTAGTTTACAGCTAGAGCTATATTCGGAACGGTCTATATCCGTGTATTTCTTACAGTTGTGTTATGCATTATTTTTCCGCTGCTATGTAATGTATTTCAATCTCTGATATTTTCCAATGTGTAATATTTATTCATACCCTGTTATATTCTTGTACTCTGATGTAAATTGTTATAATAAGCAATGAAATGTTCTGTCGTTTGTGTTCTGATTTGTCTTGTTCTCAACTCAATCCGGGCTTTCCCGTAAGGGAAAGTTTGGGTCGTTTCACCCTGTAGGCTAAACAACAATCCGTCGTTTCGAGCGGTTTAAGTTGGTTTAATTACCGACTTGGAGCGGTTGAAAAGGCAGGTCATTACAACATGTATGCAATTTCAATACAATTCAATATTTGATTCAATTTGGCCTAATTCAGCTTTCATTTTCATTTTGGTTTCAATAATTTTATTAGTTAAACTAGTAATCAAACAACACAACCAGCAACCAGTTAGTTGATTAAATTTTCAAATATATAACATTATACATACTCAAAAGTCACATTTTTAGTGTCAAGTCACAACAATAAACCCTATCTAATTTTGGTTCTCACACCAGTCAATTGGAAATATATAGACATCTCACTTTCGAAACTCGAACATAAATTCTGATGATGTAGATACAATCATCAGAATCATCTCTGAGCGACTAGAATGTGATTCTATATCTATCCAGTATATTTGAGGCTTTGTATACACGTTTGCAAGCGTATATGCAAAACCTCGTATACTCGATTGTCCAAAATCAATTTAAAATTAAATACTCAAATACACATAATAAGATTTAAATTTTCAAAACAAAATTTGTTTTCATTTTTATTTCAAGAAAATAACACTCTTCAAACTCGTTCTAGGGCATTACTAACTGTAACGACCCGCATTTTTCTGCAATATAATTAATTAAATTAATTATTTAAAATGTGGTTTAGAGAATTAATTGGCAGCGGAATTTAAATTATATGGATTTATTTAATTAAAATAAATAATAGAATAATATATTTAATTCTGGGATTATCAAAAATAGTGGAAATTCGCAGTATTGTGAATTTGGATTATTTTAAATATATGGTTCAGTTTAGAGTTGGACCATGTTGGTGAATATATTCTCTGATCGACAGTTGAACGTATAAATTATAATTTAATTATAATCGAGCTCGAAATGGCACGGCAGTTCACTATTTGGCGATTTGAACTTCAACTGAATGTACAGGGCTCGTTTTAACTCGGATTTCCCTGAAACAAGAAACGTACGGAGCTGGTGGAATATATCTTTCTAGTGGAAGAGAAAAATCGGGATTTCGTCGTGTAGATTTTGATTTACGTCCAAATCAAATTTTAGAAAAGTCGCTATGGAATTCCTTTATAATTTATATCGATTTAATTATATTTTAAAATGGATTTTTAAATAGAAATCGAACATCGATGTAACTCTGGTGATGGAATATCGAGCGGTAAATCGACATATATTTATTCGGGCATAGTGTGATATATATTGTGTATATATATGATGATATATATTTATTTATATTTAATTTAATTATTTTTAAATATATTTATATATTTAAAGGGTTAATTTGGGCTTTAAAAATAGCCAGTTTCGCATACGACCTCGGAATTCGACGAAACTAATTTTGTTGGATCCGCAGCATCAAATTATTGTTAGATTCCGAGTTTGGTGATTTTTAGAGTCAATGTGTGGCCGTACGGATTTTTAGAGTGGAAAACAGTCAGTATTTCGACGGTTAAAAATACGCTGTGGGAGCATACGGAGTCGGAATTCGACGAAACCTGTTTCGTTGGGACCGTAATGTCAAACTGAAGGTGCATGTTCAGTTTGATAAATTTTGGGAGTCGTGTGTGATCGCAGGAATTTTAGAGAACAAAATAAATTAGCGTTTGCTTATAATAAAATAAAATATCGAATAAAAAAATATTTTCTCGATCCTATAAATATCCTCACATCCCAACCTAACCCTAACCATTTTCTTTGACCGTCAAAACATGAGCCGCCACTCAAACAAAAATTACACAGTGGAAATCCTCACAACAAAAATCCAAAACAAATCCCACACTACTCTATAAATTCTGAAATACATCTCGTTGAGCTCAGCAAGGGAAGAGCTTTCCATCTATAGAGGTATTAGGTGGTGCGATTTAGTCTTGGGGGTGTCGGGTTTTTCCAGCGCGGGTAGGGTTTCGAATTTTGGGGATTTTGGGGTTTTGATTCACGAAATAGGGCTTGAATTCGAGTTTAGCATCAAGAACCGAACTTGTATGAATTTTTTTTGGGTAATTTCGGTTTAAGAGGTGTCGCACCTTCTTGCTGGTGCTACGTTTCCGCCTGGAGACGGATTTCGAGAGGGGCGACCGAACTTGTTTGATTGGGGATGAGGATGTTGAGATTTTCAAGGGGAGGATTTTGGTGGAGGTAGCTGGATTTTAAGAGAAGTGGTTAGGGAGGTTTTGGGATTTCAATGAGCGCTAATGATGAGCTTCGGGGTGCGGTGATAGTGAAGGAGGAAGAAGAAGCGGGTATGGATCTTAAAGCATGGTGCATGGGCCGGTTATTAGGGTAAGGCCCAATGTAATTTAAATAGTTTTGTTTTAGTTTAGCTTAATTAATGTATGAACTACAAATTATCATAACTTGTCCATACGTTGTCAGAATTACGAACCATCAGATCCGTTGGGACCGTATGGACGAGAGCTCCACGTTGAAACTGACCGGGCGTGAATTTGAGCTAGTTTGGATTTACGGTGGAATTTAACGCGGGGATCAAATCAACGACCGATATATCGTTAATTAACGACCACCGTCCAATGTGAGTAACTCTCACTAACTCTGTTCAACCTATATCTTTATAGCGTATTTTTAGAATCAAAAATATTGGTTGATTTGCTCTGTGTGTGTTGGTTGTTTGGTTGAACTGCTAGATAGCGGTTAAAATCATCGATAACGATATATATATATATAAGTCATATCGATTTATTGATTCTGTTTATCAGAATATTTATATGGTGTTATTTATGTTGACTGACATCTATGGATGCAGGAGAACAGGTTGGAGGGACCCAACTGGGTTCCTCAACATTTATTTGACTGTTTTCATATACTGTGATATATGATATGATATAAAACCTGTTGTTGATTTTGTGTGTTGCCATTGTTAATTGGTATTTTAATACCGTAAGGAATACTAGGATGTGAGAAAGAAATTTCAAACAATAATTTAAAATAAAAATATTTGGATAAATCTAGGATTTTATATAAAAAGGGAAATTCGAAGTGGTTATAGAATTTGGGAAGTTTTTAAAACAAAAGGGTTAAAAGGAAATAAAAAGGGAAATTATTTGTAAACATTTACAAATAAAATAAGAAAAGCAACATTTGTCGAACATTGCCAATGGGATTGGAAAGATGAATATTTGAAAACGTTTTACAAATAGGATTAAAAAGGGGAGTAGTGGAAAATATTTACGAATAGATTAAATAGAAATATTTATTTAGAAAATAAATAAAAGAAAATATTTATATGAAATAAATATAAACAAAAAGAGAGAAAAAGAAGTATTTGAAATCTAGTAGAGCTAATCATTAGAGTGATCGCATATTAGTTATTTTCGAATAGAGAATTGACCAGATAGAGTAAATTGAACATAGTTAATCGAGTTGGGATTTAATCGAATATTTGATATTCAATTAGAGTTGATCAAATATAGTTATTTGACACAGAGTTATTCAAACATCGTTAATTAAGATGAGTACCATTTCGTACGACTACTAGCGTAATTCGTAGGGCTGCAGATAGCCTACGGCGGTCGAATGGTTCCTGAGGGAATCAGGCGTAACCGTTGTGATCGCTGTGATCTAGAGTCAAGCGAATGGAGTTAAATCAAATATTAGTTAATCGATAGAAGTAAATAAGTCGAGTAAGTCAAGCTGAGTTAAATAAGCTAAGTTAATCAAAATTTAAGCTAGTCGAGTATCGGTAAATTGAATAGAGTTAGTCAAAAGGGAATTAATCGAATATTACTCATTCGAAGTAGAGTTATCAAATATAGTTTACTCGAGAAGAGTAATCGAATATAGTTCATTCGAAGTACGTTAAATCGAATATAGTTATTCGAAGGAGAGAATTATCAAATATGGGTTATTCGAAGAGAGATTTTTGAATATGGTTATTCGAAGAAAAGAATTATCGAATATTAGGTATTCGAACAAGAGGAATCGAATATAGTTTATTCGAAAAAGAAAATTTATCGGATAGCGATTATCCGAGAGTGAATTATACATTGGAATTCGACTATATCGAATTAAGGGAAGTAATGTTTACTTTCCGTTTCAAAAATTAAGTTTTACTTGTTAATAAATTAGTTGTTTATCATTTATCCAAATTAAGATATAAAGGCTATATTTAAGTTAATATATTTCGAAAGCATGGAGTTATAACATTTTAGTTATAATCAAATGATTTTGTAAAGGGAGTGGATTCATAAACAGAATCCGAGAGTTTCGCAAGAAAGTTTCTTGAAGATTTAAAGTTGAACCTTGTCTATTTCACGGTTAGAAATGTCGTTCAGTTAAGGTCTGAGAGGTAATTATACCCCAACTTGATTGACTTCAGTTTTAACTACGAAGTGTATAAGGTTCGGTAGTAGGAGTTGGTTACGTAAATTGAATTAATGACCGAAATGGTTAAGAGTGGGCATAACGATGTTCTATTTAAACATCTGCTCAAACCCAGTAAAGGAAATGTGGAAATACTTTCCAAATAAGGATCAGAAATGTTCTCTGATAGAGGGAATGAGGAATGGAAGTAAATTGGGAACATTTTCCCAATGATGAGTAAAGTATATTTTCTAAAATTTAGAAAATATGAGATTTATGAATATATATATAGAAATGGGAAAAATGGCTAATTAAAGATAGTTTAATTTAAACGAGAAAATGTTGAATGATGGTTGATCGATCGAATTTCTATCTGGAAAGAAGATCGTTGGTTGCACACCTGTTTTTCTTTGATAGTTAAATCACCGACTATCGAAGTTTTTGACCATTTTTCCGTCGTCAATACGGAGAGACCGGGATCAGATTCATCATCTGAAAACCACTCTGTATGGACGTTTACGTTGCGATCAAATATTGAAGACGGAGTTATGCAAGGGCTATCCTGTTTACAGAATAGTGCCTTCGGTTTGTCCAGTCCCAGGACAAACGTGAATGGACGAATGTCTGACAGAGTATATCTAACGGATCGCGTAAGTTGATCTCTTCAAACGTACTTACGTTTGGTGGCAGAGGAATTCGTTTCTCTTAGCTTTATACCCGTGGTGTTTTTGAGGAAATCAATTTGTGATTTGACGGGTATGACGATGTGGCATTCAAAGTGAATGGTGGTCAAGTGTTTTAAAAGATACATAAGGACCTCAAGCCTCATCAACCGGGAGATGACAGAAATCGGGCAGGCAGCATGGCTATGTGGGTCGCACCCATTAGGGTGTATATCACCTATCTAGAGAAAATCCATTTCATTCTATTGTCTATTTCGATGCTGTCCCTTTTCGGGAAGACGGTGGGTAGCTCCCAACCGTTGGTGATATACATTCGATACACTCAAGCGAAATGAGTGGTCGGTCATGTGAGGGCCGGGTTGCAAGATGTTCTTGTTGAACCCAGTGTATTTTCCTTTAGAGATACACGATCGGCAGGTGGTCCCATACCTTGTCAAGGTAGGAATCCAATTTCCAATAAGTGCCAGCGGATTTTGTTTGTATACTATATACGTGGAACGTGAGATGCAAGCGTTTTGCTAGATTCTAATTATTTGTGATTAGACATTATTATAATATCAGAAAGTATTGATTTCCAAAACTGTTTTGGGTTATCGTAAGGTAAAAACCATCCGTGTTTATCTGTGGATCGGTCTTACGATTATCTTTTCTTTTGAAAAGGATTTTGAAAAGTTAAACCGATGATTTGAGTTTACTCACACCAGTCGTATGACTGATCCAGAGTTTATTTTGTTTTGTTTTCCCTAAACTCTTGGGTGCCCAAATTTGTACGGGCAGTCAAGTAGTTCAGGTCTTTACAGATATACTTGGAGGAGCTTGAAGCAGGAGGCTTCAGGATCTTATAGCTAGGGTTATTTCCGCTGTGTGTAAGTGTTGTGCTCTGGTAATGTTGTTGCATATACATACCATTTTGTTTCAAAGTATGTTATCTATTATATTTTATTCGTTCCGCTGTGAGATTTGTGTTATTCTGATGTGTTGTGTGATCTTCTTCTTCTATTCTAATTTTCTATCTTATCTATTCTCACCCTCTAACTTCTTTCTATTAATGACCAGGTATTTTCGATGTTCGAATAGTCAACATGGCAGTTTTGTGTTGATTTTCGGAGTCGAAAACCCCGGGTTGTTACACTAACCCTATCTCTAACGAGTCATTCTCACTGGATATTAGTAATCCAATCTCTGATTTATTCTTTCGTTTGATTCTAATGTGTCTTATTCTCAAGCTCTGTAAACTAAAGCTCTAATACCACGTCTAAAACGACCCAAACTCGCCCATAAGGGGATGCCCGGATTGAGTTGAGAACATGACAAATCAGAACACAAACAATAGAATATTTCATTGTTATTACAACAATTACATCAGAGTACAAGAATATAACAGAGTATGAATAAATAATATACATCAAAAAATATCAGTGATTAAAATACATTACGTAGCAGTGGAAAAAAATAATACATAACAGAACTGAAAAAGATACTTGGATACAAAGCTTTCTGAATATAGCTCCAGCTGCAAACCAAGGATCCTGGAAAAAGAAATAATCTGCAAAACCAAAACTACTAGCTGCCTGGGTGGAAAATATGGGCACCCAGAGTTTAGGTTAAAACAACGAACTCCAGGTCAGTCATGTGACTGGTGTGAGAACTAAAACAGTTATGTAAAACTTTATTTTAAAATAGAGCAAATCAAGGGACCACACCGTATAACACGGAAAGGGTTTTCTCCCAAGAATACCAGTGCATATAACAAACAGCGCAATGCTTTTTGGAAAAATGAAGCTATTATAAGACTCAGGTCCCATCACATAATGCAACGCAAGGAAAAGGATATATTTTTCCTTTATAATAATAGCCAAACATTCTTGGTACGTTGAAAACAAATCATTTGATACTATCATAAGTGCATAGTGTATGAAACAACTTCAAATGTAAATGTATCAATCATAGACGGCATGGGTACCATATATCATGTTGTCATACTAGGCTCTACAATTAAAACTGAAATGTCACGTATTGGAAATTGGATTTCCATCATGAGTCGAGGTAAGGGATGTACTCCTCGCCGGCTTTGAGACACTCTAGCAAATGCCTCAGGGTTGCTCGCAGTGAACCCTTGGATCCTCCAAGGCCGATCCTCCCTTACATTTGATGATTAAGTATTCTTGAACACATGTTTCCTGGTCCTATAAGACCTATCCATCGGCTCCGTAGTAACCGATATATCCGAGGCGCCTGGCAATCCATCAAACACATAGGTAAAAATAAATAAATTTCTGGACTCCATACCATAATACCACCAATAGCTAGAAGGAAACGTCGCGCACACCTTGGGTCCCTTATCCCATTGTTGACTCATACCGAGGTGTGAGGCTCGCGAATTAACGCTATACACAAAGCTATGCTATTTAAAATTGTGCTTTGTCATCAACCATAAGACTCTACTTTTCAAAAGAAGCCTTGATCATTTGCATCTCAGCATGCCACACTGACAGTTCACGCCTTGCAACTGATGTCTATTTATATATAACCTTGTCTCAGAGAAGGGTGCTAAGCAAGAGAATAAATTCTCTGCCACCGAACAGATATATATTTAACAGAAATCAATCAAAACAGAATAAAATCCAATGTCAGACAAATCCATTTACAAGTCCGTTCTGGGTCTGAACGAGACCGGTGGCACATTATTCCTCATCCCATATGTCCAACACTGGAGAGAGGTCCTCGCATATCCGGTCGATCTCCAAGTACTTCTAGACGATCACCACTTATTACCTAGTCTTGTGTGTACATCCCAATCAAGACATCAGTAATCATCCAAACGATGTGAAAGCCTCCGGTCTTCAACCATCGTCTTCATCGTTGACTTATCGTCGAATCAATTATTCAGAATGGGTATAAATCCAGTCTTTCCGAATAATTCATGTATCTTATAATCAAGTGCTATAAAAACACAACATACGCCTCATTCCAGTTCTGAGTATTCTTTTATTCAAATATTCGTATCCTTTGGGAAAGGTTCCTATTAATTTTAGCAAATATAAATTCTTTTAAATTTATACTTTAATCTTCCTTTGGATATCAATTCAAACCAAATTAAGGTTTATAAACTAGTCGGGATTATCGAACCATACCGAAGTAACCATTTCTTTTATTATCCCAATCCCAACCTATTCATCCCATGGAGAAAAACTGGTAATACTCCATATGTAACACCACAGTGTTATTGGTAAATTTAATTACCATTTCACGTTCAAATCTAATTAAAGATTTAACTATCGTCTAGAGTAAAAACTGGAGGTACTCCATTCTCGATCATTTCCCAAATTTGATAATTTAAACTGTCTCATTCACATTTCATCTAATTAAAGATTCATTAAATCTCCAATTAGTTTTATTCTTCCAACAATCATTAGTTAATGATTATTTAACTTTGGAAACACAAACATGTCATATCGACAATCTACACCGTACCATTGATTTCTACCGATATATAACCTCTAAGCTCGGACGCCTCAGAGAAGTGTGTTAAGCAAGAGAATAAATTCTCCACCACCAAACAGATATATATTTAGCAGAGATCAACAATACAGTTCAAAATACAATGTTAGATATGTAACCTTGTCTTTAACTGGGTTAAAGGACCAATGTCGTTTAAAAAAAGGTTCACGATAAACCCAAAATCACATTCTATTAATCATGGAATCTTCACGGAAAATCAGATCAATATATAATCGATATCAATTTCCATATCCGACTAATAATATAATTAGAATAATGACAAAGCCTTTTAAATTCCATATATATTAACAGTCTTCCTCCATAGAAGATCACTTTGATTATTACCAAATAAAATTCCATTCAATTTCAATTTAATATATTCAATTGAAAACTTTACTTTGGTAAATTTCCATTAAATCTTAATAAAAACATTTATAAATTCCGAATCACATTTCACTGTTAATCGGGTTAAAGAATGAATGTCGTTAAAAATACAGTTCGCAATAAACCCAATTCACATTCCATTTTATTCCAGTTACTAAATATAACTAGAAACTCTAATAATCTTAATTAAAAGATTTATTCTTTTCACATGCGGTTTGAGAACATTGTTTTTAAGACACCATTCACGACAAACCCAAAATCCAATTTAATATTAAATATAAGGCTCTGAATAGAAATTATATCGGCTTATATACAACATCAAATTCTGAAACCAACACATATCGTATGTGGAATAATGATATATATCTATCTTCCAAATTCCTCCACAATATCCGTATAGTCATGGAATCCAATATCGAAATATCTCGAAGATAATTTCTATTCAAATCCATTCCAATTTATATATTGGAAATTTATAGTTTTATTAAAACCCTTTTGTAAATCCAATTTATTTATTTAAAAATAATTGGATTTTAAATCTAGTTAATAACTAGTTCAATCTGATAAAAAAATATTTTTATTTTAACAAACGTAGAATTTTCATCCAAATCATTTATTATGATTTTACATAAATTATTAATATTTTTAATAATTTTATTAAGGCCCTTTCAGTCGATTTCCATAAACGGTCATCAAACTGCACTTACAATGACATTTTTCAAATTTTATTTGGACATAATTCCAAATCCAACCGTTAGATTTCAAATTTCTTATATTTTTTGGAAATCTCTTTTTGATACGAACCCAATGGTTCCGGTTTCAGGAGAATCCGACGGTCGAGTCTCCCGTAATGTCAATTCGAAGTCTATGGTCGAAATTCGCGAACGGTCGCGGCGCGGCGCGTTCTATTCAGGCCATTAAATATATATAATATATATATTATATTTCATTGATTTCCATTTAAAACGTATTTTATAAATCGTTTATAAATTCGTTTTAAAACAATTCTCACTTTCTATTTCAATTTTAAATCAAAATTGAATAATCCTTATCATTATAATATTGAAATGATAATATTTTCAAAATATCTGATTCTGAAATCATTTCCTTTTCGATATTCATTATAAAAATGAAAAAAAATCGATATAAATATCGTTTGCATTAAAATGGTGCAAATCTAATCAACACGGCTTCACATATTTAATATTTCCGTGTCCATCCAAAATCGGACATTGAATTCAAATTTTAATCCTTTACTGTATATTATTTTAAAATATTCGTTATTTTAAAATATTCGTTCTTTCTGAATTGGAATCAGACACAGTCAATTACCATATAATGTTATTTATATAGATTTCATACACCCATGTGCACAACAATAATTGTACACAGTCAACCATCATCCAGAGTGCATTACCCAACTGCATGGCATTAAATATAAATAATTAATACTTACAACAGTCTGTCAACCAATCGATTGACATACAACTAAACAATTGGGTTTAGTGTACACCAAATATCATCCCAATACCCGTGTGGGGTTTCAACCATCAAATAATAGTTATTATTTGTGCACTTGGGCGAAGTGTAAAAATTATCATCCCAATCAATATCACAAAAATAGGCAAGCATAAACAAGTCGTCCGACTTGTAAATGGATGTATAAACTTATTTTTAACTATCAATAAATATATAGAATTTTATAACCTTGCTTATAAAATTCTATACAACACCTAAATAATTTTATTCATCGCTGTTATAAACTAAAAATAATATTTTTAGCAAACTAGTATTTATTCCATAACATAGCCATTTTATATATCTCATATATATGTTAATAATAAAACTTTTAACTAGCTATTAATTTTTCTAACACATTTTAAAAAATTCGGCAGTATAACGGCGTGATATTAAAATCGGAATAAGGTCTAGCCTTATCCCTCGCCTAATACTGGCCTACGCCATACACAAACCAATTTCAATCCATTTCACATCAAATCAAATCCAAACAAATAAACTAATCAATATCCAAATCTCCACAGTATAACCCAAACAAACAACCATGGTTTGTACAATAAAATAGTGTCGGGGCCTTCTAAGCCCCGTCTGCATCCTAGTATATATTTAACTGAAAATTAATTAGAGTGAGGAGTTCTCACCATTGGTTTCCACTCCGCCATTCTTTGATTGTCAATCTTAAAAATTTCCAGAAATCCAGCATGTCTATTTTATAAATAACATACATACGTTAAAAAATCATATTTTTAACTATCGAAAAATTATTTCAAAGGTTAACTATTTTATAAATATCATACATAGGCTAAAATCAAATTTTTATCTTTCTAAAAATATTTTCATAGCTTAACTATTTTATAAATAGTATACATACGATAAAAATCATATTTTTATCATTCTAAAAATATTATTTCAAAAATACAATAAAAATCCTATTTTTATCTAACTAAAAATGATTTCATCGTATGATAATTTTACTCATTTCATTCATAAGTTAAAAATCATATTTTTAACTTATCAAAAATTATTTCATAAACTAAAAATCATATTTTTCATAAACTAAAAAACATATTTTTCATAAATTAAAAATAATATTTTTATTCGACTAAAAATCATATCTTTATTCTAAGAAACCAAAATCAAAAAAGAATTCAAAGAACTCACAGCGGGGGTTTGCTGATTGAATTGGAGAGGGGGTTGTGGCTGCTCGCGGTGGTGGCGGTTCAAAGCAGTGATCGACGGAGTCGGGTGTTCGCGGTGAAGGTATGGGGATCCGTGGATTGAAATCGAGAGAAGGGGGAGGTATCGCGGATTGATATCGAGAGGAGGGAGAGGTGGAGAGAGGATGTGGTCGTGGTGAGGGCGGCGGGGAATCATCAGCGGAGGCGCGGCGGATTTCAGCGATTGGGGGTTTGGGGGGTTTGGATTTGAAGAAGGAGGAGAGAAAGGGGGCGCGGAAGAGGAGGGGGATGTCACTGTCGGCGCCGGTGGTGGTTGGGGGGGGGGGGAGAGGGGGGCCGGGGGGGAGAGAAATTAAAAGGTGTTGACTTGTTTAATTATATTTATAATTTAATTTAATTTTAAAAAGTTGCTTTTTCATTTGAAATCCAAATCGAACCCAATGAATATCGCCCATAGCTAATTACCCCCATTCCGAACACAATGGGATATGTCCCGTAAGCCAATTTGACTATTTCGTTCAGTTTTTGATAAAATTAAAATATAAATTAATATAATGTTCAAATTTAAATTCAACGTACATTTTAATTTACCGGGGCCACATACTGACTCCAAAAATTCCAGAAAAATAAATCTAGCTATGTTTTGACGATATGGTCCTAACAAAACTAATTTCATCGAATTTGGAGACAATTGTCCAGTCGATTAAATTCATACTGAAAATACCAAACACGTTTTAATTCACCACGCTCACATATCAATTCCAAAAATTATGAAAATTGGAATATAGTAATAATTTGAAATTCCGGATCCAACAAAAGTAGTTTCGTCGAAAACGGAAGTCGTTTGTAAAATGGCTATTTTGAAAGGCTATATATTACATAAAATATATATAAATTCTATAGCGACTATTTCAAATTTTAAACTGGACATAACTTTCAATTCTCTTTATGAAATCTGGATTTTTCACTTTTGTTAGAAAGATATTATTAAACAGATTCAAATATTTCTTTTTTTACTGAAATCCGATTTATTTTGAATTCTGTACATTCATTTGAAATTTAAAATCGAATTTTCAAACTACCACGCCATTTCAGGCTCGTTTTATAATTAAAATAAATTTATATGTTCTAACTTTGTTTAAAATAAATTTTTAGTCGTTATTATTTGAAATAAATCATTTTAAATATGCAAAATCCATTAAAATAGCTAAAATAAAAAAATTAAATTGGTTCTGAAAATCCGGGTTGTTACAAAAAGTTAACTCTTAACTTTTCTTTATAGCATATTTGATATGTCAATACCATATGCACTTGGATGACATGATCAACAAGAGAGGAAAGACAAGGAAAAAAATTGAAATTTCAAAGCCGAAAAGTGTGCAAACGAACATTACTTGCATACCCTCGTTCTACTCACATATGACTTTCAGTGTTTGTACAAAAACTGTGTACTCACTATAATGAAACATGTATTATTAGGATAAAATGATGGAGCTGAGAAGTCTACAACCTTCGAAAGATAAAGAGATTATGGAGTGTGTACTTGAACATGATTCTTTATACTTGAGAGGAGGGGGCGATCTTCTAGTTTCACAACTTCTACTTCACATCAGGAAAATACTATGGATAATCAATCAACCCGTGAAGAATTAGTTGAACGACTTAATGATACGACTTCTTGTCTTAATGCTACTAATGAACAATTTAGTGTGGTTGCAGATATACTTTGTCGTAAAAATTTAATGGAACACCACGTCCAATAGACCAAGCTTCAGATGCAAATTTGAGAGGGTCACCATCTTGTTCAGTTCGACAGTCACAAGATGATTCTTAGTATATTTACATTAATTTGCTATGTAATAGACAATATCAAGTTTTTTATTTTGGTTGGGGTAACCTTAGAAGTTTAACTTTATGACTTATTTTAGTATTGAACATTATATGGAATGTTAGCACTGAATATTTTATTATTATTGTATGTTTTTCCAGTTTATTTTTAATATAGAACAGTCATAAATAACTGTTATTACTTTTACCTATACATAACCATTCAATTTGACAAAAATATGAATCATCTAATAAACTAATAAAATGATGTCATGTGTGCTATTACAATAATGTCATGTGGTACAATAACGTTATATAATGTAGACCAATGACATAATGCCAAGTGGCAAATCAGATAATGCCACATGCACAAATCAAATAATGCTATGTGGCCTAAAAAATGATGTCATATGCACTAATCAAATGATGACACATGGACAAATTATTGTTTGACACACGAACCAACCATTAAATGCCAAGTGTCGGCATTAATATATGTCATGTGTATACTACTACAACAACCATGTTAGTAGCCATGTAGGATGACACATCAACAGCCATGTCAATAGCTATGTAGGATGACACATCATCAAACACATCAGTTGATGACTCATCATTTGAGTCATAACATAGTGGAGTCTATTGATTCTTTTACCTACCAATATCAATAAGTGTAGGTAAAAGCTCTTTCTCTACTAACCTTTACCTACCAATTTCTACTTATCAGATATTGGTAGCTAAAATATATTACCTACCATTATGTTAGTTTTACCTATGCTTACAGTTGGTAGGTATAGACCCCATTTTCTTATAGTGGATGCGAATAAGGCATATACACTAAAGGTTTTTCTAAAATGGAAACCCCACCTAATTGACTGGAGATCCCAAGATCTAGGTTCAAAGGGACAATGAAGTTTAAGAGAAACTTGATGGCACTGCTATACCCAAACCATTCCTATGATAAGTCAGTGCACTATATGTTGAATAAGGATAAGTATTAATACTTTTAATGATGTCTGTAATTGAGGAAATAAAGAACACCCTTTACAGAATCACCTACGTAAGTGCGAAGGTGTCGCTTCAAAGAGAATTATGAGGCCAAACTCTCTAAGCACTTATGAGACCAGGTAAGTGTTTAAGGCAAAAACAAACACATACAGAGAACGAAGGGTTATAAGAAACATTTATCGTGTGTTATCTACTTTGGAATTACACAAAAGGCTTACAGTTCAAGGACAGTCTATTTCTATTGATTCGCTTGTGATTCAAATAGGTAATCACTAGGAAAGTCCAAGGCCCATGTGCTATTTTAACTGATGCGATAAATGGTTTGTGAAACTAAGAACGACTACTCATTCATGTGTGGGGATTGTTGGAAATTAATGAACAGGAGAAAGAGGAATTTAGGAAGAAGAAGAGATAGGGACCTATAAGTCCCACATCATCAAAATATTAACACAACCTCTCCTAATATATTAGAAGCCAATAGGCTTATATAAAATAAAAGGAAGAGGTTTTATATAGGGATGTGGGATAGGCCTTGATACAATAATATATTCAAGTGTCAAATATTAGGCCTTGGGGATCTTGGGGTCTCTTGATTGAATAGGGCCGACGGTTGCTGATTGGGCTAGTGCGCTGAAACGATAAATTTTTTCTTAGAATTTGTAAGGCGTGTCCATTCAATCCAGAATTTGAAAGGCATGTCTGTTCAGCTGAATAGGAACAACCATTTGAATTCTGAGTGCATGCACATTAATGACCGCGTGGTTAAGGGGTCGCAACCTTTCCAATTCCAACGGTTACTAATGCCCAGATAGGCACCTCCTCTAGCCTATAAATACATTGCCCAAAACGAGACAGAGTTCACTTTTTTACTCTGCTTGCGTTACTTCTTCTTCTTTAAATTAATCCTCTGATCTAGTATCTGTAATTTATTTCAGTTCGTTAGTACTTCGTTTGCTGGCACTACGCTATGGGGTTGGTCCTTTTTATCCTGGGAAACAAATTGCTATTAGGTCAATCAGTGCATACGACGATAATACTATTTCAAGGAAACAGAATATTTCTGGACGTAGACGTTACTGAAACAGAATATTTTCTGTACATCTTCAATCTAGTGCACAATCGGTCACGCTTTCTATGATTGATGTAAACACAGTTTGACGTGACAATTGTGGCATAATTGAGTAATATTGATTAATGTTGTTGTCTATTTATAATACAATTGTGTATTAACAAAGGTCTAACAATTTGAAACAATATTTGTTGTAGATGACGCAAAACATCAACAGTACCTGCACCGATTTAGATGGTGACAAATGCTCAGCCAAAGCCTGTGCTTCCAACAATGACTCTCTCTCTCATGGAGAAAGGCCAGAGAAGTTCAACGGAATAAATTTCAAGCATTGGCAAAAGAAAATGTTGTTTCATTTAACAACATTGAGCATCGCCAAGTTTCTGACTGAAATGCTCCTGTGGTAGCCGAATTCGAACCTAATGCTACCAAAGTAGAGGCTCTAAAAATCTGGAAAAAAAAACAGATTTCATGTGTAAAAACTATATTCCGAATGATCTAGATGATAGCCTCTACAATGTCTATTGTACTATTGCAACATCCAAACAACTCTGGTTGACTTTGGAAAAGAAGTACAAAACTGAAGATGTAGGCATGAAGAATTTCATTGCTGGAAATTTTCTTGACTTCAAAATGGTTGACTCAAAGACGATGATAAGTCAAACTCAAGAACTACAACTTATCACCGTCAACTAGAAGATGAAAAGATGACTCTTAGCGAGACTTTTCAAGTTGCCTCAACTATTGAGAAATTGTCTCCTTGAAGGACTTCAAGAATTACCTTAAACAAAAGCGTAAGGAAATGACAATGTAAGAGCTCATAGTTCGGTTGCGCATTGAGGAAGATAACAGAAATTCTGAGAAAAAGATTTCTCAGAATATTGCTGCCAAAGCAAATGTAGTTAAGTCAGAAAAGACTAACAAGAGAAAACAGGAGAATGCTCTTAAGAAGTCAAAGAAATTTCTGGGTTCTTGCCAAAACTATGAAAAGAAGGGGCACAAAGCAGCTGCATATCGCGCACCTAAAAAGAAGTTAGAAGCAAATATGGTTGATGTTTTTAAAGACATTTGTGATCTTGATTTATGTGCAGTAATATCAGAATGCAACCTTGTTGGTAACTCGAAGGAATGGTTTGTAGACACTGGAGCCACTCGACACATATGTGCTAACAAGTAGTTGTTTGCAACCTATAAAACTGCAATTGATGATAAATAACTTTTTATGGGAAATTCTTCTACTTCAAAGGTCGAGGGCAAAGGAAAAATTGTGTTGAAACTGACTTCTGAAAAGGAATTGACTTTAAATGATGTTCTCTATGATCCAGAACCTGATTTTAGGATCGTTACTGAGCAATCATGGTTTCGAATTAACCTTTGTAGCTAATAATATGCACTTTCCAAAATTGGAGTGTATGGGAAGAGGATATTTGTGTGATGGTTTGTTTAAAGAAAATGTAATCGCTATTGTACCACACACTGATATGATTAAAAGTGAATCTTATGCTTATATTATTGAATCTTCTAACATTTAGTATTCTAGATTCGGGCATGTGAACTTTGATACATTGCGAAAATTAATTATCTAGAATTTATACCAAAATGAAATACAGATTCAAACAATAAATGTCATGTTTGTGCAGAAGCAAAATTGATAAGAACCGCATTTCATCATGTTGAACGAGAGACCGAACCTCTAGACTTAATACATACTGATGTATGCGTTTTGAATATGTGTCAAACTAGAGGTTGAAAAAGGTACTTTATTACATTCATTGATGATTGTACCAGATATTGTCATGTATATCTCCTTAGAAGCAAGGATGAAGCATTCAAAATGTTTAAACAGGTAAAAGTTGAGAATCAACTCAACAAGAAAATAAAATATTTAAGAAGTGATAGAGGAGGAGAATACGAGTCTCCATTTGAGGAATTTTGTGCTAAGCATGAATTATACATCAAACTACAGCCCTGTATTCACCTCAATCCAACGGTATAGCCGAACGGAAGAATAGAACTCTTAAAGAAATGATGAATGCCTTACTAATTAGCTTTGGCTTGCCATATAACTTTTCGGGAGAAGCTATTCTTTCGGCAAATCATAATTCTAATAAAATACCCCGAAAGAAAACATTTAAATCTCCTCGTGAACTTTGGAAAAACAGACCACCAACCTACAAATACCTAAAATTATGGGCGTGTCTTGCCAAAGTAGAGGTACCAAAACCAAAGAAGGTCAAAATTGGACCAAAAACAATTGATTGTGTATTCGTTGGATATACACAAAACAGTGTCGCATATCGTTTTTGGTACACAAATCTAAAAATATGATATTCATGAAAATACCACCATTGAGTCGAGAAATGCTAGATTTTTCAAACATATATTTTCCTTGAAACAGGGTACTGAAAGTCATACACATAAGAGACCAAGGGAAGATGAAGTTCTTTATTCTCTTGAGGATGCTGAACAAAATAACACTCAGCAAAGTAGTACTGAGCAGGAAGTGAAGGAACCCAAAAAAGGTAAAAGGTCATACTTTAAAAACCTTTGGACTGGACTTCTATACCTTTTTGTTAGAAAATGATCCTTCGACATACAAACAAGTCATGTCCTCCAACGAAGCTCCCTATTGGAAAGAGGCAATTAACAACGAGATTGAATCCATTATGTCCAATCATCATAGGAATTAGTTGGTTTACCTCAAGGATGTAAAACCTTAGGTAACAAATGGATATTTAAAAAGAAATTGAAACCTGATGCTTCAATAGACAAGTACAAAGCTCGTTTGTTAATCCAAGGATTTAGACAAAAGGAAGACCTTGACTATTTGATACATATTCTCCAGTAACGAGGATAACATCAATTAAAATGCTTACCGCAATTGCATCCACACATGACTTAGAAATACATCAAATGGATGTTAAAACTGCATTTTTAAATGGTGAACTAGAGGAAGAAATCTATATGAAACAACCGAAGGATTTCTGAGCTCAGAAAATGAGAACAAAGTTTGCAAACTGGTAAAATCACTTTATGTCCATAAGCAAGCTCCATAACAGTGGCATGAGAAGTTTGGTAACACTAAGCTATCAAATGGATTCACGATAAATGAATCAAATAAATGTGTGTACATTAATCACACACATATTGGATATGTCATTGTTTGTCTATATGTTGATGATCTATTGATCCTAGGCAATAATAAGGTTATAATAACATTTACAAAGGATATGTTATCCTTTAGATTCGATATGAAAGACCTAGGACTAGCTGATGTGATATTGGGTGTAAAAATTATGCTAACACCACAGGGATATGCATTATCCCAATCGCAATACATCACCAAAATACTTAAAAAATTTAAGCAATATAATGTAACTATTGCAAAATCACCAGTAGATATGAACCAATTGGGTGAAGAACATTGGTGATGGTATCTACCAGTTAGAATACACCCGTATACTAGGAAGTATCATGTATGTTATGAACTGTACTAGGCCTGATATCGCATATGTTGTAAGCAAACTAAGCAGATTTACCATCAATCCTGGTAAACATCATTGGAAAGCGATAATTAGAGTTCTAAAATATCTAAAGTATACGCAGAGCTATGGTCTATCCTATACAAACTGTAACAACCCGAATTTTAATAACATGTTAAAACCATAAATCAAGGCAGAATTAATTTTTAAAATAAGAATCAAGGGAAACGGGTAGAGCTATTGCGTTCGTCTCGAAATTCTGCTTGAGATAGATTCTGAGTTTGCGTAAAACGGATACCGTATGAAGAAGATATGGACGAACGAAGTTAGGCAGAAAAACCGGAAACATACCAGAATACACTGGCTCACTTATGAAGTGCACCAGTACAAAAATACACTGGCGCACCTGCCAAGTGCGCCCATACAGATCCAACACAGAATTCTGGAGTGTTCTGTGATGACGTGTCTTCTTCTGAGTGGTTGGATGACCTGTCTTCGAGTTGGGTGGTTCTGATGACTTCTGGACTGATCTGAAGGCTCTAAATTACCCTATTCTCCTATTTAAACAACCCCCTAGCCTCATTCTCTTTACACCATTCTTCTCTAACCTTATGCTGCTCGAACTCTTGATGATCATGGCTTCTTCTTCTTCCTCTAAACTAAATTAAATTAAAAATAAAACACGAAGATTATTTCTTGAAGACTACGGCTAGGAATTGGGGATTTGCTTCTACAATCAAATCAAGATTCAACGATTCATCAATTCGACGACTAGTTTATAGATTCGACTTCTACATCTTTCTTAGACCAAGATCTGTAAGTTCCAGTTACTTTTAGATAAAAACTATAAATCTAATATGTGCATGGTATAATTTGGAAGTGATTTATGTATGATTCATATCTATTCTTGGTTTCTTCTTGGATCTTGACTATTGGGAATATTGTCTATGACTGTGGACATAAGATTTTGCCTATGCCTATGACTATGACGGTGAACATAAGACTATGCCTATGACTATGACGGTGAACATAAGACTGCCTATGACTATGACGGTGAACATAAGACTGCCTCTGACTATGAACAATATGACTATTTCCTATGCCTATGACAAGGACAATTGTGGTTAATCACCTATGATTCATTGCCTAGGATTGTGACTATGAAATTGGATCTAAGCTTGATTATCTATTCAGACCTATTTTCTTTATTTGTCCTTGGATCTTGATTTTGGGGATTTTTCTATTTAAGTTAGATCTATCCATGTTCTTGAATCTAAATTAGTATTCAAACCTTTTTATGTTCGTAATGTTATCAGATTTATATGCCGTGATGTTTTAATCAATTTATTCAGTTATGTCATACCTTGAAAATATATTGATTATGTTATTGAATGATATTGATCTATGCCTGTGGTTCTATTTTATTATCATGTTGAATTGGGAATTAATGAATAAGTCTATTCATATGTATAGGAACTTGAAGTATAACCTGTTATGATAAGTTGTGTAGTTTATAATGTTATGCAAGTTTTAGGTTGTAAAATCATATCACATATGTGACCAAATGTTAGGACTACATGTTTATGTGTATATGTTAAACCTATGTCATATTTCATGTTCACACTTATTCATATGTCCGTGATTGATTTGCAAGTTTACATATATGTAAGTTGATTTAGTCTATATTGCAAATTCACATATATGTATGTTGGTTCAGTCTACGCTACAAGATCACACCTATGATATTCATGTTGATTATTTTGTAAGTTCACACCTATGATGTTCATATTGACTATGTCGATGATGCCAAGTTTACGCCTATGTCATGCTTATGTTAATAAATTGCTTTATGCCAATTTTGTGTACGTTGGATTAGGCTAAGTTTTTAGCCTAATATTATATGTCAAAAAGCATGCGGACGAGAAATTAGGCTAAGATTGTTAGCCTAATATTTAGACGGGGTAACGTTGGGAAAAACTGGTAATCATAGGAAGCTTGGCATGAAACTTGCCTTGAAACTTGACAAGAACTTAGTATGAAACTTACCTTGAAAACTTGACATGAATCTTGAACATGGACATGACACTAGAATGAACTTAAAATTGGCCAACTCGAGGTTGGGTTGAGTTCGCAGTGTAATTCTGCCTGGAACCGCCCGGCAAATCCAGTTGCTGCAAACAATAGGATCCAATGTGGGTAGTTGGTCATATCGCACTTGAAAACCCGAGGTCAGACTGAGTTGTGGTGTAATTCTGCCCGGAACCGCCCGGCATATCCAGTGACCACAACAACAGGTCTGATGTGAGAGGTTGGGGTGCATTAATGAATTAATGCCATATGATAGGGTTAAGTCATGAACATGTAATACAACACCTAACCAACTTGAAACATGATTGGTAGGGTTAGGTCATGAACTTGAACGACAACACCTAACCAACTTGAGACGTGAATTGTAGGGCTAAGTCACGAACTTAGATGACAACACTTAGCCAATTTGACATGCTAGACTAATAGGGGTTAAGTCACGAATTTAAATGAGAACACTTAACCTATTGGACGGAAACCCTACTTACGCGGTCCATTTCAGCAGTAACCCACTAGATGTATCATGGTACCCTGGGACTAGGCAGGGTGGGGCACGATTATTGGGCTGATTGTAAGCGACCAGAACGACGGTTGTGTTAGTGTGCCAGTGTAGGTTCAGGCGGGCTATGGTCGTGCACATGGTCCGGAGTTGAAAAAGCAGGCATTGGGCATCAGTAGGTTTATCTGTGCATTCTTGATTCGTATCGGTGGTTGGCACCCTAGGGCTTGATACACCCTACGGTGGACCTAGCACAGGTGACTACATTTGTGATAGGGCCGTATGACATAGAGACACATGACGAGCTAGAACTTGTAGGGAGCCGATCGACTAGTGGATCGTTTCGTTGCACCTAGAAATGGCTCATTTCATGATATTCGGCCAAGGGATCGTTACATGATTAATATAAGACATGGCTTAGGATTCCAGTACAGTTGATGCAGCGAGCCTTGAATACGTGATGCTATACTTGATTTATCATGTTATCTTAGTCTATCTTGCCCATTTTGTCATCATCCGTATGTTTACTTTCAGTTTATACATGTCATGTTACCTTTATCTGTTTTTATGCTGAAAGTCACTTGGACTTACCAGTCTTTATGACTGACCCGTTTTCTTTCGCCTCTTTTTCTTCCGTCCCCCCCTCCCCCCTGGGTTCTCAGGGAGGAAACTCTAGCATTTAGCTTGGATTTCGCTTGCTTTCAGTTCAGCTCATGTACGGTTTGATCTTGAGCTATGCTATGGCTGCATTTCTGCCACCTTTGGGGAATTAAGCTACTTTTGATGTTTTAAGTTCATGCTTCTTTATTTATGTAAGACAGAATTTGTTGTGATGGAAAATAATGACCTTGGTTATTTGATGTAAAAGGTTTTGACTCTTTTTGAAAGTAATGAAATTTATCTTTTGATTCTTCCACTGTTTTACCTATGTTCTATCTTGTAATATTTCTGTGTTTGTTTACCACGATAATGCTCCTCCAAGACTAGCGCATTCCCTTTGTTAGTGACCATAGTGGAGGTGGGGTGTTACATTTGGTATCAGAGTAGAAGGTTACCAGACTGGGCAAAAGTTTTTAAAACCTTCTAAAATTATTTTCAAAAACTGTTTACAAAGAAGCATTTTTCAAGAAAAGTCTTGTTTTATTTAATGGCTATTCCCCAAAATCCATCAGCACTATCCTTTGTTTCATTGTTTGAATCTCTTTTCATTTCTTTTCTCCATCTGTAGTCGCAGTAGTTTTACCTGCGGCTAATCTTCTTTCTAGCTTCGTAGAGGGTTTTCCGTACGATGGAGATAGTTTCCGTGAGGTTTGTTAACATGTTACATAGGAAAGGCATGAGTGATAAGTTAAGGCGGATGAGTCTCAGAACGAGAAGGAAGACTTCCAAAAGGGAGGCGAGAACAACGACAACAATAATAACAAGTCACGTGATAAGAGGAAGTGCAACTTCTATGGCATTGTTGGGCATGTTATCAAGGATTGTAAAAGAAGGGAAAAGAAGATAGGTACGTGCTTTCAATGTGGTAAGCCTGGACATATCAGCAAGAACTGCCCTAAGAAAGGGCAAGCCCCGCAAGCAGGATCTTCTGGGGGTATATCTTTAACTTCTTCTCCTAGATGCTTTGTTTTATCTTGCTTATCTTCCCAATCCTATCTTGAGAACCTTAGGTAGAACTTTTTTTTGGATGTAAACATATGATTGAAACATGTTATGGTTGATGACTGCAAATGATTGCACGTGGTTGCTCGTGGTTGCATAACACACATTAGGCACTAGATCGGCTCAGACACATTTTCATATTGCATATGCATGAGTGTTTGTACTTGTTTATGGAGAAATTGAACGTGTTATCATGTAGATGTTGCATATGGATGGATGTTTGTGCACACATATAGCGTTTATGTGACTAGGACTATTTGCATACATGTTGGATTCATGGCACTAAACATATTTTGCATTAAGAAGATCAATCTGGCCTGATCATTTGCATTAGATAAGGATGATATACACACACTTTCTGCATATGTTCATATAGCATTAGAAATCATTTAAGGACAATGGTTGCTCGTGGATGATGTTTTGAGTAGATGGATGATTGGATGATATGACGCATTCTTCTTAACTTGAAGATTTCGGGGATGAAATCCTTTAAGGAGGGAAGAATGAAACAACCCGAATTTTAATAACATGTTAAAACCATAAATCAAGGCAGAATTAATTTTTAAAATAAGAATCAAGGGAAACGGGTTGCGCCATTGCGTTCGTCTCGATATTCTGCTTGAGATAGAGTCCGAGTTTGTGTAAAACGGATACCGTATGAAGAAGATATGGACGAACGAAGTTAGGCAGAAAAACCGGAAACAGATCAGAATACACTGGCGCACTTGTGAAGTGCACCAGTACAAAAATACACTGGCGCACCTGCCAAGTGCGCCCATACAGATCCAGCACAGAATTCTGGAGTGTTCTGTGATGACGTGTCTTCTTCTGAGTGGTTGGATGACCTGTCTTCGAGCTGGGCGGTTCTGATGACTTCTGGACTGATTTGAAGGCTCTAAATTACCCTATTCTCCTATTTAAATAGCCCCCTAGCCTCATTCTCTTTACAACATTCTTCTCTAACCTTATGCTGCTCGAACTCTTGATGATCATGGCTTCTTCTTCTTCCTCTAAATTAAATTAAATTAAAAATAAAACACGAAGATTATTTCTTGAAGACTACGGCTAGTAATTGGGGATTTGCTTCTACAATCAAATCAAGATTCAACGATTCAACAATCCGACGACTAGTTTATAGATTCGACTTCTACATCTTTCTTAGACCACAATCTGTAAGTTCCAGTTACTTTTAGATAACAACTATAAATCTAATATGTGCATGGTATAATTTGGAAGTGATTTATGTATGATTCATATCTATTCTTGGTTTCTTCTTGGATCTTGACTATTGGGAATATTGCCTATGACTGTGGACATAAGATTTTGCCTATGCCTATGACTATGACGGTGAACATAAGACTATGCCTATGACTATGACGGTGAATATAAGACTGCCTATGACTATGACGGTGAACATAAGACAGCCTATGACTATGAACAATAAGACTATTTCCTATGCCTATGACAAGGACAATTGTGGTTAATCACCTATGATTCATTGCCTAGGATTATGACTATGAAATTGGATCTAAGCTTGATTATCTATTCAGACCTATTTTCTTTATTTGTCCTTGGATCTTGATTTTGGGGATTTTTCTATTTAAGTTAGATCTATCCATGTTCTTGAATCTAGATTAGCATTCAAACCTTTTTATGTTCGTAATGTTATCAGATTTATATGCCTGTGATGTTTTAATCAATTTATTCAGTTATGTCATACCTTGAAAATAGATTGATTATGTTATTGAATGATATTGATCTATGCCTGTGGTTTTATTTTATTATCATGTTGAATTGGGAATTAATGAATAAGTCTATTCATATGTATAGGAACTTGAAGTATAACCTGTTATGATAAGTTGTGTAGTTTATCATGTTATGCAAGTTTTAGGTTGTAAAATCATATCACATATGTGACCAAATGTTAGGACTACATGTTTATGTGTATATGTTAAACCTATGTCATATTTCAAGTTCACACTTATTCATATGTTCGTGATTGATTTGCAAGTTCACATATATGTAAGTTGATTTAGTCTATATTGCAAATTCACATATATGTATGTTGGTTCAGTCTATGCTACAAGATCACACCTATGATATTCATGTTGATTATTTTGTAAGTTCACACCTATGATGTTCGTATTGACTATGTCGATTATGCCATGTTTACGCCTATGACATGCTTATGTTAATAAATTGCTTTATGCCAATTTTGTGTACATTGAATTAGGCTAAGTTTTTAGCCTAATATTATATGTCAAAAAGCATGCGGATGAGAAATTAGGCTAAGATTGTTAGCCTAATATTTGGATGGGGTAACATTGGGAAAAACGGGTAATCATAGGAAGCTTGGCATGAAACTTGCCTTGAAACTTGACAAGAACTTGGTATGAAACTTACCTTGAAAACTTGACACGAACTTTACATGAATCTTGAACATGGACATGACACTAGAATGAACTTGAAAATGGCCAACTCGAGGTTGGGTTGAGTTTGCAGTGTAATTCTGCCCGAAACCGCCCGGCAAATCCAGTTACTGCAAACAATAGGATCCAATGTGGGTAGTTGGTCATATCGCACTTGAAAACCCGAGGTCAGACTGAGTTGTGGTGTAATTCTGCCCGGAACCGCCCGACATATCTAGTGACCACAACAACAGGTCTGATGTGAGAGGTTGGGGTGCATTAATGAATTAATGCCATATGATAGGGTTAAGTCATGAACATGTAAGACAACACTTAACCAACTTGAAACATGATTGGTAGGGTTAGGTCATGAACTTGAATGACAACACCTAACCAACTTGAGACGTGAATTGTAGGGCTAAGTCTCGAACTTAGATGACAACACTTAGCCAATTTGACATGCTAGACTGATAGGGGTTAAGTCACGAATTTAAATGACAACACTTAACCTATTGGACGGAAACCCTAGTTACGCGGTCCGTTTCAGCAGTAACCCACTAGATGTATCATGGTACCCTGGGACTAGGTACGGTGGGGCACGATTACTGGGCTGATTGTAAGCGACCAGAACGACGGTTGTGTTGGTGTGCCAGTGTAGGTTCAGGCGGGCTATGGTCGTGCACATGGTCCGGAGTTGAAAAAGCAGGCAATGGACATCAGTAGGTTTATCTGTGCATTCTTGATTCGTGTCGGTGGTTGGCACCCTAGGGCTTGATACACCCTATGGTGGACCTAGCATAGGTGACTACATTCGTGATAGGGCTGTATGACACAGAGACACATGACGAGCTAGAACTTGTAGGGAGCCGATCGACTAGTGGATCGTTTCGTTGGACATAGAAATGGGTCATTTCATGATATTCGGTCAAGGGATCATTACATGATTAATATAAGACATGGGTTGGGATTCTAGTACAGTTGATACCGCGAACCTTGAATACGTGAAGCTATACTTGATTTATCATGTTATCTTAGTCTATCTTGCCCATTTTGTCATCATCCGTATGTTTACTTTCAGTTTATAAATGTCATGTTACCTTTATCTGTTTTTATGCTGAAAGTCACTTGGACTTACCAGCCTTTATGACTGACCCGTTTTCTTTCGTCTCTTTTTCTTCAGTCCACCGCCCCCCCCCCCATCGGGTTCTCAGGGAGGGAACTCTAGCACTTAGGTTGGATTTCGCTTGCTTTCAGTTCAGCTCATGTACAGTTTGATCTTGAGCTATGCTATGGCTGCATTTCTGCCACCTCTGGGGAATTAAGCTACTTTTGATGTTTTAAGTTCATGTTTCTTTATTTATGCAAGACAGAATTTGTTGTGATGGAAAATAATGACCTTGGTTATTTGATGTAAAAGGTTTTGACTCTTTTTGAAAGTAATGAAATTTATCTTTTGATTCTTCCGTTGTTCTACCTATGTTCTGTCTTGTAATATTTCTGTGTTTGTTTACCTCGATAATGCTCCTCAAAAACTAGTGCATTCCCTTTGTGAGTGACCCTAGCGGAGGTGGGGTGTTACACAAATTATCCTTCAATAGTGGAAGGATATAGTGATGCAAATTGGATCACTGGATCACATGATACAAAGTCTGCAAGTGGATATGTGTTCACATTAGGAAATGGAGCAATTTCATGGAAATCATCCAAACAGACTTGTATCGCCAGATCTACGATGGAATCAAAGTTTATTGCTCTAAATAAGACTGCGGAAGAAGCAGAATGGATTCGAAGTTTCATGGAAGACATTCCTAATTGGAGCAAACCTATGCCTCCAATATATATACATTGTGATAGTTAATCGGCTATTGGAAGAGCTAATAGTACAACAACGTTCAATGGAAAATCCAGGCATGTTCGTCGTAGACATAAAATGATAAGACAACTTCTCTCTAACGGGGTTATCACAATAGATTACATTCGATCTAAAGATAACTTAGCAGATCCACTTGCAAAAGGCTTACCAAGAGAGAGAGTTCAAACCTTATCGATGGGAATGGTTCTAAGGCCTATAGACTAAAGGATTATCTAAAATGGAAACCCCACCTAGTTTGTAACACCCCATATTTTTTTTAATATAATTAAAAATGAAATAAAATATATGAAAGTATGCTTATGATAGGTAAATAATGGTGATGCATAAGGAGAATTAATTAATACATGGAAGAGAAGAAAAATTAGTTCGATAACGGCGTATGTAACGGAAAAGATAGTAAAATAAGGATAACTAATTCAAGAATCAGGAATTAGGTAAAATGGACATCACCATTGCGTTCCTCTCGAAAAAATACGCGAAATAGAGTCCGAGTTTTCGAAAATCGGAGTCCGTATGACCAAGATATGGCCAAAACAAGATTTCAGCAGACTTTCTAGCAGACTACCCATGTCGACTGTAGTGTCGACACCCAAGTCGACCTGCCCCCCCCCCCCCCCCCCGTGTCGACTGTAGTGTCGACTCCCCCCTGTACAGGTCGACCTGGTCGGCCTGGGGTGGCCCAGAACCCATTTTTGAGGCCCGGGACGAGTTTTGATGGTCCGGATGGGTTTTAGGGTTAATCCGATGGCTTAAATGAATTGCTACACCTATAAAATAACACCTAGACCTAACCTAATTCATAACAAATCATTCTTACACCTAAATGCTGTTGGAATCTCTCTTGAGCCATGGCCGCCGTCTCCAAATTAAAGCTTAAGCGTTCAAACTCAAATCAAATCAAAGATCAATGCTTCTACAACAAATTCAAGGGGATAGATCAATGACACTGCAACTTCCTAAGACAAATTCACTCCCTAATTCATTAGCCGTTCTCTGTAAGTTCTAGTTGCTTTTCGATTTAAATATTTAATTATAATGTGGCCATGAATTAAAGTGGAATTGGATTAAGTATGATCTATTCCTGTAGCTTTTTGAATCTTTAGTTTTGAGACTTGTGTACCTTTATTCTCATGACAAGTTTGTGATTTATTCAGCAGTTTTCTTGATTCGTAGTGATTATCATCAAGTTCTAATCTTTATGCCTATCATGATGTTGTTTTTCTCTCTGATCTATTTATTATGCAAAATTCTACCTTTCCCCTATTTGTTTTCTTTTGATGAACCTTGGTCAATTTCGGACCTAGGCCTAAACTGCGATTTGCGTGCGATTGAATACGGGGGAAATATTGGGATATTGCCTTGTTGGATATATGTGTTTGGTAGAATCGAAGGCATAATATGAAAACATGGAATACATGTAGTTGGTATGAAACTTGACCTATGTAAAATATGGCAAGAATATTGATACATATATTTGGCTAAAAATTGATCTATGTGAATTGGGCATAGCTTTGTAAACATGTAAACTATGAATCTTGATATATGTATAAAAAGGCATGAAACTTGGTATATATGTAAAATTGTCTATGATTAGGCATATATAAATTTGGCATACATGTAAACAGACATGAATTGAATATATGTAAATTTGGTATGAATTAGGCATATGTAAAATGGACATGTAATCTAGAACTTGGACATATGTTAAATAGGTGAAATTTGTGGTTGAAACACATATGATAATTTATGTCTTGAAAAGGGGCTAATATGAACACGCCTAAATAGGTTTTGGGTAGTTGGCATGTAATAGCCTTAAAGGAGGAATAAATATAAATTGAGATAAGTTGCCTTTAATGGCGTAAGATAAATTGTGGTAAAATTGGTATGATTTTGCATACCATTAATAGATGGACATAATTGAGTCAATTATGGACATCGTTAAATTAGGAATTAATTGATAATTTGAATAGGGGAAATAAATTCAAATTGGGGTAAAAGATTATAAGTGATAATCAATGCTTAGGACACGAGGTTGGACTCATTTGTGACGTAAACCAGCCCGGAACCGCCCGGCGAATCCAGTAGTCACAAATGTCATCCCAATGTGAGAGGTCCTAGGCCCAAATTAAAAGCGTAACAGTTGTAAAGACACGAGGTTAGACTCTTTTATGGTGTAAGACTGCCCGGACCCGCCCGGCAAATCCAGCTTCCATAAATGTCAATCTAATGTGAGAGGTCTTTATAAGGTTACGGCCTTAATGAATTAAGAAATACTTAACCAGATAAACATGTGGTGGGACATGGGGGTTAAGTGGGTGACATGTGGAAATACGAACAGTAATACTTAACCAACGTAACATGGTAATTAGACAAGTGGGTAGGGTTAAGTAAATAAGAACACTTAACCAATATGATATAAATGGGTGGGTTAAGTAATATGATTAGGTTAATCTGGACACTTAACCAATTTAATATGTTGACTACGGGAGTGGGTAAGGTTAAGCAAATGTTTAACCATTATAACATGATTAAACTGGACTAGAGAGTGAGGTTAAGTTAATGAGAACACTTAACTAATACAATGGGTTAATTACAAGTGGTTGCGGTTAAGTAGTAACACTTAACCAACATAACAGGACAAGCGGGTGGGTTAAGTTAACTTGAATAAGTTGACAACACTTAACCATTATAATAGGACTAGTGGATGGGGTTAAGTTAACATGCACTTAACCAATCTGATGTGATGCGTGGTAGGGTTAAGTAACACATGGGATTAAGTTAACAAGAAAATTCTTAACCAATGTAACCAGATAGACGAACGGGGTTAAGTTAATAAACCACACTTAACCAATCAAACATAATAAGCGAGAAAGGTTAAGTTAACTAAGGTAAACACTTAACCATGGTAACATAACGAGTAGAAGGGTTAAGTACATATCGGGTTGGTGGGTAATATTAGTAAATATAGGCCCACATACACTTAACCATTAAATACACATGCTTGAATCAGTAGCGGGGTTAAGTACACATCAGGGTTGGTGGGTAATATTAGTAAATATAGGCCCACATACACTTAACCATTAAATACACATGCCTGAATCAGTAGCGGGGTTAAGTACACATCAGGATTGGTGGGTAATATTAGTAAATATAGGCCCACATACACTTAACCATTAAATACACATGCTTGAATCAGTAGCGGAGTTAAGTACACATCAGGGTTGGTGGGTAATATCAGAGAATATAGGCCCATAGACTTAACCATTAGAAAAACCTAGTAACGGGGACCCATTTCAGCAGTAACCCACATTAGGTATCAACGGATCCCTGAGCTAGGCAGGGTGGGGCACGATTACTGGGCTGATTATAAGAGGTCAAATTTGCGGCGGTTGTTGCAGCAGTGCAGGTTCTAACGGTGTGCGGGCGTGCACACACTTCGGCGTAGAAAATTTAGCCACTGGGCATCAGTAGGTATAAAGCTATGCATCTTGATTGTGTCAGGGTTGCCACCATGGGACTTGATACACCCCATGGTGGGACCAGCACAGGTATCTACAAGTAGGGGGCCGCGTGACACAAACGAGAACTAGGTCAAGTGGGGAGCCGATCGATAAGGTAGTAAGGGTGCATCGAATATATATATACATGGCCATTGGGGTGATCGAGGTGGAATCCTCAAAATCGATGTACACCTGAAGGCTACCATAATTGCGGGGATTGGGATCACGTTGTTATTACTATATAACACGGGCTACTAGTTGGGACACTAGTAGGGGGTGCGGATCCTTGTTACACATGACACTAGTAGGAATACGGATCATTCAATGTAAGACACTTACGAGGATGCTAGTTAGGTGGTGCAGAGCAAATAGATATCGTTTTAATGGTAAAGCTTAGAAACCTTGCGATGTTATTCTTGATAGAAACTATGCGGTGGGATACTTGATATGAATTATGGGACGTTATACTTGTTTCATCGTGCCCGAAGTTTATCTTGTTACCTTAGTTTATCTTGTTATCTTAGTTTATCTTGCCTACCTTGTCATCATGCTTATGTTTACTTTCAGTTTATTCATGCCATGTTATCTTTACCTATTTTTATGTTGAAAGTCACTAGGACTTACTCAGTCATTATGACTGACCCATTTTATTTCGCCTCTTTTTCTTCCGTCCCCCCCCCCCCCGGTTCACAGGGTGGGAATACAGCTTAGTTCGGATCTTACCAAGCTCCAAGGCTCTTTCATGTATGGCTTGGATTTCTCTTGGCGATGGCTTGCTTTGCTTTATTGGGGAATACTGCAGTTTGTTTTTATGCTTCTTTGTTTTTGAGCAAGACAGATATTTTAACTATGAAATTGGGTATTGGAAGTTGATGGCCTTTTCTTGTAAACATTTATATTTAATAAATGGCTTGAAGTACTTCCACTTTATTTTCCGCTGTTTTATATATGTCTGTCTTGTAATATTTCTGTTCCAGTACCCATAATACTCCACCGAAGTTAAGGCATTCCCTTTGTGAGTGACCTTAACAGATGTGGGGTGTTACATAGTTGACTGGAGATCTCAAGATCTACGTTCAAAGGGACAACGAAGTTTAAGAGAAACTTGATTATATACACAAATAATTCCTGTGATAAGTCAGTGCATTATATGTTGAATAAGAATAAGTATTAATACTTTTAATGACGTCTGTAATTGAGGAAATAGAGAATACCCTTTACATAATCACCTATGTAAGTGCGAAGGCGCCGCTTCAAAGAGAATTATGAGGCCAAATTCTCTAAGCACTTATGAGACTAGGTAGGTGTTCAAGGGAAAAACGAACACATACAGAGAACGAAGGGTTATAAGAATCATTTATCGTGTGTTATCTACTTTGGAATTACACAAAAGGCTTATAGGTTAAGGACAGTCTATGTCTACTGATTCGCCTGTGATTCAAATAGGTAATCACTAGGAAATTTCAAGGCCCATGTGTTACTTTAATTGATGCGATAAATGGTTTGTGAAACTAAGAACGATTGCTCATTCATTTGTGGGGATTGTTGGAAATGAATGAGCAAGAAGAGAAAGAGGAATTTGGGAAGAAGAGATAACGACCTATAAGTCAAACTTCATCAAAATATTAACATAACCTCTCCTAATATATTAGAAGCCAATAAGCTTATATAAAATAAAACGAAGAGGTATTATATAGGGATGTAGGTTAGGCCTTGATACAATAATATATTCAAGTGTCAAAGATTGGGCCTTGGGGCTCTTGGGGTATCTTGATTGAATAGGGCTGACGGTTTTGGGCCTTGGGGCTCTTGGGGTCTCTTGATTGAATAGGGCTGACGGTTGTTGATTGGGCCAGTACACTGAAACGATAACTTTTTTTTAGAATTTGAAAGGCATGTCCGTTCAGTCCAGAATTTTAAAGGCATGCCTGTTCAACTGGATAGGAACGATCATTTGAATTCTGAGCACACGCACATTAATGACCACGTGGTTAAAGGGTCGCAACCTTTCTAATTCCAACGGTTAATAATACCCAAATAGGCACCTCCTCTAGCCTATAAATACATTGCCAAAAAGAGACAGAATTCACTATTTTACTCTGATCGTGTTACTTCTTCTTCAAAGTAACCCTTTGGTCTAGTTTCTGTAATCTACTTCAGTTCGTCAGAACTCCATTTGCTGGCACTACGCTACGGGTCAGTCCGTTTTATCATGGGGAACAAATTGCTATTACGTCAATCAGTGCATATGACGGCAACATTGTTTCAAGGAAACGGAATATTTCTGGACTCGGACGTTACTGAAACAGAATATTTTCTGTACATTTTCAATCTAGTGCACAATCGGTCATGCTTTTTGTGCCTATTGTAAACACAGTTTGATGTGACAATTGTGGCATAATTGAGTAACACTGGTTGTTGTTGTCTGTTTATAATACAATTGTGTATCAACAAAGATCTAACACCAACTAGGTAGGCACTGTCTAGAAAACTAGGAGAGCTCTTCCTATTATCCTAGGTTTATGCTTCATGACCTAATGCGGTTGTTCCCCAAAGTGAATGACAAGGTGTTTTAGTGGAACTAGAAAGATGCAAACTTCCTTCGTATTGGAGGTGACAAATCCAAAGTATTGCAAAGAATTGAATTAGGAGCAAAGGAAATACAACGCCGGTATATTAATTGCCAATACGTTAACATAAATTTTGACTTTTTTTATTAAGCATAATGCTAGTGTTACTATAGTCTAATAACCTTTCTAATTTTTCGAATTTTTGGCAAGATTTCTCTGGTTTAGAGGGATATTATGAAATGGCGAATAACACTTAAATAATGCTTTTCGTGTGAATCTGACATGAAAATTGATTGAATTTTGATGAACATATAGCTACAAAAGTCATTACCCGATTAATATTTCTTATTGGTAAGTCAAAATAGACTGATTGTGCATAGCAAAGTCAAGTGAAGCGATCAGCAAATGAACCATTGAAAAGCAAGGAAAGTGAAGTGCTTTCCTAGTTGATGTCAGATTCACCGGCAAAGCAAGGAAGGTGACGAAGGAGGGTTTTGGTTGTTCCCTTTCTCCGAAGAGGTGAACGATCGAAGGGTGTCTTTCACTACCAACTATTCTTTCTCAAAGCAAAGCAAGCATAGTCTCACGGTTTACTTTAATATGACTAGCATGGGTATCACTACTAAGGGCCCCCCGTCTTTTTACCAGGTAATGTTTAGAGGACGCGCCTATGATACCTAGGAGGCAACGTTGACGTCCACTTTGTCTACCTATGATGCTCAGTCCAAATTATGAAACATCCGACCTTTAATCGTTGAAGAGAGGGTGCAATTTAGGGAGGTGTTTCCAATGTCTTTGTGGAATGATTACGACTGGGGCATGACATAGCAGCATTGAAAACCAATAAGACTGATTGAAACGGAAGATTACCCAATCTTTCCAAAGCCACGCTTCACAGATTGTCAAATGTAACTCGAGCAGCAGGGAATAGGTGATGTGATGGTACTTTATATTCATGGTTAAGAAAATGAATTATTACAACTGTTATATAATTATTGGCGAAACGACATGTTCCAAGGTCATTTTTTAGGCCAATTGAACTGAACGAATTGGATAAACACATCACCAACCATAGGTGGTTCGAATTTGGTCTCTGTTGAAGATCTTCTGGCCTTTGAATGAATACCTTTTAGTCTGGTTCGTATTTAAAATTCAAGATTGACAATGCGCAATTGCTTATTTTTTCCAACATCTTTAAAAATATATCAATAATACTTGAGAACGATATAAATCCAATACTTTTTTTTAGTGATTATTTTATTTTATTTAAAATGATTATTTTATTTTATATAATTTTCTAATGTTAAATACAATTAAATTTGATAATTAATTATCTAACTATTTTTTTTTAAAAAAAAAATACCTAAAATTGTGATTGAAAACCAAGGTTATGGATGTTGCTTAACGACCAACCGAAAATCGCTTAAACTGATTGTTAAAGTTAGATTTCCAATAACAATAAATGTTCAAATTATGCAAAGACAAATTATCATAAAAATAACCAAATTAATCGAATAAAAAAGTCCCCATGTTGAACGGTTATTCTTAGATATCTTATTTGTTTTCTACAAAGTAAACAATTTTTTTAAATACTGTTTAAAATTGGAATGTGAATTAAACAAATTAATTTATTAGAATGGTAAATAAAATTGGAATGGGAAAATGCATTAACAACCCCGACCGCAGCGTTCCTTGTAATGGTACCAGCAAAACATTCAAATATGAATTAGCAATCGTTATCCTCCACTATCTTGTGAAAATCGTAAAGACAGTATTCGTCTCGTTACCCAACTCTACTTGCAATCATTTAATTAGCATAAAATTATCATCACTCCGTATACAACACGAATAGGAACATAAATTTTTACAATTCAAAACAAACTTTAAAACCATGATTACTCATGCAGTTAAGGTGACCCTGTAGCAGTGAAATTTAATTGAGCTGAAATGCATGTTCCCAAATTGCCACTTTGGTTCAGAACTCCAAGTATACCAGTAACGGAATACAGGAAAAATCACATTAAAACCATGATCACTCATGCAGTTAACGTGACTCTGTAGCAGTGAGATTTAATTGAGCTGAAATGCATGTTCCCAAATTGCCAGTTTGGACCTGGCTGTCAGAATTTCAAGTATACCAGCAACGGAATACAGGAAAAATCACAAACTAAACAGAAATTGCATAAAGACAGACGTTTTCACAAAAGCCACTCTAAACTTGTCCTAATAAGTATCAAATACATAATATGACAGACATTAAACATTATTTTCCATTGGTAACACAGTTCAAACAAAATGACCAACATCAATAAAGTTCACTCTCCTTGTGAGTATGGATAACACAATCCGAAGTGGGATATGATACACAAGTAAGCAAGTAACCTTTTTCCATTTGGGCATCATCCAGGAACGAGCCATCCGACTGATCGACCGAACCAGAAACAAGTTGACCTGCACAAGTGGAGCAAGCGCCGGCTCTACACGAGTAAGGCAAGTCGATTCCAGCTGACTCAGCTGTGTCTAGAATGTAGGCATCATCAGGTGCTTCGAATTCATGCTCCTCTCCTTCTGGAGTTATCAGTTTCACTTTGTACGTCACCATTGGTGTTGTTCTGAACGAAGTTGAGGGTTTAAGACTGAGTAAGCTCGTGGGGTTTTGTGTAAAGTTGGAGAAGATGGTGGTTTGGGGAAAAGGACTGAGGATGGGATTTGGGTTTTGATAATGCTGGGTTTGAATGTGCATGCTGTTGAGAGAGTAGCAGTAGACATTGCCTCCTCCTGTTGCCTGTAGTATAGAATTGCCAAAAGGTTACCACAGGGATTTCATGAGCAGTGCAACTGGGCCTATCAATGGATAGGATGCATATAGTGTCATATCCTTCTCCAGATTAAATACTGTTTTCGATTATCGAATGTCCACTTGCGCATGAGAAAAACCATATCCACCAATAGTCGTTAAGGCACCAAATACAAAACTAGCTTTGGAATATTTTCTATTCAATCTTGTTGACTATAAAGGCTTGAAAAATAAATATGTACAATGATAGTAAATAGTTTTAAACAATTAATATACATTAAATCGATGTAATATAAACTAATAGCTAAATAAAACAATAAATAAATACATTTCATCGTACGAATATAAACATGATATTAACTATCTTTGTTTCTCATCCATATAGTATTCTGTTTTTTCGAATGTCCAATGACATGCTTAAATGCAAGCACATTGGCCTATTTTTCCATTGACTAGAATTTCATGTATTTGAGAATGGGATCATATGATTCAACCATGGTCTTCGACGAAAAACATCAGGTAAATAGTTATGAAATTACCAAAGACAACAAAATCGGACATGCACGCACTTTTATGTTGAAGTGAAGGAAAATTGCCGTTCAATTTATATTATACTTATGCAGAGGCAACTAATACCTGCTGCTCCTTCATATGAGATATAGGAACAAACTCTTGCCCTTGGAACAATTAGACGGGAGGAGAGGGGGGGGGTGATGGATTAACACCATAATGCACAAGTGAAATCCTTGGGGGAAGTTGGTCTGTCTTTATCCTGACGAAAACCAACTTAATTTCAAAAGCAACACATCACATTATTAGAAAAAGACGAGATGTTGCTTCAGGTCAGCTATTTTGGTCATACAAAAAAGCATGGTAAAAAAATTTGAAATTCAATAAAAATGTAAAAAAATGACTTGTTTGATCCAGCACTTGGAAAATATAACACTAATACTGTGATGAGCCGAGTATAATGGTAAAGAAGAGTATATTATTCACTTTGATATGCATAACACTAACACATATATCAACCAACAAACTAATTTTGGGGGACCGTTTATAGGAAGAGTGAAAACATGATAATAATAAAAAGTGCAGATCATTCTACATGTAATGTCATCTCCAGTGGTGCTCAGTGCAGCATGTAATTCAATACCAGAAGAAATGTCCTTTACAACAGTTGTTTTGAAGTAGGTTATTCAGTCTCGAGTTCAGAGAACTAAACCAAGAGAGGCAGCAAATTATAGCTGCCTACATGTAGGCTGGTATTAAATAGCTATCTGATAAGAAAAAATAACCATACTGCAGTAGAGGCAGGTAGCTGAAAATCAACCTCATGCTTTAGCCACCTAACAAGCAATAGGCTTAAAAGATGGTCAACAGCTTGTTTGAGATTTTCTACAGGCACAAATATGAAGGTTATGGACTCATATGTTGTAATCTTCAATGCTAGGGTTAGACAAGGCCAAAGCCATAGTGAACTACGTCTGATCAATCATATTTCTTATTAGAGCACCAGCAACAATTTTATTTTGCCCATCATTTTGGGTAAAAGGCTCGATGAGGGCATCAAATTTGAAATCATATAACAAAAACAAACACTCCGGCTAAAACACCAAACGAATATGAAAAACATCAAACTTCAAGCAAGTAAATATATGAAAACAAGAGACATCAATTTCTGGAAAGAACTAATATATATTGTCGACTACTTCATTGAAAGTTTGATCCCCAAATTCATATTCCAATCAGCAAAAAATTAAATAGGTAAATGTTCATAACTGCACATGTTATTTTATCTTAGTATATTTGTATTTTACCCGGATAAAGTTTGAAAAATAGTCATTCATTCAATTTCCTTAAACGTTTGAGTACGTGATTTTATGATAAGCCAAATGAAGCACTCAATGTAACAACACTCAGATGAATAATTTTAAGCTTAAAAGTGATTTGAGCTGCAAATCTATATGATGCAAAAAAAGTGAATATAATCATTCAAAGAAGTGATGAATGAACCATGTCTAGATGGTTATTTTGAGCTACAAATCTCTGTGACTTTCACTAGTAACAGCAAGTCATAAAGATATATTCGTGATTATTAAACATTTGCAATCAGTGGTGGATTTACGTGGAGACCAACAGGGCCAGCTGGAGCTTCAAAATTGAAAGTGAAAATCCTCTAGTCCCAAAAACCTCCAGTCATCAGTTCTTATACCATCAATATTTGATAAAACTTGGTGTACTTTGCAAAGGAATTCTATGAAAAAATTTGCTACGGTGAACAAGGATTTATTTTGCATAATAAATGCAAATTTTTGTCGGACTAAAAAACTGGAGATCAAGAAGACAAGACAATTAGGATAGCTCAACACTGACTCCCTATACACTTTCAATTTATGACTCATTCATGTTTTGTCATTGGAGACGGCACAGGGCCTATATAAAGTAACATCTCCCCACCTTTTCCATGCACGCCATGAGCTATATTTTATTTTGAAGGTAACCAGTTGCATAGTATAGCTAATATAGAGCAGGCCCTGTTATAAAACTAGATGTGGGGCATGATATAAAAATAAACATACTGCAATATTTCTTGATCACGAGAGCAAATCACATGTATCTATAGTTTGGCCTTCCGGCCTTCAATCAAAATGCTTATAATTTTGCCAAAAAAGTATTTTCTAGTTTTGCCAAGAAATTCATTTGAAAGATAGCTGTGTTCGGTTCAATGTTTTCAAAACGCGCCTGAGGCGCGCCTCGAGGCAAGGCGGAGGGTAAAACGCCTACAGGCGTGGTTGGAAAGGCGTTTTGCTCGTGAGGCTTAAGCCTCATTCCGTTGAGGCGTGAAAATCGCGAAAAAAGAGTACGCCTCAGAGCCTCAAACAGCTGATGCGTACGCATAAAATTAAAAAAAAAACTTACTTCACTGGAATCGAACTCGATTCCTTAACTGGAATCGAGCTCGATTCCAATTAAGGAATCGAGTTCGATTCCATAAGTGGAATCGAGTTCGATTCCTCTTAAGGAATCGAATTCGATTCCTCACTGGAATCGAATTGATTCCAGTATAGTGAAATCGAATCGTTTCCAGTTCGATTCCAGCATACTGGAATCGATTCGATTCCAACATACTGGAATCGATTCGATTCGAGTGAAGAGTCGAAAGAGATGGATTTTTTATTTTTATTTTTGTCATTTTTTTTAAACACAGTGTTGCTGCAGCAGTTTTATTTGTTTTTGCATTTTTGTGGATGTCCAACCTACTTAAAAATGAGCAAACGAGATATTGCATGGAAGTGGGTTAAAGATATACTGAATTCTACCAACTCAAAATATCTTCTTTGCGCTTTTTTTTTTTCCTGAAAGGCTTACGCCTCAACACGTCGAGGCTTACGCCTCGCCTCACAGACCCGAAAACGCCTCGCGTACGCCTTTAGCGTTTTAAAACATTGGTTTGGTTTAAGTTTTCAGTTTTGTGTTATGAAACTTCTACTTTAAAAGGAATAGAGAGAAGGTAAGTGTGCAATAATTATAGTTGCTATAACAAAGAGGGGCAGTAACAAGGAGGAGATAATTTCCCTGCTTTTTGTTTTTTGCCAAAAAAGGGAAAACAAGAAAAGGTCGTCCAATTTCAATGTTAAAACCATCCTCTAAATTGACCGTTTTCCAAAAAGTTTGCAATATTGCTCAAATGGATGTTATGAAAATCCAAACCTGAAAATTGAAAACCAAACAAAAGACCTAACCATTTAAGTCGGATCTGTCGACTGAGTGGGTACACCAAGGCACCAAATCTCGGTCTTGAAAGATGGAAGCTGATTGCTACGAGCTTATTTTACAGATGAAAATATATGATTTTCCATTTGAAAACATTCTGGCAACCATAGGCCTGTATTACAGAATTTATTTTATTTTCTAGTGTAACAGCATGGTAAATGCATTTGAAATGTTGTAAATATAAAAATAAACAAACATAAAAGAATCATTTTTCCAACAAAAAGAATGGTTGAAAAATATAATTTATTTTTTCTAGTGCAACCTCATGGTAAATGCATTTGAAATGTTGTAAATATAGAAATAAACAAAAATAAAAGAATCATTTTATCAACAAAAGAACAGTTGGAAAATATACTGAAACCAATGCTAGAATTAATCTTTTAGCTTTATTATTATATAGATGCAAAGTTTGTGCAAGTAAAATTTACTGTACTTAAAAAGCAAGAAGAAACATGATTGATAGAGATTAAACATTGTGAATCTAAACAATGGCCGTGTACATAATAGCCGTTTAATTTAACGCCAAGATGAAAGAAAGACAACGAAGGATGGAAATTTAATTGTGAAATAGATATTGAACATTGATAAAAGTGATTAGGTACTGTATTAATAGCCATCTAATATATGTTCACAGTTAAATCCCCACCCTTCTTTGTCTTTCCTTCGTCTTGAGCTAAACCCAGGGAATATTATTATACAGATTATGTATGACTGTCAGTATTTGTCCTTTTAACATTAGCTTCAGCTGATGAGAATCCTGGATCCACAATTGTTTTCAATCCCTGCTGTTTTGTTATCAACATCATCAGAATTCACACTACTGTGTAATATGAATCTTGTATCAAATACAAATTTCTTCCATTTCGATTCTGCTCTCAGATTTTGATTAAAGACTTAGCAATCATTCGAGAAAATCTTTTATTTTATTCTCTTATTGTTTTGCATATAAAAAAAGTTGTCCAAGTGACTCCAGATTTAAGCATTAAAATGCCAACTTTCATGCATCGCGTGACATTATGAACCCCGTCAACGGAAAGGAAAATGAGAAGTAAAACTTATAATTTCCATGTTTTATGATATTTTCCAAAGGATGTGAAACAAGAAAGAAAAAATCATTTTCAATTTATACCGTAAAACCGTTTTCTAGATTAATCATCTACCAAGAAGTTTGCAATATTGCTCAAAAGGGTGTAAAGACAAAAACCTGAAAATCATAAACCAAACAAGACTTAACTATTTTAGTCGGATGAATCACTTGAGTGCACCAGGACACCAAACGTTGGGTCCAAGCAACCTTAATCATTAAAAAGTGAAGGATGATTGCTACAGTTGAACGTATTACAGATGAAATATACTATTCCATTCGAAAACATTTTGTCAATTATGGGCCTGTATTACAGAATTTGTTTTTTTTCTAGTGCAACCATGTGCTATATATGAATTTGAAATGTTGTAAATATAAAAAATAAACAAAAATAAAAGAATCATTTCTTCAACAAAACAGTTGCTGATAAACATATTTAACACCAACGCTAGTATTAATCTTTTATTGGAAAATTTCAACATGTGGGTCACACATGTAAAATAGAATATGTAACGCTATTTCAATGTAAAACCTAATTAAAATGTTCAAATAAGATAATAAAATATTAGAGGCATTGTCATGTAAGAAATGCTTTGAGGCCAGAGTAACTTTCAACTTGTTAAAGGGCCAAACTGGAAATACCACGCTACTATAAATAAAGGATTACATTCCTCATATTACATAAGATCCGGTTATTTTTCTAATCGAGTATGAAAATAATTTAGATCTAAATTTTATGTCACTTCACGAGATCAGATCCAACTCTTAACTTTTAATTCATCTCTCTTTTAATCGATTTATGATGGCACCAACTGTAGATTTAGATCTAGCATCAAATCTAAAACTTAAGTCAATTTGGTAGACCTAAAACAGGTTAATCTTCTCTCAATAAACATCAATGTATTCAGGTATGGCTTTCGCTGATTTGTTTACCTTTCTCTAATTTTTCTCAATCAAATCAATATAAGTCATCTGTTCAGATGTAGGGTTTCGTGATTAATTAAACCTAAAGTATATTCAAATCATAACAAGTGGTATCAAAGTCATCCATCATTAAAACTTTTTATGCAAATTTTCTTGAGTAAGTTTTGAATTAAAATAACATTTTGAATTCATACAATTTTTTACTCAAGTTTCAGATCTTTTTTTATATATGCATTTGAAATGTTGTAAATATAAAAAAATATAAAAAATAAAAGAATCATTTCTTCAACACAGTTGCTGATAAACATATTTAAAACCAACGCTAGTATTAATCTTTTATTGGAAAATTTCAACATGTGGGTCACACATGTAAAATAGAATATGTAACGCTATTTCGATGTAAAACCTAATTAAAATGATCAAATAAGATAATAAAATATTTGAGGCATTGTCATGTAAGAAATGCTTTGAGGCCAGAGTAACTTTCAATTTGTTGAAGGGCCAAACTGGAAATACCACACTACTATAAATAATTCAGATCCGATTATTTTTCTAATCTAGTATGAAAATAATTCAGATCTAAATTTTATGTCACTTTACAAGATCAGATCCAACTCTTAACTTTTAATTCATCTCTCTTTTAATCGATTTATGAAGGCACCAACTGTAGATTTAGATCTAGCATCAAATCTAAAACTTAAGTCAATTTGGTAGACCTAAAACAGGTTAATCTTCCCCCAATAAACATCAATGTATTCAGGTATGGCTTTCGCTGATTTGTTTACCTTTCTCTAATTTTTCTCAATCAAATCAATATAAGTCATCTGTTCAGATATAGGGTTTCGTGATTAATTAAACCCAAACTATATTCAAATCATAACAAGCGGTATCAAAGTCATCCATCATTAAAACTTTCTATGCAAATTTTCTTGAGTAAGTTTTGAATTAAGATAACATTTTGAATTCATACAATTTTTTACTCAAGTTTCAGATCTTTTTTTTTATATATGCATTTGAAATGTTGTAAATATAAAAAATAAACAAAAAATAAAAGAATCATTTCTTCAACTAAACAGTTGCTGATAAACATATTTAAAACCAATGCTAGTATTAATCTTTTATTGGAAAATTTCAACATGTGGGTCACACATGTAAAATAAAATATGTAACGCTATTTCGATGTAAAACCTAATTAAAATGATCAAATAAGATAATAAAATATTTGAGGCATTGTCACGTAAGAAATGCTTTGAGGCCAGAGTAACTTTCAATTTGTTGACGGGCCAAACTGGAAATACCACACTACTATAAATAAAGGATTACATTCCTCATATTGCATATGATCCGGTTATTTTTCTAATCGAGTATGAAAATAATTCAAATCTAAATTTTATGTCACTTTACAAGATCAGATCCAACTCTTAACTTTTAATTCATCTCTCTTTTAATCGATTTATGAAGGCACCAACTGTAGATTTAGATCTAGCATCAAATCTAAAACTTAAGTCAATTTGGTAGACCTAAAACAGGTTAATCTTCTCTCAATAAACATCAATGTATTCAGGTATGGCTTTCGCTGATTTGTTTACCTTTCTCTAATTTTTCTCAATCAAATCAATATAAGTCGTATGTTCAGATGTAGGGTTTCGTGATTAATTAATCCTAAAGTATATTCAAATCATAACAAGTGGTATCAAAGTCATCCATCATTAAAACTTTTATGCAAATTTTCTTGAGTAAGTTTTGAATTAAAATAACATTTTGAATTCATACAATTTTTTACTCAAGTTTCAGATCTTTTTTTATATATGCATTTGAAATGTTGTAAATATAAAAAAATATAAAAAATAAAAGAATCATTTCTTCAACAAAACAGTTGCTGATAAACATATTTAAAACCAACGCTAGTATTAATCTTTTATTGGAAAATTTCAACATGTGGGTCACACATGTAAAATAGAATATGTAACGCTATTTCGATGTAAAACCTAATTAAAATGATCAAATAAGATAATAAAATATTTGAGGCATTGTCATGTAAGAAATGCTTTGAGGCCAGAGTAACTTTCAATTTGTTGAAGGGCCAAACTGGAAATACCACACTACTATAAATAATTCAAATCCGGTTATTTTTCTAATCTAGTATGAAAATAATTCAGATCTAAATTTTATGTCACTTTACAAGATCAGATCCAACTCTTAACTTTTAATTCATCTCTCTTTTAATCGATTTATGAAGGCACCAACTGTAGATTTAGATCTAGCATCAAATCTAAAACTTAAGTCAATTTGGTAGACCTAAAACAGGTTAATCTTCTCCCAATAAACATCAATGTATTCAGGTATGGCTTTCGCTGATTTGTTTACCTTTCTCTAATTTTTCTCAATCAAATCAATATAAGTCATCTGTTCAGATATAGGGTTTCGTGATTAATTAAACCCAAACTATATTCAAATCATAACAAGCGGTATCAAAGCCATCCATCATTAAAACTTTCTATGCAAATTTTCTTGAGTAAGTTTTGAATTAAGATAACATTTCGAATTCATACAATTTTTTACTCAAGTTTCAGATCTTTTTTTTATATACAGAAATTAGGTACTTACATATAAGTGTAGCATATATATCATATTACCATGACATGGGGTCCAATCGGGATCGAACTCATGACCTCTTGCATCATAGCCCAACACCTTAACCAGTTGAGACAAGGAAGGTTGTCACAAGTTTCATATCTGCTTGATCTATGTATTTACATTTCTTTGGTGATGATTTTGAGTTTGGCTAAGTATTATTTTTGTATACTGAAAATAAAAAGGCTGATTTATGAAACCTTTTTGCATAGAAAGATTTATCTAAATGATCCGCATCTTATTTGTGTAATAAGCTAAAGTTTTGGTATCATTGATTTTATGAAAAATAATTTGTATCCCTCTAAATTTGACAAACAACTTAAGCTAATTAAAGCATCCAAATGTTTATTATTGTTATTTTGGTGAATAAGTTGTGGATTTAATATTAAAAAAAGGATCGATTATGCATAATTATTTTCTTTTAATGTTTGTTAATGGTACAGACTTATTTGTATAATCTAGAACCATTTACGCAAGAAATATAAATTTGATCCATTGATTAAAGTAATTGGGATACACACACACACACACACGTATTTTGCTTAGTTCAAATATCCTTATTAGTTGAAAATAATGTTTGCTCCATTAAGGGGTTTATGTTGATTTTATCATTACGTAATACCATATCTAGATCTAGGGTGACATATTGTTCAGTTGATGTATATATTTGCATTGAAATCAATTTACTATAATGTAAGTTTAAATTTTAGATCACATAATGGTCAATTGCAATTATTTTTTAAATCATAAATGCATTAACAAATTATTTTATTTATTATTTAAATGTGTCGGTTAGAATAAATTAAATGATGCAACTTAATTGTGTTTGGAGTAAGAAAATATATATGGCTTATTATTTCATGCATTAATGTTTGATAGGCACAGATATTTCATATGTACGACTCATGCGGGAAATATGTTGCATTTTCACCTTTTGGTTAGCATAAAATAAGACGAATATTTTTTTTCATATTTGTTATAAATGCATGGTATATAGTTTTAATTAAGTATTCAAATAATAAACTAAAGATAAAGTGACACTGACATTCTGTGCAGGTACATTATGCTTCAGTTATAAATTATGGCTTTTATATTCAATCACGTTATTCAATGTGACATTTACTATGTCATTGGTATGTAATCTTATGCGACGTTTAATTCTAGCATTCTTCTATGACATTATTTTACGTGATGTATTTCTGGTATCTTGTATCACACATTTATTTAGGCAACTGTCATGAATATAACCACATACCTAGAGCAAAAGGCTATTACAGCTATGAGTAAAACACGTTATGCCACAGTAGTAAACTTTAAGATTTTCAAGTGTTTTATAGACCTAAGGTACATTTTTGGAGTGTGTTATCGCACTTGAAATTCACTGTACAAACATTAAAAAATAAATTCGAATATATTTTTTGCGTCTTTTTGCAATTGTAATTATCTTACGTTCATAGCGAAGTAACTGAAATAACACGTTACTAAAATGACCTCTCTTACTTTAGTTGTTCATAAATATGTTTGATATCTGTGTATTTATTCATATGCAGATATTAGTCGGCCCAAGTTTGATCAAATCATTTATACATGTTTAATGATAAATATACGACAATGATAAGATTTAACAGGTGAACAACTAATCAACCAAAAGGAAGAATATTATTTGGTTTGAACATATTACCAGTGTTTGATTATTACAACATGAGTACCACTACAGCTACTATTACTGTTCAAAGACTTGAGATTAATGTTGTATTAGATATCTTAAGAAAAGACTTACCAATTATTCGAATTTAGTATGGTTGATATTTAGCTATGAGCACGTGCAATCAATCTTTATTTTATTTCATTTTTTGTACATTTTTCAATTAATTTGATTAAAATTATGTGTCAATTTTAAGAATATTTTCATCTTGTTTGGAACTATTTATAAGGGTTAATAAGATAACACATTGTCCATTCTTGACTTCATGCATCTAGCTCTAGCAATTATGTGACGACCCAAACTTCCCCGTAAAGGAAAACCCGGATTGCTTTGAGAACAATACTCATCAGAACACAGAACAACAGAACATTTTCATTGCTATTACAACAATTACATCAGAGTACAAGAATATTCCAGAATACAAATGAATACTTTACATTTGATAAATACAATATCAGAGATTTTAATTACATTTAAATAGCAGCGGAAAAATAATACAAAATTACAACTAAAAGAGATACACGGATACAGAGCTTTCCGAATATCGCTTCAGCTGTAGACCAGGATCCTGTGAATATAATATCTGCAAAACCAAAACTACTAGCTGCCCGTGTGGAAAAATATGGGCACCCAGAGTTTAGGTTAAAACAATAAACTCCAGGTCAGTCATGGGACTGGTGTGAGAACTCAAAACTAATTTAGCTAATAAGACAAATCCAAGGACCACGCCGCTAATGCGGAACGGGTTTTATTCCAATGGATTGTCGGTGCATAAATTAAAGTAAATTGAGAAATAACGCAATGTCTTTTTTGGAAAAATGAAACCATTATAAGACCCAGGTCCCATCACACAATGCAACGCACACCAGAGGATAGGGTTTTACCTTATAATGGTCAAAAGATGCTTGATACGTATAAAACGGATTTGATATTATTATTAGTGTATATATGTTTTAATAAAAAGATTTGAATCATAAGTATCAATCCTAGACGGCATGGTTACCATATAGCATGTCGCCAATACTAGTTCTACAATCAAAACCGCAAGGGCGTATTGGAAATTTGGATTCCATCATGAGTCGAGGCTAGGGGCAAGATCCTCTCTGATTCGAGACACTCTAGCAAATGCCTCAGGATTCCCCGCAGTGAACCCTTGGAAGCGGTAGGGCCGGTCCCCGCCTATGGGCAGTGGATTAGTTATGCCTGAACACACGTTTCCCGGTCCCTTTGGACCTATAGTATGACCACCAACGGCCTATAAAAATAACGAGGCGCCTCAAAATCCATCATCCACATAAGTAAAATGTCGGGGCTGGCAGGTCGCTGACACCACTCTAGCTAGAAAGAAACGTGTGCACTCCCTACGGTCCATATCCCGTTTTTGACTCATACCGGGGTGTGAGGCTCGCGAAGTCACGCTATACACAAAGCTACGCCTAAACAGGCCGTGCTTTGATCATCAACCACAAGGCCTGCTTTTCAACAAAAGCCTTGATCAATGCATCTTAGCATGCCACATTGTCAGACCATACCATATCATTGATCATCTACCAATATATAACCGGGTGTTAAGCGAAGAATAAATTCTCCACCACCACACAGTTATACGTAAAACAGAGATCAACAAGTACAATATAAAGGAATACCATGTCAGACACGCAATCCATTTACTAGTCCGTTCTGGGTCTGAACGAAACTATATCCGGTAGAATTCCCAAATACGTCTGAATGATCACCAACTTTCCCTCATCTTGGGTGTACGGTCCAATCAAGATATCAATAATCATTCATTCAATATGGAAATTTCCCGTTCTTCAATAACCGTCTTCATCGTCGATCTTCAATCATCGTATGAATTTATTCGGAATGGGTTGAACCCGGTCTTTCCGAATAATTCGCGCAATTTAAAAAACGTTGTTAAAGTAACACAAACAACGTCTCATTCCAAATCAAGGATGTTAATTTATTTTTGTTTAAATCTAATTAAAGATTTATTTAAATCACATTTAAACTTACTTCTTTCATAAATCATTACTTAATGATTTAATTCACTTTAGGAAATCATTAATTCAAATTTACAACTCTGAATTAAGAAACTCCTCCTTTATTAAATCTCCATTAAATTCTAATTTAATACATTAAATTAGGAAACCTCATTTTTGGAAATATTCCCTTAAAAGATTAATGGATCCTGGATTCAAATTTCATTTTCAATATATTGTTCTTGACCCTTAACAATTTCGTGCATTTTAATAAATTCAGGCAATGTCTTGAAAATCACATCTTATACTTAATAAAAGAATGAACTTTTATTATCGTCTTATTATTCATTTCATAAAATAAAAGATATACTTTACATTACACGTTCATTCTTATTAAAAGAATAATTTACATTGCACGTTCATTCTTAATAAAAGAATAATTTACATTGCACGTTCATTCTTAATAAAAGAATAATTTACATTGCACGTTCATTCTTAATAAAAGAATAATTTACATTGCACGTTCATTCTTAATAAAAGAATAATTTACATTGCACGTTCATTCTTAATAAAAGAATAATTTACATTGCACGTTCATTCTTAATAAAAGAGTTTCTTTTATTTTCCACGTTTTATTTTATAAATAAAAGACTAACTTTTATTTTCCGCATAATTAAACCCAAAGTCATGTTTATATGAATAAATAACTATGTCATTTTAAGTAATACATTATTTTCTTTAATGTTTTTACATAAACAATAATAAACTTTATTAAAAAAAGTTTCTAAACGTTAATCCATTTTCAATGTATTGACATGTCGTTCAAAATATAATTTACTACACTGAAACAAAGTTCATATGTAAATCAAAAAGTATCATTTAATTCGACATTCATTCTTACCATATTCAAAATAAAGTTGTCAAAAGAAATACTTTTGAGATTCAATCTTTAATATTAATTCATAATTAATATTTCATTTATAATATTCAAACTAATATTAATTACTTCTTAATGTTAATCAATCATTAATATTGTATTTATTCTCAATAAATACCTCTTTTTGAAATTCAATTCTTAAATATTAATTAATAATTAATATTTCATCATTCTTAATAAAAGAATAACCCTTATTATCAAAATATCTCTCACGTTCTTAATCTAAAAAAAAAAATAACTTTTATTAACAAAATATCTTCAATGCCATAAATTTTAATAAAAGATTTACTTTTATTATTAAAACATATTTAATGTCATACCTAAATAAAAGGTTTACTTTTATTTTCAAAAACATTAACTTTTGAAATTTAACTTTCAGCATTTATCATTCATTAATGCTGCATTTATGTTTATACTATTAAAGGAAATATTAACTTTTCCAAAATATATATTTTGAATTTCAAATCTCCAACATTAATTAATTAATTCTGCATTAATTATTACATTTCCAAAATGTTACCTTTTGAATTTCAAAACTTCCTATATTAATTTCTTAATTAATTCTGCATTAACCTCTCACATTAGATATGTATTGTTGTGGTTGCTGGATATGCCGGGCGGGTCCGGGCAGTCTTATACCACAACTCAATCTAACCTCGGGTCAAGCAGAATCTATTTATTTAATTATATTAAAATAAATGTAAAATTGATAATTTTCAAATTTCAAAACTTAATTGATTAATATATAATCAATGAAATTCATGGTAATAACCATGAACGTAAAAATACCGCAAATTACCCTAACGGCTTAATTTACATTAAATTGCATTAAATGTTATCATAAAAATCAAAATTAATCTTCAATGGAAAAACCATTTTGAAAGTTTTCAAACCTTCCTCTTTTTTTTTTTTTTTTTTTTTTGGAATGAGACCGACTCAATACAATTAAATAATGGGGTTCCAAACAATGTTCAATATTCAATGACATTCAATGACAGTCCAGTACAACATTCAATGACATTCAAATTACACAATAGCAATCGAACAACCAACATATCATATTCATACAACATTCAATGTATAATATATTAAATGTGCTTTTGAGTGACGTGTGAAAATATCAACCCAGTCAACACATATGAGTCAGGTAACCCATATGTGGCAGTGTAATATAATTGGAATTACCATAAGAAATATTAAATTAATCCCTAAGTTACAATATTCCAAATTTCAAACTTTTCATAGCAATCCCAACATCCATTCATAACCAAACATGCATAATATGGAATTAAACCACAAACAAATCATCTCAGGCATTAAAATGTATTTATTTATAAAAATAAATAATTACTGAACATTAACAATGAGTGAGGAAAGAGTTCTCACATTGGTTCGATTAAAATAAAACTAATAAATGATATTTTTATTTTGGACAATTCTATTCTAACAAGATAAATAAACAGACACTTTTATTTTAACGATTCTACTTTAACAAAAACAATACGTTTGTTATGTCAATTCTAATTTAACAAAAATGACATATCTTAATCCCATTAATACATCCTAACAGAAATGACATGACATGTTTTAATCTAATTAAAACATCCTAACACAATTGACATGTTTTAATCAAATTAACGCATTTTAACAGATAAGACACGTTTTCATTCTAATTAATGCATTTTAACAAATAAGACACGCTTTCATTCTAATTAATGCATTTTGACAAATATGTTATGTTTTCATTTTCCATGTCATATTCGAGTTGCTACATGTGATATTGAATAATGTTTTGGTGTCCATAATGATGTCAACTACTCCTATCAATACATGTGATGACATATAACTTTGGTGTCAACATATGATATAAATTTCTACAATGCTAAATGTAACAATATTCTAAATTTTGATATCGACATTAATAACATAATTCAAATTAATACATAATAAAAGTTGAATCTTTATAATGAAAACAATCTTATGTAAACTATCAATATTAAAAATTGAATCTTTTTCATTAAAACAATTTTATGTAAACAATCAATATTAAAAATATTGGATCTTTTTGAAATAAACAATACCTAATTTAAACGGTGTTTATAGATCTAAACAAATACGAATTTTTATTGAATGACATAGATCTACACAATCATTGATATCCCAAATATCACAATACATACAACAACAAAATCCAAGCACAAGACATCGCAAATATGATCATAATCATAAATCCAATTGAACTTTGATTAATCAATAATTAATTAAACATTTGATTAATTTTTAAAACAAAATCTCATCTTTTAATTCTATTAACAATGAAAACAATATTCTGTGTCAAAACCTTATCTTCTAATTCTATAAAAAAAATGACCATAAAGTTCCATGTCCAAAATATCGCTTTTTAATTTGTATTAAAAATGTAAACAATATTGAAAGAGAATAACAGCGCGTATAATAACAATATTGAGAGAGAATAACAGCGCGTGAAAGAGAATAACAGCGCGTATAATAATAATATTGAAAGAGAATAACAGCACGTATAATTAGATCTTTAAAAACAGATCTGGAAATAATAACTACATTTAATTGCGGATCAGAGATAATATCATTCGAATCACGAAAATAATTAATTTCAAATAAATTCGGTAAATAGGAGTTCTCACCTTGTTTTGGCTTCTGAATTTCGAATTCTGAAACGTTTAATTGAAGTTTTCGTCAAATCCGTGCGATGTTTGATGAAACCGACGACACCAGTAGCTTCGTATCGTCGATACCTTCATTTTGACATATAATTTGATATGTTTTGGTGAGGATTGGGAAAAATCATATGTTTTTTTTTTTTTTTTTTTTTTTTTTTTTTGAGTGGAGGAAGAAGACACCATTGTTGAGAGATGAAGGTGTAGGCTGCTGTTATGTTTAGAGAAATGAATTAGGGTTGCTAAAGGCTGAGAAAAATGTATTAAATAGGTTGGGTTGTAATTTAGCTTGGGCCCAATACTTTTTACTTGTTTATTTATCCAATTCCTTGCATTTTTGACCGTTTAAAAATTACTACGTTCACATACTAATTCCGAAATTAATGAAACTTTAAACATAAATAATATTTGATGTTACGAATCCAAAGAACCTAATTTCGTAATTTTCTGAGTCCGTATGAATTTATTATGAATTTTTAAAGTCTGAAAATTGATTGTTTTCCAATTAAAAATTAAAAATTAAAAATTAATACAGTCCACAGATTAACTCCGAAAATTATGAATTTTGGTTTTTTAACTATATTTAAATATTCTTGATCCATAGAGACTGGTTTCGTCGGATTTGGAGGTCGTTTGCAAAAATCCTATTTTTGGCGCGTATATATTTAATATTAAAAATAATTAAAATAATGAAATTTTTTCCGAAACTCAAAAACATAAGTCTTTATAGTCATTTTTATATGTAAACAACATTCTGAAACCAATGGAGGTGGTTTCGAGTCCTATTTCCTTATTCAGCAAAAATTTTGTGTTTCGGGCCTTTAATCTTATATATATGAATTCCATAGCGTTTTTCTTAAAATTTAATTTTCTCATAACTTACAATTTATAAACTGGAATCTTAATTTCTGAAACTCTTTGGAAAGATATTTTCGATATGGTCCTAGCGTTTCTTGTTTCGTCCAATTCCGATTTATATTTTATTTTATATAATTTTTCAAAGTTGGAATTTAAAAACTGAAATTACCGCGCCATTTCAGGCTCGGAATAGAATTCATATAACCTTTAAGTTCGTTGTTGAAATAAAATAAGTTTATCATCCATATTATTTATAATAAATAATATAATTATATTAAACTCATTAAAATTCATTAAAATAAATTTTAAAATTACCCCCAAAAATCAGGGTTGTTACAAATTAGGAGGGTCGAACACGGCTGTACTGTAGTTGAAAGTTCTTATAATGTTATGAATAACATTGAAATGTGGTATAATTAAAAAAGAAAAAATTAAACAATCATAAAGTAAAACATTTCAAAAGCTTTCAAGGATGTAGTATCTGTAGAGACAAATGATAACTAATTTTAAGGAGTTATCCACTAAGAAGAATGCATTTTGTCAAAATGACAAAGTGAAACGAACACACTTTGTAGTGCTTGATTTTATAAAGCCAAAATAAAGGAAACATAGATGAGTACTATATAAAACTATGTTTCAAAAGTTAAAAACACTCAAGTTATTGTTACTTTTTGGCACACTTTGTATTAACAGTATAATCACTTTAAGATTATCATTTAAAAATAACATAACCTCATATTTAGCTCATTTAGCATTGTGATAAGGAAAAGAGAGTTGAACCATGTAAGATTAAAGGTACTTGTTTAACATTCGTTGTAAACAAATGTATAGATAAGGATAAAGAAGACCCAATTGATCTTAAAAACATATAGATACATTAATGGTTGTTTCTTTGGTGAAACATACGAATGTATAAGTAAAATATAATGAATATTTTTATGTTACAATTGAGATTTAGTTATATTATTTAAATTTATCTAATATTTTTTTGTTAAGTTGTTATTTGGATAAATTTTGGTTATACTATAAGCAAATTGTGGGGGGGGGGACAAAGTATGGAACATTGTCTTTAAGGAGAATCATATCTTTGATTCAACTAGAGTTACTTCTTTAAATGATGTATAAGATTTGTTTTATTTCATTAACAAGAAGTAAACTAAGAACCATAATACTACAATGCTAAACAATATTTTACGATATGACCATCGACTTTAAGAAAAATCGTTCTATGATTTAGTCACAGTCAAGGTTTCAAATCTCGAAAATCTCGACCGAGATCTCATTTTCGAGATCAGGTGATTCGAAACAACAAATGTCAGTCATATACCATTTGAACCGAATCTCGGCCGAGATTCGAAAATCTCGACCAAGATCTATTAACGAGATCGCGACTGAAATTGTTGTATTTTAAATTTTAATTTTAAAATGGGTAGGGTCTATAATATTTTCTTTATTTTTAGGCTTATATTTGTTGTGTTATTTAAATAACAAACTAAAAGCTTCTTATTTCATTTCCAACCATGATGTCCTGCACCTATACAATAAGAACATGCATGTACAACTAGAACATGTTGTCATTTCTAACCATGATGTCCTGCACCTATACAATAAGAACATGCATGTACAACTAGAACATGCTGTCATGCATCTATACAAACAAGACATCATCCTTTGCGCATTCCAAATGTCGTCCTACACTTGTACAAACAAGAAAATGTTGTTTTTATAAATGTTTATTCACTGACTCGTTGACAATGTTTATTATATAAAACAAGAAATTAATTAGTAACTTCTTAACTATGCAATTCTATTTTAACTTATTTGACCGTATATATTTCTAAATGATTGCATAATCATTCCAAAAAAAGAAATATACTTATTTCCAAATGATTGCAGATTGTATATATTTCTTAACTATGTAAGTTTATCATAAATCTCTTCATCTAATTGTTATGTTGTACGTTGTGTCCAAAAATTCTAATTATTTATTACCCTTATATAGTCTAATGGTTTTTCAAGCTACAAATCATTAACAACCAGTGTGCTCTCGGGGGAAATCAAGTAAATTAAACAATTTTTTTGTAATTAGCATTTATAAATTAGTTGCATACTTAATGTAAACTAATGTTGAAAATATTAAGTAGTCCGATATCATTTCGAGATGTACTTTATGATCCGAGACATAATTCCGAGATGAGCATCGATATACATTTATCTCGTCCGAGATCTCACCCAGTAAGAGATTGGGTCCCAAAAATTTTCAAAACGAAACGTGACCGAAATCCAAGATTTAAAACCTTGGTCACAGTTACTTCTTCGAATAATCTATAGGATTTGTTTCCATCCATTAATAAGAAATAAACTTTTCTTCCCGATAAGATTAATGTTTCAGATAAAACAAACTCAACAACCTCAAAGCGCAAGATCGTTAAGAATATCCATTTAAAAAGGAAGAAATATTATTCCATATGATAAAGCAATATATTTATCCATGAACATAAATAGTGGATGGCGAAAGATCATTTTGTGGACTTATACTAATCCGTACAAGGTACTAATTTGAAATGTGGATTTAAGATGTGTGTGTATATATATAAAAACAAAAAAGGTTGACATCCCCTCCCAACTTTAAGTAGCATCATTGGATATTAATATCCATTCAAAACCAAAGGGATTAGTGGGTAATAAGGAAATGTATAGAACTCGTTATAGAAAAGAATATAATGGAAGGTAAAAGGATATAATTTTTTAAAAGAGACTCTTTAATTTTACTAAAAGACTCTTCAAAATCCTTTTAAAGCCTATTACAAATTATTATTTCAAGCAATACTTTGAAGGGTATTAAAGTAGTGTATCTTAATAGAGACATTGATGAAACCACATAAAAATCACTTATGGATTACTCTTTCATATTAGGGAGAATGTGCCATTATCATTAATGGGACGATATTTAGATTATAACAAAAGATGCACGAAGGTAAGTGTTTTAAAGTATATGGTATGCAAATTGCAAATCACCCGATTTTCTTTTGCTAAAAGAGAAATATTTTCTATTGTGACAAAATAACATCCTTGAAGCTGAATAAATACAAAAGACTCTTCATGTATTTGTGATGTGGAATCCAATGCATGCTATATATGGATGTTTTGCGTATTAAATAGCAGATACCTTAATAACATTGACAGTGGATCACTGGTTAGGAACTAAAATAGTGACAATGTATCTTTAAAGAACAACAACATTATATGTTCACAGATAGAAGATCGAACTGGTAGGAGATCATAAGGCATAATAATTCGGATATCTTGGATGCCAAGAAAACAAAAGATCCACTTTAGGTAATAATAATAACTTTTTGGGAGGAGCTGTATAAAGAAAGTTGTCATATAAACATTTGTAGCCTTAGCAACTAAGGGCCAAGTTTATTTCTTGTTGAGGGGGCATCCAATGATGAAAAATAATTGCAAAATTTTGTCGCAAAAGGGTGAGACACACACACACACACACACACACACACACACATATATATATATATATATATATATATATATATATATATATATATATAAGTACCACTAAAGTAAAGTTGTAACAATAAATGACACATTGTTTTCCAATAAGAGCAGAGTGCAAAATAAATCATAGAGCATATTATGACAAACTCGATCATAGCGAATCCGCTTAAAAAAAGGATTATCATTCTAGGTCTTTCGTCAGCATGTTGCTTAATTGGTGTAACCTTATGTAAGGATATTTCGGTTCAAGAGAGTTTGTATTTGATATTGTTGTATGACACATTGCTTTATACTTCATATATATATATATATATATATATATATATATATATATATAAAGTTCTTTATCTAATTAAAAATATAGTAATAAAGTTTTTTGCATTCTTGTTTGTTCAAATATCGAATGTTTTAATCTCACTAAAGTTGGACCCGTAGGAATTAAACATATATAGATCACATTTCTTGTAATTTTCATCTTATGCATCCATGATTGATCTATATCATTTGATTGTAATTATATGTACGATCATTGATGAGTTCAGTTACAATAAATGTAACGAATGCCGCATTGATCTTTTCTCAACAATATTAATGGACGAGATTGTTTCAAATACACCATATATTATAAATAGTAAAATTTTGAAGTTCATAAAGTTAAACGCATTTTTAAGATTATTACAGGTGGCCCAGGGGAGATTATTGGAAAATTTTAGCATGTAGATCACGCATGTAAAATAAAATGCGTAACATTATTTCGGTGTAAAGCATAATTAAAGTGATCAAATAAGATAAAATATTTAACATGTAACGATATATTTGTCATGGAAGAAATACATAAAGAATGAAGAAGTGATTTTCAATTTGTTAAAAGATCAAATTGTAAATATCATACTATTATAAATAAAGAGTTATGGTTCTTGAATTACATAAGCTCTGGTTATTCTCTTAATATCTTATAAGCTCTGGTTATTCTCTTAATATTTTATATGGAAATAATTCAAATTAAGGTCTTATGCCAATCTGAAAGATCAAATCCAAGTCTTAACTTTTAGATTCGTCTCTTTTTCTTAATCAGTCTGTAAAGGTACCAATTATGGATTTAGATCTAATATCAAATCCAAAACATATGTTAATTAGGTAGATCCAAATCAGATCAAAAACATGCTAATCTCCTCTCAAAAAACACACTTCCGCTAATCTATTTACCTTACTATGATTTCTTCTCAATCAAATCAATATGGGCTATCTACTCAGATCTAGGATTTCATGACTAAACAATCCTAAAGTATGTTGAAATCCTAGCATCTTTAGCTTTATTATTATATATATGCTAGCATGAAGCATGTGTGAATGACATGGATGCTAAGTTCGTGCAAGTAAAATTCATTGTACTTAAAAAAAGACCATGAAGAAACATGATAGATTAAGATCAAACATTATGAATCTAAACAAACACCATCTACATAAGAGCATCTCCAACCATTCGTGAATGTGATGTCTTGTAAATCCAAAGTGGAGTGCTATGTTTCAAAATGTTAATCTGATTGAAAATGTCAACTAAAAAATTGCTTCAATCCTACAAAATGGCCACTATCTATTTCGTTGCAGCTGAAACTGACGCTATATTTTCCATCTAAAATTTCCCACTAAAAGCCAAATTGATGAATGGATCACACATTTAAAAAGACAAAATACCTGTCATGGTTTCACAGAGGCATAGCATTCATCAATGGAAGAAGAGAATATAAACCAGAAAGGTAACTTAATTTTTTTTCTTTTGATTTCATTATCAATGTGAATCATTATTTGTTCAGTAAAATATGACGTAGTACACAATTGTACAAGGTACAGCCAAGTTTTTCATTTTTATTTAGAAATTATTCAACCTCAGAAAAGTACTAGCTCTGCAATTTATCCTGCTCTTACCTACTTGCATTTTTTTACTGTGCACTAAGATGGTTGGTGTATATTTGTGATATTTTTATAACACAAGATGTGACATACAGAACTTCAATATGTACTCACTTTTTCCTTTTTGCCCATGCATATTTTTTGTTTAGTCTCCAGGAGAAACTATTATAAAAGAATATTATGAAAGCTACAGCCATGTATAATTGCTTTCAATGAAATAAAGCTAGCTTTGTGTTATTACCTAGAAAGCTAATGCCATTTTTGTTGTACCCGTCATGAAGTGAGCTTGCACTGTTGAGCATGTTAAACTAGTTATTGTTTGCTCAGTTCAGATAGCACCTAGCTAACACACATGCAAAAGCTTTCTCTAACATATAAAGAATCATGAATGATGATGATTTCCAAATTTCTTTCCATCAGGAAAGAAAAAGGAAAATAAATGAGTTCCACGTGCATGAAAGCCAAACACTTTTCACATCACAACCCCATCAGCAACACACCACATATTGCCACTGTCCCAACTCAGATAGCACCGAATCCACTCTTTTTCAAGCAACTGTTATTATAAATTTACATGAAGTTTAAAACTAAAAAATTCTTGTTATTTTAAAACAACTCATTTTCAAATACCAAGGTACGTTAAAATATGTTTACACGTAGTTTAACAGTTCATTTTTCGGTAATAGGAAAAGGCTGAAAATACTGTTACCCCTTGCGTTGATGAGTTATTCTTACTTTTATCAGCTATTTCGAAATATTGTTACCCCTTGTGTTCTCCTTTTTTTCTCTTTCCTGTAGCACACGCTTTTACAGTATTTTCGCATGTGCATAAAACGATTTCCCCCCTTCCAACATATATAAAAGGAAATGGACAGAAAACAACTCAATTTCCGTATGACTCATGTTGCTTATTCACTCAACATGGAAGGAATGAGAAAGGAAGTTAAGCAGTCGACATACCTATTTGGCTTCAACAAATATTTGGCTAAGCTTCCAGGTTTTCAACGAATAAAGAGAGAGCTTGGACATAGTTTAATCATGGAAAAAGGAGAATTGGTGGGTTAGAAACATAGTATTTTGTGGATCTGAATAGTAATTTTTGTTGGTGATGGGAGGAGAAGAATTATTCAACGATGGAGAAAGGAGTGACAGAGAAGAAGCGGTAACAGAAAAAATGACGTAGCACGTTTCAAAATGTGATGTTGAATGTCCAGGAGTAGACATTTTATTCCACATTTTCTTCTTTAACTCTGTGTACACAGTCCCACTGGAGAGAAAGCGTTCGATAATTTTTGTCACCTGCTTACTTGGCATCCATATTTCAAAAGAATTTTACATGAGTTGGAGATGCTCTAATAGTCGTTTGACTTAACACTAAGACAAAGAAGAGTGGAAATTCAACGTGAATAAATTGTTGGAAAATTATATTACATTTTTTACTTGCTTACTTCCTTACATGCTTACAAAATGACCACCCATATATATAGTGGTCTACATGACACTTAAAATAGACACAACATTAATAGACACCTTTTGATGAAATTTGTGTTAAAATTTGTGTTATTTCATGTTAATCGAGGGTCATGTCAATTCATCAAAAGGTGTCTATTAATGTTGTGTCTATTTGAAGTGTCATGTAGACCACTATATAGGGTGGTCATTTTGTAAGGAAGTAAGGAAGTAAGGAAGTAAGCAAGTAAAAAATGTAAAATAATTTTCCAACATAAATATCAATCATCGTTAAAAGTTATTAAGTACTGCATTAATAGCCGCTTGATATTTACTCCACATCCGGATGTCCACCGATTTATGTATTTCATTTATCTTGACGTTAAATCCAAAGAACTTCATTATAAATATTATTTATGATTGTCAGTTGTCTTTATGATATTAGCCCCAGTTGGATGAGAACCCTGGATCCACGACTGTTTTAAAACGTTATTGTTACCAACACCGTCAAAATTCACAATTTCGCATAATTTGGATCTTGTATCAAATTCAAAACTGTCCCATTTTAATTCTGCTGTCAAATTTTGATTAAGGACTTAAAAAGAAGATTCTACTCTCAAATTTTGATTAAAGACTTAACAATCACATCAGAAAAAGGAATTTAATCTCTTACTATTTTGCATATAAAAAAGGTTGTTCAAGTGAGTCGAGATTTATGCATTAAAATACCTGCATACTTGACAGTTCTTACTTCCATGCATGGCATGACATTATAACCTCTGTCGAGGGAAAGAAAATGACTTGACAAACTTGTGATACTTACATCCGTCCTCTTAATATAAATCAAAAATTAAAAATAACACATAACAAAAACAAACATCATAATTCACATACAAACGAATTCTAAAAAGCGATCAGCAAACAAACGGTGCCGGAGGCTTAAGCAAATGAAATAAGTACAGTATATTGTTCAACCGATAACAGTAGCCTAAGTAACAAAAGGACTTACGGATCTATAGCTCTAGAAATAATTGTATAAATTAACTGAAGTGGATTAATACAACCAAAAAAATTATTATAAACCATACGCAAAATCAATCCAACAACATTTGATTAAATATAATGTCTTAAGTCTACATCAGCAACTCAACAAGCTTACACGATACAATGAAAATCAATTCTGTTCAAATGAGAGAACGGAAGAAATTACTTACAGCGAATGGGTTGAAAAAAATAGTCGAACAAAATATTCTTTCTCGAAGATTCCAATGGAAAAGGGCCTGCGGTATAGATCTTGATTGCTAATTTACAGTGAGGAAGAGTGTTGACAGAATACATATAACAAACCAACTTTGGATTATTAGGAAAACGGCCTTGAAAAGCCTCGGAAATTGACAAAATTACATGGTGCTTTGTATAGCTTTAGGAAATTAGCCTCTCAAACCAGAAAAAACAAATAAACTCCCAATTGTGTTGAATAGCTCCGCGCTGGTTTAAAGAAATCCAAAAATATTCTTCCCACGTAGGGTATTTACAAGGTTTTTCACTGTACGCAGTAGCAGCCTACGTGGAGTACCATGTAGTAGCTCTCCGTGGTTCCTTTCACAGACCACGTAGAGCTACTATGAGATACACCAAGAAACCACGTAGGCTTCTACGAGATGTACAAAAAACTGGAAAAAAAATATAATACAGAAAGGGCACTTTTGTCTTGATAAAATGGGGGCTACTCAGCATATTTATGGGTTCAAATAGAATTTGCCAATTTGCAAATGCCGATATTTAAAATGAAAAAAAAAATGTTTCATATGGACAAAGTAAAATTTTATCCATACAAATTTTAGTGTAAAGAGAGAAATTCAGGGGCCCACTATATTTCCTCTCTTTACACTAAAATTTGTCCTTATGGACAAAATTTTAGCCTCTTGTCCTTGTGTAACAATTTTTTGTTCATTTTGTCCTTTAGGTATTTTCCTGTTATAAAATTATGGAATTTTTCAATTTAGCCTGATATTTTTATTTTATTACGTATTTAGTCCACTTTTTCAAATATTACAATCATAGCTCACTTCTGGCCACAGCGTTGAGTTGGCCAAAATGAACTGGCATAATCTCGGTTTGCGTCGGTAGACGTATACACTGGCGCAATCCGACATTGTGTTGGTTCATTTGAATAAAATAAAATAAAATAATGATGCTACATGACGTAATCTCATATTGCGCCCCGTAGCTTTATACAAATGTCCCCCCCCTCTTTTCCTTTTCATTCTTCAAGAAAAATACCTGCAATTGATTATTCTTGCAAAAGTTCCTGCAACAAAAAGGCAGAGATATATCAACATCTAAGCGCTTCATAACTACTCTCCCGACAGGAAGATATGTCCAAGACCATATCTGCATACAAGTATACGTATAATTGTAACGACCCAGAAAATCTGAACCAATTTAAAAATTTTAAATTGGCTAAAATAATGGATTTTAAATATTTAAAATAAATGTTTTAAATAAGGGCAATGAAAAGTGAGTTTGAATCGACAATTGAAAACGAATATAATTAATTATAATTATAAATAAGGCCTGAAATGGAGCTGCAGTTTCAAAAATTGAATTCAAACTTTGTCGGACTGTACCGGGTGCAAAACAAAACGGATTTTAGCGAAACCAAAAAAATTTAAATCTGTTAGTGAATACCTTTCTAACGAATCTGAAAAATCGAATTTTCATAGCAGAAAGCAAAAGTTATGGCCGAATGAATTTCCAGAAAGGTCGATATGGAATTTATATAGCCCGTGAAATTGGACATTTTGCAAACGACCTCAGAATTCGACGAAACCACTTTTATTGGATCCGAGATGTGAAGTTAATGCAAGGTTTCAAATTTCATAATTTTTGAAGCTAGTATGTGAGCGTGGCAAAGGAAAATGTTTTTAGTCAATTATAGTTAAATTGGATCGACCAAAAATGGGCCTTTTTGCAAACGGTCTCAGAATTCGACGAAACTAGTTTTGTTGGGACCGTATCGTCAAAACATAGCTAGATTTATTTTTTTGGAATTTTTCGAATCAGTTTGTGGCCCTGGCAAATTGAAATGTACGTTCAAATCGAATATTGAATGTTATATATTTTAAATTTGAAGGAAAACTGACTGAAACATTCGAATGGGCCTTCGAAACATATCCCATTGTGTTCGAAATGGGGGTAAAACGCTAGGGACGACAGTCGTTGGGTTTCAATTGGTGGTCGTGTCAGAAAACCCCTTTAAAGACCCACCGACCAATCAGATTTTTTTTTTATAAAAAAAACCCTCGTTTCTCTCTCCCCAATCGAAGGCGGAAAACGTTCAAAACCTTCCCCTTCATTTTCCGATTAATCCACGCAAAATTAGCCCCTCCTCCAGTTGAAGATTTTGTAGAGCTCGGAGAGATCTTCAAATCCATATAAAGTTTGGATTTTTTCATTGAGTATTCTTCAAGTTACGGGTCCCTGAAGTCGGCGACTTCAAACCGCCGCCGCCGTCGCCTGGCGCCGCCGAGTGGGCCCCCACCACCGCGCGCAGACGCGCGTCTCCTCCGTCTTCGTCGCTGCATCGGTCGATCCTCCTATGGATTCACGGTTTGATCGAAAATCGCAAACCTAATTTTGAACCTTTCAGCTGAGGTACGGCTTATATATATTTTCAACAGTTTTAACACCTTTAAACCATTGCAAACTTTGAAAAAACATATCTTTTTGCTGTGTTAACGAAATTCGATGAATCAGGAAACATCGTGACCGTGTGGACGTCTTCTACATTTTAGAAGAGTCCGCATATTTTTCTGAGCCTTCTGCTATTTTTGGTGGAGTGGAACCCAATGTGAGATTTCTAATTTATAAACGATATGGAAAACGACGATATATAAATTATATAATCGATGTATGGGTTATATAAGCGTTGTACACCTCATGTATAAGCGTTGTATAAGTTGTACGTTCGATGTATAAGTTATATATGCGTTGTAAAAATTATATATGTGTTGAAATAGAAGTGAATTGCTACATATATATATATATATATATATATATATATATATATACACGCCCCTCGTCCACAAACCATGGACAATATTTATTGGTTGTGATTGGTGTGAAAATTGATTGATAGCGAATGGTTGTTTGGGATTGTTTGTGTTTGATATTGATTGATTGTGGTTGAAAAATACCCATTTGTGGTTGAGAAATATTTGGTTGAAACCACATAGGATTAATTTGTGGAAATGAAATAAATATATACATGCTGCCTGCGTGCGAACAAGATGCATGATTCCCATTGTCAAAAACCGCGAGGTTTTAAGGTAGAGCGAGGAGCCGTACTAGGGACGGTCCCGGTTTTAACTACCCTGCCGTTATGCTGCCGAAATTTTGAATAATATTCATGTGTTTGAATTATTTTCATTTGCTGAAACTATATTTATTCGTTGTATAGAAAACCTTTATGTGTTGAATCGATATTCATTCGTTGATTAGAAATTCATGTGTTGAATAGTATTCGTGTTTTAAAATATAAAAAATCACATTTTTATCTATATATAGAAACTATAGAAAACCTTCATGTGTTGAATCGATATTCATTCGTTGATTAGAAATTCATGTGTTGAATGGTATTCATATATTGAAATAAATTGTTTCATAATAAAAAAATCACCTTTTATCAACTATATGGACTATGTAAAATAATCTCGTTTTAAAAGAAATTGTTTTATAATAAAAATCCTATTTTTATAACCGATATAAACTATATAAAATAATAGTGTTTTGAAATGAATTGTTTTACAACAAAAATCACATTTTTATTATATACATGGATTGTTAAAATGTGAAGTGTTAAAAATAGCAACTCGTTCAAATAAATATGCATGAGTTGAAATATTCATTAATTAGCTAATGATATGTTTTTTGCCTATGCATGCAACATTAGAATGAATGGTGTTTTTAAACCAAATGGAATCAAATATGAAGTTGAATGGAAAATGATAAGTGATAAGAACTGTATATATGTACATGCATATTTATTGAACAGGTTATAGCAAAGGGGCTAGAGAAGAGGAATAAAATTTTGTGCCCGACAAATAGGTACACATTTACTGTTTTGTTTGGTGATGATTTTATGAGCCTGTTGGCTAGCCGCTTGGCTTTTTCTTTTTCTTTTCGACATGAGACGCCCGTGTCGCTATTTGGGAATTTTCCCAGCCCCTCCCGTACAAAGGAGGTTATGGCGAAATTTTCCAAAATTTAAAGGCGTTAGTGAAATATTTGAAGTGAAAACGATATTGAAATTGTTGAATGAACTATATTTATATAAATATATAAATATAAATAAAATTAAAACGAAACATGGTCGTGCAGTTCGTGTTTTGAAACCGTGATTTCAAACAACTAGTGCGATTAATCCGACCATTGGATTTTCCCGAAACCGCAACCGTTGGGTTCGCCTTGGAAATATCTTTTCAACGGCACCAACTTTGTAAAAATCCAACGGTTGGATTGTCTAGAATGTTTAATTCAAATCTGAAGAAAAACAGCGCCAGAATCGATTATATTTATATATATATAATTATATTTAATCGAATAACGACGCTGCAGTTCGTATTTTGAAATCGAAACTTCAAACGATTGTACCGGGAGATCCGACCGTCGGATTTTCCCGAAACTAGAACCGTTGGATTCGTTTTGAAAAGATCTTTCTAATGATGTAAATTGTGTGAAGATCCAACGGTTAGATTTTCAAATATGTGTAAATCAAATCTGAAGAAAAACAGCGCCACGGTCGCGTTATGGCCCGAAGCGTCGTTTTGAATATATTGGCTATTTTAAAATAAATAAAAATATCGGTAAATCGTTATAAAATATTATAAACAATATGGATTTGATTTAGAAATTAACTGAAGGTTGGCTAAGTCGAAAGGTTTCCTGGGTGTTGATCTGATGTTGGTTTCGGCCTTCGGGGTTAATATTTGGGAAATCGTTCTCTTACTGATTGACGGTTAGTGACTAATGAATTGAAATGATGCGTGTATATGTTAGTGTTGCACTTGTTTATTATATACGCGAGTTGCTCAGAAAGACCGGGTTTATCCCATTCTGAATAACTGAATCGATGATAAGGAATCGAAGATGAAAACGGTGGTCGAAGACCGGAGATCTTCACCTCGTTTGGATGGTAACCGAGGTCCTGATTGGGAGGCATCCCGAAATATGGATAATGAGTGGTGATCGTCCAGACGTACGTGGTGATCGATGGGTTTGCGAGGTATTTAGTGCTTCCGGTTTCGTTCAGACCCAGAACGGACTTGTAAATGGACTGTGTCTGACATTGGATTTTATTCTGTGTTGATTGATCTCTATTAAATATACACCTGTTTGGCGGCGGAGAATTTATTCTTTTGCTTAACACCCTTCTCTGAAACGCACGAGCTCAGAGGTTGTATATCGATGGACATCAGTCGCATGGCATGAATTGCTAGTGTGACATGCCTAAGTGGCAAATGATCAGGGCTTCTGTTGAAAAGCAAAGTCTTGTGGTGATGATCAAAGCACCGCCTGTGTGGCGTAGCTTTGTGTATAACGTAAAATCACGAGCCTCACACCCCGGTATGAACCAGAAACGGGAGAGGACATCAGGGAGGGCCTGCGTTTCTTTCTAGCTAGGGTGGTGTCAGTGACCTACCAGCCCTGACATTTATATACTTTTCACCTATGTGGTTGTTGCTGTTGTGAGGCGCCTCGGTTTGATCGGACGATCCGGGTCCGATGGAGTCATTCGTTGGCTCGTTTACGCCCCCAAAGGGCGGGGAGACGTAGTGTTCAGGCATAATAATCCACATCGGTGGACCGGCCCTGACGATCCAAGGGGCAGTTGCGGCTGTTCCTGAGGGGCGGGCTAGAGCGTCTCGAATTCGGTAAGGACTATCTTTTGCCTTGGTTCATGACGGAAATCCAATTTCCAAATACGTGACTGTGCGGTTTTGATTGTATATATATTTGGCGACATAGTGGCATGGGACGCTCATGTCGTCTATGATTGATAGTTATGATTTGAAATTGTTTTCAAAACATATAAACACTAGCAATAATATCAAATGCCTTTGCTTTATTCGTATCAAGCATATTTTGGCCGTTATAAGGTAAAAACTCTATCCTCCGTTTTGCGTTGCATTGTGTGATGGGAACTGAGTCTTATAACAGCTTCATTTTTATAAAAAGCATCGCGATGGTTAAAAGAATGATTTGTTTTAAAGCACTGGCAATCCAATGGAGTAAACCCGTTCCACGAAAGTGGCGTGGTCCGGTGATTAGCCATATTATATATGTGTTGAGCAGATTTCTCATACCAGTCCCATGACGGACTCATAGTTTGTTTCACTTTCAAACTCGGGTGCCCCTCTTTCTACACGGACAGCCTTGTATTCAGGTTTAGCTGGTTATTTCTGGATAGCTGGAGCTGAAGATGGATTCTATCATTTATCTCTTTTTATGCTGTTCAGCTCCTATTGTACATATTTTGTTTGTTTTCTGCTGTAGACATTTATGTATAGCTGAACTGTACTTGTACTAAGTAAGATCCTGTATACTGTGTAACTCTGATGATTACTTTTATCCAGTATATTCTATTGTTCATTATCTGGTGTATTTATTTATTTTGTCCTGCTATTATCTGTTTCTATGTTATATTCCATGGATTACCCTTGCCACCGTCAGTACGGGGTTTGGGGTCGTCTCAATAATAAAACAGAAAATGCAACGATATATTATATTCATGAAAATGAATAACTTGTAATTTAATATCTACACTAAAGTCAGGGAGCCCTCCAATGGACCCACCCTGTTGTAAAGACATGTGTGTCAGTTCTGTATATGTATATGCTAGCATGGCATTGCCCCATGAGTAGTGACGGCATACATTGAAGTTCTCTAAAAAAATGTAGCCAACTCAGCCATACATGTGACTTCGAATGGTCGCATACCAAACGAGATGTGATCTAATATGTAATATAACAGCTCGGGCACGCTGCTCTATCTACACCCAAGAAGTGTCTGCAGGAATGTCTTATGCTAGTTGCGTCCTGTACCACTTGGCGTTTATCATCTCGTTCCTCCCACTACTGATCATCGGGAAGAGATAAGCCTAACAGTATTTCGCACATCTCTGCGTAATTAGAGGGATCGGGATTGCTCAATGGATGTCCACCAATGGGTATGCCTAACAATATTGCTACATCAGCAAATGTAATGGTCATTTCACTACATCTATGGTGAGATGACGACATCTCTTGTAACAATCCGGAATTTTGAAAATAGAAACTAATTATTAGAATAACAAAAATAAGAATTTCTGCAGACGATGGAATCTGACCGTGAAACTTTAACTGTTGCGTCCGTTTCGAAATTCTGGTCAACTTTCATGTTTGAAGTTTCGCGAACGGAGTCCGTATGAAAAGGTTACGGACGAAATACAAAAAATGGACGCAAATAAATAAATAGGATAAGTAATACATACATACATATATATATATATATATATATATATATATATATATCCTTCTATAACCCGCCTTCACTGGGCATTTCGGTCGAAGGGCGGATGACCGCTCTTGGGAGGGTGTCGACCATTTTGGGCCTGTAGTGCCAGTGACAGCTAGGTTTTGAAAGCTATTTTCGTTATATACTATATAATATAAACGGACGGATGTTATTGAAATAAAACTAGTTCATGGCCAATTTCACTCCTATAAATAAAGGGGTAAGACCTCAATCTTTTCCACACAAATCTGTAGGCAGTAGCGAAGCTATGTCATTTTTCTTTCTCTTCAATTCAATTTCTTATTCAAAAATATATTCATATACAATCAATCAAATATAAACCATTCAGATTTGAAAGGGGTTATCATATTCGAATGGAAAAGGGTATGAATTAACGTCTATGCTATTCTTCATCCGATTCTCCCCTCTTTTCCTATTTTCTTGTAAATCTACATATCTGGAGTATCTCCTTTTCAAAATAATTATATATTTGTAAGAATTTGAGAATTGTAGGCCTAAAACATTATTCAGATGTCAGGTTCTGATGCTTTCGGTGAATGGGAAGTTTAGATACAAAGTTATAATAGCTTATTTATCTCATTTGAATAAGATTGCTTATAAATGTTGTTAAAAACTTGAGAGTATTAATTTGTGGTTATGAATAAAATAATTTGTAGGCTTACTGAATAGTTTATACATATTGCCTACAATTGTGCTTGAAATTATATTGTGGTTGTTGTAAAACACCATAGATCTGGAAATCGGTCGCCTAAACTGTAAGATGTAGCTTTATTCCAGATCTGTAGCTTCAGTATTAAACGGTGAATGTTGTAATTTTGATTAAAAAGTCATAAGCCTATTTTGAGTTCAATTTTGTTAGGGTTTAACTTAGTTATTGTAAATTATGCATTTTTCCTCTTTTTAAACAAAAAGACATTATTTTGAAACCAACAAGAAGTATGACAAAAGATTAAAAAAGGGAAAAGTTGCATTAATTTACATATAAATATAATATACATATTTGTGCGGGTTTGCATCAACTATTCCAAAATATACACAAAGTACATTTCTTGTGGTTTGAAAATATATATTTCAGGACTGATAAAAGAAAGATATTTTCATTTTTTAATTAATGTCTTAGTAAAATTATGACCGTTAGATTCATAAGTGACATTAATTATAGTCAATGGAAGTTAATGGTATTGAAAAGATAAAATAAGAATGATTCAATGTTAATTAACGTCTTAGGAAGATTATGGCTGCCAGGCTCATAAATTACATTAATTATAATGAATGGGAATAGAAAGGGAATTAAAGATTTGATTGTTGCCTTAGGAAAATATGACTGTTATGGTTATAAATGGAAATAAACCTATAAATAGGAATAGACGAAATAAAATAGGGATTTATGGGTTTTGATTGTCGTTTAAATTACTAAGTCCAATAAGGAAAATTAATAAATCAAATATCCTAGAATAAGGAGAATATAACTTTCCTTATTTATACAAGTTAATATAAAACTTATAATTAAAAGTTAAAATTGGACTTGGTAGGTTAATGGTGTGAAACATTATTAACCATATGAACCCGTGACGATGAGTAACTGTGTGCTTATGGTATTTCTATAAAGAGAAACTAAACGGGAATAACTCAACAACGTAACCCGCTTATTCCGATAAGGAGAAGCACGAAAGGCTAATTGGGTACGAACTTAATAATCTTCGTGTATAGTCTGCTTACTTGGGTCTTAAGTGGCTTGGGTCAAGTAGTCCATCTGGAAGTAGGTTTTTCAGTTTAGGGGTATTAAATGTTGTGCATGAGGCCTACCCAAACCTGAAAATTTAAAATTGCCTGATATGACTACGTATCCTACGGGGAGTAATAAGCGACTAAGGAGCTTAACAAATGAGGTCAGCCAGATGGTAAAGCGAAACACCCTCTATTACCTTATACGGGGTATGGGTATATGCGTGAATGACGGAAGCCTTAACTAGTAGGGGCTCATGGTTAGTGCCCTCTATTTTATGTTAACATTGAATAAATCATGAGGAATATTATGTGACCAACAGATCCGCCTAGGGTCTTATGCGATCGGGAGAATCCGCCTTATCTATCATTTGATAGTGAGGCATTAAATAACTAAGGATGTGCGCATGAATATATATAAAGAAACTTCGTAACTTGGAGTCCACTTTCAAATAAATAACCAGTCATGTTCTGGTATAAAGGCTTCATATATATATATGCATAAACGTTCTATTTTGGTATCATATTTTGGGTATACTACCTTGGGAAGAGTAGTTAGAGTCATGCGTAAATATTTACAAGGTTAAGCTAGAATCACTAACCTTGGTAGGGATACATATTAGCCTGAACCAAACGGGATATATCTGTGTATTATAATCTGTGTTGTATATTTCTTGTTCACCAGAATCTTATTGTTCTGACCCCCTCCTCATTACAACCTCCCAGGTTTTTAGAGAAGGTCGGGTTCTCATAGGTATTTAGGTTTGGCTTTCGGTTCTCATTCTCTCTCATGCTCGGTATAGGAAAAAATATTTACTTTAAAAGGTTAGTTACTTGAGTTAATATTAGTCTATCCTATTTTGTTTCCGTTGTGAGTTTCTTTTATCGTACTCTTATTATGCTCATGCTCATTTGTTTGTAGGTACCAGATTACACGATTCATTCTTGGATGTGTTCGAGTTTTGATTTTTATCGAAATTTGGGCTTTGATAAGTGTGAAGTGTTACATTTGACATTAGAGCATAGGTTAGATAATCAGAGGAATTAGTTAAATCAGGACTCGTGAGAGAACGCAATTCGATTTATTTTTCTGTTTTTCTTCGTCTTTCTTACTCGACTTTAATTTATTTCGATAATGAAATAATCGTAGGCTTATTTATAATGGGTCTTGAACGACTAAGAGTTGAAATATGTTGAGTTCGGGTTTTGTAGCCAATTATGTCTTATCCCACAGTACGTTGGTGATATCGTCATGAAGAACATGAGAACAGCATATGGTAGAGTTCGTTGATTCGAGTTTGGAGACTGGACAAAACTTTAGCTACAACCGAGATAGTCGCGATTTTTGGTTTTTGGTTTCATTTGGTAGTTCCAGTCAAAGGCTTTTTATTGGTCTTGAAATGGGCAATCCATGTTAATATGTCGTATCCATTCAGAAATATAATTATGAGGTATATCCATTCGTTACTTCGTTGAATTTCTGGGTATTCCTTTATTCAAAATATCCATTTGAGTTCTTGGCCTTATATTCGAAAGCTTTGAAATTTTGGTTTCGAAAAATGATTTGATAAAGACATGTTTTATAAAGATATGGTTTTAAAATTTTAATCTATTAGTGTTTCAGAATTTGTTCGGGCTTTGTATAACTTTGATAAATATAATCTGATTAGTAGGAAGAAGAGAATTAGAAATGACAAGGAATATGCCACTAAACTTAAAAATAATAAATGCCTATTCCTTGTTATTTTTAGTATCCCACTCTTTTTATATATATCGGATGGTTTATTGAAATCATCATAATTAATCTTCGAGATTTTAAAGTTCCAACATTTTTTAACACGAAAAGGTTTTTCAGTTTGCAATACAAACTGAAATATAAATAATAAAGATTACAATAATAAATTGGATTTATAAATATGAAACCGTTAGTTTGTAATAAATTCCATTTTTTGAAAAGCTTTGAATTTTCCTTCGAAATAGCTAAGAAATATCCTTCGTCCGGATTTTTGGAGGTATTTGATTTCGAATCATTTGATTTATGTCAGCTAGTGAAGGGAAAAATTCATTTTAACTTTTACTTTGGATTTCTAGCTGTGATGACCCCAAACTTCCGAGGACCGAAAGTAAGGATAATCATTTGGAATACAACATATTTATAACAACAACAAATCTCAGATAATATCATAACACATAATTATTGCAACGGAAAGATATAAGTCATAAACATCACATCAACAGAACCACAGAGTACGCAGTTTACAGGATACAACTTAGCAAAATAAAAGTCTGAATCAAAGGAAATAAGTTCCAACTCCAAAACGTACATCAAAATCCAAGATAGAATAAAGTCTCTAAAAGCAGAAGATAAAAATAAAAGAGAGTCTTCGCTTTCTCCTTCCAAGTAGTCTTCAATCCAGAAAATGTCTCCCTAAGAACCTGTCACTTGGCTGCCCGTGTAAAGAGAGGGCACCCGAGTTTGCAAAGTGAAACAAATATCGAGTCAGTCGTGGGACTGGTATGAGAAATCTTCCTATACTAACTGTCAATATGGCGAATCACAGGACCACGCCGCTAATGCGGAACGGGTTTACTCCATTAAATTGTCAGTGCATAATTTTATAAAGTTTATATAAAACAACGAAATGATTTTTGAAAAATGAAATCATCATAAGACTCAAGTCCTATCACATAATGCAACACACACAGGAGGATAGAGTTTTCCCTTATGATGATCAAACATGCTTAATACGTGTAAAGTAATATTTTAATATTATTATTAGTGTCTAAGCAGTTTTAAAATACTTCAATATAAATATATCAATCCTAGATGGCATAGTACCCCATCCTACTATGTCGCCGTATATAAGTTTACAATCAAGACCAAAATGTCGTCGTATTAGGAATTGATTTTCTGTCATGAAATCGAGGCTAGGGATCGTCCTCTTCCGATTCGAGACACTCTAGCAAATGCCTCAGGATCACACCAATGGGCAACCCTTGGAGCGGTAGGGCCGGTCCCCACCTAACGGTAGTGGATTAGTTATGCCTGAACACACGTTTCCCGGTCCTTTTGGACCTATAATATGACTACTTCCGGCCTATAAAAACCCGAGGTACCTCAATCCATAATCCACATAAGTAAAATGACGGACCGTGTTAAAGCCCAAACACCACTTCTAGCTAGAAAGAAACGTATGCACTCCCTACAGTCCATATCCCGTATTTGACTCATACCGGGGTGTGAGGCTCGCGAAGTCACGCTATACACAAAGCTATGCCTAAACAGGCTATGCATTGATCATCAGCCACAAGGCCTGCTTTTCAACAAAGCCTTGATCATTGCATCTTGGCGTGTCACATTGACAATTCACGCCATGTGATCGACAACTATTACTATATACCAGGGTGTTAAGTAGAGAATAAATTCTCCACCACCAAACAAACATATATTAATACAAGTCGATTTAAATACATGAAATGAATTCCAACATCAGACACGCATCCATTTACAAGTCCGTCCTGGGTCTGAACGAAACAGGAAACACCAAAAAGGCGCTCGCTTATCCGCACGACCAACACACACGTCCGGACAATTACTGCTTCAACCCCGTCCTGGGAGCAAGTCAGTCCAAGGCATCAGTAGTCGTCGTCCATTCGATGTGAAGATCACCGGTCTTCAACCATCGTCTTCTTACATCTTTGATTTAATCGCCGTGCAATTATTTGAAATGAGTTAAACTCGGTCATCTCAAATAATTATCGCATAATTATAATTTAAAACATTTCATATATATTTATAACTATTTATCGCTATTTTTATTTATTTGAAAATAGCTCAAAATAAATAAACGACGCTTCGGGTCAGTGAGCGGCCCTGGCGCTTACCACGTTTTGATTTACACATATCTTAAAATCTAATCGTCGGATTTTGATGAAATTTTGTATCGTTGGAAAGCTCTTCCCAAAGCGGTCCTAATGGTTCCGGTTTGGGGAAAATCCAACGGTCGGATCTTTCGGTATAACCGTTTAAATTTATGATTGCCGATACACAAACTGCCGCGCGCGTTTCGTTAAATTTTATATTTATTTTTATATACAAACATTTGTAGATATAAATCGTTTAGCGATTTTAACTATTATAATTTATTCTTTTTATCGCACCTAAAGTGACGATAAAATTAACATCTCTAATTCCTACTCTCATATCGCATCTTGTCATGACGATAAAAATGTGTTTCATAGATTCATATTTTTTTCTTCTTTTTTTTCCCTTCTTATTTATTTACGCTATAATGTAAATAAATAGTTTCATTCCCTTATTTATTTAACTAAATGTAAATAAATAAGTTCTTTCACTATAAATATGTTCTTTTTATTTACGTAAGAATATGGTAAATAAAATGTCATCGTAAAACTTGTTCTTTGTATTTACATAAGAAAATGTAAATAAAATAAATTCTTTTTATTCCTTTTTAGTTTTCTTGCTTACTTACACCAAATGTAAATAAATGCCATTTTTGTCTAATTCATAAAAATATGTACATTTTCTCTATTTCATTTAAAATGTACTTTTTATCTAATTCATTTTTAAATACATAAAAATGTACTTTTTATCCTATTCGTTTTAAATACACAAAAATGTACTTTTTATCCTATTCATTTTAAATGCACAAAAATGTACTTTTTATCCTATTCATTTTAAATACACAAAAATGTACTTTTTATTCTATAAAATGTAAGTATTTTGTCTCTTTTTCTTTTACATTGGAAAATGTAAGTTCTTACCTCTTTTTCTTTTACAATGAAAAATTTAAATTCTTTACCTTTACATTGAAAAATGTAAATTCTTTACCTTTACATGGAAAATGTAAATCTTTCATCTTCACATAGAAAAATGTAAATCTTATATTTTTACATAGAAAAATGTAAATCTTTTATTTTTACATTGAAAAATGTAAATCTTTTATTTTTACATTGAAAAATGTATATCTTTTATCTTCACATAGAAAAATGTAAATCTTATATTTTTACATAGAAAGTAAAGAATGTAAATCTTATATTTTTACATAGAAAAATGTAAATCTTTTATTTTTACATTGAAAAATGTAAATCTTTTATTTTTACATTGAAATGTAAATCTTTTATCTTTACATAGAAAAATGTAAATCATATATTTTTACATAGAAAAATGTAAATATTTTATTTTTACATTGAAAAATGTAAATATTTTATTTTTACATTGAAAAATGTAAATCTTTTATTTTTACATATTTTCTTATCTAACACACATGTCAATTTGGTGTCAAAATAAGATAATAAAAATATAATGGTTTTTGTCTAACCATTTCTATAATTTATCCAACGTCGTGATTTTCAATGTCAACATATGATAATATGGTTTTTTTTTGTCTAACCATTTCTATAATTTGTCCAACGTCGCGATTTTCAATGTCAACATAAACAACCCAACATATGATTTGGTGTGTAATTCTCATGAACCAAAATAAAGGTCTCATCTTTATTTAATTTTTTAAATCAAAATAAAATATCTAAACTTTATATATCTTTTAATTAAAATGGAGGAGATCTAAACTTCCTTTATATTATAAATCATGAATCAAAATTAAAGATTTAAGTTTCCTTTTATATTTGTAAAACAAAATAAATATCCTAACTTTTCTTTTTATTTGTGAATCAAAGATAAAGATTCACCTTTCTTTTATTTTGTTGAGCAAAATAAGTTTCAACTTTTCATTTACTGTTGTGAATCAAAAATAAGGATTTAAACTTTCTTTATATTATAAACCAGAATAAAGATTCAATTTTTCATTTTAATTTGTAAAACAAAATAAAGATTCAAAATTTCATTTTTGTTTGTAAAACAAACAAAGATTCAATTTTTCATTTCTATAAAGGAATAAAAATAAAAATAAAACTAATAAAGATGAGAACTTTATAGAGGTTACATCAGAATTTATAGATCTAAACTAACATGGCTATATCATGATATCACAACGAATATTAATAACCATACAACAATCACAACATCGCAGATCAGAAATAATAACATACAATGATTCACATAACAAATATAATTAAATTATTTAATTATTCAAAATTTAGAAATCTCACCGATATTGAATTCTGAATAGATTCACTTTGAATTTGACCAAAAATATGACTTGTTCAGAATTGTTCTCAATCAATCTAGAAAAACAGCCCTCTGAATTACGATCCTGACGGTCCTGAAATCGTCGAATTTCGAGTTCGAACGAAAGTGTTATGATTAATTTAAGTTGGATGGTATTTATATTAATTAATTAATTAAAGAGAAAAACCTTTCTTCTTCCTTCAGTTTTACAGGCCGACACTTCCAGAAATTGTTCAATCTTAGGGTTTAGGTTTTCTCGCGGATCGAGGCTTGAGAGGCCGATCAGACAGGGGGGTGCTGGGGAGAAACGGCCGGCGCTTCGATGGGGGTGGTGGCGGCGAGCTCGGTGCACCCTGGTGGGCCCGACGGCGGTGCGAAGCAGCGGGTTTTGGGGTGTTGGTGCTCTCGGTTCGGGCAACTGGGGGACGATCAAGTCGTATGGATATGTAGAGGAGGAAACTCTCTTCGATATGGTATATGTGAGGAGGTTTAATTCGTCAAGATGAAGGAGAAATTGGTGGAGGAAGTTCGGAGGTCGGTGGCCATGGATTTGGGTGGGTGACGGCTACAACGAGAGGAGATAGTGTTAGGGTTTTAATTTTTCTCAATTATTTATAATATTTAATTGCTTATTTTATAAATAAGTCCGTTACTATTAAACCGATCCATTTCCAGTCCAACAGAAAGTGACCCTAACCAATAACCCATATTCCGGATCCAATGGGACAGGTCCCGTGAGCTCAAACGGCTGTCTATGGCCTGTTTTATTTAAATTTAATAATTAAATCCTTTATTAATTTAATTCTTTCGTACAACTAAATTCACCGAGGCCACATACGGACTCAGAAAAATCCAGAAAAAATATATTTGCCTTTGTTATGACGATACGGTCCTAACAAAACTAATTTCGCCGAATTCTGAGACTATTTGAAAAATGGCTATTTTTCAGTCGATTAAATTTAACTGAATTGAATAAAACACAGTTTCTTTCGCCACGCTCACATATTAATTCAAAAAATTCTAAAAATTGAAACCCAGCAATAATTCAACATTCCGGTTCCAACAAAAGTGGTTTCGTCGAAAACAGAGATCGTTTGAAAATTGACTATTTCCACTGGCTTTAATATTATTTTAAAATGAAATATTTTAATTTCTCTCACATTTTTCCACCAAATTATTTAAAATAAAAATTTTAAATTGGTTCGGATTTTTCCGGGTCGTTACAATCTCCCCCACTTATGAGTTTTTCGTCCTCGAAAAGGAAACAAAGTAAAGTAGGAAACAAGATGGAAGATGTAATAAATGTACCTTAATACCAGAGTTACTCGGAGATATCCACTCTGCACTTAGGGTAAGCCTTTTTGATGCTATCCTTTGTCTCCCAAGTACAGTCTCTAGGATCACCACTCCATTGAACTTTGACTAGGTTGATCCTCTTGTTCCTCAAAATCTTGGTTTCTTTGCCAATGATCTTTATTGGGTCTTTTCTCACTGTTAGATTTGGAGCAATATCTAGGACCTGTTGATTTAGTTCATCCTCAATCAGATCTGGATCATGCACATGCTTGCGGAGTTGAGACACATGAAATACATCATGCATCCCTAGCAACCAGTCAGGCAGCTGCACTCTATAAGCGAGAGTACCAATCCTTTCGAGGATAGGGAATGGACCAATGAATCTCGGTGCCAACTTTACCGTCTTCCCAAAGCGAATCACGCCTCTCAAAGGAGAAACCTTCAAGTATACTCGATTACCCACAGAGAATTCTAAATTTCTTCTTCGCTGGTCTGCATAGCTCTTCTGTCGGCTTTGAGCAGTCAACAAACGTTTCTTAATCAAGTCAACCTTATCTGATGCTTCACGAACCATGTCAGGGCCCAAGACTAGTCGATTGCCTGTCTCCACCTAACATGCCGAAGATCTGCATGGCCTGCCATATAGTAATTCAAACGGTGACATCTTCAAGCTTGCTTGGTAACTGTTATTATAGGAGAATTCCACCAGGTGCAAGTGGTCCTCCCATGAACCGCCATAATCAAGAATGCAAGCTCGCAACAAGTCTTCCAAAACACGCTTCACCCTCTCAGTCTGGCCATCTGTCTGAGGGTGATAGGCAGAGCTCAGATTCAACTTGGTCCCAAACTCTTCTTGAAAAGCTTCCCAGAATTTGCTGGTAAATAATGGATCTCGATCACTGACAATGCTTTTGGGAACCCCATAAAGTTTGACTATCTCTTTAAAATAAAGCTATGCCAAACTACGAGCTGTTCTATTGGATCGAACAGGGATGAAATGGGCAGACTTTGTTAAGCGATCCACAATCACCCATATGCTATCATTCCCTTTTCTGCTTCGGGGCAAGCCATCTATAAAGTCCAAAGAAATTCCCTCCCACTTCCAACCTGGAACTCTCAGTGGTTGCAACAAACCGGCCAACTTTTGTTGATCACTTTTAACTTGCTGACAAGTGGGACATCTAGCAACGTAAATAGAAATATCTCTCTTCATCGCTTTCCACCAAAAGTTGCACTTAAGATCATGGTACATCTTGTTTACTCCTGGATGAACGCTGATTTTAGATTTGTGGCACTCATCCATAACTTCTCTTTTAAGCTCAACAATGTCTGGCACACAAATTCGCCCTTGCAATCTAAGGGTCCCATTATTGTCAATCTGGAAACTTGAGGCCTCGCCCTAACGAACTCGTTCACAAAGCTTCTGAATAAATTTATCATTCTTCTGAAGAGAAGAAATTTTATCAATCAAAGTTGGAGTGATAATGAGACTGGCAATAATGAAATTGTTGCATTCTGCATTCTTTCTACTGAGCGCATCGGCTACAACGTTTGCTTTTCTCGGAGTATATAGGATATCCAGGTCATATGATGCAAGAAATTCAACCCAGCGTTGCTGCCTCATATTCAAATCTCTTTGGGTAAAAAGATGTTTCAAGGATTTGTGATCCGTATAAATTTCGAACTTCTCACCCAAGAGATAATGCCTCCATATTTTAAGAGCAAACACAATAGCCATTAGCTCAAGATCATGCGTGGCGTAATTCTTCTCATGCGGTTTCAGCTGGCGGCTAGCGTATGCGACTACTCTGCCTCTTTGCATCAGCACCGCACTAATACCTTAGATAAATAAGGGATAACATGTTAAAATGAGATTAGACATTAAAGGAAATGTTATCTCTGACATGTTGATTTATAAAAGAAACAACCTTGTTTAGAAGCGTCGGTCCAGACCTTCAAATCCTAATTGCCATCTATGATGGTCAACACAGGAGCATTGGTCAACCTCTTCTTTAGCTATTGGAAAGCCGTCTCGCATTCCGGTGTCCAATTGAATTTCGTATGCTTTTTGGTCAGGTTTGTTAATGGGCAAGCCACCTTCGAAAAATCTTTGACAAATTTCCGATAATAGCCAGCCAGTCCTAAGAAACTTCTGACCTCTGTGGGAGTTCTAGGCTGCTTCCACTCTTGGATGGCTAAGATCTTTCCCGGATCTACTGAGATGCCTTCCTTTTATACAACATGGCCGAGGAATTTCACCTCTTTTTGTCAAAATATGCATTTAGAAAATTTTGCTTTCAGCACATTTCTTCGCAAAATCTCCAAGACTTCTCTTAGATGTTGTTCATGCTCAGCAGTGGATTTAGAAAAGATGAGGATGTCATCGATGAACACGAGCACAATTTTATTTAAAACATCTCTGAATACTCTATTCATCAGATCAACAAAATATGTTGGAGCATTACATAGATCGAAGGGCGTTACTAGCCATTTATAAAAGATATCCGGTCCTCTGAAAGCAGTTAAAGGCACACACTCTTCTGCAATGCGAAGTTGATGGAAGCCTGTAGCTAGGTCCATCCTAGAGAATACTTGTGCTCCATGCAAGCGGTCAAGTAAGTCATCAATACGCGGCAGTGCGTATTTATTTTTCAGTGTTTGTTTGTTGAGATCGCGGTAATCCACACATAGTCTGAGTGTGCCGTCAGATTTTGGGACGAACACCACTACTGCACCCCATTCTGAGAAGCTAGGCCTGATCAGACCCTTCCACAAAAGCTGCTTGGTTTGATTTCTCAGCTCCTCCTTTTCTTTTGGCGACATTCTCCGAATAGGATGTACAACAGGCCTTGCATTCAGAGCTAAGTCAATTCTGTAGCTGATTTCTCTACGCGTAGGTAGGCCCTCAACTTCTTTAAATACATCAGCGTAATTTTTGATGACAAGGATATCCTCAGTAGAAGTAGGGGTGACTTCTAGGGAAGACCAAAATGCTTTTCTGTCGGCGGCCGAGCTGTGGCATGGTATAGATATGGTATCTCCAAATTTGGGTTTGATTTTAACTATTCGTTCAGCGCGTACTAACTCAGCCTCATACTTTGCTAGCCAATCTATACCAAGTATGATATCATATCCAGAAAACCCCATGATGATCAAATTAAAAGGAAACTGATAGCGAGAATATGAGATAGGCACTTTACAATACTGATCTAGAATGAGGGAACCTCCTATCGGACTATTAGCTCTAATCAAATTTTTGAGTTTTCTTGGTTTCAGTTTCAACTTTTTAATTGCATAATTAGAAATAAAGCTTCGTGCAACACCAGTATCAAATAAGACAGTAATAGGGATGTTCTTAATATTAAGAGTACCTCCTAAGACATCGGGTTTACCTGGCCCCTCAGCAGAAGCTGGTGCATCTGCTCCCTCATAAACATGTGCCACTTTAGTTTTCTTCAACAGGGGACAACTTCTGGCAAAGTGCCCCGGCTTATGGCAATTATAGCAATCCTGGGTGTTCCTGGGGTTCTAACCACGATCCTGAGAATTCTGGCCACGATTCTGGGAACTCTGACCATGGTTCTGACTAGGGCCCGAATCATTTCTCTTGGCCTTTTTAGGTGCTCTACACTCAAATGTCCAATTTGTCGCAGTTATAGCAGGTCACCTTGCTTCTGTCCCTCTTATTCCCTTGGGGCTTAGCGGTAGAAGAATTGCTCGCCTCCGGTTTCTTGTTAGCCTGTTCCTTCTGGTTGTTGCCTTGGCTTTTCACTCTATCCTACGGTCCGGACTCGTCATTTTCCTCGTAGCGGCACGCCATCTCTACTACTTCATTGAAGGGAAGCTTGATATGAGCAGTGGCTCGGTTCAAATATTTCTTTGACAGACCGTTGATAAATTTTTTATTCTTCTCTACCGGATCTTGAATCAAACCAGGAGCATATCGTGAAAGCTCATCAAACTTCCTCACATACTCAGAAACGGTCATATTCCCATGCTGTAGGTTAACGAACTGCTCGCACAGGCGCTCTCTAGCTTGTGGGGGTATATCCTTCTCATTGAAAAGTTCCTTAAATTTGGCCCAAGACATATTGGCCACGTCATTGCAGATCTTGATCGTATCCCACCAATGCCTGGCTTCCTCTTTTAATTGCCATACTGCCAGGTAACGCTTTCGCTGATCTTCCAGTTCTAAGCCCTCTAGGATCTTTTCACAATCTTTAAGCCATGCTTCTGCCTGAATCGCAGACTCTCGCCCCGTGAAAGGTACACCTCCTAGGTTTTTGAATTTCTTTGACATTCTCTCCAAATCGAAGGGCTGTGGAGGTGGAGGTGGTTGTGCTACGACCTCTGAAGTATGTTGTTCCTGAGTGATGGGGGTCTCGACTCTGGCTTGCTCTCCAGCTCCCACTCGGGTTCCTCCTCTGGCCCCGCCTCAAGTTCCACCTCGGGCTCCGCCCCGGGCTGTTCTTGATCTAGTATCCATTTAAATCAGTCTGTACCATCAAGGAAAGAGTCAGACCAACCAAAATGAAAAACCTCTAGAAAATATAAGGTAAGGACAAGATGGAAAGGCAATGATGTAACGACTTATAAATATGTGTTATTCTGTTGTGCTCATTCTAGGACATTACCAATCCTATCTCTAATAAGCTACTCGCCTTAGAATAATGTGGATTCTATCAAGACGGATTGTTCTAAATATATTATATTCCGAAGCTAAGGTTAACCTTATTTTCAGATTTCTAGCTGTGATGACCCCAAACTTCCGAGGACCGAAAGTAAGGATAATCATTTGGAATACAACATATTTATAACAACAACAGATCTCAGATAATATCATAACACATAATTATTGCAGCGGAAAGATATAAGTCATAAACATCACATCAACAGAACCACAGAGTACGCAGTTTACAGGATACAACTTAGCAAAATAAAAGTCTGAATCAAAGGAAATAAGTTCCAACTCCAAAACGTACATCAAAATCCAAGATAGAATAAAGTCTCTAAAAGCAGAAGATAAAAATAAAAGAGAGTCTTCGCTTTCTCCTTCCAAGTAGTCATCAATCCAGAAAATTTCTCCCTAAGAACCTGTCACTTGACTGCCCGTGTAAAGAGAGGGCACCCGAGTTTACAAAGTGAAACAAACATCGAGTCAATCGTGGGACTGGTATGAGAAATCTTCCTATACTAACTGTCAATATGGCGAATCACAGGACCACGCCTCTAATGCGGAATGGGTTTACTCCATTGGATTGCCAGTGCATAATTTTATAAAGTTTATATAAAACAACGAAATGATTTTTGAAAAATGAAATCATCATAAGACTCAAGTCCTATCACACAATGCAATGCACACAGGAGGATAGTGTTTTCCCTTATGATGATCAAACATGCTTAATACGTGTAAAGTAATATTTTAATATTATTATTAGTGTCTAAGAAGTATTAAAATACTTCAATATAAATATATCAATCCTAGACGGCATAGTACCCCATCGTACTATGTCGCCGTATATAAGTTTACAATCAAGGCCGAAATGTCGTTGTATTGGGAATTAGTTTTCTGTCATGAAATCGAGGCTAGGGATCGTCCTCTTCCGATTCGAGACACTCTAGCAAATGCCTCAGGATCACACCTATGGGCAACCCTTGGAGCGGTAGGGCCGGTCCCCACCTAACGACAGTGGATTAGTTATGCCTGAACACACGTTTCCCGGTCCTTTTGGACCTATAATATGACCACTTCCGGCCTATAAAAACTCGAGGTACCTCAATCCATAATCCACATAAGTAAAATGCCGGGCCGTGTTAAAGCCCAAACACCACTTCTAGATAGAAAGAAACGTATGCACTCCCTACGGTCCATATCACTTTTTTGACTCATACCGGGTGTGAGGCTCACGAAGTCACGCTATACACTAAGCTATGCTGAAACAGGCTATGCTTTGATCATCAGCCACAAGGCCTGCTTTTCAACAAAGCCTTGATCATTGCATCTTGGTGTGTCACAATGACAATTCATGCCATGTGATCGATAACTATTACTATATACCAGAGTGTTAAGTAGAGAATAAATTCTCCACCACCAAACAGACATATATTAATACAAGTCGATTTAATTACATGAAATGAATTCCAACGTCAGACAGGCATCCATTTACAAGTCCGTTCTGGGTACTGCTTCAACCCCGTCCTGGGAGCAAGTCAGTCCAACGCATCAGTAGTCGTCGTCCATTCGATGTGAAGATCGCTGGTCTTCAACCATCGTCTTCTTACATCTTTGATTTAATCGCCGTGCAATTATTTGAAATGAGTTAAACTCGGTCTTTTCAAATAATTGTTGCATAATTATAATTTAAAACATTTCATATATATTTATAACTATTTATTGCTATTTTTATTTATTTGAAAATAGCTCAAAATAAATAAACGACGCTTCGGGTCAATGGGCGGCCCTGGCGCTGTTTTTACCACGTTTTGATTTACACATATCTTAAAATTTAACCGTTGGATTTTGATGAAATTTATATCGTTGGAAAGCTCTTCCCAAAGCAGTCCTAATGGTTCTGGTTTTGGGAAAATCCAACGGTCGGATCTTTCGGTATAACCGTTTAAAGTTATGATTGCCGATACGCAAACTACCGCGCGCGTTTCGTTAAATTTTATATTTATTTTTATATACAAACATTTGTAGATACAAATCGTTTAGCGATTTTAACTATTATAATTTATTCTTTTTATCGCACATAAAGTGACAATAAAATTAACATCTCTAATTCCTACTCTCATATCGCATCTTGTCATGACGATAAAAATGTGTTTCATAGATACATATTTTTTTGTTCTTTTTTTTCCCTTCTTATTTATTTACGCTATAATGTAAATAAATAGTTTCATTCCCTTATTTATTTGACTAAATGTAAATAAATAAGTTCTTTCACTATAAATATGTTCTTTTTATTTACGTAAGAATATGGTAAATAAAATGTCATCGTAAAACTTGTTCTTTGTATTTACATAAGAAAATATAAATAAAATAAATTCTTTTTATTCCTTTTTAGTTTTCTTGCTTACTTACACCAAATGTAAATAAATGTCATTTTTGTCTAATTCATAAAAATATGAACATTTCTCTATTTCATTAAAAATGTACTTTTTATCTAATTCATTTTTAAATACATAAAAATGTACTTTTTATCCTATTCGTTTTAAATACACAAAAATGTACTTTTTATCCTATTCATTTTAAATACACAAAAATGTACTATTTATCCTATTCATTTTAAATACACAAAAATGTACTTTTTATTCTATAAAATGTAAATATTTTGTCTCTTTTTCTTTTACATTGAAAAATGTAAGTTCTTACCTCTTTTTCTTTTACAATGAAAAATGTAAATTCTTTACCTTTACATTGAAAAATGTAAACCTTTCATTTTTACATGGAAAATGTAAATCTTTCATCTTCACATAGAAAATTGTAAATCTTTTATTTTTACATAGAAAAGTGTAAATCTTTTATTTTTACATTGAAAAATGTAAATCATTTATTTTTACATTGAAAAATGTAAATCTTTTATTTTTACATTGAAAAATGTAAATCTTTTATCTTCACATAGAAAAATGTAAATCTTTTATTTTCACATAGAAAAAATGTAAATCTTTTATTTTTACATTGAAAAATGTAAATCTTTTATTTTTACATAGAAAAATGTAAATCTTTTATCTTCACATAGAAAAATGTAAATCTTTTATTTTTACATAGAAAAATGTAAATCTTTTATTTTTACATTGAAAAATGTAAATCTTTTATTTTTACATATTTTCTTATCTAACACACATGTCAATTTGGTGTCAAAATATGATAATAAAAATATAAGGGTTTTTGTCTAACCATTTCTATAATTTATCCAACGTCGTGATTTTCAATGTCAACATATGATAATATGGTTTTTTTTGTCTAACCATTTCTATAATTTATCCAACATCGTGATTTTCAATGTCAACATAAACAACCCAACATATGATTTGGTGTGTAATTCTCATGAACCAAAATAAAGGTCTCATCTTTATTTAATTTTTTAAATCAAAATAAAATATCTAAACTTTATATATCTTTTAATTAAAACGGAGGAGATCTAAATTTCCTTTATATTATAAATCATGAATCAAAATTAAAGATTTAAGTTTCCTTTTATATTTGTAAAACAAAATAAAAATCCTAACTTTTCTTTTTTATTTGTGAATCAAAGATAAAGATTCACCATTTTTTTATTTTGTTGAGCAAAATAAGGTTTCAACTTTTCATTTACTGTTGTGAATCAAAAATACGGATTTAAACTTTCTTTATATTATAAACTAGAATAAAGATTCAAATTTTCATTTTAATTTGTAAAACAAAATAAAGATTCAAATTTTCATTTTTGTTTGTAAAACAAACAAAGATTCAATTTTTCATTTCTATAAAGGAATAAAAATAAAAATAAAACTAATAAAGATGAGAACTTTATAGAGGTTACATCAGAATTTATAGATCTAAACTAACATGGCTATATCATGATATCACAACGAATATTAATAACCATACAACAATCACAACATCGCAGATCAGAAATAATAACATACAATGATTCACATAACAAATATAATTAAACTATTTAATTATTCAAAATTTAGAAATCTCACCGATATTGAATTCTGAATAGATTCACTTTGAATTTGACCAAAAATCTGACTTGTTCAGAATTGTTCTCAATCAATCTAGAAAAATAGTCCTCTGAATTACGATCCTGACGGTCCTGAAATAGTCGAATTTCGAGTTCGAACGAAAGAGTTATGATTAATTTAAGTTAGATGGTATTTATATTAATTAATTAATTAATTAAAGAGAAAAACCTTTCTTCTTCCTTCAGTTTTACAGGCCGACACTTCCAGAAATTGTTCAATCTTAGGGTTTAGGTTTTCTCGCGGATTGAGGCTTGAGAGGTCGATCAGACAGGGGGGTGCTGGGGAGAAACGGCCGACGCTTCGATGGGGGTGGTGGCAGCGAGCTCGGTGCACCCTGGTGGGCCCGACGGTGGTGCGAAGCGGCGGGTTTTAGGGTGTTGGTGCTCTCGGTTCGGGCAACTAGGGGACGATCAAGTCGTATGGATATGTAGAGGAGGAAACTCTCTTCGATATGGTATATGTGAGGAGGTTTAATTCGTCAAGATGAAGGAGAAATTGGTGGAGGAAGTTCGGAGGTGGTGGCCATGGATTTGGGTGAGTGGCGGCTACAACGAGAGGGAATAGTGTTAGGGTTTTATTTTTTCTCAATTAATTGTAATATTTAATTGCTTATTTTACAAATAAGTCCGTTACTATTAAACTGATCCATTTCCAGTCCAATAGAAAGTGACCCTAGCCAATAACCCATATTCCGGATCCAATGGGACAGGTCCCGTGAGCTCAAACGGCTGTCTATGGCCTGTTTTATTTAAATTTAATAATTAAATCCTTTATTAATTTAATTCACTGAGGCCGCATACGGACTCAGAAAAATCCAGAAAAAATATATTTGTCTTTGTTATGACGATACGGTCCTAACAAAACTAATTTCGCCGAATTCTGAGACTGTTTAAAAAATGGCTATTTTTCAGTCGATTAAATTTAACTGAATTGAACAAAACACAGTTTCTTTCGCCACGCTCACATATTAATTCAAAAAATTCAAAAAATTGAAACCCAGCAATAATTCAACATTCCGGTTCCAACAAAAGTGGTTTCGTCGAAAACAGAGATCGTTTGAAAATTGACTATTTTCACTGGCTTTAATATTATTTTAAAATGAAAATTTTTAATTTCTCGCACATTTTTCCACCAAATTATTTAAAATAAAAATTTTAAATTGGTTCAGATTTTTCCGGGTCGTTACACTAGCTGGTTTACTGTTTTAAATTCGTTCTTTCGTTGTGTGGTCATAGTGTTTTATTGAGACTACTATGAATCCTTGGAGTTGGTTTGGAGTGCTTCTTGCGGTCTTTGATACCACAGTAATGAGGATAATTGTTTTTCGGATCACGTCAAATCTTAAAAGATGACACGGGATGATTAATATTTTCATCCGGCCTAATAAGGTCAAGGTTCAACCTTTGTCCAAACCGCATTTAATAATTGACAGTTTAACGTTATACTACAGTGGTCAACTTGTTGATGATTTTTGGTACAACTTGGACCTAGGACTCAATCGTAAAAGTTGTGTCCAAATTACCCTCTTAACTTTTATTCTTTTCGTCCTACCTTCCTCATCTAACCAAACCTTATCCTCATCCTTCTTTGTTGTCGCCTCGTCTCCTCCTTTTCCACGCTAGTTTGCGAATTAGATCTTACCTTTCTAGTACTACATGATCAAATTTCTTCTCTCCGACCATTTCTTAGTTCATTATATCTACTTGCACTACCTGATCTTTATAGTATCATTTAAGTCTCATCCTTAGGGAGAGATCATTTGGTTGGATCGGAATGAGCAAAAAGTTCTCAACACCTTAGGGCTAAGAAAATTAATCGTGGTAGTTGGACTTGCACCAGTCCTTTGCTTCGAGATATTAGAATAGGATTGTTATTTGTGCTGCATATGCCTTTGTTATATCTTGTTGGAATCGATTTATATAAAGGCGATCGTCGTTTCAGAGATAAAGATTAAGCTATCTTTGGATGGTTTTTCTGAGGAGAATCTCGATGAGATTTTAGAAGCATTCGTGTTGTATGCGGACTTGAATGGTCTTTTATTTGACCGACCTTGGAGATTTTGCAGCAATCTATTTTTCTTAATGTCGGTTTTTGAGTTCCGTAATCTATGTTCGAACTGCTCATGTAGATGTGAACCATTTTGCACATCATTTTAAAGATGGGAAATTATAACTAGATTTATCTCATGGTGCGAAAATAAATCTTTTGCTTGATCGGCGGTGTAACTATCATTTGGGGCCGCATCATATTTGATTCAGCTTGTTGTTCTTGTGCGTTGTCTCATGGAGTTACTTTCTGTAATTTCACCCATTCAATTTTGTCTTCAGGCAATATTTGGTGGGTTTCCATGAGAAGCAGTATTATGATAGTTTTCTTTTCTTTTCTCATCATAAATTCTCTTTTAGAAGTGAGGGTGATGTGGAAACCTCCAACAACACCAATGGTGTTTGTAACACGATATTGATCATTTTTCTATCACGATATGATTAATCAAAAGTCATGAAAATGATTTGAGCTCCAGTCATGGAGAAAAACATCTTGTTGTATATGACCATTGTTTTGAGGTTCTCGGTGTTGCTGTTTTGTTGTCGTCTTTGTTATTTTCCCTTTCCAGCATCAGGTTCTTGGCTTTGTGGTGATTCGTGCTTGTAATTATTAGGGTTGTTTAAATCACATGACTTTTTAATGAGAATTTTATGGTTGGAAATGTTAATGTCATTCACGCATGCATGTTTGAAAGAAATCTCGATTTTCTTATCTGAACTAGCACTTGTTCTAGAGATGGAAAGAATAGAATTCTGTGTTGGGTAAATTTTTGCAAAGGACTGGTTTTGCATTGTTTTTCATCACGGATATAAATAAATAAATTAACGTTTCTTGTTAAGCTAAAATTTATTTTGGTCTTTTGTGTGTGATTTCATTTTTTTTTTGCATTTTTGCGTAATTGACCTTCTTCTTCGCCAACATGTGACTTGAATCGTTTAAGTTTCTGCAAAATACATTTTGAAACTTTTGGAAAATGTTTTTTAAACAAGAAAAAAACTTTTTATCATTTTTAATTTTTACCGAATTAATTTCTTTTCGGTTCGCTCGACAATGCAAAATTTGGATACAGCAATTTGTGCATATTGAAACGTCTATTTTACATTAAATTGGATGACTTGAATGGCCCAAAGCGCACATTACCCAAATTTTGATTTTTATATGAATCTTATATGGAAAGTGAAACGGTACCGAAAAGAAAATTTCAAAATAAACAAAAGATGTTTTCAACCTAAAATTTATTTTTATAAAAAATTCGATTTTTGGTCACATGAATAGTGTAAGGAAGATGCTTAGATGGTTTGTGTGCGCGTTTTAGAGGTGCAGAAGGACCGATGATATGATAAAAACGATAGAGACAATAAGAAAAAAAGCTGTTTTAGCCTTGGAAACGTTGTTTCCATACCTTGTCAATGATGCACCCGAGCTACTAATTAACTCATTTTACGTTTTAGGGCTTGTTTTAAACTTCCTTCACATTCCACAGATGGAAATTTTTGGAGTATTTTGGATAACTAAGGTGAAAATTCCAATGTAGGTCGGGAAATGGAATATTTATAAGCGGAGAAAACACTAAAACTATTCGCTTTGATTTCCTTTTTCCAGTTTAGGAGAAATTAAATAGGAAACGGTTAGATGCGTAGACGTTTTGGATGGTAGGGTTTGGATGTAAAATTGGTTGTTTCACACTTTTTATTTGTAATCGTGTGAGTGTTATGGATGAAAATAATTTTTGAAATTTACATTCATGTAGAACAGTCGGTATATTTATGTTGTTTTTCATCATATTTTCAAAAGTATTTTAAAATTTCAGTGCATTCATATAAAGGGTCCGATTTAGAATCATCTTGCATACATGTTTTATGGTTGAAATGCATTATGTACACCATGTACATATACACATGGTTGCAAAGTGGGTGTACATGAACTGGTTTTGTAGGATAGGATATTAGGGGTCAGAATTTCAAGACGAAATTCCTTTTAAGGAGGGAATAATGTAACAATTCAGAATTTTGACAAAATAAACTAATTATTAGAATCTCAAAAATAGGAATTTCTGCAAACAATGAAATTTGACCATGAAATTTTAACAGTTGCGTTCATCTAGAAATTCTGGTCAACTTTCATGTTTGGAGTTTCGTGAATGGAGTCCGTATGAAAAAGTTACGGACGAAATACAAAAAACGGACGGAAATAAATCAATAGAATATATATATATATATCCTTCTTTAACCTGCCTTCACTGGGCATTTCGACCAAAGGGCGGTCCACCGCTCCTAAGAGGGTGTCGACCGCTACGGGCCTGTGCTGCCCAGTGATGGCTAGGTTTTGAAGGGTATTTTCGTTATATATTATATAATATAAACGGACGGATGATTATTTATATAAATCTAACGATTCATGGTCAATTCCACTCCTATAAATAAAGGGGTAAGCCCTCATTCTTTTCGACACAAATCTGTAGGCAGCAGCGAACCTATATCATTTCTCTTTCTTTTCAAGTCAATTTCTTAATCAAAAATATATACATATACAATCAATCAAAATAAATAATTCATATTCGAAGGGCATTATCAGATTCAAATGGAAAAGGGTATTGACATCTAAGCTATTCTTCATCAGATTCTCCCTTCTTTTCCTATTTTCTTGCAAATCTACAGATCTGAAAGTATCTCCTTTTTAGAATAATTACGGGTCTGTAAGAATTTGGGAATTGTGGGCCTAAAAGATTATTCATTTTTCAGAATTGTATGCTTCCAGTTGAGTGGGAAATTTACATACAAAGTATAATAGCATATTTATCTCGTTTGAATTAGATCTCAAAATATATGCCTAATATTATTAGAATTATTTATAATATTGTTGACTTTGAAATAATACATATAAGATCTGCTTATGAATGTAGTTAAAACTTGAAAGTATAGATTTGTGGTTATGAATAATATAATTGTGATGACCCAAACTTCCCAGTAAAGGAAAGCCCGGATTGTTTTGAGAACACGACAAATCAGAACACAAACAGAAGAACATTTCATTGCTTATTACAATAATTTACATTAGAGGACAAGAATATTCCAGAGTATGAATAATTATACAACAGTAAATAATATCAGAGATTTAAATTACATAGCAGTGGAAAACAAATACATAAGACAACTGAAAGAAATACACGGATGCAGAGCGTTCCGAATATAGCTCCAGCTGTAAACTAGGATCCTGTGAAGATAATATCTGCAAAATAAGCTACTTGACTGCCCGTGTGTAAAATATGAGCACCCGAGTTTGCAAGTGAAACAAACTACATGTCAGTCATGGGACTGGTATGAGAACTCAAAACAGTTATTAATTTGATTTTAAAATTAGGTAAATCGAGGGACTACGCCGTATTACACGGAATGAGTTTAACACCAAGGATACCAGTGCATAAATAAACAGCGCAATGCTAATTAAAGAAAAATGAAGCTATTATAAGACTCAGGTCCTATCACACAATGCAACGCAAGCCGAAGGATAGAGTTTTACCTTATAATAGCCAAATATGCTTGGTACACGAAATTTCTCTTTTAATATTACTTGTGCATAGTGTAGAAATCAATTTCTAAAGTAAATGTATTAATCATAGACGGCATGAGTGCCCCATCCTACAATGTCGCCATATATAGGTTTACAATTAAAACCGCAAAGCTCGTATTGGAAGTTGGATTTCCATCATGATGGCTCCTGATTCGAAAGATCTATCGCGTAGTGCAATACTCCACGGCTTACGTCCCAACTAGAGAAAACACTGTAATGCACATCCGCACTTTTGGGAAATCAAGTATCACCGCGGCTTACGTCCCAGCGAGAGAAAACACTGCTTACTCTATCCCTTTATAGGAATCGGGGGGGGGAATGGCCCTATCCCTAATCTCAAGGTGTAGAGCGACCACACCCAGCACAACTTGGCCGACCAAATCCATATATATATATATATATATATATATATATATATATATATATATATATATATATATATATATATATATATATATGTATATGTATAAAGTGTAACAACCCGGAATTTGGGGCCAATTTAAAATTTTCATTTTGGGGGTTTTGGGGTTGTTTAATTATTTAAAATAAATTATTCCAAATAATTATAAATGGAAGTTTACGTTGAGCAAAGTTAATGCAGATATATTCAAATAAATTACATAAAGAATTAGAAATAGGAAGGTAGTCGGAAAAGTCAAACTTGAACTTTGACTAATTACCCAGGGTACGGAATAAACCGGATTTTGTTAAAACAAAAAATATCTAAATCTGTTAATGAGTATCTTTCTAACGAATCCGAAAAATCGAAGTTTCATAGCAGAAATCAAAAGTTATGGCCAAATGAATTTTCAGAAATGTCGCTATAGAAAATATATCGCCCTTGAAAGTGGCATTTTGCATACGACCTCGGAATTCAACGAAACCCCTTTTGTTGGGTCCGGAATGTAAAATTATTGCTAGATTTCAAATTTCATGATTTTTGAAGCTAGCATGTAAGCATGGCAAAAGAATCTGTGTTTTGTCAGTTTCGGTCAAAATTAATTGACTGAAAAATAGCCATTTTTCAAACAGTCTCAGAATGAGGCAAAATAAATTTTGTTAGGACCGTATTGACATAAGAAAGCCAAAAATAATTTTTCTGGATTTTTCTGAGCTAGTAGGTGGACCTGGTGGAATTAACAAGCACGTTCGAATTTAAATTAAATGATTTATTTTAAAAATAAAAGAAACATGCCTGTAACTTCAGAATTGGACTTTGGCAATAGCGCCATCGCGTTCAGAAGACGTCAAAACATTAAGCTCGACAGTCGTTGAGCTTCGTTTGGAGATCGTATGCGAAAACACTAATTTCTGGAATTATTGAAATTAAAAATTTAATAAATAAAAAAAACCCTAGGAATACTAGTATATATACGACCGTACAATACATCGTCTTCCTCGTTCTTTTTCAGCCGCCGAGACCCATTGCTGCTCAATTCTTTGAGCTCCGATTCCTCCCTCCCCTCTCAACGAAATACCACGCCACTTTGGAGTTTATTGTAGAGATTTTCGAGACCTATCCACGCATACCAAAATCACCTCGGACCGTGGCCCGTAGCCACCGCCCGGAGCACCCAAACGCACGCCGTTCACGCCCCCCTGGGCCCCACACGCCGCCACCGCACGCCACCCCCTCTGGCCGAACCTGCGCCTCTCCTCCCCGGTCCTTCTCCAACAAACGGTGCCCAAAACCATTGACTACAGATCGAGAAAAGTGGAATCAAAGTTTTGAACATTCTGAAATTGCAAAGGTATAATTCGATTTCAGTTTTGCGACGCTTTTAAGCGTTACACAGTCAGTTGTTAAAAGTCAGAACTGTTCAAACATCAATAACTAACACATACAGACTCCGAATCTGAAAATTTCAGATCCATTAGGACCGTGACGACGAGTAGGATCTGCTGTGATTGATTGTAGCATTCTGAAATTATTTGGATTTATTATTATTTTCTTATCCAGTCAAGGTGAGAATTCACTTTTAATTAAATTAAATGATTTAATCAATCTTGCGTGTTGTGAATCTGCGATGTATGTTGTGTATGTTATAAATCTGAATTGTTGTGATGCTATGACACTAGATCTGTAAATTGTTGTGTATGTTATAAACCTGAGTTGTAGTTGCTATGATCATTGTTGGATAATTGTACCAACCATGTCTATTGATATTCATGAACCATTTGTCTGTATATAATCAGTTCGAATAGATCACCTTTATTCTTTAAATCATTGTTGTAGTTGGATTTGACATAAGAATTGGACATGTAGAAATTCACCTTTATACTTATGTGAATAAATAAAATATTAAATATGAAAATTTCACATTTTATTTAATGTGAATAAATGGACATTTTAACCATAGGAGAATTTCACTTTTTTTTATAATGTTAATAAAAAGAAAATTCATCGTATGTTAAGTTAACATTATTTTTAATGTTAATAAAAAGAAAATTCATCGTATGTTAAGTAAACATTATTTTTAATGTTAATAAAAAGAAAATTCATCGTATATTAAGTTAACATTATTTTTAATGTTAATAAAAAAGAAAATTTATCGTATGTTAAGTTAACATTATTTTTAATGTTAATAAAAAGAAAATTCATCGTATGTTAAGTTAACATTATTTTTAATGTTAATAAAAAGAAAATTCATCGTATGTTAAGTTAACATTATTTTTAATGTTAATAAAAAGAAAATTCATCGTATGTTAAGTTAACATTATTTTTAATGTTAATAAAAAGAAAATTCATCGTATGTTAAGTTAACATTATTTTTAATGTTAATAAAAAGAAAATTCATCGCATGTTAAGTTAGCATTATCTTTAATGTTAATAAAATAATTTCATTGTATGTTAAGTTAACATTATTTTTAATGTTAATTAAAAAGAAATGTATGCTGTAGAAAAAGTTACATCACTTTTAATGTAATTAAAAAGGATTTACACCATAAGATAAATTTGCATTTTATTTAATGTATATAAAAAGAGAAAATACGTCGCATGATAAAAATTACATTTTTCTTTGTAATTAAAAATATGAATTTACACTGCATGACAAAAATTTCATTTTTCTAGGTAAATAAAATATGAGTTTGCATTATATGTAAACTTACATTATTTTAAAGGTAAATGAAATAGGAATTTCACCGCATGTAATCTTACACTATTTTTAATGTAAATTAAATACTCATTACACCGTAGGAAAAAATGATATTTTAATGTATGTAATATATATAAGAATTTATACCGTAGATGAAAATTTACATTTTATTTAATGTAAATGAAATAAGAGGTGACAAAAATGAAAATTTACATTTTATTTAATGTAAATAAAATAAGAAGGTGACAAAGAGGAAAGTTACATTTTATTTTATATAAATAAAATCAGAATGCGACATGTGAATAAAGATTACATTTTTATATGTAATTGGAATGAAAATTACATCGCAAAATCAAATTACATTTTAAACGTAATTGAAATTAAGAATGCACTTGAAAAACGAATGAACATTTTATATGTAAATAGGATTATAATGTAATTGAAAGATGAAAAGAAATGAATTGAACAATGTATTATAATTTACATTTTAATGTGAATTATAAAAGAATTAAATAAAAAGGGATAACTCATCGTCTAATTATAAATTACATTTTCATGTAAGTAAAGAAGAGAAAAGATAAAAGAATAAGGAAGGTGTATGTAAGAATGATGAGTCGAACGATATATATATATATATATATATATATATATATATTTATGTATATATAATTAAAATTAAACGAATCGAGCGCGGCAGTTCGCGTTTTGAAATCGAACTTTTAAACGACTATACCGGGAGGTCCGACCGTCGGATTTTCCAAAAACTGGAACCGATAAGACCGTCTTGGAAAAATCTTTCCAACGATATACACTACGCCAAAATCCAACGGTTAGATTTCGAGATATATGAAAATCAAAAGTGATTGAAAACAGCGCTAGAATCGACATTGACCTGAATTGTCGGTAATTAAGGATTTAATTATTTTAATCAAATAAAAATAGGAAATAATCATTATAAATTAAAAAAAACGATAAGAAAGAATTTTCATTATATATGAATATATATATATACACGAAGGTTATTTGGAAAGGCCGAGTTAATCTCATTCCGAATAACCAAACGACGTTAAGGTTTGAAGTAGAAGATGACGAATGAAGACCGTCAATCTTCCCCTCAGGAGGACAGCGATTGAGGCTTTGAATTGATTTGCTCCCAATTCAAGGTCCTGGTCATTACCCGAACGAACATGTTGATTGAATGGGTTAGGCTTTCGCTCAGACCCAGGGCATAAGCTATTAAATGGATTGTATGTCTGACATCATACTCTATCAAATATCACGTTATTGATCTTTTGTCGCACGTATGGATGTTTGGTGGAAGAGAATTTATTCTCTTACTTAACACCCGTTCATATATTTCGGCAAAGGATTGGTAGTGTGATATGGAGTGATGATGTGGCATGCTAAGATGCATATGATCAAGGCTTTGTTGAAAAGCAGGCCTTGTGGGACGATCAAAGCATAGCCTGTTTAGGCATAGCTTTGTTTACAACGTGACTTCGCGAGCCTCACACACCGGCGGAGTCTAAAACAGGAGAAAGGAACGCATGGAGAGCAGCACGTTTCTTTCTAGCTAGAGTGGTGTCAGTGACCTACCAGCCCTGACATTTTACTTATGTGGATGATGGAATGAGGCGCCTCGGATAGGTCCTATAGGATTGGGAAACGTGTGTTCAGGAATTGCCAATCCACGAAGCTGTATGTGTGGACCGGCCCTGCAGGATCCAAGGGTTCACTGCGGGGAATCCTGAGACATTAGATAGAGTGTCTCGAATCGGTAGGAGCTCCTCCCTAGCCTGGACTCAGATGGAAATCCAAATTCCAAATACGACCATACGGATCCGATTGTATTACTAGTACGGAGGCATAGCATATGGTACCTATGCTCCCTAGGATTGATACATTTATTTTGAAATGTTTTGTTATATATGCTAATGATAATATTAAACCCGTATTTGCCGTATTTAGCATGTTTAATCACCATAAGGGAAAACTCTATCCTCTGGTGTGCGTTGCATTATGTGATGGGATTTGAGTCTTATGGTGATTCCATTTTTCTAAAAAGCATTGCGTTGTTGCACGATTTATTTATCTGCTTGTTCTGACACTTTTAAAATTATGCACGGCAATCCATTGAAATAAATCTGTTCTGCATTAGCGGCATGGTCTTTGGATTTGCCATATTATTATTAGTATGTTAGTTAAGAATTCTCACACCAGTCCCACGACTGACCTGTAGTTTGTTTCACCTTTTTTTGCAAACTCGGGTGCCCTCTTTTCTACACGGGCAGCCAAGTAAACAGGTTATCTTTCGCTTGGAGCCTTTCCTTGGAGCTGCTTACTATTTCTCTTGGATTTGCTTGTGGAGAGGTGATGATTAGGAGTTTCAAGACTTATCATTCGCTGCTCTTACATTTTTCTCTTTCTTTTTATTTCAGACATGGAACTTGGTTTATTCCACGTGTTTGAGTTGGAGTTGGAACTTATCTCTTTTCTGTGAATTTGATGTAATAATTTAGAATTCTATGACTGTGGATTTTCTATGGATTGATGACATTATATTTCCGCTACTATGATGTTGTTATTCTATGAATTTCCTATGCTATTTTGTATCTGTGATATGTATTATTGTATTTATGTTGTATTCCAAATGGCCGTCTCTTACTTTCACTCCGTGGAAGTTTGGGGTCATCACATAAAGTATATTGGTCAAACCTACTAATCAAACAAATCGTTCACCATCATACCGGGTTGTGAGGCTCGCGAAGTAACGCTACACAAAGCTATGCTAATTAAAGCTATGCTTTGATCATCATCCACAAGGCTCTGTTTTTCAACAAAAGCCTTGATCCATGCATCTTAGCATGCCACATTCTCAGTCCATACCATACCATTGATTTCTGCCAATATATATAACCTTTGAGCACATACGTCTCAGAGAAGGGTGTTAAGCGAGAAAATAAATTTTGTACCACCAACAGATATATATATTTAGCAGAGATCAACGAATACAGCATAAAGGAATACAACGTCAGATATACCATCCATTTACGAGTTCGTTCTGGTTTCGAACGAAACCGGAGCCACCTTATTCCTCGTCCCGTATGTCCAATACGGAAGAGAAGCCCTCACATATCCGAACAATCAACAAGTACGTCCGGACGGCTACCACTTTAGCCCCTTCAAGGTAGCTACTCTAATCATGGGCATCAGTAGCAACTCAACCATTCGATGTGAAGATCGTCGGTCTTGCGCCGTCTTCAATCTCTTCAACTGTTAGTTGTCGTATCAATTATTCAGAATGGGTTAAACCCGGTCTTTCCGAATAACTGGCATACTTTATAAACAAGTGCTATAAAAACACATCCTACGCCTCATTCCAATTCAGAATATTCTTTTAATAAAATATTCACATTCTTAGGGAAAGGTTCCCATTAATTTTATCAAAGATAAATACTTTTAAATTTTCTTTTTAATCTCAAAAATCATTACTTAATGATTATTCAAGCTTAAGAATTTAACCTTATATTTAACTGGGTTAAATAACTAATATCTTTTAAAAACATTGTTCATGATAAACTCAAATCTTCTTCCATTAACTATGGAATCTTCACGGAAATCGTATTGGTGTATAATCGATATAAATTCCCATATCAAACTAATAATATAAATACAATAGTGGCAATGCCTTTTAAATTCCATATATAGTATCAGTCTTCATTCATAGGAGCTCATCTCGATTATTACCAAATCGAATTCCATTCAATTCCAATTTAATATATTAAATTGGAAAACTTTATTGGAAAATTCCCATTAAATCTTAATAAAAGATTTATAAATTCCAAATTATTTCTTCACTGTTAATTGGGTTAAAGAACAAGTGTTATTTAAAACACCGTTCACAATAAACCCAAAAATCCAATTCTTTAATCCATTTCCAATTAAATATTAATTAATTGGTAAAAATTTCCTAAATCTTAAATAAAAGATTTATTCTTTTCTAAATTGGGTTTAAGAACAGTTTTATTAAAGACACCATCTACGACAAACCCAAAATCCCATTTGATATTAAATATAAGGTTCTGAATAGAAATTATATCGGCTTATATTCAATATCAAATTCTAAAACCAACAAATATCGTACTGGGAATAACAATATGCATATATCTTCCAAATTCCCATAACAATATCCGTATAATCACGGAATCCAATATCGAAATATCCCGAAGATAATTTCCATTCAAATCCACTCCAATTTATACTTTAGAAAATTCTGGTTATTTTAAAACCAATTTCAAATCCAATTTATTTATTTCTAAAAATAATTAAATTATTATTCTAGTTAATAACTAGTTCATTAAATAGTTCATTTCGATAAAAACATACTTTTATCTTTATAAAATTGGAATTTTTCATCAAAAATATTTCCAAACCATTTATTATGATTTTACATAATTTTTCCCTATTTTTAATAATTTTATTATCGCCCGTACAGTCGGTTTCCAACAACGGTCACCGAACTGCATCCATAGCGACATTTTCTAAAATTGATTTGGACATATCTCCAAATCTAACCGTTAGATTTAAAATCTTTTATATTCATTTGAAAGCTCTTTTCGATACGAACCCAACGGTTCCAGTTTTAGGAGAATCCGACGGTCGGATCTCCCGTTACGCTAATTTGAAGTTAATGGTTGAAATTCGCGAACGGTCACTGCGAGACGCGTTCTATTCAGGCCATTAAATATATAATATATATATATATATATATATATATATCGTCGATTTCCTTTAAAACATATTTATAAAATATTTATAATTTCATTTCAAAACGATTCCAACTTCATTTTCAATTTCAAATAAAAATTGAATATTCTATATCTTCATCATATTAAAATGATAATATTTTCAAAATATTATATTTTGAAATCACTTCTTTTCGATATTCATTTTAAAATGAATAAAATCGATCGATAAACCCGTTCGGGTTAAAATGGCGTTTGCTACTTAATTGGCTTCATATTTTTATATTTCTGCGTCCATTCAAAGTCGGACATAAAAATCATAATTTTATTCTTTATTAAATATTATTTGAAGATATTGTTTATTTTAAATATTCTTTACTTTCAAAGATTCTATATTTAAAACTATTCTTTACTTTAAAATGTTTTTATATATATATTAAAATGTCTTTTCCATTCTTTTACATTAGAATGTTCTTTAACATTAAAAAGTTCTTTAACATTAAAAATGTTCTTTTTCATTCTATCACATTATAATGTTCTGTAACATTAAAATATTCTTTTTCATTCTTTTACATTATAATGTTCTGTAACATTAAAATATTCTATCTTATTCTATTACATTATAATGTTCTGTAACATTAAAATATTCTTTGTCATTCTATTACATTATAATATTCTGTAACATTAAAATATTCTTTTTCATTCTATTACATTATAATGTTCTGTAACATTAAAATATTCTTTTATATAAAAATATCCTTTTACATTAAAATAATTCTGAATCGGAATGCGACTCAATCCAATACCATATAATTTCAATTATATGGATTTCATACATCGCGTGTATGCAACAATAACGATAAATAATCAACAAATAGTCCATTCACATCCAAAGTGAAATTTACAACTGTGTGAGCATTAAAATAAATAAATAACGCTCATCACAGACTGTCAATCCATCGATTGACATATAAATAAATTTAAGGGAGATGTGAACAAATTATCATCCCTTGACCCGTATGTGGTTTTCAAACAACATTTTATTTAAACAAATTATTGGTTAATAAATTTAACCAATTTCCACTGTTCAAATTATATATGAGTATTTATAATTTAATTTCACTATCCTATTAATATTAACATCATTTTTAATATGTTAAACATTTCACATTACAACCAACATGCAATACAGTCAATTCAAATCGTCCATGGTTTGTGGATGAGGAAGGTGATCTAACAGTTACCATGTACAATTTATGGTGATTAAACTGATAAAAATCTACACTGGCAATTATATATATATTTTTCAGTTATGAAAATAAATAAATAACTATGCAGAAATTTTAGTGAGGAGTTCTCACCTTTGTTTCCACTTTGTCGTTCTTTAGCTGATGATTTTGGTACCGTTTGGATATGCTCCAGTGCGTTGTAATCTTCACCGTGATTTCAACCCAATCTGTTTCACCCAGTTTGTATTAAAAATCATATTTTTAATGTTGTTCTATATATATGGTAAAAATCATATTTTTTATTTACGTTATGTTTATATATATATATATATAGTAATCATATTTTATATTGTCTTTTTTATTTTTAAAAACAATGCGATTATTATGTTGAAAACAATGCTATTTCATAATATAAAAGTAATGCTATTTTATAGGTTAAAAACGATGTCAAATTTATAGTTTAAAAACAATGTATGTTTTTCTATCAAAAACAATTGTGTTTTTCTATCAAAGCAACGTTATTTTATTTATCAAAACAATGTTGTTTTATTTATCAAAACATTGTTGTTTTATTTACCACAACAATGTTATTTTATTTATCAAAACAACGCTCTTTTAATTCTTTTGAACCAAAGCTATTTATATTTTTAAACAAAGCTATTTATATTTATAAAACACTTGTTAATTTTATTTATAAAACACTTGCTAATTTTATTTATAAACAATGCTAATTTCATGTTATAAAACAATGCCAATTTTATTTATAGAACAATGCTATTTTACTTTTATGAAAACAATGCTATTTATCTTTCTAAAACCATTATTTATCTTTCTAAAACCAATGCTATTTTTATTTTCTAAAACCAAAGTTGTATTTTTTTCTCTAAACAAAGGCATTTAACTTCACAAAAACAATGCTAATTCTTTTTATTTACAAAAACAATGTCTTTTTCTTTTTATATACATAAACAATGTCTTTTATTTTTCTAAACAATGCGAATTTTACTTTACAAAATAATATTAATTTTTCATGAAAAACAATGTTAATTTTACATGGTAAACAATGTGAATTTTACATGAAAAACAATGTTAATTTTTTTATGAAAACAATGTTAATTTTACATACAAAAACATTGTTGATTTTATTTAAAACTGAAACTCAAGTTCCATGTGCATTACCTTTTCTATCCTTCTTCCTAGTTACTGTAAAAACCGTAAACCCTCACTGTCAAAAACGAACCCAAACCTCCTCTGAAACAACCGCCGTCGCACCCCCAAATCCTCCACCGGAGGTTCATCCACGGCACCCCTAACACGCCGCCACGTCGCCCCCCAAACGTCAGTCACCCCCGTGAACTCGATGCATCACCGTCCCCCCAAATTTACCTCGAAACACGCACCTTCTTGCTAGAAAATCGAGTTGTGCTCTACACTAAAACTGATCTCAACCATATCAATTTAAAGATCTAATCTTGCTCTTTGGATTTTTCTTTGGTACCTTGATTTAATTCGAAGTGTGTATGAAGAGATTCACAATCTAAGTTCGGACGAGTTCAGCCATGGATTGGTTTTTGGCAGCTGCATATTCAGATTAGGGTTAGGGGTATATTGGGTGTATTTATACCGTATTTTTATTTTATTTTAATTTATTTATTTTCTAAAAATATCCGTATGTTAGTACAAACTCCAAATCAAACCCAACGAGTGTCGCCCCTAGCCAAATACCCCTGTTCCGGACACAATGGAACATGTTTCGTAACCCAATTCGGCTGTTACGATTAGTTTTTATCAAAATTAAAATATAAAACAATATATATTTAATTTAAACGTACATTTTAAATTACCGGGACCACACACTGACTCTAAAAATTCCAGAAAAAATATATCTAGTTATGTTTTGATGATACGGTCCTAACAAAACTAATTTCATCGAATTTAAAGACCGTTTGAAAAATGGCCATTTTCTGGTCGATCGAATTTGACTGAAATTGACAAAACACATTTTCTTTTGCCACACTCACATGTTAATCCCAAAAATTATGAAAATTGGAATCTATCAATAATTCGACATTCCAATTCCAAAAAATGTGGTTTCGTCGAAAACGGAGGTTGTTTGCAAAATGGCTATTTTTAAGGGCCAAATATTATATTAAAGTATGTATAAATTCTATCGCGACTTTTCTGAATTTTAAATTGGACATAACTTACAATTTATAAAGCGAAATCTCAGTTTCTTACATTCATTAGAAAGATATTGTTAAAAAGATTCAAATATTTCTTGTTTCGTCCAATTCTGATTTAAAATGAATTCTGTATATTAAATTGAAATTAGCAATCGAATTTTCAAACTGTCGTGCCATTTCAGGCTCGTTTTATAATTAAAATAAAATTTTATATTCTAACTTCGATTTTAATAAATTTTTAGTCTTTATTATTTAAAATAAATTATTTTAAACATTCAAAATCCATTAGATTTCTAAAATAAAAAATTTAAATTGGTTCAGAATTTCCCGGTTGTTATAATAATATATATATTTACTTAATTATTCATACTTATTGCCCACAATTGTGCTTGAAATTATATTGTGGTTGTTGTGAAACGCAATAGATCTGGAAATCAGTACCCTAAACATTGTAAGATGTAGTTTTATTCCAGATCTGTAGTTTAAATGTTAAATGGTGAATTTTGTAATTTTGATTAAAAAGACATAAGCGTATTTATGTTCAATTTTGTTGAGGTTTAACGTGGTTATTATAAATCGTGCATTTTTCCTCTTCGTAAACAAAAAGACATTATTTTGTAACAAATATGAAGTATGATAAAAGATTGAAAAAAAGAAAAGTTGTGTAAATTTATGTATAAATATAAATATACATATTTGTGCGTAGTTTGAATCAACTATTCCGAAATATACATAAAGTATATTTCTTGTGGTTTGAAAATATGTTTATTGCAATATTCAGGCATAGTTTACAATAACTACAGTTGACAGTCTATTTGTAAGATTTAGAACCTTATGGCAAGATTGAATACAAAAAAGAATGTTTGGTTATTAGTTGAACCAAATTAACAAACTTAACAATAATAATAATGAAAGGAAATTAATTACGTTAACCCTGCGAAGAGATAAATATAAATACACGCATTATATGTCCGAATTTACGTAAAACGACAAAAATATGCATTATATTGAATGTTTGAATGGTATTCATTTTATGAAATTATACATGTAAATGTAATCCATATTAAATGAATATATTTGGTGTGACCATTGTAGCAATTTATATAATTAGCTGCTACAGATAGGGACATAAATAAATAAATAGCCACTGTAACCGATGTTGATTAGGGAAAGTAAATTTAATTAGGCAATTTAGCCTAATGGTTACAATTTATAAATTGGTTAGGATAAATGTTGTAAACCCTAATTAGGAAATCTAAATTATAACCACACTAAGATACGAGGTTAAGCTCAGCTTGTGGTAGAAGTCTGCCCGAAACTGACTGACAAATCCAACATCCATAAGTGGTCAGCTTTATGTGAGGCGTCTGGTGCATAATATAAATACATATATATATATATATATATATACATATAATAAACAATAAATAAATAGTAATGTCTATTGGGGTACAATAAATAGATATTTTTGGACTGATAAAAGAAGGATATTTTCATTTGTTAATTAATGTCTTGGAAAAATTATGACCGTTAGGTTCATAAGTGACATTAATTTTAGTCAATGGAAGTAAATGGTATTGAAAAGATAAAATAAGAATGTTTCAATGTTAATTAATTTTTTAGGAAGATTATGGTCGTTAGACTCATAAATAACATTAATTATAATGAATGGGAATAAAAAGGGAATTAAAGATTTGATTGTTGCCTTTGGAAAATATCACCGTTATAGTTATAAATGGCAATAAACCTATGAAAAGGAACAAATGAAATAAAATGGTGATTTATGGGCATTGATTGTCGTTTAAATTACTAAGTTCAAAAGGAAAATAATAAATCAAATATTCTAGGATAAGGAGAATATAACTTTCCTTATTTATACAAGTTAATATTGAACTTATAATTAAAAGCTAAAATTGGACCTTATAGGTTAATGGTGTGAAACATTATTAACCATAGGAACCCGTGACGATAAGTAATATAGTATGGGTATGGTATTTCCGTAAAGAGAAACTAAACGGGAATAACTTAATAACGTTGCCCACTTTATTCCCATAAGGAGAAGCACGAAAGGCTAATTGGGTACGAACTTAATAATCTTGCTTATAGTTTGCTTCCTTGGGTCTTAATTAGCTTAGGCCGAGGAGTCCACCTTAGAGTAGGTCTTCCAGTTTAGGGGTCTTAAATGGTGCGCGTGAGGCCTATCCAAATCTAGAAATTTAAAAATGTCTGATATGTCTACCTATGCTGTGGGAATTAGTAACCAAATAACGAGATTATCAAATGAGGTCAGCTAGATGGTAAAGTAAAACACCCTCTCTCACCTTATACAGGGTATGGGTATATGCGTGAATGACGGAAGCCTAAACTAGTAAGGCCCCGTAGTTAGTGCCATCTAGTTTATGTTAACATTGAATAAATCATTGAGGAGTGTTAAGTGACCAACAGGTCCGCCTAGGATCCTATGTGATCGAGAGAATCCACCTTATCTATCATTAGATAGTGAGGCGTCAAATAACTAAGGACGTGCGCATGAATATATATAAAGAAACTCCGTAATTTGGAGTCCACTCTTTATTAAATAACCAGCCATGTTCTGGTATAAAGGCTTCATAAATATATGCGTAAATGTTCTATCTCGGTATCGTATTTTGGGTATACTACTGTAACATCCCACATTTTTATCGGTTTGAATTTGAATATTTAAATCTGTTTAAATATTGAAATCGTAATATAAGTGGATTTATATATTAATTAAAACGAAGTTGAACGTATGAAAATATATATTAAATATAATCGAGCCCGTAATATCGCGGCAGTTCGTATTTAACGTTTTGAACTCCAACTGAGTGTACAGGACCCGTTATTAGTCGGATTTTTGCAAAACAAGAAACGTTCGAATCTGTTGAACTATATCTTTCTAATTAAAGTGAAAAATCGATATTTCGGATTATATATTGTAAGTTTTGTCCAAATTAAATATTCAGAAAAGCAGCGACATATTCGTTTATGGCCATAACGATTATTTAAATTGTTTGACTAACATCTGTGGATGCGGGTAACCGGTTGGAGGAATCCAACCGGATTCCTCAGTATTTATATGTACTATTTGTTTTATATATGCACTGTTTGAACCATGTTGAATGGAAATTCAACGTTATGTTGATTTAATAAATATACGATATCGATTAAAAAAGTAGCAACAATCGACCATAAACCCATTTTTTGTTAAGAAGTTGATTGGCCGTCAGGCAAATCAACGACTTTAATTATAAAAATTATATTTTTATAATTAAAGTGAAGTTTTAAACTGTAATAGAAGTTCTATTATAAATTGGTATTTTATTGTAACAACCCGGAAAATGCGAGCTAGTTTAAAATTTTTATTTTGGCAATTTTAGTGAATTTTGCATATTTAAATGAATTATTTTAAATAATATCGACGAGAAATTTATTTTGAATAGAAATCGAACGTATATATTATATACGTCGTCGTTAGAATATAAATAATTATATATAATTATAAAAGGAATTGAAAATGGCGCGGTAGTTCGATAATTCGATTTCAAACTTAAATTGAATGTACCGGGTACAAAATAAACCAGATTTTGGCGAAACCAAAAATAATAGAATCTATTCAAGAATATCTTTCCAACGAATCCAAAAAATTGAAATTTCATAGTGGGAATCAAAAGATATGCCCAGTTGAAAATTCTGAATAGTCGTTATGGAATTCAGGCCCTTAAAAATGGAAATTTTGCAAACGACCTCTGATTTCGGCGAAACCACTTTTGTTGGGTCCGTGATGTCAAGTTATTTCTAGATTCCAAATTTCATAATTTTTCGAATCAATATGTGAGCGTGGAAAAGGAAAACGCGTTTGACCAGTTTTAGTTGATTTTAATCGACTGGAAAATGGCCATTTTTCCAACGGTCTCAGAATTCGACGAAACTAGTTTTGTTAGGACCGTATCGTCAATACGAAGCTAGAAAATATTTTTTGGGATTTATAGAGTTAGTATGTGACCCCAGTGAATTGAAATGCGCGTTTAAATTCAATATATAGAGTTATAAGTTGATTTTAACGGAAACTGATCGAAACGGTCAAATCAGCTTATGGTACATATCCCATTGTGTTCGGAATGGGGGTAATTAGCTATGGACGACAGGCGGTGGGCCTCGTTTAGAGGTCGTATGAAAAAGTCAACTTTTTGTAAATTAAATAATTAAATAAAAAAACCCCTCTCCTCCCTTACTTACTCTCTCAGCCCCCCCCCCCCCCCCGATTTTAATTCGATCAACAGAAGAAAAAAAAAGAAGATGACGGAGGGGCGGAGCGGCCTCCTCCATCGCCCCCGCCACCGCCCAGGGTGGCGCAGCCCACCGCGACCCCCCCTCCGCTGCGCCTTCTCCTTCTTCTCCTCCCTTCGCTCCCTCCTTCGCCTGGAACGCAATCGACCGCGCCCCGCCCCCCCAACCGAAACCCTAGCATCGCCGACTCCCTCAGGTAAACCCGCCACATCCCCAAACCCCCCTCCACCTCTGACGAACCGCCACCCGACGTGAAACCCCCTCCCCTCCTCGATTTCCGCGAAGAACTCCCCTTCCCTTCAATCGATTGCGCCACAAAACCCCTCCTCTCCTTCAAAGACAATGTAAGTTTTAATTTCAAGTTTTATTTATTTTCCTTGAGTTAAAGACTGAATTTTTATTCGATAGGAAATTTAAAGATATGATTTTTATATGATAAGGAAGTTAAAAATATAATTTTTATCGTATGTAAAGGTTGAAAATATAATTTTCATATTATATAGATAATAAAAATATAATCTTTTATATTGTAGAAATATAAAAATATAATTTTTATACATGTAAGATAGTAAAAATATCATCTTTATATATGTAGCAAAATAAAAATGTGATTTTTATAGTGATGTAATTGAAAAGGCGAAATCTTTATAATTGAAAAGGCGAAATCTTTATATTTGAAAAGGTGAAATCTTTATATTTGAAAAGACGAAATCTTTATATAGAGAATAGCGTGATAAAAATATAATCTTTATTATATGAACATCGATATAAAAATAGAATTTTTATCTATATAGTAGCGATGTAAAAATAGAATTTTTATCTATATAGTAGCGATGTAAAAATAGAATTTTTATCTATATAGTAACGATGTAAAAATAGAATTTTTATCTATATAGTAACGATTTAAAAATAGAATTTTTATCTATATAGTAACGATGTAAAAATAGAATTTTTATCCATATGGGGTAATTATAAAAATATGATTTTTATATACATAGCAACGATATAAAAATGTGATTTTTATATATGTAGTGGCTACGGATAACGAAAGTGACAAAAGGCGAGAACAGTGATGATTTCCTACAATAGAAGTGTCGTGGAGTTGGATTAGCTATTTGTGAGAACTTCTCACTCTAAATTTCTTTTTCTAGTTATATATATATATATATATATATATACTAGGATGCAAACGGTGCTTAGCAGCACCCGACACCCGTCGTCCACAGACCATGGACGGCTTGTATGTTTGTTTGATGTGTTGTGATGTTGATGTGAAATCGATAATAAATTGTAGATGGTTGAAATAAATTAATTATTGTTAAAAATATGGTTTTTAACGTGAAAGTGAATAAATAAATAATTATAAACAAATCGGTCGATTTGTTTATATACACCGATTTGACTGATATTGATTGGGACGATAAATTTTACAAATCGCCCAACTGCACAAATAAAAATCTGTGTTTGTTGATTTGAAACCCCACACGGGTGTTGGGATGAAATTTAGCGTACACTAATCCCAATTCTTGAATTGTATGTCGACCGATTGGTCGACAGGCTGTGTAAGCGTTAATTATTTATATTTGATGCTTATGCAGTTGTGTGGTGCACCTTGGATGATGGTTGATTGTTTATCATTGCTATTATATACATGTGTTGTATGGAATCCATATAATTAACATTATATGGTGATTGATTGGGCCTCATTCCAATCGGGAAAATAATGAATATTATCAAAGAAAATTCATGTGTTGAATATAAAAATAGTCATGTGTTGAAACTATTTATGTGTTGAGTAAAATATTTTAATAATAAAATTTACATCTTTATCATATTTAAAATTAGAACTACTTCACGGTGGAGTCTGATTGAAAATCAAACGATAGATACCATAATTTTATAAAATATTTTACATAAAAAAATAGTCATGTGTTGACGATGTTCATGTGTTGAAAGAAATATAGATTCATGTGTTGAATAGAATAAATATTCATTAGTTGAATAGAATAACGAATTTACTGAAAGATGTAAAGCCGTGTAGATTAGAGTTGTGCTATTTTGACGTGAACGATATTTATATCGATTATATTCGTTTTTATAATGAATATAGAAAAGAAGTGATTTCAAAATATAACGTTTTGAAAATATTATCATTTATATAGTAATGATACGAAATATTCAATTTTGATTTGAAATTGAATATAGAGCTGAAATGGTTTTGAAAACGAATTTAAAACGTTTTATAAAATACGTTTTAAAAAGGAAATCGACGAAATATAATATATATATATATATATATATACATATTATATATATAATGGCCTGAATAGAACGTGCCGCGCCGCGGCAGTTCGTGAATTTCGACCATTGACTTCGAATTGACGTTGCGGGAGATCCGACCGTCGGATTCTCCTAAAACCGGAACCGTTGGGTTCGTATTGAAAAGAGCTTTCCAATGAATATTAGAAATTTGAAATCTAACGGTTGGATTTGGAATTATGTCCAAATCAATTTCAGATAAGGTCGTTGTAAGTGCAGTTCGATGGCCGTTGTTGAAAATCGACTGTACGGGCCTTGATAAAACTATTAAACATATTAATAATTTGTGTAAAATCATAATATATGGATTGGAAAGAACTGGGATGAAAAACTCCATATTCGAAAAGATAAAAAATAGATTTTTATCGAAATGAACTAGTTTTGAACTAGAATTAAAATCAATTTATTTCTGAAATAAATAAATTGAATTTGAAAGTGATTTTAAAAATAATCAATATTCCCAATACGTGAATTGGACTGGAGTTGAATCGAAATTAACTTCGGAATATTTCGATGTTGGATTTCGTGACTATACAGATATTGTTACGGGAATTTGAAAGATATATTTTATATCGTTATTTCCAATACGATATTTGTTGGTTTCAGGATTTGATATTGAATATAAGCCGGTATATTTTCTATTCAGAGCCCTGTATTTAATATCAAATGTGATTTGGGTTTGTCGTGAATGGTGTCTTCATTAACACTGTTCTTAAGCCGAATAGAAAAAAAGATTAAATCTTTCTATTTAGATTTAATGAAGTGTATCAATTAAATAATATTTAATTGGAATTGAATTTGAATTGGTTTTTGGGTTTATCATGAGCGGTGTTTTGAACAACACCTGTTCTTTAACCCGATTAACAATAGAGTGTGATTTTGGGTTTATCGTGAATCGTGTTTTAGGTGACATTGGTTCTTTAACCCAGTTAAAGACAGGATATTGATTTTTGAGAAGATTAAAACTAAGTGGAGTTTTAATGAATCTTTAATTAGATTGAAATGTGAATTGATAGTTTAAATTATCAAATCTGAAAGGTGATCGAGAATGGAGTACCACCAGTTTTGCTCCAAAGCGATAGTTAAATCTTTAATTAGATTTGAACGTGAAATGGTAATTAATTTTACCAATAGCACCGTGGTGTTAGATATGGAGTATTACCAGTTTTGCTCTAAGGGACGAATAGGTTGGGATTGGGAAATAAAATAAATAATTACTTCGGTGTGGTTCGCTAATCCCGACTAGTTTGGAAAACCATAACATGGTTTGAAATGATATCCAAAGGAAGAATAAAGAATAAATTTAGAAGAATTTATCTTGGATAAAATTAATGGGAACCTTTCCCTAAGAATGTGATTTTGTGAATAAAAGAATATTATGAATTGGAATGAGGCATTTGTTGTGTTTGTGTAACATTTGTTTATCATATACGTGGGATATGCGAGGAAAGTGCCTCCGGTTTCGTTCAGACCCAGAACGAACTTGTAAATGGATTGTGTGTCTGACATTGGATTTTATTCTGTGTTGATTGATCTCTATTAAATATACATCTGTTTGGCGGTGGAGAATTTATTCTCTTGCTTAACGCCCTTCACTGAGACGTACGAGCTCAGAGGTTGTATATCGATGGACATCAGTCGCATGGAGTGAATTGCCAGTGTGGCACGCGTAAGTGGCAATTGATCAAGGCTTCTGTTGAAAAGCAAAGTCTTGTGGTTGATGATCAAAGCACGGCCTATGTGGCGTAGCTTTGTGTATAGCATGAATTCGCGAGCCTCACACCTCGGTATGAGTCAAAAACGGGAGAGGAACCGCTGGGAGAGCACGACGTTTCTTTCTAGCTAGGGTGGTGTCAGTGACCTACCAGTCCTGACATTTATATACTTTTCACCTGTGTGGTTGTTGGATACGAGGCGCCTCGGATATTGGTCTGTAAGGACCAAGAAACGTGTGTTCAGGAATTGCCAATCCTCAAAAGTAAGAGAGGACCGGCCCAGCCGATTCCAAGGATCATAATGGAGTCCTGGGACATTTGCTAGAGTGTCTCGAATCGGAGAGGAGCTTGCCCCTTGCCTCGACTCATGACGGAAATCCAATTTCCAATACGTGATATTGCGGTTTTAATTGTAGTACTAGTATGGCGACATGATATATGGTACTCATGCCGTCTATGATTGATATTTATGATTGAAATTGTTTTGACACTATACACTTATAATAGTGTCAAATGATTTGTTTTAAACGTACCAAGCATGTTTGGCTATTATAAGGGAAAACCCTATCCTCCGGCTTGCGTTGCAATGTGTGATGGGACCTGGGTCTTATAATTGCTTCATTTTTTTCCAAAGAGCATTGCGCTGTTTTGTTATATGCACTAGTATTCTTGGGAGGAAACCCGTTCCGTGTTATACGGCGTGGTCCCTTGAATTACTCTTTTAAAGTAAAGTTTTAAATAACTGTTTTAGTTCTCACACCAGTCACATGACTGACCTAGAGTTTATTGTTTTAACTTAAACTCTGGGTGCCCCTATTTCCCACACGGGCAGCTAGTAGTTTTGGTTTTGCAGATTTATATCCACAGGGTCTTGATTTACAGCTGGAACGATGCTCGGAAAGCTCTGTATCCGCGTATCACTTTCAGTTGTGTTTTGTATATTTTTCCGTTGCTATGTAATTTATGGTAATCTCTGATATCATTCGAATGTATTTTATTCATTTATACTCTGTATATTCTTGTATCTAATGGAATTGTTGTAATAACAATGAAAAGTTCTTCCGTCTGCGTTCTGATTCGTCTTGTCCTCAACGCAATCCGTGCTTTCCTACACGGGGAAGTTCGGGTCGTGTCAGTTTGGTATCAGAGCTTTGGTTTACAGAGCTCGAGAACAAGACACATTAGAACAGAACGAAAGAATTCATCAGATATTGGATTAGCAATATCCAATTAGAATAACTCGTTAGAGATAGGATCAGTAGTATCCTAGAACGAGTGTGAAGAGTATATTTTTTTCAAATGAAAACAATTTTGTTTTGAAATTTTAAATCGCTTTATACGTATTTGAATATTTATTTGTTTTGAATTTGGACAATCGAGTATATAAAGATTTCGCGTATACGCGTCATGAACGTATATTCGAAGTTTTAATATACTGGATAGATATAGAATCACGCTCTAGTCGCCCGGAGATGATGTTGATAATGACCATGGCATTATCAATATTTATGTTCGTGTTCCGAAGGTGTGGTTTCTATATATTTCAATAGACTGGTGTGAGAACCAAAATTAGCTAGAATACATTGTTGTGAATTGGCATCAAAAACATGATTTTTGCATATGTATCAAAATTATGAATTTGAAACTCTAATTCACTAACTGATTGATGTTTGTGTTGTTTGTTTATTTGTTTGTTTATTTGTTTGATAATTTTGAACCATTTAGCCTAATAGAATCGAATATTGAATTGTATTGAAAATTGGTCGCATATGCATGCATATACATGTGCTTACGTTGAACAGGTAATAGCAAGGAGGCTAGAGCAGGAGAATAAAATTTGTTTGCCCGATAAATAGGTACATGTTTACTATAATTTACTGTTTTGTTTGGGTGATGATGATTTTATGAGCCGATTGGCTTTTTCTTTTTCTTTTTGAGATCAGAAGGCCTATATGGCAATTTCGGGATTTTCCCGGTGCTCCCGGTGCAGGAGAGGTTATGGCGAAATTTTTCGAAAATTTAGGGTGTTAGCCAAATTTTTGAAGAATTTGAAAACTCTCAAAAACTGAAAAGTTGGAGAATGGAAGCCAGATCGAAAGTAGAGTTGATTAATCAAACAACTTTCGACTTTGTTCCTTTTCGGGGACGAAAAGTTTTAAGCGGAGGAGAATGTAACTACTCGGAAAATGCAAGCCAGTTTAAAATTTTTATTTTGGCAATTTTAGTGAATTTTGCATATTTAAAATGAATTATTTTAATAATATCGACGAGAAATTTATTTTGAATAGAAATCGAACGTATATATTATATACGTCGTCGTTAGTATATAAATAATTATATATAATTATAAAAGGAATTGAAAATGGTGCGGTAGTTCGATAATTCAATTTCAAAATTCAATTGAATGTACCGGGTGCAAAATAAGCCGGATTTTGGCGAAACCAAAAATAATAGAATCTATTCGAGAATATCTTTCCAACGAATCCGAAAAATTGAAATTTCATAGCGGGAATCAAAAGATATGTCCAGTTGAAAATTCTGAATAGTCGCTATGGAATTCAGGCCCTTAAAAATGGAAATTTTGCAAACAACCTCGGATTTCGACGAAACCACTTTTGTTGGGTCCGTGATGTCAAGTTATTTCTAGATTCCAAATTTCATAATTTTTTGAATCAATATGTGAGCGTGGCAAAGGAAAACGCGTTTGACCAGTTTTAGTTGATTTTAATTGACTGGAAAATGGCCATTTTTTCCAATTGTCTCAGAATTCGACGAAACTAGTTTTGTTAGGACCGTATCTTTAATACGAAGCTAGAAAATATTTTTCTGGGATTTATAGAGTTAGTATGTGACCCCAGTGAATTGAAATGCGCATTCAAATTCAATATATAGAGTTATATGTTGATTTTAACGGAAACTGATCGAAACGGTCGAATCAGCTTATGGTACATATCCCATTGTGTTCGGAATGGGGGTAATTAGCTATGGACGACAGGCGGTGGGCCTCGTTTAGAGGTCGTATGAAAAAATCAACTTTTTGTAAATTAAATAATTAAATAAAAAAAAACCTCTCCTCCCTTACTCTCTCAGGACCCCCCCCCCCCCCATTTTAATTCGATCAACATAAAAAAAAGAGAAGACGACGGAGGGGCGGAGCGACCTCCTCCATCGCCACCGCCACCGCCCAGGGTGGCGCAGCCCACCGCGACCCCCCCCTCTGCTGCGCCTTCTCCTTCTTCTCCTCCCTTCGCTCCCTCCTTCGTGTGGAATGCAACCGACCGCCCTCCCCCCCCCAACCGAAACCGCATCGCCGACCCCCTCAGGCGGACCCGACACATCCCCAAACCCCCCTCCACCTCTGACGAACCACCCGACGTGAAACCCTCCCCTCCTCGATTTCAGCGAAGAACTCCCCCTCCCTTCAATCGATTGCGCCACAAAACCCCTCCTCTCCTTCAAAGACAATGTAAGTTTTAATTTCAAGTTTAATTTATTTTCCTTGAGTTAAAGACTGAAATTTATTCGATAGGAAAGTTAAAGATATGATTTTTATATGATAAGGAAGTTAAAAATATAATTTTTATCGTATGTAAAGGTTGAAAATATAATTTTCATATTATATAGATAATAAAAATATAATCTTTTATATTGTAGAAATATAAAAATATCATCTTTATGTATGTAGCAAAATAAAAATCTGATTTTTATAGTGATGTAATTGTAAAGGCGAAATCTTTATAATTGAAAAGGCGAAATCTTTATATTTGAAAAGGTGAAATCTTTATATTTGAAAAGACGAAATCTTTACGTAGAGAATAGCGTGATAAAAGTATAATCTTCATTATATGAACATCGATATAAAAATAGAATTTTTATCTATATAGTAGCGATGTAAAAATAGAATTTTATCTATATAGTAGCGATGTAAAAATAGAATTTTTATCTATATAGTAACGATGTAAAAATAGAATTTTTATCCATATGGGGTAATTATGAAAATATGTTTTTTATATACATAGCAACAATATAAAAATGTGATTTTTATATATGTAGTGGCTACGGACAACGAAAGTGACAAAAGGCGAGAACAGTGATGATTTCCTACAATAGAAGTGTCGTGGAGATGGATTAGCTATTGGTGAGAACTTCTCACTCTAAATTTCTTTTTCTAGTTATATATATATACTAGGATGTAGATGGTGCTTAGCAGCACCCGACACCTGTCGTCCACAGACCATGAACGGCTTGTATGTTTGTTTGATGTGTTGTGAAATTGTTTATGATGTTGATGTGAAATCGATAATAAATTATAGATGGTTGAAATAAATTAATTATCGTTAAAAATATGGTTTTTAACGTGAAAGTGAATAAATAAATAATTATAAACAGATCGGCCGATTTGTTTATATACACTGATTTGACTGATATTGATTGGGATGATAAATTTTACACATCGCCCAACTGCACAAATAAAAATCTGTGTTTGTTGATTTGAAACCCCACACGGGTGTTGGGATGAAATTTGGCGTACACTAATCCCAATTATTTAATTGTATGTCGACCGATTGGTCGACAGGCTGTGTAAGCGTTAATTATTTATATTTGATGCTTATGCAGTTGTGTGGTGCACCTTGGATGATGGTTGATTGTTTATCATTGCTATTATATATATGTGTTGTATGGAATCCATATAATTAACATTATATGGTGATTGATTGGGCCTCATTCCAATCGGGAAAATAATGAATATTATAAAAGGAAATTCATGTGTTGAATATAAAAATAGTCATGTGTTGACAATGTTCATGTGTTGAAACTATTTATGTGTCGAGTAAAATATTTTAATAATAAAATTTACATCATTATCATATTTAAAATTAAAACTACTTCATGGTGGAGTCTAATTGAAAATCAAACGATAGATACCATAATTTTATAAAATATTTTACATAACAAAAATAGTCATGTGTTGACGATGTTCATGTGTTGAAAGAAATATAGATTCATGTGTTGAATAGAACAAATATTCATTTGTTGAATAGAATAACGAATTTACTGAAAGATGTAAAGCCGTGTAGATTAGAGTTGCGCTATTTTGACGTGAACGATATTTATATCGATTATATTCGTTTTTATAATGAATATAGTAAAGAAGTGATTTCAGAATATAACGTTTTGAAAATATTATCATTTATATAGTAATGATACGAAATATTCAATTTTGATTTGAAATTGAATATAGAGTTGAAATGGTTTTGAAAACGAATTTAAAACGATTTATAAAATACGTATTAAAAAGGAAATCGACGAAATATATATAATATATATATATTATATATAATGGCCTGAATAGAACGCGCCGCGCCGCGGCAGTTCGTGAATTTCGACCATTGACTTCGAATTGACATTGCGGGAGATTCGACCGTTGGATTCTCCTAAAACTGGAACCATTGGGTTCGTATCGAAAAGAGCTTTCCAATGACTATTAGAAATTTGAAATCTAACGGTTGGATTTGGAATTATGTCCAAATCAATTTCAGAAAAGGTCGCTGTAAGTGCAGTTTGATGGCCGCTGTTGGAAATCGACTGTACGGGCCTTGATAAAACTATTAAAAATATTAATAATTTGTGTAAAATCATAATATATGGATTGGAAAGAACTGGGATGAAAAACTCCATATTTAAAAAGATAAAAATAGATTTTTATCGAAATGAACTAGTTTTAAACTAGAATTAAAATCAATTTATTTTTGAAATAAAAAAATTGAACTTGAAAGTGATTTTAAAAATAATCAATATTCCCAATACGTGAATTGGACTGGAGTTGAATCGAAATTATCTTCGGAATATTTCTATGTTGGATTTCGTGACTATACAGATATTGTTATGAGAATTTGAAAGATATATTCTATATCGTTATTTCCAATACGATATTTGTTGGTTTCAGGGTTTGATATTGAATATAAGTGGTATATTTTCTATTCAGAGCCTTGAATTTAATACAAATGTGATTTGGGTTTGTCGTGAATGGTGTCTTCATTGACACTGTTCTTAAGCCCAATAGAGAAAAAGATTAAATCTTTCTATTTAGATTTAATGAAGTGTATCAATTAAATAATATTTAATTGGAATTGAATTTGAATTGGTTTTTGGGTTTATCGTGAGTGGTGTTTTGAACAACACCTGTTCTTTAACCCGATTAACAATAGAGTGTGATTTTGGGTATATCGTGAATCGTGTTTTAGGTGACATTGGTTCTTTAACCCAGTTAAAGACAGGATATTGATTTTTGAGAAGATTAAAACTAAGTGGAGTTTTAATGAATCTTTAATTAGATTGAAATGTGAATTGATAATTTAAATTATCAAATCTGAAGTTGATCGAGAATGGAGTACCACTAGTTTTGCTCCAAAGCGATAGTTAAATCTTTAATTAGATTTGAACGTGAAATGGTAATTAATTTTACCAATAGCACCGTGGTGTTAGATATGGAGTATCACCAGTTTTGCTCCAGGGGACGAATAGGTTGGGATTGGGAAATAAAATAAATAATTACTTCGGCGTGGTTCGCTAATCTCGACTAGTTTGGAAAACCATAACATGGTTTGAAATGATATCCAAAGGAAGAATAAAGAATAAATTTAGAAGATAAAATTAATGGGAACCTTTCCCTAAGAATGTGATTTTGTGAATAAAAGAATATTCTGAATTGGAATGAGGCGTTTGTTGTGTTTGTGTAACATTTGTTTATCATATACGTGGGTTATTCAGAAAGGCCGGGGTTATACCCATTCTGAATAACCGATTCGACGAGATGTCGAAGATGAAGACGGTGGTTGAAGACCGGAAGTCTTCACATCGTTTGGGTGATTACTGATGTTCTTGATTGGGCTGTACACCCAAGATGAGGGAATCAGTTGGTGATCGTCCAGATGCACTTGGAGATGGATGGATATGCGAGGAAAGTGCCTCCGGTTTCTTTCAGACCCAGAACGAATTTGTAAATGGATTGTGTGTCTGACATTGGATTTTATTCTGTGTTGATTGATCTCTATTAAATATACATCTGTTTGGTGGTGGAGAATTTATTCTCTTGCTTAACGCCCTTCTCTGAGACGTACGAGCTCAGAGGTTGTATATCGATGGACATCAGTCGCATGGAGTGAATTGCCAGTGTGGCATGCGTAAGTGGCAATTGATCAAGGCTTCTGTTGAAAAGCAAAGTCTTGTGGTTGATGATCAAAGCACGGCCTGTGTGGCGTAGCTTTGTGTATAGCGTGAATTCGCGAGCCTCACACCTCGGTATGAGTCAAAAACGGGAGACGGACCGCTGGGAGAGCACGACGTTTCTTTCTAGCTTGGGTGGTGTCAGTGACCTACCAGCCCTGACATTTATATACTTTTCACCTGTGTGGTTGTTGGATACGAGGTGCCTCGGATATAGGTATGTAAGGACCGGGAAACGTGTGTTCAGGAATTGCCAATCCTCAAAAGTAAGAGAGGACCGGCCCAGCCAATTCCAAGGATCATAGTGGGATCCTGGGACATTTGCTAGAGTGTCTCGAATCGGAGAGGAGCTTGCCCCTTGCCTCGACTCATGACGGAAATCCAATTTCCAATACGTGATATTGTGGTTTTAATTGTAGAACTAGTATGGCGACATGATATATGGTACCCATGCCGTCTATGATTGATATTTATGACTGAAATTGTTTTGACACTATACACTTATAATAGTATCAAATGATTTGTTTTAAACGTACCAAGCATGTTTGGCTATTATAAGGGAAAACCCTATCCTCCGGCTTGCGTTGCATTGTGTGATGGGACCTGGGTCTTATAATAGCTTCATTTTTTTCCAAAGAGCATTGCGCTGTTTTGTTATATGCACTAGTATTCTTAGGAGGAAACCCGTTCCGTGTTATACGGCGTGGTCCCTTGAATTACTATCTTTTAAAGTAAAGTTTTAAATAACTGTTTTAGTTCTCACACCAGTCACATGACTGACCTGGAGTTTATTGTTTTAACCTAAACTCTGGGTGCCCCTATTTTCCACACGGGCAGCTTATAGTTTTGGTTTTGCAGATTTATATCCACAGGGTCCTGATTTACAGCTGGAATGATGCTCGGAAAGCTCTTTATCCGCGTATCACTTTCAGTTGTGTTTTGTATATTTTTCCGCTGCTATGTAATTTATGATAATCTCTGATATCATTCGAATGTATTTTATTCATTTATACTCTGTATATGCTTGTGTTTGATGGAATTGTTGTAATAACAATGAAAAGTTCTTCCGTCTACGTTCTGATTCGTCTTGTCCTCAACGCAATCCATGCTTTCCTACACGGGGAAGTTCGGGTCGTGTCAGTTATAGTTCGTTTTTATAAAAAAAAATGATTATTTGATATTTAAATAAGTTATGAAGCTGTAATTATCCTGGAGTGAATAATTTGGATAATTATTTTAAAGCAAACAGTTAAGAAACATTATTAGATTAATTATATAAATCTAATGGTAAGAAGTAAATAAAATCAATTAACGAATTTACTGATGTAATGAAGTTGATTAAATCAACTGTTTATTTGGAAAATGATTATTAGATTAATTGTCTTCAGTTCATCTAATGAAAATAACTTAGCGGTAAACTGATCAAAAATTAAGAAGATTCCTTATTAATTACCCTTTTTAATTAATGAGGTATTAAATAATTATTTAACCAACATAATTAGTTATTGTTTATATACAGTAGGCAACCAATCTATTTTAGATTAATAGTGAAGTAAATTGTTTACTACAGCAATGATGAAGTAAAATATTATTTAATTATTTTTAATTAAACAATTGTTTCTTAAATGGACCTCATTTAAGATGTTATTGAATTAGTGATGAGATGTTACTTACATTATGTAAAATGGCTCAAATAAAAGTAAAATTTCAAGAGATGAAGAACGTAAAGGTATTTTGTTTAAAGATGTTATAAATATAATTGTATAACGAAGACGCAACAAAGAGCTAATATTTAAATAAATAGTTGTAAACAACGGAGTTTTCAAATTAAGGATATGGCATCATAAAACCATATTTAAATAAAGCAAGAAATATGATTTGACGGATTATAAGTAATAAGGAGTTTAGAGTTACGAACTTATATCTATTCTAAGATATGAATGTGGTTGATCAAGGTCTGAGAGGTAAATAAAATACCCCAACTTGAACGACTTCACTATTATCGAGGGATGGTATTGGTTTGTAACAGAAAGAGATGTCGAGATTTGTTATAAAATGGAATATAACAGCGTATTGCAAGTTTTTGAACTATAACGATAAATCAGCGTTGTTGACCAAGCTTAAGCGTGATTTTTATATATAGCACTACTCCCTAGGGAATGTAAATAGTTTGGTTTGAAATCCACTTATTCTAAAGTAATAAGTAACAATGTTTGTACGAAGAAATTTAAGAATTAGGTTAGACAGAAAAATTGGAGAATCGTTTTAGAAAACGATGACATCATTTCGATGTTTGGAATAGGATTAGAATGAAATAACACTATTAGGAATTGGAACTATAATTCGATGACGTCAATGCAGTAAAGGAAATTATTTTAGGAATTATAGTCTGATAGGATAATTAATCTTTAGTTTTAAACCAATAAATTATAATAGGACAGGTAATCAATATTTTGTTATAAACTTGATATTGATTTAACGAGGAGTTGACTTAGAAACAGAGTTTACAAAGTGGAATGGGCATATAGAAAATTATGAAAGAGATTTCGGTAAACAAGATAAGGGTAATTATTACTTGAATAAAGAGATTATTCGATAAAGGTGTTCAGATTTATATAATAGGGATGATATTTGCATTTTAAAGTGAATAATGTTTTAAAAGTGAATGTTTGGCAGATTAAAATGTTTATAATGAAATTGGAAATATTTTTCCAATGTAGATAGGGTATATTATCCAAGTGTAGAAAATAAAGAATGTGAAAACAATGAAATGTTTCGAACGTTAATAACGTATATTTTCTGGAACATGGGAGAATGAGAGTTTATAATAACTGGGAATGTTTTCCAAAAAGTGTGAAAAGGCTAAAACGGGATTTGGGAAATATCTGGTAAGATATGGGAATGCGAATAATAAAAACAAATGTTAAATAAAAAGTGCCTATGGTTGTGTGATGTTTAGTTGTACATCTGAATGGATGTTGTTTTTACTTCGATAGTTAAATAACCGACTATCGAAGTGTTTTGACCATCGTTGTCAATACGGAGAGACCGGTTGGATATATTATACAAAAACCACTCTGTATAGGCATAAGCGCTGCGAATTATATTATGCTGAAAAAAATTGAAGACGAAGTGAAATGCAAGGGTCGTCCTGTTCCAGAATGGTGTTTTCTGTTTGTCCAGTCCCAGGACAACTTGTATGGAAGAATGTCTGATAGAGTATTCCTGACATATCACATAAGACAATCTTTCAGAATATTATATCTGGTGGCGAAGAAACTCGTTTCTCTTAGCTATCATACCCGTAATATTTCTGGGAAATCAACTAGTGATTCGACGGGTCTGATGATGTGGCATTCAAAGTGAATGGTGGCCAGATGTTCTGAATATATACGTAGCCTCAAGCCTCACAATCCGGAAATGAAAAAAATTGGGTAGGCAGCATGGCTAGTTGGGTCGTACCCAAGTAGGGTGTATTGTCATCGGTCTATAGAAAATTCATATTTGTTCTTCTTTCGATTCTGTACCTTCGGATTAAGGTTGGATGGCCAACAACCGTGGGTGACAATATATTCGATACACTCAAGCTAAATGAGTGGTCGGTCATGTGTGGGCCGGGTTGCAAGATGTTCTTGTTGAATCCTAGTGTATCCCCTCTAGAGTACACTGATCGGGAGGTGGACCCATACCTTGTCATATTTGGAATCCAATCTCCAATAAGCGCCCTGCGATTTTTTATTTTTTTACTATGTATGTGGAGCGCGAGATGCAAGCGTTCTGCTATTTGGTTATTTATTTGATTAGACATTATTATAATATCATGGGATTTTGATATCAAAATATTTGGGTTATAGTAAGGGAAAAACCGTCCACGTTTATGTGTGGGCTAGTCTTACTATTTTCCTTTTCCTTTTAAAGGATTTTCAAAGTTAAACGATATGGTTAGAATTTACTCACATCAGTCCCATGACTGACCCAGAGTTTATTATGTTTGTTTTCCCTTAACTCTTGGGTGCCCAAATTTGTACGAGCAATCAAGTGTTTCAGGCTTTTATAGATACACTTGGAGGAGCTCGAAGCAGGAGGTTTCACTACTAGTTATTTAGAGATTATTTTCGTTGTGATGTATAAGTGTTATACTCTGATATGGTATGTATGTAACAACCCGTATTTTAGTAACGTGTTATAACCATAAATCTAGGCAGAATTAAATTTTAAATTAAGAACCAAGGGAAACGGGTTGCGCCATTGCGTTCATCTTGGAATTCTGCATGAAATCGAGCCCGAGTTTTCGAAAATCGGAGTCCGTATGACCAAGTTATGGCTCCCCAAAGTTTCAGAAATATTTAGAGTTCAAAACAGCTCGAATTCGAATTCAAAATTCGAATTTCAAACGTAGAACAGACTGGGCGGGAAATTTTCCGCCTAGACCCAGGTCGACTGGGGAGTCGACTGGGCAGTCGACACCCCCAGGACCAGGTCGACTGCGCAGTCGACTTGGTAGTCGACCTGGTCACCTAGCCTGCTTTTGAGCCAGATGTATCTGGTCTCGTTGCCTGTCCAGATTCATTCTCTAAACACTATATAAACAGCCCCTGACCCTAGACTTTCTATCACATTCTTGTCCGACCATATGCTGCTGAAGTTCTGACTGGAAGATAGAGAATAAGGAGGCTATTCAGGACTTTGTTAGTGCTACGTTGGTTTGGGGTTTGCTAGAGATTCTGCTTCTACTCTTTTTTGCTTTCTCATTCTCTAGACTACGATCTATAAGCCCTTTGTCACTCTTAGATTTAAACTATAAATTTAACCTGAACATGATGTAAACTGAAATTGTGCCTAAACATGATAACTAAGTTGGATCTACTCTTGTATATCTTGGATCTATAACTATCACTTGTAAATCCGTTATTTTGAATCTAGTTTTGTACACCCCAGATCTATTCTTCTAAAATGTTGACTTATGGAATATCAGTATGAACTTGATTTGGATATATTCATGTTTAATCTAAAACCTCTTTTACGATCTTTATCTTGCCATGCCTGTGATGTTGAAACTATTATTGGGGTACTATTTTATGTCAATCCTTTACCATGTCTATCACCATGTCCTGTCAAGTTGATGTTGAGACCCTATTTCATATGCCTGTAATGTTATAATCATCATACTTAACTCGTGAACACCTTTACCATTCTATGACTATCCTGTTTGTGTTATTCCCTATTTTGACACGTTGTATTAATGCGAATTCACGTACGTTGGGGATACGTTTTGGGTAGATTAGGCAAACTTGAAAATTGGCTATGGAATTGACATGATATGACATGAAAATATGACATGAAAACTTGACATGAGAATAAGCTTGAAAACATGAATTTGGGACATGACAATTAGATAACTTGAAAATGGCCAACTCGAGGTTGGGTTGAATTTGCAACGTAAATCTGCCCGGAACCGCCCGGCAAATCCAGTAGTTGCAAATAATAGGACCCAATGTGAGTAGTTGGTCATATAGCACTTTAAACCCGAGGTTAGACTAGGTTATGGTGTAAATCTGCCCGGAACCGCCCGACACATCCAGTAACCGTAACCAAGTCTAATGTGAGGTTGGGGTGCGTTAAGTGAATTAATGCCACGTGGTAAGGTTAAGTCATGGACCCCTTGAATATACTTAACCAATTTGACATGTCGATTTGATAGGGTTAAGTCATGAGCTTTTTTAATGACAATACTTAACCTATTAGAAATCCTAGCCACATGGTCCCTTTCAGTAGTAACCCACTTAGAAGTATCACGATACCCTGGGGACTAGGCAGGGTGGGGCACGATTACTGGGCTGATTGTAAGCGACCAAGAATAACGGCTGAGTAAGGTGCGCCAGTGTAGGTTTCAGGCGGACTAGGGTCGTGCACTTAGTCCGGAGTTGAAAAAGTAGGCATGGGCACCCGTAGTACTACATTGTGCGTGCTTGATTTGTGTCAGTGGTTGACACCCTAGGACCTGATACACCCTAGGGTGGACCTAGCACATGTGACTACATTCCGCGATTGGGCCGTATGACACCGATACATGACGAGTAAAGCCGATCGATTAGGATGGACTGTTGGGCCCGTATTGGGTCATTTCATGTTATTGGGTTTAGTGATCAATTCTGGATTTATACTTGACATGGATTTGGACACTAGTACAGTTAGTGCAGTAAACCTTGTATATGCGATGCCACTCTTATCCTGTCACCTTTTATTATCATGCCAGTCCAGTTATTATCTTTATGTTTAATCTTAATTTCTCATGTCCAATTAACTTTATTAGTTTTTATGCTGATAGTCACTAGGGCTTACCAGTCTTTTTGACTGACCCGTTTTCTTCCACCTCTTTTTCTTTCGTTTCCCCCCAGGTTCTCAGGGAGGAAACTCTAGCTCTTAGCTTGGACTTTGCTTGCTTTCTGACAGCTCATGTAAGGTTTGGTCTTGAGCTATGCTATGGCTGCACTCATGCTCTTTTTGGGGAATAATATTGGACTTATGTTGTTTTAAGTACTTTGCTTCTTAGAACTTGATCTAATGAAATAATGACTTGGTATTTTGATGTAAGTGATTTTGACTCTATTTTCCACGTAATGAGATTTGGTTAAATTTATATCTGCTGCTTTATATACTCTGTTTAATTTATGTTCTGTCTTGTGTTCTCTGTGCCTGTTTACTAGATAATACCCCTCCAAAACTAGTGCATTCCCTTTGTGAGTGACCCTAGCAGAGGTGGGGTGTTACATTTGGTATCAGAGCAGAAGGTTACCAGACTGGGCAAAAGTTTTAAAAACTTCCTGAAAATTATTTTCAAAACCCTTTATAAAGAAGCATTTTTCAAGAAAAGTTCTCTTTTTAAGAAAAGGCTATTCCCCAAAAGCCATTAGCACTTTCCTTGTTTCCTCGTTTGAATCTTTTTCTTTTCGTTTTTCAGCATGGCCGATCTTAACCTTCCCGAGGGAGTACCCATACCCGGATGGTTCCGAAGGTACTTGGAAGCTAGGGCCAACGATACGGGCCCGGCAGACATCCCTTCTCCTCCTCCTCCAGTAGCCGCGGTTCCTCCTCCTCCTCCCGGCACCGCCTTCGCCAAAATATGCAAAGACTTTATTATAGGAATGGGCAGCAAAAGCTTTCTTGGAACTGAGACCTTCGCTGAGGCACGAAACTGGTTAAAGGAGACTGAAGACCTATTCGTTATCTTCGAGATGGAGGATCATAGGAAAGTTCAGTTGGCAGCATGGTTGTTAAAAGAGGAAGCTGCATTTTGGTGGGAAGTCACCAACGCTACCAGACCAATTGAGACTTGGGTAGACTTTAAAGAGAGGTTTGGGCTTAAATTCTTATCGTCAGCAGAAGCGAACCTTCAGATGGAGAGGTTCCTGGCACTCAAGCAAGGGGACATGTTTGTTAGGGAGTACGTGAATAAGTTTAATCAGCTTGCTCGGTTTGGTTTGGACTTAGTCAACACAGCTGAGAAGAAGGCTCTACGATTTTCTCGAGGATTGAGCGAGCCACTCCACACTATGGCCATGACTCATGTGCCCATGGGGGCGACCTTTGAAAGCTTGGTGAATATGGCCCTACTTCATGAGGAAGACAAGGGTGACAAAAAGGAGGTTAAGTCTAATGAGACTCAGAACAAGAAGGTTGACTTCAAGAAGGGAGGCAACAAGAATAACAAGAATAACAAGGGCAACAACAACAATGCTAACAAGCCACGTGAGACGAGGAAGTGCAACTTTTGTGGTATCACGGGACATATAGCTAAAGACTGTAGGAGGAAGAAAAGAAAGTTGGGTGAATGCTTTCACTGCGGGGATACTGGACACATCAGTAAGGATTGCCGTAAGAAGCAAGGACAGGGGCTAGGGCAGACACAGCAGGCAGGACCTTCTAGAGGGCAGTTGCAGGCTCTCAACACCACTCTAGCTCTTGACCGAGGTAGTAATATTTCTGTAGAAAGCCTTGTTTACATTTCTGAATTTCTTGTTCGAATCTTATTTGACTCTGGCGCATCGCATACTTTTATCTCTTCTGATATTGTTGAAAATCTGCACTTAAGTACAAGTCTAGTTGATGATCTCGTTAGTGTTTCAAATCCGATTGGGGGCTCCGCCCATTTATCTATGATTTGTGTTGATTTGAGGATTTCCATCTTAAGTGTGGAATTCACGTGTAATGCTTATGTTCTTGGATTCATGGGATATGGTTTAATTCTGGGCATGGATTGTTTGTCCAATTATGGAGCTATCCTTGATTGTGAACGAAGGGTAGGAGGCTCATGACACGCCTTGGTAATACCCTTGAACTTTCTTGTAACCCGAAGAGTCCGGTCATGTTATGTTATCTTGAATCTCTCGACTCGTCCGTCGACAATCTTCAATCTGTGAGGGTGGCCCGAGAATATCCTGATGTTTTTGATGAGGTGAAGGGGTTACCCCCTAAATGCGAGATAGACTTCCGTATTTATCTTGTTGATAATGCCAAGCTAGTTTCATTGCCTGTTAGGCACATGGCCCCACGAGAAAGAAGAGAGCTTAGCAAGCAAATCAAGGAGTTGCTTGAGAAAAATTTCATTAGGCGAAGCATTTCTGAATGGGGTGCTCCTGTGGTATTTGCTACTAAGGCGGATGGTTCGCTTCGTCTGTGCGTAGATTATCGTGAGTTAAATAAGCTGACGAAGAAGAATAGGCACCACTACCAAGAATCGATGATCTTTTTGACCAGCTTGTGGGAGCATCTGTTTTCTCTCAACTCGATCTAGCCACAGGATTCCATCAACTTAGAGTGGCTGAGGATAGCATTGACAAAACTGCGTTTAGGACTCCAGATGGGTTCTTCGAATGGCTCGTCATGCCGTTTGGGTTAACGAATGCACCCGCGTACTTTGTAGACCTAATGAGTAGGGTGTTTCGGGAGTTCCTTAACAAGTTCGTGGTGGTTTTTGTGGACAATATTATAATCTTCTCAAAGGATGAAGAAGAGCATGCTAGACACCTCAGGGAAGTCATGGATACGCTTAGAGCACACCAGTTAAAGGATAAGTTCTCCAAATGCCATTTTTGGAGGGAGGAAGTTCGGTTTCTTGGGCACGTAGTTTCTAAGCAAGGTTTAGCCGTGGACCCCGCAAAGGTAGTTGCGGTGCAAGACTGGAAAACTCCTAAGAACACAACAGAGGTGAGAAGCTTTCTTGGTTTGGCGGGCTTTTATAGGAAGTTCATTAAGGACTTCGCTAAGATTTCAGCCCCTCTTACTAAGTTAGCGAAGATAAACCTAGCGTTTGCATGGGACATAGAATGTGAGACTGCTTTCCAGAGACTCAAGAGAGCCCTCACCACAGCTCGAGTTTTAGCATTACCCGATGGAGGAAAAATGTTTACGGTGTACACAGATGCGTGCAGCACGGGATTAGGCGCTGTCCTAATGCAAGAAGGAAGAGTGATATGCTATGGGGGTAGACAACTTAAAGTTCATGATAAGAACTATCCCACACATGACTTGGAGTTAGCCACGATTGTTTTTGCACTTAAAGCTTGGCGCCATTATCTCCTAGGGGAGAGATTCGAGTTGTACACCGACCACAAATCGCTTAAGTATCTCTTTTCGCAAAAAGATTTGAACCTGAGATAGCAGCGGTGGATGGAATTCTTGGCCTCATATGACTTCGATATAACTTATACCCCTGGCAAGGGTAACGTGGTGGCGGATGCGCTAAGTAGAAAGAGGTTGACTTTGAGCCTCTTATTTGTTGAAAGAAAAAGTCTAGAGTTTATAGCGACCTTTGATTTTACGCATGCTGTTGAGTCATTGACTGATATGTTAGCATCTCTTGAGCTAAGACCTACGCTTCTAGATCAAGTAGGGACTTCGCAGAAAGAAGACCCACAGATAGTCGAAATCATGGACAAGTTAATCAGTGGTGAGACGTCAAGTCACCTTGGTAGGTATGCCATTGATGACAAAGGATGGCTAAGGCGCGATGGAAGGCTATGTGTTCCACTAGTGGGAGACTTAGTAAATAAAGTTCTCGAAGAGGCGCATCACTTGAAGATGACTATACATCCCGGAGGGGATAAGATGTACAGAGATATGAAACGCATTTTCTTTTGGGCCGGAATGAAAAAGGACGTGGCAGAATTCGTCTCAAAGTGCATGGTGTGCCAACAAGTCAAGGTCGAATCTAAAAAGCCCGGTGGGCTATTACATCCTTTGGATGTCCCGCAATGGAAGTGGGAAAGTATCTCGATGGATTTCGTGGATGGATTGCCTAGGTCGAGGAAGGGGAATACTAGCATATGGGTCATTGTTGATAGACTCACGAAGAGTGCCCACTTCATCCCAGTGAAAAGCAAAAGGACTGCGTTAGGGCTAGCATCTATTTACCTTCGAGAGATAGTACGGTTGCATGGGGTTCCTTCTAGCATAGTCAGTGACCGTGACCCAATTTTCACTAGCCAGTTTTGGAATAGTCTGCATGAAGCAATGGGTACACAACTTAATTTAAGTACAGCCTATCACCCTCAGACGGATGGGCAGACCGAAAGGGTAAATAGAGTACTAGAGGATCTTTTGAGGCTATGCATTCTTGATTTTGGTGGTACTTGGGAAGACCATCTCCCTCTCGTGGAGTTTGCTTATAATAATAGCTACCAAGCTAGCATAGGGATGGCACCGTTCAAAGCCCTATATGGAAGACCGTCCAAGTCACCAACTTGTTGGTGGGAGACGACTGACAGACTTATACTTGGGCCCGGCATGATACGAGACACTTCTGAGAAGGTGGAGTTGATACAAAGACGAATGAAAGCGGCCCAAGATAGACAGAAATCTTATGCGGACAAGAGAAGGACAGACCTAGAGTTCGAGGTCGGAGATATGGTTTTCATAAAAGTCTCTCCTTTGCGCAATGTGGTTCATTTTGGAGCAATTGGAAAGCTAGCACCGAGATTCGTGGGACCGTTCCCTATCACTGAGAGGATTCGGCAGATGGCCTATAAGGTAGAGTTACCTGGGAGGCTGGCCGGAGTACACAATGTCTTTCACGTCTCGCATCTCCGAAAGTGCCTACATGAGTCAGCTAAGGTGGTTGAGCCAAGCATCCTCGAAGGCGTAGAAGTGGAGAAAGAAGCAACGCTGAGGCGAGTTCCTATTCGTATCTTAGGGACGAGATCAAGAAGCTAAGGAATCGCGAAGTCAAGCTAGTCAATGTATAGTGGAGTGAAGCCTAAGAAGACGCAACTTGGGAAACCGAGGAGAAGATACGCGTGCTTTACCTATTTCTTTTTAAGGCTACTTTCTCGACTTCTTTTTCCTTTGAGCTTGTAAACCTTTCGTATCATCCTACCTATGTTTGTTTTGTTAATCTTGTCTTGAGAACCTTAGAACCCTCTTTGGATGTAAACATGTATTTGAAACATGTTATGGTTGATGTTTGCAAATGGTTGCAAGTGATTTCTAGTGGATGCAAGACACACATTAGGCACTAGATCGGCTCAGACACCTTTTCATGTTGCATTTGCATGGGTGCTTATACTTGTACATGGATGAACTTGTTATGCTATCACGTGGATGTTGCATATGGATGATGTTTGTGCACTGATGTAGAAATTTTAAGTTATGTTAGGAATTTGCATACATGTTGGACTCATTACACTAACATATCTTGCATTAAGGAGGTTTACTGAATCAGTAACCGCCTGATCTTTTACATTAGATAAGTACATATACACACACATGCTGCATATGTTCATACAGCATTAGAGATCTTTTTAAGGACAATGGTTGCTCGTGAATGATGTTGTGAGTAGATGGATGTGGATGGTAGGATGCGTTCTTCCTAACTTAGAGATTTCGGGGACGAAATCCTTCAAGGAGGGGAGAATGTAACAACCCGTATTTTAATAACGTGTTATAACCATAAATCTAGGCAGAATTAAATTTTAAAATAAGAACCAAGGGAAACGGGTTGCGCCATTGCGTTCGTCTCGGAATTCTGCATGAAATCGAGCCCGAGTTTTCGAAAATCGGAGTCCGTATGACCAAGTTATGGCTCCCCAAAGTTTCAGAAATATTTAGAGTTCAAAACAGCTCGAATTCGAAATCAAAATTCGAATTTCAAACGCAGAACAGACTGGGCGGGAAATTTCTCGCCCAGACCCAGGTCGACTGGGGAGTCGACTGGGCAGTCGACACCCCTAGGACCAGGTCGACTGCGCAGTCGACTTGGTAGTTGACCTGGTCACCTAGCCTGTTTTTGAGCCAGATGTATCTGGTCTCGTCGCTTGTCCAGATTTACTCCCTAAACACTATATAAACAGCCCCTGACCCTAGACTTTCTATCACATTCTTGTCCGACCATATGCTGCTGAAGTTCTGACTGGAAGATAGAGAATAAGGAGGCTATTCAGGACTTTGTTAGTGCTACGTTGGTTTGGGGTTTGCTAGAGATTCTGCTTCTACTCTTTTTGCTTTCTCATTCTCTAGACTACGATCTGAAAGCCCTTTGTCACTCTTAGATTTAAATGGTAAATTTAACCTGAACATGATGTAAACTGAAATTGTGCCTAAACATGATAACTAAGTTGGATCTACTCTTGTATATCTTGGATCTATAACTATCACTTGTAAATCCGTTATTTTGAATCTAGTTTTGTACACCCCAGATCTATTCTTCTAAAATGTTGACTTGTGGAATATCAGTATGAACTTGATTTGGATATATTCATGTTTAATCTAAAACCCCTTTTACGATCTTTATCTTGCCATGCCTGTGATGTTGAAACTATTATTGGGGTACTATTTTATGTCAATCCTTTACCATGTCTGTCACCATGTCTTGTCAAGTTGATGTTGAGACCCTATTTCATATGCCTGTAATGTTATAATCATCATACTTAACTCGTGAACACCTTTGCCATTCTATGACTATCCTGTTTGTGTTATTCCCTATTTTGACACGTTGTATTAATGCGAATTCACGTACGTTGGGGATACGTTTTGGGTAGATTAGGCAAACTTGAAAATTGGCTATGGAATTGACATGATATGACATGAAAATATGACATGAAAACTTGACATGAGAATAAGCTTGAAAACATGAATTTGGGACATGACAATTAGATAACTTGAAAATGGCCAACTCGAGGTTGGGTTGAATTTGCAACGTAAATCTGCCTGGAACCGCCCGGCAAATCCAGTAGTTGCAAATAATAGGACCCAATGTGAGTAGTTGGTCATATAGCACTTTAAACCCGAGGTTAGACTAGGTTATGGTGTAAATCTGCCCGGAACCGCCCGGCACATCCAGTAACCGTAACCAAGTCTAATGTGAGGTTGGGGTGCGTTAAGTGAATTAATGCCACGTGGTAAGGTTAAGTCATGGACCCCTTGAATATACTTAACCAATTTGACATGTCGATTTGATAGGGTTAAGTCATGAGCTTTTTTAATGACAATACTTAACCTATTAGAAATCCTAGCCACATGGTCCCTTTCAGTAGTAACCCACTTAGAAGTATCACGATACCCTGGGGACTAGGCAGGGTGGGGCACGATTACTGGGCTGATTGTAAGCGACCAAGAATAACGGCTGAGTAAGGTGCGCCAGTGTAGGTTTCAGGCGGACTAGGGTCGTGCACTTAGTCCGGAGTTGAAAAAGTAGGCATGGGCACCCGTAGTACTACATTGTGCGTGCTTGATTTGTGTCAGTGGTTGACACCCTAGGACCTGATACACCCTAGGGTGGACCTAGCACATGTGACTACATTCCGCGATTGGGCCGTATGACACCGATACACGACGAGTAAAGCCGATCGATTAGGATGGACTGTTGGACCCCGTATTGGGTCATTTCATGTTATTGGGTTTAGGGATCAATTCTGGATTTATACTTGACATGGATTTGGACGCTAGTACAGTTAGTGCAGTAAACCTTGTATATGCGATGCCACTCTTATCCTGTCACCTTTTATTATCATGCCAGTCCAGTTATTATCTTTATGTTTAATCTCAGTTTCTCATGTCCAGTTAACTTTATTAGTTTTTATGCTGATAGTCACTAGGGCTTACTAGTCTTTTTGACTGACCCGTTTTCTCCACCTCTTTTTCTTTCGTTTCCCCCCAGGTTCTCAGGGAGGAAACTCTAGCTCTTAGCTTGGACTTTGCTTGCTTTCTGACAGCTCATGTGCGGATTGGTCTTGAGCTATGCTATGGCTGCACTCATGCTCTTTTTGGGGAATAATATTGGACTTATGTTGTTTTTAAGTACTTTGCTTCTTAGAACTTGATGTAATGAAATAATGACTTGGTATTTTGATGTAAGAGATTTTGACTCTATTTTCCACGTAATGAGATTTGGTTAAATTTATATCCGCTGCTTTATATACTCTATTTAATTTATGTTCTGTCTTGTGTTATCTCTGTGCCTGTTTACTAGATAATACCCCTCCAAAACTAGTGCATTCCCTTTGTGAGTGACCCTAGCGGAGGTGGGGTGTTACAATGTATATACAATACAGTTTTGTATTTCAAATTTATGTTATATATTTTTTATTCGTTCCACTGTGAGATTCGTGTTTACTCTGACTCTGATGTTCTTCTTATTCTTCTATTCTATTAGTTCTATATTATCTTTCTTATCCTCTAATTTCTTCTATTAATGACCTATATTTTCGTGCACTTTGAGTTGAATGTGTACGATATTAGTCATTTCAAATTGCTATGGATTTTTGGGCTACTACAGTTGGTATCAGAGCTGAAGGTTAAGTGATTACCTTGTCTCTGTGGCGTGGCCCAATAGAGATGGGGATAGCAATACCCTAGATTGAGTTTGAGTGTACATATATGAGCGCGTATTTGTAAATTGATATAAAGACTGTGACGGTCAACCCCGCACCAGCCAACATTTCAGTAAAATTGCGCTGTGCCAATGTCTAACCAGCACGGGGCGGTCGCCGAAGAAAGGGAAGGAAAGGAAACTTAACAGTGGACTAACAAAGACCCTGTAGAATGTCTCACAGAGCATGGAACAAAATATAATAATTACATGACATAAAACAGGTGAGACAATGCATAAGCTGAAAACTAAACATCATAGCAGCGGAAAATCCAAATACAGCTTATGTTCCACATCATCATCATTACAACTTTAAAACTGTCTCTAAAGCAAAAGAAAGGAAAGGCACACTACTAATGCCCAAAGCAGTGACCATCAACAACACAGGGAGAATATATGTAGATAATACGTAGGAGCCTCCTGCTCGTCTCCAGTACAGCTACTTGTTATAGTCACCTGACCTGTCTTTAGTATGCCCGTTTAAGAGCACCCAGAGTAATAAGAAGAGACAAAAAACTCTGGGTTAGACAAAAGTCTGGTATGAGCGATAAGCAACAAAACAGTGCAATAACAGGTATACTAAACCATACCTGAACACGGACCTGCAACCAAAGAGTTAGCACTACATACTGTACAATACTCTTAGGTGACACTAACATATGGTGTAAAGAATACGGGGGTGGGGTGTGCATGTCATAATGATATCAAACAATTAAGCATAGCAACCATCCTCACATCTCTCACTCAGTGCGTAAAGCATACGATATCCACCACTTTGTTTACTAGACCCATCGAGGTAGTGACGGAGTCCGACTTGTATAACTATTGCTACCACCAAGCTTGCCCTATGGAGTCCTGACTAAATCCTTACAAATGACCCCACCTCACTGGTCCATAGCCAATAGTCCTACCAAGGCCACTGTGGCCCTGAATCCGTCCACATACCCCATACTCCATAGTGATCCAAAGTTATAGACATCGATAACCCCTTAGCACACGTCCCGCAGCAAAGTCCAACTCATGAAGTTAACTCGTTGGTTCCCATCTGGATCCTGAGCTCTACTTCCTATTTGGACTGCCTTTGTATCTCGGGTTTTGGTCGAATTGGAGTTGTTCTTCAAAAGAGTCATCGCGCAGAAGTAGCTTAATTCTAGTTCGGTTCGGCTATACATCATCTTTAGATTTCTCGTTTGGTTCAGTTCGGATTCTCCATCGTGGTTTGACTTAGCTCCTTCATTCGGTTCGGTTCGGGTGCCATCCTCCAACTCGGTTCGGTTCGGTGCAATGCTTCATAGTATGCTCCTGGGTACGGTTCGGTTCGATGGTTATCCTCCTTCAGACGCTGGTTCGGTTCGGTGATGGCACTTAAGTCCTGGTTCGAAGCACTGTACTCCGGTTCGGTTCGGTGGTCCTTCATCTCCAGTCAATCCGATCCGATCCCATGTCCAGCTTTGATCCAATTCCAACTTCAACTCTTATACGAACGACCTTCCTTTTTGCCAAGCTTCCTTTAGTGCAAAGTCCCGATCCGGACCGGATCCTCTTGCCCATCGATCCGATCCCTATATCCGATCCGATCCGGTTCGGCTAGTTTCCTGCACTTCTTTCCAGCGACTGTTTTACGCCATTCGACGGCGTTTTCGACCAATCTAACTTTTCTAATCAATCAAAAAACAAACTATAAAGTCATAGCAACATGTATAATTAACCACAAACACCAAAACAATAATTTGATATGGCAACACGGATCAAACAAACCCAAAAACCTATGTTTTCCCCTTAATCCCCCCTTAATCATGTTTAAGCATACAATTAGTAAAACTTATCCAAATTAGGCCAAATTTTTACCAGAGCCCTAAAATAATATTTTAGAATTTTACAAATTTTTCCAGATTTTTCTGAGCCATAATTTCGCTAATTATCACTAATCACCCCTAATTAGCCGTAATTAGTGAAAAATAATGCAAATCACTCACCTTAGCCATAAATATAATCTTAGATCTGAAACTCTACTATTATGGCACGGATCCCAATGTATTCCAGCAGCCCTATCTCTGATTTGGCACTAATCCGCCTTGATTTGGTGTTGATTTGCTTAATTAGTGATTAGGAATGACAAAAATGGTGTTTTGGGAGCGATTTAGAAGATGGAGGCCATTGCTAGAGCTCAAGGGAGGTTTGTGGCGGCTGGAAAAATGAATAGGAACTATTCTCTAACTCATTTCAACCCTCCCATAACCCTAATCCCGAAATGGGTTATGGGCTTAGCTGCTAATCACTCTTATTAGGCCCGGTTAAGCTGTTTTTCATCTTTTAAACCTTGTTTCAGCCATATCTTCCAAACGTGAGTCCGTTTGGCTAATGTAACCACTCTACGGAAAGGTAAACCATCATCCGGATCTAATGAAAGTAGTTTCAAGTCAAAACTCCTTACCAATCAAAAGTTATGGCCAAAACAAGATCAGCTAGGGGCAAAATGGTCATTTAAAAATGGACAAAAATCATGAACATGGGAAATGACCCTAATAGTCGACTCCCAAAGTTACATGACTATACGACTTCGTATGTGAGAGAAATAAATATTCTACGATCCTTCGATGCGTAGAATGCGGGTCGTTACATTCTCCCCCCTTAAGAAATTTCGTCCCCGAAATTCCTTAACTAAGAAACAAGCAAAGGATCCTGCATGCCTACCAACCGTTCACAACAATCAAACATACAAAACAACAAACAAGTCTATCCTAGCATGCAGAAAACTAAGTCGCAATTAAAATCTTACTAGGCAAAGAGTTCTGGATACGCCTTCCTAGTGCTCTCCTCTGTCTCCCAAATACAGTCATTCTCATCCTCGCCCCACTGAACCTTGACTAGATTCACCGCTTTCCGTCAAAGTTTCTTCGTATCGTGCTCGACAATACAAATCGGCTTGCGGTTTCCAACCGCCTCGGGTTCTACTTCGATATCAACCAACTGAAAGTCATATCAGGGTAATGCACGAATTTCCTTAACTGGGAAACATGAAATACGTTATGAACTCCTGCCATCTTCTCTGGTAATTCAACTTTATATGCCAAATTCCCAACTTGCTCGAGGATTGGGAATGGACCAACAAATCTTGGTGTTAACTTGCCTCTCCTGCCAAATCGTATCACGCACTTTAACGGAGAAATCTTGACAAACACCAAGTCTCCAATGGAGAATTTTAAATCTCTTCTCCTCTTATCAACATAACTCTTCTGCCTATCTTGGGCAGCCTTCATTCGCTGTTGAATAATCTTGATCTTATCTGAAGTTTCTCTTATCACATCTGGTCCAAGCAAAAACTTCTCACCAGTTTCTAACCAACATGACGGTTAGTTGCACGGTCTTCTGTACAAAGCTTCAAATGGAGCCATACCAATACTGGATTGATAACTATTATTATATGCGAACTGCACTAGATGTAAATGGTCATCCCATGATCCACCAAAATCTAATATGCAAACTCTCAAGAGATCTTCTAATACTCGATTCACCCTCTCTGTCTGACCGTCAATTTGAGGATGATACGCGATACTGAGATGTAATTCTGATCCTAACGCCTCTTGTAAGCTCTTCCAAAATCCACTAGTGAACAACAGATCTCGGTCACTCACAATGCCTTTGGGTATTCCATGAAATCTCACTACTCACTTTACATATAGTTCCGCTAACTTAGCTGTCGTTCTATTCGACCTGACGGGTATAAACCTTACACTCTTAGTCATCGGTCTACAATCACCAAAATGCTATCATGGCCCGATCTAGTCCTTGGTAACCCATCAATGAAATCCATTGAGACTTGTTCCTATTTTAATTCGGGAATTTCTAATGGTTGCAACAAACCACTAGGCTTCTTTTGCTCAGCTTTAACTAGCTGGAAATTCATGCACTTGGATACATACTTCCCAACGTCCCTTTTCATCCCTTCCCAGTAGTAGGTCTACTTCATGTCTCGATACATCTTGTTACCACCCGGGTGTATAGTCAGTTTTTAGTGATGACATTCTCCAAGCACTTCATCTCTCAATCCATTAACATTGGGTACAACTAGTCTTCCATTCTTTCTAAGCCATCCATCTCGATCAAACCCATACTTGTTCATCTCTTTGTCGATTCCCATCCCTAACTTTGAGATGATTTCCAATAGGTTAGGATCGTCCCTCTGACTAGAACCAATCCGCTCAATCAAAGTGGGTCTGATCGTCAAATTTGCTAACATTTCTGGATCCAATTCGCACTTTGGTCTGAAATCATACCCAGCGATGTACTTCAGTTGCTTCCACTCAAGAAACATAGCCCCTAAACTGGCATGTATTCTACTCAATGCATTAGCTACCGCATTTCCCTTTCCTGGTGTGTATGCGATATCGAAATCGTCGGAAGCCAAGAATTCTAACCATCTCTGCTGTCGGAGATTTAGATCCTTTTGAGAGAAAAGATACTTTAACGATTTATGATCGGTAAACAACTCGAATCTTTCTCCTAAGAGATAATGTCTCCACATTTTCAATGCGAATACAGTCGCTGCTAATTCCAAATCATGGGTAGGTTATCTTTTCTCGTGCGGTTTCAATTGCCGACTTGCATAAGCTACAACCCTACCTCCTTGCATCAGTACAGTATCTAGTCTGGTACCACAAGCATCTATGTATACCGTCATCTCTTCGTTCCCTTTAGGAATGACTAACACTGGTGCACATGTCAACTTTTCCTTTAGACTCTTAAATGCATTTCCACACTTTTTGTCCTGGACGAAAGCTTGATTCTTCTTGGTCAACTGAGTCAACGTTGCTGCTATCTTGGAGAAGTTTTGGATAAACTTGCGATAATATCTAGCTTACCCCAAGAAACTTCTTACGTCTGTTGCATTCTTAGGAGTAGACCAATCTTGTACTGTAGCCACCTTCGCAGGGTCCACGACAATATCATCCCTCTGAAACAACATGGCCCAAGAATCTCACTTCGAAGTTATTACCATTTTTGAAACAAAGAGAACATCAATGTATGGTCCTAACCAATCCAAAGCATTCATCACACAAGTCCTATCTATCATCCGCTAAAACCATGAATACGTCGATACCCGAATGACTGGTCCAACCGGTATCAAGGGCTAATGGAAGCCCCGGCTCCAAACGAACTACCGTACGTCCAACGCACGTTTATCCTCCAAGGTTAACTAGATCACATCCATCGGATCCAAGGTAAGTGGGCTTCCCCAGATACCCCTGCTTCGAGTCCGCCTAGAACACTCCAAACTATCGACGATTCCTTGGCACTCCATTAGAAGAGCTACCCTTAACTCCATCTTTAACTCGAGTCCACACGCATAAGCGAAGGGAACCATCGGCCTTAATGGTAAGTATAACTGGTGCTCCCCACTCGGAGACGCTTCTCGGGTAAATCCCTTCTTCAAAAGATCGCTTACTTGCACCCTGAGCTCTCGCTGCTCCCTTGGCGCCATACGACGAAGTGGCATCACTATAGGTCTGGCATCTTTCACTAAACCAATACGAAACTCAATCTCTCGGTGTGGTGGAAGTCCGGTCACTTCCTCGAAGACGTCCGGATACTGGCCAACCAAGGGAACATCTGACAACTCATCATGCGGGATGTCGAGGGAATTTAGAAAACTAGCCATTACCCCATCACCATGTAGACCACCAAACACTACCCTCCGCCCATCATCCGCTCTAACTGTCACCAAAAAGCCCTCACAGTCTACCACCACCCCATACCTTTGGAGCCAATCGACTTCCAAAGTAATGCCAAATCCAGTAAAGCCCAAAACAAAGCAATCACAAGCAAACATACATCCATGACTCGATAGGACTGCATTATGATAAGTCATACTAAGGCTAATCGAACCACAGATCGGGTTCGTCACAACTAAATGTCTATCGACAATCTCAGGTTCCAATCCCAACCTATCTACCAGGTCACTAAATACGAAGGAATGGGAAACCCCGATATCAAACAAAACTTGAACTGGAACCTCATAAATGGAAAGCATACCTTGAATAACATCACCCTTTCCCTTCTCCGCCGCAGTTGGGGCATTCGACGAAGAAGGAACAACGTTGATAGCATACACCTCCACACTCCGCTTCTTCTTAGAGGGTTGTAGACATCCTTTCTTGAGATGTCCCACTCGACTGCAATTGAAGCACTTCCTTTCCCCTGGCTTTGCTCGACATTCTTTGGCATAGTGGCCCTTCTTGCCACAGCTAAAGCACTCTACATCTTTCTTGTTCTTCTTTTTCTAGCCATCCTCAGCTTGGTTCTGTTTCCTCTTTTTCTGGGACTCCTCGTTAATCTTGGCCAGACCGATTCTAGGCGCGTGCACTACTACACCACCACCATTAGTAGCATTAGGAACTGCTCCCAGAGCATCCCTAACCATCTCCCGTATGAAGGCAGTAAACATCTCCCTTATGTCAGGGACATTCCCATTGTTGACCCCTGAACCCGCTTCTTCTTCATCTCCTGATGCGGAGTTCCTCACCGCCTTTCTCGTATTTCGATTCATCGTTCAATTTGTAAAGAGAAAAACGATTTACCATCTCCTTAGTGGTGCCAATGCAGTGCGACTTCATCCTTAGCTATACTAATAGTATATATATAGCTTTTGAAAACCAAAATAATCACAAATATGCGCTCTCATATACGTATACTATCTCTCCCTGGTGTCTTTACCTAGGTTAGTTATGCAACCTAGAGCTCTGATACCAAGTGAGACGGCCCGCCCCGCACCAGCGAACATTTCAATGAAAGTGCGTTGTGCCAATGTCTAACCAGCACAGGACGGTCGCCAAAGAAAGGGAAGGAAAGGAAACTTAACAGTGGACTAACAAAGAACCTGTAGAATGTCTCACAGCGCATGGAACAAAATATAAAAATAACATACTTGACATAAAACAGGTGAGACAGTGCATAAACTGAAAACTAAACATCATAGCAGCGGAAAATCCAAATACAGCTTATGTTCCACATCATCATTATTACAACTTTAAAACTGTCTCTAAAGCAAAAGAAAGGAAAGGCACACTACTAATGCCCAAAGCAGTGACCATCAACAACACAGGGAGAATATATGTAGATAATACGTAGGAGCCTCCTGCTCGTCTCCGGTACAGCTACTCGTGCATAGTCACCTGACCTGTCTCTAGTCTGCCCGTTTAAGAGCACCCAGAGTAATAAGAAGAGACATAAAACTCTGGGTCAAACAAAAGTCTGGTATGAGCGATAAGCAACAAAACAGAGCAATAATAGGTATAATAAACCATGGACCTGCAACCAAAGAGTAAGCACTACATACTGTACAATACTCTCAGGTGCCACTAACATATGGTGTAAAGAATACGGGGGTGGGGTGTGCATGTCATAATGATGTCAAACAATCAAGCATAACAACCATCCTCACATCTCTCACTCAGTGTGTAAAGCATACGATATCCACCACTTTGATCACTAGACCCATCGAGGTAGTGACGGAGTCCGACTTGTATAACTATTGCTACCACCAAGCTTGCCCCATGAAGTCCTGACTAAATCCTTACAAATGACCCCACCTCATTGGTCCATAGTCAATAGTCCTACCTAGGCCACTGTGGCCCTGAATCCGTCCACATACCCCATACTCCATAGTGATCCAAAGTTATAGACATCGATAACCCCTTAGCACACGTCCTGCAGTAAGTCCAACTCATGAAGTTAACTCGTTGGTTCCCATTTGGATCCTGAGCTCTACTTCCTATTTGGACATCCTTTGCATCTCGGGTTTTGGTCGAATTGGAGTTGGTCTTCAAAAGAGTCATCGCGTAGAAGTAGCTTAATTCTAGTTCAATTCGGCTATACATCATCTTTAGATTTCTCGTTCGGTTCGGTTCGGATTCTTCATCGTGGTTTGACTCATCTCCTTCATTCAGTTCGGTTCGGGTGCCATCCTCCAACTCGGTTCGGTTCGGTGAATTGCTTCATAGTATTCTCCTGGGTGTGATTCGGTTCGATGGTTCTCCTCCTTCAGAAGCCGGTTCGGTTCAGTGATGGCACTTAAGTCCTGGTTCGAAGCACTATACTCCGACTCGGTTCGGTGGTCCTTCATCTCCAGTCAATCCGATCCCATGTCCAGCTTTGGTCCAATTCCAACTCCAACTCTTATAAGAAAGACATTCCTTTTTGCCAAGCTTCCTTTAATGCAAAGTTCTGATCCGGATCGGATCCTCTTGCCCACCGATCCGAGCCCTTATCCGATCCGGTTCGTCTAGTTTCCTGCACTTCTTTCCAGCGACTGTTTTACGACATTCGACGGCGTTTTCGACCAATTTAACTTTTCTAATCAATCACAAAACATACCATACAGTCATAGAAACATGTATAATCAACTACAAACACCAAAACAATAATTTGATATGGCAAAACGGAGCAAACAAACCCAAAAACCTATGTTTTTCCCTTAATCCCCTCTTAATCGTGTTTAAGCGTACAATTAGTAAAACTTATCCAAATTAGCCCAAATTTTTACTAGAGCCTTAAAATAATATTTTAGAATTTTACAAATTTTTCCACATTTCTCCGAGCCATAATTTCGCTAGTTATCACTAATCACCCCTATTTAGCCGTAATTAGTGAAAAACAATGCAAATCACTCACCTTAGCCACAAATATAATATTAGATCTGAAAATCTACTGTTATGGCACGGATCCCAATGTATTCCAGCAGCCCTATCTCTGATTTGACGCTAATCCGCCTTGATTTGGTGTTGATTTGCTTAATTAGTGATTAGGAATGAAAAAATGGTGTTTTGGGAGCGATTTAGAAGATGGAGGCCATTGCTAGAGTTCAAGGGAGGTTTGTGGCTGCTGGAAAAATGTATAGGAACTTTTCTCTAGCTCATTTCAGCCCTCCCATAACCCTAATCCCGAAATGGGTTATGGGCTTAGCTGCTAATCACTCTAATTAGGCCCGGTAAAGCTGTTTTTCATCTTCTAAACCTTGTTTCAGCCATATCTCCCAAACGGTGAGTCCGTTTGGCTAATGTGACCACTCTACGGAAAGGTAAACCATCATTCGAATTTAATGAAAATGGTTTCCAATCAAAACTCCTTACCAATCAAAAATTATGGCCAAAACAAGATCAACTAGGGGCAAAATGGTCATTTAAAAATCGACAAAAATAATGAACATAGGAAATGACCCCAATAGTCAACTCCCAAAGTTACATGACCAAATGACTTCGTATGTGAGAGAAATAAATATTCTACGATCCTTCGATGCGCAGAATGCGGGTCGTTACAAAGGTTGTTTTATATTGTGTTGATTGGTCAGTCGAGTGGTTTATTGTAATAACCCGGAAAATCCGACCCAATTTAAAAAATTTATTTTGGCAATTTCAATGAATTTTGATTATTTAAAATGAATTATTTTAAATAATAACGATGAGAAATTTATTTTGAATAGAATTAGAACATATATATTTATTTGAATCATCATTGGAATATAAATACTTATTTTTATTTATAAAAGGAATTGTAAATGGCGCGGCAGTTTGAAAATCCGATTCCAAATTTCAAATGAATGTACAGGATTCAAAATAAACCGAATTTTAGCAAAATCAAAAACGTTAGAATCTAATAGAAAATATCTTTCCAACGAATCCGAAAAATTGAAATTTCATGGTGGGGATAAATAGTTATTCCCAGTTGAAATTTCAGAATAGTCGCTATGGAATTTTGGCCCTTAAAAATGGAAATTTTGCAAACGACCTCCGTTTTTGACGAGACCACTTTTGTTGGATCCGGGATGTCAAGTTAATGCTAGATTCCAAAATTCATAATTTTTGGGATCAATATGTAAGCGTGGCAAAAGAAAATGTGTTTTGACAGTTTCAGTCAATTTGGATCAACCAGAAAATGGCCATTTTTCAAACGGTCTCCAAATTTGACGAAATTAGTTTTTTTAGGATTGTATCGTCAATACAAAGCCAGAAAATATTTTTCGGAAATTTTTAGAGTCTGTATGTGGCCCCGGTAAATGGAAATGCGCGTTCAAATTCAATATATAGATTTATATTTTGATTTTGACGGAAACCGGTCGACATAGCCAAACTGGCTACGATACATATCCCATTGTGTTCGGAATGGGGGTAATTAGCTAGGGATGACAGGCGGTGGGTCTCGTTTGGAGATCGAAATATAAAGTTACTTTTTGGAAATTTAAAATAATTAAATAATTAAATTTTATATAAAGCCCCTCCCCTCTATTCTCCCTCTCTCTCTCGTTCTTCAGATAAAAAAAACCGGTTGACCCTTCCCTCCCCCGAACCCTCGTCGATCCCGTCTCCCACCTTTTGCCCCGACCGCCGCCGCCGTAGGGCCTCCCCACTGCCGCGCCACCATCTCCAGCAACCCACCCCTCCGTGCCTCTCTCCCTCATCCCCAAAACAACCGTGAGAACCCTATCACACCCAAAGCCACCGCCACCACCGAGAACCGCCTCCCACTGACCACCCACCGCCGCCTCCTTAGCCCTCCACCACACTTGACAGCCACCTCCTCCCCCTTTCAACGAGCACCACCAACAAATCAGGAGCGCTGCCTCTGACCATTGCTCAAATGAACGAAGCCCCTTCGATCGCGAGCTCTTGCAGCAATCGGAAACCCTAGAAAAAAATTGTAAGTCTTCCGGATTTGATTTCTTGATAAAAATATGATTTTTAATAAATAACCATAGGATTTTTAATATATAAAAATATAATCTTTATGAAAATAAACATATGACTTTTATGAAAGCAAAGATATGATTGTTACATCATAGATAAAAAGGTTAGATCTTTAAGTATAGAAAGGTTAGATTTTTAAACGAAGAAAGATTAGATTTTTAAACGATAGAAAAATATGATTTTTATAATTTGAATAGCGATATAAAAATATACTTTTTATATATGAAGTAGCAGTTTAAAAATATGATTTTTATTATTGGTAGAGAATAAAAATATGATTTTTATTATATATGAAGCGAAACAAAAATATAATCTTTTATATACAAACAAAATTATAATTTTTAGCGAAATAGAAATATAATTTTATATAGAAAGAAGCGTTGTAAAAATATACGATTTTTATATATGAAGTGGGATTATAAAAATGTGATTTTTAAAATAAACATCATATTAAAAATGCGATGTTTATTACGAACAGCGGGAAAGGATCGCATTTGAATTTCGGGTAAGTTCAAGCCATTCAAAAATGAAATGGCGGAGTGGAACCCAAAGGTGAGAACTTCTCACTTTTATTTTATTTTCTAGTTAAAATATGTACTAGGATGCAGACGGTGCTTAGCACACCCGGCACCCGTCGTCCACAGACCATGGACGACTTGTTTGTTTGATTGATGTGTTGTGAAAATTGATTTTTGTGATGTGGAATGAAGTGTTAAAAATATTCATATGTGAATAAATAGTTTGAACAATAAAAATCACAATTTTATTGTGTATATGAAGTAAATAAAATATTCAAGTTGAATAAAATATTTAAATAATAAAAATATCATTTTTATTGTATATATGGACTGAATAAAATATTCATGAGTTGAGATAAATATTGATAAACAAATCGGACGATTTGTTTATGTACACCAATTTATTTGATATTGATTGGGACGATAAATTTTACATATCGCCCAACTGCACAAATAATAAACAGTATTTGTCGTTTGAAAACCCCACACGGGTATTGGGATAATATTTGACGTACACTGATCCCAGTAATTAGTGATATGTCAATCGATGGGTTGACAGACTGTATAAGCGTTATTTATTTATTTTAATGCTTACACGGTTGCAGAATGCACTCTGGATGTTGTTTGAATTTTTAATGATTGTTTATCGTCATTGCTGTATACATGTATTGGATGAAATCCATATAACTGAAATTATATGGTAATTGATTGAGCCTGATTCTACTTCAGAATTAAAGAATATTTTAAAATGATATTCTGTAAATATTGGAATGTGAAGCCGTGTTAAATAGTTAAACGCCATTTTAACACGAACAGGAATTTGGTCGATTTTATTCATTTTATAATGAATATCGATAAGTGATTTCAATCTGGTGTTTTGAAAATATTGAGGTGATATAGAATATTCAATTTTGATTTGAATTTGAAATTGAATTGAAATCGATTTAATTTGAATTCAAAACGAACTGAAATTGAATTGAAATCAATTTGAAATGAATTCAAAACGAATTCAAATTGAATTGAAATTGAAATTGATTTGAAATCAATTTGAAATGAATTTGTAATGGAAAATTCAATTTTGATTTGGAATTGAATATGAAGTTGGAACTATGTTGAAAACAAATTTAAAACGATTTATAAAATACGTTTTAAAAGGAAATCGATGAAATATATATATTATATATATAATATAATGGCCTGAATAGTACGCGCCGCGCTGCGGCAGTTCGCGAATTTTGACCATTGACTTCGAATAGACATTACGGGAGATCCGACCGTCGGATTCTCCTAAAACCGGAACCGTTGGGTTCGTATCGAAAAGAGATTTCCCAAGAATATTAGAGATTTTAAATCTAACAGTTGCATTTGGAATTATGTCCAAATAAAATTTGGAAAAGGTCGCCGTAAGTGCAGTTCGATGGTCGTTTGTTGAAATCGACTGTACGGGCCTTGATAAAATTAGTAAAAATATCAATAAAATGTGTAAAATCATAATAAACGATTTGGAAAGAATTGGGATGAAAAATTTCATATTTGAAAAGATAAAAACATATTTTTATCGAAATAAACTAGTTTTGAAATAGAATAATAAATCCAATATTTTTAAAATAAATATATTGAGCTTGAAATGGTTTTAAAAAATAACCAGAATTTCCAATATATTGGGATGGATATGAATCGAACTTATCCTCGGAATATTTCGATATTGGATTTCGTGATTATACAGATACTGTGGAGGAATTTAGAATATATATATATATATATTTATCGTTATTCCAATATGATATTTATTGATTTCAGAATTTGATATTGAATATAAGCCGATATATTTTCTATTTAGAGCCTTGTATTTAATATCAAATTGGATTTTGGGTTTGTCGTGAATGGTATCTTTAATAATACTGTTCTTGAACCGAATGTAGTTAAGAAAATTAAAAACTGACTGGAGGTTAGCCAAGTTAAATGGTTTCCTGGTTATTGATCTGATGTTGGTTTCGGACTTCGGGGTTAATACTTAGGGAATTGTTCTCTTACTAATTTACGGTTAGAGACTGATTGGATTTTGGGTTTGGTGTGAACTGTGTTTTTAACGACATTCGTTCTTTAACCCGATTTACAGTGAAATGAGATTTGGAATTTATAAATCTTTTTATTAATAATTAATGGGAATTTTCCAAAGTAAAGTTTTCCAATTTAATATATTTAATAGGAATTGAATTGAAATTGGTCTTTGGGTTTATCGTGAATGGTGTTTTAAATAACACTGGTTCTTTAACCCGATTAACAATGGAGTTAAGAGAATCAGAAACTAACTGGAGATTAGTTAAGTTGAATGGTTTCCTGGGTATTGATCTGATGTTGGATTCGGCCTTCCGGGTTAACACTTAGGGAATTGTTCAGTTGCTAATTTACGGTTAGAGGCTGATGGAATGGAATGGGATTTTGGGTTTATCATGAACCGTGTTTTAAATGATATTGGTTCTTTAACCTAGTTAAAGGCAGGATACAGTTTGAATTGAAATCCAAAGGAAGATTAAAGAATAAATTTTAAAGAATTTATCTTTGATAAAATTAATGGGAACCTTTCCCAAAGAATGTGAATATTTGAATAAAAGAATATTCAGAATTGGAATGAGGCGTATGTTGTGTTTTTATAGTACTTGTTTATTATATATGCGAGTTATTCGGAAAGGCCGGGTTTATTCCCATTCTGAATAACTGATTCGACTATAAGTCGACGATGAAGACGGTGGTTGAAGACCGGAGGTCTTCACATCGTTTGGATGATTACTAATGTATTGATTGGGCTGTACACCCAAGCCGAGGTAGTAAGTGGTGATCGTCCAGGCGTACTTGGAGATTGACGGGTATGCGAGAACCTCTCCCCTGTATTGGACATATGGGGGAGGAATAAGGTGCCTCCAGTTTCGTTCAGACCCAGAACGGACTTATAAATGGATTGTGTGTCGGACACTGGATTTTATTATGTGCTGATTGATTTCTATTAAATATATATCTGTTTGGCGGCGGAGAATTTATTCTCTTTCTTAAGGCCCTTCTCTGAGACTTACGAGCTCAGAGGTTATATATCGATAGATATCAGTCGCATGGCATGAATTGCCTATGTGGCATGCTGAGATGTAGTGTTCAAGGCTTTTGTTGAAAAGCAGAGTCTTGTGGTTGATGATCAAAGCACGGCTTTAATACAGCGTAGCCTTGTGTATAGCGTTGATTTGCGATCCTCACACCTCAGTATAAGTTAAAAATGGGATAAGGACCGCTGGGAGAACACGGCGTTTCTTTCTAGCTTTGGGTGGTGCCAGCGTTTTACTAGCCCTGATATCGTTGATTATTATACCCTTGTGGATGTTGGAATGCGAGGCGCCTCAATTATATCGGTCTCTACGGAGCCGATGGATAGGTCTGATAGGACCGGGAAACGTGTGTTCAGGAATTGCCAATCCTCAAACGTAACGGAGGACCGGCCCAGCCGATTCCAAGGGCTACCCAGAATGTGTAGTCCTGGGGCATTTGCTGTAGTGTCTCGAAGCGGTGAGGAGCTTGCCCCTTGCCTCGACTCATGATGGAAATTCCAGTTTCCAATACGAGATATTTCGGTTTTATTTGTAGAGCTTAGTATTGGCGACATGATAGATGGTACCCATGCCGCCTAGGATTGATACATTTATATTTGAAGTTGTTTTGACACTATACACTTATAATAGTATCAAATGATTTGTTTTAAACGTATCAAGCATTATTTGGCCATTATAAGGTAAAAGCCTATCCTTCGGCTTTCGTTGCATTGTGTGATGGGACTTGGGTCTTATAATAGCTTCATTTTTCCAAAAAGCATTGCGTTGGTTATAACTGTTTATGCGCTGGTATCCTTGGGAGGAAACCTGTTCCGTGTTAGACAGCGTGGTCCCTTGATTTACTTTATTTCTAAAGTAAAGATTTAATAACTATTTTAGTTCTCACACCAGTCACATGACTGACCTGGAGTATATTGTTTTAACCTATTCTCTAGGTGCCCCTATTTTCCACACGGGCAGCTAGTAGTTTTGGTTTTGCAGATTTATATTCACAAGATCCTGATTTACAGCTGGAACGATATTCGAAAAGCTCTGTATCCGTATATTCTTTTCAGTTGTGTTTTGTATTTTTCTCCGCTGTAGTAATGTATTTAAATCTCTGATATTTACCAAATGTATATGGCAAAACGGATCAAACAAACCCAAAAACCTATGTTTTTCCCTTAATCCCCCCTTAATCGTGTTTAAGCGTACAGTTAGCAAAACTTATCCAAATTAGCCCAAATTTTTACTAGAGCCATAAAATAATATTTTAGAATTTTACAAATTTTTCCAGATTTTTTTTGAGCCATAATTTTGCTAATTATCACTAATCACCCCTAATTATCCGTAATTAGTGAAAAACAATGCAAATCACTCACCTTAGCCACAAATATGATCTTAGATCTGAAAATCTACTATTATGGAACGGATCCCAATGTATTTCAGCAGCCCAATCTCTGATTTGATGCTAATCCGCCTTGATTTGGTGTTGATTTGCTTAATTAGTGTTTAGGAATGACAAAAATGGTGTTTTGGGAGCGATTTAGAAGATGAAGGTCATTGCTAGAGCTCAAGGGAGGTTTGTGGCCGTTGGAAAAAATGAATAGGAACTTTTCTCTAGCTCATTTAAGCCCTCCCATAACCCTAATCCCGAAATGGGTTATGGGCTAGCTGCTAATCACTCTAATTAGACCTGGTTAAGCTGTTTTTCATCTTCTAAACCTTGTTTCAGCCATATCTCCCAAAAGATGAGTCCGTTTGGCTTATGTGACCACTCTACGGAAAGGTAAACCATCATCCGAATTTAATTGAAGTGGTTTCAGATCAAAACTCCTTACCAATCAAAAATTATGGCCGTAACAAGATCAACTAGGGGCAAAATGGTCATTTAAAAATCGAAAAAAATAATGAACATGGGAAATGACCCCAATAGTCGACTCCCAAAGTTACATGACCATACGACTTCGTATGTGAGAGAAATAAATATTCTATGATCCTTGATGCGTAGAATGCGGGTCGTTACAAAGACTGTTTTATATTGCGTTGATTGGTCAGTCGAGTGGTTTATTGTAATAACCCGGAAAATCCGAGCCAATTTAAAAAATTTATTTTGGCAATTTTAATGAATTTTGAATATTTAAAATGAATTATTTTAAATAATAACGATGAGAAATTTATTTTGAATAGAATTAGAACGTATATATTTATTTGAATCGACGTTAGAATATAAATACTTATTTTTATTTATAAAAGGAATTGTAAATGGCGCGGTTGTTTGAAAATTCGATTCCAAATTTCAAATGAATGTACAGGATTCAAAATAAACCAGATTTTAGCGAAATCAAAAACATTAGAATCTAATAGAAAATATCTTTCCAACGAATCCGAAAAATTGAAATTTCATAGCGGGGATAAAATTTATTACCAGTTGAAATTTCAGAATAGTCGCTATAGAATTTTGGCCCTTAAAAATGGAAATTTTGCAAACAACCTCGGTTTTCGACGAGACCACTTTTGTTGGATCCAGGATGTCAAGTTAATGCTAGATTCCAAAATTCATAATTTTTGGGATCAATATGTGAGTGTGGCAAAAGAAAACGTGTTTTGACAGTTATAGTCAATTTGGATCGACCAGAAAATGGCCATTTTTCAGACGGTCTCCAAATTTTAGGAAATTAGTTTTTTTAGGATCGTATCGTCAATACGAAGCTAGAAAATATTTTTCGGGAATTTTTAGAGTCCGTATGTGGCCCCGGTAAATGGAAATGCGCGTTCAAATTCAATATATAGATTTATATGTTGATTTTGACAGAAACCGATCGAAATAGCCAAACTGGCTTACGATGCATATTCCATTGTGTTCGGAATGGGGGTAATTAGCTAGGGACGACAGGCGGTGGGTCTCGTTTGGAGATCGAAATATAAAGTTACTTTGTGGAAATTTAAAGTAATAAAATAATTAAATTTTATATAAAGCCCCTCCCCTCTATTCTCCCTCTCTCTCTCTCATTCTTCAGATAAAAAAAAGAGAAAAAAAACCGCGCTGACCCTTCCCTCCCCCGAACCCTCATCGATCCCGTCTCCCCCGCTTTTGCCCCGACCGCCGCCGCCGTAGGGCCTCCCCACTGCTGCGCCACCATCTCCAGCAACCCACCCCTCCGCGCCTCTCTCCCTCATCCCCAAAACAATCGTGAGAACCCTATCACACCCAAAGCCACCGCCACCACCGAGAACCGCCTCCCATTGACCACCCACCGCTGCCTCCTTAGCCCTCCACCACACCTGACAGCCACCTCCTCCCCCTTTCAACGAGCACCACCAACAAATCAGGAGCGCCACCTTTGACCATTGCTCAAATGAATGAAGCCCCTTCGATCGCGAGCTCTTTCAGCGATCGGAAACCCTAGAAAAAAATTGTAAGTCTTCCGGATTTGATTTCTTGATAAAAATATGATTTTTAATAAATAACCATAGGATTTTTAGTATATAAAAATACAATCTTTATGAAAATAAACATATGACTTTTATGAAAGCAAAGATATGATTGTTACAGCATAGATAAAAAGGTTAGATATTTAAATATAGAAAGGTTAGATTTTTAAATGATGAAAGATTAGATTTTTAAACGATAGAAAAATATGATTTTTATAATTTGAATAGCGATATAAAAATATACTTTTTATATATGAAGTAGCAGTTTAAAAATATGATTTTTATTATTGGTAGAGAATAAAAATATGATTTTTATTATATATGAAGCGAAACAAAAATATAATCTTTTATTTACAAAGAGCAGTACAAAATTATAATTTTTAGCGAAATAGAAATATAATTTTTATATAGAAAGAAGCGTTGTAAAAATATATGATTTTTATATATGAAGTGCAATTATAAAAATGTGATTTTTAAAATAAACATCATATTAAAAATGCGATCTTTATTATGAACAGCGGGAAAGGATCGCATTGGAATTTCAGGTAAATTCAAGCCATTCAAAAATGAAACGGCGGAGTGGAACCCAAAGGTGAGAACTTCTCACTTTTATTTTATTTTCTAGTTAAAATATATACTAGGATGCGGACGGTGCTTAGCAGCACCCGACTCCCGTCATCCACAGACCATGGATGACTTGTTTGTTTGATTGATGTGTTGCGAAAATTGTTTTTTGTGACGTGGAATGAAGTGTTAAAAATATTCATATGTGAATAAATAGTTTGAACAATAAAAATCACATTTTTATTGTGTATATGAAGTAAATAAAATATTCAAGTTGAATAAAATATTTAAATAATAAAAATATCATTTTTATTGTATATATGGACTGAATAAAATATTCATGAGTTGAGATAAATATTTATAAACAAATTGGACGATTTGTTTATTTACACCAATTTATTTGATATTGATTGGGACGATAAATTTTACACATTGCCCAACTGCACAAATAATAAACAGTATTTGTCGTTTGAAAACCCCACACGGGTATTGGGATAATATTTGACATACACTGATCCCAGTAATTAGTGATATGTCAATCGATGGGTTGACAGACTGTATAAGCGTTATTTATTTATTTTAATGCTTACACGGTTGTAGAATGCACTCTGGATGTTGTTTGAATTATTAATGATTGTTTATCTTCATTGCTATATACATGTATTGGATGAAATCCATATAACTGAAATTATATGGTAATTGATTGCGTCTTATTCCAGTTCAGAATTAACGAATATTTTAAAATGATATTCTGTAAATATTGGAATGTGAAGCCATGTTAAGTAGTTAAACGCCATTTTAACACGAACGGGAATTTGGTCGATTTTATTCATTTTATAATGAATATCGAAATTTGACTTCAAATCTGGTGTTTTAAAAATATTGAGGTGATATAGAATATTCAATTTTGATTTGAATTTGAATTTGAAATTGAATTGAAATCGATTTAATTTGAAATCAAAACGAACTGAAACTGAATTGAAATCAATTTGAAATGAATTCAAAACGAATTGAAATTGAATTGAAATTGAAATTGATTTGAAATGAATTTAAAACGAATTTGTAATGGAAAATTAAATTTTGATTTGGAATTGAATATGAAGTTGAAACTATTTTGAAAACAAATTTAAAACGATTTATAAATACGTTTTAAAAGGAAATCGACGAAATATATATATTATATATATAATATAATGGCCTGAATAGAACGCGCCACGCTGCGGCAGTTCGCGAATTTCGACCATTGACTTCGAATGGACATTACGGGAGATACGACCGTCGGATTCTACTAAAACCGGAACCGTTGGGTTCGTATCGAAAAGAGCTTTCCCAATAATATTAGAGATTTGAAATCTAACAGTTGGATTTGGAATAATGTCCAAATAAAATTTGGAAAAGGTCGCCGTAAGTGCAGTTCGATGGTCGTTTGTAGAAATCGACTGTACGGGCCTAGATAAAACTATTAAAAATATCAATAAAATGTGTAAAATCATAATAAATGATTTGGAAAGAATTGGGATGAAAAATTCCATATTTGAAAAGATAAAAATATATTTTTATCGAAATGAACTAGTTTTGAAATAGAATAATAAATCCAATATTTTTTAAAATAAATAAATTGGGCTTGAAATGGTTTTAAAAAATAACCAGGATTTCCAATATATGAATTGGGATGGATATGAATCGAAATTATCCTCGGAATATTTCGATATTGGATTTCGTGATTATACGGATACTGTGGAGGAATTTGGAAGATATATATATATATATTTATCGTTGTTCCAATACGATATTTATGGATTTCAGAATTTGATATTGAATATAAGCCGATATATTTTCTATTTAGAGCCTTGTATTTAATATCAAATTGGATTTTGGGTTTGTCGTGAATGGTATCTTTAATAATACTGTTCTTGAACCGAATGTAGTTAAGAAAATTAAAAACTGACTGGAGGTTAGTCAAGTAAAATGGTTTCCTGGGTATTGATCTGATGTTGGTTTCGGCCTTCGGGGTTAATACTTAGGGAATTGTTCTCTTACTAATTTACTGTTAGAGACTGATTGGATTTTGGGTTTGTTGTGAACTGTGTTTTTAACGACATTCGTTCTTTAACCCAATTTATAGTGAAATGAGATTTGGAATTTATAAATCTCTTTATTAAGATTAAACGGGAATTTTCCAAAGTAAAGTTTTCCAATTTAATATATTTAATAGGAATTGAATTGAAATTGGTTTTTGGGTTTATCGTGAACGGCGTTTTAAATAACACTGGTTCTTTAACCCGATTAACAATGGAGTTAAGAGAATCAGAAACTAACTGGATATTAGTTAAGCTGAATGGTTTCCTGGGTATTGATCTGATGTTGGTTTCGGCCTTCCGGGTTAATACTTAGGGAATTGTTCACTTGCTAATTTACGGTTAGAGGTTGATGGAATGGAATGGGATTTTGAGTTTATCGTGAATCGTGTTTTAAATGACATTGGTTCTTTAACCCAGTTAAAGACAGGATACGGTTTGAATTGAAATCCAAAGGAAGATTAAAGAATAAATTTTAAAGAATTTATCTTTGATAAAATTAATGGGAATCTTTCCCAAAGAATGTGAATATTTGAAAAAAGAAATATTCAGAATTGGAATGAGGCGTATGTTGCGTTTTTATAGCACTTGTTTATTATATACGCAAGTTATTCGGAAAGGCCGGGTTTATTCCCGTTCGAATTACTGATTCGACTATAAGTCGACGATGAAGACGGTGGTTGAAGACCGGAGGTCTTCACATCGTTTGGATGATTACTGATGTATTGATTAGGCTGTACACCCAAGCCGAGGCAGTAAGTGGTGATCGTCCAGACGTACTTGGAGATCGACGGATATGCGAGAACCTCTCCCCTGTATTGGACATATGGTGGAGGAATAAGGTGCCACCGAATTCGTTCAGACCCAGAACGGATTTATAAACGGATTGTGTGTCTAACATTGGATTTTATTCTATGTTGATTGATTTCTATTAAATATATATCTGTTTGGCGGCGGAGAATTCATTCTCTTGCTTAACGCCCTTCTCTAAGACGTAAGAGCTCAGAGGTTATATATCGATAGATATCAGTCGCATGGCATGAATTGCCTGTGTGGCATGCTGAGATGTACTGATCAAGGCTTTTGTTGAAAAGCAGAGTTTTGTGGTTGATGATCAAAGCACGACTTTAATACAGCATAGCTTTGTGTATAGCGTTGATTCGCGAGCCTCACACCTCGGTATGAGTTAAAAATGGGATAAGGACCGCTGGGAGAACACGACGTTTCTTTCTAGCTTTGGGTGGTGCCAGCTGTAACGACACGAATTTCGCCCGACCTTAATCGATCGCAAAATCGACCAAGACCGTTCAAAATCCGCATACGTTAACTCTGGGAATACAATACATCATAACAACAATAGTAGACCTTTATAAAACATCATAATAATGTTACATCAGAGTATAGAATATCAGAGTACATCGATAAATTACAGCGGAAGATAAATTACAATATTTTAATACATTGCAGTGCAGCGGAAATAAAATAGGTACAGCGGAAGATGACTATGCTCTGGACACAGCTTTAAGCTTCAATTCAGGATCCTGCTTGAGATAAGAACCTGTAGACAAACTACTCGACTGCCCATGTGGAAAGAGGGCACCCGAGTTTGTAAAGTGAAACAAACTACGAGTCAGTCATGGGACTGGTGTGAGAATTCTTAGCTAATTTAACTAATAGTACTAAGGCAAATCCAAGGACCACGCCGCTAATGCGGAACGGGTTTTATTCCAATGGATTGTCGTGCATAACTCAAAGTGAATCGTCAAAACAACGCAATGCTTTTGGAAAAATGAAATCACCATTAGACTCAGGTCCTATCACACAATGCAACGCACACCAGAGGATAGAGTTTTACCTTATGGTGATTAAACATGCTTGGTACGATAAAAACGGATTTGATATTATTATTAGTGTGTATATGTTTAAAAAAAAATTTCAATCATAATATATCAATCCTAGGAAGAATAGTATCCCATACTACTATGCCTTCATACTAGTAATACAATCAAAACCGCATGAGGTCGTATTGGAAATTGGGTTTCCATCATGAGTCAAGGCTAGGGAGGAGCTCCTTACCGATTCGAGACACTCTAGCTAATGTCTCAGGATTCCCCGTAGTTAACCCTTGGATCCTGCAGTGCCGGTCCACACATACAGCTTCATGGATTGGCAATTCATGAATACATGTTTCCCGGTCCTATAGGACCTATCTGAGGCGCCTCATTCCATCATCCACATAAGTAAAATGTCAGGGCTGGTAGGTCACTGACACCACTCTAGCTAGAAAGAAACGTGCTGCTCTCCCTGCGTTCCCTTCTCCCGTTTTAGACTCTTCCGGTGTGTGAGGCTCGTGAAGTCACGCTATACGTAAAGTTATGCCTAAACAGGCTATGCTTTGATCATCCCACAAGGCCTGCTTTTCAACAAAGCCTTGATCAAATGCATCTTAGCATGCCACATCGACAATCCATACCGTACCATTGATTTCTACCAACATATAACCTCTAAGCTCGTACGTCTCAGAGAAGGGTGTGAAACACCAAGCAGATATATGTTTAGCAGAGATCAACGAATACAGTATAAAGGAATACAACGTTAGACATACAATCCATTTACGCGCTTATGCTCTGGGTTTGAGCGAAAGCCAAAACCGTGCAATCAACACTACGTCCGGGCAACTACTACTGTCGCCCCCTTCAAGGTAGCTACTCCCGTCATGGGTCTCAATAGCAACACGCTCATTCGATGTGAAGATCGTCGGCCTTCAATCACCGTCTTCAAATCTTCGAACGTCGTATCATTATTTGGAATGAGAGTAAACTCGGACTTTCCAAATAATTATCGCATATATAAATTTGAAAACAATTTCATATCGTTAATATTAATTTATAACGATCAATCTTTATTTTTATTTATATAAAAATAATTAAATTCTATTTAGCAACACTTCATTCAAACAGGAGACAATGGCGTTGTTTTTACCCAAATTTGTTTTACGCATTTCTCTAAATCTAACCATGGGATTTTGACACAACACATATATCATTGGAAATATCTTCCCAAGGCGAACCTAACGGTTTCAGTTTTGGGAAAATTCGACGGTCGGATATTTTGGTATGATCAATTAAAAGTACGATCCTAAAATGTGAACTACCACGCTCGATTCATTAAAATTTTAATTTATATATATAATTATATAAATATAATTCCTTCGTCCATTTTATTATTGTGATTATCATAACAAGTAGAGAACACTTGGTTTCATAACATTTTGATATATAACATAACACACAATAATGTTTTTATTTTAATTTTCAAAATATTCATTATGAAATTAGATAAAATAAATCGATAACCTTGTTCGGGTTAAAAATAGTATCGCTATTTTTAAAACGGATTTAATAGCCCAATTCATTGTCTTATCCCTTTATATTTTTTTTTATAATGGGCTAAACCCCTCACATTAAGCCTACGACTTGTGGATGCTGGATGTGCCGGTCGGTTCCGGGCAGACTTATTCCTCAAGTTGGGCTTAACCTCGTGTCATGGCCCGTTACGTATTTGTGTATTTGGACCACTCACATTAGGTTCAACATTTGTGGCTGCTGGATATGCCGGTTGGGTCCGGGCAGGCTTCTACCACAAATGTAACCTAACCTCGTGTCCAAGAACAATTATAATTTATAATTATAATTAATTTTTCCAAAACATGTCATTATTTAAATTATTCTTTTCTTAAAAAAAAAAGAAATCCTACTTCTAAGGTATTCTTTATTCCTAAATATACCGGTTTCAAGAATTTAATATAAATTGTAACTTTCCCAAATTTAATGATTTTCTAAAGAAAAACAATATTTTCAAGAAATTTTGAAAACATATTTACATCAAAGATGTAATCTTTCTACATCAACGTCAATTAATTTCATTAGTTGAATATAAAATAGAAACATTCCCTTAGTTCAAAATTGATAACATTTTGAAAACAAATCCTTCTCAATTTAACACAAGGACAGTTAAAAAGGTAAACTTTTTATTTCAACTTTTTATACTATCAAAAATGACATAACTTATATTAACCTAATTGGCATGACATATATGTGCTTATTAACAACCAAAATGTAACTTTCAATTCATTCCTTTAATGCGTAGGAATATTCTTAAAACCTCTCTTTTCCTTATATATTTACAAATATAAGTAATAAATGTCTTCCTTTTTCTTTTCCTTATTCATTTATTTCCTTAAATGTAAATAAGTTCCTTTTTCTCCTACATATCCTATTTACATGAAAATATAATTTGCAAATTCCTATTCTTTAATTACATACAAAAAATGTAATTTTTATCACACCGTCAAATTCTACTTTTGAAAATGTAATTTATATAATGGTGCAAATTTATATCCTTTTTAAATTACATTAAAAATGTAATTTTATTTTACAATGCAAATTCATACCTTAATTACATATAAAAATGAAATTTTTATTTATACAATGCAAACTCATATTCCAATTACATAGAAAAATGTAATTTTAAATTTGCAATGTAAATCTCATCTTAAGTTACATATAAGAATGTAATTTTTAATTTACATTTCAAGTTCATATATTAATTACATAAAAAGATGTACTTTTTATATTATCCGTTGCAAGTTCATGTCTTAATTACATGTAAAAGTATAATTTTTATTATACGGTGCAAATTCATAACTAAATTACATGTAAAAATGTAATTCTTATCATACGATGTAAATTCATAATTAAATTACATGTAAAAATGTAATTCTTATCCTATGGTGTAAATTCATAACTAAATTACATGTAAAAATGTAATTTTTATCATACGGTGTAAATTCATAACTAAATTACATCTAAAAATGTAATTTTTATCATACGGTGTAAATTCATAACTAAATTACGTCTAAAAATGTAATTTTTATCATACGGTGTAAATCCATGTGTTAATTACATATAAAAATGTAATTTTTATCATACAATGCAAACTCATCTTTTAATTACATAGAAAAATGTAATTTTTATCATATCATTCTAATTCATATATAAATTACATAGAAAAATGTAATTTTTAATTACACGGTGTAAATTCATGTTTTAATTACATAGAAAAATGTAATTTAGTCATACAATGCAAATTCATATTTGAATTACATATAAAATGTAATCTCATTCATGCGGTGTAATTTCATATATAAATTACATATAAAAATGTAATTTCCTTCATGCGGTGTCAATTCATAACTAATTACATATAAAAAGTTAATTTTTTTAATCTTACGGTCCTATTTCACATCTAAATAACATATAAAAATGTTATTTTTAATTTACCGTTCTAATTTACATCTAAACAAAAATGTTATTTTAATTTTTTACCGTTTGTGTCCAATATTTCATGTCCAATCCAACCACAAACAATAATTTAAATAATAAAGAGATCAAATCGAATTAACAACCCCAAACCATAATTAACACTTAAATTTTCAGATCTAATATCATAACATCACAACCAATTCAGATCTATAACTTAGAATAACATCCATCGCAGATCCACTTATATTTGCCATTCAAACTTCCCATTACGCAAAAATAATAACTAAATTAATAATAATTAAATTAATTAAATTTAATTAAAAATAAATTCTCACATTGCTTGGATTTGAAATGAAGGTCTAAACTCGATTAGATCTCGTGTTCAAAGTCACGGCGGTTTCGGATCTGAAATATTTCAATTTGAAGTTCATATGTATATATTAGAAAACAGCTTTTAACAACTACAGTTGCCACATCTAAAAGCGTGGCAAATTCTGAAATTTCATACCTTGATTTGTTCAAAACTTTGGATCAAGATTTCTCCCTCTGTAGTTGATGGTTTTGCGGCAAAACGACCGGCTACGAGAGATCTACAAGCTCAGAAAATAGGGTGATGGATGGTGGCACATGGAAGGCGCGGTTTGGGTGTAAAGGCCGCGGGTTTGCGGTGCTCGTTCTTCGCCTACGGTCGATGAAAATGGATGAAACTTGTTGGAGATTAAAGAGAGTGAGAAGAGCTTCAAAAAGTTGTACTACGGCATGATCTAATTCTTTGTGGATTGGGAGAATTTGAAGGATGAAATTTCGGCCATGATGGTTTCATTTTATGCGGCTGAACGTGTTTTAACGGGAGGAGAGAAAGAGGAGGCCGTACTTCTCTTATTTATTTTATTATTTAATTAGGTTATTATCCAATAAAGGTCTGTTTACCCACTTACTCCGTTTTCAGCCCAACGACTGTGTTTCCTCGCTAATAACCCCTATTCCGGATCCATCTAACTATATCCCGCAGGCCCAAAAGGTCATCTCAGCCTCCGTTTTTCAGATTTAAAATTATTCTTTTATTTTAATATTCTGACGTATTCAAAAATCCACAGGAGCTACATACGGACTCCGAAAAATCCAAAAAAATTATTTTTGACTATGTTTTGACGATACGAATCCAACAAAATCATTTTCGTTGAATTCTGAGACTGTTTGAAAAAAATGTCCATTTTTAAGTCATTCAATTTTGACTGTATTTGACGAAACACAGTTTCTACTGCCATGCTCACAAATTAATACGAAAAATTAAACTTAACAATATTTTGACATTCCAAATCCAACAAAAGTGGTTTCGTCAAAAACGGAGGTCGTTTGCAAAATGGTTATTTTCAAGGCTATATATTTAATATTAAAAATACATTTGTAAACAAATACTTCTGAAACTCGAAATATATAAGTGTTTACTGTTTTACAATGCAGAAACGTCATTCTGGACTCAATGGATGTGGTTTCGAGTCCAAATTCCTTCGTATGTGAAAAGTAGCATTTTTGACCTTTATATATTTCATAGCGACTTTTCTAAATTTTAAACTGGGCATAACTTTTGATTCCCGCTATGAAATTTCAATTTTTCAGATTCGTTGGAAAGATATTTTTAAAGAGATTCTAATATTTTTGGTTTCACTAAAATCCGTTAAATTTTGCATCATGTACGGTCTGTCAAAGTTCAAGTTTGAAAGTCAAACTACAACGCTATTTTTAACACTTTTTTATAATTAAAATTAAATTATTCATTCTAACTTCAATTCTTAATCGTTATTATTTTAAATAAATTATTTTAAGTATCAAAAACCTCATTAAAATTACTAAATTTAAATTTTAAATTGGCCCCAAAATTTAGGGTTGTTCCAGTCTCCCCCACTTAAAATCTTTTCGTCCTCGAAAAGGAACGAAGCTAAAAGTGTTTAATTATCCTACTCCATTTTTCCCGCTCTTATTGGTTTAAATAATTTTATAGTTGATTAACATTCAAATATATAATCTTTTATCCATTCAAAAACATATTTTCTAAAATAGATTATAATTACAAATACGTATATTATAGTCTTGTTACTCTCAACTCATTCTAGGGCATTACTAACCCCATCTCTAATGAGTTTTCTCATTCTAGGATACTACTGATCCTATCTCTAATGAGTATTCTTATTGGATATTACTAATCCAATCTCTGATGAGTCTTTTGTTCAGTTCTAACGAGTTGTACCCCAAAGATTTGAGCTAACCAGAGCTCTGATACCAACTGTAACGACAACGAGTTTCGCCCGACCTTAATCGATCACAAAATCGACCAAGACCGTTCAAAATCCGCATACGTTAACTCTGGGAATACAATACATCAGAACAACAACAGTAGACCTTTATAAAACATCATAATAATGTTACATCAGAGTACAGAATATCAAAGTACATCGATAAATTACAGCGGAAGATAAATTACAATATTTTAATACATTGCAGTGCAGCGGAAATAAAATAGGTACAGCGGAAGATAACTATGCTCTGGACACAGCTTTAAGCTTCAATTCAGGATCCTGCTTGAGATAAGAACCTGTAGACAAACTACTAGACTGCCCGAGTGGAAAGAGGGCACCCGAGTTTGCAAAGTGAAACAAACTACGAGTCAGTCATGGGACTGGTGTGAGAATTCTTAGCTAATTTAACTAATAGTAATAAGGCAAATCCAAGGACCACGCCGCTAATGCGGAACGGGTTTTATTCCAATGGATTGCCGTGCATAACTTAAAGTGAATCGTCAAAACAACGCAATGCTTTTGGAAAAATTAAATCACAATAAGACTCAGGTCCCATCACACAATGCAACGCACACCAGAGGATAGAGTTTTACCTTATGGTGATTAAACATGTTTGTTATGATAAAAACGGATTTGATATTATTATTAGTATGTATATGTTTTAAAAACAATTTCAATCATAATATATCAATCCTAGGAAGAATAGTATCCCATACTACTATGCCTCCATACTAGTAATACAATCAAAACAGCATGAGGTCGTATTGGAAATTGGGTTTCCATCATGAGTCAAGGCTAGGGAGGAGCTCCTTACCAATTCGAGACACTCTAGCTAATGTCTCAGGATTCCCCGCAGTTAACCCTTGGATCCTGCAGGGCCGGTCCACACATACAGCTTCGTGGATTGGCAATTCCTGAACACACGTTTCCCGGTCCTATAGGACCTATCCGAGGCGCCTCATTCCATCATCCACATAAGTAAAATGTCAGGGCTGGTAGGTCACTGACACCACTCTAGCTAGAAAGAAACGTGCTGCTCTCCCTGCATTCCCTTCTCCCGTTTTAGACTCCGCCGGTGTGTGAGGCTCGTGAAGTCACGCTATACACAAAGCTATGCCTAAACAGACTATGCTTTGATCATCCCACAAGGCCTGCTTTTCAACAAAGCCTTGATCAAATGCATCTTAGCATGCCACATCGTCAATCCATACCGTACCATTGATTTCTACCAACATATAACCTCTAAGCTCGTACGTCTCAGAGAAGGGTGTGAAACACCAAGCAGATATATGTTTAGCAGAGATCAACGAATACAGTATAAAGGAATACAACGTCAGACATACAATCTATTTACGCGCTTATGCTCTGGGTTTGAGCGAAAGCCAAAACCGTGCAATCAACACTACTTCCGGGCGGCTACTACTGTCGCCCCTTCAAGGTAGCTACTCCCATCATGGGTCTCAATAGCAACACACTCATTCGATGTGAAGATCGTCGGCCTTCAATCACCGTCTTCAAATCTTCGAACGTCGTATCATTATTTGGAATGAGAGTAAAGTCGGACTTTCCAAATAATTCTCGCATATATAAATTTGAAAACAATTTCATATCGTTAATATTAATTTATAACGATCAATCTTTATTTTTATTTATATGAAAATAATTAAATTCTATTTAGCAACACTTCATTCAAACAGGAGACAATGGCGCTGTTTTTACCCAAATTTGTTTTACGCATTTCTCTAAATCTAACCGTGGGATTTTGACACAATACATATCATTGGAAAGATCTTCCCAAGGCGAACCTAACGGTTTCAGTTTTGGGAAAATCCGACGGTCGGATATTTTGGTATGATCAATTAAAAGTATGATCCTAAAATGTGAACTACCACGCTCGATTCATTAAAATTTTAATTTATATATATAATTATATAAATATAATTCCTTCGTCCATTTTATTACCGTGATTATCATAACAAGTAGAGAACACTTGGTTTCATAACATTTTGATATATAACATAACACGCAATAATGTTTTTATTTTAATTTTCAAAATATTCATTATGAAACTAGATTAAATAAATCGATAACCTCGTTCGGGTTAAAAATAGTATCACTATTTTTAAACGGATTTAATAGCCCAATTCATTGTCTTATCCCTTTATAAATTTTTTATAATGGGCTAGACCCCTCACATTAAGCCTACGACTTTTGGATGCTGTATGTGCCGGTCGGTTCCGGGCAGACTAATTCCTCAAGTTGGGCTTAACCTCGTGTCATGGCCCGTTACATATTTGTGTACTTGGACCTCTCACATTAGGTTCAACATTTGTGGCTGCTGGATATGTCGGTCGGGTCCAGGCAGGCTTCTACCACAAATGTAACCTAACCTCGTGTACAAGCACAATTATAATTTGTAATTATAATTAATTTTTCCAAAACATGTCATATTTAAATTATTCTTTTCTTAAAAAAAAAGAAATCCTACTTCTAAGGTATTCTTTATTCCTAAATATACTGATTTCAAGAATTTAATATAAATTGTAACTTTCCCAAATTTAATGATTTTCTAAAAAAAACAATCTTTTCAAGAAATTTTGAAAACATATTTACATCAAAGATGTAGTCTTTCTACATCAACGTCAATTAATTTCATTAGTTGAATATAAAATAGAAACATTCCCTTAGTTCAAAATTGATAACATTTTGAAAACAAATCCTTCTTAATTTAACACAAGGATAACTTTTTATACTATCAAAAATGACATACCTTATATTAACCTAATTGGCATGACATATTTGTGTTTATTAACAACCAAAATGTGACTTTCAATTCATTCCTTTAATGCGTAGGAATATTCATAAAACCTCTCTTTTCCTTATCTATTTACAAATATAAGTAATAAATGTCTTCCCTTTTCTTTTCCTTATTCATTTATTTCCTTAAATGTAAATAAGTTCCTTTTTCTCCTACATATCCTATTTACATGAAAATATAATTTGCAAATTCCTATTCTTTAATTACATACAAAAAATGTAATTTTTATCACACCGTCAAATTCTACTTTTGAAAATGTAATTTATATAATGGTGCAAATTTATATCCTTTTTAAATTACATTAAAAATGTAATTTTATTTTACAATGCAAATTCATACCTTAATTACATATAAAAATGAAATTTTTATTTATACAATGCAAACTCATATTCCAATTACATAGAAAAATGTAATTTTAAATTTGCAATGTAAATCTCATCTTAAGTTACATATAAGAATGTAATTTTTAATTTACATTTCAAGTTCATATATTAATTACATAAAAAGATGTACTTTTTATATTATCCGTTGCAAGTTCATGTCTTAATTACATGTAAAAATATAATTTTTATTATACGGTGCAAATTCGTAACTAAATTACATGTAAAAAAGTAATTCTTATCATACGATGTAAATTCATAACTAAATTACATGTAAAAATGTAATTCTTATCCTATGGTGTAAATTCATAACTAAATTACATGTAAAAATGTAATTTTTATCATACGGTGTAAATTCATAACTAAATTACATCTAAAAATGTAATTTTTATCATACGGTGTAAATTCATAACTAAATTACATCTAAAAATGTAATTTTTATCATATGGTGTAAATCCATGTGTTAATTACATATAAAAATGTAATTTTTATCATACAATGCAAACTCATCTTTTAATTACATAGAAAAATGTAATTTTTATCATATCATTCTAATTCATATATAAATTACATAGAAAAATGTAATTTTTAATTACACGGTGTAAATTCATGTTTTAATTACATAGAAAAATGTAATTTAGTCATACAATGCAAATTCATATTTGAATTACATATAAAATGTAATCTCATTCATGCGGTGTAATTTCATATATAAATTACATATAAAAATGTAATTTCCTTCATGCGGTGTCAATTCATAACTAATTACATATAAAAAGTTAATTTTTTTAATCTTACGGTCCTATTTCACATCTAAATAACATATAAAAATGTTATTTTTATTTTACCGTTCTAATTTACATCTAAACAAAAATGTTATTTTAATTTTTTACCGTTTGTGTCCAATATTTCATGTCCAATCCAACCACAAACAATAATTTAAATAATAAAGAGATCAAATTGAATTAACAACCCCAAACAATAATTAACACTTAAATTTTCAGATCTAATATCATAACATCACAACCAATTCAGATCCATAACTTAGAATAACATCCATCGCAGATCCACTTATATTTGCCATTCAAACTTCCCATTCCGCAAAAATAATAACTAAATTAATAATAATTAAATTAATTAAATTTAATTAAAAATAAATTCTCACATTGCTTGGATTTGAAATGAAGGTCCAAACTCGATCAGATCTCGTGTTCAAAGTCACGGCGGTTTCGGATCTGAAATATTTCAATTTGAAGTTCATATGTATATATTAGAAAACAACCTTTAACAACTGCAGTTGCCACATCTAAAAGCGTGGCAAATTCTGAAATTTCATACCTTGATTTGTTCAAAACTTTGGATCAAGATTTCTCCCTCTGTAATTGATGGTTTTGCGAACGGTTTGCGGCAAAACGACCGGCTACGAGAGATCTACAAGCTCATAAAATAGGGTGATGGATGGTGGCACATGGAAGGTGCGGTTTGGGTGTAAAGGCCGCGGGTTTGCGGTGCTCGTTCTTCGCCTACGTTCGATGAAAGTGGATGAAACTTGTTGGAGATTAAAGAGAGTGAGAAGAGCTTGAAAAAGTTGTACTACGGCATGATCTAATTCTTTGTGGATTGAGAGAATTTGAAGGATGAAATTTCCGCCATGATGGGTTCATTTTATGCGGCTGAACGTGTTTTAACGGGAGGAGAGAAAGAGGAGGCCGTACTTCTCTTATTTATATTATTATTTAATTAGGTTATTATCCAATAAAGGTCCGTTTACCCACTTACTCCGTTTTTAGCCCAACGACTGTGTTTCCTAGCTAATAACCCCTATTCCGGATCCATCTAACTATGTCCCGCAGGCAAAAAAGGTCATCTCAGCCTCCGTTTTTCAGATTTAAAATTATTCTTTTATTTCAATATTCTGACGTATTCAAAAATCCACCGGAGCTACATACGGACTCCGAAAAATCCAAAAAATATATTTTTGGCTATGTTTTGACGATACGAATCCAACAAAATTATTTTCGTCGAATTCTGAGACTGTTTGAAAAATGGCCATTTTTAAGTCATTCAATTTTGACTGTATTTGACGAAACACAGTTTCTACTGCCATGCTTACAAATTAATTCGAAAAATTATGAAAAATTAAACTTAACAATATTTTGGCATTCCAAATCCAACAAAAGTGGTTCCTCGAAAACGGAGGTCGTTTGCAAAATGGCTATTTTCAAGGCTATATATTTAATATTAAAAATACATTTTTAAACCAATACTTCTGAAACACAAAATATATAAGTGTTTACTGTTTTTCAATGCAGAAACGTCATTCTGGACTCAATGGAAGTGGTTTCGAGTCCAAATTCCTTCGTATGTGAAAAGTAGCATTTTTGACCTTTATATATTTCATAACGACTTTTCTAAATTTTAAACTGGGCGTAACTTTGATTCCCGCTATGAAATTTCAATTTTTCAGATTCATTGGAAATATATTTTTAAAGAGATTCTAATATTTTTGGTTTCACTAAAATCCGTTAAATTTTGCATCATGTACGGTCAGTCAAAGTTCAAGTTTGAAAGTCAAATTACAACGCTATTTTTAACACTTTTTTATAATTAAAATTAAATTATTCATTCTAACTTCAATTCTTAATCATTATTATTTTAAATAAATTATTTCAAGTATCAAAATCCTCGTTAAAATTAATAAATTTAAATTTTATATTGGCCCTAAAATTCAGGGTTGTTACACCAGCGTTTTACTAGCCCTGACATCGTTGATTATTATACCCTTGTGGATGTTGGAATGCGAGGCGCCTCGATTATATCGGTCTCTACGGAGCCGATGGATAGGTTTGATAGGACCGGGAAACGTGTGTTCAAGAATTGCCAATCCTCAAACGTAACGGGGGACCGGCCCAGCCGATTCCAAGGGCTACCCAGAATGTGTAGTCTTGGGGCATTTGCTATAGTGTCTCAAAGCGGTGAGGAGCTTGCCCTATGCCTCGACTCATGATGGAAATCCAATTTCCAATACGATATATTTCAGTTTTATTTGTAGAGCCTAGTATTGGCGACATGATAGATGGTACCCATGCCGCCTAGGATTGATACATTTATATTTGAAGTTGTTTTGACACTATACACTTATAATAGTATCAAATGATTAGTTTTAAACGTATCAAGCATTATTTGGCTATTATAAGGTAAAACCCTATCGTTCGGCTTTCGTTGCATTGTGTGATGGGACCTAGGTCTTATAATAGCTTCATTTTTCCAAAAAGCATTGCGTTGGTTATAAATGTTTATGCACTGGTATCCTTGGGAGGAAACCCGTTCAGTGTTATACGGCGTGGTCCCTTGATTTACTTTATTTCTAAAGTAAAGATTTAATAACTATTTTAGTTCTCACACCAGTCACATGACTGACCTGGAGTTTATTGTTTTAACCTAAACTCTGGGTGCCTCTATTTTCCATATGGGCAGCTAGTAGTTTTGGTTTTGCAGATTTATATTCACAAGATCCTGATTTACAGCTGGAACGATATTCGGAAAGCTTTGTATCCATATATTCTTTTTAGTTGTGTTTTGTATTTTTCTCCGCTGCAGTAATGTATTTAAATCTCCGATATTTACCAAATGTATATGATTTATTCATACTCTGTATATTCTTGTATTCTGATGAAATTATTGTAATAAGCAATGAAATGTTCTTCTGTTTGTGTTCTGATTCATCTTGTTCTCAAATTAAATCCGGGTTTCCCTTCACGGGGAAGTTCGGGTCGTCTCATTTGGTATCAGAGCTCTGGTTTACAGAGCTCGAGAACAAGGCACATTGGAACCGAACGAAAGGATTCGTCAGAGATTGGATTAGCAATATCCAACAAGGATGACTCGTTAGAGATAGGATCAGTAGTATCCTAGAACGAGTGTGAAGAGTATATTTTTAAAATGAAAACAAATATTGTTTTGAAAATTTAAACCTTATTCAACGTATTTGAATATTTATTTGAATTCGGACAATCCAATATATAAAGAATTTGCATATACGCCTTGCAAACGTATATTTGAAGTTTTAATATACTGGATAGATATAGAATCACACTCTAGTCACCCGGAGATGGTTCTGATGATTGATTGATCATCATCAGAATTTGTGTTCGAGCTTCGAAAGTAGGATATCTATATGATTTCCATTTGACTGGTATGAGAACCAAAACTAGATAGGATATATTGTTGTGAATTGGCACCAAAAATGTGATTTTTGACTATATATCAAAATTATGAATTTGAAACGATAATCTACTAATTGATTGATGGTTGTGTGGTGTGATTATTCATTTAAACCATTATGTGAATGTAAGGTAAATTTAGCCAGTTTCAATCCAATATTGAACCGAATTGAAATTTGTTAGAATTGCATGCATATACATGTGTATACATTGGACAGGTCATTGCAAGGAGGCTAGAGCAGAGGAAAAAATTGTTTGCCCGACAAATAGGTACATGTTTATTGTATTTCTTGGGGTTTTTGATGATTTTATGAGTCGCTTCGCTGTTTCTTTTTCTTTTTGGATTGGAGAGGCCTGTATGGCGATTTCGGGATTTTCCGGTGCTCACGTACAGGGGAGATTATGGCGAAATTTTTCAAAAATTTAGGGTATTAGCCATATTTTTGAAGAATTAGAAAGTTCGTGAAAACCGAAAAGTTGAAGAACTTAAGCTATAATGAAAATAATGAAAGTTGAGTTGTTTTGTAAAACAACTTTCAGCTCCATTCCTTTTCGGGGATGAAAAGATTTTAAGTGGGGGAGATTGTAATAACCCAGAAAATCCGAGCCAATTTAAAATTTTTATTTTGGCAATTTTAATGAATTTTGAATATTTAAAATGAATTATTTTAAATAATAACGACAAAAAATTTATTTTGAATAGAATTAGAACGTATATATTTATTTGAATCAACGTTAGAATATAAATATTTATTTTTATTTATAAAAGGAATCGAAAATGGCGCGGTAGTTTGAAAATTCGATTCCAAATTTCAAATGAATGTACAGGATTCAAAATAAATCGGATTTTAGCGAAATAAAAAACATTAGAATCTAATAGAAAATATCTTTCCAACGAATCCAAAAAAATTGAAATTTCATAGCGGGGATAAAAAGTTATGCCCAGTTGAAATTTTAGATTAGTCACTATGAAATTTTAGCCCTTAAACACGGAAATTTTGCAAATGACCTCCGTTTTCGACGAAACCACTTTTGTTGGATCCGGGATGTCAAGTTATTTATAGATTCCAAAATTCATAATTTTTGGGATCAATATATGAGCGTGGCAAAAGAAAACGTGTTTTGACAGTTTCAGTCAATTTGGATCGACCAGAAAATGACCATTTTTAAAACGGTCTCCAAATTTGACGAAATTAATTTTGTTAGTACCGTATCGTCAATATGAAGCTAGAAAGTATTTTTTAGGAATTTTTAGAGTTCGTATGTGGCCCCGGTAAATGGAAATGCGCATTCAAATTCAATATATAGATTTATATTTTGATTTTGACGGAAGCCGATCGAAACAGCCAAACTGGCTTACGATACATATCCCATTGTGTTCAGAATGGGGGTAATTAGCTAGGGACGACAGGCGGTGAGTCTTGTTTGAAGATCGAAATTTAAAGTTACTTTTTGGAAATTTAAAATAATTATATAATCAAATTTTATATAAAGCCCCTCTCCTCTGTTCTCCCTCTCTCTCTCTCTCTCTCTCATTTTTCAGATAAAAAAAAGAAGAGAAAAAACCGCATTGACCCTTCCCTCCCCCAAACCCTCGTCGATCCCATCTCCCCCCTTTTACCCCGACCGCCGCCGCCGTAGGGCCTCCCCACCGCTGCGCCATCATCTCCGCAACCCACCCCTCCGCACCTCTCTCCCTCATCCCCAAAACAACCGTGAGAACCCTATCACACCTAAATGCCATCGCCACCACCGAGAACCATCTCTCACTGACCACCCACGGCCGCCTCCTTAACCCTCCACCACACTTGACAACCGCCGCCTCCCCCTTTCAGCGAGCACCACAAGCAAATCATAAGCGCCGCCTCTGACCAGTTCTCAGATGAACGAAGCCCCTTCGATCGCGAGCTCTTTTAGCGATCAGAAACCATAGAAAAAAAATTTAAGTCTTCCGGATTTGATTTCTTGATAAAAATATGATTTTTAATAAATAACCATAGGATTTTTAGTATATCAAAATATAATCTTTATGAAAATAAACATATGACTTTTATGAAAGCAAAGATATGATTGTTACAGCATAGATAAAAAGGTTAGATCTTTAAGTATAAAAAGTTAGATTTTTAAACGAAGAAAAATTAGATTTTTAAACGATAGAAAAATATGATTTTTATAATTTGAATAGCAATATAAAATATACTTTTTATATATGAAGTAGCAGTTTAAAAATATGATTTTTATTATTGGCAGAGAATAAAAATATGATTTTTATTATATATGAAGCGAAACAAAAATATAATCTTTTATATACAAAGAGCAGTACAAAAATATAATTTTTAGTGAAATAGAAATATAATTTTTATCTAGAAAGAAGCGCTGTAAAAATATATGATTTTTATATATGAAGTGCCGTTATAAAAATGTGATTTTTTAAAACAAACATCATATTAAAAATGCGATCTTTATTATGAACAGCGGGAGAGGATCGCATTGGAATTTCGGGTAAATTCAAGCCATTCAAAAATGAAACGGCGGAGTGGAACCCAAAGGTGAGAACTTCTCACTTTTATTTTATTTTCTAGTTAAAATATATACTAGGATGCAGACGGTGCTTAGCAGCACCCGAGACCCATCGTCCACAGACCATGGATGACTTGTTTGTTTGATTGATGTGTTGTGAAAATTGATTTTTGTGATGTGGAATGAAGTGTTAAAAATATTCGTATGTGAATAAATAGTTTGAACAATAAAAATCACATTTTTATCGTGTATATGAAGTAAATAAAATATTCAAGTTGAATAAAATATTTAAATAGTAAAAATATCATTTTTATTGTATATATGGACTGAATAAAATATTCATGAGTTGAGATAAATATTTATAAACAAATCGGATGATTTGTTTATGTACACCAATTTATTTGATATTGATTGGGATGATAAATTTTACACATCGCCCAACTACACAAATAGGAAACAGTATTTGTCGTTTGAAAACCCCACACGGGTATTGGGATAATATTGGACATACACTGATCCCAGTAGCTAGTGATATGTCAATCGATGGGTTGACAGACTGTATAAGCGTTATTTATTTATTTTAATGCTTACACCGTTGTAGAATGCACTCTGGATGTTGTCTGAATTTTTAATGATTGTTTATCGTCATTGCTGTATACATGTATTGGATGAAATCCATATAACTGAAATTATATGGTAATTGATTGAGTCTGATTCCAGTTCAGAATTAATGAATATTTTAAAATGATATACAGTGAATATTGGAATGTGAAGCCGTGTTAAGTAGTTAAACGTCATTTTAACACGAACGGGAATTTGGTCGATTTTATTCATTTTATAATGAATATCGAAAAGTGATTTCAAAATCTGATGTTTTGAAAATATTAAGGTGATATAGAATATTCAATTTTGATTTGAATTTGAAACTGAATTGAAATCGATTAAAAATGAATTCAAAACGAACTGAAATTGAATTGAAATCAATTTGAAATGAATTCAAAATGAACTGAAATTGAATTGAAATCAATTTGAAATGAATTTAAAACGAATTTATAATGGAAAATTCAATTTTGATTGGAATTGAATATGAAGTTGAAACTATTTTGAAAACAAATTTAAAACGATTTATAAAATACGTTTTAAAAGGAAATCGATGAAATATATATTATAGATATTATATATATAATATAATGGCCTGAATAGAATGCGCTACGCTGCGGCAGTTTGCGAATTTCGACCATTGACTTCGAATGGACATTACGGGAGATCTGCCCATCAGATTCTCCTAAAACCGGAACCGTTGGGATCGTATCGAAAAGTGCTTTCCAAAGAATATTAGAGATTTGAAATCTAACGGTTGGATTTGGAGTTATGCCCAAATCAAATTTGGAAAAGTTCACTATAAGTGCAGTTCGATGGTCGTTTGTAGAAATCGACTGTACGGGCTTTGATAAAATTATTAAAAATATCAATAAAATGTGTAAAATCATAATAAATGATTTGGAAACAATTGGGATGAAAAATTCCATATTTGAAAAGATAAAAATATATTTTTATCGAAATTAACTAGTTTTGAAATAGAATAATAAATCCAATATTTTTAAAATAAATAAATTGGGCTTGAAATGGTTTTAAAAATAACCAGGATTTCCAATATATGAATTGGAATGGATTTGAATCAAAATTATCCTCGGAATATTTCAATATTGGATTTCGTGATTATAAGGATATTGTGGAGGAATTTGGAAGATATATATAGATATATATATATATATATCATTATTCCAATAAGATATTTATTGATTTCAGAATTTGATATTGAATATAAGCCAATATATTTTCTATTCAGAGCCATGTATTTAATATCAAATTGGATTTTGGGTTTATCGTGAATGGTATCTTTAATAATACTGTCTTGAACCGAATGTAGTTGAGAAAATTAGATACTGACTGGAGGTTAGTCAAGTTGAATGGTTTTCTGGGTATTGATCTGATGTTGGTTTCGGCCTTCGGGGTTAATACTTAGGGAATTGTTCTCTTACTAATTTACGGTTAGAGACTAATTGATTTTTGGGTTTGTTGTGAACTCTGTTTTTAACGACATTCGTTCTTTAACCCGATTTACAGTGAAATGTGATTTGGAATTTATAAATCTTTTTATTAAGATTTAACGGGAATTTTCCAAAGTAAAGTTTTCCAATTTAATATATTTAATTGGAATTGAATTGAAATTGGTCTTTGGGTTTATCGTAAACGGTGTTTTAAATAACACCGGTTCTTTAACCCGATTAACAATGGAGTTACGAGAATCATAAACTAACCGGAGATTAGTTAAGTTGAATGGTTTCCTGGGTATTGATCTGATGTTGGTTTCGGCCTTCGGGGTTAATACTTAGGGAATTGTTCACTTGCTAATTTACAGTTAGAGGCTGATGGAATAGAATGGGATTTTGGGTTTATCGTGAACCGTGTTTTAAATTACATTGGTTCTTTAACCCAATTAAAGACATGATATAGTTTGAATTGAAATCCAAAGGAAGATTAAAGAATTAATTTTAAAGAATTTATCTTTGAGAAAATTAATGGGAATCTTTCCCAAAGAATGTGAATATTTGAATAAAAGATTATTTAGAATTGGAATGAGGCGTATGTTGTGTTTTTATAGCACTTGTTTATTACATATGCGAGTTATTCGGAAAGGCCGGGTTTATTCCCATTCTGAATAACTGATTCGACGATAAATCAACGATGAAGACGGTGGTTGAAGACCGGAGGTCTTCACATCGTTTGGATGATTACTGATGTCTTGATTGGGCTGTACACCCAAGCCGAGGTAATAAGTGGTGATCGTCTAGGCGTACATGGAGATCGACGGATATGCGAGGACTTCTCCCCTGTATTGGACATATGGGGGAGGAATAAAGTGCCTCCGGTTTCGTTCAGACCCAGAACGGACTTATAAACGGATTGTGTGTCTGACACTGGACTTTATTCTGTGCTGATTGATTTTTATTAAATATATATCTGTTTGGCGGCGGATAATTTATTCTCCTGCTTAACACCCTTCTCTGAGACGTATGAGCTCAGAGGTTATATATCGACAGTCGCATGGCATGAATTGCCTGTGTGGTATGCTAAGATGCAGTGATCAAGGCTTTTGTTAAATAGCCGAGTCTTGTGGTCGACGATCAAAGCACGACTTTAATACAGCGTAGCTTTGTGTATAGCGTTGATTCGCGAGCTTCACACCTCGGTATGAGTTAAAAACGGGATAAGGACCGCTGGGAGAACACGACGTTTCTTTCTAGCTATGGGTGGTGTCAGCATTTTACTAGCCCTGACATCGTTAATTATTATACCCTTGTGGAATTTGGAATGCGAGGCGCCTCGATTATATCGGTCTCTACGGAGCCAATGGATAGATCTGATAGGACCGGGAAACGTGTGTTCAGGAATTGCCAATCCTCAAACGTAACGGAGGACCGGCCCAGCCGATTCCAAGAGCTACCCAGAGTGTGTAGTCCTAGGGCATTTTCTAGAGTGTCTCGAAGCGGTGAGGAGCTTGCCCCTTGCCTCGACTCATGACGAAAATTCAATTTCCAATACGAGATATTTCAGTTTTATTTGTACAGCCTAGTATTGGCGACATGATAGATGGTACCCATGCCACCTAGGATTGATACATTTATATTTGAAGTTGTTTTGACACTATACACTTATAATAGTATCAAATGATTTGTTTTAAATGTATCAAGCATTATTTGGCTATTATAAGGTAAAATTCTATCCTTCGGCTTTCGTTGCATTGTGTTATGGGACCTGGGTCTTATAATAGCTTCATTTTTCCAAAAAGCATTGCGTTGGTTATAACTGTTTATGCAGTGGTATCCTTGGGGGAAACCCGTTCCGTGTTATACGGCGTGGTCCCTTGATTTACTTTATTTCTAAAGTAAAGATTTAATAACTGTTTTAGTTCTCACACTAGTCACATGACTGATCTGGAGTTTATTGTTTTAACCTAAACTCTGGGTGCCCCTATTTTCCACACAGGCAGCTAGTAGTTTTCGTTTTGCAGATTTATATTCACAGGATCCTGATTTACAGCTGGAACGATATTCGAAAAGCTCTGTATCCGTATATTCTTTTTAGTTGTTTTTTGAATTATTTTCCGCTGTAGTAATGTATTTAAATCTCTGATATTTACCAAATGTATATGATTTATTCATACTCTGTATATTCTTGTATTCTGATGAAATTATTGTAATAAGCAATGAAATGTTCTTCTGTTTGTGTTCTGATTCGCCTTGTTCTCAAATTCAATCCTGGTTTTCCTTTACAGGGAAGTTCGGGTCGTCTCATTTATGAATTCTGGTCGAAACAGTTATGCAAACTGCGTTGATCAGTGTTTCTAAACTCATGAACAGGGTAATTTGACACAGTATCTTTTGAAAAGAGGGTAAATGAAATAATCTTACCCAAAATATATTTTGATATAAAGAAAGCATATATGTTGGAATTAACTAATATATATTGAATGTGTTGGTTGAAATTATGATCGAATAAGATTTATAATTGAGTTGGTTACATGAATAACCAATCGAAATATTATATAAGTATAATATGCAAAATCAGATGAACTGAATCTGAATTGAAAACCAGAATTGAAATAAAACTCTAGAAACTTGGAAAAGAGTTGGAAATAATGTTTTGACTAAATATATGGGAATTTTAAAATCCTGGGAGATTTGAAATTGTTTTCCAAGTGCTGTGAAAGATATTTTGAAGTAAAATTTAAAATGGAAGTGTTTTAAAATGAATTTTGAAAAGTAATATAGTATTGATCTCACTTTGATCGCTGAAAAATAATTCTGATGATGACGGCTGTGGAAACCCGCAACTTCCCTGTGAAGGAAAGCGCGGATAGTTCGAGAACAAGCCACAAAATAGAACGTAGACGGAAGAACATTTCATTGTATATTACAACAATTCCATCAGAATACAAAAATATACAGAGTATGAATAAATATTACATAGAAATATCAGAGATTTAAATTACATTTAAATACATGCAGCGGAAAATAATACAATACACAACTAGAAGTAATACGCGGATACAAAGCTTTCCGAGTATCGTTCCAGCGGTAATTCAGGATCCTGTGAATATAAATCTGCAAAACCAAAACTACTAGCTGCCCGTGTCAAAATAGGGGCACCAAGAGTTTAGGTTAAAACAATAAACTCCAGGTCAGTCATGGGACTGGTGTGAGAACTAAAACAGTTATTTAAAACTTTATTTTAGAGTTCGGTAAATCAAGGGACCACGCCGTATAACACAGAACGGGTTTCCTCCCAAGAATACCAGTGCATAAAACAAACAACGCAATGCTAAATAAAGAAAAATGAAGCTATTATAAGACCCAGGTCCCATCACATAATGCAACGCAAGTCGGAGGATAGGGCTTTTACCTTATAACAACCAAAGCATGCTTGATACGTTTAAAACAAATCATTTGATACTATTATAAGTGTATAGTGTATAAAACAACTTCAAATCATAAGTATCAATCATAGGCGACATGAGCGTCCCATGCCACTATTTCGCCATATATAGGTTTACAAATAAAACCGCAAATGTCACGTATTTGGAAATTGGATTTCCATCTATGAACCGAGGCAAAAGATAGTCCTCAACCGATTCGAGACTCTCTAGCCCGAGCCTCAGGATCAGAACGCATCAACCCTTTGGATCGTCAGGGTCGGTCCACCGATGTGGATTATTATGCCTGAACACTACGTTTCCCCGCCCTTTGGGGCGTAAATGAGCCAACGAATGACTCCATCGGACCCGGATCGTCCGATCAAACCGAGGCGCCTCGCAACAGCAACAACCACATAGGTGAAAAGTATGTAAATGTCAGGGCTGGTAGGTCACTGACACCACCCTAGCTAGAAGGAAACGCATGCCCTCCCTGATGTCCTCTCCCGTTTCTGGTTCACAACCGGGGTGTGAGGCTCGCGAATTCACGTTACACAAAGCTATGCCACACAGGCCGTGCTTTGATCATCAACCACAAGACTTTTCTTTTCAACAGAAGCCTTGATCAATTGCCACTTAGGCATGCCACACAGGCAATTCATTCCGTGCGATGGATATCCATCAATATATAACCCCTGAGCTCGTACGTCTCAGAGAAGGGCGTTATGCAAGAGAATAAATTCTCCGTCGCCAAACAGATATATATTTAATAGAAATCAATCACACAGACTAAAATCCAATGTCAGACACACAGTCCATTTACAAGTTCGTTCTGGGTCTGAACGAAACCGGAGGCACCTAGTACCCCGCATATCCATCGATCTCCAAGTACGTCTGGATGATCACTAACTGTTTCCATCTTCTTGGGTGTACAGCCCAATCAAGATCATCAGTAATCACCCAAACGACGTGAAGACTTCCGGTCTTCGACCACCATCTTCATCTTCGACACCACGTCGAATTAGTTATTCAGAATGGGATAAATCCGGTCTTTCTGAATAACCCGCGTATATAATAAACAAGTGTTACACAAACACAACATATGCTTCATTCCAATTCAGAATATTCTTTTATTCCAATATTCTTATATTTTGGGAAAGGTTCCCATTAATTTTATCAAAGATAAATTTTTTAAATTTATTCTTTAATCTCCTATTTGAATATCAATTCAAACTAGTCGGGATTAGCGAACCACACCGAAGTAATCATTTATTTCATTTCCCAATCCCAACCTATTCATCCCATGAAGTAAAACTGGTAATACTTCATTTCTAACACCACGGTGTTATCGGTAAATTCAATTACCATTTCATGTTCAAATCTAATTAAGGATTTAACTATCGCCTGGAGTAAAACTGGTGATACTCCATTCTAACACCTTTTCAATCTAATTAAAGATTCATTAAAACTCCACTTAGTTTTAATCTTTAACGGGGTTAAAGAATCGGTGTCATTTAAAACACGGTTCACGATAAACCCAAAATCACATTCCATTAATTAACGGGTTAAAGAACAAGTGTTATTTAAAACACTGTTCACGATAAACCCAAAAATCAATGCCAATTCAATTCCAATTAAATATTATTTAATTGGTACACTTCATTAAATCTAAATAAAAAGATTTAATCTTTTTCCAACTGGGCTTAAGAACAGTGTTAATGAAGACACCATTCACGACAAACCCAAATCTCATTTGATATTAAATACAAGGCTATGAATAGAAAATATATCGGCTTATATTCAACATCAAATTCTACGACCAACAAATATCGTATTGGAAATAACGATATATATATATATATATCTTTCAAATTTCCATAACGACATCTGTATAATCATGAAATCCAACATCGAAATATTCCAAGGACAATTTCGATTCAAATCCATTCCAATTCAATTATTGGAAATTCTGGTTATATTTCAAAACCATTTCAAACTCACTTTATTTATTTTAAAAATAAATAAATTACTATTCTAGTTTAAAACTAGTTCATTTCGATAAAAATCTATTTTTATCTTTTCAAATATGGAGTTTTTCATCCCAATTCTTCACAAATAATTTCTTATGATCCTACACAAATTATTACTATTTTTAATAATTTTATCAAGGCCCGTACAGTCGTTGTCCATCAACGGCCATCGAACTGCACTTACAGCGACCTTTTCCAAATTTGATTTGGACATAATTCCAAATCCAACCGTTAGATTTCAAGTTTCTAATATTCGTTAGAAAGCTCTTTTCGATACGAACCCAACGGTTCCGGTTTTAGGAGAATCCAACGGTCGGATCTCCCGCAATATCCGTTAGAAGTCAATGGTCGAAATTCGCGAACTGCCGCGACGCGGCGCGTTCTATTCAGGCCATTATATATATAATATATATATTATATATATTTCATCGATTTCCTTTCAAAACGTATTTTATAAATCGTTTTAAATTCGTTTTCAAAAAGATTTCAATTTCTATTTCAACTTCAAATCAAAATCGAAATTTCCAACATAAATTCATTTTCATTTCATTTCGAATTGATTTAATTCAAATAGATTTCTAATTCAATTTCTGTTCGTTTTCAATTCAATTCAATTTCAATTTCAATTCGAATTCATTTCTATTCAATTTCAATTTGAATTCATTTCTATTCAGTTTCAATTTGAATTCATTTCTAGTCAATATCAATTTGAATTCACTTCTATTCAATTTCAATTCGAATTCATTTCTATTCAAAATATCAAATTTTGAAATCACTTTCGATATTCGTTATAAAATGAATAAAATCGATATAAATATCGTTCACGTCAAAATGGCGCCAATCTAATCAACACGGCTTCATATATTTTCTATTTTCAAATATTTCTTTTTCAAAACTGGAATGAAGCCCAATCAATTACCATATAATGTTAATTATATGGATTTTCTACAACACATGTATACAATAACAACGATGAATAATCAACCATCATCCAAAGTGCATTCTACACTTTATAAGCATCAAATATAAATATTTAACACTCATAACAGTCTGTCAATCAATCGATCGACATACAACTAATTATTGGGATTAGTGTATGTCATATATCATCCCAATACCCATGTGGGGTTTCAAACAATCAAACACAGATTTTATTTGTGTAGTTAGGCGATGTGTAAAATTTATCGTCCCAATCAATATTGATCAAATCAGTGTATATAAACAAATCTCTGATTTGTTTATAAATATTTATTTTATATACACGTTAAAATTCTATTTTAACTATAAAATATTTTAACTATATAAATATTTTATTTCATTTCAGATACACGTTAAAAATTCTATTTTTAACTATAAAATATTTTCAACTATATAAATATTATATTTCATTTCATATACACGTTAAAAATTCTATTTTTAACTATAAAATATTTTCAACTATATAAATATTTTATTTCATTTCACATCACATCACACAATCAACTACACATCAAAATCAAACAATCAAGCATACAAGCCGTCCATGGTCTGTGGACAACGGGTGTCGGGTGCTACTAAACACCGTCTGCATCCTAGTATATATATAACTAGAAAAAAAGATTGAAGAGTGAGAAATTCTCACCAAAGCTATCCCAACTCCACGACACTTCTATTGTAGAAAATCATCACTGTTTTCGCCTTTTGTCACTTTCGTTGCCCGTAGTCACTACGTATATAAATTCGAATTTTTACTTCGCTATTCAATATATAAAAATCGAATTTTTACTTTGCTATTCAATATATAAAAATCGAATTTTTACTTTGCTATTCAATATATAAAAATCGAATTTTTACTTTGCTATTCAATATATAAAAATTGAATTTTTTCTTTGCTATTCAATATATAAAAATCGAATTTTTTATTTGCTATTCAATATATAAAAATCGAATTTTTACTTCGCTATTCAATATATAAAAATCGAATTTTTACTATCAATCTCTATATGTAAAGATTGCATTTTTATTTCGTTACAGGAATGAAGATAATATTTTTACTACTCTACATGAATAAAAATCATATTTTAAATCTTCCTATCAAATAAAAATTATATTTTTAACCTTTTTATAATCTAAAAATTATATTTTTAACCTTTCTATAATCTAAAAATTATATTTTTAACCTATATAATATTTTATTTCTCCTAAAGCAAAGTATATTTTTTCCTATAATAAACTGATTTAAAAACAATACAATTTGCATAAAAATATGAATTTTAAAGCAATACTAATTATATAAAAAAACGGATTTATAATTTTTAAACTAATTAAATTAACAAAGAAATTAGTAAACTCACCTTTCAGCGAAGAGGAGGGGTTGGGAGGAGGAGGAGGAGGAGAAGGAGTGGAGGAGGAGAAGAAAGGAGGCGACGGAAGGAGGGGGTAGCGGTGGCGAGGTAAGGGGAGGGGGGGGCCTTCGTGGTTGTCGCGCGCATCGTTCGAGGTGGGGCTGGGGGGGGGGGGAAGGAGGAGAAGGCGGCGCGACATCTTGGGGGGCGCGGTGGCCAACCGTGGCCACGGGGGCTGCGCGTTAGGGCTCCGCCTTTTTTTTTCTTTTTTTTTCTTCTGTCAAAAAACTGAAATGGAGGGGGGGCAAAGGGAAGGTAAGGAGAGGACAAAGTATATTTTTTTATTTTAATTATTTAATTTCAAAAAGCAACTTTTATTTTCGAACTCGAAATCAAACCCACCGCCTGTCGTCAATAGCTAATTACCCCCATTCCAAACACGATGGGATATGTACCGTAAGCTGATTCGGCCGTTTCGATCAGTTTTCGTCAAAATCAAAGTATAACTCTATATATTGAATTTGAACGCGTATTTCAATTTAACGGGGCCACATACTAACTAGAAAAATTCCCGAAAAATATTTTCTAGCTTCGTATTGATGATACGGTCCTAACAAAACTAATTTCGTCGAATTCTGAGACCCTTTGAAAAATGGTCAATTTTTGTCGATTAAAATCAACTAAAACTGGCCAAACGCGTTTTCCTTTGCCACGCTCACATATTGATTCAAAAAATTATTAAATTTGGAATCTAGCAATAACTTTACATCACGGACCAAACAAAAGTGGTTTCGTCGAAATCCGAGGTCGTTTGCAAAATTTTCATTTTTAAGGGCCTGAATTTCATAGCGACTATTCAGAATTTTCAACTGGACATATCTTTTTATTCCCGCTATGAAATTTCTATTTTTCAGATTCGTTGGACAGATATTCTCAAATAGATCCTATTATTTTCGGTTTCACTAAAATCCGGATTGTTTTGCACCCGGTACATTCATTTGAAGTTTGAAATCGAATTATCAAACTACCGCGCCATTTTCAATTCCTTTTATATTTATAATAAATATTTATATTCTAACGACGAACTATATAATATATACGTTCGAATTGTATTCAAAATAAGTTTCTCGTCGCTACTATTTAAAATAATTCATTTTAAATAATCAAAATCCACTAAAATTGCCAAAATAAAAATTTTAAATTGGCTCAGATTTCCGGGTTATTACAACGGCCGCATCATCAATGTTCATTTACGAGTTTCTAAGTGACGGATACCACCAAAGATTTTGTTTTTGAAACAAGTTGTCAGAAATTCAAATGTTTTGAATAATATATGATTTCGAACCGATCTGAAATAAAACTTAGGAGTTTGAATTCTGAATTAAAGATTTACTTATGGAGTTAAAATGGTAAAAGTGGAACTTAAACTAAGATAAACAAAATTGGAATGAATTTGGAACGATCCAGAATGGAAATTGTAAAAGAGAAATATTGGAGATTCGAGTTATTAAAATGAATTGATTCTTGGAGAATAAAAATCGACTTTTGAATTTGGAGATGAAGATAACAGATTTGAGAAATAAATCAGTAAATGGAATTGGAGTTGAAATAGAAATTAGCTTAGTAAAAGCAAAAGATTGGTTTAAGAATGGATTGATTGGGGATCAACTAAGGATGCCTGGATTTATGCTAAAGTAATAGCTAATGACAAAGATAGAGTTAAATGCCCAACAATAAAAGGTACAAGGTTACAGTATATTCGGGTATGAGATTTATGAGCTATTTTTGGTAAGTCGTTTGGCTATTTGATTTCTGTTGAATTGGAGAAAGCCCAGAGAGGCAAGCTGTAGCAGTACCAAATGAACCGTGCAGAGAAGATGCTGGCGAAATCCTCTGAAAATTTAAGCTATTAGGAAATTTTCGGAATTTTCGAAAATATTTGTTAATAAAAAGGAATTAATTTTTTTAATTAGAATTAATCAGTTCTGTTGAAAACTGAATTTAAGAAATTAAATAAAAGATTTTTAACCAAATCAATAATGATTATAGCATTTTCCCTACTATAGTAATTTCGGGGACAAAATTCTTTTAAGGGGGAAAGAATGTAACGTCCCGCATTTTTATTGGTTTGAATTTGAGTATTTAAATCTGTTTAAATATTGAATTCGTAATATAAGTGGATTTATATATTAATTAAAACGAAGTTGAACGAATGAAAATATATATTAAATATAATCGAGCCCGTAATATCATGGCAGTTCGTATTTAACGCTTTGGACTTCAACTGAGTGTACAGGACTCGTTGTTAGTCGGATTTTTGCAAAACAAGAAACGTTCGAATCTGTTGAACTATATCTTTCTAATTGAAGTGAAAAATCGAGATTCTAGATTATATATTGTATGTTATGTCCAAATTAAATATTCAGAAAAGCAGCAGCATATTTATTTATGGCCATAACGGTTATTTAAATATATTTAAATATCGGATTCGAATTTAGACAAGATTCTTTTGAGACGTAGTGATGATTTAATTTTTAGAATTTTACTGTAGTTTTTAAATAATTAAATACGCAACTTTTTATTTGGAGTATTTTGCACCCTATATCAATATTTTGGGGTTTCACAATATGAGTTAACCTACCGATATTATTATATTTTTGGGATCATGATACCTCACTGGACACGAATGTATTCTTATTTCTGTCCGTGGCAAAAGCAAACATGTCAACCCATACCCTGTCACGATAATGTCAAAATAGAACATATATTATGTATAGACTTCAAAGTTGCAAAACAAACATACACCGACGTAAATTATTTCATATTTCATTAAGCCAACCCATACCCTGTCACGATCAAGTCCTTATCCTAATTTAATGAAGATACATGGCAATCATACCCTGTTGTGTAACCAAGCTAACCTACCTAAACATCTCGTATCAAATAAGACAAAAATATAGACCTGGAAACTATCTTGTTCTTCTTGGTTAAATAATACATCCTATCCCAACGTACTCCTATAATTCAATAGCCTGTTGTATCTTCACGTCATCACGCAACTATGTAACTTCATGTCAATAGCGCTATCCTCTACCCATAGCCCTGCTGTATTTTAAATACTTAGCTTTTAAGTAAGTATAGTTTTTATATATATATATATTCTCTTTTCACGTAATTTCTTTCACCTTAAATTTACATAGCTACTAAGTAAGTCCCCATATATAAATATGAACAAACACACAACAACTCAGGTTAGCTTCATGAAATACTTTTATGGCCAAACAATGATAATGGCGAACAAAATTATAACCTTCCACTAAAATAAACTTCAATAAAATCCTAGTAGAAACGGTTCGATCTGGTGCTGTTGAGAAGGAGAATGAAAGATGTGGGTTTAGTGTTCTGGAGATGGTGAATATGAAATGATGGAAGTGGATGGTTCAAAAATGGTGCAGGTCTGAACGCAATATGGTGCTGGGTCATTTGGGCGGTACAATATGTGTACAGGAGCTAAAATCCAAGAAGAAGAATGGTGACTTGATCCTTGTTTTCTTGCATGTAATATATATTAGAAAGTAAGATAAACTTTGACGGAATGGAAGGTGGGTGGCTTGTGTATGGCAAGGTGATGTACATGCAGGTATAGCGAGTGAGGGATGGGGTAGAAAGTGAGGTGTTTGCGTTCGAAATACATTACTGGGGCGTGAACGAGTTGAATGACGGCGCATGGAATCTAGGATGGGATTCATGAACAGAAACCGTTTTATGAGAGCATGGGTTAGTGGGTGCGTTACATTTCATTTGGAGGAGAAGGAACCATTTTATGGCGTGCGTTTCATTGAAGAACAGGAGGAATATTGTTTGTTGCGGGTTTTATAGTGAACTCAGTTATGGAAGGAGAGGTGGGGTTGCTTCGTAAATGGCATGGGAGTACACATACTGGGGAATATGCGTGAGAAGACAGTGAAGGGTGGCGTAAATGGTGGAAGTGTGGAAGTCAATACTATCCTACGTTTTGAATAAGTAAAAGAGTATGGGTTTTGTGAAAAAGCACGACAATCAAAGAGTTAAATACAGAAGCTCACGGATTAAAAGAAGAGTAAAAATATAAAACAAAATAGAAGGGAAACGTGAAATCAATTATGGCAAAAGAGTTCAGCGTGGTCCTCACTTCGTGCATATATTGCTTTGCAACTAAACATGGTACCACTATTAAATATGAGGGGAGTAGGAGGTGTAATGCTTGTTCGCTACTTGGTTTCAAAAGGTGTGGTCGGTGTTCAATTAAATTTCAGACCGAAGCACGGTTTTGTGAGTATTAGAGTTTGATGAAATTGATGTTGCTCTCCTGTGCTCAAAGATGACCGAATGTTCTAATAATGAAGTAGCGGTTGTAGTGGTGTGCTCGGGTTCAGGGGGTTGCGAGATCAGACCGAAGTGGCGGTGGTGTATATCAGCGGTGAGGATGACAGGTTGATGAAGAAAAGAAATGGGGTTTCCGGAGTGTTCAAATCGCAAAGGGGCGAAGGCTTGGAAGTGGGAGAAGAATAGACGGGGACGTGAATCGGTAGAAAACGCCAGTATAATCAACTGACGCCAATCGTTATTTAATGGTTAACGTGCAAAGGTGAGTAAATTCACTAACTCTGATTATTTTAAAATATTATAATTATATTTTAATATTGGTTAAATGTTGTGTAATGGTCGTTTAGATAGATTACAATTAAATTGGTTGAAATACATATATCATTTCATATATACACACCAGCGGTTGGATATTGATTCCATCGATTATAATATTCCCTAGTAGGAATCAGTGTAAATTGTTTGACTAACATCTATGGATGCGGGAAACCGGTTGGAGGAATCCAATCGGATTCCTCAGTACTTATATGTACTGTTTGTTTTATATATGCACTGTTTGAACCATGTTGAATGGAAATTCATTGTTGATTTAATAAATAGACGATATCGATTAAGAAAATAGCAACAGTCGACCATAAACCCTTTTTTTGTTAAGAAGTTGATTGGCCGTCAGGCAAATCAACAAAGTTAATTATAAAAATTATATTTTTATAATTAAAGTGAAGTTTTAAACTGTAATAGAAGTTCTATTATAAACTAGTATTTTATAGTTCTTTTTTATAAAAAAAAATATAAAAGATTATTTGATATTTAAAATAAGTTATGAAGCTGTAATTATCCTGGAGTGAATAATTTGGATAATTATTTTAAAGCAAACAGTTAAGAAACATTATTAGATTAATTATATAAATCTAATGGTAAGAAGTAAATAAAATCAATTAACGAATTTACTGATGTAATGAAGTTGATTAAATCAATTGTTTATTTGGAAAATGATTATTAGATTAATTGTTCTTCAATTAATGTAATGAAAATAACGTAGCTGCAAACTGATCAAAAATTAAGAAGATTCCTTATTAATTACCCTTTTTAATTAATGAGGTATTAAATAATTATTTAACCAACATAATTAGTTATTGTTTATATACAGTAGGCAACCAATCTATTTTAGATTAATAATGAAGTAAATTGTCTACTTCAACAATAATGAAGTAAAATATTATTTAATTATTTTTAATTAAATAATTGTTTCTTAAATGGACCTCATTTAAGATGTTATTGAATTAGTGATGAGATGTTACTTGCATTAAGTAAAATGGCTCAAATAAAAGTAAAATTTCAAGAGACAAAGAACGTAAAGGTATTTTGGTAAAAGAAGTTAAAAATATAATTGTATAACGAAGACGCAGCAAAGAGCTAATATTTAAATAAATAGTTGTAAACAACGGAGTTTTCAAAGTAAGGATATGGCGTCATAAAACCATATTTAAATAGAGCAAGAAATACGATTTAACGGATTGTAAGTAATAAGGAGTTTAGAGTTACGAACTTTTATCTATTCTAAGATAAGAATGTGATTGATCAAGGCCTGAGAGGTAAATAAAATACCCCAACTTGAATGACTTCACTATTATCGAGGGATGGTACTGGTTTATAACAAAAAGAGATGTCGAGATTTGTTATAAAATGGAATATAGCAGCGTATTGCAAGTTTTTGAACTATAACGATAAATCAGCGTTGTTGACCAAGCTTAAGCGTGATTTTTATATATAGCACTACTCCCTAGGAATGTAAACAGTTTGGTTTGAAATCCACTTATTCTAAAGTAATAAATAACGATGTTTGTACAAAGAAATATAAGAATAAGGTTAGAAAGAAAATTTGGAGAATCGTTTTAGAAAACGATGACATCATTTCGATGTTTGGAATAGGATTAAAATGAAATAACACTATTAGGAATTGGAACTATAATTCGACGACGTCGAATGCAGTAAAGGAAATTATTTTAGGAATTATAATATGATAGGATAATTAATCTTTAGTTTTAAACCAATAAATTATAATAGGACAGGTAATCAATATTTTGTTATAAACTTGATATTGATTTAACGAGGAGTTGACTTAGAAACAGAGTTTACAAAGTGGAATGGGCATATAGAAAATTATGAAAGAGATTTCGGTAAACAAGATAAGGGTAATTATTACTTGAATAAAGAGATTATTCGATAAAGGTGTTCAGATTTATATAATAGGGATGATATTTGCATTTTAAAGTGAATAATGTTTTAAAAGTGAATGTTTGGCAGATTAAAATGTTTATAATGAAATTGGAAATACTTTTCCAATGTAGATAGGGTATATTATCCAAGTGTAGAAAATAAAGAATGTGAAAACAATGGAAATGTTTCGAACGTTAATAACGTATATTTTCTGGAACATGGGAGAATGAGAGTTTATAATAACTGGGAATGTTTTCCAAGAAGTGTGAAAAGCCTAAAACGGGATTTGGGAAATATCTGGTAAGATATGGGAATGCGAATAATAAAAATAAATGTTAAATAAAAAGTGCCTGTGATTGTGTGATGTTTAGTTGTACATCTGAATGGATGTTGTTTTTACTTCGATAGTTAAATAACCGACTATCGAAGTGTTTTGACCATCGTTGTTAATACGGAGAGACCGGTTGGATATATTATCCGAAAACCACTCCGTATAGGCATAAGCGCTGTGAATTATATTATGCTAAAAAAATTTGAAGAAGAAGTGAAATGCAATGGTCGTCCTGTTCCAGAATGGTTTTTCTGTTTGTCCAGTCCCAGGACAACTTGTATGGACGAATGTCTGACAGAGTATTCCTGACATATCACATAAGACGATCTTTCAGGATATTATGTCTGGTGGCAGAGAAACTCGTTTCTCTTAGCTTGTATACCCGTAATATTTCTGGGAAATCAACTAGTGATTCGACGGGTTTGATGATGTGGCATTCAAAATGAATGGTGGCCAGATGTTCTGAATATATACGTAGCCTCAAGCCTCATAACCCAGAAATGACAAAAATCGGGCAAGCAGCATGGCTAGTTGGGTCATACCCAAGAAGGGTGTATTATCACCGGTCTAGAGAAAATTCATATTTGTTCTTCTTTCGATTCTGTACCTTCGGATTACGGTTGGATGACCAACAACCGTGGGTGACAATATATTCGATACACTCAAGCTAAATGAGTGGTCGGTCATGTGTGGGCTGGGTTGCAAGATGTTCTTGTTGAACCCAGTGTATCCCCTCTAGAATACACTGATCGGGAGGTGGACCCATACCTTGTCATATTTGGAATCCAATCTCCAATTAGCACCCTGCGATTTTTGATTTTTTACTATGTATGTGGAGCGTGGGATGCAAGCGTTCTTCTATTTGTTTATTTATTTGATTAGACATTATTATAATATCACGGGATTTTGATATCAAAATATTTGGGTTGCAGTAAGGTAAAAACCGTCCATGTTTATGTGTGGGCTGGTCTTACTATTATCCTTTTCTTTTTAAAGGATTTTCAAAGTTAAACGATATGGTTGGAATTTACTCACACCACTCCCATGACTGACCCAGAGTTTATTTTATTTGTTTTCCCTAAACTCTTGGGTGCCCAAATTTGTACGGGCAATCAAGTGTTTCGGGATTTTACAGATACACTTGGAGGAGCTCGAAGCAGGAGGTTTCACCACTAGTTATTTTGAGATTATTTCCGCTGTGATGTATAAGTGTTATACTCTGATATGGTATGTATATACAATAAAGTTTTGTATTTCAAATTTATGTTATATATATTTTATTCGTTCTGCTGTGAGATTTGTGTTTACTCTGACTCTAATGTTCTTCTTATTCTTCTGTTCTATTAGCTCTATCTTATCTTTCTCATCCTCTAATTTCTTCTATTAATGACATGTATTTTCGTGCACTTTGATTTGAATGTGTAGGATATTAGTCAGCTCAAGTTGGTACGGATTTTCGGGCTACTACAACTACCTTGGCAAAGGTAGTTAGAGTTGTATGCAAATATTTACAAGGTTAGGCTGGAATCACTAACCTTAGTAGGCATACATCTTGGGTTGAACGAAAGGAGATATATCTATGTATTATAATTTGTTTAGTGCATTTCCAGTTCACCATAATTCGATTTTTCTGATCCCCTCCTCATTACAACCTCCCAGGTTTTTAGAGAATGTCAGGTTCTTACAAGTGTTTAGGTTTGGCTTTCGGTTCTCGTTCTCTCAGTATTGGCAAAGTGGTTTACCTTAATATGTAGTTACTTGAGTTAATACTAGTCTATTCTATTTTGTTTCGGTTGTGAGTTTCTTTTATCGTACTCTGATTATGCTCATGCTCCTTTGTTTGTAGGTACTAGATTTACACGCCCCATGCTTGGATTTGTATGAGTTTCATTTTTTATCGAAATTCGGGCTCAGATAAGTGTGGGGTGTTACATTTCTGGCCTCTATCGATCTAGCAAAGTAGTGATAAGATGATGATCTAGCTGAATGTACTCGAGCCAATGTATTCATAGAAAGCATGCTCGATCTAATAGAGCTAGCACGCCTAGATGAGTAAAAGTAACCAATTTTAAGGATTATGAGTCATCAATGGTAACATAAAATTACACGAAAATAGGTCTTTATGCGTATGTAAGTTTATGTTACCATGTTGTTTCGGCAAGCTCTAAAGCCTTATTTTCCCTTGAGTAGTGTTATAAGCTTTCAAGTGTCGTGCGAAATCGACATGAGCTCGCTGCTTGGGCAAACAAGTGCCCATGGCAATATTTAGACGTTTGAATATATAATTCAGCGGCAGACCTGCTACTGATATTATAAAAATTATGCATCTTTATTTCAGATGGCTGAATGGATATTTCAGACATCTGAATATAGATTCAGATGACTTATTTATTCCATTCAGATGTTTGAAACTCAGGGCAGAAACATGGTTTATGTTATTTCAATTCAGACGTCTTAGTTATAAAATGCATATCTTGCCTTTTTCTTATGATATTTCATGTTTAATTGATTCCCTTTCCTCCAGATGGATTTATATTGCTATTTATAAGTTAACGATCTCTTTTCTGGATTTTTGAATTATTCGTTGCGTACGGATTTCTATAATCGATATTCTTGAAATTTAATTTACGTGTTGTAACATGAATTTTGAGTTCGATCGTTATTACGATCGATATTATACGAGAACTGCCACTTTAAACTGTAAAGGGTTTTTATATTACTAGTAGATACCAAATCTTTTATTAAAACGATTTCCAATCCAACTTCATTATACGAAGTTATTTTATAAACCATCTTTTGGTCTACTGTATATATTTATATAACTCTTTTCTCTCACTAGTATGAAAAATCCAATTAAACTTCTTAGTAAAAACAAGGACTATGAACCCTTATGTTTGTTTTGACGGTTAGTTCTTGGACTCGTTCGATTGAAAATTGTGGCAATGATCGTCTTGTGCTTTTAGTGGATTGTACAACTCATTCGTAACTACTCGAGTAGAGCAATTGGTTACTCGACATGTAGCTCAAATCTTATAATTACTAACCTGAAGTAATTTGCACTACCTGGGATCAATTGCGATCTTTTCGTGATTTTATGCATTTTGATGATCTTTGGGTCATCTTGAGGAGCTTCGGTTCAATTCTAGCGGGGTCACGACCCAAGGTGTTCGGGCCATCCTAGGAGCTTTGACTCAATATTATAGGATAATTACCTAGAGATTGCGTCTCATTCTAGATACACGTGTTGGTGAGTCTTCGGGCTTCCATGTTATGACTAGCCTACCCCTCTTTGTGGTTTTCTAGGTTTCTAATTTATTAATTTCTTAAATTTGAGTTTATTTATATTGTGTTATCAATTTTAGAGTTGGTTTGATATGAGTTATCATTTCTTATGACTTTGAATGAGATATTCTTCTATAGCTCTAATATAGATTTTTGAGATATACTGTAGGCTTTTCCGAGCCTCACCCTTGTGCATGACACTATTATCACTGTTTATATCTCTACATTTATTTATATCTCTTGTTTTATCCTAATTTATGATATAAGTACAGCTAGACTGATCTGTTTATTGTTTATTTACTTATAATAATACTCGGGACAGATTGAGGCATTGCAGGTGCTTCCACACGATTTCTATTCGGATCCAGTTCTTGACTTTTTGCTTAGTACACTAGAGTTGTAATTATGTTGATATGTATATGAGATGGTGACTCCTTATGTATAATTTTCGTTTGGATACACTTGTATCTATTCTTACGGTGTATAGTGGATCTCTTTGACCACTATCTTTGTGTACACACTTATATGGTATATTCTTGTCTATTTCTACCTTAGTGATCTGAATATCTATATATGACTCTGATTATATTGTTATGTATTTTATATTGCTTCTGAATTGTACGTAGCCCTTGTATAGGGGATTTAAATCTGAATTCCGAGTTTCAACATGAGAATTGAAAAGTAAGACCACATTATCTGACATGCTTAACACTCGTTCAAAGCTAATATACAATTGGTCTCTCCTCAACATCCTTATTCTTCAGGTTAGTTGACATCATTACTTTTAACGACCTTGTCTAACGCGGGTATAAAGGTGGGGCGTTACATTTGGTATCAGAGCCAAGTTCAGAACATTATAGTATATTATAGCGAGGATCATTGTCCTAAGTCTAGGAAATCTTGTTTAGGATTTAGATCGAGTCTTAGGGCTCATCATATCCTATCTTATATTATGATTCCTTGTTTATTATCTCTAATTTATTCGAAATTCTTTTGAGAATAACATTTTCTTACTTCATTTCTTAAAGAAAAATCAAGGCATGCCTGCTTGAACGCTGCCCAACCCTGTGCCACTTTTGTTGGGAGGACGTATATGACAACACAACAACTTCTTGATCTTGTGACAAATGACCAAGCGGTAGGAACCACTTATGCGCCTATGCATCCCAAATCTGGGTTTGCTAGCTTATGTAGTGCCTAAACCAAGCTCGGTGGAAAGTCTTTCAAGGATTGCGAAAGTGTTATGGAAGTTCAATCATAGATTAGTTCGTGCGACCACATCTTTTCTTGCATGAATCTAGTGGACTTACATCGGGTTCAGGTAGCTACTAGTTTGCTCCAAGATAGAGCACTTGATTAGTATGAACTCCTAATTTCTGAGATTCCAGAGAAGGACTTAACTTGGAAGATTCCAAGAACGGTTCGAGTCGAAATTTGTACCTGATGCCAAGGGAATAGTGTTAGCCCGACGCTTTGAGGATCTTGTCCAAGGTAATTCTTCCTTGGCGGATTATGTCGCATATTTTGAGTCTCTCTCTAAATACGGACTCGAGCATATTAATAGTGCTAAGAAGAAGAGTGACAGGTTCGTGTATGGGCTTAATAATACTCTCAAGAAGGCCTTGCATCTAAAGTTAGCCAAGCCTTCTAATGCACTCGTAGATGTCGCGCTTCATCTAGAAGAATCCGAAAAGGATAGTGATGTGGAAGTTAAGATTTCTAAAAAGAACTTCAACAAGAAGAGGAATCCCGACAATAAATTCTATCCAAATAAGAGAGGAAAACAAATGGCTTCCGGACGAAAGACTTTGAGCTTTGGTCGAGGAGAATATTTCAATTGCAAAAAAAAAGATCATTATGCTAATAAGTGTCCCAATCCCCGTGCTTGTAACTATTGCAAGACTTTGGGCCACTCAATATATTTGCGTCCCAAACTTCAGAATAAGAAGGAGGGAAAGCTAAATGTCGTGCAAGCCCCTAGCAGCACTTCTTCCGGTCAAGGTAATTTTCATTCTATCCTTGATGTTATTGAGTTTCATGGACATCCTACACGAGTTCTTTTTTATACGGGTGCACCTTATTCTTTTATATCTCAAAAACTCGTTGATGCTTATTCTTTTGATGCCTTATGTTTGGTGACTTCACTGAGGATTGTGAATCAGGTCAGTGGGCCCGCAACACTTAGTTTATTTTGTGAAGATGTCGAGAATCTTTTATGTAATTATTCTTTCCAAGCCAGTTTGTATGTAATACGCTATTTAGGCTTCGAAATTATATTGGGAATGAATTGGCTTCATCATTACAGGGCTCATATCCAATGTCCTGAAAGGACTATCCATCTTCGACATCGTCAATCCGTCGATCTAATTTCCATCGCACTTACAGGATTTACTTTGGATTCAGTGACTTCTTTATATACTTTATATCCAAGAGATGATGATAACGATGATGAGGAAGAGGCTATTTCTCTATTCTGAATTGTTTGAGAATTTTACGACATATTTGAGCCCGTCTTAGGAATATCGCCTAAGCGAGCAATTGAGTTCTAAATCAATCCAACTCCCAAAGCTCTACCTGTTACTCGGCCTCCTTATTATTTGTCTAATAAAGAAAATAAAGAGATGCGAAGATAATTACCCAAATTAGAGGAGAAGCAGTTTATTCGCTCTAGCTCCTCGCCTTTGGGAGCTTCAACAATCTTTGTGAAGAAGACGGATGGTGCGCTTAGGCTTTGCGTCGACTATCGCTAGCTTAATGATCTTACCATTAAGAATAAATATCCTCTACCATGGATCAGTGATTTATTTGATCAACTTAGTGGTGCTAACTTTTTTTTCTCAATTGGATTTAGCTACCGGATTCTATCAAGTACGCATTGTGGAGGAGAAGTGACGACCTGGCTCGTTGGCCGGTTGAAACCGAATTGAACCGCTTAGACAGACGTATCGCTTGGGTTATAACTAATAAGAACTAAACAAAATATCTTCTTCAATATCATTGCTATAACTTTTACATCAAAGTACAACTTATATTAGTGTACAATAACAAATGCATGCACAGCGGAAATAACTATATCAGAGTGTAACATGTACGCATCATGAAACATAAACTCTCAGCGGAAGAAATAAAATGATTTGGACATAGCTCTAATTTTAATTCAGCACCTGCTCTATAAAATATTTGCAAACCAAAACTACTAGGCTCCCCATGTGGAAAATATGGGAACTTAGAGTTTAGGGAAAGAACAATAAACTCCGGATCAGTCATAGGACTGGTGTGAGAACTAAAATAGTTGTTCACTTTATTTTAAAGTTGGGTAAATCATAGGACCATGCTCTTATCCCTCAAGCATCACACATACACGGATGGATTAAATACTAAAACAAACGGGTCGGTCACAAATGGGTCAGTCAGATTCATATTGGACTGGGTCGGTCTGGTCAATGGATGATACATGTTGGCCTCAACTCCAGAGCAACGGGTCGGCCTCAACCTCAAAGCAGCGGGTCGACCTCTACTCCAAGGCAGCGGGTCGGTCCCAAGATGTAGGTACGGTTCGACTTCATGTATAATGTGAACGGTCAGTCCAAATCCTTTAGAACGGGTCGGTCCAAACCCTTCAATACGGGTTGGTCTCATTTCAGAGGCACCAAAGTTTTGTCTGGGTCGGTGGTAAAATATATGCGGGTCAGTACTGTATAAAGTGGAGCGGCTTCATCTGGTCGGTCAAGTTCCCCTAGTCGGTCAAGACTACCTGGTCGGTCCAATTCACCTAGTCAGTCAGCAACATGACAACTGTTCATAACTGTAAAGCGGGCCAATGGCATTTTCATAAATAACTTTGGGGCCGACCCAAATCCTGCACACTATATTTCAGCCATTCCTCACGTTTAAAAATATGGGATGAACTCCACATTAATGGGGATCGATTTTTATAACCTCGGAGGGCTGCCCAACTATTTCTTGAACCATTTTAAGTGATTCAAACGTCTCCAATCATCTCCAAACAAAGGTCTAACATCCGATTTACCATGGAATCGATGAAATTCACCCAAGTGCTTGAAGAATCCTAGATCTACACCATTCCTTGCTACATTTAGATAATTCTATCAAGTTCCTTGGCAAAATCGAATAGATCTAAGAGAAGAGATTATGATAGGTGAAATGAATGTAATGAGAGGGAGTTCATGCTATGCAAATTTAAATATGATAATGAAAGCTCTTACCAAAGTGGACGTAGATCTATTTTAGATCAAACCACTATAAAATCTTTGTCTTCCTTATTTTTCCTTGCTTAATTTGTAATTGTGGCTTTTTTTTACATTTCTAACCATTTGGTGAAGTACTCCCGAAGTACCTCTGCTGATTACATAAATTTTGGTTTAAACATTGGCGCCCACCGTGTGGCCACATTCGTACTTACTTTCTCTAAGCCATTTGTGGAGATAAAGTTTGGAGCTCGCTCCTCCTATAGTCTTCCAAATCTAAAGTTTGAGCTAATTACCAAACTCTATTCAAAGTTTAAAGCCTTTTTCGAAGTTATGGGTAGACCACCGAAGAAAACCGCTAGTAAGACCATTTAAGAAACCAACAATCTTGCCGACGATCCTACGCCACTTACCAACCACTTTGAAGTTGGTGAATCCTATGGGGCCGGAGCGGCCGTAACTAGGAAGGAATTGGATGAGGTTGTCGTAGGATTGACAAGTCAAATGGATATCTCGACCAATGCAATGTTGAAGAAGCTTTAAGCCATGTTCTCTTTTCAAGCTGCCATAGCAAAAGTTACTGTTAGTGCCACCCGTGCTAAACCTGCTCATACGAAAAATGCAGGTTTTCTTCTTCAAGTCCGAATTGGGACAATTTCGTTCAGGAGGTTGCTGATCCTAATAGTCCTCACCGTAAATAGAAAAAACCACCTGCACGCAACAATTCTAAAAAAGCAACATCTCGACAAGCGCATGGCTCCACCAAAGGGGCACCTTCCCAAGAGGGATGTCCAGGTCCCCGGAACCCAAACCGTGACCGTTTTCCTAGGCAAACATCCGGCGAGGAGGAAGGCGTCCACCCGTGGATCAGCACAACGACGAGGAACACTTAACAGAAATGGTTCGCAAGATTATGAAGGAAAGCTTGAAAAAAGAAGATGATGAGAAAGAGTGGGGATTCGCTACTACCAAGACCCTACTTACTGAGAGAATCAAAATGGCCCTGTACCCAAAGAAGTACAAACCTCCGACGGTACAGGCATACAATGGGACTGGTGATCCCAACGTGTTCCTTTTCAAGTATGACCAACATATGGATGGGGCACGTGCCATAGATGAGCTTAAGTGCTTATACTTCCCAACTTATCTAGAGGGGGTGGCTTATCTTTGGTACACCAAGTTACCACCAAAATCTATGGATAATTTCACTACTTTAGCCAAGTTGTTTAGGGAACAGTTCAGGCTCCGAGCTACTAAAGTCCGAGATGTTATTGTAACAACCCGGAAAATCAGAACCAACTAATTTTTTTTTTTTTTTTTTTTGGCTATTTTAATGAATTTTGAATATTTAAAATGATTTACTTTAAATAATAATGACTAGAAATTTATTTTGAATAGAATTATAACGTATAAGTTTGTTTAAATCGAAGCTAGAATATAAATACTTATTTTAATTATGAAAGGAATTGGAAATGGCGCGATAGTTTGAAAATTCGATTTCAAATTTCAAATGAATGTACAGGATTCAAAATAAACTGGATTTCAGTAAAACCAGAAATATTTGAATCTGTTTGAAAATATCTTTCCAATAAATGTGAAAAATCCAGATTTCATAGCGGGAATAAAAAGTTATGTCCAGTTGAAAATTCAGAATAGTCACTATGGAATTTATATAATATATAGCCCTTAAAAATAGCGATTTTGCAAACGACCTCCATTTTCGACGAGACCACTTTTGTTGGATCCGGAATGTCAAGTTATTGCTTGATTCCAATTTTCATAATTTTTGGAATCAATATGTGAGCGTGGTTGATTTAAACGTGTTTTGTCAGTTCAGTTTGAATTTAATCGACTGGAAAATGACCGTTTTTCAAACGGTCTCCAAATTCGACGAAATTAGTTTTGTCAGGACTGTATCATCTAAACATAGCTAGATTTATTTTTTCGGAATTTTTGGGGACCGTATGTGGCCCTGGTAAATTAAAATGTACCTTTAAATCAAATATACATTGATTTATATTTTGATTTAAATGAAAACTGATCAAAACATTCGAATTGGCTTACGAAACATTTCCAATTATGTCCGAAATGAGGGTATTTGGCTGTGGGGCAACACTCGTTGGGATTCGTTTGGAGATTAAATGACTAAACTTCCAAATTTTGAAATAAAAAGATTAAATAAATAAAAAATGGTATAAATGAAAAATAAAACCGGTCAAAACCCCTCAATATCCTTCATTGCGGTCAACGCTTCAAAACTGCCGCTCCTTACCTTCCAACGATCGAAACGCTCCATTCTTCCTCCCACAATCTCATGCCATACGCTCGGAATTATATTAGGATCTAAACCAGAAATCCTAGAGCATTCCAATCTCTTCAAATCAATACCAAGAACGCTGAATTTCACGAGGTATTCTGTTCGAATTTGCATTCAAACTCGCGCCGCTCAGGCACGATTTTTGACGAGAATAAGAGGCCAAGTCGGCTGTGGTTGGTAGCGCCAAGAGAGGTGTGAACGGAGGTGCGCGGAATGGTAGTGGATGGGGTCCCGGTCCCTTGGAATGGCGGCGACGACCTGATCTTCCAATCGACAACGGGTTCGGCGCTGTAAAATTGAGGAAGACAAGGTGATTTTTAATTAATATGGAAAGCAATGTTTAAAAATCAGATTTTTATTATGAATAACATGATATAAAAATATGACTTTTAATTTAAAAATTATCATTGTTTGTAAAATAAAATTATCATTGACTTTAAAATAAAATTAACATTGTTTTAAAATAGAAATAGCAATATAAAAATATGATTTTTATATATGGTAGCGTTATAAAAATATGATTTTTATATGTATAGTGATAAAATAAAAATGTGATTTTTATCCATTTAGCGTTGTAATAAAAATGTCATTTTTATATATATGATAGAGGTATAAAAATGTGATTTTTAAAAATAAATATCGTTGATTAAAAATATGATTTTTATTATACATATATATATAATGATATAAAAATGCAATTTTTAAATATATAAACATCATTTTGAAAATGTGGTTTTTTCTATGAACAGCGTGGAAAAGACTGCGTTGGAATTTCAGGCAAATCCAAACGGTTCAGAAATTCAGAAATAGAACTAGAGGAGTGGATGCCAATGGTGAGAACTTCTCACTTTAAATTATTTTCTAGTTAAAAATATATATTAGGATGCAGACAGTCCTTAGTAGCACCTGACACCTTTATTTGAAACCATGTTTGTTTGGTTGTTTGGTTGATTCGATTATTTGCTTGAAATTGGTTTGGGAAACGAAATTAACTGATTAGAATTTGGTTTGTACATAGCGCTATCCTAGCCATTATTAGGCGAGGGACAAGGCTAGAACTTATTCCGGTTCTAGTATCGCATCGTTATGCTGCCGAAATTTTGTAAAAATATTAGAACAATAAAGATATCATTTTTATTGTATAAATGAATTGTATAAAAAATTCATGTGTTGAAATAAATATTTTATAGTTAAAAATATAATTTTTAACGAGTATATGAATGGAAATAAATATTCATTTACAAATCGGACAATTTGTTTATGTACACACATTTGACTAATATTGATTGGGACGATATATTTTACACATCGCCCAACTGCACAAATAATGTTCAGTATTTGTTGGTTGAAACCCCACATGGGTATTGGGATGATATTTGACATACACTAATCCCAATTGTTTAGTTGTATGTCAATCGATTGGTTGACAGGCTGTTGTAAGCTTTAATTATTTATATTTAATGCTTATGCAGTTGTGTAATGCACTCTGTATGATGGTTGACTGTGTTTGATTATCGTTGTGTACATGTGTGTATGAAATCCATATAAATAAAATTATATGGTAATTGACTGTGTCTGATTCCAATTCGGATAGAACAAATATTTTAAATTAACGAATATTTTAAAATGACGAATAATGAATATTTTAAAATAACTAATATTTTAAAATAATGTTCAGTAGTGGATCAAAATATGATTTTGATGTCTGATTTGGGATGGACACGAAAATATTTAAATATATAAAGCCGTGTTGATTAGATTAACGCCATTTGGACGTGAACGATATTTATATCGATTTTATTCATTTTTATAATGAATCTCGAAAAGGAAAGGATTTCAAAATCTGATATTTTGAAAATATTATCATTTATATATTATAATGATAAGGAAAATTCAATTTTAATTTAAGAGTGAAAATGAAGTTGGAATCGTTTTAAAACAAATTTATAAACGATTTATAAAATACGTTTAAATGGAATTCGATTTTACCCGATTTGCAGTGAAATATGATTTGGAATTTATAAATCTTTTTATTAAGATTTAATGGAAACTTCCAAAGTAAATTTTTCCAATTTAATACAATAAATTGGAATGGAATGGGATTCGATTTGATAATAATCGAAGTGAGCTTCTATGGAGGAAGACTGTTCCTATACATGGACTTTAAAAGCCTAGTCCGTTATTCCATTTATCTTATCGGTTAGATATGGAAGTTTATATCGATTATATATACTGATCTGTTTTCCGTGAAGACTCCATTGTTAATGGAATGTGATTTTGGGTTTATCGTGAACTGTGTTTTAAACGACATTAGTTCTTTAACCTAGTTAAATATAAGATTAATTTCTTAACTTTGAATAATCATTACGTAATGATTTTTGAGATTAAAACTGAACTAGAGTTTAAATGAATCTTTAATTAGATTGGAATGTGAATGGGTTAATTAAATTTATCGAATTCATGGAATGATCAAGAATGGAGAATCACCAGTTTTGCTCCAAGCGATATTAAATCTTTAATTAGATTTGAACGCGAAATGGTAATAAATTTTACCGATAACACCGTGGTGTTAGATATGAAGTATTACCAATTTTGCTTCATAGGATGAATAGGTTGGGATTGGGAAATACAACAAATGATTACTTTGGTAAGGTTCGCTAATCCCGACTTGTTTGGATAAACCTTAATTTGGTTTGAGTTGATATCCAAAGGAAGATTAAAGAATAAGTTTAAAGAATTTATCTTTAATAAAATTAATGGGAACCTTTCCCAAAGTATAAGAAATTCGAATAAAGGAATATTCTGGATTGGAATGAGGCGTATGTTGTGTTTTTATAGCACTTGTTTATTATATACGCGAGTTATTCAGAAAGACCGGGTTTATCCCATTGTGAATAACTGATTCGACGATAAGTCGATGATGAAGACGGTGGTTGTAGACCAGAGGTCTTCACATCGTTTGGATGATAACTGATGTCTTGATTGGGTTGTACACCCAAGACGAGGTAATAAGTTGTGATCGTCCAGAAATACTTGGAGATCGAACGGATATGCGAGGACCACTCTCCTGTATTGGACATATAGGACGTGGAATAAGGTGCCTCTGGTTTCGTTCAGACCCAGAAAGAACTAGTAAATGGATGTGTGTCTGACATTAGACTTTATTCTGTGTAGATTTATTTCTATTAAATATATATCTGTTTGGCGGTGGAGAATTTATTCTCTTTCTTAACGCCCTTCTCTGTCACGTACGAGCTCAGAGGTTATACATTGATAGATATCAGTCGCATGGCGTGAATTGCCTGTGTGGCATGCTGAGATGCAAATGATCAAGGCTTCTGTTGAAAAGCAGAGTCTTGTGGTTGATGATCAAAGCACGACTTTAATATAACATAGCTTTGTGTAAAGCATTAATTCGCGAGCCTCACACTCCAATGTGAACCAGAAACGGGAGAGGACCTCAGGTAGGACATGCGTTTCCTTCTAAATAGGAGTGGTGTCAGGGTTTTGCAAGCCCAGACGTTTTACTTATGTGGATGATGGATAGCGAGGCGCCTCGGATATATCGGTTACTACGGAGCCAATGGATATTGAGTCATCTGGCTCATTTACACCCCATAGGGCGGGGAAACGTATTGTTCAGGCATTTTAATCCACTTCGTGTGGACCGACCCTGATGGTCCAATGGTCACTCGAGCTCTGATCCCGAGGCTTGGGCTAGAGAGTATCGAAGTGTTAAGGACGATCCCTTGCCTTGGTTCACAGATGGAAATCCAACTTCCAATACGTGATTTTGTGGTTTTAATTTTAGAACTAGTATGGCGACTTGATAGATGGTACCCATGCCATCTAGGATTGATACACTTATAATAGTATCAAATGATTTGTTTTAAACGTACCAAGCATGTTTGACTATTATAAGGGAAAACTCTATCCTTCGGCTTGCGTTGCATTATGTGAAGGAACCTGGGTCTTATAATAGCTTCATTTTTCCAAAAAGCATTCCGCTGTTTTGTTATATGCACTGGTATTCTTGGGAGGAAACCAGTTCTCTGTTATACGGCGTGGTCCCTTGATATATATGATTTTAAATCAAAGACTTAAATAACTGTTTTAGTTCTCACACCAGTCAAATGACTGACCTGGAGTTTATTGTTTTAACCTAAACTCTGGGTGCCCCTATTTTCCACACGGGCAGCTAGTAGTTTTGGTTTTGCAGATTTATATTCACAGGATCCTGGTTTACAGCTGGAATGATATTCGGAAAGCTCTATATCCGTGTATCTCTTTCAGTTGTGTTTTGTATTATTTTCCGCTGCATTGTAAATTAGTAAATCTCTAGTACTGATCAAATGTACATTATTTGTTCATACTCTGTATATTCTTGTACTTTGATGTAAATTGTTGTAATAAGAAATGAAATGTTCTTCTGTTTGTGTTCTGATTTGTCGTGTTCTAAAACAATTCGTTCTTTCTCTTCTCTCCGGAGACCGGGGAAGTTCGGGTCGTTACAGTTTGGTATCAGAGCTTTGGTTTACATAGCTCGTGAACAAGGCGTATTAGAACCAAACGAAAGAATTCATCAGAGACTGGATTAGTAATATCCAATAAGAATGACTCGTTAGAGATTGGATCAGTAGTATTCTAGAACGAGTGTGAAGAGTGTTATTTTTAAATTAAAAAATGAAAACCAATTTTGTTTTGAAAATTTAAACCATTTTATACATATTTTATTATTGATTTTGGACAATTGAGTATATAAATATTTTACATATACGCCTTGCAAACGTATATTCGAAGTTTTAATATACTGGATAGATGTAGAATCACACTCTCGTCGCCTGGAGATGATGATTGAAGCTTCATCATCAGAATTTACGTTCGAGTTTCGAAAGTGAGATATCTATATATTTCCAATTGAATGGTGTGAGAACCAAAACATAGTTAGAATTTTTTATTGTGATTTTGCACAAAAATGTGATTTTTGACTATGTATTAAAGTTATGTGTTTGAAACGTTAATCAACTAATTGATTGCTGATTGATGATTTCGTTGTGTGATTATTCATTGGAACCAACATGTAAATTTATGGTAAATTTGGCCAAATTGATCAAAGATTGAACTGACTTGAAAATTGATTGCAACTGCATATATGTACATGTGTACAGAATGAACAAGTCAAAGCAAGGAAGCTAAGAAGAGGAATAAAATTGTATGCCCGACAAATAGGTACATGTTTACTAATTTATTGGGTTTGGATGATTTTATGAGCCGATTGGCTTTTTCTTTTTCTTTTTGGATGACGAGCGCCCTGCGTGGCTAGTTGCGGTTTTAAATGTCTCCCCGTACAAAGGAGGTTTTGGCGAAATTTTTTAAAATTTAGGATGCTAGCCAAATTTTTGAAGAATCGGAAAATTCTTAGAAACTGAAAAGTTGAAGAATGAAAGCCTGAATGAAAGTTGAGTTGATTAGTAAAACAATTTTCAGCTCCGTTCCTTTTCGAGGACGAAAATATTTTAAGTGGGGGAGATTGTAACAACCCGGAAAATCAAAACCAATTTAAATTTTTTATTTTGGCTATTTTAATGAATTTTGAATATTTAAAATGATTTATTTTAAATAATAATGACTAGAAATTTATTTTGAATAGAATTAAAACGTATAAATTTATTTAAGTCGAAGTTAGAATATAAATATTTATTTTAATTATAAAAGGAATTGAAAATGGCGCTGTAGTTTGAAAATTCGATTTCAAATTTCAAATAAATGTGTAGGATTCAAAATAAACTGGATTTCAGTTAAACTAGAAATATTTGAATCTGTTTGAAAATATCTTTCCAACGAATGTGAAAAATCCAGATTTCATAGTGGGAATTTAAAGTTTTATTCAGTTGAAAATTCAGAATAGTCGCTATGGAATTTATATAATATATAGCCCTTAAAAATAACAATTTTACAAATTACCTCCGTTTTCTACGAGACCGCTTTTGTTGGATCCGGAATGTCAAGTTATTGCTTGATTCCAATTTTCATAATTTTTGGAATCAATATGTGAACGTGGTGGATTTAAACGTGTTTGGTCAGTTTAGTTTGAATTTATTCGACTGGAAAATGACCATTTCCCAAACGGTCTCCAAATTCGATGAAATTAATTTTGTTAGGACCGTATCGTCTAAACATACCCAGGTTTATTTTTTTGGAATTTTTGGAGACCGTATATGGCCCCGGTAAATTAAAATGTACGTTTAAATTAAATATACATTGATTTATATTTTAATTTAAATGAAACTGATCAAAACAGTCGAGCTGACTTACAAAACATATCCCATTGTGTCCGGAATGAGGGTATTTGGCTGGGGGCAACACTTGTTGGGATTCGTCTGGAGATTAAACGATAAAACTTCAAAATTTTGAAATAAAAAGATTAAATAAATAAAAAATGGTATAAATGAAAAATAAACCGGTCAAAACCCCTCACTATTGTTCATTAAGGTCAACGCTTCAATACCGCCGCTCCTTTCCTTCCAACGATCAAAACTCTCCCTCCTTCCTCCCACAATCTCATGCCATACGCTCGGAATTAGACTAGGATCCAAATTAGAAATCCTAGAGCATTTCAATCTCTTCAAACCAATACCAAGAACACTGAATTTCACGAGGTATTCTGTTCGAATTTGTCACTCAAACTGGCGCCGTTCAGGCACGATTTCCGGCGAGAATAGGAGGCCGAGTTGGTTGTAGTTGGTGGCGCCAGGAGAGGTGTGAACGGCGGTGCGTGGGATGGTAGTGGATGGGGTTCTGGTCCCCTGGAATGGCGGCGACGACCTGATCTTCCAATCGACAATGGGTTCGGCGCTGTAAAATTGAGGAAGACATGGTGATATTTAATTAATATGGAAAGCATTGTTTAAAAATCAGATTTTTATTATGAATAACATGATTTTAAAATATGATTTTTAATTTAAAATTTATCGTTGTTTGTAAAATAAAATTATCATTGGCTTTAAAATAAAATTAACATTGTTTATAAAATAGAAATAGCAATATAAAAATATGATTTTTATATATATGGTAGCATTATAAAAATATGATTTTTATATGTATAATGATAAAATAAAATTGTGATTTTTATCCATTTAGCATTGTAATAAAAATGTGATTTATATATATATATATAATTAAGGTATAAAAATGTGATTTTTAAAAATAAATATCATTAATTAAAAATATGATTTTAATTATATATATAGCAATATAAAAATGCGATTTTTAAATATATAAACATCAGATTAAAAATGTGGTTGTTTCTATGAACAACGTGGAAAATACTGCGTTGGAATTCGAACAAATCCAAACGGTTAAGAAATTCCGAAATAGAACTGGAGGAGTGAATCCCAAAGGTGAGAACTTCTCACTTTAAATTATTTTCTAGTTAAAAATATATACTAGGATGCAAGCGGTGCTTAGTAGCACCCGACACCTTTGTTTGAAACCATGTTTGTTTGGTTGATTGGATTATTTGGTTGAAATTGGTTTGGGAAATGAAATGAATTGATTAGAATTTGGTTTGTACATAGCGCGAGCCATTATTAGGTGAGGGATAAGGCTATACCCTATTCCGGTTCTAGTATCGCGTTGTTATGCTTTCGAAATTTTCTAAAAATATTAGAGCAATAAAATTATCAATTTTATTGTATAAATGAACTGTATAAAATATTCACGTGCTGAAATAAATATTTAATAGTTAAAAATATAATTTTTAATGAGTATATGAATGAAAATAAATATTCATTTACAAATCGGACGATTTGTTTATGTACACACATTTGACTAATATTGATTGGGATGATATATTTTACACATCGCCCAACTACACAAATAATGTTCAGTATTTGTTGGTTGAAACCCCACATGGGTATTGGGATGATATTTGACATACACTAATCCCAATTGTTTAGTTGTATGTCAATCGATTGGTTGACAGGCTGTTGTAAGCGTTAATTATTTATATTTAACGCTTATGCAGTTGTGTAATGCACTCTGAATGATGGTTGACTGTGTTTGATTATCGTTGTGTACATGCATGTATGAAATCCATATAAATAAAATTATATGGTAATTGACTGTGTCTGATTTCAATTCAGAAAGAACGAATATTTTAAATTAACGAATATTTTAAAATGATAAATAATGAATATTTTAAAATAACTAATATTTTAAAATAATGTTCAGTAATGGATCAAAATATGATTTTGATGTCCGATTTGGGATGGACACGAAAATATTTAAATATATAAAGCCGTGTTGATTAGACTAACGCCATTTGGACGTGAACGATATTTATATCGATTTCATTCATTTTTATAATAAATATCGAAAAGGAAAGGATTTCAAAATCTGATATTTTGAAAATATTATCATTTATATATTATAATGATAAGGAAAATTCAATTTTAACTTAAAATTGAAAATGAAGTTGGAATCGTTTTAAAATGAATTTATAAACGATTTATGTGATGATCCCAAACTCCCGTAGTACGAAAGTAAGGATAATCATTGGAATATAATACATAAACAATAACAGTAGAACAGAAATATAGAATTACAGCAGATAATGTACATCAAATTACACTGGGAATAATATATCATCAGAGTTACACATCATAATAGGATCATACTTAGAACATTATACAGTTTTCCACTTAATATAAAATGTTTGCAGCGGAAATCAAACATAATATACTAAATGAATTCTGAATAGCATAACAGAAATACTGGGATCCATATTCAGCACCATTGCTATCCAAAATGAGTCTGCTAAAACCTGTACACAAGGCTGCCCGTGTGGCAAAGAGGCACCCGTGTTTGCAAAGTGAAACAAACTACGAGTCAGTCATTGGACTAGTATGAGAAATCTAATTAACCTATTTAATAATAAGGCTAATCACAGGACCACGCCGCTAACGCAGAACGGGTTTACTCCAGTGGATTGCCAGTGCATAAATAAAGTAAATCGTTAAACAACGCAATGCTTTTTAGAAAAATGAAACCATTATAAGACTCAAGTCCCATCACACAATGCAACACAAACTGGAGGATAGAGTATTACCTTATAATGGTCAAAAATGCTTAATACGATAAAACGGATTTGATATTATCATTAGTGTACATATGTTTTCAAAAAACATTTCAATCATAATGTATCAATCATAGACGACATAGCTATCATATACTATGTCGCCATACTAGTTTTACAATCAAAACCGTATGGTGTTGTATTGGAAGTTGGATTTCCATCATGAACCAAGGCAAGGGATCATCCTTACCGAAATCGAGACAATCTAGCCTACCATGTCTCAAAATACAGCTGCAACTGCACCTAGGAGCCACAGGGCCGGTCCACAACTAATGTTAGTGGATTATATATAATTCATGAACAATACGTCTCCTCGCCCTATGGGGCGTAAATAGAGCCACTAGGGACTCAATATCCAAGGTACATCGCTTTCCATCATCCACATATGTAAAAATATCCGGGCTTGTAAAACCCAGACACCACTTCTAGCTAGAAAGAAACGCATGTTTTCCCTGGATCCTTCTCCGGTTTCTGGTTCATACCTGGGTGTGAGGCTCGCGAAGTAACGCTATACACAAAGCTATGCTACAATAAAGCTGTGCTTTGATCATCAACCACAAGGCTCTGCTTTTCAACAATAAGCCTTGATCAATTGCATCTTGGCATGCCACACTGACAATTCACGCTATGCGACTGATAACTATCAATATATAACCTCTGAGCTCGTGCGTCTCAGAGTAGGGTGTTAAGCAAGAGAATAAATTCTCCACCACCAAACAGATATATATTAAATAGAAATCAATTTATACGGAATAAAATCCAATGTCAGACACACATCCATTTACAAGTCCGTTCTGGGTCTGAACGAAACCGGAGACACCTTATTCCTCATCCCATATGTCCAATATGGAAGAGAGGTGCTCGCTAATTCGGACAATCAACAAGTACGTCCGGACAACTACCACTGTAACCCCTTCAAGGAAGCAACTCCAATCAAAGGCATCAGTAGTCATCCACTCGATGTGAAGATCGCCGGTCTTCAATCACCGTCTTTAAATCTTCGACTACCAATCGTCGTATAAGTGTTTTAAATGAGAGTTAACTCGGATTTTTCAAATAATTCATGAATGTATATAATTTAAATCAATTCTTTTTATTCCATATCGTTTATATTATTTTAAAACGATTTATCACTATTTTTATTTATTTAAAAATAGCCATTTTCAATTAAACGACGCTTCGGATCATTACATGGCCTTGGCGCTATTTTCACCAAAATTAGATTTACACTTTCTAAAAATCTAACCGTTGGATCTTAGCGAATTTTATATCGTTGGAAAGATCTTTCCAAAACGAACCCAACGGTTCCAGTTTTGGGAAAATCCGACTGTTAGATCTTATATGGGTATAATCGTTTGAAGTTACGATTTCGAAACGCGAAATGCAGCAGCGCGATTCGTTTTATTTTAATTTTTATTTATATATAAATATAAATCATTTGACGATTTCAACACCATTTTCTGTTCAACATTGATTTCTTTTTTATATGAAATCATATATCACATTAAAAATGAAATTTTTATTTTTATTCATTTCTCTGAATTCATTAAAAATGTAATCCTTTTCATTTATTCCTTTGGTTACATTAAAAATGTAATCTTTTTATTCTTTCTTCATCTATATTGAAAATGTAATTTTCCACTTCATTCTCTAATTACATTGAAAAATGTAAATTTTCCCTCCATTCTTTAATTGCATTGAAAAATGTAAATTTTCCTTTCAATCTTTAATTACATTGAAAAATGTAATTTTTCTTTCATTCTTTAATTACATTGAAAAATGTAATTTTTTCCTTTCATTCTTTAATTACATTGAAAAATGTAATTTTTCTTTCATTCTTTAATTACATTGAAAAATGTAAATTTTCTTTTCATATTCTATTTACATTGGAAAATGTAAATTTCAATGTTTTCCCATATACAATAAAATGTGAATTTTTATTGTTATTATATTTTCCTTTCAAACTAATGAGTATTTTTAAATGATTCATTAAAAATATAAATTTCAATGTAACATATTTTTATTTAACTAATGACCATCTTCAAAGTTTCATTTACATTGAAAATGCATATTTCTAAGAAGACATATTTTATAAAAAATGGACATTTTAATGTTTTCCTTTAAAATAAAAATGTACATTTCAAAGAAAACATTTTCTGTTATTGCAATGACAATTTTTAAAAGGACATAAAATGTAAGTCCCAGTGTAAAACATTTTTATTATAAAAATGTTTATTTTAATGTTTCACATACATAGAAATGTAAATTTCTAGTGTAAATACATTTCCTATAGCAATGTTTTATTTTAATGCCTTTGCATACATTAAAATGTAAATTTTCAATGTAAATACATTGCCTATAAAAATGTTTTATATTAATGTTTCATATATATTTAAATGTCAACCTCATGTAAATGCATTTTTATGTCAAAATGTTTATTTTAATGTTTCTTATACATTAAAATGTAAATCTAATGTAAATGCATTTTTCTTTCTTTCACCATGTTTTATTTTTAATGCTGTATAAACATTTAAAATGTAAAATCCAATATCAATACATTTTTATTCCAAAATGTCTATTTTAATGTTGCATTACATAAAAAATGTAAAATGCACCGTAAATACAATTTATATTACAATGTTTATTTTAAGGTTTTATTTACATTAAAAATGTAAGATCACACGTAAATTCATTTTTTCTCTAAATGTTTATTTTAATGTCACATTTACATTAAAAATGTAAAATCAACTGTAAATTCATTTTTCTATATAGTTTTTTTTTTAATGTTACATTGACATTAAAAATGTAAAATCAAATGTAAATTCATTTTTATGAAACAAATGGCCATTTTTGATTACATTGAAAATGTAGATTTTATGTTGACATATAACGATCATTTTCATATATATATACATACATACATATATATATATATATATATATTAAAAATCTGATTTTCTGTAATAACCCAAAAATCCGAGCCAATTTAAAATTTTTATTTTGGCAATTTTAATGGATTCTGAATATTTAAAATGAATTATTTTAAATAATATCGACGAGAAATTTATTTTGAATAGAAATAGAATGTATATATTTATATAGATCATCGTTAGAATATAATTATTTAATTATAATTATAAAAGGAATTGAAAATGGCGTGGTAGTTCGATAATTCGATTTCAAGTTTCAAATGAATGTACCGGGTGCAAAATAAACCGGATTTTGGCGAAACCAAAAATATTAGAATCTAATTGAGAATATCTTTCCAACGAATCCGAAAAATTGAAATTTCATAGCGGGGATAAAAAGATATGTCCAGTTGAAATTTCAGAATAGTCGCTATGGAATTTCGGCCCTTAAAAATTGGAATTTTGCAAACAACCTCGGTTTTCGTTGAAACCACTTTTGTTGGCTCCGAGATGTCAAATTATCGCTAGATTCCAAAATTCGTAATTTTTCAAATCAATATGTGAGCGTGGCGATGGAAAACGCGTTTGACCAGTTTCAGTTGATTTTAATCGATTGGAAAATGACCATTTTTCAAACTATCTCAGAATTCGATGAAATTAGTTTTTTTAGGACCGTATCGTCAATACGAAGCTAGAAAATATTTTTTGGGAATTTTTAAAGTCCGTACGTGGCTCCGGTAAATTGAAATGCGCGTTCAAATTTAATATATAGATCTATATTTTGATTTTGACGAAAACTGATCGAAATGATCGAATCATCTTACGATACATATCCCATAGTGTTTGGAATGAGGGTAATTAGTTATGGACGACAGGCAGTGGGTTTCGTTTCGAGGTCAAAATAAAAAGGTACCTTTTTGAAATTAATTAAATAAAATAAAAATTATATATTTCCCTATATCCTTACCCCTCTTCTCTCTCTGCCTTTCATATCGATTTTTTTAAAAAAAAGAGAAAGAGAAGAACGGAGCCTCCCCTCCGTCGATGTTCATCGCCGCGCCGCCCAGGGTGGCCGCCGCCACCGAAGTCTCCGCCCCACCTCCGATCTTCCTCTCTCCTCCCACCTGCTCTCTCTGCAGCCACCAATTCGACCCCCTTTTTTCTCGAATCGAACCCGCAGGCCACCCAAACCCGTGAGCCACCCAAACCCCGTCGCCACCCCAGGCCAGCCAACCCGCCTCTGAACAACCGCCACCTCCGGCGAAGCAACCCACCCCTTCCTCTCGTTTTACTATAAGCCCTCTTTTATTTTTATTTATTTTTAATTTTTTCTTTTCCTTTTCCTTTGTTGTTTATTCTTTTTTAATATATGGAAAGTAAGTAATTAGTTTATTAGGAAAAATAGGGTTTTTATATTATTTTTAAATGAAGGATTTGATTTTTAAAATGATAAAAGTTTGATTTTTAATGTTGAAAAGATTGGATTTTTAATATAGCAAAGTGATGATCTTTTATAAAGAAAGTTGCGATTGTTAGTTTAGAAAAGTTTGAATCTTTATATGAAACGTTAGAAGAAAAATATAGATTAATGAAAGAAAAAAAAATGATTTTTATATAGAAGGTAGCGTTACAAAGATTCGATTTTTATTCGTATGAAAAACATATAAAGATGTGATTTTTATACGAACGGTACAATAATAAAGATGTGATTTTTATATGAACGGTACAATAATAAAAATGTGATTTTTATATGAATGGTAGGAAAATAAAAATATGATTTTTATTTAGATAACTTCACTTTAAAATATGATTTATAATATGAAGTTGAAATTATAAAAAAATTCGATTTTTTTTATTTTTATTTTTTTATGTGATGTGAAGAATAAAAATATGATTTTTGTATTATATAGATAATAAAAATTCGATCTTTATATAAGAAGTAGAGATATAAAAATATAATTTTTATATAAAAGGTAGCGTTATAAAAATATAATCTTTATAATGAAAACATCGTGTTAAAGGTGCTATTTTTACCATCTTGAAAGTGAAATAAAAATATATGATTTATATATATGTAGTGAATACGGCAACGAAGTGACAAAAGGAGAGCGGTGGAGATTTCCTACATATGAAGAGTTGAGGCGTTTGGTTTAGCTATTCGGTGAGAACTTCTCACCTTTAATTTAAATTTCTAGTTTAAAATATATACTAGGATGCAGACGGTGTTTAGTAGCACCCGACACCCGTCGTCCACAGACCATGGACGGCTTGTATGCTTGTTTGTTTGATTTTGATGTGTAGTTGATTGTGTGATGTGAAATCAAATAAAATATTTATAATGTTAAAAATATTTTATAGTTGAAAATAGAATTTTTAATGTGTATTTAAAATGAAATAAATATAAACAAATCGGACGATTTGTTTATATGCACATATTTGACTGATATTGATTGGGACGATAAATTTTACACGTCGCCCAACTGCACAAATAAAATATGTGTTTGATTGTTTGAAAACCCCACACGGGTATTGGGATGATATATGACATACACTAATCCTAATAATTAGTTGTATGTCGATCGATTGATTGACAGGCTGTTATAAGCGTTGAATATTTATATTTGATGCTTATACAGTGTAGAACGCACTTTGGATGATGGTTGGGTGTTTATCGTCATTGTTGTATTTATGAATTTGATGAAATCCATATAACTGAAATTATATGGTAATTGACTTTGTCTGATTCCAGTTCAGAATTATCGAATAATTTAAAAATAATATTCTTTGAATATTGAAATGTGAAGTCGTGTTAAGTAGTTACACGCCATTTTAACACGAACGGGAATTTTGTCGATTTTATAATGAATATTGAAAGTGATTTCAAAATCGAATATTTAGAAATGAATTCGAATTGAAATTGAATAGAAATGAATTCGAATTGAAATTGAATAGAATTGAATTCGAATTGAAATTGAATAGAAATGAATTCGAATTGAAATTGAATAAATTTAAAATTCAAATTGAATTGAAAACGAACTGAAATTGAATTAAAAATCGATTTGAAATGAAATTAAAATGAATTTATATTGAAAAATTCGATTTTGATTTGAATTTGAAAAGGAAGTTGAAATCATTTTGAAAACGAATTTAAACGATTTACAAAATACATTTTGAAAGGAAATCGACAAAATATTATACATATATATATATATTTATATATATATATATATATATATATATATATATATATATATAATGGCCTGAATAGAACGCGTCGCGCTGCGGTAGTTCGCGAATTTCGACCATTGACTTTGAATGGACGTTACGGGAGATCCGACCGTCGGATTCTCCTAAAACCGGAACTGTTGGGTTCGTATCGAAAAGAGCTTTCTAACAAATATTAGAAATTAGAAATCTAACGGTTGGATTTGGAATTATGTCCAAATCAAATTTGGAAAAGGTCGATGTAAGTGCAGTTCGATGGCCGTTGATGGAAATCAACTGTACGGGCCTTGATAAAATTATTAAAAATAGCAGTAATTTGTGTGAAATCGTAAAAATGATTTGTGAAGAATTGGGATGAAAAACTCCATATTTGAAAAGATAAAAATAGATTTTTGTCAAAATGAACAAATTTTTAATTAGAATAATAATTTATTTATTTTAAATAAATAAATTGGATTTGAAATGGTTTTAAAAGAAACCAGAATTTCCAATAATTGAATTGGAATGGATTTGAATCAAAATTGTCTTTGGAATATTTCGATGTTGGATTTCGTGATGATACAGATATTTCTATGGGAATTTGAAAGATATATTTATATCATTATTTCCTATACGATATTTGTTGGTCGTAGAATTTGATATTGAATATAAGCCGATATACTTTCTATTCAGAGTCTTGTATTTAATATCAAATGTGATTTGGGTTTGTCTTGAATGGTGTCTTCATTAACACTGTTCTTAAACCCAGTTGAGAAAGGGATTAAATCTTTTTATTTAGATTTAATGAAGTGTACCAATTAAATGGTATTTAATTGGAATTGAATTTGAATTGATTTTTGGGTTTATCGTGAACGGTGTTTTAAATAACACTTGTTCTTTAACCGATAATTAATGGAACGTGATTTTGGGTTGTCGTGAACGGTATCTTCAATAATACTGTTCTTAGACCCAACTGAGTTAAGAAAATCAGGAACTAACTAGAGATTAGTTGAGTTGAATGGTTTCTCGGGTATTGATCTGATGTTGGTTTCAGCCTTCGGCGTTAATATTTAGTGAAATGTTCTCTTATTAATTTACGGTTAGAAACTAATAGAATGGAATGTGATGTGGGCTTATCGTGAACCGTGTTTTAAATGACATTGGTTCTTTAACCCAGTTAAATATTAAAACCAAGTGGAGTTTTAATGAATCTTTAATTAGATTGAAAGGATCGAGAATGGAGTATCACCAGTTTTGCTCCTGACGATAGTTAAATCTTTAATTAAATTTGAACGTGAAATGGTAATTGAATTTACCGATAACACCGTGGTGTTAGATATGAAGTATGACCAGTTTTACTACATGGGATGAATAGGTTGGGATTGGGAAATTAAAACAAATGATTACTTCGGTAAGGTTCGTTAATCCCGACTAGTTGAATCGATATTCAAAAGAAGATTAAAGAATAAATTTGAGGAATTTATCTTTGATAAAATTAATGGAAACCTTTCCCTAAGAATGTGAAATTTAGAAACTAGCTGTAGGTTAGCTAAGTAGAATGGTTTCCTGGGTATTGATCTAATGTTGGTTTCGGCCTTCGGGGTTAATATTTGGGGAATTATTCTCCTGTTAATTTACGGTTGTGACTGATGAATTGGAGTTAGGCGTATGTTGTGTTTGTGTAACACTTGTTTATTATATACGTGAGTTATTCGGAAAGACCAGGTTTATCCCATTCTGAATAACTAATACGACGATCAGTCGAAGATGAAGACGGTGGTCGAAGACCGGAGGTCTTCACGTCGTTTGGGTGATTACTGATGATCTTGATTGGGCTGTACAACCAAGAGGAGGGAATCAGTTGGTGATCATCCAGACGTATTTGGAGATCGATGGATATGCGAGGTATAAGGTGCCTCCGATTTCGTTCAGACCCAGAACGAACTTGTAAATGGACTGTGTGCCTGACATTGGATTTTAGTCTGTGTGATTGATTTCTATTAAATATACATCTGTTTGGCGGCGGAGAATTTATTCTCTTGCTTAACGCCCTTCTCTGAGACGTACGAGCTCAGGGGTTATATATTGATGGATATCAATCGCATGGAGTGAATTGCCTGTGTGGCATGCCTAAGTGGCAAATGATCAAGACTTTTGTTGAAAAGAAGAGTCTTGTGGTTGATGATCAAAGCACGGCCTGTGTGGTATAGCTTTGTGTAGCGTTGATTCGCGAGCCTCACACCCCGGTTGTGAACCAGAAACGGGAGGAGTATCCAGGGAGGGCATGCGTTTCCTTCTAGTTAGAAGTGGCGTAAGTGGTTTTACACGCCCTGACGAGTTTGACTTATGTGGTTGTTGCTGTTGCGAGGCGCCTCGGGTATATCGGTGACTATGTGAAGCCGATGGAGCCATTTGTTGACTCATTTACGCCCCAAAGGGTGGGGAAACGCAGTATTCAGGCATTTTAATCCACATCGGTGGACCGGCCCTGTGGCTCCTAGGTGCAGTTGCGGCTGTTCCTGAGACACGGGCTAGAGCGTCTCGAATCGGTTGAGGACTATCTTTTGCCTCGGTTCACCGATGGAAATCCAACTTCAAATACATGACATTTGCAGTTTTATTTGTAGAGCCTAGTATGGTGACATAGTGGGATGCGGCACTCATGCCATCTATGATTGATACTTATGATTTGAAATTTTTTTGACACTATACACTTACAGTAATAATAAAAGATGAAATTTAGCGTATCAAGCATTCTTTGGCTATTATAAGGTAAAACCTTATCCTCCGGCTTGCGTTGCATTGTGTGATGGGACCTGGGTCTTATAACAACTTCATTGTTCTTTATTTAGCATTGCATTGTTTGTTTATGCACTGGTATTCTTGGGGTGAAAACCTGTTCCGTGTTATACGGCGTGGTCCCTTGATTTACCGAACTTTGAAAATCAAATTAATAACTGTTTTAGTTCTCATGTCAGTCCCATGACTGACCTGGAGTTTATTGTTTTAACCTAAACTCTGGGTGCCCTTATTTTGACACGGGCAGCTAGTAGTTTTGGATTTGCAGATTTATATTCACAGGATCCTGATTTACAGCTGGAACGATACTCGGAAAGCTCTGTATCCGTGTATTACTTCTAGTTGTGTATTGTATTATTTTCTGCTGCGATGTATTTAAATGTAATTTAAATCTCTGATATTTTCTGTGTAATAATTATTCATACTCTGTATATTCTTGTATTCTAATGAACTGTTGTAATATACAATGAAATGTTCTTCTGTTGCGTTCTGATCTGTCTTGTCCTCAAAGTATCCGGGCTTTCCTTACCGGGGAAGTTCGGGTCGTTTCATTTTCATATTATTCAAACAATTAATATATAATAACATGAATATTTTATAACACAAAAATATTTCAGAAAATTTCAGCAGCATAACTGCAGAGTAATTAAAAATGGCACCGTCCCGATGTACGGCTCCTCGCAATACCTTAGGCCTTGCGGCATTTACATGGGTTTAATTTCCTAATACATTTTTCTAGGGAGTCTAATGCCACAATATCAATCAATTTCGTTTTTCAACCACAATCAGACACCAAAAATCAACCAATTACATACCACAAAACAATCAAGTCATCCATGGTCTATGGACGACGGGTGTTGGGAGTTTCTAAACTCCGTCTGCATCCTAATATAATTTTTTATTTAATTGATTCAGATTTAGAAATCTCACTTTGTTGCTTTAGTTCTTCTAAATTTGTTGAATGCTCCAAAAATCCTCTGATCAGTTCTGGAAAGTAGATCGCGAATTTATGGTTCCAACAAATCCTATTTCATCGAATTTCGTTATTGTATGACGAAGATATGAATTTTTAAAGACTAACAACATTTTAAGATTAATTAAGAAATTAATTAAAAAGGGTTTAACCTTCTTCTCCCTCACAGTTATAACTGGCCGATGGTTTCAAATTTCGTTCGATCCTAGGTCTTTGATTTTCTCCAAAACCGCGGTGCTAGCAGGCGATCAGATCACGCCACTCCGACGAGCCATGAAGGCCGCACCTCCAGCTAGAAACCCGATGAACTCGGTCGAGGTTAAGTGCCGGAATTCGAGGGAGAGCAGCAAGTGTTTATGGGCTCGAATCTCGAGATTCACGGCACCACCAGAGATCAGACCGTATGGATGTCTAGATGGTGCTGAGATCTACAATATTGTCTGAAGAGTCGATGGATTTTAGTGAGTGGATCGAAAGTTTTTAATGGAGGAAATTTTGAGTGGTGATGGTCATTGAACGATGAAGGAAGCGGCTGAGAAAATAGGATTAGGGTTTATACAGTATACGGTGTATATACGTATTTTTATTTTATTTCTTATTTATTTAATTCCTTTAAATTTCAATATAACCTTTATATCGTTCCGAACTCCAAATCAAACCCAACGAGTGTCGCCCCCAGTTAAATACCCATATTCCAGACACAATGGGCTATGTTTCGTAAGCCTGTTCGACTATTTTGATAGATTTTTCTTTAAATTTAAATATAAAACATTTAATTATTTAATTTGATCATACATTTTAATTTACCGGGGCCACATGCGGACTCCCAAAATTCCCAAAAAATAAATCTAGCTATGTTTTGACGATACGGTCCTAACAAAATTAATTTCGTCGAATTTGGAGACCGTTTGAAAAATGGCCATTTTCTGGTCGATCCAAATTAAATTGTTAAAACACATTTTCTTTTGCCACGTTCACATATTAATTCCAAAAATTATGAAAATTGGAATCCTACAATAATTTGACATTCCGGATCCAACCAGGGTGGTTTCGTCGAAAAAGGAAGTCTTTTGCAAAATGGCTATTTATACGGGCTATATATTATATTAAATTCCATAGCGACTATTCTGAATATTCAACTGGCCATATCTTTTGATTCCCACTATGAAATTTCAATTTTTCAGATTCTTTGGAAAGATATTCTTAAACAAATTTAAATATTTTTGGTTTCACAAAAATCCGATTTATTTTGCATCCTGCACATTCAGTCAAAGTTCGAATTCAAATTTTCAAACTATCGTGCTATTTCTAACTCATTTTAAAATTAAAATAAGTATATTCGTTCTAACTTCGATTTAAATAAATTTTTAATCGTTATTATTTAAAATAAATTATTTTAACTATAAAAAATTCATTAAAATAGCCAAGATAAAAAATTTAAATTGGTTCTGATTTTCTAGGTTGTTACAATCTTCGCCACTTAAAATCTTTTCGTCCCCGAAAAGGAAACAATAGTAAAGTTGGAAACAAAACTGAAAATGTAAAATATTGTAAATGTACCTTGCACTAGAACTAATCAGAGATATCCACTCTGCACTAGGGATAAGCCTGTTTGATGCTATCCTCGGTCTCCCACGTGCAGTCTTTGGGATCTTCGCTCCACTGCACTTTGACTAGATGAATTCTTTTGTTCCTCAGAACTCGAGTTTCTTTGCCAATGATCTTTACCAGCTCTTTTCTTACTGCTAAGCTTGGTGTAATATCCAAATCTTGCTGTGCAACTTCTTCCACAATCAAGTCTGCATCATGTACATGCTTCCGAAGTTGAGACACATGGAATACATCATGTACCCCTGGCAACAGTCAGGCAATTGAACCCTGTAAGCGAGAGTTCCAATTCTTTCTAGAATAGGGAATGGACCAATGAATTTAGGAGCCAACTTCCCAGTCTTTCCAAAACGGACTACTCCTCTTAATGGGGAAACCCGCAAGTACACATAATCGCCAACAACAAATTCTAAATCCCTTCTTCTTGAATCGGCATAACTTTTCTGTCAGCTCTTAGCAGCTAATAATCGCTTCTTAATAAAATCAACTTTGTCCGAAGCTTCACGGATCATGTCGGGACCCAATACTAGTCTATTGCCTGGTTCAACCCAACATGCGGGAGACCTACAAGGCCTGCCATACAATGCTTCGAATGGCGACATTTGCAAGCTTGCTTGGTAACCGTTATTATAAGAGGACTCAACCATGTGCAAGTGATCTTCCCATGATCCGCCAAAGTCAAGAATACAACCCTACAACAAGTCTTCCAGTATACGGTTTACCCTCTCAGTCTGGCCATCTATTTGAGGATGACAAGCGGTGCTCAGGTTTAATGTTGTCCCCAGCTCTTCTTTGAAAGCTTCCCAGAATTTACTAGCGAATATAGGGCCACGGTCACTAACAATGCTACTGGGAACTCCATGTACTCAGACAATTTCTTTGAAATAAATTTTCGCCAGACTTTGAGCTGTTCTAGTAGATCTGACAGGAATAAAATGGGCAGACTTCATGAAACGATCTACGATAACCCATATACTGTCATTACCTTTCCTGGTTCGGGGCAATCCATCAATAAAATCCATGGAAATTTGATCCCACTTCCAACTTGGAACCTCTAGTGGTTGTAACAATCCAGCAGGTTTCTGCTGATCACTCTTGACTTACTGACAAGTAGAACACCTGCTAACATAAATGGAAATGTCTCTTTTCATAGATTTCCACCAGAACGTGCGCTTAAGATCATGATACGTCTTGCTCACCCTTGGATGAATACAAAGCTTGGATTTATGACATTCATCCGTTACTTCTCTTCTTAGCTTAGGAATATTCGGAACACAAATTCGGCCTTTTAACCTCAGAACTCCCTTGTTATCAATTTGGAAACTCGACGGTTGGCCTTCCTGAACTCTTTTACTAATTTTCTGAATAAATTCATCATCCTTCTTCAGAGCAGAGTTTTTTCAATCAATGTAGGTGCAATGATAAGATTGGCGGCGACCGTATTCTTCCTGCTGAGCGCATCGGCTACAACATTGACTTTCCCTGGAGTATACAAGATGTCCAAATCATAGGCCGTAAGAAATTCTAACCAACATTGTTGCCTCAAATTCAAGTCCCTTTGGGTGAACGGATAATTCAAGGATTTATGATCTGTATATAATTTGAACTTCTCACCCAAAAGATAGTGCCTCTATATTTTCAAAGCAAACACGGTGGCTAACAACTCAAGATCATGAGTAGGATATCTCTTCTCATGTGGCTTCAATTTACGATTGCGTAAGCAACTACTTTGTCTCTTTGCATTAATACCGCACCAATACCTTCAATAGAAGCATCAGTCCATACTTTCAAATCTTGATTGCCGTCAATAATGGTCAACACTGGAGCAGTAGTCAACCTCAATTTCAGCTCTTGGAAAGCTGCCTCACATTCGGGTGTCCAATTAAACTTCGTATGCTTCTTTGTAAGCTTCGTCAATGGACAAGATAGCTTCGAGAAATCCTTAACGAATTTTCGATAATAGCCAGCTAATCCTAGGAAACTTTTGACTTCAGTAGGAGGGCTAGGCTGCTTCCAATCTTGAATAACTGTTATTTTGCTAGGATCCGCCGAAATTCCTTTCTTCGATACTACATGACCGAGGAACTTCACTTCTTCTTGCCAGAATACACATTTAGAAAATTTTGCTTTTAATACATTCTTTCTCAGAATTTCCAAAACTTGTTCCATATGTTTTTCATGCTCAGCAGTTGATTTTGAGAAGATTAAAATGTTGTCGATGAAAATCAGCACAAATTTATTTAGGACATCGCGAAATACTCTGTTCATTAAATCGACAAAGTAAGCTGGAGCATTGCATAAGCCGAATGGCATTACTAACCATTCATAAAATATGTCTGGACCTCTGAAAGCTATCAAAGGAACAAACTCTTCAGCAATACACAGTTGATGAAAACTTATAGCTAGGTCCATTTTAGAAAATATTTTAGCTCCATTCAGACGATCCAATAAATCATCTATGCAGGGCAATGGATATTTATTCTTAAGCGTCTGCTTGTTGAGGTCTCGGTAATCAACACATAATCTGAGAGTACCGTCTGACTTTGGGACAAATACCACTGCTGCACCCCAATTTGAAAATCTAGGTCTGATCAGATCTTTCCATAACAACTGTTTAGTTTGATTGCCCAACTCTTCTATCTCTTTCCATGTAATTCTCCAAATAGGATGCACCATTGGCCTTGCATTCGGAACTAGATCATTCCTGAAGTCAATTTCTCTCCGCGGGGGTAAGCTATCAACTTCTTCGAACACATCCGCATAATTCCTGACAATAGGAATATCTTTAATGGCCGTGGGTGAAATCTCAAGAGAAGCCCAAAATTCTTTTCTGTCTGAATCTGAGCCTACACAAGGTATAACAACATTGGCGAGCTTCGTTTTAATTCTGACAACTCTTTCTGCACATTTGACTTCGGCATTATATTTAGTTAACCAGTCCAGCCCAAGAATGATGTCAAATTCAGAAAAATCCATGACGATCAAATTAAAAGAAAAACGATAATGGAAAAAGGAAATAGGCACTCTACAATACACACCGAGGATAAGAGAACCTCCTTATTTCATCCTCAAATAAAAATCAAAAACAAATCCCGACATTAAATTGAAATCATCCCAGAAAGAAAAAAAAAGTTTTAAACCTAATCAAATCACGATCAGGAAGTTATCGCGAGGCCGAGTAAGTCTTGCATGAATCGAAGAGTTCGAATTCCGGAAGCTCGACATCATGTGAATCTCATGATTTGGGATTTTTAGAGTTCGACGGTTTTTGGGCATGCGCAATTTAATGGGGTTTCGGTTAGCGCAGTGAAGGTTGAGTGGGGGTTCAAACGGGTCGACAACGTCGGAGGTTGAGCTGGGTGCCTGGGCGAGCTTGAGGTGGCGAGGGGCACCAGGCAATTAGTTTTGGTTCAACACGTGAGATCGCGATACGGGGTTGGTGCGAGTTCAACGAAGTGATGCTTGGATTATGGAGTGGTGTTCAAACAGCAAGGGCATGAATAGTGGAAAGAAACAAAAAGGAAGAAGGGGTGTTCCTGTTCGACAGTTTGAGGGTTGTTAATGATGGTCATTGTATTTTCATAGATGATCGATGGTTTGGTTACAGTCAGTAATGGTAGAGCGGTTAAGATTAGTTGATGAGAGTATGGTTGATATTAAAGAGTTGGGTGATCAGACCATCGAAGGTGAGGAAAGATGAGGGGTGAGTTCGATCTGTGGAAATTGCAGTGTCGCAATTTTTACTGAGAGTATAGGATTCAGCAGTAGAGGATTTGTGGATTTCGAACTAAGGGACTAACGTGTATTAGGGGTGTTCGGATTTTCAATTTTTGGGAAGCGAGCGGATTTTCTCATTACTGTGGGTTCGAACTGGATAGTAAATAGGAAAATGATGTATGGATTTATCATGGTGCGATGCAAAGTAGTGAGGGTTTTCCTAGAGCCGCGAAGCCTGGCAGAACGATAGGGTTGAAGTGGAGTTCAATTGTCGGATGTCGATCTAGGAAGAAGGTGTAGTGTAGAGTTGGTTGCCATAATCGGTTTATTTTACTGGACGGGTGTTGTGTTCGTGGAGAACGATGAAGATTTGGTCACGGTAGTGGTGGAATGTTAACAAGACTACGGGGAAACTTTTAGCTGTTAAAAAGATCATAAGGTAATTCATTTGTTAATTAAATAAATAGGGAATTAATGAATACTCTTTAAATCAGTTTGAAATTTATTCATGTGGTATCAAAATCAAATGAAAACCGAGTACTTCAAATTCAAATTAGTAGTTACAAAGTTAATTACAAATATGGATCATGAAAAACGAAAAAAATAAAGGGAAATTTCAATTGTATTAGGGTCAAATTACGCAAGACGAGTCGAGTTGGAATCATAGCTTGGAGGTTAACAAGAAAGGAATCAAATTTGGAATCAGAATGGATCGAATTAAATATCACGGTGAGTAAATTCTCACTCAAGATTTTTATTTTTATTTTTATTATTTTTATTGTTAAAAATAATTTGTTGGTTGTTTGGTTGCATTTAAATATTACTGTGGCTATTATACATATATATTAGTTATATAGGATTGATGTTTGTGGCTATCATATATATATATTGGTGATTGGATAGTTCCGCAGTACCATTAGCGGATGCCCGCAATATCATTAGCGGATGAACCTATACGCCCCACGCTATGATAGTGGACGACCTTCATACCGCGATATCCTGCCTCGAAGTAGGATGGGTATTATTTATGTTGGCTAACGACTGTGGATGTAGGAAAACAGGTTGGAGGAATCCAACTAGATTCCTCAAAAATATTATTATTTGTTTGTTCTTATATATATTATCATATATGATGTGTTAGAAAATTCTTGGTTCGTAATTGGTATTTTTGATTGGTTAAATATCACTGGACATAAAATGTAGATATATAAAAATATCATGAAAAGGATATTTCATATTTTAAATGGAAATTCTCTTTTTTGTAAAAATAGAATTTGAATTCCAAATGGGCTATAAAGATGTTAACTTGTTTTGAATAAATAAAACAAGTATTGAATTTATAAACGATGTTTATAAATTGAATAATACAGGAAATTGAAGTAAATTTATAAATGTTGTTTATAAATAAAATGGAATGATTTTCATTGGATAATCAGGGAATTGAAATCAATTTATAATATTTATAAATGAAGTGAAAAAATTATCATTTGATAATTTGAATATTTAAATTCAAATGTGAATTTAAAAATAGAAATGGGGAAATCGTTTTAAAGAAATAAGCGATGGAATTTATTCTGATGTTCAGAATATAAATTGAACTAAAATAAATCCATAAGGATTTATTATTTAAATTTGGTTAATTCGAATTTATTTAAATAGAAGTTAAATTGAATGTAAAAATAAATTGGGTGTTATATATATAAGTTATTATAAATAGAAATTTCCAAAATAAGATTTTTGTTTTAAATAGATTTCGAAATAGACTCGTTTAAATATAAAACAAGGAAATTTATAAAATGGTGTTTATAAATATAATGAATTAATTATCAAGAGATAATCTGAATATTTAAATTCAAATATGAAATTAAAAATAGAATTTGAAATCATTCGAGAGGGAACAACGGTTTTTATTCAGCAATTCGGAATATCAAAGGGATGGAGTTTCAAATAGAAAAGTGAAAAGGGAACTTGTTTAAATATATGAAACAAGGAAGTTGAATTTACAAATTGTGTTATAAATTTGGTGAAATAATTTATCATTTGGATAATTTAAACCATTTAAATTCAAATAGGAATTTAAAAGTAAGTTGGGAAGTCTTTTGAAACAAAACGATTGATTATATTTCGGAATTCGGAATATAAGATGAATTGAGAAGAATCCAACTGGTTTATAATTGAAATTTGATTATATCGAATTTTATAAATAATTTATTTATAAAAGGAAATGGAATTAAATGTAGAAGATTAAAGGATAAATAAATTTATTACCGAGTAAGGAAAAATCAACAATTATAGATAATCGGAAATATTAAGTTAAATTGGGAAAATTAGTTTAATATATATTAAAATATATTAGAATTGAGTTGAAATTTATATATAAATGAAGTTCAAAACGTTTAAATATTTAATATAATTAAAAACGAACTTGCCGCAGCGCTGCAGTTCGTAAATTGGCGATTCAAACTTCAATTGAGTATATAGAACTCAATTTATGTTGGAATTCTTTGAAACAATAATCGTTAGGAGCGATATGGTAATAATTTTCTAATGGAAGAGGAAAATCTGGATTTCGTCGAATAGATTTTGAGTTATGTCAAAATCAGTTTTCCAGAAAAATAGCGCTATAATCGTTTAAAAACCATAACGGTTTATTTAATTAAAAATAAGGATTTTAAGCAAATAAAATCCGAATTCCCATTTGAAAAATCTGGACTTGAGTTATAAAATAAATATGAATTCGAGTGGAGTATATGGATTGAATTTTGAATCAAAATTAGTTATTTATTTTTGAATAGAATTAACTAAGTAGAAGACTAATTTGTTAATCGAATTTTAGATCGAGATATTTCTTTTGATATGAAAATGAGACTTGTGAATTTCATATTCGAAATGGAATACGAAACCTGAAATGAAAATGGAATTCAATTGATTATAAGCAAATTAGAAATACATACGAACATGATATGTTCAAATAACAAGTGAAATAGGCTAAGAAGCCAATTAAGGAATAAATGGGCGAAACTGAATTCAACCGATTGAATTGAGTTGAATTGGATTGAAAACAGGTGAACATATGTTAAATAGGTATGGAATGAAGAGATGAAGATTTATAAATTTAGTGCCCAACAAAAAGGTACATGTTTAAATTCTATATGAGGTTTTATGAGCTGAATCGGCAAGCCACTTGGCTTTTATGACTTTCTTTTTGAATGGAAAGGGCCTAGAGAGGCGAGTTGAGGTTTGAACTATTGACCGATACAAAGGAGGTTATGGCGAAATTTTCCAGAAATTTAAGGAGTTAGAATATTTTAAAGAAAATTGGATAATTAGAAAATCAATATATCAATATATATTAAATTCGATAAGGAAGCGAATTTAAAATAGAATATTATAAACAAAAAGGAAATCAATAGTTGTGTAATTGAAAGAGAAATGTATATACGTTTTAAAAATGAATAAATGGCTTTATATGATGTGGATTATTCAAGGTAAGTGGTTTTTGTCTGTTTTGAAGTTAATGATGTTTTCAGTCAAGGTCTGAGAGGTAATTATACCCCAACTCGATTGATTTCATTATTAGCTGATAAATAGCAAGATTCAGTCTCGAATGTTTAAATGAATTTATTCGAATGCAGTATTTTGGGTTGTCATAACGATGTTTTACACAACATTCGTTTTAACCCAAGTAAGTGGAATTTTGGAAATATAAAAATAAATATTTCCTAAGTATAGAAATGAATGGTCGTGAAACGGAGAAATAATCGGAATATTTTCCAATTATTAATAAAAGATATTTTCTAAGTATAGAAAATAAAAGATGGCGAAATATGGAAATGTTTTCAAACAACGTAAGAGATCAAGATGATTATTGAAAATATTTGGTTAACAAATATTTGTAAGGAAATGAAGAAGTGATTTAACTAATAAAATATTAATTAAAAGGCCCAGTGATTTGTTTGATGCTTTGAATGGATGTTTGTTCTTCTTCGATAGTTAAATAACCGACTATCGAAGTGTTTGCCAATATCGTTGTCAATATGGAGAGACAGGTTGGATTATTATCCGAAAACCACTCTGTATTTGCAGTAGCGTTGCGAATCAGATTATATGAAGCTAATCGAAGATGCAGTAAAGTGCAAGGCCTTTTTCTATTTATGGAAATTATGCCTTTGATTTCGTTCAATCCCAGAATGAACGTATATGGACGAATGTCTGACAGAGTATTTCCAATGATCGCATATGTTGGTCTGTATAAATATATATGGTGGCGGAGAATTTATTCTCTTAGCATAATATCCAGAATATATTTGTGCAAATCAATTAATGATTTACGGATCTGACAATGTGGCATTCAAAGTGATTGTGCTATCAATGAATGATAAGAAAGCGTAGCCTCAGGCCTCAACAACCGGGGAATGACAAAAATCGGGCAAGTAGCATGGCTATGTGGGTCGCTCCCATTAGGGTGTATAATCACCTATCTAGAGAAATTCCTTTTGCTTCTTTAATCTATCGATGCTGTCCCTTTTCGGGAAACGGTTGCTGATCCGAACCATTGGTGATATACATTCGATACACTCAAGCGAAATGAGTGGTCGGTCATGTGTGGGCCGGGTTGCAAGATGTTCTTGTTGAACCCAGTGTATTCCCCTCAAGGATACACTATCGGCAGGTGGTTCCATACCTTGTCATAGTTGGAATCCAATCTCCAATAAGCGCTCTGCGGTTTTAAATTTTATATTATATATAAAGCGTGAGATGCAAGCGTTCCGCTGGGTTCTATTTATTTGATGTAGACATTATTATAATATAACAGGATTTGATATCAAAAATATTTTTGGTTATCATAAGGTAAAAACCATCCGTGTTTATGTGTGGATCGGTCTTATGATCATCATTTCTTTCAAAAGGATTTTGAAAGTTAAACAATTGGTTGGAGTTTACTCACACCAGTCCCATGACTGACCCAGAGTTTATTTTGTTTTCTTTTCCCTAAACTCTTGGGTGCCCATATTTGTACGTGCAGTCAAGTAGTCGGGATTTTTTTCCAGATTCAATTAGAGGAGCTTGAAGTAGGAGGCTTCACCAATTAGCTATAGACTATCATATTTCCGCTGTGTACTATGTGGTATTTGGAAACAGTTGTTTATAACTGTTCCATGAATAACTGTTGTGCTCTGATGATGGTATGTATATAAAGTTACTGATTTGTATTCAAAAAGTTATGTTATATAATATATTTTATTCGTTCCGCTGTGAGTTTGTGATCTTCGTTTTATTCTATTCTAATATTTCTTTCTTTCTATTTCTCATCCTCTAACTTCTTTCTAATAATGATTCGTATTTCTGTGCAATTTGGGTTGGATGTGTGGTGTTATTAGTCGACTCAGATAATACGGATTTGCGGGCCATTACATATAAACTAGAATTATAATCCAATATTTTTAAATAAATAAATTGGATTTGAAATGGTTTTAAAAATAACCAGAATATCCAATATATGAATTGGAATGGGTTTGAATCGAAATTATCTTCTGAATATTTCGATGTTGGATTTCGTTATTATACATATATTGTTATGGAAATTTGAAAGATATATTTATATTGATATTTCCAACACGATATTTGTTGGTTGTAGAATTTGATATTGAATATAAGCCGATATATTTTCTATTCAGAGCCTTGTATTTAATATCAAATAGGATTTTAGGTTTGTCGTGAATGTTGTCTTAAATAACACTGTTCTTAAATCCATTTAAGGAAAGAATAAATCTTTTTATTAAGATTTAGTTAAATTTTCCAATTAATTAATATTCAATTGGAATTGAATAAATGAACTGGATTCTGGGTTATCGTGAACGGTGTCTTTAGTAACACTGTTCTTTAACCCCGTTTGAAAAGAATAAATCTTGTAAATAAGATTATTAGAGTTTCCAGTTACATTTGGTAATTGGAATAAAATGGAGTGTGAATCGGGTTTATTGTGAACTGTGTTTCCAACGACATTCGTTCTTTAACCCGATTTGCAGTGAAATGTGATTTGGAATTTATAAATCTTTTTATTAAGATTTAATGGAAATTTCCAAAGTAAAGTTTTCCAATTACAATAAATTGGAATGAATGGAATTCGATTTAATAATAATCGACGTGAGCTTCTGTGGAGGAAGACTGTTACTATACATGGAATTTAAAAGGCTTGGCCATTATTCCATTTATACTATCGGTCGGATATGGAAGTTTATATCGATTATATATATTGATCTGTTTTCCGTGAAGATTCCATTATTAATGGAATGTGATTTTGGGTTTATCGTGGCATTAGTTCTTTAACCCAGTTAAAGATAAGATTAATTTCTTAACTTTGAATAATCATCATGTAATGATTTTTGAGATTAAAATTGAATTTTAGTTTTAATGAATCTTTAATTAGATTGGAATGTGAATGGGATAATTAAATTTATCGAATTCATGGAATGATCGAGAATGGAGTATCACCAGTTTTGCTCCAAGCGATAGTTAAATCTTTAATTATATTTGAACGTGAAATGGTAATTAATTTTACCAATAACACCGTGTTGTTAGATATGAAGTATTACCAGTTTTGCTTCATGAGACGAATAGGTTGGGATTGGGAAATATAACAAATGATTGCTTCAGTAAGGTTTGCTAATCCCAACTAGTTTGGTTAAACCTTAATTTGGTTTGAATTGGTATCCAAAGGAAGATTAAAGAATAAATTTAAAGAATTTATCTTTAATAAAACTAATGGGAACCTTTCCCAAAGTATAAGAATATTTGAATAAAGGAATATTCTGGATTGGAATGAGGCGTATTCTGTTTTTATAGCACTTGCTTATTATATACGCGAGTTATTCAGAAAGACCGGGTTTGTCCCATTGTGAATAACTGATTCGACGATAAATCGACGATGAAGACGGTGGTTGAAGACCGGAGGTCTTCACATCGTTTGGATGATTACTGATGTCTTGTTGGGCTGTTGTAACAACCCGAAAATCTGGGCCAGTTTAAAATTTTTATTTTGGCAATTTTAGCGAATTTTGAACATTTAAAATGAATTATTTTAAATAATATCAACGAAAAATTTATTTTCAATAGAAATCGAACGTATATATTATATACGTCGTCGTTAGAATATAAATAATTATATATAATTATAAAAGGAATTGAAAATGGCGCGGTAGTTCGATAGTTCGATTTCAAACTTCAGTTGAATGTACCGGGTGCAAAATAAACCGGAATTTAGCGAAACCAAAAATAATAGAATCTAATTGGGAATATCTTTCCAACGAATCCGAAAAATCAAAATTTCAAAGCGGGAATCAAAAGATATGCCCAGTTGAAAATTCTGAATAGTCGCTATGGAATTCAGGCCCTTAAAAATGGAAATTTTGCAAACGACCTCGGATTTCGACGAAACCACTTTTGTTGGATCCGTGATGTCAAGTTATTGCTAGGTTTCAAATTTCATTATTTTTCGAATCAATATGTGAGCGTTGCAAAGGAAAACGCGTCTGACCAGTTTTAGTTTATTTTAATCGACTGGAAAATGGCCAATTTTCCAACGATCTCAGAATTCGGCGAAATTAGTTTTGTTAGGACCGTATCGTCAATACGAAGCTATAAAATATTTTTCTGGAATTTTTAGAGTTCGTATGTGGCCCCGGTAAATTGAAATGCGCGTTCAAATTCAATATATAGAGTTATATGTTGATTTTGACGGAAACTGATCGAAACGACCTAATCAGCTTACGATACATATCCCATTGTGTTTGGAATGGGGGTAATTAGCTATGGACGACAGGCGGTGGGCCTCGTTTCGAGTTCGAATGAAAAAGTTACTTTTTGGAATTAAATAATTAAATATATAAAATAAAATAAAAATCTCCTTCCCTCTACCTTTATCTCTCAGCCCCCCCCTCCCCGTTCTTCGATGTTTTCGAAAAAAAAAAGATAAAAAGAAAGAAAAAAACGTCGCCGCCCAGTTGCCAGACGCCCCCCTCGAGATCGTCCGCCGCCCAGTCACAAGGCGCTGCCCCCTCCACTTCAGCACCTCGGAGCCCCCCTCGATCGAAGTCCGACCCTCCTCCTTCTCGACAACCGAAACCCCCCCTTTCGAATCCCCCAAACCGAGACCCCCCCTCTTCCTTCTCGCTGACAAGCACCCCCTGCCACCAACATCGTCGAACCCCGCCTGCGCCCTCCGACGAACAGCGCCCCTGCTCCTCCTCCTCCACCTCCAGCGCAACAGCAAAACCACCAAGCCCTCCTCTGATTACATTGCAGTGAGCGTTTATTTTATATTTTAGCCTTGTTTATTTTCAGTTTGTTTTTCTTTTTCTTTTTTTTTTTCGCATTGCATTTATTTTCTAGTTTTTAGAAAAGGAGAAAAGACAGAATTTTTAAAGAAAAGAAAAATAAAAGATAGGGTTTTTAGAAATAGAAAAGTTTGGATTTTTAGAGATGAAAGGGTCGGGATTTTATACACATAAGACGATGATTTTTATCATGTAAAGATGTGATTTTTACAATGAAGGAGGAGTATAAAAATATAATTTTTATACTAGTGGCATATTAAAAATATGATTTTTACTTGTGTAGAGTATTAAAAATATGACCTTTATATAATAGAGAATATAAAAATATTATCATTATATATGTATCGAAATAAAAATCTGATTTTTTTTATTATATATATTGAAATAAGAATGTGATTTTTATAGTGGTGAAATAAAAAGGTGAAATCTTTCATATTGAATAGCAAAGTAAAAATTCGATTTTTATATTGAATAGCAAAGTAAAAATTCGATTTTTATATATTGAATAGCAAAGTAAAAATTCGATTTTTATATATTGAATAGCAAAGTAAAAATTCGATTTTTATATATTGAATAGCAAAGTAAAAATTCGATTTTTATATATTGAGTAGCAAAGTAAAAATTCGATTTTTATATATTGAATAGCAAAGTAAAAATTCGATTTTTATATATTGAATAGCGGTATAAAAATGTGATTTTTATATATGTAGTGAAAGCGGACAACGAAAGTGGCAAAAGGCGAAAAGGTGAAGATTTCCTACATTTGAAGTGTCGTGGAGTTGGGATAGCTTTAGTGAGACCTTCTCACCTTTTAATTTGATTTTCTAGTTGAAATATATACTAGGATGCAGACGGTGTTTAGTAACACCCGACACCCGTCATCCACAGACCATGGATGGCTTGTATGCTTGTTTGTTTGATTTTGATGTGTAGTTAATTGTGTGATGTGATGTGAAATGAAATAAAATATTTATATAGTTAAAAATATTTTATAGTTAAAAATAGAATTTTTAATGTATATATGAAAGGAAATAAAAACAACAAATCGGACCATTTGTTGTTATACACACATTTGACTGATATTGGTTGGGACGATAAATTTTACACATCGCCCAACTGCACAAATAAAATCTGTGTTTGATTGTTTGAAACCCCACATGGGTATCGGGATGATATTTGACGTACAGTAATCCCGATTGTTTAGTTGTATGTCGATCGATTGATTGACAGACTGTTATAAGCGTTGAATATTTATATTTGATGCTTATATAGTGTAGAATGCACTTTGGATGATGGTTGACTATTCATCGTTGTTATTGTATGCATGTGTTGTAGAAAACCCATATAATTAACATTATATGGTAATTGATTGGGCCTCATTCCAGTTTAGAAGTAGAAATATCTGAAAGTAGAAATATTTGAAAATAGAAATATTTGAAGAAGAAATATCTGAATAGAAATATTTGAAATAGAAATATTCGAAATAGAATATTTGAAAATATGAATATATGAAGCCGTGTTGAGTAGATTTACGCCATTTTGACGTGAACGATATTCTCCTAAAACCGGAACCATTGGGTTCGTATCGGAAAGAGCTTTCTAACGAACATTAGAAATTTGAAACCTAACAGTTGGATTTGGAATTATGTCCAAATCAAATTTGGAAAAGGCCGCTGTAAGTGCAGTTCGATGGCCATTGATGGAAATCGACTGTACGGGCCTTGATAAAATTACTAAAAATAGTAATAATTTGTGTAAAATCATAAGAAATGATTTGTGAAGAATTGGGATGAAAAACTCCATATTTGAAAAGATAAAAATAGATTTTTATCGAAATGAACTAGTTTTGAACTAGAATAGTAATTTATTTATTTTTAAAATAAATAAAGTGAGTTTGAAATGGTTTTGAAAATAACCAGAATTTCCAATGATTGCATTGGAATGGATTGGAATCGAAATTGTCTTCGGAATATTTCGATGTTGGATTTCGTGATTATACAGATGTTGTTATGGAAATTTGAAAGATATGTATATGTATCATTATTTCAAATACGATATTTGTTGGTCGTAGAATTTGATATTGAATATAAGCAGATATATTTTCTATTCAGAGCCTTGTATTTAATATCAAGTGTGATTTGGGTTTGTCGTGAATGGTGTCTTCATTAACACTGTTCTTAAGCCCAGTTGAGAAAAGGATTAAATCTTTTTATTTAGATTTAATGAAGTGTACCAATTAAATAATATTTAATTCGAGATGAATTGGTATTGATTTTTGGGTTTATCGTGAACAGTGTTTTAGATAACACTTGTTCTTTAACCCGATAATTAATGGAATGTGATTTTGGGTTTATTGTGAACCGTGTTTTAAATGACACTAATTCTTTAACCCAGTTAAAGATTAAAACTAAGTGGAGTTTTAATGAATCTTTAATTAGATTGAAAAGGTGTTAAAATGGAGTATCACCAGTTCTAGTCCAGGCGATAGTTAAATCTTTAATTAGATTTGAACGTGAAATGGTAATTGAATTTACCGATAACACCATGGTGTTAGATATGAAGTATTACCAGTTTTACTTCATGGGATGAATAGGTTGGGATTGGGAAATAAAATAAATGATTACTTCGGTGTGGTTCGCTAATCTCGACTGGTTTGAATTGATATTCAAAGGAGATTAAAGAATAAATTTAAAGAATTTATCTTTGATAAAATTAATGGGAACCTTTCCCAAAATATAAGAATATTTGGATAAAAGAATATTCTGAATTGGAATGAGGCGTATGTTTTTTTGTGTAACACGTGATTATTATATATATACGCGAGTTGTTCAGAAAGACCGGGTTTATCCCATTCTGAATAACTGATACGACGATGAGTCGAAGGTGAAGACGGTGGTTGAAGACCGGAGGTCTTCACGTCGTTTGGGTAATTACTGATGATCTTGATTGGGTTGTACACCCAAGAAGATGGAAACAGTTGGTGATCGTCCAGACGTACTTGGAGATCGATGGATATGCGGGGTACTAGGTGCCTCCGGTTTCGTTCAGACCCAGGACGAACTTGTAAATGGACTGTGTGTCTGACATTGGATTTTAGTCTGTATGATTGATTTCTATTAAATATATATTTGTTTGGCGGCGGAGAATTTATTCTCTTGCTTAACGCCCTTCTCTGAGATGTACGAGCTCAGGGTTTATATATCGATGGATATCAAACGCATGGAGTGAATTGCCTGTGTGGCATGCCTAAGTGGCAATATGATCAAGGCTTCTGTTGAAAAGCAGAGTCTTGTGGTGGATGATCAAAGCACGGCCTGTATGGCATAGCTTTGTGTAACGTGAATTCGCGAGCCTCACCCCCCGGTTGTGAACCAAAAACGGGAGATGGACATCAGGGAGGGCATGCGTTCCTTTCTAGCTAAAAAGTGGCGTTAGTGGTTTTACACGCCCTGACGAGTTTGACTTATGTGGTTGTTGCTGTTGCGAGGTGCCTCGTTTGATCGAACGATCCGGGTCTGATGGAGTCATTTGTTGGCTCATTTGCGCCCCAAAGGGCGGGGAAACGTAGTGTTCAGGCATTTTAATCCACATCGGTGGACCGGCCCTGAGGATCCAAGGGACACTCGAGCTCTGTTCCTGAGACATGGTAGGCTAGATTGTCTCGAATCGGTAGAGGACTATCTTTTGCCTCGGTTCATAGATGGAAATCCAATTTCCAAATACGTGACATTTGCAGTTTTATTTGTAGAGCCTAGTATGGCGACATGATATATGGTACCCATGCCGTCTATGATTGATACTTATGATTTGAAGTTGTTTTATACACTATACACTTATAATAGTATCAAAAGATTTGTTTTAAACTACTAAGCATATTTGGCTATTATAAGGGAAAACCCTATCCCCTGGCTTGCGTTGCATTGTGTGATAGGACCTGGGTCTTATAATAGCTTCATTTTTCTTTATTTAGCATTGCGTTGTTGTTATATGCAGTGGTATTCTTGGGAGGAAATCCGTTCCGTGTTATACGACGTGGTCCCTTGATTTACCGAACTTTAAAATAAAGATTAATAAATGTTTTAGTTCTCACACCAGTCCCATGACTGACCTGGAGTTTATTGTTTTAACCTAAACTCTGGGTGCCCTTATCTTGACACGGGCAGCTAGTAGTTTTGGTTTTGCAGATTTATATTCATAGGATCCTGGTTTACAGCTGGAACGATATCCGGAAAGCTTTGTATCCGTATATCTCTTCTAGTTGTGTGTTGTATTAATTTCCGCTGCTATTTATTTAAATGTAATTTAAATCTCTGATATTTCTGTGTAATATTCATTTATACTCTGTATATTCTTGTATTCTGATGAATTGTTGTAATATACAATGGAATGTCCTTCCGTCTGCGTTCTGTTTTGTCGTGTTCTCAAAACAATCAGGCGTTTCGAACGATCTTGATCGGTTTAGCGATCTATTCGGATCGAGCGAAATTCCTTTTCGTTACAGTTGGTATCAGAGCTTTGGTTTACAAAGCTCATAGAACAAAACACATTAGAGCCATACGAAAGAATTCATCAGATATTGGATTAGTAATATCCAATGGGAATGACTCGTTAGAGATGGGATCAGTAGTATCCTAGAACGAGTGTGAGGAGTATATTATTAAAATGAAAACAAATTTTTGTTTTGAAAATTTAAATCAATTATTCGTATTTGATTATCTATTTATATTGAGTTGGACAGTCCAGTATATAAAGATTTTGCGTATACGTCTGATCCACGTGCATTTGAAATTTTAATATACTGGATAGATATAGAATTACACTCTAATCGCCCGGAGATGATTTTGATGATGGAGCTCCATCATTAGAATTTATGTTCGAGTGACGAAGGTGGAACGTCTATATATTTCCTATTGACTGGTGTGAGAACCAAAATTAGATAGGGCTTATTGTTGTGATTTGGCATCAAAAATGTGATTTTTGACCATATATCAAAGTTATGAATTTGAAATGATATAATCCACTAATTGATTGATGGTTGTGTTGCTTGATTATTGTTGGATTGATTAAATTTGAACCATATAGCCAACTTGAACCAAATAGTGTATTGTATTGAAAATTGGTCGCATTTTCTTGCATATATATGTACTTACATTGAACAGGTCATAACAAGGAGGCTAGAGCAGAGAAATAAAATTGTTTGCCCGACAAATAGGTACATGTTTACTATAATCTACTGTTTTGTTTGGGTGATGATGATTTTATGAGTCGATTGGCTAGCCGCTTGGCTTTTTCTTTTTCTTTTTGAGATCAGAAGGCCTATATGGCAATTTCGGGATTTTCCCGTGCTCCCGGTGCATGGGAGGTTATGGCGAAATTTTTCGAAAATTTAGGGTGTTAGCCAAATTTTTGAGAAATTTGAAAAGTTCTTAGAAGCTGAAAAGTTGAAGAACTTAAGCCGTAATGAAAACAATGAAAGTTGAGATGGTATTTAAAACAACTTTCGGCTTCGTTCCTTTTCGGGGACGAAAAGTTTTAAGTGGGGGAGATTGTAACAACCCGAAAATCTGGGCCAGTTTAAAATTTTTATTTTGGCAATTTTTGCGAATTTTGAACATTTAAAATGAATTATTTTAAATAATCGAAAAATTTATTTTCAATAGAAATCAAACGTATATACTATATACGTCATCGTTAGAATATAAATAATTATATATAATTATAAAAGGAATTGAAAATGGCGCGGTAGTTCGATAATTCGATTTCAAACTTCAATTGAATGTACCGGGTGCAAACTAAACCGGAATTTTGCGAAACCAAAAATAATAGAATCTAATTGGGAATATCTTTCCGACGAATCCGAAAAATCAAAATTTCATAGTGGGAATCAAAAGATATGCCCAGTTGAAAATTCTGAATAGTCGCTATGGAATTCAGGCCCTTAAAAATGGAAATTTTGCAAACGACCTCGGATTTCGACGAAACCACTTTAGTTGGATCCGTGATGGCAAGTTATTGCTAGGTTTCAAATTTCATAATTTTTCGAGTCAATATGTGAGCGTGGCAAAGGAAAACGCGTTTGACCAGTTTTAGTTGATTTTAATCGACTGGAAAATGGCCAATTTTCCAACGTTCTCAGAATTCAGAGAAATTAGTTTTGGTAGGAACGTATCGTCAATACGAAGCTAGAAAATATTTTTCTGGAATTTTTAGAGTTCGTATGTGGCCCCGGTAAATTGAAATGCGCGTTCAAATTCGATATATAGAGTTATATGTTGATTTTGACGGAAACTGATTGAAACGACCGAATCAGCTTACGATACATATCCCATTTTGTTTGGAATGGAGGTAATTAGCTATGGACGATAGGCGGTGGGCCTCGTTTCGAGTTCGAATGAAAAAGTTACTTTTTGGAATTAAATAAATAAAATAAAATAAAAAATCTCCTTCCCTCTACCTTTATCTCTCAGGCCCCCCCCCCCCCGTTCTTCAATGTATTCGAAAAAAAAAGATAAAAAAAAAAACGTCGTCGCCCAGTTGCCAGACGCCCCCCTCGAGATCGTCCGCCGCCCAGTCACAAGGCGCCGCCCCCCTCCACTTCAGCACCTCGGAGCCCCCCGCGATCGAAGTCCGACCCTCCTCCTTCTCGACAACCGAAACCCCCCCTTTCGAATCCCCCAAACCGAGACCCCCCCCCCACGCCTACGCCCTCCGACGAACAACGCCCCTGCTCCTCCTCCTCCACCTCCAGCGCAGCAGCAAAACCGCCAAGCCCTCCTCTGATTACATTGCAGTGAGCGTTTATTTTATATTTTAGCCTTGTTTATTTTCAGTTTTTTTTTTCTCGCATTGCATTTATTTTCTAGTTTTTAGAAAAGGAGAAAAGACAAAAATTTTAAAGAAAAGAAAAATAAAAGATAGGGTTTTTAGAAATAGAAAAGTTTGGATTTTTAGAGATGAAAGGGTCGGGATTTTATACACATAAGACGATGATTTTTATCATGTAAAGATGTGATTTTTACAATGGAGGAGTATAAAAATATAATTTTTATACTAGTGGCATATTAAAAATATGATTTTTACTTGTGTAGAGTATTAAAAATATGACCTTTATATAATAGAGAATATAAAAATATTATCTTTATATATGTAGCGAAATAAAAATCTGATTTTTTTATTATATATATTGAAATAAGAATGTGATTTTTATAGTGATGAAATAAAAAGGCGAAATCTTTTATATTGAATAGCAAAGTAAAAATTCAATTTTTATATTGAATAGCAAAGTAAAAATTCGATTTATATATTGAATAGCAAAGTAAAAATTCGATTTTTATATATTGAATAGCAAAGTAAAAATTCGATTTTTATATATTGAATAGCGGTATAAAAATGTGATTTTTATAAATGTAGTGAAAGTGGACAACGAAAGTGACAAAAGGAGAAAAGGTGAAGATTTCCTACATTTGAAGTGTCGTGGAGTTGGGATAGCTTTGGTGAGAACTTCTCACCTTTTAATTTGATTTTCTAGTTGAAATATATACTAGGATGCAGACGGTGTTTAACAGCACCCGACACCCGTCGTCCACAGACCATGGACGACTTGCATGCTTGTTTGTTTGATTTTGATGTGTAGTTGATTGTGTGATGTGATGTGAAATGAAATAAAATATTTATATAGTTAAAAATATTTTATAGTTAAAAATAGAATTTTTAACGTATATATGAAAGGAAATAAAAATAACAAATCGGACGATTAGTTTATATACACACATTTGACTGATATTGATTGGGACGATAAATTTTACACATCGCCCAACTGCACAAATAAAATCTGTGTTTGATTGTTTGAAACCCCACATGGGTATCGGGATGATATTTGACGTACACTAATCCCGATTGTTTAGTTGTATGTCGATCGATTGATTGACAGATTGTTATAAGCGTTGAATATTTATATTTGATGCTTATACAGTGTAAAATGCACTTTGGATGATGGTTGACTATTCATCGTTGTTATTGTATACATGTGTTGTAGAAAACCCATATAATTAACATTATATGGTAATTGATTGGGCCTCATTCCAGTTTAGAAGTAGAAATATTTGAAAGTAGAAATATTTGAAAATAGAAATATTTGAAGAAGAAATATTTGAATATAAATATTTGAAATAGAAATATTCGAAATAGAATATTTGAAAATATGAATATATGAAGCCGTGTTGAGTAGATTTACGCCATTTTGACGTGAACGATATTTATATAGATTTTATTTATTTTATAACGAATATCGAAAGTGATTTCAAAATCTGAAATTTTGAAAAGAATTGAAATTCGAATTGAAATTGAATAGAAATGAATTCGAATTGAAATTGAATAGAAGTGAATTCGAATTGAAATTGAATAGAAATGAATTCAAATTGAAATTGAATAGAATTGAATTCGAATCGAAATCGCAAGGAATTGCATTCGAATTAAATTGAAATTGAATTGAAATCAATTTGAAATGAATTTAAAATGAATTTATTTTGGAATATTCAATTTTGATTTGAAATTGAATATGAAGTGGAAACCGTTTTGAAAATGAATTTAAAACGATTTATAAAGCATGTTTTGAATTGAAATCGACGAAGTATATATTATATATATAATATAATGGCCTGAATAGAACGCGACGCGCTGCGGTAGTTCGCGAATTTCGACCATTAACTTCGAACGGATATTGCGGGAGATCCGACCGTCGGATTCTCCTAAAACCGGAACCGTTGGGTTCGTATCGAAAAGGGCTTTCTAAGGAATATTAGAAATTTGAAATCTAACGGTTGGATTTGGAATTATGTCCAAATCAAATTTGGAAAAGGTCGCTGTAAGTGCAGTTCGATGGCTATTGATGGAAATCGACTGTACGGGCCTTGATAAAATTACTAAAAATAGTAATAATTTGTGTAAAATCATAAGAAATGATTTGTGAAGAATTAGGATGAAAAACTCCATATTTGAAAAGATAAAAATAGATTTTTATCGAAATGAACTAGTTTTGAACTAGAATAGTAATTTATTTATTTTTAAAATAAATAAAGTGAGTTTGAAATGGTTTTGAAAATAACCAGAATTTCCATTGATTGCATTGGAATGGATTGGAATCGAAATTGTCTTCGGAATATTTCGATGTTGGATTTCGTGATTATACAGATGTTGTTATGGAAATTTGAAAGATATGTAAATGTATCGTTATTTCCAATACGATATTTGTTGGTCGTAGAATTTGATATTGAATATTAGCCGATATATTTTCTATTCAGAGCCTTGTATTTAATATCAAATGTGATTTGGGTTTGTCGTGAATGGTGTCTTCGTTAACACTGTTCTTAAGCCCAGTTGAGAAAAGGATTAAATTTTTTTATTTAGATTTAATGAAGTGTACCAATTAAATAATATTTAATTGGAGATGAATTGGTATTGATTTTTGGGTTTATTGTGAATAGTGTTTTAGATAACACTTGTTCTTTAACCCGATAATTAATGGAATGTGATTTTGGGTTTATCGTGAACCGTGTTTTGAATGACACTGATTCTTTAACCCAGTTAAAGATTAAAACTAAGTGGAGTTTTTAATGAATCTTTAATTAGATTAAAAAGGTGTTAGAATGGAGTATCACCAGTTCTACTCCAGGCGATAGTTAAATCTTTAATTAGATTTGAACGTGAAATGGTAATTGAATTTACCGATAACACCGTGGTGTTAGATATGAAGTATTACCAGTTTTACTTCATGGGATGAATAGGTTGGGATTGGGAAATAAAATAAATGATTACTTCGGTGTGGTTCGCTAATCCCGACTGGTTTGAATTGATATTCAAAGGAGATTAAAGAATAAATTTAAAGAATTTATCTTTGATAAAATTAATGGGAACCTTTCCCAAAATATAAAAATATTTGGATAAAAGAATATTCTGAATTGGAATGAGGCGTATGTTGTGTTTGTGTAACACGTGTTTATTATATATATACGCGAGTTGTTGAGAAAGACCGGGTTTATCCCATTCTGAATAACTGATACGACGATGAGTCGAAGGTGAAGACGGTGGTTGAAGACCGGAGGTCTTCACGTCGTTTGGGTAATTACTGATGATCTTGATTGGGTTGTACACCCAAGAAGATGGAAACAGTTGGTGATCGTCCAGACGTACTTGGAGATCGATGGATATGCGGGGTACTAGGTGCCTCCGGTTTCGTTCAGACCCAGGACGAACTTGTAAATGGACTGTGTGTCTGACATTGGATTTTAGTCTGTGTGACTGATTTCTATTAAATATATATCTGTTTGGCGGTGGAGAATTTATTCTCTTGCTTAATGCCCTTCTCTGAGACGTACGAGCTCAGGGGTTATATATCGATGGATATCAAACGCATGGAGTGAATTGCCTGTGTGGCATGCCTAAGTGGCAATATGATCAAGGCTTCTGTTGAAAAGCAAAGTCTTGTGGTGGATGATCAAAGCACGGCCTGTGTGGCATAGCTTTGTGTAACGTGAATTCGCGAGCCTCACCCCCTGGTTGTGAACCAAAAACGGGAGACGGACGTCAGGGAGGGCATGCGTTTCTTTCTAGCTAAAAAGTGGCGTCAGTGGTTTTACACGCCCTGACGAGTTTGACTTATGTGGTTGTTGCTGTTGCGAGGTGCCTCGGTTTGATCGGACGATCCGGGTCCGATGGAGTCATTTGTTGGCTCATTTGCGCTCCAAAGGGCGGGGAAACGTAGTGTTCAGGCATTTTAATCCACATCGGTAGACCGGCCCTGAGGATCCAAGGGACACTCGAGCTCTGTTCCTGAGACATGATAGGCTAGATTGTCTCGAATCGGTAGAGGACTATCTTTTACCTCGGTTCATAGATGGAAATCCAATTTCCAAATACGTGACATTTGCGGTTTTATCTGCAGAGCCTAGTATTGCGACATGATATTTGGTACCCATGCCGTCTATGATTGATACTTATGATTTGAAGTTGTTTTATACACTATACACTTATAATAGTATCAAAAGATTTGTTTTAAACGTACTAAGCATATTTGGCTATTATAAGGGAAAACCCTATCCCCCGGCTTGCGTTGCATTGTGTGATAGGACCTGGGTCTTATAATAGCTTCATTTTTCTTGATTTAGCATTGCGCTGTTGTTATATGCACTGGTATTCTTGGGAGGAAACCCGTTCCGTGTTATATGGCGTGGTCCTTTGATTTACCGAACTTTAAAATAAAGATTAATAACTATTTTAGTTCTCACACCAGTCCCATGACTGACCTGGAGTTTATTGTTTTAACCTAAACTCTGGGTTCCCTTATCTTGACACGGGCAGCTAGTAGTTTTGGTTTTGCAGATTTATATTCACAGGATCCTGGTTTACAGCTGGAACGATATCCGGAAAGCTTTGTATCCGTATATCTCTTCTAGTTGTGTATTGTATTAATTTCCGCTGCTATGTATTTAAATGTAATTTAAATCTCTGATATTTCTGTGTAATATTCATTTATACTCTGTATATTCTTGTATTCTGATGAATTGTTGTAATATACGATGGAATGTCCTTCCGTCTGCGTTATGTTTTGTCGTGTTCTCAAAACAATCAGGCGTTTCAAACGGTCTTGATCGGTTTAATGATTGATTCGGATCGAGCGAAATTCATTTTCGTTACAGCTGTACACCCAGGATGAGGTAATAAGTGGTGATCTTTTAGACGTACTTGGAGATTGACCGGATATGCGACGACTTGTCTCCTGTATTGGACATATGGGACGAGGAATAAGGTGCCTCCGGTTTCAATCAGACACATAACGAACTAGTAAATGGATGTGTGTCTAACATTAGATTTTATTCTATGTTGTTTGATTTCTATTAAATATATATCTGTTTAGCGGCGGAGAATTTATTATCTTGCTTAACGCCTTTCTCTAAGACGTACGAGCTCAGAGGTTATATATCGATAGACATCAGTTGTAACAACCCGTAAATTCCGAACCAATTTAAAAAATTTATTTTAGAAAATTTAAATGAATTTTAAGAATATAATATAATTTATTTAAATAATAATGGGTAAAATTTATTTTAATTGAAGTTAAAATGAATAAATTTAATTTAATTATAAAACGAGCCTGAAATGGCGCGGTAGTTTGGAAATTTAATTTTAAACTTTGACTGAATGTACATGATTCAAAATAAGTCAGAATTGAGTGAAACCAAAAATATTTAAATCTGTTTAATCATATCTTTCTAACGAATCTGAAAAATTGAAATTTCGTTTTAAAAATCAAAAGTTATGGCTAGTTCAATCTTTAGAAAAGTCGCTGTAGAATTTAATTATATATAATATATATGGCCCAAAAGTGTACTTTTCACATACGAAGGAATTTGGACTTGAAACCACTTCCATTGAGTCCAGAATGATGTTTCTGCATTTAAAAAGTCTAAACACTTATATATTTCGATTTTCGGAAATTATTTGTTTAAAAATGTATTTTTAATATTAAATATATAGCCCTTGAAAATAGTCATTTTACAAACGACCTCCGTTTTCGACGAAACCACTTTTGTTGGATCCGGAATGTCAAAATATTGTTAAGTGTAATTTTTCATAATTTTTGGAATTATTTTGTGGCCGTGGTAAAAAGATTTCTGTTTTGTCAATTTACAGTAAATTTTAAACAACTTGAAAAAGGCCATTTTTCAAACAGTCTCAGAATTCAACGAAATTGGTCTCGTTAGAACCGTATCGTCATAAGAAAGCTAAAAAAAAATTAGAATTTTCGGAGTCCGTATGTGGCCCCGGCATATTTAAATGTACGGTAGAAATTAAATTATTTATTTAATATTGTATTTTTAAATTAAAACCGAAAAAAATATAGACATTAGAATTGGAGCCCGGGACATTGTCCATCGCGTTCAGAAGGCCTCAAAACGTTAAGTTCAACAGTAAGTAGTCCCAAATCGGAGAAAGTCCGGAAATCCACCTTTTTAGCACAAATTCAGAAAATAAATATTAAAATAATATTAAAAAAATGGCTGAAAACCCTAATTTTCAATGGCAGCCGCCGCCCAGAATTCAAGGGCTGAAATCATCCGATTTTCAAATGCTTAGATCTCTCAATCCGTTCAACGAAATTCGACGTATGATATACCAAATCGAAGAAAATTCAAAGACCTCTCAATCCGTACGGTGATGATCTTAAATTGTTAAGCGGTTGGTGAGATAACGGGGCATAAAGTGTCGTCGTTCGCTGCTCCCTGGGGCCCACACGCCACCACCGAACGGCGCGCCATTCTAGGCGTTAGGGAGGAGGAGATGCTCGACATCGGGGTGCAAGTTGATCGTCGTCTGGAGGCTTCTAGAGGGGTGCGATTTTGGCATTGGAAAGGGGGTTTGGGTTCGGTGGTATACGACGGGTTTGGAGAGGAAGAAAGGTCCGCTTTCTTTTTTTCTTTTTATTATTTTATTATTTAATTATTTAATTTATCCGATCTTTAAAAATACATAACTCTTTCATACGAGGTCCGTTTTACAAACTATAAGTTGCGTTGGACTCGTCTTTCTGAGAGCTTCGCGATGGCGCTGACCGCTGCTGAAACGGATACAGTTGATTTTCGACCAAAATTTCAATGTGAGAATTCTAATTTTAATCATTTAATTAATTATTAATTATTTTCTCGCCTTAAAGAAAATTGTATTGTCATATAAATTCAGATCTGGATGTCATGTGTTGTTTGGATTGTAAATTGTTGCTTGTTGTATGTTTGTTGTTCAAGATATGCTAAATCCGCATTGGAATTGTATGTATTATTGAATTTTAATTGCGGTTGGAGGATTGGATCTAAAATTAGATCTAAAACATATTTTATTCAGACTTAAATAATATTTATTCAGATCTAATTGAAAAAAAATATTTTATGTTATTAAAATAATATCTTTTTATTATTCTGGATTCAGTAATAGAAATTGAGCGACAAATAAATATTTATTTTTATTTGTTGATTTTAACAATGGAATTTGGTCAACAAATAAATATTTATTTTTATTTGTTGATTTCACAATAGAAATTAAACGACAAATAAAAACTTTTTTTTATTTGTTGATATTACAATGCAAATTGGACGAGGAATAAAATCTCATTTTTATTTGTTTATATTGTAACGGAAATTGGTTGACAAATAAAACCTTGTTTTTATTCGTTTGCTTTTCAATAGTATTTGGACGACAAATAAAGTATTATTTTTATTTGTCTATTTACAATAGAACTTAAAAAAAACGAAAAGTAAATCAAAATTTTCATTGTAAAATGTTATGTTAAAAGTAAATCAACATTTTCATTGTAAAATGTTATATTAAAAGAAAATCAACATTTTCATTGTAAAATGCTACATTAAAGGAAATTAACATTTTTATTTGAAAGGAATTATGCATACAAAATCACATTTTGATTTGAAACTTGTTTTAGAAATAAAAATTAACATTTTTATCTGAAATATAATATGCAAAACAAAAATCATATTTTTGTTCGCAATAAAAGTTTATAAACAAAAATCACATTTTTGTTCGCAATAAAAATTTATAAACAAAAATCACATTTTTGTTCGCAATAAAGGTTTATAAACAAAAATCACATTTTTGTTCGCAATAAAAGTTTATAAACAAAAATCACATTTTTGTTCGCAATAAAGGTTTATAAACAAAAATCACATTTTTGTTCGTAATAAAAGTTCACAAACAAAAATCACTTTTTTGTTTGTAATAAAAGTTCATAAACAAAAATCACTTTTTTGTTTGCAATAAAAGTTTATAAACAAAAATCATATTTTTGTTCGCAATTAAAGTTTATAAACAAAAATCACATTTTTGTACGCATAAAAAAGTATGAAATGAACATGTATATTTTTATTAATTAATAATTAAGAAAATAAAAATTAACATCTTTGTCAACTAGATTATAAAGAAATTTTTGTTAATATTAAAAAGGATTTGTCCAAAATTTCATTTTCGTTACATTAAAAGGATTTGTTCAAAATTGCATTTCTGTTTGCATAAAAGGAATTTGTTCAAAATTGCATTTTTGTTCCAATTAAATGGATTTGTCAAAACCATCATATTTTATTATGTTGATAAGCATAAGCAAATTTGTCATATTTTGTTACTTGAAAAGATTAAGCAAAGTTATCATATTTTGTTACTTGAAAGGATTAAACAAAATTTACATTTTTGTTTATTTTAAAAGAATTTATAACGACCCAGAAAATCTGAACCAATTTAAAAATTTTAAATTCGCTAAAATAATGGATTTTAAATATTTAAAATAAATATTTTAAATAATAGAGATAAAAAGTGATTTGAATCGACAATTGAAAACGAATATAATTAATTCTAATTATAAACAAGGCCTGAAATGGCGCTGTAGTTTCAAAATTTGAATTCAAACTTTGTCGGACTGTACCGGGTGCAAAACAAAACGGATTTGAGTGAAACCAAAAATATTTAAATATGTTAGTGAATACCTTTCTAACGAATCTAAAAAATCAAATTTTCATAACGGAAAGCAAAAGTTATGGCCACATGAATTTTCAGAAAGGTCGCTATGGAATTTATATAGCCCGTGAAATTGGTCAATTTGCATACGACCTTGGAATTCGACGAAACCACTTTTGTTGGATCCGGGATGTGAAGTTATTGCTAGGTTTCAAATTTCATAATTTTTGAAGCAAGTATGTGAGCGTGGCAAAGGAAAACGTGTTTTGGTCAATTACAGTTAAATTGGATCGACCAGAAATGGGCCATTTTGCAAACAGTCTCAGAATTCGACGAAACTAGTTTTGTTGGGACCGCATCGTCAAAACATTGCCAGATTTATTTTTCTGGAATTTTTCGAATCAGTTTGTGGCCCCGGCAAATTGAAATGTACATTCAAATCGAATATTGAATGTTTTATATTTTAATTTAAAGGAAAACTGACTGAAACAGTCGAATGGGCCTACGAAACATATCCCATTGTGTTCGGAATGGGGGTAAAACGCTAGGGACGACAGTCGTTGGGTTTGGATTGGTGTTCGTGTGTGGCAAGGGGTATTTTTGGATTTTAAAAACTTTATAAATAAAAAAAATTCATTTGTCCATGTCAGAACACCCCCCCCCCCCGACATTCTCTCTCCCCCCAAATCGAGCGACGGAAACCCGATCCCTCCTTCTCTCCTCTTTTTCTTTTGATCCGCTCAATGAAATCCAACACCACAGTTAAGGTTTTTGTAGTACTTCTCATGATCTTCAAATCCATATAAGTATTGGATTTTTTCGTGGCCTGTAGGAGGAGAACCACCCTCGAGAAGTTCGGCCGTTCGCGCCTAGATTCCGCCGCGTGGGGACCACCGAGTTTGACCCCCTCCCTGGCGCACGTGCGCCTCTCCTAGCCCGACAAGGTGGCGCTGGCCGATCGAAGCAACAATCAACGGATTTGAAGAAAATTCAAAACCTAGTTTTGAAGAATTCATAGAGGTATACGGCTGTTTAATTTAAGACTGTTTTTAACAGTTTAAAACCGTTGCAAACTTTGAAAAATCATATCTTTTACGTTTCTTGTCGAAATCCAGTGAAACAAGAGGCAGTGGACTCGTGTGGACGTCTTCTACATTTTAGAAGAGACCGCATATTTTTCTGAGCCTTCTGCTATTTTTGGTGGAGTGGAACCCAATGTGAGATTTCTAATTTATAAACGATATGGAAAACGACGATGTATAAATTATATAGTCGATGTATGAGTTATATAAGCGTTGTACACCTCATGTATAAGCGTTGTATAAGTTGTACGTTCGATGTATAAGTTATATATGTGTTGAAATAAAAGTGAATTGCTATATATATATATATATATATATATATATATATATATATATATACGCCCCTCGTCCACAAACCATGGACGATATTTATTGATTGTGATTGGTGTGAAAATTGATTGATAGCGAATGGTTGATTGTGATTGTTTGTGGTTGATATTGGTTAACTGTGGTTGAAAAATACCCATTGGTGATTGAAATGAATTGGAAATATTCATGGAAATAAAAATAAATCATGCCGCCTGCGTGCGAATTAGATGCATGAATCCCCATTGTCAAAAACCGCGAGGTTTTAAGGTAGAGCGAGGAGCCGTACTAGGGACGGTGCCGGTTTTAACTACTCTGCCGTTATGCTGCCGAAATTTTGAATAATCTTTATGTGTTAGAATAATTTTCATATGTTGAAACTATTTTCATGTGTTGAAATTAAAGTCATATGTTGAAACTATATCCATGTGTGGAAATGTTCATGTGTGGAAAAGGGATGTGTGAAAATTAAATTCGTTTGTGAATGAATGAAGTGTCAAAATAATAAAAATCACATTTTTATAATATATATGAAGTATGTAAAATATTTGCCTTATATATAAATAGTTTCAACAACAACAAAAAAATCTATCTTTCTTATATGAACAACATAAATAAAATATCCATGTATGGAAATGCTCATGTGTTGAGAAGTGTGTGTAGTGGAAAAGTTCATGTGTTGAATAAAAAGATCGAACAATAAAAATTACATTTTTATTGAAACTATGAAGTGTTGAAAACATCTATTTGTCGAATAAATATTCTAAATGATAAAAATATCATTTTTATCATCTATGTGATATGCTAAAGATATGCGGACGTTGAAAACAAATATTTGTGAAGAAATATTATTTTCAACATGCATAGGAACTAAAGAAAATAGTCATGTGTTGAAATGTGTTTTAGTTCGCCAAAATTATCATCTTTGAAATGTGAAGTGTTAAAAATAGCCACTTGTTCAAATAAAATATGCATGAGTTGAAATATACATTAATTAGCTAATGATATGATTTTAGCCTATGCATGCAACATTAGAATGAATGGTGTTTTTAAACCAAAGTAAATCAAATATGAAGTTGAATGGAAAATGATAAGTGATAAAAATTGTATATATGTACGTGCATATTTATTGAACAGGTTATAGCAAAGGGGCTAGAGAAGAGGAATAAAATTTTGTGCCTGACAAATAGGTACACATTTACTGTTTTGTTTGGGTGATGATTTATGAGCCCTTCCCGTACAAAGGAGGTTATGACGAAATTTTCCAAAATTTAAAGGCGTTAGTGAAATATTTGAAGTGAAAACGATATTGAAATTGTTGAATGAACTATATTTATATAAATATATAAATATAAATAAAATTAAAACGAAACGTGGCCGTGCAGTTCGTGTTTTGAAACCGTGATTTCAAACAACTAGTGCGGGAAATCTGACCATTGGATTTTCCCGAAACCGCAACCGTTGGGTTCGCCTTGGAAATACCTTTCCAACGACACCAACTTTGTAAGAATCCAACGGTTGGATTGTCTGGAATGTTTAATTCAAATCTGAAGAAAAACTGCGCCAGAATCGATTATATTTATATATATAAATATAAATATATTTAATCGAATAACGACGCTGCAGTTCGTATTTTGAAATCGAAACTTCAAACGATTGTACCGGGAGATCCGACCGTCGGATTTTCCCGAAACTGGAACCGTTGGATTCGTTTTGAAAAGGCCTTTCTAATGATGTAAATTGTGTGAAGATCCAACGGTTAGATTTTCAGATATGTGTAAATCAAATCTGAAGAAAAACAGCGCCACGGCCGCGTTATGGCCCGAAGCGTCGTTTTGAATAAATTAGCTATTTTAAAATAAATAAAAATAGCGATATATCGTTATAAAATATCATAAACGATATGGAATGGAAATAAACTGAATTTGCTCGATTTATGTGGTATTTGACGGTTGAATGTGTTTGGTGTGAAAATTACATTAAAGAACAAAATTGGTGTTGTCGAATGATTTAACCATTGAAATAAATTGATTTGAAATTCTAAATATACGTGAATTATTTGAAAAGGCCGAGGTAATTCTCATTTCAAATAATTGACCGACGATTGAAAGTCGAAGATGAAGACGGTGGTCAAAGACCGGAGATCTTCACCTCGTTTGGATGGTAACCGAGGTCCTGATTGGGAGGCATCCCAAAATATGGATAATGAGTGGTGATCGTCCAGACTTACGTGATGGTCGATGGGTTTGCAAGGTATATAGTGCCTCCGGTTTCGTTCAGACCCAGAACGGACTTGTAAAAGGACTGTGTGTCTGACAATGGATTTTATTTTGTGTTGATTGATCTCTATTAAATATACATCTGTTTGGCCGCGGAGAATTTATTCTTTTGCTTAACGCCCTTCTCTGAGACGCACGAGCTCAGAGGCTGTGTATCGATGGACATCAATCGCATGGCATGAATTGCTAGGGTGGCATGCCTAAGTGGCAAGTGATCAGAGCTTCTGTTGAAAAACAAAGTCTTGTGGTGATGATCAAAGCACCGCCTGCGTGGCGTAGCTTTGTGTATAATGTGAATTTGCGAGCCTCACACCCCGGTATGAACCAGAAACGGGAGAAGGACCTCAAGGAGGGCATGCGTTTCTTTCTAGCTAGGGTGGTGTCAGTGACCTACCAGCCCTGACATTTATATACTTTTCACCCGTGTGGTTGTTGCTGTTGCTAGGCGCCTCGGATATATCGGTCGATCCGGGACTGATGGAGTCATTCGTTAGCTCATTGATGCCCCATAGGGCGGGGAAACGCAGTGTCCAGGAATTTTAATCCACATCGGTGGACCGGCCCTGACGATTCTAAGGTCACTCGAGCTCTGATCCTGAGACACGGGCTAGAGCGTCTCGAATTCGGTAAGGACTATCTTTTGCCTTGGTTCATGACGGAAATCCAATTTCCAAATACGTGACTATGCGGTTTTGATTGTATATATATATATATATATGGCGACATGATATATGGTACCCATGTCGTCTATGATTGATAGTTATGATTGAAATTGTATGTGAAACATATAAACACTAGTAATAATATCAAATGCTTTTGTTTTATTCGTATCAATCATATTTTGGCCATTATAAGGTAAAACTCTATCCTCCTGTTTGCGTTGCATTGTGTGATGGGAACTGAGTCTTATAATGGCTTCATTTTTATAAAAAGCATTGCGTTGTTTTAAAGAAAGATTTGTTTTAAAGCACTGGCAATCCAATGGAGTAAACCCGTTCCACGAAAGTGGCATGGTCCTGTGATTAGCCATATTTTGAATGTGTTGAGTAGATTTCTCATATCAGTCCCATGACTGACTCGTAGTTTGTTTCACTTTCAAACTCGGGTGCCCCCTTTTCTACACGGGCAGCCTTGTATTCAGGTTTAGCTGGTTCTTTCTGGATAGCTGGAGCTGAAGATGGATTCTATTATTTATCTCTTTTTATGCTGTTCAGCTCCTATTGTACATATTATGTTTGTTTTCCGCTGTAGACATTTATGTATAGCTGAACTGTATTTGTACTAAGTATGATCCTGTATACTGTGTAACTCTGATGATTACGTTTATCCAGTATATTCTATTGTTCATTTTCTGGTGTATTTATTTATTTCTGTTCTGCTGTTATCTGTTTCTGTGTTATATTCCAAAGATTACCCTTGTCTCCGTCTGTACGGAAAATGAGGTCGTCTCAGAATTAGACAAAATTTCATATTTTATTATATTAAAAAAAATATATACATTTTTATTTGTGTTCCCCAACGCAGATATAACATGATTCTAAAGTAGCACATTTTTATTTGCATTTTTCAATGCAAATATAATATGAATCTAAAGGTTCACATTTTGTTTACATTCCACAATGCAAACAATATATGAAAATAAAAATTACATTTTTTTTGCATTCTACAGTGCAAAAGAAACGTAGAAAATAGAATATGCATTTTTATTTGCATTCTATCATGCAAATAAAACAAGAAGAATAAAAATTACATTTTGTTTGCAAATTTAGATGCAAACAAATCTATTAAAAACAAAAGATACATTTTTGTTGCATGTTTTAAATGTGAACAAAGCATTAAAATAAAAGGTACATTTTTATTTATTTATTTACTTCACTTGATGTAAATAAACATAAAATAAAGAGTTGTTCTTTTATTTACATTTCTTGATGTAAATAAAACTAGAAATTTAATATTACACTTTTATTTGCTTTACTCAACGCAAATAAAACAGGAGAATAAAAGAAATATTTTCATTTGCAATCCTTAATGCAAATAAATTATGAAATGAAATGTTACAATTTTTATTTACATTCCTCTATGTAAATAAACATCAAATTAAAAAGCTGAATCTTTATTTGGATTCTCTATTGCAAATAAAGCATGAAATGAAAAGTTATAATTTTGTTATTATTTGTATTCCCTATTACAAATGGGATTAAAGATTTTATTCTTCTTCTCATTTATTTACAATGAAAAGTACTGAAATAAAATATTATATTTTTATCGACATTTTAGATGCGATAAAAGAATAGAAATAAAGAATTCATTCTTATTGACATTTTACATACGATAAAAAGGATAGAAATAAAAAGAGACATTTTTATCGTCGTGTTATATATTGTGATTACACTACCATAAACAAGTTACCTGACTTTTTTATGTGATTGGGTCGATTATTTTCACACATCGTCCAAGTGCACAAATAATTTATTATTTGTTTGTTGGTTGAAACCCCACACGGGTGTTGGGATGAAAATTAACATACACTAATCCAAATATTTAGTTGTATGTTGATCGTTAGATCGACAGGCTGCGATGAGCGTTATTATTTAATTTAACGCTTACGCAGTGGAATTTACACTTTGGATGAAATGGATGATTTTACTGTTATTGTTATATATGGTATGTGTGAAATCCATATAATCCAAAATTATATGGTAAATGTTTGAATCGCATTTTGATTCAGGTGTTCTTTTAAATAAGAATATTCTTACATTAGAAATTCTTTTTATATAAAGAATATATTTTAATATAAAAATATATTTTTAATCAAGTATATGTTAAAACAAAGAATATTTGTAAAAGATAAAAATCTGTATTATAAAGAATACTTCCCATTTAGAATCTTTTATATAAAGAATATTTTTAATGATTATTTTAAAATATGGGTTATAATGATAAATATTTAAAGAGAAATCCTTTAATTAAGATTATTAGAATTTGCAATCTTATTTTATGATATGAAATAAATTGAGACGTGAAGTGGATTTATTGTGGACGGTGTTTTTAAACGACATTTGTCCTTTAATCCAATTTACATTGAAATTTTTATTTGGAATTTATAAATCTATTTTATAGATTTAAAAAGGCATTTTCTAAAAATCTAGTTTTCCAATTTAATAAAATAAATTGGAATTAAGTGGAAATTCTATTGGTAATAATCGAGATGGGCTTCTGTAATAGAAGACCGATATTATATATGGAATTTAAGAGGCTTTGCCGTTATTCCATGTTTATTGTTAGTCCAATACAGAAATTCACATCGATTATGTATTGATTGATTTCTATGGAATTCCACATTTTGGAAATTGATTTGTGGGTTTATCGTGAACTGTGTTTTAAATGACACGAGTTCTTTAACCCGTTTAAAAGAAGATTTATTCTTTAAAATAAATGATCTGTGAAAATGATTTTTGATACTAAATCAAATTTAGAATTTTTAATAAATCTTTTAAGGAAGATTTATGATTTAATTTATTAATTTATTTGTGATAGAATTAATGAAAATCTTTTAATATGAATATCTTATTAAAAGAATATTCGGGGTCGGAATGTGACATAATGTGTGATTTTCCAATATTTGATTTTTAATCCCAAAATACGCGAGTTATTCAGAAAGACCGGGTTTAACCCATTCTGAATAATCATTACGACGATCAAGAGTCGAAGAAGAAGACGGTGGTTGAAGACCGAAGGTTTTCACATTGTTGGGATGATGATGACTGGTATCTTGAATTGGGACAGTACATTCCAAGGCAAGGTATTTGGTAATGATCGTCCAAACGTATTTGGAGATCGACGGACACGTTGTTTCGCTCAGACCCAGAGCGGACTTGTAAATGGATTGCGTGTTTGACATTGTATTCTTTTCTACTGTATTTGTTGAACGCTACTGATTATATATTTCTGTTTGGTGGTGAGAATTTATTCTTCACTTAACACCCTTCTCTAAGACGTATGAGCTTAGAGGTTATATATATATTGGTAGATGATCAATGATATGGTAGGGTCTGACAATGTGGCATGCTAAGATGCAATTGATCAAGACTTTGTTGAAAAGCAGGCCTTGTGGTTGATGATCAAAACACAGTCTATTTAGACATAGCTTTGTGTATATCGTGACTTCGCGAGCCTCACAGCACTGTAGAGTCTAAAACGGGAGAAGGGAACGCAGGGAGTGCACACGTTTCTTTCTAGCTAGAACTGGTGTCATGGTATGGAGCCCAGACATTTACTTATATGGTTGTTGGACTTTTAGAGGCCTCGGATTTATGCGGTCGCCCTCGGCCGTATTATAGGTTCAATAGGACCGGGGAGCGTGTGTTCAGGAATAACTAATCCACTAAAGCAGTTGTGGACCGACCCTGCAGGATCCAAGGGTTCGCCAGCGTCCGAATCCTGGGACATTGCTAGAGTGTCTCGAATCGGTAAGGACTTCCTCCCTAGCCTTGACTCATGATGGAAACCCAATTTCCAATACGCCCCTTTACGGTTTTGATTGTATTACTAGTACGGCGACATAGTAGATGGTAGCTATGCCGTCTAGGATTGATATTATGATTGAAATGTTTTAATTAAAATATATACACATTAATAATAATATCGTATTTTGCGTATTTATCATTTCTTGACCATTATAAGGTAAAACCCTATCATCTGATGTGTGTTGCATTGTGTGATGGGACCTGGTCTTATAATGGTTTCATTTTTCTAAAAAGCATTGCATTATTTGACGATTTACTTTAGTTATGCACTGGCAATCCAATAGAGTAAACCCGTTCCGCGTTAGCGGCGTGGTCCTCGGATTAGCCTTCTATTTAGATAATTTAGGTTAAGAATTCTCACACCAGTCCCACGACTGACCTGTAGTTTGTTTCACTTTGCAAACTCGGGTGCCCTCTTTCCACACGGGCAGTCGAGTAGCTCATTTGGCAGATATATTAAGCAAAGATCCTGGATTGAAGACTGAAGCTGTGGCCAGAATGTTGATAGCCTCCCACTGAGATTAGTTCCGCTGAAATGTATTAATTTTTGTAATTTATCTTCCGCTGTAATATTATCCAATGTACTCTGATATATTCTGTACTCTGATGTAACATTTATTATGATGTTATAAAAGTCTTCTGTATTTGTTCTGATGTGTTGTATGCCCAAAGTGGATGTATCCGCAGATTTCCATTCTTTGGTTCAGACCCGTGTGGTTTATGATCGATCCAGAGGGTGGGAATTTCCGGGTTATCACATCAGTCGCGTGGCGTGAATTGCCTGTGTGGCATGCTGAGATGCAAATGATCAAGGCTTCTGTTGAAAAGCTGAGTCTTGTGGTTGATGATCAAAGCACGGCTTTAATATAGCATAGCTTTATGTATAGCGTTAATTCGCGAGCCTCACACCCCGGTGTGAACCAAAAACGGGAGAGGACCTCAGGGAGGACATGCGTTTCCTTCTAGCGAGGAGTGGTGTCAGGGTTTTGCAAGCCCATACGTTTAACTTATGTGGATGATGGATATCTAGGCGCCTCGGATATACCAGTTACTACGGAGCCAATGGGTATTGAGTCTTTGGGTCATTTACGCCCCATAGGGCAGGGAAATGTATTGTTCAAACATTTTAATCCACTTCGTATGGATTGGCCCTGACGATACAAGGGTCACTCGAGCTCTGATCCTGAGGCTCGGGCTAGAGAGTCTCGAAGCGGTAAGGACGATCCCTTACCTTGGTTCACAGATGGAAATCCAACTTCCAATACGTGATTTTGCGGTTTTAATTGTAGAATTAGTACGGCGACATGATAGATGGTACCCATGCTATCTAGGATTGATACATTTATATTTGAAGTTGTTTTATACACTATGCACTTATAATAGTATCAAATGATTTGTTTTAAACGTACCAAGCATGTTTTGCTATTACAAGGGAAAATCCTATCCTCCGGCTTGCGTTGCATTGTGTGATGGGACTTGAGTTTTATAATAGCTTCATTTTTTCAAAAAGCATTGCGCTGTTTTGTTATATGCACTAGTATTCTTGGGAGAAACTACGTTCCGTGTTATACGGCGTGGTCCTGTAACAACCTACCATTTAACTGCTCCAAGTCGATGATTAAACCAACTCGAAGCGTTCAAAACGGCGGATTGTTATTGGCTTACAGGGTTTAAAGATGGAATACAACAAAGAATCACAGTACACAAAATCTGCAACAAAATATTTATTTTATTTTATTTTTAAAATATCAGAGTTTTACAATATTTATACAGCGGAAAAGAAAGTAAACATAAATTTCTTTTAATAAATTTCATCTTTTGTTGAGATTTACGCGCATGCGTCTTCACGCGAGAGCCAGATTTCGATTCTGGGACCTATGGGTTATGGGCCCACCACGCTTCCGCTGCGCTCCCATACCGCACATTCCCACTTAACGGTTCACACACTGTAAGTCGGGAACATTAGTATAATTTAAAATAATTATAACTTAATATAAACTAAAGAAAAACATGTGCCTAGAACAAAAATTAATAGCAAAGATTTGGCTACTTGCATGTGCATAAAATTTCAGAGAAAAGAACAAAAACAATTAAAGCCTTAAGTAAGTGGAACAACAAAATGCCATTGACCTGAAAAAGCAAAGTGAATAAATGCAGCACAATAAGATTTGAATAAATGTAGCACAATAAGATTAATACAAAAGGAATTTTGTACTTAAGTATAAAATAACGTGCATAACTGCATATTTATGAAGATAGAATAGTTGAAAGCATTCACAAGGAAAGAACGCGAGTACTTTACATGCTACAGGGAGAGGCACAATCATGGTGGCATTAATATGCCATAAAACATGAAACGCCCAAGCATTAATATGCCATAAAACATGAAACGCCCAAGCATTAATGTGCCATAAAACATGAAAAGCCTAAGCATTAATATGCCATACAACAATGAATTAATATTATATGTAAATTAGCAAGTACCGTACAACTACTGTTTTGATGAACGCATCCCATTTCAAATATTTCTCATCTCATTTTCACATTTACAATAGGAATTGCAACATTAAAAGTGCATTCAGTGATCAGCTAATATGCATATAAGGCTGTAAAAAAAATTTACGCCCACACTAACAGCATTAATGGCAGCGCTATGCAAGAAATGAGCATAGGTTCATATAAACGAGCATGTGTGTAACGACCCGTGTTCTACACATCATAGGATTGTAGAATATTTATTTCTTTCCCGTGTGAAGTCGTATGGTCATATAACTTTGGGAAACATTTATTTGAGTCATTTCCCCTGTTCATGATTTTTGTCGATTTTTAAATGACCATTTTGCCCCTAGTCAGTACTGTTTTGGCCATAACTTTTGATAGGGAAGGAATTTTGACCTGAAACCACTTCCATTGGATTCGTTTGATGGTTTCTCTTTCCGTAGAGTGGTCATAATAGCCAAACGGACTTACCGTTTGGGAGATATGGCTGAAACAAGGTTTGGAGGGTGAAAAACTGCATAATTGGGCTAAACCGGGTAGTTAGCAATTGGGCCCATAAGGGGATTTCGGGATTGGGGTTGTATAAGGGCTGATTAGGGTTAGAAAACATCCTTTTAGTCATTTTTCCAGCCACCATTTCATTTCATAGAACCCTATTAATGGCCTCTAACCTCTAAATCACTCCAAACCACTCTAAACTTGAAGAAAAGAGATTAGCAACGACAAATCAAGGCAAATCAACACCAAATCGGGATTAGAGCTGCTACAACACCTTGTTATCTTCACCAAATCAGAGATTTATTTCGGATTTTGTTTTATTTGTGGCTAAGGTGAGTGATTAGCTTGCTTTTTGCACTAATTATGGTTATTCGGGGTGATTAGTGCTAATTAGCGTTTTTTAAACGAAAATAAATTCTGGAAAAATGTTTATAAATTCATAAATAATGTTTTAGACCTCTGATATGAGTTTGGGTTAATTTGATTAAGTTTTGCTAATCATGTCATTGGTTATGCTCACATATGCTTAAGGGAAAACATGGGGTTTTGGGCATGTTTGATCCATTTTACCATGTCATATTGTTGTTTTGGTGTTTGAGGTCACTTGTATGTGTTGCTATGACCCTTTGGTATGCTTTGTGATTGGTTTCAATAGCTAGAATGGTCGAAAACGCCGTCGAGAGGCGTATAAACAGTGCTGGAAAGTTGCAGGTTTTAAGTACAGGAGCCGGATCGGATCGGGGTAGAGGTCACGAACCGTGTGAGGACGTCACCAACCCGCCTCGTCCTTCACGAACCGATCCGCCAGAAGTTAGCGCCACGAACCGAACTCTCGCATGAAGACCCGAATGTGAAGCACGAACCGATCCGCTGGAAGTATTCACTCCGACCCGACCCGCCTGGAGTGATAATTACCGACCCGAGCTGATATGCGTGGGCATATAGTGATGCATGCGATCCGATCCATCTGGCGCGACACGATCCGACGTGGCGAGAGATACCCGAACCGAACCGAGAAGGTGGACCCAGACCGATCCGAATTGGAGGAAGAGATGATGATCCGAACCGATCCGAATTGGAGGAAGAGATGATGATCCGAACCGATCCGAATTGGAGGAAGAGATGATGATCCGAACCGATCCGAATTGGAGGAAGAGATGATGATCCGAACCGATCCGAATTGGAGGAAGAGATGATGATCCGAACCGATCCGAATTGGAGGAAGGGATGATGATCCGAACCGATCCGAAGGAGGAAGATCCATAACCCGAAATGCAAAGGTAGTTCAAGTGGAAGTTTGAGCTCAGGATCCAGACGGGAACCGATGAGTTCACTTCGTGATTGGGCTTTGCTGCGGGACGCGTGCTAAGGAGTTGTCGATGTCTATGACTTTGGATCACTAGGTGTTGGAGGTAGAGAGACAAACTCGGGCTTTGGATATGGTGCGACTAGGGAGCTACCTACCAATGGAGTGGGGTCATGGAAACGTTGGGCGTGATCCCATAGGTATGGCGTTGGTGGTAGTAGGAATGTGCATAGTCGTACAAAGTCGAGTTCTGTCGTTTGAGTAAAGTGCTCTAGTGATCGAAGAAGTGGATGTCGTATGCTTTACGCACTGAGTGAGAGTTGCGAGGATGGTTGTTATGCTTGATTGTTTGACACACACATCCCCACCCCCGTATACTTATACTATGTGTTTGTGACATCTTAGAGTATTGTACCGTGTAGTACTAACTCTTTGATTGCAGGTCCAGGTTCAGGTATGACTTAGTATACCTGTTATTATTCTATTTATGCTTGCTACCACTCATACCAGACTGATGTCTGACCCAGAGTTTTATGTTTCTTCTTATTACTCTGGGTGCTCACACGAGCAGACTAGAGACAGGGATAGCTGGTAGTGCGCTTGGTAGATGGACTGAAGACGAGCAGGAGGCTCCACGTATGATATATAGTTATTCTCCCTGTGTCGTGATTGGTATCTACTTTGGGCATTAGTAGCATACCTATTTTGCTTATCTTAGAGACAGTATTTTGAAATTGTAATAAGCTGTATTTGATATTTCCGCTACTCTGATGATGTTAGTTCAAGTTTTCAGCTTATGCACTGTCTCATCTGTTTTATGTCAAGTATATGTTGGCTATTATATTTTATTCCATGCGCTGTGAGACATATTACAGGTTCTTTATTTGGTTCCTCTCCTTTCTTTCTCTTCTTTGGCGACCGTCCCATGCCAATTGGACATGTGTACAGCGCACAATTGGAGTAAAACGTCGGTTGGTGCGGGGCGGGCCGTCACACTTGGTATCAGAGCTCTAGGTTGCGGAATTCACCTAGGGAAAGACACTAGGGAGAGATAGTACGTATATGAGAGCGCGTATTTGTGATTATTTTGGTTTTCAAAAGCTATATCTATATATAGTATTAGTATGTTTAAGGATGAAGTCGCATTGCACTGCACTGGCACCACTATGGAGATGGTTAATCGTTTTCTCTTTAACAGATTTGACGATGAGCCGAGGAAGAGGTGCTGGCAGAGGGGCCAATAATGGGAATCCCCCTGACATGAGGGCTATGTTTACCAACCTCATGAGAGAGATGCTTGTGGATATTCAGAGGGAGGCTCCTAATGTTGCCAATGCTGGAGGTGTAGCGGTGCAAGCGCCTAGGGTCGATTTCGCCAAGCTGAGTAAGGATTACACTAATCTTGGTGGAAAGCCGTTTCACGGAACAGAGTCGGCCACGGATGTTCAAGATTGGTTGGATAGTTGTGACCGTATCTTCGACGATTTGGGTATCGAGGATGCGATGAAGAGAAGGCTAGCGTCTCGTCAGCTGCAAGGACGAGCGATGAATTGGTGGAATGCTATTAGGGCAGCCACACCAGAAGATCAAGTTACTTGGGATCAGTTTAAAGCTCGCTTTAGCGACAAGTATATCCCAGCTGCCCAGAAATCGGAATTGTTTAGGAAGTTCTTGGAGCTTAAGCAGAATGGAAGGGCAGTATCGGATTATGTTGCTGAGTTCGACACTTTGTCGAAGTATGGGTTATCTCTAATCGATACTCCCGAAAAGAAAAATGAGAAGTTCATCACTGGTTTGGATGAATACTTAGGGGAGAGGCTGATTAATCACATCGATGAGACGTTTGAGTCGATCGTGGGAAAAGCTTTGAGGTCAGAAAGTCTTTACCCTAAGCCGAAGACTGGGGTTGTTGCTGCATCTGCTGAAGAGCCAAAGCCGCAAGCAAGCGGTGGAGGCAAGAATAACTCTCAGAATAAGAGGAAGCAGAACCAAGCTAAGGATGGCCAGAAGAAAAGCAGGAAAGAAGTCGAGTGCTTCAAATGTGGAAAGAAGGGCCATTATGCAAGGGAATGTAGGGCCAAGACAGTGGGAAAGAAGTGCTTTAACTGTGGCCAAGAGGGACATTTTAAGGATAAGTGCCCGCAACCTCTGAAGGAGAATCAGATGGTGAAAGCATATGCCATCAATGCTGTTCCTTCTTCGTCGAATGCCCCAACTGCGGCGGAGAAAGGAAAGGGAGTCGTCATTCAAGGTATGCTTTCCATTTATGATCTTCCTGTTAGAGTTTTGTTCGATACCGGGGCTTCCCATTCCTTCATATCTAGTGACCTGGTAGATAGGTTGGGATTGGAGCCCGAGTTAGTCGATAGACCATTAGCTGTGACGAACCCGATTGGTGGTTCAACAAACCTCAGTATGATCTGTCGTAATGTGGTCTTATCGAGTCATGGATGTATGTTTGTTTGTGATTGCTTTGTTTCGGGCTTTACTGGGTATGGCATTATTTTGGGAGTCGATTGGCTCCAAAGATACGGGGTGGTGGTAGACTGTGAGGGCTTTTTGGTGACAGTTAGGGCGGATGATGGGCGGAGGGTAGTGTTTGGTAATCTACCCTGTGATGGGGTAATGGCTAGTTTTGTAAATTCCCTCGACATTCCGCATGATGAGTTATCAGGTTTGCCCGTGGTTGGCCAGTACCCGGACATCTTCGAGGAAGTGACCGGACTTCCACCACACCGAGAGATTGAGTTTCGTATTGATTTAGTGAAAGATGCCAGACCTATAGTGATGCCACTTCGTCGTATGGCACCACGAGAACAGCGAGAGCTCGAGGTGCAAGTAAGCGATCTTTTGAAGAAGGGATTTATTAGAAGAAGTGTCTCCGAGTGGGGAGCACCAGTTGTGTTTGCTACTAAGGCAGATGGTTCCCTTCGATTGTGTGTGGACTATCGCGAGTTAAATAAGGTGACGAGGAAGAATAAGTATCCTCTACCACGGATAGATGATTTGTTTGATCAACTGGAAGGAGCGAGAGTGTTCTCCCAGTTGGACCTCGCGACAGGATTTCATCAGCTCCGTGTAGCAGCTGATAGTATAGCTAAAACGGCATTTAGGACGCCGTCTGGGTTTTACGAGTGGTTGGTCATGCCATTCGGGTTGACCAATGCACCAGCATACTTCGTGGATCTTATGAATAGAGTATTCAGAGACCAATTGAATAAGTTCGTTCTTGTGTTCGTAGACGATATCCTTGTTTATTCGAGGACAGAAGAGGAACACAAGGAACATTTGAGAATTGTGTTGGAGGTGTTGAGAAGACACCAATTGAAAGCGAAGTTCTCTAAGTGTCACTTCTGGAGGAGGGAAGTGAGGTTCTTGGGCCATGTTGTTTCAGAGAATGGTATTGCCGTGGACCCTGCGAAGGTGGCTACGGTACAAGATTGGTCTGCGCCCAAGAATGCAAAGGATGTAAGAAGCTTTTTGGGGTTAGCTGGATATTATCGTAAGTTTATCAAAGACTTCTCCAAGACAGCGGCACCGTTGACTCAGTTGACTAAGAAGAATCAAGCCTTCGTTTGGGACGGAGGGTGTGAAAAAGCATTCAAGAGTCTAAAGGAAAAGTTGACGCGTGCGCCAGTGTTGGTCATTCCTAAGGGAAATGAAGAGATGACGGTATACACGGATGCTTGTGGTACCGGATTGGGTGCGGTATTGATGCAAGGAGGTAGGGTTGTAGCTTATGCTAGTCGACAGCTAAAGCCACATGAGAAGAAGTATCCTACCCATGATTTGGAATTAGCAGCGATTGTATTTGCGATGAAGATGTGGAGACATTACCTCTTGGGAGAAAGATTTGAGCTGTTTACCGATCATAAATCGTTAAAGTATCTCTTCTCTCAGAAAGATCTGAATCTCCGTCAGCCGAGATGGTTAGAGTTTTTGGCTTCGTATGATTTTGACATCGCGTATACACCTGGGAAGGGTAATGCGGTAGCCGATGCCTTGAGTAGGAGACATGCCAGCTTAGGGGCAATGTTTCTTGAATGGAAGCAGCTGGAGTATATCGCGGGGTTTGATTTCAGACCAAGGTGCGAATTGGATCCAGTTATGCTAGCTAGCTTGACGATCAGACCCACTTTGATAGAGCGGATTGGTTCCAGCCAGAGGAACGATCCTAACCTATTAGAAATCATCTCCAAGTTAAAAATGGGAGTTGATGAGGAGATGAATGTGTATGGGCTTGATCGAGATGGATGGCTTCGGAAGAATGGAAGACTAGTTGTGCCCGACGTGAATGGTTTGAGAGATGAAGTGCTTAGAGAATGTCATCACTCAAAGCTAACTATACATCCCGGTGGTAATAAGATGTATCGAGATATGAAACAGACTTACTACTGGGAAGGGATGAAAAGAGACGTTGGAAAGTTTGTATCCAAGTGCATGAATTGCCAGCTAGTTAAAGCCGAGCAAAAGAAGCCTAGTGGGTTGATGCAACCATTAGAAATTCCCGAATGGAAATGGGAACAAGTTTCGATGGATTTCATCGATGGTTTACCAAGGACTAGATCGGGATATGATAGCATTTGGGTAATTGTGGATCGACTGACCAAGAGTGCAAGATTTATACCAGTCAAATCGACCAGAACGGCAGCCAAGTTAGCAGAACTATATATGAAGTGGGTAGTGAGATTTCATGGAGTACCCAAAGGCATTGTGAGTGACCGAGATCCGTTGTTTACTGGTGGATTTTGGAAGAGCTTACAAGAGGCTTTAGGATCAGAAGTACATCTCAGTACCGCATATCATCCTCAGACCGACGGTCAGACGGAGAGGGTGAATCGGATATTGGAAGATCTCTTGAGGGCTTGCATATTGGATTTCGGTGGATCATGGGATGACCATTTGCATCTAGTGGAGTTTGCATATAATAATAGCTACCAATCCAGTATCAGTATGGCTCCATATGAAGCTTTGTACGGAAGACCGTGCAACTCACCATCATGTTGGATAGAGACTGGCGAGGAGTTTGTGCTTGGACCAGATGCGGTGAGAGAAACTTCCGATAAGATCAAGATCATTCAGCAACGAATGAAAGCTGCTCAGGATAGGCAGAAAAGCTATGCTGATAAGAGGAGAAGAGACTTGAAATTCTCCGTTGGTGACTTGGTGTTTGTCAAGATCTCTCCGTTGAAAAGCGTGATACGATTTGGCAGGAGAGGCAAGTTGGCACCAAGATTTGTGGGTCCTTTCCAAGTTCTCGAGGAAGTTGGGAATTTGGCGTATAGGGTTGGCTTACCAGAGAAAATGGCAGGAGTTCACAATGTGTTTCATGTTTCCCAACTAAGGAAGTTCGTTCACGACTCAAATGTGACTATTTCACCTGATCAGTTAGAGGACTTCGAAGTAGAACCTGAGGCGGTTGAGAACCGCAAGCCGATTCGTATTGTGGGGCATGATACGAAGCAACTTCGAAGAAAGTCGGTGAAGCTAGTCAAAGTTCAGTGGGGCGAGGACGAAAATGATTGTGCATGGGAGACAGAGGAAAGCATCAGAAAGGCTCATCCAGAACTCTTTGCCTGGTAAGATTTACTTTGCGATTTAGTTATTCCGCATGCTAGGATAGACTTGTTTTGCTTGTTTTGCATGTTTGATGGTTGTTTTATGATTGATAGGCATGCGGGACCCTTGTGTGTGTTTTGATTAGGGAATTTCGGGGGCGAAATTTCTTAAGGGGGGAAGAATGTAACGACCCGTGTTCTACACATCATAGGATTGTAGAATATTTATTTCTTTCCCGTGTGAAGTCGTATGGTCATATAACTTTGGGAAACATTTATTTGAGTCATTTCCCCTGTTCATGATTTTTGTCGATTTTTAAATGACCATTTTGCCCCTAGTCAGTACTGTTTTGGCCATAACTTTTGATAGGGAAGGAATTTTGACCTGAAACCACTTCCATTGGATTCGTTTGATGGTTTCTCTTTCCGTAGAGTGGTCATAATAGCCAAACGGACTTACCGTTTGGGAGATATGGCTGAAACAAGGTTTGGAGGGTGAAAAACTGCATAATTGGGCTAAACCGGGTAGTTAGCAATTGGGCCCATAAGGGGATTTCGGGATTGGGGTTGTATAAGGGCTGATTAGGGTTAGAAAACATCCTTTTAGTCATTTTTCCAGCCACCATTTCATTTCATAGAACCCTATTAATGGCCTCTAACCTCTAAATCACTCCAAACCACTCTAAACTTGAAGAAAAGAGATTAGCAACGACAAATCAAGGCAAATCAACACCAAATCGGGATTAGAGCTGCTACAACACCTTGTTATCTTCACCAAATCAGAGATTTATTTCGGATTTTGTTTTATTTGTGGCTAAGGTGAGTGATTAGCTTGCTTTTTGCACTAATTATGGTTATTCGGGGTGATTAGTGCTAATTAGCGTTTTTTAAACGAAAATAAATTCTGGAAAAATGTTTATAAATTCATAAATAATGTTTTAGACCTCTGATATGAGTTTGGGTTAATTTGATTAAGTTTTGCTAATCATGTCATTGGTTATGCTCACATATGCTTAAGGGAAAACATGGGGTTTTGGGCATGTTTGATCCATTTTACCATGTCATATTGTTGTTTTGGTGTTTGAGGTCACTTGTATGTGTTGCTATGACCCTTTGGTATGCTTTGTGATTGGTTTCAATAGCTAGAATGGTCGAAAACGCCGTCGAGAGGCGTATAAACAGTGCTGGAAAGTTGCAGGTTTTAAGTACAGGAGCCGGATCGGATCGGGGTAGAGGTCACGAACCGTGTGAGGACGTCACCAACCCGCCTCGTCCTTCACGAACCGATCCGCCAGAAGTTAGCGCCACGAACCGAACTCTCGCATGAAGACCCGAATGTGAAGCACGAACCGATCCGCTGGAAGTATTCACTCCGACCCGACCCGCCTGGAGTGATAATTACCGACCCGAGCTGATATGCGTGGGCATATAGTGATGCATGCGATCCGATCCATCTGGCGCGACACGATCCGACGTGGCGAGAGATACCCGAACCGAACCGAGAAGGTGGACCCAGACCGATCCGAATTGGAGGAAGAGATGATGATCCGAACCGATCCGAATTGGAGGAAGAGATGATGATCCGAACCGATCCGAATTGGAGGAAGAGATGATGATCCGAACCGATCCGAATTGGAGGAAGAGATGATGATCCGAACCGATCCGAATTGGAGGAAGAGATGATGATCCGAACCGATCCGAATTGGAGGAAGGGATGATGATCCGAACCGATCCGAAGGAGGAAGATCCATAACCCGAAATGCAAAGGTAGTTCAAGTGGAAGTTTGAGCTCAGGATCCAGACGGGAACCAATGAGTTCACTTCGTGATTGGGCTTTGCTGCGGGACGCGTGCTAAGGAGTTGTCGATGTCTATGACTTTGGATCACTAGGTGTTGGAGGTAGAGAGACAAACTCGGGCTTTGGATATGGTGCGACTAGGGAGCTACCTACCAATGGAGTGGGGTCATGGAAACGTTGGGCGTGATCCCATAGGTATGGCGTTGGTGGTAGTAGGAATGTGCATAGTCGTACAAAGTCGAGTTCTGTCGTTTGAGTAAAGTGCTCTAGTGATCGAAGAAGTGGATGTCGTATGCTTTACGCACTGAGTGAGAGTTGCGAGGATGGTTGTTATGCTTGATTGTTTGACACACACATCCCCACCCCCGTATACTTATACTATGTGTTTGTGACATCTTAGAGTATTGTACCGTGTAGTACTAACTCTTTGATTGCAGGTCCAGGTTCAGGTATGACTTAGTATACCTGTTATTATTCTATTTATGCTTGCTACCACTCATACCAGACTGATGTCTGACCCAGAGTTTTATGTTTCTTCTTATTACTCTGGGTGCTCACACGAGCAGACTAGAGACAGGGATAGCTGGTAGTGCGCTTGGTAGATGGACTGAAGACGAGCAGGAGGCTCCACGTATGATATATAGTTATTCTCCCTGTGTCGTGATTGGTATCTACTTTGGGCATTAGTAGCATACCTATTTTGCTTATCTTAGAGACAGTATTTTGAAATTGTAATAAGCTGTATTTGATATTTCCGCTACTCTGATGATGTTAGTTCAAGTTTTCAGCTTATGCACTGTCTCATCTGTTTTATGTCAAGTATATGTTGGCTATTATATTTTATTCCATGCGCTGTGAGACATATTACAGGTTCTTTATTTGGTTCCTCTCCTTTCTTTCTCTTCTTTGGCGACCGTCCCATGCCAATTGGACATGTGTACAGCGCACAATTGGAGTAAAACGTCGGTTGGTGCGGGGCGGGCCGTCACAATGTGTTAATTATCTGAAGCATTTTCATGGTCCATCAAATGACCACCAATCAATAAAACAAATCGAAACAAGTTTTCCTAGTACAATAGCTTAGATAGCAAATATCAAAACTTATGACACTGCTAAAGTACATGCCATAGTGAATAAGAATACTTGCGTGTAAACACAATAACTTTGGCAGCAAACACAATATATGAGATATGATATATATATAGGAAAACTCATCATGCAAAGGTGTAAGATGACAATACTGGTACTCCCCAAATTTAGAAAATCCCTTTTATCCCCAAACAACATGTATGAATTAGGCAAATACAATATATACCAGAACTAGCAATTTGGACTTATATGTTGTGAATTCTTCTAGAACCATCCGGATGCATGCATACTAGCCATCAGCGTAGTGCACTAAGAGGGTGTTCATCTATTGGCAATATTAACTAAATAATGACTAATGTTTGAAACTTTAATGTTAGACAAGCTGTTACATAACAAACAAGGAACCCATGCATATCAAATTAAGTACTGTATCAAATTAAGTACTGTTGATCTAACAGTGAAATATAAAGGTTAAATATAAAGGACGTTTATGTAAATAATCCACAGACTTGTTATTACCAAGGTAAATGCATATCAAATTAAGTACTGTAGATCTATGAAATCAAGTGGTTAAGTAAGAAGATAATTTGTCGAGTCTGATGAAACTATGGAAAATTGTAATTGTTGAAAAAGATTAAATTGGATGCCCGCTGGAGAAGAAGGAAAATGCAGACATTATATTATTCTCACATGCTCATTTAAAGACTGGGAGGAGGCTCTAATGACTACTCCCATGACAAGAACATAATATTTAATCAGAGAAATGTACTGTCATATAATGCTGTGGTAAAGAAACAAAATGAGCATAAAAGTAAATAAATGTCGCTACTTCACTATAAATTTATTGAGTGGGAAATAATAATAATTACAAACCTCATGACAGGATGCTCTTTAATAACCTGCGCACCAAGAACCTGTACGTTTGCCCTCAAAAATGAGCCAATGGTTGGTCATAAGTGTGTGGGAATGCTCGACTGATCACATGTGAAGACGAGTTATCAACTGTAGTTGTGCAATCACCAAATTACACTCTTACGGTAGTGCTCTCTAACAGCCGAAGGAGGCGCAGAGCAGCAGCTTCATCTACACTAGAAAGCAGCGCTGCAACTCAGAGAGGTGCCATGTTCATGGTAATTCGACGCGGTGGGGCGTGAAGAGCTGGAGAGGAGCACAACTTCGATTTGCGATGGCACCGACAGTTGAAAGCTTCGGCGGTGGCCACACTTCGACAAATTGACCACTCCTTCCGGGTGGTTGCGACTTCGATTGGCGCGGTGGTTGGTGACGGACTTCAATGAGGGGGGTTGCGGAGGAAGGCGAACGAATAGTGAAGCGGAGGGAAGATAGTGTTGGCCATTTCGATAGCCCCTTTTCGCAAGTAGGGGAGGTATCGATTTAATTTGAGGACCTAAATTCCCCATTGGGGAAAACAACAGCAGCCCAAAAAGAATCCCCTACCCCCCCCCCCCCCCCAACAACGGCTGTAGCCTCCCATATAACGAAGGGGAAAGTCGGTGAAACAAAAGACAGAGGACATGCGTAGAAGACTCCAGAATCAGCTGAACAGATGGCAACCCCATATAGCTAGCTTTAACAAGTGCCTATAATTACTTAAATTATTGTATTATTCAAGTAGAGATACCATTAAATTCCTCTAAGTATACACCACAACACTAGTATATTCTGGGTTCCAAATACATGTCTATATCTTAATTTAAAACCAAATTCAATCAACCATATGTATTAAACAGTTAAATAAAATTAGCATGAATGAGGTACCTATGCGTATGCAATTCATTTCTTTGTTTTTTTTTTGTACTAACCGTATTGAAATTATAAACTAAACTTATACTCAAACAACTAAATTTTTAAAACTACTTTGAATCAAATTATACCGCCTATATTAGATTTTCCTCAAATCAAAGTACGAGATTTATATTTTAAATCCTAAATTGGATTTATTTCCAAAATACATTTTTGAATCTTCATATAAAACTCGAATTAGTTAATAGTGTAAATCACATTTATTAGGAACGTTTCCATTTGATATAATCCATGAAAAGAATTCTATATTAAAAATAAATTCAAATGAATGTAGATCCATACGAAATTTAAAGAGTTTTACACTTAAGCTCGGTAAACATTGGATAAAAGTCCAAATTCTAATTTAAAATCCAGACATAAATATTTATTTTAACATTAAATCTTAATTAAATTCATTTTCTAAACGCTAAAAGTTTTCTGAGCTATTACAACACATTTCAAAAAAATCCGGGTTGTTACATTAAGGGGGTATCAGAGCTGGTTGGTTTACGCGATAGGGGGTTCTCGCTCGGTTGCTTGGTGGCAAGCAGGAGACTCTTACCCCTACACGTCCCAAGGGGTGGGTTGGTTGCAGTCGAGAGGCTGGCCGTAAAATCCATTCTGAGGTACCAATGTAATGCCACGACGGAGTGTAGCCGCTGGATGAAGGTTGTGTCCTATTACAGGTCCCTTGATATATCTTATTTTAAATCAAAAACTTAAATAACTGTTTTAGTTCTCACACCAGTCACATGAATGACCTGGAGTTTATTGTTTTAACCTAAGCTCTGGGTGCCCCTATTTTCCACACGGGCAGCTAGTAGTTTTGGTTTTGCAAATTTATATTCATAGGATCCTGGTTTACAGCTGGAATGATATTCGGAAAGCTCTGTATCCGTGTATCTCTTTCAATTGTGTTTTGTATTATTTTCCACTGCATTGTAAATTAGTAAATCTCTGATATTTATCAAATGTATATTATTTGTTCATACTCTATATAATCTTGTACTCTGATGTAAATTGTTGTAATAAGGAATGAAATGTTCTTCTGTTTGTGTTCTGATTTGTCGTGTTCTAAAACAATTCGTTCTTTCTCTTCTCTTCGGAGACCGGGGAAGTTCGGCTCATTACAGTTTTGGAGCTAAATGATGTAGAACAAAGGCTGGGAGAATCAATCAAGGCCTTTCTCATTCGATTTAACGTTGTTGTAGTCGAGGTCGGAGATCACGAGCACCGCTTGGTATTGATGGCTTTAAAGGGAGCCATAAACAAAACGACTAAACTAGGGCAATGGATTAAGAAGAAAAATTCGAGCATGCTTGAGCAGCTATACGATAAAGGAGAAGAGTATATCAGTGTGGAAGAAGATCCAGCCTACGCCCTAAACATCCCTGAGTGCAGTGCGCAACCTGAAAGATAGACAATAATGTGCAAGGAGGCCAAAAGAACTCTGGGGCCAGTAGAGGGGTAATGACAGTAAGGACAATAAGAGCAAAACGAAGTTCCCTACTTTAAGAACTCAGAGTTGATCCCACTCAATGACGCCTTGGAGAATGTCTACATAGCCACAAAGGATACTGAGGACTTCCCAACATTGAAGCCTGTGAAAATCAACGATGTTAGCGCAAACTCAGGAAGGTTTTGTATGATCCACAACCATCCGCGCCACAATACTAACGAATGTAGACATTTAAAGAACCTAGTTGAGGAGCTAATAAGGAAGACCAGGTTGCAGCAGTACGTGAAAAACCCTCAGAATTCTCAGAATACACAAGCGTAGAGTAATTACTCAGCAGAAAGCTCCAAATCTTGTCAACCCAAAATTATTTACACAATCTTAGGTGGTCCACACCCAGTCGAAAGAAGCTGGCGGGATTACGTGATATACGCTGATGAGCTGTATAATCCTCCACAAGAAGAAGGCTATGTGGTCCTCAACAACTCATTCCCCATCAAACTTCCAAATACATCAGGAGAAAATGTAGTATTCAAAGTTAGGGATTCAGATGGACTATTAACACCGACGGTTGATCCAATGGTGGTCACCATTGGCATAAGATCGTCTATGATCAGGAGGTTCTGGTGGACAGCGGGGCATTTGTGAACGTGCTTTTCATTAATGCTTTCAATAAGATGAATATCCCCATGTTAAACGTCTGAGCTTGTCAGAAAAAGATTCACAGGCTCATAGGGCAACCAACACAGCCAATCAACATGATAGATCTGCTAGTTGAACTTGGTAAAGGAAGCCAAAAGGTTGCTATGATGCAAACGTTTGTGATAGTTGACGAGCTTTCAGCCTACAACGCTTTTCTTGGAAGGCCTACTCTGGCTGGCTTCAAAATTGCACTGGCTCCATGGTGTATGACCATGAAATTTCCAATAAAAATGGAGTTGGCGTGATAAAAGTGAGTTCAAAAGGCGGCCAGAGAATGCTGTAGGTAGAGCTAGTAGAAGTGAAGAAAAAGGAGATAGGGAAGAATGCGGATGCTCTGCTCCATATTCACGACACTGCCTTATAGAAACTAGGGTGAGGCCCTTGCATTGGCGAGCACAACCGAGCTAAAAAATGGATCCAAGAAAAGCCAGTGTGAGGGAGAGTAGATCGGCACCAGCTAAAGCCACAATCCTGATTCCAGTTCACGACAAAGGTCCCGACAAAGTATTGAAAATAGGTTCTCAACTAGGCCTAAAGTTGCAAAAAGATTTAACTATGTTTTTAAGAGCGAATTTGGATGTAGTTGCTTGTAATCATTCTGATATGTGTGCAATTTCACCTGATGTAATAGTACACAAATTGAATATTGATCCAAGTATGACTCCAATAAAACAAAAACAAAAAGAACTCAATGACTCGAAAGATCTAAAGCACTAAACGAAGAAGTAGATAGGTTACACGAAAATGACTTTATAAGAGAATCCACCTATCCTAATTGGGTCTCCAATCCGGTCCTTGTAAAAAAAGTCCAACAGCAAGTGGAGGGTATGCATCGATTATTCAGACCTGAATAAGGCGTGTCCCAAAGATTGTTTCCCACTACCCAGAATTGAACAGCTTGTTGACGCGACATCTGGGCATGAACTCTTATCCTTTATGGACGCCTATTCTGGATACAATCAGAGATAATGATGTATAATCCAGATGAAGAAAACATAAGTTTCGTAATAGATAAGGGCTTATATTGCTACAAAGTCATGCCGTTCGGACTGAAAAACGCAGGAGCAACATACCAGTGCCGTGTGAATTTCATGTTTGAATTTCAAATTGGAAAAACAATGGAAGTCAACGTAGATGATATGCTGGTAAAATCAAAGAAAGCTGACTATCACTTAGAGAACTTGGCGGAGATGTTCCATATCCTCAGGAAGTTTGGAATGAAGCTGAATCCAATCAAATGTTCATTCGGAGTCGCATCGGGAAAGTTCCTCAGATTCATTGTCAAAGCCAGGGGCATAGAGGCCAACCCCGCTCAAGTTATAGCTTTACGAGAAATGCTAGCTCTAAGAACAAAAGGAGAACTTCAAAGTCTGAATGGGAAGGTAGTCGCACTGAGTTGATTTATCTCAAAGGCCACAGATTGGTGCATTCCACTCTTTGATGCTTTGAAGAAAGGAAAAAAAAGATTTCCAATGAACTCTTGAATGCCATGCAGCCTTTAAAGAGTTAATCAAACGCATGGAGTCACCACCGATGTCGTCAAAGCCTAGAGAAGGAATGGAGTTGTTCTTATACTTGGCCGTCTCATCTCACGCATTAAGCGCTGCACTTATCCAGGAAGATGCGAAGGTTCAATGGCCAGTATACTACATCAGCAAAAGGCTTGGTGGGGAAGAGCTGAACTATCCTAAGTTGGAGAAGCTTGCATATTGTCTGCTCATCGCTTCAAGAAGCTAAGGCCGTACTTCCAAGCCCACTCTATCAAAGTTCTAACCGATCAGCCGCTAAAGCCAGTTCGCTTTCATCCAGAAACTTCAGGAAGACTGTTGAAGTGGAATATTGAGCTTAGCTAATATGACATCACTTATCACCCTCGAAGAGATATAAATGGGCAGGCTTTAACCGACTTCATCGCTGAATTCACAGATAGAGGGAAAGAGAAGGAGGAACCGGTTGAAGCAATCGTAAGATGGAAGTTGTTCATTGATGGGTCCAAGAATGATTACTGCTCTGGGGCAGGGGTGGTTTTGGAAACTCCTGAAGGCCATCCTTTATGCTATGCTTTAAGATTGGAATTCCCATCAACCAACAACGAAGTCAAGTATGAAGCTCTAGTTGTAGGGTTGAAGCTGGCAAAAGAATTGAACCAGAAATTCCTGTAAATTCTCAGCGACTCACAGATGTAGTGTATCAAGTCCGACGAGAATTCCAAGCCAAGGATGGAAATCTTCCTAATTATCTTTCTAAATCTTGGGAGCTCCTCGATGACCTTCATTACTACACGATCTCCCATATTCCAGGAGAAGAAAACATGAAAGCTGATTCACTCGCCAGATGTGCCAGTTCTGTAGATGCCTAAATACTGGGACTAGTGCATGTTGATGTTCTTTCAAACCCCAGTATCGAAGATGCATACGTCGATTGGGTCATGCAGACTGATGAAGAGCCAATCTCATGGATGACCCCATTCAAAGAGTATCTCCTCAATGGGACGCTTCCAGAGGATTCTAAGAAGCAACGACAGATTTTGCGTAAAGCTCCATTATATCTCATCCAAGATGGAAGATTGTATAGACGAGGCCTTTCCTTGCCACTGCTTCGATGTGTGACGAAAGAAGAATCCAAAGCAATCCTGGCAGAATTGCATAAGGGTGAATGTGGGGGACATATGGGTGGACATACATTGGCCAAGAAAGTTCTGCGATATGGCTACTTCTGGCTTGATCTGAACCTAGATGCCATGACCTATGCTAAAAAGTGTGACAAATGCCAGAGATTTGCAAAGATTCCAAGAGCACCACCTATAGAATTAACCCAAATGGTCAATCCATGGCCATTTGCTGTTTAGGGCTTCGATCTGAATGGAGCTTTACCTACAACCAAGTCAAACATGAAGTACGCCATTGTAGCCGTCGATTATTTCACAAAGTGGGCTGAAGCAGAACCACTGGCCACCATCACTTCGAAGAAAGTCATTAACTTTGTCTCGAAAAACATCATCTGTAGATTTGGTGTGCTATAGAAAGTAATCACGGACAATGGGACTTAATTAGAAAGTGACGAATTTAAGAATTTCTATGCTAAATACAAGACTAAAAAGAGTTTTGCAGCCATTGCTCATCCGCAGGCCAACGGGAAGTTGAAGCAGTGAATAAAATTAAAATGTCAATCATTAAGAAATGCCTTGTGAAAGCTAAATGTGGTTGGGTAGAAGAGCTTCTATTCGCACTATGGGCATACCGTACAACTCCTAAAACTGCGACTGGGCACACTCCGTTCTCCCTTGCAGTTAGGTATGAAGCCATGATTTCGGTAGAGCTGGAAGTTCCCACTCACCGCAGAATTCACTTCAACCAACATGAGAACGAGAGGCTGCAACTTAAGGCACTGGATTTGCTCAAAGAAAGAAGGCAAGAAGCAAAACTCAGAATCGCCGTTCATCAAAGGACCTTCGGGATTGGGGACCTTATTCTGAATAGAGTCTTAACAAGGAATGGTGTTTTCGGACCCAATCGGGAAGGCCCTTACATAATAAGACAAAAGCTCTTAGATGGCACCTTCAAACTAAAGACAGTTTATTCCTAAATCCTGGGACAACATTCACCTCCGCCGATGCTTTCCTTGAAATTTCTTTCATATGTCTTGTAAAAAGTTGTAAATGCTTTGCAAGTATAGTAGACAAATTTTGTACATATTAATGAAAGAAATCGCCTTGCTTGCCTAAATCGTACATTTAAAAATTCTTGTTAATTATTTACAAGTTGCTAGAAATCAATTTTGATTGCAGGCCCTCTAAAAGAACGTTAACACGTTTCTAACCTAGCAAAGCCTGGTAACCATTATAGCACATCCTGATTGGGACAGCTCAAGCGCCTAGTGCTATAAACATCATTCGTAATAAATATGATGTTGTGAAGCTTAGCCTTGCAAATAAGGGACAACGAGCGCTGAAAGGTCAAATAATGCAACGTTCAGACTATAAACAAAGTTATAAGTTTCACCGTAGGGGAACCTTCTTAATTGCAAGGTCCAGGACCCTAGTTCTACAAATCATGATAAAACTCGATAAACAAACTAGCGTCCGCCCCGTGAAACGATGCAACCCCAAACCAAAGACCTCTCCGGGGGCACCCAGTCGATCGTTAGTGTCAGTAATACCTGACCAATTACGACAAACACTGGGCTTCCGAAGACCTCTCCGGAGGTACCCAATCGATCGTTAATGTTAGTAATACCTGACCCGATTGCGACAAACACTGGGCTTCAAAAGACCTCTTCGGGGGCATCCGTCCGTAAGCCAGGTCTTCCAAATTCGGTTAGTGGCGGACTCAAAAGACCTCCTCAGGGGCATCCGACCATAAGCCGGGTCTTCCAAATTCGGTTAGTGGCGGACTCAAAAGACCTCTTCGGAGGCATCCGACCATAGGCCGGGTCTTCCAAATTCGGTTAGTGGTGGACTGAAAAGACCTTTTCGAAGGTGTCCGACAAATTCGACAAGCAGCTGAGTTGTTCAGTCACAACGAATAATGGATTTACAAAGACCACTTTGGAGGCACAAAAACCAAGACCTCCCCGGCAGCATGTATTCAAATCTAATCTCCAAAAGGCCTGGACTGCTAGATTAGCGAGAATTATGATTGAATATATTAAAAATATAAGACCTCTCAAGCAGGGGCACAAAAATAAAAATCCCATTTCATTTAAGGTTTGAGTTTGATCGACTATGTTAAAAGTCCTTAGGTCATGAGTAAACTAGGAAATCCCGAATGTAATGACAAAAGCAACAGACTTAACCACTAAGGCAGGAATTTCTGGTGTTTTAATCATAGCCAAGAGATTCTAAACATGGTCGATCACACCAAGCCTGTAAAAGTCTGTGATGAATTTTAGTATGGGGGCATCACCACTACATTAAGATAAATCAATAATGCTCACCTAAGCATACCATAAGCCTGTCACAACTTTACACTGAACAAAAAGGCTTGGCACTTGCAAGGACTGCTCCTATCAACAAAATTGAATCTCTTGAAATGTCTAAGGTAAACTCGAGGACTTCAACACAGTGGTAAGCACAAAATGTGGTTATTCATAAAAAAGAAGTCTTGAGTGTCGCCCCAGTCAAAATCAAAAGAATTCAATAAAATTGCTCAAGTTGACCCAGCTAATAATGATCTGTTGCTACAACTAAAAGAATCATTATTTTCAAAAAATGTGCCACAAGATCATTATAATATCAGGCATTACAACTACAAAGGACTTATAATATAGAGAACTTGTGTTGTAAGCATGAAAAGAAAACAGGTATGGAATGCAAAACAAGAAAGTACGACAAGGCTAAAGTTAAAAGCTTAAGTACAGTAAGCACAACACAGAACACAGTTTCATTGCAACAACACAAAGTCAAATCATGGAATCACAAGTCAAGTACAAAAGTTTCGGACATAAATGTATGCAAAGTAATAAGCATAAAGTACTGAGCGATGGCCGACACCCGCATATACAACCAGTCTAAGTACAATGCATAAGTGGAAATAACAGAAAGTAAAAGAAAGTCAGCCGCAAGCGCTACTTCTTATTTTTCCCACCCTTGGACCACTTGACCTTAAAGATAGCTTGGTTAAGGAAGGAGGAGGAGTAATGACTGGAGGGCTTCCATCTTTGGTTAGGGGCCACTCGGACTTTCCTGAGAAGATAGAGTGATAATCCCCTTTTTCTCAGCAGGGTGCTTTCCTTTTCTATGCTTCGAAGACGTTCCATGCTTTTTTTCTACTTCTTTGGGTCTTTAGAATCCTTTCCCGGGGTCTCGTCAGTATAGTCGGAATCCTCATCACTCGGAATATAGTCAGCGTCATCATCCAAGTCGGCGTTTGTACTAATCTTGGTATCATATGACCCTGGAGTCTTAGCACTAAGTAGAGATGCATCACCAGGAGGAGGAGGAGTAGAGACTGGGGCAGGAGGAATCGACGTCAAAGTTGAGTCAGAAATAATAGCCCCGGTTGTATTTTTTCCTACAATAGGAGAAGATGGTGGTGAGATTAGACCTAAAACAAATGAACAGTGAGCACAAAATACAGACGTCCCAGGTGAAGGGCAGAGGTAGTCAAAGTGTAGCATAGTTTGGATAATTTCAATTTTACCTATGGCTATAAGGCTTTCTTGAATATCTTTGTGCTCATCGACCTCAAACCTGTCTGCCTCATTGTCATCATCATCGTCATCATCTTCGTTATGCTCTTCAGAAATACCTCCTTCAACATTGTGCTCCTCGGTAGCTATGTCTTTTTCTTTGGAAACAGCGGGAGAATTAATCGGAGTTTGTGAGCTGTAAGCTTCAACATTAGCAAGAAAAGTAGGGGCATTAACATATGTTGTGCCCTGAGCTTGCTCTCTTGAAGACCCGGCCTTATCGCTTAGTATGTTTCGCGTTTTCGCCAACTGAGCCTTCCCCACGGCTAAAGCTTTGTGATACTCTTCATCTAAGAGATCTTCGATAAGATCATCATTGCTACGGTCGCCTCCATTAATCTCAAGTATTCGCTCCTAAACAAGACCCAGAGTGATTTCAAATTTATCTTCCAGATAATATAGGCTTCCTCGACTCATGATGCTGTAAACGTAGAAATTAAAAGTATCAGCAACCAATTTAGCTTTTTCGAGATCTGCTACAGCCTTAAGTCTCTCTTCTTCGAGAGTTTTCCGCATTGCGGTTAGAGTTGTACTTTGAGAAGAAATCTTTTCCTGAAGAATGGTGTTCTCTCGCTGATGGGTAGTAGAAGCATTCCTTTCTATAATCAGCTGAGATTCGACAGATTCTCAGGTGGTCTAAGCCTCTTGAACTTGCACTTTCGCGGCAGCAAGCTCCTCTTTAAGTTTCTTATTTTCAGCCTCTAAGCTCGATAGCTCTGCATCCCTTTGAGTGTAAGATGCAATAGTTTTCTCCTAAGACTTAAGAACTCTAATTATCTCGGCTTTGTCGTTCCCTAGTGTAGCAATGCGATCAATGTTAATTCCGTTGACTCTTTGGAGTTCATGTGCAAAAGCAAGTCATTCGCCCAATTGCTTCTCAGTCTGGCCCTTAACCTTATCTAACCTAAATTCGAGCTGACTCTTAGCTGTGTCAAATTGTGTAGGCATACATCCCTTTATAGTCTTCAAGGATGTCCCGCTTATTTGAAGGATATATGTCTAAATTGAGACAAGTCCCTCTTAAGCACCAGCCCGGGAATCAGTCAGCAAGGCCAAAGTCGGCTGGTAGGAGAATATAGCGAGGTCTGTTTATAATCATCTGAAGGTCAGTGGGAGTTGGAGTGACAGACGGGGAAGCCAAGGACACTTGTTCGCAAGTAGTTCGAATCTTTGGCATAGAAAATTTGTCTGATTCGCGACGCTTTCGAGAATCTCCCTTGCCCTGATCATGCGCGCCCCGTTTCTTCCGGCGATTATCTTCATCATTATGATTATCATATTCTTCAACAAACAAGCACGTCGTCTCCGTTCCTCATCACCATCCTGCTCTTGACGATGCCTCCTTCTCCTTTGTTCATCAGTCTCTAGGAGCTCAGGAATTTGCTGAGGCTATGTGGAAAGTTGCGGATTTTGGTAAAGCTGAGACTGCTGTGAACGCTTTGAGTATTTTAAAAGACGTTTTGGATTATGTTGGCTTGATTTTTCAGTAAAGTCTTTCATAAACGAGTGCTTTCGGCATCATTTCTGAACCTAAGAAAGGAGACAAAGCAGAAGTCCAGTGTTCTCATCAACAAATGCTGGGGCAAATTTGACAAACTAATACGAAGAATTGTAAACTTATGGTATGAGTAAATGCTTGTTAATACATATCTGATAATGTACCAGTTTTCGTGGTCGGTTCTAAAGCAATTCCTAGATTTGCAAGCCATTTTCCTGGTTTAGAGACGGGAGCTCCGAGTGTATTAATTCCTATATTTCTGGCCTGGGGTTTAATTGGATGGATGACGATATCACCTTAGATAATATCCTTGGCTAAACTAAGATCACTCAAGCCCTTATAAGTATCCGTAGAACTCTCGCCTTGAGTAACATGGGTATTAGGGTTCTCATCAACCTTATCTGCATTATCCTTAGAAGTTGTTTCACCATCTCGAGATTGTTTGACCCCCTTCATCGGATTTGAAAGGGTTTCTGAGGTGGTTCTATCTTTCTCAGCTCGTTCAGTCTCCTTCTCAACCTGTTCACTTTCAGTCTTAGGCTGTTGAGATTCCTCTTCTCCAATGGAAACCAGTTTAGATTTGGGAGGTGTTTTGCTAGTACCCGCAATGTCCGAGCATTTCTTTAGAGGAGCCTTCTTGGGGGGATTTATTGGCAATTTTTCTTTTAAAAGCCAGCTCTAATTTAAAGTTACGGGAAGGATCAAGCAGGTGGTATTGACGGAGAAACTGTTCTGTGGACAAGAATCTCCTACTTCCCTCCTCCTCATTGACGATTTTCAAAGCATCAAACAACTCCTGCCGAGCAGTATCTTTTGGATCAGAAGATGGGAGCTCTGTAAAACAAAGAAAGGATTTAATACTCGGAACCTAAGTATAAGAGCAGATAAAGGAATATGAGATAGTATATTCTCACTTTCTTCCATCCACCTTCCATAAAATCTGTCGGGACACCGTATAAAGCAGTAGTTATCTGCAAATCCCTTAGCACTTTCCAACAGACCAGTAACTATCTTGTTGTATTTTCCTTCGATGAAAATAATCGATGGCTTATCCTGCCTCAAGACATACAAGGAGCAAATTCTTGAAACGTGGGAGCGCGCTGCTTGACCCTCACGCAAAGCACATAAATACCGTTTAAGATGGCATAGCCATTAGGGTGCAATTGCATGGGAGCAATCGCTAAGCATTTAAGAATTAATTCCAAGTATGAATTAAATGGAGGTATATCTCCCATTGCTAGCATGTGTTAATTGACTACAACATACCCATGAGGTGGAGAATCTGCAAATTCTTTCTTTTCGATGAACTTGGCATCAGTTTCTAAAATCTTGAACTAAGCGCATAAATTCTTATATGAACGCTCAGGAAGTTGGGTTGATTTTCTCTCGTCGGGTACTCCGGTAAGAGGTTTAGGCATGGGGAATTCTGGATTAATGTCTGATCCGAGATTATTAGTCGCAGTCACATCAGCAACTTAAGCAGAAGTACCAGCCTTAGTGGACTTTAATGCTTCCCCAAGTTGTTGGCGCGATTTTTGTCTAGTATCCATTTATACACAAATAGATGTGCTTGAAAAACAAGTTACAGGTGCATGTTTCCTAAGATAGAGAAGTATTATACGCAACTATATTGGAGAAGGTCTTGTGGTCTAAAATAAGTGTGAATTGATAAATCAATTCTAAGCCTTACTTTTATATTTGAATGTTTAAGTTGGGTAAGGAGGTGTTCATTTGAGTTAAAATGGTTAACAAAGCACTTCAACACAAATATCATTCAATTATAAGTTATATAGTTTGGTATGTAAGTTCTCTATATAATTACTTGACTTATTATCGATACGGGCAATTGACAGCAGAGTATATTGGTCCGATATAAATGTTCATCTGTATTGTAAGATAGAGGAATAATACAGAAAAGAATATTTAAAACACAGGACATATGGGAACCAGTATCATTCAATCCATGATGGGTCGGTTTGAACCAACCCGAAACAGGGTTGACTTTAAACTGACCCAGAATGGGTCGGTCTGAACCAACCCAAGATGGGTCGGCTTCAAACTAACCCAGAATGGGTCGGTCTTAACCAACCCAAAATGGATCGGCCTCAGCGAACCCAGAGTGGGTCGGTCTCAACTGACCCAAACTGGGTCGACCCCAACCATCTGAAATGCGTTGATCCCAACTGCCCAAGTCTGGATCGGTGACAACTGATCCACTATGGTGTGTAATTTTTTTAGCACTCGAAATCAAGTTAACTATGTTCGGGAGATGCAGACTTGAACAATTTAGATGGCCAAGCAACATACGAGAATGATTACAAGTAGCAAAATCAAGCATAAGAGCGTAAACATTTTGTGTAATTTCGAATCTCGTGCATTTCCACAAGCATCTCACGGGCGTGAGATTAAAACTACATTTCTAAAGAGCATAATGCCATCAAGGTTCATTCAGATTACATCTTCAAAGGCTCGATTATTAGCTACGAACAAATGAAACTGGATTCCCAAAGTTCCAATGGTTCGAGCACTTCGGCAAACACATGATGTGCATTATTATGACATCAAAGATTTATGGATTCTATACACTTCGAATCACTCATATACAACTCTAAATCTATTACAACCAATTTCAATCCTATTCCAAATCATTCCTACAACTGAAATTCACAATTCAAAGTCCTATAAGCCTAAACATTTACGTCGGCCCCAATATCAATCCAATTCAAAAAAAAAACTTTACTACCACCAAAACCAAGACGAAACAAATGCTTATAATGAGAGCGATGCCCCAGAGATAAAGGAAAATACCTTGATTTGGTGGAGATTCGCAGTAAGAATTAGATTTTATGATGACTTCGAAGCTTTAAGCAACTAACAATACGATTGCAATCAGAAAGAAGGCGAAATATAATTTGATTTGAAGCTGGATGTTGTAACCAAGTCGGATTCTCCTCAAAAGCCTTTCGCCACCATTAGAATTTCTCTAGAAAAAATAAGATAGAAAATGAGAAGAGCAAGGAATTATAAGAAGTTATATAATAGCTGCCCATATTAGGTCGAATCAATCCATCGTGAGTGGGACGACCAGATCGCAAAATAAGGACACCCGATCCATTTAAATCAAAATATGATCGACCCATAATTAAAAACACCACATTAAAGATCCATCCGAGTATAGTGTATTTAAATATTTATTTTAGGGCTTGTAATTTTTTCAAGCAAGAAATCATAAACTCCAAGGGGCGAAATGTTATCCCTCGAGAATCACACTTACACGAATGAATTAAATAAGTAAAACAAATGGGTCGGTCTCAAATAAGTCAGTCAGGTTCAAATTGTATTGGTTCGGTCTGGTCAATGGATGATACAGGTCAGCCTCAACTCCAGAGCAGCGGGTTGGCCTCAACCTCAAAGCAGCAGGTCGACCTCAACCTCAAAGCAGCGAGTCGGCCAAAACTCCAAGGCAACAAGTCGGTCCCAAGATGTAGGAACGGTTTGGCTTCAAGTATAATGTGAACGGGGCGATCCAAACCCTTCAGAACGGGGCAGTCCAAACCCTTCAGTACATGTCGGTCTCATTTCAGAGGCACCAAAGTTTTGTCTGGGTCGGTGGTAAAAATATATGTTGGTTAGTTCTGTATAAAGTGGAGTGGATTCAACTGGTCGGTCAAGACTGCCTGGTCGGTCCAGTTCATCTGGTCGGTCAGTAACATGACAACTGTTTATAGCTGTAAAGTGGGCCAGTGGCATTTTCGTAAATAACTTTAGGGCCGACCCAAATTCTGCACACTATATTTCATCCATTCCTCACGTCTATAAATAGGGGATACACTCCACATTAATGGGGATCGATTTCTAAGACCCCGAAGGGCTGCCTAACTATTTCTTCAACCATTTTAACTGATTCAAACATCTCCAATCATATCCAAACAAAGATCGAACATCCGATTTACCATGAAATCAACGAAATTCACCCAAGTGCTCGAAGAATCCTAGATCCACACCATTCCTTGCTACATTTAGAGAATTCTATCAAGGTCCTTGGCAAAAGCGAATAGATCAAAGAGAAGAGATTATGAGAGATGAAATGAATGTAATGAGAGGGTGTTCATGCTATGTAAATTTGAATATGATAATGAAAGCTCTTACCAAAGTGGACGTATATCTATTTTAGATCAAACCACTATAAAATTTTTGTCTTCCTTATTTTTTTCTCGCTTAATTTGTGATTGTGGCTCCTTTTTTTACATTTATAACCATTTGGTGAAGTACTACCGAAGTACCTTTGGTGTTTAGACAAATCTTGGTTTAAACATATGTCGTATAACACAGAACAAGATTCTCTTCATGAATACCAGTTATAAAACTAATGCAATGCTTTGAAAATGAAGTTATCATAATACTTGCATCCCATAGCGCAATGCAACACACATCAGATGAGCAAGTTTTTCCTTATGATAACCAAATATGCTTGGTACGTTAAAGTCTCTTTTGTTATTACTAGTGCACAGTGTGGAAATTAATTTCGAAAGTAAACGTAAAAATATTAAATGACGTAGGTACCATATAATATTACATCTACATACATATAGTACAACTAAAACCGTAAGGTTTCATATAGATTCAATAAATGACCAAGGTAAAGGATCTTCCTATTCGTGATTCGGAACTCCTTTTGTGGAATGTCCCAGGTTCAATAAATTCTCCTTTTGTAGCGGGAAATCCGACCAACCTATACCAGGTGATGTTCGGGTTTCTCCTAAACATAACGTCCCCCAATCGTCACCGACCTCATCCGAGACCCCTCAATCTATCATCCATTAAGTAAATTTCCTAGGCTCCATAACATAACATCACTTTCTCAACTAAAAGGAAACATTTATCCTTAACTATGCGGTACTTCATCCTGTTTCGGCTCATTACCAGTTGCGAAGTCCTGAAGTCACATTATACACAAAGCTTTGCTTTTCAACAAAAAGCTTTGATTATCCATAGCTCATCACTTAGCATGCCACATTGTCAATTCACAACATATAATCAGTGTCTATTAATATATAACCCTCTGACTCCATAAGCCCAAAGGAGGGTGTTAAGCTAAAAGGATAAATCCTCTACCACCAACTTGTATAACATCAATAGAAATCAATTTGTTGTGTCATAAAATACAACGCCAGCCACACATCCAAAGTTCGTTCTGGGTTATGAAAGAAACCGAAGACACCTTATTCCTCTTCCAATAAAGGAGAGAGACGCTTGCATATCGGGACAATCAACAAGTATGCCCGGAAATCTACCACTTATAACCTCATCTTGGGTGTACATCCCAATTGAGACGTCAACAATTAATCCAAACAATGTGAAGATCCCTGGTTTTCAACCACCGTCTTTGGTATCTTCAATACTCATTGTATAGTTATTTAGAATGGATTGAAAGAAAATTTTGTGTATATTTATTTTTGAAAATGTTTTCCACACTGTGCACTAGTGATAATAAAAGAGAATTTTGTGTATCAAGCAATTTTTCCTATTATAAGATAAAACTTTATCCTCATGTTTGTGTTGCATTGTGCGATGAGATTTGAGTCTCATAATAGTTTCATTTTTCAAAAAACATTGCGAGTTTTTATATTGGTATTCATGTGGAGAAAACTTGTTCCATGTTATACGATGTGGTCCCGTGATTTAGCCAATTTTAAAATAAAGTAAATAACAATTTTTTATTCTCACACCAATCCGATGATTGACTTGGAGTTTATTGTTTCCCACCTAAAATCTGGGTGCCCGTATTTTTCACATGGGCAACTAGTAGTTTTGGGTTTTGCAAATATTTTATTGAGCAAGATTATGGATTGAAGCTTAAAGCTATGTTAAGAGCATCTGACAGTCTTTCGATGAATATAATTATGTTTTCGTTGTAATGTTTTTGTTATTTTAATATATTCGCAATGTACTCTGATATATTCTATACTCTGATGTAACATTGTAATGATGTTGATGAAAAAGATGTTTTGTTTAGTTCTTATTAGTCGTAATTCCAAGCGATATGTCTTGTTGATCGGTTTAAGTCGGTTTAACGATCAGCTGGCAGGACGAGTCCTCATAGACTCCTTATGTGTAATATTCTTTTGGATAACACTTGTATCTATTCTTATGGTGTATAGTGGATCTCGTTGACCGCTATCTTTGTATACACACTTATATGGTATATTCATGTCTATTCCACCTTAGTGATGTGAATATCTGTGTCTGACTATGATTATATTGTTTCCAAAATATATAGCCACTTTATAGTGGATTTGAACCTGAATTAGACGTGCCGGATTTCCACATGGGAATTGAAAAGTAAGACCACATTATCCAACATGGTTTACATTCATTCAAAGCTATTGTACAGATGGTCGCTCCTTAACAGCCTTATTCTTCAGGTTAGTTGACATCGTTTTTTGTAATGACCTTGGCTAACATGAGTGCTTGACTGATGATGCAACTGCACATATAAGACGCTCTTGTCTGTCTGGGTAACATCTCCGCATACTACAAATATTCGACAATAATAAATTCAACATTATGTATATTCAAAACAACTACATAACTAACAATCATCAATTGTACACAAAGATTTGTTTCACTTTATAATTCAATCCGAAACATATATGTTAATCTACATAAATCAACGTTGTCCGAATATATGTTCAACAACTCCAAAAAAATAATTCCAAACCCAAAATGAAATTTCTAAACCTAAAAATAGAGAAAAAATTAGATACCCATCTTCAACCTCAGCAAAAATAGCCAAATTTGTTGAATTATAATTTTCTGAGCATATAATACATATCGTTAACTTATGTTTTCAACTTAAACAAAAATTAGCCAAAACCAATAACTGATGTTTCCAACCTCAACAAAACTCTAATGTAATCAACTATTATAAAGATTGAACAACTATAAAACTCATCTACATAATCCCGAAAAATTAACCAAAAACCAAATTTTTACATAAACTAGGTATAATGATAGGATTTGATACCTATAGCTTGTTCATGTATAGAAAAGCTTGGCATTATTGAATTAAAAGTTAAAACTTGATGATATAATCTCGGATTGAGTTTTTTAGATTTTGAGTTGTTTTGGAGAGATGAAGAATGAGAAGGAAAAGAGGGGGCAATGTTATGTATAAACAAACGGGGCAAATTCCAGGATTGCACCCCATAGCTTCATTCTTTTTTTTTATTAAAATGAACTTGCACAATCTCTGATTGCACCAGTGTACATGTGTACCGACGCAATCTGAGATTGCGCTAGTTCATTTTGGCCAACTCAGCGTTCAGTTGGTTAAAAGTGGGCTATAACTGTAATATTTTGAGAAAGTGGGCTAAATATTTAATAAAATGTAAAAATTAGGATAATTTGAAAAAAAATCCTAAAATTATTAGCCATATAGGCAATGACTGGACATATCCCAAATAGGCGATAACTGTTCGAGCAGTGGAATGTTGCATGTGCAAGAGCAATTATTACTGTTGATTAGTACTTTATATTCATCACTGAAACAATGTATCACTTGTCATTTTGTTAGGTTGAATCACACAAGTCTACAATGCCGAGCTTCAGCAATCCTCTCTGTTATCCTAGTTTCTCACTTTGGAGTCAACCTATTGTTAGTCAATGGCAGTTTGACGTCTTTTACACAAATATTCAACTGAACGGAAGAATGTCTATGCCGCTAATGCATTAATAGGCAATGATCAAGCTCCTTTAAGTCTCCATTGAAACTTTCAGATGCATTATTGGTCATTACGTGAAATCGACCTCCGCCATCCTTTGCGCAATGCCCCATTTTCTGCTACATTTCTCAAACTTCTCACTATCCAATCATGAGCTCTTTGATTTATAGTTTTTATTTCCTCTCTTATTTTCACGTATTTCAGCAACTTTTGACACACAAGCATTAGGAAAAAATAACCAAGTTAGCCGCTTTTCTCTGAATCCAACGACATGAAAGTTTGCTTTTATATGTCTAGCATAGTAACGATGCTTGCGTGGTTCTCTTCATGTAACGACCTGCCTTTTTGACTGCCTTCAGTCAGTGAGTAAACCAACTAAAGACATTCAAAATGACAACTCATAATTAACTTAAAGGTTTTAAACAAAATATCACATACAGAATCATAGACACGGTAATTTATAGCGGAATAAAACTTATACATATCAGAGTTTACAAATATTTTTATACAATGAGAAAATAAAATATATACATAAGTTTAAAAGAGTAAAATTTTATGGTTAAGTCGGCCCTTGTGCGCGCGAATGCGTCTTGCGTCTTCACGTTCCTCTCCACTTTTGAGAGCGAAAACTTTACATCTGCAACACTCGTATCTGACCCGAGCGTTCCATGCAAAACACGAAACACTTGAGTCAGGATTAATCATTGTTCAAGTAAATTAACTTATATAGAAACTGAAATATAATAGTAAATCCTAACATAAAATTTCTTGATTTCAATTATGCAACAATGTTATATATATAAAGCGATATGAGCAAGCCCTAAATTTCTGTTTAAAGTCTAGACAGTGTATCCCAAATATTAATCTAAGTTTAGTCAGAAAAAATATAACATGGTAAATGCTCAAATTACTTTTGACACAACAATCGAAAAACTTGTTCTAACCCAGGTTCAGCTTGCAAGGTTCTAGACAACAAGTAAGCCCACACACTTGATAACAGGACATACATGTATGGCAGGCAAATGTATATGGATAAACATGTCCATATATTAGTTCCAGAATAATAATAAGTTATGAAACCCTCTAGGTGTCCTAAAGTACAACAAAATAAGAGAATCATGGTTGCCAAATATTGCAAGTTCGGCAGAGCAGGCAATGTATAATGGTTCAAGTTAGTAAGTTGAAATAATCATGCAAGTTCAAAAGAACATTTGGCTATAACCAGGAGCATGTTACTTATCTTATGCATGTCCACATTCTTCTACTTCTAACTCATTTTTTAGCATAATACCTCACAAATTAAAATGGCAATCAACAAAACAAATTTGAATCATCCAGTATATATATTATCCGCCCTACAGTGCTATTGGGGTTGTCCAATTGTTATAGTCACTCACGAATGAAGCAAACAGTGCCTTAAGTGTTACAGGAAACATGGTAAATATATACTTTGGATATATATATATATATATATATATACACACACACAAGATAGATACTTTAGGATACATGCAGCAAGGTGGATTTGTTCACTAAACATGGCAGGAAACAAGGATGCCCAAAATTCAAAGTTCCAAAGTCACCACAGGTTTGTGTCCAAATACTCAATATCAGTGAATGCAACAACAACAAAAAATCATGCGAAGCTTACAAAACTAAAAGCAAAATCTGACAAGTACCAAGGGCAACAACACACAAGAATCTACGTCCTAAACAATCAAAATTCACTGTTCTATTTAGTAAAACTACTAAAGTTAATTAGCTTGAATCAAAGAATGATCACGAGCCAAAACTCACCTTTAACCAACGAAGAGAAAGAGGCAGCAATGTGAGAGCAAACCATGAAGAACTGGGCTACGGTGGAGACTGCCGTTTGACTCGCTTGAAAGGAAGACACTGGTCGAATGCGGATCATTCATGCTAATTGTGGATGGCTGGGAGCGAAGTTGAGGTTAGACTGGTGGAGTTGCTACTCGGAGGCATGGGTGTATGGCAACGGAGGTGAAGCTTGGCGGAGAGGTTGCGATCTCGCGATGGGCGGCTTCGATATTGGAGGCGAACACTTGGGATATTGCAGGGATTCGAGGTGGGTCTCTTTGACGCTAAAAAGAGGAAGGAAACGCATCTCGACTTGTTGGTGGGGGAAGCCATTATTGGTTTTGATTTAGGCTGAGGGAGATTGCGAAAGAAATTGGGAAAGAAAAAAGGGGTTTTACAGCTGCAATATTTGGTCTGCCATTTATATAGTTTTGAGTGAACTCAATTTGGGATGGAAAAATGAGGAACACAGTTGATAAAAGAAAAAGGGATGGAAAGAGGACTGATAAACACAGTAAAATTAAAGGTAGGACACACGTTAAACAAGAGGACATGTGAACTCTAAAACAAAGACAAGTGTAAAACTTTTCACATGCATAACAAGTGGCACAAATAATTATTAAACAAAAATCTTAAAGTGTAAATACACACAAAATGTATTTCTATTTTTTCCAATCAATAATTAAATTGTTAAAGCTATTAAAACAAATTGACATCTACATAATTTTAAAATAAATCTCAAATTTAATTTTAAATCAAAATTCGAATCTAAAATAAATAAATAAAATTTGAAGTTTAAATTTTAAAACAAAATCATGATTTCGCAAATTATATATTCAATAGATTTTAAATTTTTTACTATTGTCAAAATAAACAATTCTAATTTAAATATCAACATTTAAGTTCACATTTATAAAATCAACTCAAAAAAATCAATTTAAATATACTAGATTCCAAAATTATAAACAAATATAAATTCATAAATACTAAATTCAACTCAAAATAAAATAAAATTTCAAAACAAATAAAATAAAATAGATTAAATTTCAAATAAATTTATATATTAAGAGGCCGAAAACTAGTTCGTTACAATCTCCCCCCGTAACGCTTTTCGTCCTCGAAAAGGAGAGATTGTAAATGAAATAAAAGTATGAAATAATTTCTCCAACTTAAAATCCTGATTTTATTTTCAAATCATCTGAAATACTACCTTTTCTTTGATATCGAATTATACTCGCTTCGGAATTTTTAAAACGAAGAATCATTTCGAAATTTCAAATAATTTACAATAAATGACATAAAACCTTTATGTCTCCAGTTGAGTGGTTTCTCCCAATGACAAGGCCGCAAGGCATATCCTACGCACATATCGATATCGTTAAATGATGTCTCTCCAGACCCCAGAGCATACCATCATCAATCAAGGGATTACACCCACGTTGTACCTTCCTTTAGTCATGGGTTACTCGAATCTTAGCGATAAATCATTTTATTTCCCGAAGTTAAAATCGTTTTGCAATAATAATTTCAAATCAACTATTAGTTTGTTTTTCAAACATTTCAAAATCTTGGAATTCAAGTCGTCGAACTTCCTACATTTATAAATCACTTTATAAACCATTTCGATTTTTTTTCAAGTCGTATCGAATTTCCATAAATAATTTCAAATCATTAATGCAACTTGCCCTCAGATTGATCGATGTAAAGCAAAAGGAAAGGTTCAGGAATACAGACTGGACAGTTAACAATTTCAGGCACGAATAGATCGAATGATAAACGAAAGTTGACGACATGTCAAGGGAAACTAAGCACATCAACAAGCGAAAGGATGATATTATATTTTCCAAAATACTTGTTTCTATTATATTCAAGTTATTCCTTATTATAACTTATTAGAACAAACATAAGTTATAGCATTTTAGGACTTGAAAATTTTTATAACGCCCGGATTTATGGAAAATTTCGACAGCACCTCCCGTGCACGGTTTGATCGGGAAAATTTTCCCGTACACAACAACAAAACCACAAAATATACATCTCATCTATACGATGAGGGACCTAATCAGGGGAAAATAACACAAAAACTCAAATACGGTATTAATTCGAGATGTTTACCGTACATTAGCATTTATAAGCATGTTTGCTTAATTTTTTTCAATTTAGCGCAAAAACGAGCTCTCATGCGAAGTGCACGTCATAGCTCCTACCAAAACACTTAACAAATAATAAGAATCATGCACAAATATAATAAAACTTAATAAATAAGACACAAGCAAGCACGGTTCATGTATTTCGGTATACATGAACTAAAATTTTATTTACAAACCAATGTTTCATTTAAACATAACTCATTTCATTTATATAGAGATCCGCATTAACATCATTCATTACAATTACACTCACTTTATTATCTCTGCCATTATTATTCCATATACTGGTCATCATATTAAATTCGCTTATAATCAATATACTATCATATAAATCATTTACATGCCGATTCATTCTTGTTAAATTCACTTACCATCATCATATACATAGCTTAATTTTTTTTCCCATTTCAATCCATTTTTATTTAAAGAGTTACCATTCCTTCATTTTCTTAGTCGCTTAATGGATTCACATTCGTCGAATTCAAACCTGTTTACATTAAATTATTACATCCATTTACAACATAGATTCAACTTATTTTCATTTGGATTGATCTCATTCATTCTCATTTATATTGGTTTCAATTCATATTTCCATTAGAAATATGAATTTATTAGTGCATCGCCTCTTTTTACGTTCTTCGGTTATACAACTTTTACAACACTCATTTTCAATTAACTTAATTAAGCCTTCCCAAAATTTTATTAAATATCAAACCCTTTTGTTTATAAAATAATAATCTTGGAAACAACTAAAACCTTAAGAGTAATTATTAAATCTTGAAATATCAGTTTCATTTCAAATCATCAAAGTACTATATATATCATATATAAAATCACGCTTAGCAAAATACATACATAGGTTAAAGAAATAATAGTTTCAAATCTCGAAAAAATTATTTGATTCATCATTTTATATGTATATATATACTCTTTTACAAAATTTTGATTCACCAAACTCAGATTTTAAACATAAATTCTCATGTTGGCAAATTAGAAAACGTACTTTGTTATATATCAATGCTATGGACCTGTAAAATCATTTAAAGCCCTCTTTCTTAATTTATTTGTTTAAGTTATACAAGTTTTTTTATTTCATAATATTGATTTGTCCTTTAAAGTTTGAAAATACTTGATAACTCGAAGTTTAACAAGTTTAATTTTGTTCTTATAGAAATTTAGGCATACGTGGTACCGACGCATTACTAAAAATCTCCAAGTATTAAATTATATACTTGTTTCAACTCCTATTGAAAAATACTTAAAACATTTTAGAAAAAAAAGATATGGAAAGTACTTCACTTTCCCCATGGATCGCAGACACGCGACGGTTACGCCACTGTCCCAGTGGAATCGCTTGTACTTGTAGGTATCACACCCCTCGAATTTCGCTATGGTTGTTTGCCATAGATCGCAGTTACGCAGCAGTCACGCCACTATCCCACTGGAATCGCTTGTAATTGTAGGCATCTCACCCCATCGAATTTCACTATGGCATCTAGATCGCAGTTACGTAGCAGTTACGCCACTATCCCAGTGGAATCGCTTGTAATTGTAGGCATCTCGCCCCTCGAATTACGCTAGAAAATAAATCATAATATATAATACACATCCCCATCGCACGGGCACCGATTTTGATGGAGGTTCCATGAAACGACACGAACTTCCCCGTGAAGGGAAGCACGGATTGAGTTGAGAACAAAACGAATCAGAACACAAACAGAAGAACATTTCATTACTTATTACAACAATTCCATCAGAATACAAGAATATACAGAGTATGAATAAATCATGTACATTTGATCAATATCAGAGGTTTAAATTACATTTAAATACATAGTAGCGGAAAACAATACAAAACACAACTGAAAAGAATATACGGATACAGAGCTTTCCGGATATCATTCCAGCTGTAAACCAGGTTCCTGTGAATATAAATCTGTAAAACCAAAACTATTGGCTGCCCGTGTGGAAAATAGGGGCACCCAGAGTTTAGGTTAAAACAATAAAATCCTGGTCAGTCATGTGATTGGTGTGAGAACTAAAACAATTATTTGAAACTTTACTTTAAAATATAGTAAGTCAAGGGATCACGCCGTATAACATGGAACGGGTTTTCTCCCAAGAATACTAGTGCATAAAATAAACAACGCAATGCTTTTTGAAAAAATGAAGCTATTATAAGACCCAGGTCCCATCACACAATGCAACGCAAGCCGGAGGATAGGGTTTTTACCTTATAATAGCCAAACATGCTTGGTACGTGAAATTTCATATTTTATTATTACTATAATGTATAGCGTCAAAACAATTTTAATCATAAGTATCAATTATAGATGGCATAAGTGCCCCATACCACTATGTCGCCATACTAGGCTCTACAAATAAAACCGAAATGTCACGTATTGGAAATTGAATTTCTGTCATGAGTCGAGGCCAGGGGCAAGCTCCTCACTGCTTCGGGACACTCTATCAAATGCCCAGGATCTCGCGTAGAAGGCTCCTGGATCTTCAGGGCCGGTCCTCCCTTACATTTGTGAATTCGTTATTCCTAAACACACGTTTCCTGGCCCTAATGGGCCTATATATCGAGGCGCCTAGCATTCCAACATCCACAAGGGTACAATAATGAACGATGCCAGGGCTAGTAAAACGCTAACAACACTCATAGGTAGAAAGAAATGTCGTGCTCTCCCTGCAGTCTTTATCCTGTTTTTGACTCATACCGAGGTGTGAGGCTCGCGAATCAATGATATACACAAAGCTACGCTCTATCAAAGCTGTGCTTTGATCATCAACCACAAGACTCTGCTTTTCAACAAAAGCCTTGATCACTGCATCTCAGCATGCCACACGGGCAATTCATGCCATGCGACTGATGTCTATCGATATATAACCTCTGAGTTCGTACGTCTCAGAGAAGGGCGTTAAGCAAGAGAATAAATTCTCCGCCACCAAACAGATATATATTTAATAGAAATCAGTCAACACAGAATAAAGTCCAATATTAGACACACAATCCATTTACAAGTCCGTTCTGGGTCTGAACGAACCCAGAGGCACTTTATACCTTGCATATCCATCGATCTCCAAATACATCAGGACGATCACCAGCGGATTCCCTCCTCTTGGGTGTACAGCCCAATCAAGATCATCAGTAATTATCCAAACGATGTGAAGACCTCCGGTCTTCCACCACCATCTTCATCTTCGAGTTATCGTCGAAACAATTATTCAGAATGGGTATAAACCCGGCCTTTCCGAATAACTCGCGCATATAATAAACAAGTGCTATAAAACACAACGTACGCCTTTATTCCAATTCTGAATATTCTTTTATTCAAATATTCACATTCGTTCGGGAAAGATTCCCATTAATTTTATCAAAGATAAATTCTTTTAAATTTATTCTTTAATCTTCCTTTGGATGTCATTTCAAACCGTATCTTGTCTTTAACTGGGTTAAAGTACCAATGTCCTTTAAAAAATGGTTCAAGATAAACCCAAAATCTAATTTGATATTAAATACATGGCTCTGAATAGAAAATATATCGGCTTATATTCAATATCAAATTCTGAAACCAACAAATATTGTATTGGAATAACGATATATATATCTTCCAAATTCCTCCACAATATTCGTATAATCATGAAATCCAACATCGAAATATTCTGAAGATAATTTCAATTCAAATCCATTCAATTCATATATTGGAAATTTTGGTTATTTTTAAAACCATTTCAAACCAAATTTATTTATTTTAAAAATATTCGATTTATTATTCTATTTCAAAACTAGTTCATTTCGATAAAAATATATATTTTTATCTTTTCAAATAGGGAATTTTTCATCCCAATTCTTCTCTAATCAATTATTATGATGTTATACATTTTATTGATATTTTTAATTTTTTTATCAAGGCACGTACCGTCGATTTCTACAAACGGCCATCGAACTGCACTTATAGCGACCTTTTCCAAATTTAATTTGGACATAATACCAAATCCAACCATCAGATTTCAAATCTCTAATATTCATGGAAAGCTCTTTTCGATACAAACCCAACAGTTCCGGTTTTAGGAGAATCTGACGGTCGGATCTCCCGTAATGTCCATTCGAAGTCAATGGTCGAAATTCGCGAACTGCCGCAGCGCGGCGCGTTCTATTTAGGCCATTATATTATATATATAATATGTATAATATATATTTCGTCGATTTCCTTGAAAACGTATTTTATAAATCGTTTTTAAATTCGTTTTCAAAACAGTTTCAACTTCATCTCCAATTACAAATCAAAATTGAATTTTCCATTATAAATTCGTTTTAAATTCATTTCAAATTGATTTCAATTTGTTTTGAATTCATTTTAAATCGATTTCAATTCAATTTCAATTTCAATTTCAATTCAATTTCAATTCATTTTCTGTTCATTTTAAATCGATTTCAATTCAGTTTCCAATTCAAATCAAAATTGAATATTCTATATCATTTCAATATTTTTAAAACATCAGATTTTGAGATCACTTTTCGATATTCATTATTAAACGAATAAAATCGACTAAATTCCCGTTCGTGTTAAAATGGTGTTTAACTACTTAACACGGCTTCACATTTCAATATTCACTGGATATTATTTTAAAATATTCGTTAATTCTGAACGGGAATTAGACTCCATCAACTACCATATAGTTTCAGTTATATGGATTTCATCCAATACATGTACACAACGACAACGATAAATGATCAACCATCATCCAACGTGCATTCTACACTGTATAAGCATTAGATATAAATATTCAACGCTTATACAGCCTGTCAATCAATCGATCGACATACAGCTAATTATTGGGACTAGTGTATGTCATATATCATCCCAATACCCGTGTGGGGTTTCAATCAACAAATAATGAATTTTATTTGTGCAGTTGGGCGATGTGTAAAATTTATCATCCCAACCAATATCAGTCAAATGTGTGTACATAAACAGAACGTCTGATTTGTTTATAAATATTTATTTATTTCATATACATGTTAAAAATTATATTTTTAAATATATAATATTTGATTCCATTCCACATCACACAATCAATTTTTACCACACAAACAAACAAGTATACAAGTCGTCCATGGTCTGTAGACGACGGGTGACGGGTGCTGCTAAGCACCGTTTGCATCCTAATGTATATTTTAACTAGAAAATAAAATAAAAGTGCGGATTTTTCACTTAGAAGCTAAACCAAACGCTGTGACTCTTCATATGTAGAAAATCTTCGCTGTGTTTTCAACGTAGTCTATTTTCACACAGTTCATAAAAACAAATCATATTTTTAATTCGCTAACTTTATATATAAAAATCATATTTTTAATTCGACGCTATAAAAATCACATTTTTACATTGCCATTCAAACGATAAAAATCATATTTTTACTTTGCTACATACATAAAGATCAAATTTTTACTATCTATACAATATAAAAATCATATTTTTATTATCTCTATAATATAAAAATCATATTTTTATTATCTCTATAATATAAAAATCATTTTTTTTATTCCTCCTACATATGTAGAAATGCTATTTTTATCCTAATCAAAATAATATTTTTATCTACTACAAATAATATTTTCATATCGCTATATTATATGTAAAAACCAAATCTTTTAACAAATAAAAATCCAATCTTTTAATGTATAAAAATCTAATCCTTTCTTCGCTTTCATACAAATAAAATCCAATTTTATTTATTAACTGAAAATCATTACTTTTATTTTATAAACTAAAACATTAAACAAACAAAGAGAAATCTGTAAAAACTCACTGTTTGGGTGTTGACGAGGCGGGGTGGTGGTGTGGTTGGCCAGCGCAGGCGTGACAGCGGTCTTAACGGGGGGTTTCGTGGTAGTTTGCGGTCTTGAGGGGGTTTGGATCTCGAACTGATGAAGGGAAGAGAGGAGGAGACGAGGAGGGTGGTCTGGGGCTTGCAGCGGTGGCATTGGAGTGCGGCGGGGGTCCCTGATGGTGGGCGTGGCAGAGCAGCGGGCCAAGGGGGTGTTGGAGCGGGTTTGGGGCTTCTGGGGGTGGCCGCGTGGGTAGAGGAGGAGGAAGGAGGGGGAGAGGGTCGGCGAGGGGGGGGGGGGGGGGCAACGCCAGCGCTGGCGGCACGCTGTTCGGAGGAGCACGACTCCTCCTTCCTCTTTTATTTTATTTTATTTGATTTGAACAGAAGGGGTTGACTGAGAAGATAGAAGGATAGGGGGTTTATTTAATTTATATATATTTTGTTATTTTAAATTTTCAAAAAGCAACTTTTTATTTCGAACTCGAAATTGAACCCACTGACTATTGTCCATAGCTAATTACCCCTATTCCGAACACAATGGGATATGTATCGTAAGCTGATTCGATCGATTCGATCAATTTTCGTCAAATCAAAATTTAAATCTACGTATTGAATTTGAACGAACATTTCAATGTACCGGGGCCACATACGGACTCTAAAAATTCCCGTAAAATATTTGCTAGCTTTATATTGACGATACGATTCTAATAAAACTAATTTCGTCAAACTCCATGACCGTTTGAAAAATGGCCATTTTCTAGTCAATCGAAATTGATTGAAACTATCAAAACACGTTTTACTTTGCCACGCTCACATATTGATTCAGAAAATTACAAATTTTGAAATCTAGCAGTAACTTGACATCCCGGATCCAATAAAAGTGGTTTCATCGAAAATGGAGGTCGTTTGCAAAATTTCCATTTTTAAGGGCTAAAATTCCATAGCGACTATTCTAAAATTTCAACTGGGCATAACTTTTTATCCCCGCTATGAAATTTCAATTTTTTAGACTCGTTGGGAAGATATTCTCAATCAGATTCTAATGTTTTTGGTTTCGCTAAAATCCGTTTTATTTTGAGTCCTGCACATTCATTTGAAATTCGAAATCGAATTTTCAAACTACCGCGCCATTTCCATTTCCTTTTATAATTATAAATAAATATTTATATTCTAACGATGATTCAAAAAAATTATTACATACTAATTCTATTCAAAATAAATTTCTCGTCGTTATAATTTAAAATAATTCATTTTAAATATTCAAAATTCGCTAAAATTGCCAAAATAAAAAATTTAAGTTGGCCCGGATTTTCCGGGTTATTATAATCTCCCCCACTTAAGATCTTTTCATCCTCAAAAAGGAACGAAGTTGAAAGTTGTTTCACTAATCAACTCAACTTTCATTATTTTAATTACGGCTTAAGTTCTTCAACTTTTTAGTTACTAAGAACTTTTCAAATTCTTCACAAATTTGGCTAACACCCTAAATTTTCGAAAAAATTCGCCATAACCTCCCCTGCACGGGAGCACCGGAAAATCCCGAAATTGCCATACAGGCCTTTCCAATTCAAAAAGAAAAAGAAACAGCCAAGCGGCCAGCCAATCGGCTCATAAAATCGTCAAAAACCCCAAGAAATACAACAAACATGTACCTATTTGTCGGGCATACAATTTTATTCCTCTGCTCTAGCCTCTTTGCAATGACCTATTCAATATATATGCAAGTATATGCATGCAATCTCAAACAATTTTCAGTATGGTTCAATATTTGCTACAATTTGGCTTAAATGTACCGTTCTTTCACATAATGGTTTTATTAGATAACAAATAATCATACAACACAACCATCAATCAGTTTGTGAATTAACGATTCAAATTCATAATTTTAATACATATACAGAAAATCATGTTTTTGATGCCAATTCACACAATAAATGTAATGACCCGCATTTTTCGGCGATATAATATTTAATTTATTTAATTATTTATATAGGTAATTAGAGAATATAAGGTTGTTTAATTAAATTAAATGGAATATTTAATTAATATTTTAATTAAATAATATATTTAGTTCTGGGATAATCAGAAACTTGCTGAATTGACAATATAATGCGAACTGGGCAATTTAAAATATTTAATTCAGTTTAGAATTGCATTAGAATGACGAATATATTTAAATAACGATATTTTGAACGTATAATTATATTATAATTATAATCGAGCTCGAAATGGCGCTGGAGTTCGTAAACTGGCGATTCGAACTTCAACTGAATATACAGAAGCCGTTTTAAGTCGGATTTCTGTGAAACAAGAAATGTTCGGAGCTGGTGAAGTATATTTTTCTAGTGGAAGAGAAAAATCAAGATTTCGTCGTGTAGATTTTGATTTATGTCCAAATCAAATTTTAGAAAAGTCGATGTGGAATTTCTTTGATATTTATAAAAGAAATTTCATTATAAATCGAATATCGATTTAAAGCCGGATTTGAAGTATCAAGTTATAAATCCCAGTGGAGCTGTATGATATTCTGTTGTGAATATACACAATAATATTTATTTATCTATATTTAATTTAATTGTTTTTAAATATATTTATATATTTAAAAGGGTTATTTAGGGCTTTAAAAATAGCTAGTTTTTCAAACGACCTCAGAATTCGACGAAACCAATTGTGTTGGATTCGTAATGTCAAATTATTGTTAGATTTCAATTCCCGTGATTTTTTAAGTCAGTATGTGGCCGTACGGGATTTTAATGTGAAAAACAGTCGATAAATTGACCTTTAAAAATACGCTGTGTGAGCAAACTAAGTCAGAATTCGACGAAACCAGTTTCATTGGGTCCGTAATGTCGAACTGTAGCTACATGTCCATTTTCGTGATTTTTGTGTATCATATGTGGTCACAGGAATTTTAAAGGACAAATAAAAACAGTAGTTCAATGTAAATGAATATAAAAATAAAATATCCTTAAAAAAATATCTAGATATTTTTAGGCCTATAAATATACCACTAAAATCCTTATAACCTAATTTCATCAAACATTTCTGCCGTCACTCCAGAAAACAAAAATCGCACGAACTAAAATCAAAAGAAAAATCCAAAGCAACTCAAAACAAATCCCTAAAATCATTATACATATACTGTTGGATTCAGCATGAGGAGTTCTTCAACACAGTGGTATTCGTTGGGAGCTCGACGGGATTTTTCATGCGTTCGAAATTGCACAGCGCAACTAGGTTTAGAACTTTGGGGAAATCGAAGCTTCGATTCAAGAATTGAATGTCGTTTTTGGATTTTTTGGGTTGAGTAGCAGCTGTATGATTATTTTTGGTAGATTCTGTGTCAATAACTTTCGTACAACCCACTGTATCGACCAAAGATGAGCTCCGCGTCACAGTTTTTGGGAGGGACTCGAGTTGTCTGATATAATGCTGTTCGCATTGAGGAATTCAAGGAGAATGTAAAGGTGAAACCCATTTGAAATTTTGTGAAGCATGGAGTGAAAGAAATGAACGGAAATTTGTGGCAATTGCTTTGCTGAAGCCGGTGGTAGTTGCGGGAAGAAAAGGTTAGAGGTAACGGGTTAGTTGGGTGTCGGGTTGAATTGTTTTGGGCCTAGATTAAAAGGGGATGGCCCATAACTAAATTTATTTAAGTTTAAACTTAAAAGGAAATGTATATAAACTTTGATTTATCATACCTTACTCGTATGTTAATGGAATCTGACGAAACAAGATCCGTTGGGATCGTGTGGACGGTGGTGGCTACACACTGGAACTAATTGGGAGTGGATTGGAGATCGTTTGAATTTATGATGAAATAAATTGTTTGATTCAAATCAAACAAACAGTTTATCATTCTTTAACGATGAACTGCCAAAGTGAGTAAAACTCACCAACTCTGAACAGTTATATTTTTATAACTTATTCTTAGAACTGATAATTATCTGTTGATTGCTGTGTGTTGATTTGGTTGATTGAACTGCTAGTCAGTTAGTTGAAATTATATATATATAAACCATTATATATATATATATATATGTTGCTTATCAGAACATTTCATACTGAAATGAAGTTGATGTTAATTTTATGGTTTAACATCAGTGATGCAGGGAAACAGGTTGGAGGGACCCAACTGGGTTCCTCAATATATAGAATACTGTTTTGTTTCATATACACTGATGTATGATGTAATATATAATCTGTTGTTGATATGTGTGTTTGGATGATATTGATCATTGCCATTTGGTATTTGAAATACCCTAAGAAATACTGGGATTTAAAAAAAACGGGATTTTCAAAACGTATATTGAAAATGAAATATTTGTAAAATCAAAAGATTTTATAAAAGGAATATTTATTAGAAAATAAATTGAATCGATTAAAAAAAATGTTAAAGAGAATAGGGTATGGTTTTTGAGTAATTGGAACTTGTTATACGTTGATTTGGGTTGAGTAAATTTCAAAGTGTTGATCTGATGTTGGTTTCGGCCTTCGGGATTAACACTGAGAAATTTATTCACTTACCAATTTATATTGAGGATCAAATGAATAGAAGTGAAGTGATAAAGGAATATTTATTTAGAAAATAAATAGAATTAAAAAGGAAAATATTTATAACAAAATAGGATGTTATAAAAAGTAAATCTTTATAAGTGGAGAAACGTTATAAAAAGGACATTTTTAAAGTGAAGAACCGTTACTAAAAGTAAATCTTTTTTAAATGGATAAATGTTGTAAAAAGGGAAATCTTTATAAAGCAAGTGAGTTAGTCAAACATAAGTTATTCAAAAATGAGTTAGTCAAACATAAGTGATTAAAAAGTGATTTAATCGAATAAGTTATTCGAAAGTGAGTTAGTTGAATATAGTTATTCGAAAGGAGTCAATTGAACATAGTTATTCGAAAGGAGTCAATTGAATATAATTATTCGAAAGGATTCAACTGAACATAGTTATTCGAAAGGAAATAATCGAATATAATTATTCAAAAGGAGTTAATCGAACACAGAAATTAAGAAATGGAGTTAAACAAAAATTAGAAACTGACTAGAGATTAGTAAGTTGAATAGTTTTCTGAGTATCGATCTGATGTTGGTTTCGGCCTTCGGGGTTTATACTTAGAGAATTGTTCTATTACTAGTTTACATTTAGGGACTAATAGTTGTGGAATGGTAGTGATGCGTAAATGAGGATTGGAAATGTTTTCAATGTTAATAACGTATATTTTCTAATCATAGAAAATAAGGAAATATGAATATATATATATGTATGTTGGATGATTTGATCGATAATTCCATTTGGGAATAAGATCGTTGTTTGTACACCGACATGTTTTCATTTGATAGTTAAATCATAGACTATCAAAGTTTTTACCATTTTAATGTTGTTAATATGGAGAGACCGGTTGGATTCTTATCCGAAGAACCACTACTTATTGGCATAAGCATTGCGAATCAAGTATGCTGAATATATTGAATACGGAGTAAAGTGCAAGGGATGTTGTATAAATCTTAGATAACGATTGCCTAAGATGGGTGTACTGAATAGTGCCTTCAGTTTCGTTCAATCCCAGAACAAACGTAAATGGACTAATGTCTGACAAAGTATTTCCAATAATCGAATGGGTTGGGCTGTACAAATATATATGGTGGCAACGGATTTATTCCCTTAGCATAATATCCAGAATCTATTTGTGCAAACCCAACTAATGATTAACGGATCTGATAATGTGGCATTCAAAGTAATTGTGTTATCAATGGAAGGTAGATAAGCGTAGCTTCTAGCCTCACATCCGGTAAATGACAAAAATCGGGCAGGCAGCATGGCTAAGTCGGTCGCTCCGAAGTAGGGTGTATGATCACCTATCTAGAGAATATTCATTTGCTTCTTTAATCTATCAATGTTGTCCCATATATATACGGGAAACGGTTGCTGATCCCAATCGTTGGTCATGTGTGGCTGAGTTGCAAGATGTTCTTGTTGAACTCCAGTGTATCATTCCTACAGTACACTGATCGGAAGGTGGTTCCATACCTTGTCATAGTTGAAAATCCATTACCCAATACTTGCTTGCGGTTTTGATTGTATACTATATATGTAGAGCGTGAGATGAAAGCGTTTCTGCTAGATGATTAATATATTGTGGTTGATAGACATTATTATAATATCAAAAGTTTTTTGATATAAAGATATTGTAACACCCCGAAATTCTGATAATATTAATATTCACAAATTAAAGTATACTTAATTTTTAGAAAAGAATTAAGTGAAATGGGTTGCGTAGAGAAATATATATATATTGATATGTATATAAAAATTAAAAATTAAATAAATAAATATGCGAAAAAGTTCAAAACAGCGAATTGGGAGGGGAAATAACCGAACCGGCCCATTTTTGAGGTCGACCCGAGCCTTGCTGGGTCGACTAGGTGTTAATCCAGGGTGTTTGGCTGTCAACCCGTGGGCCGATTCGCTCAAATGCAGATTTTGCATTTGATTGGTTCTCATGGTTCAGGGTTAATTTAATGGTCCTAAATAACTTCATACACCTATAAATACATCCTAATGCTAACCCTAAACCTAATTAAAATAGAATAGTTACCGTCATACCGTCGCCATGGAAATCAATGGAGCCGCCGCCAACTAAGAAAGAAGAAAAGCAAATTCAATTCTAATTCTCTCAACCCTAAAGCAAAGAAAAACTCTCTCTTTTCTTCTCTAAATTGTGAGTATGATGATCTTAACAAGATTATTATCATTTTAATTAGGTTGAGTTATGAATGGATTATGAGTAGATGATGTGAATTATCGTATATGTTGTTGTAAACCCCTTTTGCTATCATGTATATTGTAAATCCAATGTTATGTGATGATGATATCTTATATGTTGTAAATCATGCTATGATGATGTTATGTATGTTGAAAGTTTCTATGCTAAGTTGTGATGAATCATACATGTTAAAAAGGCCATGATGTTACCATCTATGCTAGTTAGTTCATATTAATTAAATCATCATGTTTGGGTTATGTTGATCTATATGACAAGTCACATATGCAAGTTAGATTGATTAGAAAAGTTATGAACATATACCAAGACATCTATTATGATATCTAGAATTATGTTATGACATATGTGATATCCTATGCTAGTTCACACCATCATTATGTTGCCTAAAAACCCCATATGCAAGTTTATGTATAGATTTGGGCTATGATCATATCATATAAATTGAGACATTTAACAAGTTGACACCTTTTGATCCTTAACATGTGCAGTTTATGCAAGTTTCACCCCTATTATGATTAGATTTATTTTAATTGTCTATATGTTGTGATAATTTATCTTTGTGCTAGGTGTTAGACTATACAAGTCTAGCCTATATTATGCGTTGAATAAGCGAACGTATAAACGTGGGGTAGGGGTAATATTAAGGATTTAATATTAAAAAGTTGGGGTGCAATTGATATGATTTTGCATGCCATAAGTGGATGGCCATAATTGAGTCAATTATGGACATCATTAAAAGTTGACTTAATTAATAATTTGAATAGGGAATTATTAAAACTGGGGTAAAAGATTTTAAGTGTTAATCAATGCTTAGGACACGAGGTTGGACTCGTTTGTGACGTAAACCTGCCCGGACCTGCCCGGCAAATCCAGTGGTCACAAATGTCAGCCCAATGTGAGAGGTCCTAGGCCTAAACTAAAGCATAACGGTTGTAAAGACACGAGGTTAGACTCTTTTATGGTGTAAGACTGCCCGGACCCCCCCGGCAAATCTAGCTGCCATAAATGTCAGTCTAATGTGAGAGGTCTTTATGAGGTTATGGCCTGAATGAATTAAGAAATACTTAACCAGATAAACATGTAAGGTGGGACACGGGGGTTAAGTAGATGCCTTGGGTGGCATGAGGAATCTAGGGAGTGCCCTTAGTGGCATGTGAAATACGATTAGTAAGACTTAACCAAACACACATGTAAATGAACATGACTAAGAGGGTTAAGTGGGATATACTAGTGACAAGCTTAGGTGGGTAGCTTGTGGGGGCCCATTTCAACCAGTATCCCAAACGTATCTTTGTGGGCTCGACCCAAGTCGAGGACGGGACACACATGCTGGGTTCGACTGTAAGAGGCCAAAACGGGGAGCGGTGGCAACGCAAGTCCAACAGGTTTCGTATGCGTGTGTGGACCCGGGTTGGTAGGTAAGACGTTGTTGCATCGTGTAGGTATAAGCCGTGCATTCTCTAGTTGTATCGGGTTGCCACTTTAGGGGAGTGATACACACCACTGTGGGGCCAGCACGGGTATCTACGAGTAGGGAGCCGATCGAAAGTGGGTAGTGGGGTACACCTAGTGGAGATAGGGGCAGACGGCACCTATGTAGTCAGCTACGAGTACGTAAGGCTATTTATAAAGTTTCTGTGTGAAGCAAGTGGGATCAAACAATAGGGTGACTGGTGTGGTGCAGTGTAGTAATGTGCGGTGCAGTGTAGTAATCATTCGTTAGTAATTAGGTGTGCCTTTACCGTTATCTTTAACGTTATCTTAAATGCTATCTTTATCTTCCTAAGAGTTCATAGACATTTACTTGTCTTCCAACTTATGCCTTAGTCTAGTTATTTTGATAATAGTATTGTTAGAATTATCATACTCGCCAGACTTTATGTCTGACCCCCTCTATTTCTATCCTTTTTCCCCCTCCAGGTCCTCAGGTTGGGCCCAACTCTAGTGGAGTTTGATTGAATTGCTTCATCTCTCTTTGGAAAGCTTGGACCGTTGAAGTAAAGTCCAGCTTGTTATCTTTTTAATGGCTATTTATGTAATGGGATTATGTATTTTGTTTTTATGAAGATGGATATTGTACTTGGTTATGATCTATGGTTTTATGATGTAACAAACATGTTTAATTTCTGCTGCAATAAAATGAAGTTTTAGATTTCCAAATACTATTTATTATCTGTCTTGTTGTAATTTTTCTGTTCTATATTTACTTATAACCTCCATGGAAGTTAATGCATTCCCTTTGTGAGTGACATTAATGGAAGTGGGGTGTTACACGTGGTATCAGAGCTTAAGGTTACCAGAACAGATAAAAATACTTTAGAAAAATAGTTATTTTTGGAAGAAGTGTTTTCAAAAACATGTTTTAATGAGAAATTTAAAGAGAAAAGTTTTTAAGAAAAACATAATCCCCAATAGCCTCATATCTTTGTCTTTCGAATTCTCCATTTTGAATCTTTCCTTCTTCGTTTCAGCATGGCTGAAGATCTTAATCTACCCGACGGTGTAACGATACTAGGATGGTATAGGAAGCTATTGGAGGCTAAGGCCGCTGCAGGTCCAGCCAATGTTCCTCCACCACCAGTTGCACCCGTTCCTCCTCCTCCTCCTCGCGTAGATACTTTTGCAAAGACGTGCAAGGAATTCAAGGCTATGGGTGGAAAATCATTTCAAGGGTCAGAAACGTTTGTGGAAGCTAGAGATTGGCTTAAGGAGGTGGAAGAATTGCTAGAAATCTTTGAAGTAGAAGAAGGGAGGAGAGTTCGTTTAGCAGCTTGGTTGATGAAGGGAGAGGCCTCGTTTTAGTGGGAGGTCACTAATGGGGAGCGTCCTGTTGACTCTTAGGCGGATTTCAGACGTAGGTTCGAGGCGAAGTTTCTCTCAAGGGCGGAAGAAAATCTATATATGGAAAGGTTCTTGACATTGAAGCAAGGAAGCTCATCAGTGAAAGAATATGTCAATAAATTTAATCAGTTAGCAAGATTTGGCTTGGACTTAGTAAACACGCCGGAGAAGAAGGCTCTAAGGTTCGTGAATGGCTTGAATGAACCATTGCAAGGGTTGGCTATGACCCACATCCCGATGGGGGCCACCTTTGAGAAGTTAGTAGAAATGGCGCTCATGCATGAGGAGAAAAGCGCTAAAGCTGATAAGGCACCCGAGAAGAAGGGGGATCAGAAGAAACCACAACAGCAAAACAAGAAGGGTGGAAAAGACAATAATGGCAAGGGAAAGAAGAAGTGCTTTAACTGTGGAACCCCAGGCCATCTCAGCAAGGATTACCGAAAGAAAAAGAAGACAGGCTGTTTTCATTGTGGCGATGTGGGACATTTAGTGAAGGACTGCCCAAAGAAGGGGCAGAGGGCAGGAGCTACCTCGGGAGGACAGGTGCAGGCTCTTATGGCACCAGGGCAGTCTAGGGGACAAGTTCAGGCTCTCGCGGTCCCACCGCTGCAAGAACAAGGTAGAACCATTTCTGTTGAAATCTTAGTTTTTCTGTTTGATCATCCTGTCCGTACCTTATTCGATTCGGGCGCATCACATTCGTTTATCTCTACATCATTAGTTGAATCACTGCACTTAAACACCAGTTTAGTAGCGGATCCCTTAGTTGTTTCGAATCCAATAGGGGGCTCAGCTTATTTGTCCATGATGTGTTTGGATTTGAAAATTTCCATACTTAGCGTTGAATTTAGATGTGATGCTTATGTGTTGGGCTTCACGGGCTATGGGCTAGTTTTAGGAATGGATTGGTTATCCAGAAATGGGGTCGTTCTTGATTGTGAAAGGAGAGTAGTTAGGCTCGTGACTCGCCTTGGCAACACTCTCGAAATCTTCTGTAATCCCATAAATTCGGTTATGCTAAGTTATCTAGAATCGCTTGACGCGTCTGAGGAAAATCTACGATCTATTAGAGTGGTCCGAGAATATTCGGATGTGTTTGAGGAGGTGAAGGGCTTGTCTCCGAAGCGGGAGATAGATTTTCGAATATATCTTGTGGATAATGCAAAACCAGTATCTTTGCCAGTACGCCACATGGCTCCTCGTGAGAGGAGGGAACTCGATAAGCAAGTGAAGGAGTTGCTTGAGAAGGGGTTCATAAGACGAAGTATATCGGAGTGGGGTGCTCCAGTAGTATTTGCCACGAAGGCGGATGGGTCCCTTAGACTTTGTGTGGACTATAGAGAACTTAATAAGCTTACTAAGAAGAACAGACACCCACTACCGGGGATTGACGATCTCTTCGATCAGTTAGTTGGCGCCTCAGTATTTTCGCAGTTGGACTTAGCCACTGGTTTCCATCAGTTGAGAGTGGCTGAGGATAGCATAGACAAGACTGCCTTTAGGACTCCGGACGGTTTTTATGAATGGCTAGTGATGCCCTTCGGTTTGACAAACGCCCCAGCATATTTTGTTGATTTGATGAGTAGGGTGTTTAGGGAGTACCTTAACAAATTCGTGGTAGTCTTTGCAGATGACATCTTGATCTTTTCTAAGGATGAAGAAGAGCATGCCCTACATCTTAGGGAAGTGTTGGAGACCCTACGAGCGCATAGCCTTAAGGCTAAATTTTCTAAGTGTCACTTCTGGAGGAAGGAAGTACAGTTCTTGGGGAACGTGGTTTCCAAAGAAGGGATAGCCGTGGATCCCGCGAAGGTGGTGGCCATCCAAGATTGGAAGGTCCCTAAAAATGCTACCGAAGTGAGAAGTTTCTTGGGGTTGGCTGGCTACTATAGGAAGTTTATCAAAGACTTCGTAAAGATATCAACTCCATTGACACGCTTGACGAAGAAGAACCTAGTTTTCACATGGGACGTAGATTGTGATGATGCGTTCCAACGTTTGAAGAGAGCTTTGACTTCAGCCCCAGTCTTAGTATTGCCAGACGGGAGTAAGCCGTTTACCGTTTATACTGATGCTTGTGGGACAGGACTAGGCGCAGTCTTAATGCAAGAGGGTAGGGTAATAGCCTATGGTGGAAGGCAGTTGAGAGCGCATGAGAAAAATTATCCTACACATGACCTAGAATTGGCCGCTATTGTTTTCGCGCTTAAGTCTTGGCGTCATTATCTTCTTGGCGAGAAATTCGAATTATTCACTGACCACAAGTCTTTAAAATACCTATTCTCTCAAAAGGACTTGAACTTAAGGCAACAAAGGTGGATGGAGTTCTTAGCGTCCTACGACTTCGAAATAGCCTATACCCCTGGCAAGGGTAACGTGGTGGCAGACGCCTTAAGTAGAAAAAGATTATCCTTAAGTCCTTTGTTTGTTGAGCGGCGAAGTTTAGAATTCATTTCGATGTTTGACTTTAGACCTTCTGTTGACTTCGTACCCGGTTTGCTAGCGTACATGGAGGTCAGACCTACGCTTTTGGGACGGATTGGCGAGGCATAGCGAGACGACCCGCAGTTGGTTGAGTTAGTAGAAAAACTCAAAGGAGGGGAGTCATCAAGCCATCTCCGTAGGTATACCCTAGACGATAAGGGTTGGTTACGTAGGGACGGTAGACTTTGTATACCAAAAGACGATGACCTAAGGAAGACTATTCTTGACGAAGCACATCGTTCGAAGATGACCATTCATCCCGGCGGGGACAAGATGTACAAAGACATGAAGCGAGTTTACTTTTGGGCCGGTATGAAGAGGGACGTAGCCGAGTATGTCGCTAGATGTTTGGTGTGCCAACAGGTAAAAGCGAAACAAAAGAAACCCGGTGGGTTACTTCACCCATTGGAGGTTCCACTATGGAAGTGGGAAAGCGTCTCGATGGACTTTATTGACGGATTACCGAGATCGAGAAAGGGTAATACGAGGATTTGGGTTATAGTAGATATACTTACTAAAAGCGCCCATTTCATTCCCGTAAAGAGTAAGAGGACTGCTCCATGGTTAGCTTCTGTATACGTCCGAGAAATAGTTCGTTTGCACGGTGTTCCTTCTAGCATAGTGAGCGACCGCGATCCTATTTTCACTAGCGAATTTTGGAGAAGCTTACAAGAGGCGGTAGGGACTCAGTTATGTTTGGGCACCGCATATCATCCTCTGACGGATGGCCAGACCGAGAGGGTGAATCGCATTCCAGAGGATCTGTTGAGGCTATGTATCCCAGACTTTAGGGGTACGTGGGAAGAGCATCTTCCATTGGTGGAGTTCGCATATAATAACAGCTTTCAGTCCAGCATTGGTATGGCACAATTCGAAGCTCTTTATGGACGACCTTATCGTTCACCTACATGTTGGTGGGAATCTACGGATAAGATCTTACTTGGGCCCGATATGATTAGGGAGACTTCGGAGAAGATCGACTTGATTCGAAGGAGGATGAAAGCAGCACAGGATAGGCAGAAATCTTATGCGGATAAGAGGAGGACAGATCTCGAGTTTGAAGTTGGGGACATGGTCTTTGTCAAAGTGTCTCCATTATAGAACGTTGTTCGCTTTGGGTCCGTTGGGAAATTAGCACCAAGGTTTGTAGGGCCGTTTCCTATTAAGGAGAAAATTGGACAGATGGCGTATAGAGTGGAGTTGCCCGAGAGACTTAGTGGTGTACACGACGTATTCCATGTGTCACATTTGAGGAAGTGCTTGCACGAGACCGCGGAAGTGGTAGAGCCGAGCTTTCTTAGAGAGGTGGAGATAGGGCGTGATGCGACAATTCGACGAGCTCCTACGCGCATTCTTGGGTCAGAGATCAAGAGGTTGAGGAAACGAGAGGTCAGACTAGTCAAAGTGCAATGGGGAGATGATGAGAGCAACACTACTTGGGAGACAGAAGAGAAGATGCGTTCACGATACCCTTTTCTTTTTAAGGGTATGTCCTTTAATTTCTCCTTTATCGCTTAGCTTGTACTTATCTTATCTTTAGTATATCCTCTCGCTAGTATCTTTAACCTTTAGTTAGGATAATCCTATGGTTGAAACATGTGTTTGAGACATGTTATGTATGATGGATGCAAAGTGGATGCAAGTGTTTGCTAGTGGTTGCTCGTGGATGCATATACGCACACTATTAGGCACTAGATCGGCTCAGTCACTTCATACTGCATATTGCATATAAATGGTTGGATTTAGTAAAATGGATGTATAATGGTTGTGCTATCATATGGATACCGCATTTTGGTGAATGGTTGTGCACGCATGTAGAAATAATATGTAGCATTAGGGAACTTTTGCATACATAATGGACGCATGGCACTATCATGGTTTGCATTAAGGAGGTCAACTGGATCAGTGGACCGCTTGATTTTGCATTAGATATGGACATATACACACACTGTGCATTTAAAACATGAAAGCATTAGAAGTCTATAAGGACAATGGATGCCTGTGTTTGATGGTTGAGTAGATGGTTGTTTGGATGTTAGGATATACATTCTTCTTGACTTGAAGATTTCGGGGACGAAATCCTTTAAGGAGGGGAGAATGTAACACCCCGAAATTCTGATAATATTAATATTCCCAAATTAAAGTATACTTAATTTTTAGAAAAGAATTAAGTGAAATGGGTTGGGCAGAGAAATATATATATATATATTGATATATGTATATATAAAAATTAAAAATTAAATAAATAAATATGTGAAAAAGTTCAAAACAGCGATTTGGGAGGGGAAATAACCAAACCGACCCATTTTTGAGGTCGACCCGAGCCCTGCTGGGTCGACTAGGGGTTAATCGAGGGTGTTTGGCTGTCAACCCGTGGGCCGATTCGCTCAAATGCAGATTTTGCATTTGATTGGTTCTCATGGTTCAGGGTTAATTTAATGGTCATAAATAACTTCCTACACCTATAAATACATCCTAATGCTAACCCTAAACCTTATTAAAATAGAATAATTACCGTCATACCGTCGCCATGGAAATCAATGGAGCCGCCGCCAACTAAGAAAGAAGAAAAGCAAATTCAATTCTAATTCTCTCAACCCTAAAGCAAAGCAAAACTCTCTCTTTTCTTCTCTAAATTGTGAGTATGATGATCTTAACAAGATTATTATCATTTTAATTAGGTTGAGTTATGAATGGATTATGAGTAGATGATGTGAATTATCATATATGTTGCTGTAAACCCCTTTTGCTATCATGTATATTGTAAATCCAATGTTATGTGATGATGATATCTTATATGTTGTAAATCATGCTATGATGATGTTATGTATGTTGAAAGTTTCTATGCTAAGTTGTGATGAATCATACATGTTAAAATGGCCATGATGTTACCATCTATGCTAGTTAGTTCATATTAATTAAATCATCATGTTTGGGTTATGTTGATCTATATGACAAGTCACATATGCAAGTTAGATTGATTAGAAAAGTTATGAACATATACCAAGACATCTATTATGACATCTAGAATTATGTTATGACATATGTGATATCCTATGTTAGTTCACACCATCATTATGTTGCCTAAAAACCCCATATGCAAGTTTATGTATAGATTTGGGCTATGATCATATCATATAAATTGAGACATTTAAAAAGTTGACACCTTTTGATCCTTAACATGTGTAGTTTATGCAAGTTTCACCCCTATTATGATTAGATTTATTTTAATTGTCTATATGTTGTGATAATTTATCTTTGTGCTAGGTGTTAGACTATACAAGTCTAGCCTATATTATGCGTTGAATAAGCGAACGTATAAACGTGGGATAGGGGTAATATTAAGAATTTAATACTAAAAAGTTGGGGTGCAATTGATATGATTTTGCATGCCATAAGTGGATGGCCATAATTGAGTCAATTATGGACATCATTAAAAGTTGACTTAATTAATAATTTGAATAGGGAATTATTAAAACTGGGGTAAAAGATTTTAAGTGTTAATCAATGCTTAGGACACGAGGTTGGACTCGTTTGTGAAGTAAATCTGCCCGGACCCGCCCGGCAAATCCAGTGGTCACAAATGTCAGCCCAATGTGAGAGGTCCTAGACCTAAACTAAAGCATAACGGTTGTAAAGACACGAGGTTAGACTCTTTTATGGTGTAAGACTGCCCGGACCCGTCCGGCAAATCCAGCTGCCATAAATGCCAGTCTAATGTGAGAGGTCTTTATGAGGTTATGGCCTGAATGAATTAAGAAATACTTAACCAAATAAATATGTAAGGTGGGACATGGGGGTTAAGTAGGTGCCTTGGGTGGCATGAGGAATCTAGGGGGTGCCCTTAGTGGCATCTGAAATACGATTAGTAAGACTTAACCAAACACACATGTAAATGAACATGACTAAGAGGGTTAAGTGGGATATACTAGTGGCAAGCTTAGGTGGGTTGCTTGTGGGGGCCCATTTCGACCAGTATCCCAAACGTATCTTTATGGGCTCGACCCAAGTCGAGGACGGGACACGCATGCTGGGTTCGACTGTAAGAGGCCAAAACGGGGAGCGGTGGCAACGCAAGTCCAACGGGTTTCGTATACGTGTGTGGACCCGGGCTGGTAGGTAAGACGTTGTTGCATCGTATAGGTATAAGCCGTGCATTCTCGAGTTGTATCGGGTTGTCACTTTAGGGGAGTGATACACCCCCTTGTGGGGCCAGCACGAGTATCTACGAGTAGGGAGCCGATCAAAAGTGGGTAGTGCGGTACATTTAGTGGAGATAGGGGCAGACGACACCTATGTAGTCAGCTACGGGTACGTAAGGCTATTTATATAGTTTCTGTGTGAAGCAAGTGGGATCAAACAATAGGGTGACTGGTGTGGTGCAGTGTAGTAATGTGCGGTGCAGTGTAGTAATCATTCGTTAGTAATTAGGTGTGCCTTTACCGTTATCTTTAACGTTATCTTAAACGCTATCTTTATCTTCCTAAGAGTTCATAGACATTTACTTGTCTTCCAGCTTATGCCTTAGTCCAGTTATTTTGATAATAGTATTGTTAGAATTATCATACTCGCCAGACTTTATGTCTGACCCCCTCTATTTCTATCCTTTTTCCCCCTCCAGGTCCTCAGGTTTGGCCCAGCTCTAGTCGAGTTTGATTGAATTGCTTCATCTCTCTTTGGAAAGCTTGGACCGTTGAAGTAAAGTCCAGCTTGTTATCTTTTTAATGGCTATTTATGTAATGGGATTATGTATTTTGTTTTTTATGAAGATGGATATTGTACTTGGTTATGATCTATGGTTTTATGATGTAACAAACATGTTTAATTTCCGCTGCAATAAAATGAAGTTTTAGATTTCCAAGTACTATTTATTATCTGTCTTGTTGTAATTTTTCTGTTCTATATTCACTTATAACCTCCATGGAAGTTAATGCATTCCCTTTGTGAGTGACATTAATGGAAGTGGGGTGTTACAGATATTTTGGATTCTCATAAGGGAAAAACCCGTTCTGTTATGCGGCGTGGTCTTATGAGATATCGTTTACTTGTTCAGACTGTTTTAAAACTGTTTTACTCACACCAGTCCCATGACTGACCCGGAGTTTATTTTGTTTGTTTTCCCTAAACTCTTGGGTGCCTAATTTGTACGGGCAGTCAAGTAGTCGGGATTTTACAGATATACTTGTAGAGCTTGGAGCAGGAGGCTTCAGGATTCTATAGCTATTATTATTTCTGCTGTGTTGAAAGTGTTGTACTCTGATAAGTGCTATGGTATACATACTGTTTTGTATCTCAAAAGTTATGTTATATTTTATTCGTCCCGCTGTGAGATTCGTGTTTACTCTGATGATGAATTTCTTCTTCTTCTTCTATTCTATAAGTTTCTATCTTATCTATTCTCACCCTCTAACTTCTTTCATTAACTATTCGGTTATTTTCGATCCTTGGATGTTCAATATGTGTTGTATATCGGATAACTAAGATCGTCAAAATCCGGGTCGTTACAGTTGGTATCAGAGCTTAAGGTTAAGTGAATTACCTCTGCTCTGTGGCGTGACTCAGTAGAGATGGGGTTAGTAATACCCTAGATTGAGTTTGAGTGTATATATACGAGAGAGCGGATTTGTTATTGATATAAAAATTGTTTTATATTGTGGAGATTTATTGGTTGAGTTGTTTATGTGTTCTGGTTGATCAGTTTCCACTGTATTGGTAGGTGCTCCTAAACACTCGAATACGATGAACCGTCAAAGTATGTTTTGAAAAAAGGGTAAATGAAATAATTTTACCTAAATTTTATTTTGATATAAAGAATTTATATTGGAATGATTATAATATATAGGATATATTGGTTGTTATTATAATCGAGTAAGATTTTAAATTAAAAGATTATGTAAATAACCAATCAGAATTCATATAAGGTAAATATATAAAAGCAGATAAATTAAATCTAAAGTTCAAATCAGAATTGAAATTAAAAACCCTGAAAATTGGAAAAGCGGTGGTAAAAGAACATGGATTAAATATACGTGAATTTTAAAATCCTGGGAGATTTTAAATTGTTTACAAACATTGGGATGGTATTTTGAAGTGGTTTCAAAATGGAATTGGTTTAAGTAATAGTTTTGAAAGATGATGTAGTATTGAACTTACTTTGATCGCTGGGAAATAAATTCCGATGGTGCATCATTGGTGTTCATTTTCAAGTTTCTAAGTGATGGATTACTACCAAAATTTTAGTTTTGAATTGTTTTGAGAAAAACAAGTGTTTGATTCCGAAAGGGAATATTTGATGGGTGAAAAACAAAGTTATTTAAAACTCCCAGGAAAAGATTTTTAGAATTAAAACAAATTTGGATGGAAATTTGTGGAAGTATGCTGGAACAGAATTGAAATCAGTTAAGTTGAAATTGAATTTGATTAGAATAATATCGAGAAAAAATTGGATTGGTTACATAGGAATTTAAAATGATATTGGGTTGATAAGTTAAGAATTTGAAAATTGAGAATGAGACTTCAGTTTAAAATGAGATTTGTTTTGGGTATAAAACCAATAACTATGGTAAGGATAAACTGATTAGAATTTGATTGGGATAACATTGGTATATGCTGAGTTGATAGCATATGGAAGTGATAGAGTTGATATGCCCGACAAAAAGGTACAAGTTTATTTTGATGTGAGTTTGGGATTTTTGAGCCGAATTGGCAAGCAGCTTGGCTGTTTGATTTTCTTTTGGGTTGGAGAAGGCCTAGAGAGGCGAGTTCGAGTTTGATCGATTGACCGTTACAAAGGAGGTGCTGGCGAAATTTTTCGAAAAGTTAAGGTGTTAGAAAATTTGCAGGATTTTTGAAAATTTTCATTGATAAGAATTAATTAATAATTTAATTGAAATTAAATTGGATTAGTTAAAATTGAAGTTAAGGAATGAACAAATGTTCTTTAACCTGTCAATAGGGTTTGTTTTCTACCTTAGCAATTTCGAGGATGAAATTATTTTAACTGGAGAAGAATGTAATGACCCGCATTTTTCGACGATATAATATTTAATTTATTTAATTATTTATATAGTTAATTAGAGAATATAAGATTGTTTAATTTAATTAAACGGAATATTAAATTAATATTTTAATTAAATAATATATTTAATTCTGGGATAATCAAAAACTTGCTGAATTGACAATATAATGCGAACTGGGAAATTTAAAATATTTAATTCAGTTTATAATTGAATTAGAATGACGAATATATTTAAATAACGACAGTTTGAACGCATAATTATATTATAATTATAATCGAGCTCGAAATGGCGCTGCAGTTCGTAAATTGGCGATTCGAACTTCAATTGAATATACAGAAGCCGTTTTAAGTCGGATTTCTGTAAAACAAGAAACGTTAGGAGCTGGTGAAGTATATTTTTCTAGTGGAAGAGAAAAATCAAGATTTCGTCGTGTAGATTTTGATTTATGTCCCAATAAATTTTAGAAAAGTCGATGTGGAATTTCTTTGAAATTTATAGATAATTTATTTATATTTATAAAAGAAACTTCATCATAAATCGAATATCGATTTAAAGCGGGATTTGAAATATCAAGTTATAAATCCCAGTGGAGCTATATGATATTCTGTTGTGAATATATACGATAATACTTATTTATTTATATTTAATTTAATTGTTTTTAAATATATTTATATATTTAAAAGGGTTATTTAGGGCTTTAAAAATAGCCAGTTTTTCAAACGACCTCAGAATTCGACGAAACCAATTTTCTTGGATTCGTAATGTCAAATTATTGTTAGATTTCAATTTCCGTGATTTTTTAAGTCAGTATGTGGCCGTACGGGATTTTAATGTGAAAAACAGACGATAAATTGACCTTTAAAAATACGCTGTGTGAGCAATCGAAGTCGGAATTCGACGAAACCAGTTTCATTGGGTCCGCAATGTCGAACTGTAGCTGCATGTCCATTTTCGTGATTTTTGGGTATCATATGTGGTCACAGGAATTTTAAAGGACAAATAAAAACAGCAGTTCAATATAAATGAATATAAAAATAAAATATCCTAAAAAAATATCTAGATATTTTTAGGCCTATAAATATACCACTAAAATCCTTATAACCTAATTTCATCAAACATTTCCACCGTCACTCCAGAAAACAAAAATCGCACGAACTGAAATCAAAAGAAAAATCCAAAGCAACTCAAAACAAATCTCTAGAATCATTATACATATACTGTTGGATTCAGCATGAAGAGTTCTTCAACACAGTGGTATTCGTTGGGAGCTCGATGGGATTTTTCATGCGTTCGAAATTGCACAGCGCAGCTAGGTTTAGAACTTTGGGGAAATCGAAGCTTCTATTCAAGAATTGAATGTCGTTTTCGGATTTCTGGGTTCGAGTAGCAGCTGTATGATTATTTTTGGTAGATTCTATGTCAATAACTTTCGTACAACCCACTGTATCGACCGAATATGAGCTCCGCATCGCAGTTTTTGGGAGGGACTCGAGTTGTCTGATATAGTGTTGTTCGCATTGAGGAATTCAAGGAGAATGTAAAGGTGAAACCCATTTGAAATTTTGTGAAGCATGGAGTGAAAGAAATGAACAGAAATTTGGGGCAATGGCTTTGCTGAAGCCGGTGGTAGTTGCGGGAAGAAAAGGTTAGAGGTAACGGGTTAGTTGGGTGTCGGGTTGAATTGTTTTGGGCCTAGATTAAAAGGGGACGGCCCATAACTAAATTTATTTAAGTTTAAACTTAAAAGGAAATGTATATTAACTATGATTTATCATATCTTACTCGTACTTTAATGGAATCTGACGAAACAACATCCGTTGGGATCGTATGGACGGTGGCTACACACTGGAACTAATTGGGAGTGGATTGGAGCTCGTTTGAATTTATGGTGAAATAAATTGTTTGATTCAAATCAAACAAACAGTTTATCGTTCTTTAACGATGAACTGCCAAAGTGAGTAAAACTCACCAACTCTGAACAGTTATATTTTTACAACGTATTCTTAGAACTGGTAATTATCTGTTGATTGCTGTGTGTTGATTTGGTTGATTGAACTGCTAGTCAGTTAGTTGAAATTATATATATATATATATATATATATATATATATATATATATATATATATATAAGGGGGCGGCTATCGGAACACAAAATTAGACACAAACCTGGAGACACAAAGCCTCAACTGTTGGATCTTTTTGTCTTTATGTGGAGATGTGCTATTCATGGGGTGATCCAATGGTGGAGATTAGTTGTGTCACCAATTGTGTCTAAATTTTGTGTCCCAATAGAATTTCCCTATATATAAACCATTAAATATATATATATAGATAGATGTTGCTTATCAGAACATTTCATACTGAAATGAAGTTGATGTTAATTTTATGGTTTAACATCTGTGATGCAGGGAAACAGGTTGGAGGGACCCAACTGGGTTCCTCAATATATAGAATACTGTTTTGTTTCATATACTGTGATGTATGATGTAATATATAATCTGTTGTTGATTATGTGTGTTTGGATGATATTGATCATTGTCATTTGGTATTTGAAATACCCTAAGAAATACTGGGATTTAAGAAAGGGGATATTCAAAACGTATATTGAAAATGAAATATTTGTAAAATCAAAGAATTTTATAAAAGGAATATTTATTAGAAAATAAATTGAATCGATTAAAAAAAAGGTTAAAGAGAATAGGGTATGGTTTTTGAGTAATTGGAACTTGTTATACGTTGATTGAGTTGAGTAAATTTCAAAGTGTTGATCTGATGTTGGTTTCGGCCTTCGGGATTAACACTGAGAAATTTATTCACTTACCAATTTATAATGAGGATCAAATGAATAGAAGTGAAGTGATAAAGGAATATTTATTTAGAAAATAAATAGAATTAAAAAGGAAAATATTTATAACAAAATAGATGTTATAAAAAGTAAATCTTTATAAGTCGAGAAACGTTATAAAAAGGGCATTTTTAAAGTGAAGAACCATTACTAAAAGTAATTCTTTTTAAATGGATAAATGTTATAAAAGGGAAATCTTTATAAAGCAAGAGAGTTAGTCAAACATAAGTTATTCAAAAATGAGTTAGTCAAACATAATTTATTAAAAAGTGATTTAATCAAATAAGTTATTCGAAAGTGAATTAGTTGAATATAGTTATTCGAAAGGAGTCAATTGAACATAGTTATTCGAAAGGAGTCAATTGAATATAATTATTCGAAAGGAGTCAACTGAACATAGTTATTCGAAAGGAGATAATCGAATATAATTATTCGAAAGGAGTTAATCGAACACAGAAATTAAGAAATGGAGTTAAACAAAAATTAGAAACTGACTAGAGATTAGTAAGTTGAATAGTTTTCTGAGTATCGATCTGATGTTGGTTTCGGCCTTCGGGGTTTATACTTAGAGAATTGTTCTATTACTAGTTTACATTTAGGGACTAATAGTTGTGGAATGGTAGTGATGCGTAAATGAGGATTGGAAATGTATTCAATGTTAATAATGTATATTTTCTAATCATAGAAAATAAGGAAATATGACTATATATATATATGTATGTTGGATGATTTGATCGATAATTCCATTTGGGAATAAGATCGTTGTTTGTACACCGACATGTTTTCATTTGGTAGTTAAATCACAGACTATCAAAGTTTTTCCCATTTTAACGTTGTTAATATGGAGAGACCGGTTGGATTCTTATCCGAAGAACCACTCCGTATTGGCATAAATGTTGCGAATCAAGTATGCTGAACATATTGAAGACAGAGTAAAGTGCAAGGGATGTTGTATAAATCTTAGAAAATGATTGCCTAAGATGCGTGTACTGAATAGTGCCTTCGGTTTCGTTCAATCCCAGAACAAACGTAAATGGACGAATGTCTAACAAAGTATTTCCAATAATCGAATGGGTTGGGCTGTACAAATATATATGGTGGCAACGGATTTATTCCCTTAGCATAATATCCAGAATCTATTTGTGCAAACCCAACTAATGATTAACGGATCTGATAATGTGGCATTCAAAGTAATTGTGTTATCAATGGAAGGTAGATAAGCGTAGCTAAGTCGGTAATAAATCGGGCAGGCAGCATGGCTAAGTCGGTCGCTCCGAAGTATGGTGTATGATCACCTATCTAGAGAATATTCATTTGCTTCTTTAATCTATCAATGCTGTCCCATATATATACGGGAAACGGATGCTGATCCCATCCGTTGGTGATATACATTCGATACGCTCAAGCTAAATGAGTGGTCGGTCATGTGTGGCTGAGTTGCGAGATGTTCTTGTTGAACTCCAGTTATCGTTCCTAGAGTACACTGATCGAAAGGTGGTTCCATACCTTCATAGTTGGAAATCCATTACCCAATACGTGCTTGTGGTTTTGATTGTATACTGTATATGTAGAACGTGAGATGAAAGCGCTTCTGCTAGATGATTTATATATTGTGGTTGATAGACATTATTATAATATCAAAAGGTTTTTGATATAAAGATATTTTGGATTCTCATAAGAGAAAAACCCGTTCCGTTATGCGGCGTGGTCTTATGAGATATCGTTTACTTGTTCAAACTGTTTTAAAACTGTTTTACTCACACCAGTCCCATGACTGACCCGGAGTTTATTTTGTTTGTTTTCCCTAAACTCTTGGGTGCCTAATTTGTACGGGCAGTCAAGTAGTCGGGATTTTACAGATATACTTGGAGAGCTTGGAGCAGGAGGCTTCAGGATTCTATAGCTATTATTATTTCCGCTGTGTTGTAAGTGTTGTACTCTGATAAGTGTTATGGTATACATACTGTTTTGTATCTCAAAAATTATGTTATATTTTATTCGTCCCGCTGTGAGATTCGTGTTTACTCTGATGATGATGTTCTACTTCTTCTTCTATTCTATAAGTTTCTATCTTAACTATTCTCACCCTCTAACTTCTTTCATTAACTATTCGGTTATTTTCGATCCTTGGATGTTCGATATGTGTTGTATATCAGATAACTAAGATCGTCAAAATCCGGATCGTTACAATAAATCCTATCCAATTTTGGTTCTCACACCAATCAATTGGAAATATATAAATATCACTCCTTCGAAACTCGAATACAAATGCTGATGATGCTATAGCGATCGTCAGGACCATCTCTGGGCGAATAAAGTGTGATTCTATATCTATCCGGTATATTAAAACTTTGAATATACGTTTGCAAGGCGTATATGCAAATTCTTTATATATTGGATTGTCCAAATTCATTTAAAATAAATATTCAAATACATATAATACGATTTAAATTTTCAAAACAAAAATTGTTTTCATTTTTATAAATATACTCTTCACACTCATTCTAGGATACTATTGATCCTATCTCTAACGAGTCATTCTCAATGGATATTACTAATCCAATCTCTGATGAATTCTTTCGTATGGTTCTAATGTGTCTTGTTCTCGAGCTCTATAAACCAGAGCTCTGATATGAACTGAAATGACCCGAAATTCCCCGTGAAGGAAAGCACGGATTGAGTTGAGAACAAAACGAACCAGAATACAAACAGAAGAACATTTCATTGCTTACTACAATAATTCCATCAGAATACAAGAATATACAGAGTATGAAAAATCATATACATTATATCAATATCAGAGGTTTAAATTACATTTAAATACATAGTAGCGGAAAACAATACAAAACACAACTGAATAGAATATAGAGATACAGAGCTTTCGGATATCATTCCAGCTGTAAACCAGGTTCCTATGAATATAAATCCGCAAAACCAAAACTACTGGCTGCCCATGTGGAAAATAGGGGCACCCAGAGTTTAGGATAAAACAATAAACTCCAGGTCAATCATGTGACTGGGGTGAGAACTAAAATAGTTATTTGAAACTTTAATTTAAAATATAATAAATCAAGGGACCACGCCGTATAACACGGAACGTGTTTCCTCCCAAGAATACTAGTACATAGAATAAACAACGCAATGCTTTTTGGAAAAATGAAGCTATTATAAGACCCAGGTCCCATCACACAATGCAACACAAGCCGGAGGATAGGGTTTTTACCTTATAATAACCAAACAAGCTTGATCCGTGAAATTTCATATTTTATTATTACTATAAGTGTATAGTGTCAAAACATTTTCAATCATAAGTGTCAACTATAGACGACATAAGTGCCCCATACCACTATGTCGCCATACTAGGGCTCTACAAATAAAACCAAAATGTCACGTATTGGAAATTGGATTTCCGTCATGAGTCGAGGCCAGGGGCAAGCTCCTCACCGCTTTGGGACACACTAGCAAATGCTCCAGGATCTCCCGCAGAAGACCCATGGATCTTCAGGGCCGATCCTCCCTTACGTTTGTGGATTAGTTATTCCTGAACACACGTTTCCCGGCCCAAATGGGCCTATATATCGAGGCGCCTCGCATTCCAACATCCACAAGGGTATAATAATCAACGATGTCAGGGCTAGTAAAACGCTAACACCACCCATAGCTAGAAAGAAATGTCGTGCTCTCCCTGCAGTCCTTATCCCGTTTTTGACTCATACCGAGGTGTGAGGCTCGCGAATCAATGATATACACAAAGCTACGCTCTATCAAAGCCGTGCTTTGATCATCAACCACAAGACTCTGCTTTTCAACAAAAGCCTTGATCACTACATCTCAGCATGCCACACGGGCAATTCATGCCATGCGACTGATATCTATCGATATATAACCTCTGAGCTCATATGTCTCAGAGAAGGGCGTTAAGCAAGAGAATAAATTCTCCGTTGCATAACAGATATACATTTAATAGAAATCAATCAACACAGAATAAATTCCAATGTCATACACACAATCCATTTACATGTCTGTTATGGGTCTGAACGAACCCGGAGTGTAACAACCCGAAAATCTGGGCCAGTTTAAAATTTTTATTTTGGCAATTTAAGCGAATTTTGAACATTTAAAATGGATTATTTATAAATATTATCGACGAGAAATTTATTTTGAATAGAATTCGACGTATATATTATATACGTCGTCGTTAGAATATAATAATTATATATAATTATAAAATGGAATTGAAAATGGCGCGGTAGTTCGATAATTCGATTTCAAACTTCAATTGAATGTACCGGGTGCAAAACAATCCGAATTTTAGTGAAACCAAAAATCATAGGATCTAATTGATGATATCTTTCCAATGAATCTGAAAAATTGATATTTCATAGCGGGAATCAAAAGATATGTTCAGTTGAAAATTCTGAATAATCGCTATGGAATTCAGGCCCTTAAAAATGGGAATTTTGCAAACGACCTCGGATTTCGACGAAACCACTTTTGTTGGGTCCGTGATGTCAAATTATTGCTAGGTTTCAAATTTCATAATTTTTTGATTCAATATGTGAGTGTGGCAAACGAAAATGTGTTTGACCATTTTCAGTTGATTTTAATCGACAGGAAAATGGCCATTTTTCCTACGGTCTCGGAATTCGACGAAACTAGTTTTGTTAGGACCGTATCGTCAATACAAAGCTAGAAAATATTTTTTTGGAATTTTTAGAGTTAGTATGTAGCCCCGGTAAATTGAAATGCGCGTTCAAATTCAATATATATAAGTATATGTTGATTTTGACGAAAACTGATTGTAACAGCCGATTCAGCTTACGATACATATCCCATTGTGTTCGGAATGGGGTGAAACGCTATGGACGACAGGCGGTGGGCCTCGTTTCAAGGTCAAAATAAAAAGTCAACTTTTCTTGTAATTAAATAATATAAAATTAAAAATCTCTCTTCCTTTTAGCTCCTATGCCCCCCCCCCCCGTTCATATCCGATTCAACAGAAAAGAAGAAAAAAAATGGAGAAGGAAGCGGAGAGGAGCCGCTGCTCCTCCCCTCATCGCCGTCGCGGTGGCGCAGCCCCCCTCGCTCTGTCAATCGCCCAAGACCCCGTCCACCCCCCTTTGAGCTCTCGAAGCCGGCGCCCAAGAATCACGCCCAAATCCGAACGGAAATCGAGACCGCCGACCACCCAGCCCCTGCGCAACCCCCTGGCGCCGCCCTGCTCCCACCAGCGAACCCCTACCGCTTCCTCTCCGCCCTGAGCCCCCATTTCAGCCTGTAAGCTTCTTTTTCTTTGATGTTTATTTATTTATTTTTACTCATATTTAATTAATGTAATCAGTTTTAGGTAAAATAAAAAAACAGTTCCTATCTAGAACATTATTGTTAAGATCTGAAAATTTTAATTTAAAAAGAATTGATTTTTATAAGTAGCATTGATTTTTAATGACAAAGACTATATGAAGTTAGGATTTTTAATATTAAAAATATGATTTTTATATAATGTAGATATTAAAAATATAATTTTTATATAATGTAGATATTAAAAATATGATTTTTATATAATGTAGATATTAAAAATATGATTTTTATATAATGTAGATATTAAAATATAATTTTTATCTATATAGTAGCATTGTAAAAATAGAATTTTTATCTATATAGTAGCGTTGTAAAAATAGAATTTTTATCTATATAGTAGCGAAGTAAAAATTCGATTTTTATATATTGAATAGCGAAGTAAAAATTCGATTTTTATATATTGAATAGCGAAGTAAAAACTCGATTTTTATACATTGAATAGCGAAGTAAAAATTCGATTTATATATATGTAGTGACTACGGGCAGCGAAAGTGACAAAAGGCGAGAACGATGAAGATTTCTCTAAATGAAGAGTCGTGGAGTTAGGATAGCAATCGGTGAGAATTTCTCACTCTTCAATTTCATTTTCTAGTTATATATATATATATATATATATATATATATATATATATATATATACTAGGATGCAGACGGTGCTTAGCAGCACCCGACACTCGTCATCCACAGACCATGGATGGCTTGTTTGTTTAATTGATGTGTTGTGAAATTTGTTTGTGTTGTTGATGTGAAATCGATAATATAAATTAATGTGTTGAAATAAATTAATTATCGTTGAAAATATAATTTTTAACGTGAATGTGAATAAAGGAATATTTATAAACAAATCGGCCGATTTGTTTATATACACTGATTTGACTGATATTGATTGGGTCGATAAATTTTACACATCGCCCAATTGCACAAATAGAAATCTGTGTTTGTTGATTTGAAACCCCACACGGGTGTTGGGATGATATTTGGCGCACACTAATCCCAATTATTTCATTGTATGTCGATCGATTGGTCGACAAGCTATGTAAGCGTTGATTATTTATATTCGATGCTTATGCAGTTGTGTGGTGCACCTTGGATGATGGTTGATTGGTTATCGTTGCTATTATATACATGTGTTGTATGGAATCCACATAATTAACAGTATATGGTGATTGATTGGGCCTCATTCCAATTAGGAAAATAATGAATATTATAAAAGAAAATTCATGTGTTGAATATAAAAATAGTCATGTGTTGACGATGTTCATGTGTTGAAAATATTCGTGTGTTGAGTAAAATATCTTAATAATAAAATTTACATCTTCATCATATTTAAAATTAGAACTACTTCACGGTGGAGTCTAATTAAAAAATCAAACGATAGATACCATGATTTTATAAAATATTTTACATAACAAAAATAGTCGTGTGTTGAAAGAAATATAGATTCATGTGTTGAACGGAATAAATATTCATTTGTTGAATAGAATAAAGAAGTTTTTGAAAAATATAAAGCCGTGTTGATTAGAGTTGCGCTATTTTGACGTGAACGATATTTATATCGATTTTATACGTTTTATAATGAATATTGAAAAGTGATTTCAAAATTTAATATTTTGAAATGAAATTCAAATTAAATTAGATTAAAATTCCAATTGAAATTTTATTAAATCAATTTGAAATGAATTCGAATCGAATAGAAAATTAATTCGATTCGAATTGAATAGAAAGTGAATTTGAATTCAAATTGAATAGAAAGCGAATTTGAATTCGAACTGAATAGAAATGAATTCAAATTGAATTAAATTGAAATTGAATTAAAAACGAATTGAAATCGTTTTGAATGAAATTTAAAACGAACTGAAATTGAATTGAAATCAATTTGAAATGAATTCGAATTGAATTAAATAGAAGGTAAATTCAAATTGAATTGAATTGAAACGAATTAGAATTTGAATTGAATTGAAACGAATTTGAATTCGAATTAAATAAAATTGAAATGAATTCGAATTGAATTGAAATCAAATCGATTTGAAATTGAAGATGAAGTTGAAATTATTTTGAAATGAATTTAGAACTATTTAGAAAATTCGTTTTAAAAGGAAATCGACGAAATATATATATAATATATATATATATATATATATATATATATTATATATATATATATAATGGCCTGAATAGAACGCGCCACGCCGCGGCAGTTCGTGAATTTCGACCATTGACTTCGAATTGACGTTGCGGGAGATCCTTCCGTCGGATTCTCCTAAAACCGGAACCGTTGGGTTCGTATCGAAAAGAGCTTTCCAATGAATATTAGAAATGTGAAATCTAACGACTGGATTTGGAATTATGTCCAAATCAAATTTGGAAAAGGTCGTTGTATGTGCAGTTCAATGGCCATTGATGGAAATCAACTGTACGGGCCTTGATAAAATTAATAAAAGTATTGATAATTTGTGTAAAATCATAAGAAATGATTTGGAAAAAATTAGGCTGAAAAATTCCATATTTGAAAGGATAAAAATAGATTTTTATCGAAATGAACTAGTTTTGAACTAGAATTAAAATTAATTTATTTTTGAAATAAATAAATTAAATTTGAAAGTGATTTTAAAAATGATCAATATTCACAATACGTGGATTGGACGGGAGTTGAATCGAAATTATCTTCGGAATATTTCGAAGTTGGATTTCATGACTATACAGATATTGTTATGGGAATTTGAAAGATATATTTTATATCGTTATTTCCAATACGATATTTGTTGGTTTCAAAATTTGATATTGAATATAAGCCGGTATATTTTCTATTCAGAGCCTTGTATTTAATATCAAATGTGATTTGGGTTTATCGTGAATCGTGTTTTAGATGACATTGGTTCTTTAACCCCGTTAAAGGCAGGTTATTGATTTTTGAAGAGATTGAAACTAAGTGGAGATTTAATGAATCTTTAATTAGATTAAAATGTGAATTGATAATTTAAATTATCAATTCTGAAAGGTGATCGAGAATGGAGCACCACCAGTTTTGCTCCAAAGCGATAGTTAAATCTTTAATTAGATTTGAACGTGAAATGGTAATTAATTTTACCGATAACACCGTGGTGTTAGATGTGGAGTATTACCAGTTTTCTCCATGGGATATATAGGTTGGGATTGGGAAATAAAATAAATGATTACTTCGGTGTGGTTCGCTAATCCCGACTAGTTTGAAATGATATCCAAAGGAAGATTAAAGAATAAATTTAGAAGAATTTATCTTGTATAAAATTAATGGGAACCTTTCCCTAAGAATGTGACTTTGTGGATAAAAGAATATTCTGAATTGGAATGAGGCGTTGGTTGTGTGTGTGTAACATTTGTTTATCATATACGTGGGTTATTCAGAAAGGCCGGGTTATACCCATTCTGAATAACCGATTCGACGGGATGTCGAAGATGAAAACGGTGGTTGAAGACCGGAAGTCTTCACATCGTTTGGGTGATTACTGATGATCTCGATTGGGCTGTACATCCAAGATGAGGGAAACAGTTGGTGATCGTCCAGACGTACCTGGAGATCAATGGATATGCGAGGAAAGTGCCTCCGGTTTCGTTCAGACCCAGAACGAACTTGTAAATGGATTGTGTGTCTGACGTTGGATTTTATTCTGTGTTGATTGATCTCTATTAAATATACATCTGTTTGGCAGCGGAGAATTTATTCTCTTACTTAACGCCCTTCTCTGAGACGTACGAGCTCAGAGGTTGTATATCGATGGACATCAGTCGCATGGGGTGAATTGCCAGTGTGGCACGCGTAAGTGGCAATTGATCAGGGCTTCTGTTGAAAAGCAAAGTCTTGTGGTTGATGATCAAAGCACGGCCTGTGTGGCGCAGCTTTGTGTATAACGTGAATTCGCTAGCCTCACACCTCGGTATGAGTCAAAAACGGGATAGTGACTACAGGGAGAGCACGACGTTTCTTTCTAGCTAGGGTGGTGTCAGTGACCTACCAGCCCTGACATTTATATACTTTTCACCTGTGTGGTTGTTGGATACGAGGCGCCTCGGATATAGGTCTGTAAGGACCGGGAAACGTGTGTTCAGGAATAATTATTCCTCAAAAGTAAGAGAGGACCGGCCCTGAAGATCCAAGGATCATAGTGGGGTCCTGGAACATTTGCTAGAGTGTCTCGAACGTGAAGAGGAGCTTGCCCCTTGCCTCGACTCATGACGGAAATCCAATTTCCAATACGTGATATTGCGGTTTTAATTGTAGAACTAGTATGGCGACATGATATATGGTACCCATGCCGCCTATGATTGATATTTATGATTGAAAATGTTTTGACGCTATACACTGATAATAGTATCAATTGATTTGTTTTGACGTACCAAGCATGTTTGGCTATTATAAGGGAAAACCCTATCCTCCGGCTTGCGTTGCATTGTGTGATGGGACCTGGGTCTTATAATAGCTTCATTTTTCCAAAGAGCATTGCGTTGTTTTGTTATATGCACTAGTATTCTTGGGAGGAAACCCGTTCCGTGTTATACGGCGTGGTCCCTTGAATTACTATCCTTTAAAGTAAAGTTTTAAATAACTGTTTTAGTTCTCACACCAGTCACATGACTGACCTGGAGTTTATTGTTTTAACCTAAACTCTGGGTGCCCCTATTTTCGACACGGGCAGCTAGTAGTTTTGGTTTTGCAGATTTATATTCACAGGGTCCTGATTTACAGCTGGAACGATGCTCGGAAAGCTCTGTATCCGTGTATCACTTTCAGTTGTGTTTTGTATTATTTTCCGCTGCGATGTATTTAAATGTAATTTAAATCTCTGATATTCATCCAATGTATATTATTCATTTATACTCTGTATATTCTTGTATCTGATGGAATTGTTGTAATATACAATGAAATGTTCTTCCGTTTGCGTTCTGATTTGTCCTGTTCTCAAACGATCAGGGGTTTTTCGAACGGTCTTTGTCGGTTTAACGATCGATTAGGATCGAGCGAAATTCCTTGCCGTTACAGTTGGTATAAGAGCTTTGGTTTACAGAGCTTGAGAACAAGACACATTAGAACCATACGAAAGAATTCATCAGATATTGGATTAGTAATATCCAATTAGAATGACTCGTTAGAGATGGGATCAGTAGTATCCTAGAACGAGTGTGAAGAGTATATTTTCCAAATGAAAACAATTTTGTTTTGAAAATTTAAATCGTTTTAAACGTATTTGATTATTTATTTATTTTGAATTTGGACAATCGAGTATATATAGATTTCGCGTATACGCGTCATGAACGTATAGTCGAAGTTTTAATATACTGGATATTTATAGAATCACACTCTAGTCGCCCGGAGATGATGTTGATAATGACCATGGCATCATCAATATTTATGTTCGTGTTTCGAAGGTGTGATATCTATATATTTCCATTAGACTGGTGTGAGAACCAAAACTAATACAGCTCGAATACATTGTTGTGAATTGGCATCAAAAACATGATTTCTGTATATGTATCAAAATTATGAATTTGAAACTCTAATTCACTAATTGATTGATGGTAGTGTTGTTTGTTTATTTGTTTGCTAATTTTTAGCCATTTAGCCTAATTGAATCGAATATTGAATTATATTGAAATTGGTCACATTTGCTAGCATATACATGTACTTACATTGAACAGGTCATAGCAAGGAGGCTAGAGCAGAGAATAAAATTTGTTTGCCCGACAAATATGTACATGTTTACTATAATTTACTGTTTTGTTTGGGTGATAATGATTTTATGAGCCGATTGGCTTTTTCTTTTTCTTTTTGAGATCAGAAGGCCTGTATGGCAACTTCGGGATTTTCCCGTGGCTCACGGTGCAGGGAAGGTTATGGCGAAATTTTTCGAAAATTCCGGGTGTTAGCCAAATTTTTGAAGAATTTGAAAATTCTCAGAAACTGAAAAGTTGGAGAATGGAAGCCAGATCGAACGTAGAGTTGATTGATCAAACCACTTTCGAGTTTGTTCGAATTTTGAACATTTAAAATGGATTATTTATAAATAATATCGACGGGAAATTTATTTTGAATAGAATTTGACGTATATATTATATACATCGTCGTTAGAATATAATAATTATATATAATTATAAAATGGAATTGAAAATGGCGCGGTAGTTCGACAATTCGATTTCAAACTTCAATTGAATGTACCGGGTGCAAAACAATCCGGATTTTAGTGAAACCAAAAATCATAGGATCTAATTGATGATATCTTTGCAACGAATCTGAAAAATTGAAATTTCATAGCGGGAATCAAAAGATATGTCCAGTTGAAAATTCTGAATAGTCGCTATGGAATTCAGGCCCTTAAAAATGGGAATTTTGCAAACGACCTCGGATTTCGACGAAACCACTTTTGTTGGGTCCGTGATGTCAAATTATTGCTATGTTTCAAATTTCATAATTTTTTGATTCAATATGTGAGCGTGGCAAAGGAAAACGTGTTTGACCAGTTTCAGTTGATTTTAATCGACTGGAAAAATGGCCATTTTTCCAACGGTCTCGGAATTCGATGAAACTAGTTTTGTTAGGACCGTATCGTCAATACGAAGCTAGAAAATATTTTTCTGGAATTTTTAGAGTTAGTATGTGGCCCCGGTAAATTGAAATGCACGTTCAAATTCAATATATAGAAGTATATGTTAATTTTGACGAAAGCTGATTGTAACAGCCGAATCAGTTTACGATACATATCCCATTGTGTTCGGAATGGGGGTGAAACGCTATGGACGACAGGCGGTGGGGCTCGTTTCAAGGTCGAAATAAAAAGTCAACTTTTCTTGTAATTAAATAATATAAAATTAAAAATCTCTCTTCCTTTTAGCTCCTATGCCCCCCCCCCCCCCCCCCCGTTCATATCCGATTCAACAGAAAAGAAGAAAAAAAATGGAGAAGGAAGCGGAGAGGAGCCGCCGCTCCTCCCCTCGTCGCCGTCGCGGTGGCGCAGCCCCCCTCGCTCTGTCAATCGCCCAAGACCCCGTCCACCCCCCTTCGAGCTCGCGAAGCCAGCGCCCAAGAACCCCGCCCAAATCCGAACGGAAATCGAGACCGCCGACCACCCAGCCCCTGCGCAACCCCCAGCGCCGCCCTGCTCCCACCAGCGAACCCCTACCGCTTCCTCTCCGCCCTGAGCCCCCATTTCAGCCTGTAAGCTTCTTTTTCTTTGATGTTTTTTTATTTATTTTTACTCATATTTAATTAATGTAATCAGTTTTAGGTAAAATAAAAAAATCAGTTCCTATCTAGAACATTATTGTTAAGATCTGAAAATTTTAATTTAAAAAGAATTGATTTTTATAAGTAGCATTGATTTTTAATGACAAAGACTATATGAAGTTAGGATTTTTAATATTAAAAATATGATTTTTATATAATGTAGATATTAAAAATATGATTTTTATATAATGTGGATATTAAAAATATGATTTTTATATAATGTAGATATTAAAATATAATTTTTAACTATATGGTAGCGTTGTAAAAATAGAATTTTTATCTATATAGTAGCGTTGTAAAAATAGAATTTTTATCTATATAGTAGCGAAGTAAAAATTCGATTTTTATATATTGAATAGCGAAGTAAAAATTCGATTTTTATATATTGAATAGCGAAGTAAAAATTCGATTTTTATATATTGAATAGCGAAGTAAAAATTCGATTTTTATACATTGAATAACGAAATAAAAATGTGATTTATATATATGTAGTGACTACGGGCAGCGAAAGTGACAAAAGGCGAGAACGATGAAGATTTCTCTAAATGAAGAGTCGTGGAGTTAGGATAGCAATCGGTGAGAATTTCTCACTCTTCAATTTCATTTTCTAGTTATATATATATACTAGGATGCAGACGGTGCTTAGCAGCACCCGACACCCGTCATCCACAGACCATGGATGGCTTGTTTGTGTTGTTGATGTGAAATCGATAATATAAATTAATGTGTTGAAATAAATTAATTATCGTTGAAAATATAATTTTTAACGTGAATGTGAATAAAGGAATATTTATAAACAAATCGGCCGATTTGTTTATGTACACTGATCTGACTGGTATTGATTGGGTCGATAAATTTTACACATCGCCCAACTGCACAAATAAAAATCTGTGTTTGTTGATTTGAAACCCCACACGGGTGTTGGGATGATATTTGGCGCACACTAATCCCAATTATTTCATTGTATGTCGATCGATTGGTCGACAAGCTGTGTAAGCGTTGATTATTTATATTCGATGCTTATGCAGTTGTGTGGTGCTCCTTGGATGATGGTTGATTGGTTATCGTTGCTATTATGTACATGTGTTGTATGGAATCCACATAATTAACATTATATGGTGATTGATTGGGCCTCATTCCAATCGGGAAAATAATGAATATTATAAAAGAAAATTCATGTGTTGAATATAAAAATAATCATGTGTTGACGATGTTCATGTGTTGAAAATATTCGTGTGTTGAGTAAAATATCTTAATAATAAAATTTACATCTTCATTATATTTAAAATTAGAACTACTTCACGGTGGAGTCTAATTAAAAATCAAACGATAGATACCATGATTTTATAAAATATTTTACATAACAAAAATAAGTGTTGAAAGAAATATAGATTCATGTGTTGAACGGAATAAATATTCATTTGTTGAATAGAATAAAGAAGTTTTTGAAAAATATAAAGCCGTGTTGATTAGAGTTGCGCTATTTTGACGTGAACGATATTTATATCGATTTTATTCGTTTTATAATGAATATTGAAAAGTGATTTCAAAAGTTAATATTTTGAAATGAAATTCAAATTAAATTAGATTAAAATTCCAATTGAAATTTTATTGAATCAGTTTGAAATGAATTCGAATCGAATAGAAAATGAATTCGATTCGAATTGAATAGAAAGTGAATTTGAATTCAAATTGAATAGAAAGCGAACTTGAATTCGAACTGAATAGAAATGAATTCAAAATGAATTAAATTGTAATTGAATTAAAACGAATTGAAATCGTTTTGAATGAAATTTAAAACGAACTGAAATTGAATTGAAATCAATTTGAAATGAATTCGAATTGAATTAAATAGAAGGTAAATTCAAATTGAATTGAATTGAAACGAATTAGAATTTGAATTGAATTGAAACGAATTTGAATTCGAATAAAATAAAATTGAAATGAATTCGAATTGAATTGAAATCAAATTGATTTGAAATTGAAGATGAAGTTGAAATTGTTTTGAAACGAATTTAGAACTATTTATAAAATTCGTTGTAAAAGGAAATCGATGAAATATATAATATATATATATATGTATATTATATATATAATGGCCTGAATAGAACGCGCCGCGCCGCGACAGTTCGTGAATTTCGACCATTGACATCGAATTGACGTTGCGGGAGATCCGACCGTCGGATTCTCCTAAAACCGGAACCGTTGGGTTCGTATCGAAAAGAGCTTTCCAATGAATATTAGAAATTTGAAATCTAACGGTTGGATTTGGAATTATGTCCAAATCAAATTTGGAAAAGGTCGCTGTAAGTGCAGTTCGATGGCCGTTGATGGAAATCGACTGCACGGGCCTTGATAAAATTATTAAAAATATTGATAATTTGTGTAAAATCATAAGAAATGATTTGGGAAAAATTGGGTTGAAAAATTCCATATTTGAAAGGATAAAAATAGATTTTTATCGAAATGAACTAGTTTTGAACTAGAATTAAAATTAATTTATTTTTGAAATAAATAAATTTAATTTGAAAGTGATTTTAAAAATAATCAATATTCACAATACATGGATTGGACGGGAGTTGAATCGAAATTATCTTCGGAATATTTCGATGTTGGATTTCGTGACTATACAGATATTGTTATGGGAATTTGAAAGATATATTTTATATCGTTATTTCCAATACGATATTTGTTGGTTTCAGAATTTGATATTGAATATAAGCCGGTATATTTTCTATTCAGAGCCTTGTATTTAATATCAAATGTGATTTGGGTTTATCGTGAATCGTGTTTTAGATGATATTGGTTCTTTAACCCGGTTAAAGGCAGGATATTGATTTTTGAAGAGATTGAAACTAAGTGGAGATTTAATGAATCTATAATTAGATTAAAAGGTGAATTGATAATTTAAATCTTTAATTAGATTTGAACGTGAAATGGCAATTAATTTTACCGATAACACTGTGGTGTTAGATGTGGAGTATCACCAGTTTTTCTCCATGGGATATATAGGTTGGGATTGGGAAATAAAATAAATAATTACTTCGGTGTGGTTCGCTAATCCCGACTAGTTTGAAATGATATCCAAAGGAAGATTAAAGAATAAATTTAGAAGAATTTATCTTGGATAAAATTAACGGGAACCTTTCCCTAAGAATGTGATTTTGTGAATAAAAGTATATTCTGAATTGGAATAAGGCGTTGGTTGTGTGTGTGTAACATTTGTTTATCATATACGTGGGTTATTCAGAAAGGCCGGGTTATACCCATTCTGAATAACCTATTCGACGGGATGGCGAAGATGAAGACGGTGGTTGAAGACCGGAAGTCTTCACATCGTTTGGGTGATTACTGATGATCTCGATTGGGCTGTACACCCAAGATGAGGGAAACAGTTGGTGATCGTCCAGACGTACCTGGAGATTGATGGATATGCGAGGAAAGTGCCTCCGGTTTCGTTCAGACCTAGAACGAACTTGTAAATGGATTGTGTGTCTGACATTGGATTTTATTCTGTGTTGATTGATCTCTATTACATCTGTTTGGCGGCGGAGAATTTATTCTCTTGCTTAACGCCCTTCTCTGAGACGTACGAGCTCAGAGGTTGTATATCGATGGACGTCAGTCGCATGGGGTGAATTGCCAGTGTGGCACGCTAAGTGGCAATTGATCAGAGCTTCTGTTGAAAAGCAAAGTCTTGTGGTTGATGATCAAAGCATGGCCTGTGTGGCGCAGCTTTGTGTATAACGTGAATTCGCTAGCCTCACACCTCGGTATGAGTCAAAAACGTGATACTGACTTCAGGGAGAGCACAACGTTTCTTTCTAGCTAGGGTGGTGTCAGTGACCTACCAGCCCTGACATTTATATACTTTTCACCTGTGTGGTTGTTGGATACGAGGCGCCTCGGATATAGGTCTGTAAGGACCGGGAAACGTGTGTTCAGGAATAATTAATCCTCAAAAGTAAGAGAGGACCGGCCCTGAAGATCCAAGGATCATAGTGGGGTCCTAGTACATTTGCTAGTGTCTCGAACGCGGAGAGGAGCTTGCCCCTTGCCTCAACTCATGACGGAAATCCAATTTCCAATACGTGATATTGCGGTTTTAATTGTAGAACTAGTATGGCGACATGATATATGGTACCCATGCCGCCTATGATTGATATTTATGATTGAAAATGTTTTGACACTATACACTGATAATAGTATCAATTGATTTGTTTTGACGTACCAAGCATGTTTGGCTATTATAAGGGAAAACCCTATCCTCTGGCTTGCGTTGCATTGTGTGATGGGACCTGGGTCTTATAATAGCTTCATTTTTCCAAAGAGCATTGCGTTGTTTTGTTATTTGCACTAGTATTCTTGGGAGGAAACCCGTTCCGTGTTATACGGCGTGGTCCCTTGAATTACTATCCTTTAAAGTAAAGTTTTAAATAATTGTTTTAGTTCTCACACCAGTCACATGACTGACCTGGAGTTTATTGTTTTAACCTAAACTCTGGTTGCCCATATTTTCGACACGGGCAGCTAGTAGTTTTGGTTTTGCAGATTTATATTCACAGGGTCCTGATTTACAGCTGGAACGATGCTCGGAAAGCTCTGTATCTGTGTATCACTTTCAGTTGTGTTTTGTATTATTTTCCGCTGCGATGTATTTAAATGTAATTTAAATCTCTGATATTCATCCAATGTATATTATTCATTTATACTCTGTATATTCTTGTATCTGATGGAATTGTTGTAATATACAATGAAATGTTCTTCCGTTTGCATTCTGATTTGTCCTGTTCTCAAACGATCAGGGGTTTTTCGAACGGTCTTTGTCGGTTTAACGATCGATTAGGATCGAGCGAAATTCCTTGCCGTTACACGGAGGCACTTTATACCTCACATATCCATCGATCTCCAAATACGTCTAGACGATCACCAACCGATTCCCTCCTCTTGGGTGTACAGCCCAATCAAGATCATTAGTAATTATCCAAACGATGTAAAGACCTCCAGTCTTCCACCACCGTCTTCATCTTCAACTTATCGTCGAAACAGTTATTCAGAATGGGTATAAACCCGGCCTTTCCGAATATCTCGCGTATATAATAAACAAGTGCTATAAAACACAACATATGCCTCATTCCAATTCTGAATATTCTTTTATTCAAATATTCACATTCTTTGGGGAAAGGTTCCCATAAATTTTATCAAAGATAAATTCTTTTAAATGTATTCTGTAATCTTCCTTTCGATGTCATTTCAAACCATATCCTGTCTTTAACTGGGTTAAAGAACCAATGTCCTTTAAATCACGATTCACGATAAACCCAAAATCCAATTTGATATTAAATACAAGGCTCTGAATAGAAAATATATCGGCTTATATTCAATATCAAATTCTGAAACCAACAAATATTGTATTGGAATAACGATATGTATATCTTCCAAATTCCTCCATAATATCCGTATAATCACGAAATTCAATATCGAAATATTCTGAAGATAATTTCGATTCAAATTCATTCCAATTCATATATTGGTAATTTTGGTTATATTTAAAACCATTTCAAACCAAATTTATTTATTTTAAAAATATTGGATTTATTATTCTATTTCAAAACTAGATCATTTCGATAATAAAATATATTTTTATCTTTTCAAATAGGGAGTTTTTCATCCCAATTCTTCCCTAATCTATTATTATGATGTTACACATTTTATTGATATTTTTAATTATTTTATCAACGCCCATACAGTCGATTTCTACAAACGGCCATCGAACTGCACTTACGGCGACCTTTTCCAAACTTGATTTGGACATAATTCCAAATCCATCCATCAAATTTCATATCTCTAATATTCATTGGAAAGATCTTTTAGATACGAACCCAACGGTTCCAGTTTTAGGAGAATCCGACGGTCGGATCTCCCGTAATGTCCATTCGAAGTCAATGGTCGAAATTCGCGAACTGCCGCAGCGCGGCGCGTTCTATTCAGGCCATTATATTATATTATATATATATATATATAATATGTATAATATATATTTCGTCGACTTCCCTTGAAAACGTATTTTATAAATCATTTTAAATTCGTTTTCAAAACAGTTTCAACTTCATCTCCAATTACAAATCAAAATTGAATTTTCCATTATAAATTCATTTCAAATTGATTTCAATTGAATTTCAATTTCAATTCATTTTGAATTCATTTTAAATTAATTTCAATTCAATTTCAATTTCAATTTCAATTCAATTTCAATTCGTTTTGAGTTCATTTTAAATCGATTTCAATTCAATTTCCAATTCAAATCAAATTTGAATATTCTATATCAATTCAATATTTTCAAAACATCAGATTTTGAGATCACTATTTGTCTTTATAAAACGAATAAAATCAACCAAATTCCCGTTCGTGTTAAAATGGCATTTAACTACTTAACACAACTTCACATTTCAATATTCACTGAATATTATTTTAAAATATTCGTTAATTCTGATCTGGAATCAGACTCCATCGATTACCATATAATTTCAGGTATATGGATTTCATCCAATACATGTACACAACGAAAAAGATAAACGATCAACCATCATCCAACGTGCATTCTACACTGTATAAGCATTAGATATAAATATTCAACGCTTATACAGCCTGTCAATTAATCGATCGACATACAACTAATTATTGGGACTAGTGTATGTCTTATATCATCCCAATACCCGTGTGGGGTTTCAATCAACAAATAATGAATTTTATTTGTGCTGTTGGGCGATGTGTAAAATTTATCGTCTCAATCAATATCAGTCAAATGTGTGTACATAAACAAATCGTATGATTTGTTTATAAATATTTATTTATTTCATATACACGTTAAAAATTATATTTTTAACTATAAAATATTTTATTCCATTCCACATCAGACAATCAATTTTTACCGCACAAACAAACAAGCATACAAGCCGTCCATGGTCTGTGGACGACGGGTGTCGGGTGCTACTAAGCACCATCTGCATCCTAGTATATATTTTAACTAGAAAATAAAATAAAAGTTAGGAGTTCTCACCTAGAAGCTAAACCAAACGTCGTGACTCTTCATATGTAGAAAATCTTCGCCGTGTTTTCAACGTAATCTGTTTTCACACAGTTCATTAAAAAAAATCATATTTTCAATTCGCTAACTTTACATATAAAAATCATATTTTTAATTCGATGATGTAAAAATCACATTTTTACATTGCCATCCAAACGATAAAAATCGTAGTTTTACTTTGCTACATACATAAAGATCAAATTTTTACTATCTGTACAATATATAAATCATATTTTTATTTTCTCTATAATATAAAAATCATATTTTTATTATCTCTATAATATTAAAAACATATTTTTATTCCTCCTATATTTGTAAAAATGCTATTTTTATCCTAATCAAAATAATATTTTTATCTACTACAAATAATATTTTCATATCGCTATATTATATTTAAAAATCAAATCTTTTAACAAATAAAAATCCAATCTTTTAATCTATAAAAATCTAATCCTTTCTTCGCTTTCATACAAATAAAATCCAATTTTATTTATTAACTGAAAATCACTACTTTTATTTTATACACTAAAACATTAAACAAATAAAGAGAAATCAGTAAAAACTCACTGTTTGGGCGTTGACGAGGGGCAGTGGTGTGGTTGGCCAGCGCAAGCGCGGCAGCGGTCTTAATGGAGGGTTTCGTGGTGGTTTGTGGTCTTGAGGGGGTTTGGATCTCAAACTGATGAAAGGAAGAGAGGAGGAGATGCAGAGGGTGGTCTAGGGCCAGCAGCGGTGGCGCTGGAGTGTGGCGGGAGTCCCTGGCGGTGGGCGCGGCAGAGCAGCAGGCCAAGGGGGGTGTTGGAGCGAGTTTGGGGCTTTTGGGGTGGCCGCGTGGGTCGAGGAGAAGGAAGAAGGGGAGAGAGGGTCGGGGGGCAACGCCAGCGCTGGCGGCGCGCTGCTGGGAGGAACGCGGGTCCTCCTTCGTCTTCTTCTTTTTTATTTTATTTGATTTGAACGGAAGGGGTTGACTGAGAAGATAGAAGGATGGGGGGTTTATTTAATTTATATATATTTTATTATTTTAAACATTCAAAAACAACTTTTTATTTCGAACTCGAAGTTGAACCCACCGACTGTCGTCCATAGCTAATTACCCCCATTCCGAACACAATGGGATATGTATCGTAAGCTGATTTGATCAATTCGATCAATTTTCGTTAAAATCTACATATTGAATTTGAATGCACATTTAAATGTACCGGGGCCACATAAGGACTCTAAAAATTCCCGAAAAATATTTTCTAGCTTCATATTGACGATACGGTTCTAAAAAAACTAATTTCACCATATTCCGAGACAGTTTGAAAAATGGCCATTTTCTGGTCGATCGAAATTGACTAAAACCATCAAAACACGTTTTACTTCGGCACGCTCACATATTGATTCAGAAAATTACGAATTTCGGAATATAGCAATAACTTGACATCCCGGATCCAACAAAAGTGGTTACATCAAAAACGGAGGTCGTTTGCAAAATTTCCATTTTAAGGGCCAAAATTCCATAGCGACTATTCTGAAATTTCAGCTGGGCATAACTTTTTATCCCCGCTATTAAATTTCAATTTTTCAGATTCGTTGGAAAGATATTCTCAATTAGATTCTAATATTTTTGGTTTCGCTAAAATCCGTTTTATTTTGAATCCTGCACATTCATTTGAAATTTGAAATCGAATTTTCAAACTACCGCGCCATTTCCAATTCCTTTTATAATTATAAATAAATATTTATATTCTAACGTTGATTCAAATAAATATATATGTTCTAATTCTATTCAAAATAAATTTCTCATCGTTATTATTTAAAATAATTCATTTTAAATATTCAAAATTCGCTAAAATTGCCAAAATAAAATTTTTAAATTGGCTCGGATTTTCCGGGTTATTACATTCCAAACATTGGAACTCCAACACAGCTGCGGTTTTCAATGAACACTCCCACGGAGGTCCAGCGCCTTCGCGACTTTCAAATGGACACTCCCAAGGAGTTCCAGTACCATCATCACTTTCGAATGGAAGGTATTCCTCGTATCGTTGTTTTTTTTTTTTTGAAAACATACGATACTATATATGTATAGTACTTCATTTTGAATCACATTTATATAAATATACATTTACATAAATTTTCCAAATCTCATTTTAAGTACGTCATTCTCATATAAATCCACATTATATAAGGTTATCAGTTCACCTCAATTAAATTCCAAATCAATAATTTGTACATATATAATTCATATATAATATATGTGTCAAAATTCCTATCAAAATATTTGTATATCGATAATCTCCAAAATTCTCCTTTCGAGATCAAATTAAATTAATTCAAAACGATTCGAGTATTCAATTTGGGTTTCACATTACGATTATCAATATTCAATTGAGTTTATACGTTCGATCATTTTGGATCTTAATTTGTTCAGACTGGATATATACATTTATCGATAAAACTAATTTTGGAAAAATAACAGCTTAATGTAAAATTAACTTGAATAAATAGATAGATTATGTTTTTAAAAAATGGGTTTGAAATATATATATATATATATGTATGTATATGTATATATGCTTTGTAAAATAACTAGCTTGATATACAGTAGATTTAAATAAATAGATAGCTTCAGAAAATCAGTTAAATGATTATATAGGTTTTGCAAAATGGTTTGAAGTAAGTTTGAAAATTTTGTTTGAAAACAAAAGATAAGTAGGCCTAAAACAAAATAATTTAAATAATTTTAACAATTCTAATATCATAATTTCAAGTAAATTAGCTTTATAATAAATACTACTCTAAAAAAAATTAATCCAATCCAAATTAGTTATCCAAAATTCAAAATCTTAACTATTGTTGGTTCCAAATTCGAGATTAAACTCAATTTAACCTCAAATCCAATTCATTCTCATTCTACTCATATCTAAGGTTCAAATTAGCTCCATACTTGAGTTTGCATTTTCAATTTCAATCAAGTTCAAAACTTAAATCACAATTTCAATTATACTCCAAATTGAATTAATTATTCAAATTTACAATCAAATTCCTATGAGCATATAAAGATATAGCTCAAAATTCAAATCTCGTTTAAAATAATCAAATTTATTCACTAAGTTGAAAATCAAACTCCTACTCAATTTATTGAAAATTTGGATTCAGTAGTTTTCTTCGAGATACTCATTCGAGGTATACATATTATATTATCCGATTACAATAGGATAGATATCATTCAACTCATACTCGAGATTCAATTCCAGTTTTTTTTTCCTTCGATCATTCAAAAATATACATATTTACATATCAAAATGAAGATGTCATTTATTTTCCTTTTTGAAAATATTTTCGAAAGTTACTTCAATATTTTCCGAATATACTAGTATATATCACCAGTATTTTTCAAAACCTAAGAAATCAGTATCAAAATTTTCCGGAATCAATTTCTCAAACTTGTAGTCGAGACAATATCCTTTTTTATGCATGACTAAATTAATTTTATTCTATAATTTATCTTTATTCGAAATACACTTTTTAATTTTTTTTAATAGTTCAACATCCTTATATTTATTCATTCATTCATCATACATCTTATTAAATTTTAGCAACCATTTGTTCTCACAATAAGTATTTTCAAAATACTCGATTCAAATTCTATTAGTAAATAATTTATTAATTCGTTTAGCTTATATTCGTATTTCCGACAACCACGGTAACTTGACAATGGATTCCAAAAAAGGATAATAATTTTGACAGTTCCAAGATTTTCAAGCACGAACGGTTCGAATCGATAACCGTAGGATGACAGCAAGTCGAGGCAACAAACACAACAACAAACAAACGACGAAATTTTATTTTTGAAACATTCATTTCTATTCAAATTTTATTCAATTATTTCCAATTTCAATGCAATTCATTTACAAATTTCAATTCATACTTTACGAACCATAAAAATGTCGTTTATTCGAATTTCGCTTATATATCCCCGTTCATATTAACTTATCAAACGTGTTATTAAATATATCCAAACATTTTCAAATATTTATCCGCACGGTTTCAATTATTTCTCGACGTTAGATTGGAATCATATAGTCATCCCATTTTCGAAACTCGAAAACAAATTTCTAATGATGTTGAATTATCTTTAAGCGACTAGAATGTGATTCTATAACTGTCCAATATGCATAAGACTTTGTACATACGCTGGCCAGGCGTATATTCAAAATCCGTACATACCCGACAGTCCAACTTCGACGTCGATAAAATACTCACTCTTATCATAAGTCATATTTCAAAAATAATTACTCTTTTCAAACTGTTTATTTAAATTTCAAAATAATTTACAATTTCAAAATACGCTCTCTCTACAGTGATTCTGCTGATAATTCTACTCATTCTAAAGTATTGCTACTCTATCTCTAATGAGGTTTTAAACCTGACAAGCCAAGCTTTTTAAACCTCGCTCTGATACCAACTACAACGACCTGTGTAACGACCCGCATTCTACGCATCGGAGGATCGTAGAATATTTATTTCTTTTCCATATGAGGTCGTATGATCATATAAATTTAGGGGATGACTATTGGGGTCATTTCCCATGTTCGCGAATTTTGTCGATTTTTAAATGACCGTTTTGCCCCTAGCAAATCTTGTTTTGCCTATAACTTTTGATTGGTAAGGAGTTTTGACCTAAAATCACTTCCATTGGATTTAAATGATGGTTTAGCTTTCCATAGAGTGGTCAAATTAGCCAAACGGACTTATCGTTTGGGAGATATGGCTGAAATAAAGTTTGGGAGGTGAAAAACAGCTTAATCGGGCCTAATTAAGGTAATTAGCAGTTAGGCCCATAACCCATTTCTGAAGTAGAGTTATGGGAGGGCTGATAGGACTAGGGGATTCAGTTTTTATTCATTTTTCCAACCTCCATTTACAACCTTGAAACCCTAGCAATGGCCTCCACCTTCTAAATTCATCCGAAACCACTTTCTAATCACTTATTAGCTTAATCTACACCAAATCAAGGAAGATTAGTACCAAATCAAAGTTGGAGTTGTGTTGCATAGGAATTCGACCCAATACAGTAGAGAAGTTCAGATCTATAATTCATTCGTGGCAAAGGTGAGTGTTTTGCATTGTTTTTCACTAATTACAGCTAATTAGGGGTAATTAGGGTTAATTAGCAAAATTATGCATGTTAAAATTCTATAAAAAAAAATATGTAAAAATTCTTAAATATTATTTTAGGGCTCTGATAAAAATTTGGGTCAATTTGGACATGTTTTGCTAATTGTATGCTTAAATCATGATTAAGGGGACTAAGGGAAAACCATAGATTTGGGTATGCTTGATCCATATATACATGTTAAATCGTTATTTTGGTGTTTATGGTTGATTATACATGTTACTATTACTGTTTGGAATGTTTCGTGATTTCCTAGAACTGTTAGGTTGGTCGAAAACGCCATCCTGTGGCGTAAGCAATTGCTAAAAATAGGTGTAGAGAAGGGGACCGGATCGGGTTCGTGACCCCTGAACCAAACCGATTGTGGCCACCCCGTTATGAGCCACTCCAGTACCCGAACCGACCCGCTCGTGACACATGTTCCTCGACCCGGTCTGGAAGACATCAACGAGATGGACTAATGGAGAGAGGCGACCGAACCGGAATGCCTCGAGCCACTTCGAGGGGAGCATCACGACCCGAAGCCATTTCAAGGACCACGACCAAACCGAAGTACCCCTTGAGTCCTACGAACCAGCTGCCTCTCCCGAACCGGATCCGACCAGGAAGACATTCACGAGCCACATGTGCTTGAGCTTCACGAACCGACCCGGATGGAGGAAGAAGACGATCCAAACTCAAGGATCACGAACCTAGGAGAAGACCAAAACCCGAGATGCAAAGGTAGTCTAAATAGGAAGTTAGAACTCAGGATCCAAATAGGAACCAATGAGTTAACTTCATGAGTTGGACTTTGCTGCGGGATGCATGCTAAGGGGTTATCGATGTCTACAGCTTTGACTCACCACTGAGAGACAGATTATTGGCTACGGATTAGTGCAGTGGGGTTGTCATGACCCCATGGAGCAAAGTGATCGTAGCAAGGCTATGAGCTAGTGTCGTGGAGTTGTCATGACTCCATGAGGCAGAGTGGACATAGCAAAGGATCAGTGGCTATGGATCAGTGCAGTGGACCCGTTATGACTCCATGCGGCAGAGCGATCGTAGAAAAGAATTGGGTGATCAAAGTGGTAGATATCGTATACTTTACACACTAAGTGAGAGATTTGAGGATGATTGCTATGTTTGATTTTTTTTCTATCACCATGAAATGCACACTCCCTCCCATTATTTTCACACCATGTGTTAGTGTCACCTTAGAGTATGGTACATCCTGTTGTGCTAACTCTTTGGTTGTAGGTCCAGGTTTAGGTATGGTTATGTATACCTGTTATTGTTCTGTTTTGCTGCGTATCGCTCATACCGGACTTTTGTCTGACCCAGAGTTTTATGTCTCTTCTTATTACTCTTGATGCTCCTAAACGGGCATACTAGAAACAGGTTAGCTGGTTATGCACGAGTAGCTGTCCAGACACGAGCAGGAGGCTTACACGTATCATTCCTATTTATTATCCCTGTGTTATTGTTGGTCACTACTTTAGGCATTAGTAGTGTACCTTCCTACTTTGCTTTAGAGACAGTTTTAAAAGTTGTAATAATGATGGTTTGGATCATAAGCTGTATTTTGGATTTTCCGCTGCTATGATAGTTTAGTTTTCAGCTTATGTACTGTCTTGCCTGTTTTATATCAAGTTTTGTTATTATTATATTTTGTTCCATGCACTGTGAGATACTACAGGTTCTTTGATGGTTCACCGTTCAAATTCCTTCCCTTTTTTCTTTCTTTTGACGACCATCCCATGCTGGTTGGACATTGGCACAACGCATTTCATTGAAAATGTTGGCTGGTGCGGGGCGGGCCGTCACATTTGGTATCAGATCTTTAGGTTGCGTAGTTAACCTAGGGAAAGACACCAGGGAGAGATAGTATGTATATGAGAGCGTGTATTTGTTATGTTTTGGATTTTCAAAAGTTATATATCTACTATTAGTATATCTAAGGATGAAGTCGCACTGCACTGGCACCACTGAAGAGATGGATAATCGTTTTCTCTTTACTGATTGGACGATGAGCCGATATACGAGGGGTACGGGTTCAGGGGCCAAAAATAAGAATCTCCCTGACATGAGGACTATGTTTACTACCTTCATGCGAGAGAAGCTTAGAGATGTTCAGGGACCAGCTCCTAATGCTTCAAATGGTGGTGATGCAGCGGTGCAGGCGCTTAGGGCCGATTTCGCCAAGCTCTATAAGGACTACACTAGTCTTGGTGGGAAGCCATTCCACGAAATGGAATCGCCTACAGAAGTTCAGGATTGGCTTGATAGCTGTGAGCGCATCTTCGAGGATCTGGGAATCGAAGACATGGTGAAGATGAAGCTAGCATCCCGTCAGCTGCAAGGACGGGCTAGGAATTGATGGAATGTTATTAAGGCAGCTACCCTTGAGGATCAAGTTACTTGGGATCCATTTAAGACCCGCTTCTATGACAAGTTTATTCCAACTGCTGAGAAATCAAAATTGTTTAGGAAGTTTTTGGAGCTTAAACAGATTGGTAGGGTAGTCTTGGAGTATATTGTTGAATTCGATAATTTATCGAAGTATGGATTATCTCTTATCGATACTGCCAAGAAGAAGAACGAGAAGTTCATAACTTGTTTAGATCAGTATTTAGGAGAAAGGCTTATAAACCATATTGATGAGGATTTTGAATCGATTGTTGGGAAAGCATTGAGACAGAGAGCCTTTATCCTAATCCCAAGACTGAAGTCGGTGTTGCATCTTCAGAGGGGACAAAACCGAAGGCAAGCGGTGGAGGAAAGAATAATTCTCAGGATAAAAGGAAGTAGAGTCAGACCAAGGATGGTCAGAAAAAGAAAGATAGGAAAGAGGTAGAGTGCTTTAGCTGTGGCAAGAAGGGCCATTATGCTAAAGAATGTCAAGCAAAGCCGGCGGATAGGAAGTGCTTCAATTGTGGCCAAGTAGGACATCATAAGGATAAATGTCCACAACCTCCCAAAGAAAGACAGATTATGAAAGCATATGCTATTAGTGCTCTTCCTTCTTCGTCAAATGCCCTAACTATGGCAGAGAAAGGAAAGAATGTCGTAATTTAAGGTATACTTTCTATTTATGATGTTCATGTTCGAGTATTATTTGATAATGGGTCTTCCCATTCCTTTATATCTAGTGACCTGGTAGATAGGTTGGGATTGGAACCCGAGATAGTTGATAGGTCTTTAGTTGTGATGAACCCGATTGGTGGTTCGACTAGCCATAGTATGATTTGTCGAAATTTGGTCTTATCGAGTCATGGATGTATGTTTGCTTGTGATTGCTTTGTTTTGGGCTTTACTGGGTTTGGCATTATTTTGGGAGTCGATTGGCTCCAAAGATATGGGTTGGTGGTAGACTGTGAGGGATTTTCGATGACTATTAGGGCGGATGATGGGCGGAGGGTAGTGTTTGGTGGCCTACCTAGTGATGAGGTGATGGCTAGTTTTTTAAATTCCCTCGACATTCCGTAGGATGAGTTATCAGGGGTTCCCATTATTAAATAGTATCCGGACATCTTCGGGGAAGTGATAGGACTTCCAACACACCGAGAGATTGAGTTCCGTATTGATTTAATGAAAGATATCAGGCCTATAGTGATGCCACTTCGTCGTGTGGCACCATGCGAGCAACGAGAGCTCGGGCTGCAAGTAAGCAATCTTTTGAAGAAGGGATTTATCTGAAGGAGTGCCTCCGAGTGGGGAGCGTCAATTGTATTTGCCACTAAGGCAGATGGTTCCCTTCGTTTATGTGTGGATTATCGTGAGTTGAATAAAATGACTAGGTAGAATAAGTATCCTCTTCCACGGATAGATGATTTGTTTGATCAACTGGAAGGAGCAAGAGTGTTTTCCCAGTTGGACCTCGCGACAGGATTTCATCAGCTCCGAATAACAGCTGAGAGCATTCCTAAAATGGCATTTCCGACGCCGACCGCCATTCGGGTTGACCAATGCACCAGCATATTTTGTGGATCTTATGAATAGGGTATTCAGGGATCAATTGAATAAGTTTCTTGTTGTGTTCGTGGACGATATCCTTGTTTACTCGAGGATAGAGGAAGAACACAAGGAACATTTGAGGATAGTGATGGATGTGTAGAGAAAACACCAATTGAAAGCGAAGTTTTCTAAGTGTCACTTCTGGAGGAGAGAAGTGAGGTTCTTGGGCCTTGTTGTCTCGGAAAATGGCATTGCAGTGGACCCTGCGAAGGTGGCTACGGTACAAGATTGGTTTACGCCCAAGAATGCAACAGACATAAGAAGTTTCTTGGGGTTAGCTGGATATTATCGTAAGTTTATCCAAGACTTCTCCAAGATAGCGGCACCATTAACTCAGTTGACCAAGAAAAATCAAGCTTTCGTCTGGGACGGAAAGTGTGAAAATGCATTTAAAAGTCTAAAGGAAAAGTTGACATGTGCACTAGTGTTGGTTATTCCTAAAGGGAACGAAGAGATGACGGTATACACGGATGCCTGTGGTACCGGACTAGGTGCTGTATTGATGCAAGGTGGTAGGGTTGTAGCTTATGCTAGTCGGCAACTGAAACCGCATGAGAAAAGATATCCTACCCATGATTTGGAATTGGTAGCGGTCGTGTTCGCATTGAAGATGTGGAGACATTATCTCTTGGGAAAAAGATTCGAGTTGTTTACCGATCATAAATCATTAAAGTATCTTTTCTCTCAGAAGGATCTAAATCTTCGTCATCAGAGATGGCTAGAATTCTTGGCTTCCTACGATTTCAATATCGCATATACACCAGGAAAGGGCAATGCAGTAGATGATGCATTAAGTAGGAGACATGCCAGTTTAGGGGCTATGTTTCTTAATTGGAAGCAATTGGAGTATATCGCTGGGTATGTTTTCATACCAAAGTGCGAATTGGATCTAGTAATATTGGCAAGTTTGACGATCAGACCCACTTTGATTGAGCGGATTGGTTCCAGTCAGAGGGACGATCCTAATCTATTAGAAATCATCTCCAAGTTAGAAATGGGAATCAACGAGGAGATGAACAAGTATGGGCTTGATCAGGATGGACGGCTTAGAAAAAATGGGAGACTAATTGTGCCCAATGTCAATGGATTAAGTGATGAAGTGCTTAGAGAATGTCATCACTCAAAACTGACTATACATCACGGTGATAACAAAATGTATCGAGACATGAAGCAGACCTACTGGTGGGAAGGAATGAAAAGAGATGTTGGGAAGTTTATATCCAAATGCATGAATTGCCAGCTAGTTAAATCTGAACAAAAGAAGCCTTGTGGTTTGTTGCAACCACCAGAAATTCCCGAATGGAAATGGGAACAAGTCTCAATGGATTTCATTGATGGTTTACCCAGGACTAGATCGGGCCATGATAGTATTTGGGTGATTGTGGATCGATTGACCAAGAGTGCAAGGTTTGTACCAGTCAAGTCGAACAGAACGGTGGCTAAATTAGCAGAACTGTATATGATGTGGGTAGTGAGATTTCATGGAGTACCCAAACGCATTGTGAGTGACTGAGATCCGTTGTTTACTAGTGGGTTTTGGAAGAGCTTACAAGAGGCTTTAGGGTCAGAATTACATCTTAGTACTGCATACCATCCTTAAACCAACGGTCAAATGAATCACATATTGGACGATCTCTTGAGAGCCTGTATATTCAATTTTGGAGGGTTGTGGGATGACCATTTGCATCTAGTGGAGTTTGCATATAATAATAGTTATCAATCCAATATTGGTATGGCTCCATTTGAAGCTTTGTACGGAAGACCGTGCAACTCACCATCATGTTGGCTAGAAACTAGTGAGAAATTCGTGCTTGGGCCAGATGTAACAAGAGAAACTTCAAGCAAGATCAAGGTTATCCAACAGCGAATGAAGGCTACCCAAGATAGGCAGAAGTGTAATGTTGATAAGATGCGAAGAGACTTGAAATTCTCCGTTGGCGACTTGGTGTTTGTCAAGATTTCTCCGTTAAAGAGCATGATTAGATTTGGTAGTAGAGGTAAGTTAGCACCAAGATTTGTTGGTCCATTCCTAGTTCTCGAGCAGTTGGGAATTTGGCATATAAAGTTGAGTTATCCGACAAGATGGAAGGAGTTCACAACATATTTCATGTTTCCCAGTTAAAGAAGTTCGTACACGACCCTGATATGGCTATTTCACCGAATCAGTTGGATGACATCGAAGTAGAACCCGAGGCAGTTGGGAACTGCAGGCCAATCCGTATTATCGAGTGCGATATGAAGCAACTTTGAAGGAAGGCGATGAAACTGGTCAAGATTCAGTGGGACGAGAACAAGAATGACTGTACTTGGAAAACAGAGGAGGGCATAAGGAAGTCGTATCCAGAACTCTTTACCTGGTAAATTTTAATAGTGATAGTTACTCCCTTGTTAGTAAACCGCATGCTAGGATAGACTTGTTGTGTTATCATGTGTGTTTGATTGTTTATAAATGGTTGTTAGGCATTCGAGACCCATTGTTTGTTTTACTTAAGGAATTTCGGGGGTGAAATTTCTTAAGGGGGGAGAATGTAACGACCCGCATTCTACGCATAGGAGGAATATTTATTTCTTTTCCATATGAGGTCGTATGGTCGTGTAACTTTAGGGAACGACTATTGGTGTCATTTCCCATGTTCACGATTTTGTCGATTTTTAAATGACCGTTTTACCCCTGGCGAATCTTGTTTCACCTATAACTTTTGATTGGTAAGGAGTTTTGACCTAAAACCACTTCCATTGGATTCGGATGATGGTTTACCTTTCCGTAGAGTGGTCAGATTAGCCAAATGGACTTACCATTTGGAAGATATGGCTGAAATAAGGTTTGGGAGGCGAAAACAGATTAACCAGGCCTAATTAAGGTGATTAGCAGCTAGGCCCATAACCCATTTCGGGATTAGGGTTATGGGAGGGCTCATAGGGTTAGAGGATTCAGTTTTCCAGCCGCCATTTACAACCTTGGAATCCTAGCAATGGCCTCCACCTTCTAAATTCATCCCAAATCACTTTCTAATCACTTATTAGCTTAATCTACACCAAATCAAGGAAGATTAGTGCCAAATCAAAGTTGGAGCTGATGAGTTGCATACGAATTCGACCCAAAATAGTAGAGAAGTTCAGATCTATAATTCATTTGTGGCAAAGGTGAGTGATTTGAATTGTTTTTCACTAATTACGGCTAATTAGGGTTGATTAGTGTTAATTAGCGAAATTATGCATGTTAACTTTTTCGAAAAAATATGTAAAAATTCTTAAATATTATTCTAGGGCTCTGATAAAAAATTGGGTCAATTTGGACATGTTTTGCTAATTGTATGCTTAAATCATGATTAAGGGGATTAAGGGAAACCCATAGATTTGGGTATGTTCGATCCATATATACATGTTAAATCGTTGTTTTGTTGTTTATGGTTGATTATACATGTTGCTATTACTGTTTGGAATGTTTTGTGATTGCGTAGAACTATTAGGTTGGTCGAAAACGCCGTCATGTGGCGTCAATTGCTGGAAATAGGTGCAGGGAAGGGGACCGGATAGGGTTCGTGACCTCCGAATCGAACCGATCGTGGCCACCCCGTCATGAGCCACTCCAGTGCCCGAACCGACCCACTCGTGACACATGTGCCTCAACCCGATCCGGAAGACATCCACAAGCTGGACTGATGGAGAGACGCGACCGAATCGGAATTCCTCGAGCAACTTCGAGGGGAGCACCACGAGCCGAAGCCATTTCAAGGACCACGACTGAACCGGAGTACACCTTGAGTGCCACGAACCGGCTGCCTCTCCCGAACTGGAGTGCACGACCGAACCGATCTGACCAGGAAGACATTCACGAGCCACCTGTGCTTGAGCTCCACGAACTGATCCGGATGGAGGAAGAAGACGAGCCGAACCCAAGGATAACGAACCGAGGAGAAGACCAAAACCCGAGATGCAAAGGTAGTCTAAATAGGAAGTTAGAACTCAGGATCCAGATGGGAAATAATGAGTTAACTTCATGAGTTGGACTTTACTGCGGGACGCGTGCAAAGGGGTTATCGATGTCTATAGCTTTGACTCACCACTGAGAGACGGATTATTGGCAATGGATTAGTGCTGTGGGATTGTCATGACCCCATGGGGCAAAGTGATCATAGCAAGGCTACGAGCCAGTGCAGTGGAGTTGTCATGACTCCATGAGGCAGAGTGGACATAGCAAAGGATTAGTGGCTATGGATCAGTGAAGTTGAGCCGTTATGACTCCATGGGGCTGAGTGATCGTAGCAAAGAATTGGGTGATCAAAGTGGTATATATCGTATACTTTACGCACCGAGTGAGAGATGTGAGGATGATTGCTATGTTTGATGTTTGCTATCACCATGTCATGCACACCCCCTCCCCATTATTTTCACACTATGTGTTAGTGTCACCTTAGAGTATTGTACATCCTCTTGTGCTAACTCTTTGGTTGCAGGTCTAGGTTTAGGTATGGTTATGTATTCCTGTTATTGTTCTGTTTTGTTGCTTGTCACTCATACCAGACTTTTGTCTGACCCAGAGTTTTATGTCTCTTCTTATTGCTTTGGGTGCTCCTAAACGAGCAGACTAGAGACAGGTTAGCTGGTTATGCACGAGTGTTGCCCGTAGACGAGCAGGAGGCTTACACGTATTATTCCTATTTATTCTCCCTGTGTTGTTGTTGGTCACTACTTTCAGCATTAGTAGTGTACCTTCCTACTTTGCTTTAGAGACAATTTTAAAAGTTGTAATAATGATGGTTTGGATCATAAGCTGTACTTTGGATTTTCCGCTGCTATGATAATTTAGTTTCATCTTATGTACTGTCTCGCCTGTTTTATATCAAGTTATGTTATTATTATATTTTGTTCCATGCGCTGTGAGATACTACAGGTTCTTCGATGGTTCATCATTCAAATTCCTTCGCTTTTTCCTTTCTTTGTACAACCATCCCGTGCTAGTTGGACATTGGCACACCGCATTTCATTGGAAATGTCGGCTGGTGGGGGGCGGGCTGTCACAACCTGCCTTTTTGACCGCCTCCAGTATGTGAGTAAACCAACTAAAGACGTTCAAAATGACAGCTCGTAATTAACTTAGCAGGTTTAAACAGAATATCACACACAGTATCACAGACACGGTAATTTATAGAGGAATAAAATTTATACATATCTGAGTTTACAAATATTTTTATGCAGCGGGAAAATAAAATATATACGTAAGTTTAAAAGAGTAAAATTTTACGGTCAAGTCGGCCCTTGCACGCGCGAATGCATCTTGCGTCTTCACGTTCCTCTCCACTTTTGAGGGCTAAAACTTTAAATCTGCAACACTCGTATCTGACTCGAGTGTTCCATGCAAAACACAAAACACTCGAGTCATGATTAATCATTGTTCAAATAAATTAACTTCAATAGAAACTGAAATATAATAGTAAATCCTAACATAAAATTTCTTGATTTCAATTATGCAACAATGTTATATATATATATATGTATATATACAGCGATATGAGCAAGCCCTAAATTTCTGTTTAAAGTCAAGGCAATGTATCCCAAATATTAATCTTAGCCCTAAATTTCTTGATTTCAAACATGAAAAATGTAATTTTCTACTTTAATCCAATTACATGAAAATGTAACTTTCACTCTAATTCAATTCACATGAAAAATGTAACTTTTACTTTTATTCAATTACATGATAAATGTAACTTTTACTTTTATTCAATTACATGAAAATTGTAACTTTTACTTTTATTCAATTACATGAAAATGTAACTTTTACATTCATTCAATTACATGAAAAATGTAACTTTTACTTTTATTCAATTACATGAAAAATGTAACTTTTAAATCTAATTACACTATAAATGTAACTTTCATTTCTTTAATCTTATTCACATTAAAAATGTTTTCTTTTTTTATAACAAACATGACGATGAAAATATTCATTCCATTATTAACACATGACGGTGCAAAATGTTCATTTCTAAATTATCACATAATGGTGTGAAAATAATGTCAATTTCTAAATTAACACATAAATAGTGAAAATAATCTTAGTTTCATATTTTAACATAAATAGTGAGAATAATCTTAATTTCATATTTTAACATAAACAGTGAAAATAATCTTAATTTCATATTTTAACATAAACAGTGAAAATAATCTTAATTTCATATTTTAACTTAAACAGTGAAAATTATCTTAATAATTCACTTTTTCCATTAACGCTAAAAAAATGATAATATTCCATGTTTCTCATTAACGTTAATTCTATATCTACATTTCATATTTTCTACTAAAGCTAATTTTATAACTACATTACATATTATTCGTTAATGCTAATTTATAACCACATTACATATTTTTCATTAATGCTAATTTTATAACTACATTACATATTTTTCATTAATGCTAATTTTATAACTACATTACATATTTTTCATAAAAGTAGATGACGCTAACTATTGTTTCAATTAACATGTAAATTTATAATACATGAAACAGCCTAACTTTTGTTACCAACATGTCAACTTATAACACATGAAATAACCCAACCTTTATTCACTAACATGTCAACGCAACACATTAAATGGTGTATAGTTTTCATGTGAACGCAATACAATAACAACATATTAAATGGTGTATAGCTTTCATGTCAACGCAATACAATACCAACATATTAAATGGTGTATAGTTTTCATGTCAACGCAATACAATAACAACATATTAAATGGTGTATAGTTTTCATGAATCAAAATAAAAGGTCCAACTTGATTATATTTTGTGAATCAGAATGAAGATCCAATCTTTATTTCATTTCTTTTATTTCAAAATAAAAGTCAAACTTTATTTCATTCTTTTATTCAAAAATAAAAATCTAAACTTTATTTGTTTTGTAAGTCAAAAAGATGTAAACTTTTATTAATTTTGTAAATTACAAAGATCTAAACTTTTATTAATTTTATTCATTTCAAAATAAAGATCAAACTTAATTATCTTCTTTTATTTCAAAACAAAAATCTATACTTTATTTACTTGATAAAAAATAAAATAAAAGAATACATCTTTATTTATTCAGTAAATCAAAATAAACAAAATAAATCTTTATTTATTTGGTAAATCTAAATAAAAGAATAATTCTTTAATTTCAACTTTATTATTTCCTTAATTAAGAAATACAGATCAAACTTTCATTCTTTCCTTTATTTAAAATAAAAGATCCAAATTTTCCTTCTTTCTTTTATTTAAAAATAAAGATCCAAATTTATTTAATTTATTTCAAAATAAAAGATCTAATTTGTATTTATATAAAAATAAAGATCTAAACTTTCAAGAAACAAAAATGAAGATGAGAACTTGTATGAAGATTTCATCAAAATTTATGGATCTAACAAACTTGAATATCACAAAACATTACAATTCAGAGAACAACAAAATCTAAAAACACAAGCATAGCACTCAATCATCACAGACATAACTTTATTTCCAAATAATCATCGATTTCACATCATGATAAAGATAGTTAAATTAATTATTAAAATAAGAATCTCACCAGTTATGCTTTCCAATTCTTCACCTAATTTTAGGCGTGAATAGCACTCTTCATTCTCTAAGTGCTCACAAAATTTCATGGCCTAACTCTTTATGGTTTGGGAGTTATAAATTATTTAATTTTGTGGGGCTTTCATGCAGAGTTTTGAGAGAGAGGGAGAGAGAGAAAGAGGGCTGCTGTTAAATTTTGAGGAAAAAGAGAAATGAGAATTTGAGGAGAGGAAATGATAGTATGTAGTGGAGAGTTTATAATATTAGGGTATTAATAATATTATGGCTGAGGTGGCGAATTTATTTCTCCTTTTTTTTTCATATCCTCTTTGATTACGTTCTATAATGGAATATTTTCATATGATAGGAAGAGAGAAAATGAGGTATTTATGTTATAGTATTTTATGTTTCATTATTTTAGTATGCTACACTCTATATATATGGCTTTGATTACTTAAATAATTGCCAAGCATTTACTATATTTTTAAAAACAAATTCACATATAAAAATTCAAGTTAGTTGTTACAACAATTTTCAGTGTTTGGTTTCAATTGTAATTAAATTTTATCAAGTATATATGTATGTATATGTGTGTGTGTATATATTTAATTACACTGAATTTGGTTTGATTTAATTATGTCAATGAGTTAGGCAAAGAAGTTAATAAATTGATAGATTATTTTGGCAAAGAAGTGAATAGATGAAGGGTTGATTTAAGTGAGAGTTTTAGGAAAGGATTTCAAAGGTTAATTATATAAATGCACCATTAAATTTTATTAAATATACCAATATTGAATTCTAACTTTCCACATTAACTTATATAAACAAAACTACAAAAAAAATCTTTTTAAATGGCGTAATTTTTTTTTTCAATTCATTAACAATTCGCCATAAATCCCCTATTTATATCATTATCTTTAATTAAATTCCAGAAACTAATCAACTTTATTTATATCAAAATAGAACTTAATAAATAAGGTTTAATTTTAATTATCAATTACATCAGTTTATTGCTTTCTTTTTATTGCGCACAACACTTAAAAAACGAATACGCATTATATACTAACGCGCGTCAAATGCATTTTTTTTATTAACCCTCACACACTAACAATTCCTACGTAATCAACAATAAATTTCAAATTCGCATTATACACTAACGCACCTTAAATGGATTTATCTTGGCAACCATTACACACTAACAATAATTAATTAGCTATTCATGCAATTTTTCATCAAAATTTATTAAAATCAATTTTTAATTTTGCCCCGAAATTCAGGGTTGTTACAGTCTTCCCCACTTAAGAACTTTTCGTCCTCGAAAAGGAACGAAGCTAAAAGTTGTTTAATTAATTAACTCATCTTTCATTCTTTAATTCGTTTCTATAATTTTATTAGTTGAACTAATAATTACACTACATAACCATCAATCAATTAGTTGATTAGCTTTTAAAATATACAACTTTTATTTATTCAAAAATCATATTTTCTAAGACCGGTTTATATATAATCAAAAATACGTTAATCATAAACTTGTGACTCTCAACTCATTCTAGGGCATTACTAACCCCATCTCTAATGAGTTTTCTCATTCTAGGATACTATTGATCCTATCTCTAATAAGTGTTCTTATTGGATATTACTAATCCAATCTCTGATGAGTCTTTTGTTCAGTTATAATGAGTTGTACCCCGAATATTTGAGCTAACCAGAGCTCTGATACCAACTGTAATGGCTCGGATTTGCCCGGGCCCAATCGATCGCAAGATCGACTAAGACCGTTCAAAACCCGAGTACGTTAACTCTGGGAATACAACACATTAGAATAATAACAACAGACTTTTATAAACATCCTAATAATGTTACTTCAGAGTACAGAATATCAGAGTACATCGATAAAATTACAGTGGAAGATAAATTTACATGAATTAAATACAATAAACTGCGGAAGACTTCTATGCTCTGGACACAGCTTTAGGCTTTGATCCAGAATCCTGCTCAAGAGATAAATATCTGCAAAAAGCTGCTCGACTACCCGTGTGGAAAAGAGGGCACCCGAGTTTGCAAAGTGAAACAAACTACGATTTAGTCATGGGACCGGTGTGAGAATTCTTAACTAATATAACTAAAGTAAATCGTTAAACAACGCAATGCTTTTTGGAAAAATGGGATCATCATAAGACTCAAGTCCCATCACACAATGCAACGCAAACCAGAGGATAGAGTTTTACCTTATAATGATAAAAAATGCTTAATGCGATAAAAACGGGTTTGATATTATTATTAGTGTATTTATGTTTCAAAAACATTCCAAAGTAAATGTATCAATCCTAAGAAACATAGCTACCATATACTATGCCTCCATACTAGTAATACAATCAAGTCCGTAGGGTCGTATTGGGAATTGGGTTTCCATCATGAGTCAAGGCTTAGAACGATCTCCTTACCGATTTGAGACACTCTAGCTAATGTCCCAGGATTCCCCACAATGAACCCTTGGATCCTGCAGGGCCAGTCCGCACATACGATTTTGCGGATTAGTTATTCCTGAACACACGTTTCCCCGTCCTATAGGACCTAATATCCGAGGTGCCTCATTCCATCATCCACATAAGTAAAATGCCGGGCCGTGTAAAACCCAAACACCACTTCTAGCTAGAAAGAAACGTGTTGCTTTCCCTACATTCCCTTGCTCCGTTTTAGAGTCAACCGGGTTGTAAGGCTCGTAAAGCTACGATATACACAAAGCTATGCCTAAATAGGCCGTGTGTGACGGCAAGGAATTTCGCTCGATCCGAATCGATCGTTAAACCGACCAAGACCGCTCGAAACCCCTGATCGTTTTGAGAACAGGACAAAATAGAACACAAACAGAAGAACATTTCATTGTATATTACAACAATTCCATCAGAATACAAGAATATACAGAGTATAATTGAATAAATTACAAAGCAGCGGAAAACAATAGAAAACACAACTGAAAGTAATACACGGATACAGAGCTTTCCGAGCATCATTCCAGCTGTAAACCAGGATCCTGTGAATATAAATCTGCAAAACCAAAACTACTAGCTGCCCGTGTCGAAAACAGGGGCACCCAGAGTTTAGGTTAAAACAATAAACTCCAGGTCAGTCATGTGACTGGTGTGAGAACTAAAACAGTTATTTAAACTTTACTTTAAAAGAGAGTAATTCATGGGACCACGCCGTATAACACGGAACGGGTTTCCTCCCAAGAATACCAGTGCATATCAATAAACAACGCAATGTTTTTTCGAAAAATGAAGCTATTATAAGACCCAGGTCCCATCACACAATGCAACACAAACCGGAGGATAGGGTTTTCCGTTATAATAGCCAAACATGCTTGGTACGTTTAAAAACAAATCATTTGATACTATAATAAGTGTATAGTGTCAAAACAATTTCAAACATAAATATCAATCATAGACGGCATGGGTACCATATATCATGTCGGCATACTAGTTCTACAATTAAAACTGCAATATCACGTATTGGAAATTGGATTTCCGTCATGAGTCGAGGCAAGGGGCAAGCTCCTCTGCGATTCGAGACACTCTAGCAAATGCTCAGGACTACACACTCTGGGCAGCCACTTGGATCGGTTGGGCCGGTCCTCTCTTATGTTTGAGGATTAGTTATTCCTGAACACACGTTTCCCGGTCCTTGCAGACCTAAAATCGAGGCATCTCATTCCAACAACCACAAAGGTGAAAAGTATATAAATGTCAGGGCTGGTAAGTCACTGACACCACCAAAGCTAGAAAGAAACGTCGTGCTCTCCCAACGGTCCTTATCCCGTTTTTGACTCATACCGAGGTGTGAGGCTCGCGAATTCATGTTATACACAAAGCTACGCCGCGTAGGCCGTGCTTTGATCATCAACCATAAGACTTTGCTTTTCAACAGAAGCCTTGATCCATGCAACTCAGCGTGCCACACAGGCAATTCATGCCATGCGATTGATATCTATCGATATATAACCTCTAAGCTCGTACGTCTCAGAGAAGGGCGTTAAGCAAGAGAATAAATTCTCCGCCGCCAAACAGATATATATTTAACAGAAATCAATCAACACAGAATAAAATCCAATGTCAGACACACAATCCATTTACAAGTTCGTTCTGGGTCTGAACGAAACCGGAGGCACTTTCCTCGCATATCCGTCGATCTCCAAGTACGTCTGGACGACCACCAACTATTTCCCTCCTCTTGGGTGTACAGCCCAATCCGGATCGTCAGTAATTATCCAAACGATGTGAAGACTTCCGGTCTTCGACCACCGTCATCATCTTCGACTTATCGTCGAATCGGTTATTCAGAATGGGTATAAACCCGGCCTTTTTGAATGACCCACGTATAATAAACAAATGTTACAGAAAAACAACATACGCCTCATTCCAATTCAGCAGTCGCTAACCGTAAATTAGTAAGAGAACAATTCCCCAAATGTTAACCCCGAAGGCCGAAACCAACATCAGATCAATACCCAGGAAACCATCCTTCTTAGCTAACCTACAGTTAGTTTCTAAATTTCACATTCTTAGGGAAAGGTTCCCATTAATTTTATCAAAGATAAATTCTTTAAAATTTATTCTTTAATCATCCTTTGGATATCATTTCAAACCAAATTATGGTTTTCCAAACTAGTCGAGATTAGCGAACCACACCGAAGTAATTATTTATTTTATTTCCCAATCCCAACCTATTCATCCCATGAAGCAAAACTGGTAATACTCCATATCTAATTCCATGGTGTTATCGGTAAAATTAATTACCATTTCACGTTCAAATCTAATTAAACTTTTAACTATCGCTTTGGGGCAAAACTGGTGATACTCCATTCTCGCTCACTTTCCAAATTTGATAATTTTCATTATCAATTCACATTTCAATCTAATTACAGATTCATTAAAACTCCTTTTACTGGGTTAAAGAACTAATGTCATTTAAAACACAGTTCACGATAAACCCAAATCACGTTCTATTTATTGTCGGGTCAAAGAACAAGTGTTATTCAAAACACCCTTCACGATAAACCCACAAATCAATTCTGTTTAAAATCCAATTTATTTATTTAAAAATAAATGGGTTTTAATTTTAGTTCAAAACTAGTTCATTTTGATAAAAATCTATTTTTATCTTTTCAAATATGGAGTTCTTCATCCCAATTTTTCCCAAATCATTTCTTATGATTTTACACAAATTATTACTATTTTTAATAAATTTATCAAGGCCCGTACAGTCGATTTCCATCAACGGCCATCGAACTGCACTTACATCGACCTTTTCCAAATTTTATTTGAACGTATCTCCAAATCCAACCGTTAGATTTCAAATTTCTAATATTCGTTAGAAAGCTCTTTTCGATACGAACCCAACGGTTCCTGTTTTAGGAGAATCCGACGGTCGGATCCCCCGTAATGTCCAGGACGAAATTCACGAACTGCCGCGGCGCGGCGCGTTCTATTCAGGCCATTATATAATATATATAATATATATTTTGTCGATTTCCTTTTAAAACGTATTTTATAAATAGTTTTAAATTCGTTTCAAATACATTTCAACTTCCATTTCCAATTCAAATCAAAATTGAATTTTTCCTTATAAATTCGTTTTTGAATTCATTTCAATTCAATTTGAATTCATTTCAAATCGATTTTTATTCTATTTCAATTCGTTTTCAATTCAATTCGAATTCGTTTTATATTCAATTCGAATTCGTTATATATTCAATTCAATTCGAATTCGTTATATATTCAATTCAATTCGAATTCGTTATATATTCAATTCGATTATAAAAACGAATATAATCGATATAAATATCGTTCGCGTCAAAATAGCGCATCTCTAATCAACACGGCTATATACTTTTCAATAACTTTGTGATAACCCCAAACCTCCACGGAATGGAAGTAAGAGTAATCATTTGGAATACAACATAAATATAATATAACAAGTCACAGAAACAACATAGTAAAGGAAATCCATATAGTAACAACATCATAGCAGCGGAAATATAATGTCATCAACAATAGAAGCACAGAATTATAAGTTACTACATCAAGTTTGCAGAAAAATGACATAAATCCCAATTCCAAAATAAATGACATGAAATGGAAATAAGTCTAATGTCTGGAATGAAAAAGGAAATGCGATAAAAGCAAATGATAGAAAGTCTTTGAAGCTCCAAACCATCACCTCTACGTCAAAAGCTGGTCCAAGGAAAATGATAAGCAGCTCCAAAGAAAAGACTCCAAGCAAAGAATACCTGTTACTTGGCTGCCCGTGTAGAAAGGAGGGCACCCAAGTTTGCAAAAAGGTGAAACAAACTATGGGTCAGTCGTGGGACTGGTGTGAGAATTCTTAACTAACTTAACTAATATTAATAAGGCAAATCCAAAGACCACGACGCTAACGCGGAACGGGTTCACTCCAATGGATTGCCGTGCATAATTTAAAGTGTCATAACAGATAATTAAATACATCGTAAACAACGCAATGTTTTTGGAAAAATGGAATCACCATAAGACCCAAATCCCATCACATAATGCAACGCACACCAGAGGATAGGGTTTTACCTTATGATGATTAAACATGCTAAATACGGCAAATACGAATCTAATATTATCATTAATGTATATGAAAATGTTTCAATCATAAATGTATCAATCCTAGGAAGCATAGGTACCCATATATTATGCCTCCGTACTAGTAATACAATCAAATTCGTCGGTTCGTATTTGGATTTTTGGTTTCCATCATGAGTCAAGGCTAGAGATGAGCTCCTTACCGATTCGAGCACTCTAGCTAGTGTCTCAGGATTCCCCGCGGAAAACCCTTGGATAGATGCAGGGCCGGTCCGCAAATACAGCTTAGCGGATTAGTTATACCTGAACACACGTTTCCCGATCCTATAGGACCTATCCGAGGCGCCTCATTCCATCATCCACATAAGTAAAATGTCAGGCTGTGTTAAAACCCAAACACCACTTCTAGCTAGAAAGAAACGTGCTGCTCTCCCTGCGTTCCCTTCTCCCGTTTTGGACTCTACCGGTTTGTGAGGCTCGTGAAGTTACGTAATACACAAAGCTACACCTAAAACAGGCCATGCTCTGATCATCACCACAAGGTTCTGCTTTTCAACAAGAAACCTTGATCATTGCATCTTAGTATGCCACACTGACACTCCATATCACACTATCGATTCTCCGTCAATTGTACAAAAGGGTGTTAAGTAGAGAATAAATTCTCTGCCACCAACATTCGTACACTCGACAGAAAATCAACAAATGAAATATATAAAGGAGTCCAATGTCGGACACACGTTCCCTTTAAAACTTATGCTCTGGGTCTGAGCGACAGTCTAACCTGTGAAATCGACACATACGTTTGGGCAATTACCTCAACTCTGAATTGGGAGCAAGTCAATTCAGAGTCTTAGTCACCGTCCATTCGAGGGAAGATTTACGGTCTTCATACGTCAACTCTACTACTTCGATCTTCAATGTCGTTTGGTTAAATTTGGGATGAGAGTATCTCGGACTTCCCAAATAACCTCGCATACTTATAGTTTCGAAAAACTATTTTATGTCGTTATATTATTTTATAACGGCTAATTCTCGTCTTAATTATTTAAAATAATTAAACTTCTTACTTAACGATGCATTCTCAGAATCTTACTTTTATTTACATTAAAAATAAAATGAAATGCAAACTTGCATTACATGTCGCATCCTTATTTATTTACATTGAATAAAATGTAAACTTGCATTACATATTGCAATTCATTTATATTAACATTAAGAATGTCAATGTTGTCTTATGGTTAAATCCCCTTTTTAATTTACATTAAAAATGATGTAACTCAATCCTACAGTTAATTCTCTTTTTATTTACATTATAAAATAATGTTAATTTTATCCTACGGTCAAATTCACTATATATTAACATTAAAAATGTTAATTACATCATACGTTATAATTTTTATAATATTAACATTAAAAATGTTAATTTCATCCTACGTTAGAATTTTCATAATATTAACATTAAAAATGTTAATTTCATCCTACGTTATAATTTTCATAATATTAACATTAAAAATGTTAATTTCATCCAACGTTATAATTTTCATAATATTAACATTAAAAATGTTAATTTCATCCTACGTTATAATTTTCATAATATTAACATTAAAAATGTTAATTTCATCTTACGTTATAATTTTCATAATATTAACATTAAAAATGTTAATTTCATCCTACGTTAGAATTTTCATAACATTAACATTAAAAATGTTAATTTCATCCTACGTTAGAATTTCCATAATATTAACATTAAAAATGTTAATTTCATCCTACGTTATAATTTTCATAATATTAACATTAAAAATGTTAATTTCATCCTACGTTAGAATTTTCATAATATTAACATTAAAAATGTTAATTTCACATACGATGAAATTACTATTTAATTAACATCAAAAAAAAATGTTAATTTTTCATGCATTGTAAATTACTTATTATTAACACCAAAAATAATGTTAATTTCTCATACACTGTAAATTCTTATTTTTAACATTAACAAAATTGCTAACTTTGTCATACGATGCAAATTCTTATTTTTAACATTAACAAAAATGTTAACTTTGTCATACGATGCAAATTCTTATTTTTAACATTAACAAAAATGTTAACTTTGTCATACGATGTAAATTCTTATTTTTACATTAACAAAAATGTTAACTTTGTCATACGATGCAAATTCTTATTTTTAACATTAACAAAAATGTTAACTTTGTCATACGATGCAAATTCTTATTTTTATATTAACAAAAATGTTAACTTTGTCATACGATGCAAATTCTTATTTTTACATTAACAAAAATGTTAACTTTGTCATACGATGCAAATTCTTATTTTTACATTAGTATAAAGGTGAATTTCCACATGTCCAATATTCATGGCAAATCCAATTACATCAATGATTCAAAGAATAAAGGTGATCTATTCGAATTTATTATATACAAACAAATGGTTCATGAATATCAATAAACATGGTTGGTAAAATTATCTAACAATGATCATAGCAACTACAACTCAGGTTTAACATTGAAATTTACAGATCTAGTGTCATAGCATCACAACAATTCAGATTTATAACATACACAACATACATCGCAGATTCACAACACGCAAGATTGATTAAATCATTTAATTTAATTAAAAGTGAATTCTCACCTTGACTGGATAAGAAAATAATAATAATCCAAATAATTTCAGAATGCTCCAATCAATCACAGCAGATCCTATTCGTTGTCACGGTCCTAACGGATCTGAAATTTTCAGATTCGAAGTTTGTATGTGTTAGATATTGATGTTTGAACAGTTCTGACTTTTAACAACTGACTGTGTAACGCTTAAAAACGTGGCAAAACTGAAATCAAATTATACCTTTGAAATTTCAGAATGTTCAAAATTTTGATTCCACTTTTCTCGATCTGTAGCCAATAGTTTAGGGTGCCGTTTGTTGGAGAAGGACCGGGGAAGATAGGCCTTTGATCAGCCAGAGGGGGAATGGGCTCGGCGGCGCCTGGTGGGGCCCAGGCGGGCGCGACCGTCGGATCTTCGAGGGGCTGGGGCGGCTTCGACAGGGCACGGTTTGAGGTGCTTCTTGTTGGAGGTCGTAGGGTTCGGGAAGAGCTTCGAAACGGGTATTGGTTTGCGGATTTTCGTTGAGTATAGAAGGAGAAATCGAAGCTCAAAGAATTGAGCAATTCATGGGTTACGGCTGTGCAAAATGGAGGAAGAAGACGGCAGTGTACGGGCGTATTTATACTAGTATTTCTAGGGTTTTATTTTTTATTTATTTAATTAATTAATTACAGAAATTAGTGTTTTCTCGTACGACCTCCAAACGAAGCTCAACGACTGTCAAACTTAATGTTTTGACGTCTTCTGAACGCGATGGCGCTACTGCCAAGGTCTAATTCTGAAGTTATAGTCATGTTTCTTTTTATTTTAAAACAAATCATTAAATTTAATTTCGAACGTACTTGTTAATTCCACTAGGGCCACATACTATCTCAGAAAAATCCAGAAAAATTATTTTTGGCTTTCTTATATCAATACACGGTCCTAACAAAATTTATTTCGTCTCATTCTGAGACTGTTTGAAAAATGGCTATTTTTCAGTCAATTAATTTTGACCGAAACTGACAAAACACAAATTCTTTTGCCACGCTTACATGCTAGCTTCAAAACTCATGAAATTTGAAACCTAGCAATAGTTTTACATTCCGGACCCAACAAAAGTGGTTTCGTTGAATTCCGAGGTCGTATGCAAAATGTCAATTTTCAAGGGCAATATATTTCTATAGCGACCTTTCTGAAAATTCATTTGGCCATAACTTTTGATTTCCGCTATTAAACTTCGATTTTTCGGATTCGTTAAAAAGCTACTCATTAACAGATTTAGATATTTTTCGTTTCACCAAAATCTGGTTTATTCTGCATCCTGTGCAATAGGTCAAAGTTCAAGTTTGACTTTTCAAACTACCTTCCAATTTCTAATTCTCTATGCAATTTATTTTTGGCTTAACTTTGCATTAACTTTGCTCAAACAAATTCCCATTCATTTTATTTGAAATAATTTATTTTAAATTTTTAAACGCCCCTAAATGAAAATTTTAAATTGACCCCAAATTTCAGGGTTGTAACAAACTTCGTTATTCTATTCAACAAATGAATCTATATTTCTTTCAATACATGACTTTATATTTTTGTCAGCACACGACTAATCTCAACGAATGAGTACTGCCCACGTGTGACTATTTTTGTTATTTAATATATTTTATAAAAATTATGGTATCTATCATTTGATTTCAAATCAGACTCCAACCGTAAATTAGTAAGAGAACGATTCTCTAAATATTAACCCCGAAGACCGAAACCAACATCAGATCAATATCCAGGAGACCACTCATCTCATCTATTTTCCAGTTAGTTTCTAATTTTATATATGATAAAGATGTAAATTTTATTGTTAAAATATTTCGTTCAACACATGACTAATCTCAACGGATGAGTACTGTCAACACATGAACCTTTATTTTATAATGATAAAGATGTAAATTTTATTGTTAAAATATTTCGTTCAACACATGACTAATCTCAACGGATGAGTACTGTCAACACATGAACCTTTATTTTATAATATTCTTTGTTTTCTAAATCGGAATGAGCCCCAATCAATTACCATACAAAGTTAATTATATGGATTCCATACAACACATGTATATAATAGCAACGATACATAATCAACCATCATCCAAAGTGCACTACACTGTATAAGCATCAAATATAGATATCTAACGCTTATAACAGCCTGTCAATCAATCGATTGACATACAACTAATTATTGGGATTAGTGTATGTCGTATATTATCCCAATACCCGTGTGGGGTTTCAAATCAACAAACACAGATTTTTATTTGTCCAGTTGGGCGATGTGTAAAATTTATCGTCCCAATCAATGTCAGTCAAATCAGTGTACATAAACAAACCGTCCGGTTTGTAAATGAATATTTATCTATTCACATTCACGTTAAAAATTATATTTTTAACGACCAAAATATTTTATTCAACCTATGAATATTCTATTCGGTTCATTTATTAAATAAAATGATATCTTTATTTTTCTAATTTATTTTAGAAAATTTCGGCGGCATAACGGCACGATACTAGAAACGGGACAAAGCCTAGCCTTATCCCCGGTCTAGTGATGGCTCACGCCATACACAAATCAATCAATTCGATTTCAATTCACCAAACAACCAACTTCAAATCAAATAATCTAACTAATCTATGCAACCAAACAAACAAGTCCATGGTCTGTGGACAGTGGTGTCGGGTGCTACTAAACACCGTCTGCATCCTAGTATATATATATAACTAGAAAAAGAAATTTAGAGTGAGAAGTTCTCACCAAAGCTAATCCAAACGCCACGACTCTTCTTATGTAGGAAGTCTTCATCTTTTCATCTTTTGTCACTTTCGTTGCCCGTAGCCACTACATATATAAAAAACACATTTTTATATTCTCTTTACTTCACGATAAAATAAATTTCAGATTTTTATTTCACTTCATATATATACAACTCCTTTTTCTATATAAAAATTATATTTTTATATTTCTACCTCTTATATAAAGATTGGATTTTTATTATCTTAACTATATAAAAATTGTATTTTATACCTTCTATAAATTAAAAATCGAATTTTTATCCTTTCTAAACTATAAAAATTATAGATTTAACCTTTGTATAATATAAAAATTATATTTTTATTCTGTTACACATATAAAGGTCAAATTTTTACTATCTATATAATATAAAAAATCTCGCCTTTTTGTATTTAAAGAATCAACCTTTTTATTTTTAAAGAACTCATCTTTTTATTCTTAAAAACCCAATCTTATCACATAGAAAAATATAATCTTTTTATGTATAAAATCAACTCTTTTTAGTTAACAAAATCCAATCTTTCTAACATTAAAAATCATAACTTTATAATATTAAAAATCTAATCTTTATATAAATAAAAATCGTTCCCTTTCATAAATAAAAATCGAACCTTTTTAATATTAAAAATCCAAACTCATTTATATACTTTGAAAGCTAATTTTCAATAATCATTGAAATTGACTTGAAATAAAGGTAATGATTGATTCTCTAAAACTGAAATTAATCTAAAAAACTGATTTAATTAAATAAATTTACCTTATCTTTGAGGTGGGGAGGATTTCAGAGCTCGGCGGTGGTGGTGGGCCCTCCAACAGGCAGCGGAGGTGGAGCATCGGCTTCCGGGGGGCGGATGGTGGCTGCGTCTGGGCAGGGGGGTTGCGGTGGGTTTAGGGGGGCACGAGGTGGGTTCGGGAGGGCGCGAGGTGGGTTCGGGATGGAGAAGGGAGGGTGGAGGGCGGTGGCCCGCCTTGTGCGGCGGTGGCGGCTCGATCGGAGGAGCGACAGCTCCTCCTTCTTCTATTTTTTTTATTTTTGATTCAGAAAGAAAAGACCGGGGGGGCTAAGTGAATAGAAGAGAGGGATGAGGGGTTTTATTATAAATTTTAATTATTTTATTTAATTATCTCCCAAAAAGCAACTTTTATTTTCGACCTCTAAACGAGGCCCACCGCCTATCGTCCATAGCTAATTACCACCATTATGAACACAACGGGATATGTATCGAAGGCCAATTCGATCGTTACGATCAGTTTTCGTCAAATCAAAATATAAATCTATATATTCAATTTTTAAATGTACATTTGAAATTACCGGGGCCACATATAGTCACTAAAAATTCCCGAAAAATATTTTTTAACTTCTTATTGTCGATACGGTCCTAACAAAACTAATTTCGTCAAATTCTGAGAACGTTTGAAAAATGGCCATTTTCCAGTCGATTAAAATCAACTGAAACTGGTCAAACACGTTTTCCTTTGCCACACTCACATATTGATTCAAAAAATTATGAAATTTGGAATCTAGCAATAACTTGACATCACGGATCCAACAAAAGTGGTTTCGTCGAAATCCGAGGTCGTTTGCAAAATGGCTATTTTTAAGGGCCGAAATTCCATAGCGACTATTCTGAAAATTCATTTAACCATAACTTTTGATTCCGGCCATGAAATTTTGATTTTTCGGATTCGTTGGAAAGATATTCTCAAATAGATCCTATTATTTTTGGTTTCGCTAAAATCCGGTTTGTCATGCACCCGGTATGTTCAATTGAAGTTTGAAATCGAATTATCGCACCATTTTCAATTCCTTTTATAATTTAAAATAAATATTTATATTCTATCGACGATCTGTATATATATATATTCATTCTATTTCTATTCAAAATAAATTTCTCATCGATATTATTTAAAATAATTCATTTTAAATATTCAAAATCCGCTAAAATTGCCAAAATAAAAAATTTTAATTGGCTCGCATTTCCGGGTTATTACAATCTCCCCCACTTAAAACTTTTCTTCCCCGAAAAGGAACGAAGCCGAAAGTTGTTTCACAAATCAACTCAACTTCCATTATTTTCTTTACGGCTTAAGTTCTTCAACTTTTCAGTTTCTAAGAACTTATCAAAATTTTCAAAAATTTGGCTAACACCCTAAATTTTTGAAAAATTTCGCCATAACCTCCCCTACACCGGGAGAACCGGGAAAATTCCGAAATTTCCATATAGGCCTTCTGATCTCAAAAAGAAAAAGAAAAAGCCAATCGGCTCATTAAATCATCATCACCTAAACAAAACAGTAAATTATGGTAAACATGTACCTATTTGTCGGGCAAACAAATTTTATTTCTCTGCTCTATCCTCCTTGCTATGACCTGTTCAATGTAAGTACATGTATATGCATGCAAATTCGACAAATTTTCAATACAATTCACTATTTGGTTCAATTAGGCTAAATGGTTCAAAATTATCAAACAAATAAACAAACAACACAACCATCAATCAATTAGTGAATTAGAGTTTCAAATTCATAATTTTGATATATATACAGAAAAATCATGTTGTTGATGCCAAATCTCACAATAAACTTATCTATATAAGTTTTGGTTCTCACACCAGCCTAATGGAAATATATAGATATCACACCTTCGAAACACGAACATAAATATTGATGATGCCATGGTCATTATCAACCTCATCTCCAGGCGACTAGAGTGTGATTCTATGTCTATCCAGTATATTAAAACTTCGAATATACGTTCATGACGCGTATATGCAAAATCTTTATATACTCGATTGTCCAAATTCAATACATATAAAATATTCAAATACGTATAAAATGGTTTAAATTTCAAAACAAAAATTTTTTTCATTTGAAAAATATAATCTTCACACTCGTTCTAGGATCCTACAGATCCTATCTCTAACGAGTCATTCTAATTGGATATTACTAATCCAATATCTGATGAATTCTTTCGTATGGTTCTAATGTGTCTTGTTCTCGAGCTCTGTAAACCAAAGCTCTGATACCAACTTTGACGGCAACGCGAAATCCGGTAGGCTTTGCAACCATCCCTTCATCCTCCATCACAGCAGGTAAAACCTACCGTGGCTCACACCGGTCCCCCAATCCCTTGTTTTACGGCGACCCTCTCGAGTCTCGCGCCTACTGGCGAACCGACGCTCTAAACTATGACATGTAGGGGTAAGAGTCTCCCGTTCGCCACCAAACCGCGAAGCGAGAACCCCCTATCATGCGTACCCGGCCTACTCAGGGCCAGCAACAAGTACTGGTGATACTCCATTCTCACTCACTTTCCAAATTTGATAATTTTCATTATCAATTCACATTTCAATCTAATTACAGATTCATTAAAACTCCTTTTACTGGGTTAAAGAACTAATGTCATTTAAATCACAGTTCACGATAAACCCAAATCACGTTCTATTTATTATCGGGTTAAAGAACAAGTGTTATTCAAAACACCCTTCACGATAAACCCAAAAATCAATTCTATTTATAACCCATTTCAAATCCAATTTATTTATTTAAAAATAAATGGGTTTTAAATTTAGTTCAAAACTAGTTCATTTCGATAAAAATATATTTTTATCTTTTCAAATATGGAGTTTTTCATCCCAATTTTTCCCAAATCATTTCTTATGATTCTACACAAATTATTACTATTTTTAACAAATTTATCAAGGCCCGTACAGTCGATTTCCATCAACGGCCATCGAACTGCACTTACAGCGACCTTTTCCAAATTTGATTTGGACGTATCTCCAAATCCAACCGTTAGATTTCAAATTTCTAATATTCGTTAGAAAGCTCTTTTTGATACGAACCAAACGCTTCCGGTTTTAGGAGAATCCGACGGTCAGATCTCCCGTAATGTCCGTTAAATCCATGGTCGAAATTCACGAACTGCCGCGGCGCGGCGCGTTCTATTCAGGCCATTATATTATATATATAATATATATAATATACATTACGTCGATTTCCTTTTAAAACGTATTTTATAAATAGTTTTAAATTCGTTTCAAAAACATTTCAACTTCGATTTCCAATTCAAATCAAAATTGAATTTTTCCTTATAAATTCATTTTTGAATTTATTTCAATTAAATTCAAATTTCAATTCAATTTGAATTCATTTCAAATTGATTTTTATTCTATTTCAATTCGTTTTCAGTTGAATTCAAATTCGTTTTATATTCAATTCAATTCGAGTTCGTTATATATTCAATTCAATTCAATTCGAATTCGTTATATATTCAATTCAATTCAAATTCGTTATATATCCAATTCAATTATAAAAACGAATATAATCGATATAAATATCGTTCGCGTCAAAATAGCGCATCTCTAATCAACACGGCTTTATATTTTTCAATAACTTCGTTATTCTATTCAACAAATGAATCTATATTTCATTCAATACATGACTTTATATTTTTGTCAGCACACGACTAATCTCAACGAATGAGTACTGTCCACGTGTGACTATTTTTGTTATTTAATATATTTTATAAAAATTATGGTATATATCGTTTGATTTCAAATCAGACTCCAACCGTAAATTAGTAAGAGAACGATTCTCTAAATATTAACCCCGAAGGCCAAAACCAACATCAGATCAATATCCAGGAGACCACTCATCTCATCTATTTTCCAGTTAGTTTCTAATTTTATATATGATAAAGATGTAAATTTTATTGTTAAAATATTTCGTTCAACACATGACTAATCTCAACGGATGAGTACTGTCAACGCATGAACCTTTATTTTATAATGATAAAGATGTAAATTTTATTGTTAAAATATTTCGTTCAACACATGACTAATCTCAACGGATGAGTACTGTCAACACATGAACCTTTATTTTATAATATTCTTTGTTTTCTAAATCGGAATGAGCCCCAATCAATTACCATACAAAGTTAATTATATGGATTCCATACAACACATGTATATAATAGCAACGATACATAATCAACCATCATCCAAAGTGCACTACACTGTATAAGCATCAAATATAGATATCTAACGCTTATAACAGCCTGTCAATCAATCGATCGACATACAACTAATTATTGGGATTAGTGTATGTCGTATATTATCCCAATACCCGTGTGGGGTTTCAAATCAACAAACACAGATTTTTATTTGTGCAGTTGGGCGATGTGTAAAATTTATCGTCCCAATCAATGTCAGTCAAATCAGTGTACATAAACAAGCCGTCCGGTTTTTAAATGAATATTTGTTTATTCACATTCATGTTAAAAATTATATTTTTAACGACCAAAATATTTTATTCAACCTATGAATATTCTATTCGGTTCATTTATTAAACAAAATGATATCTTTATTTTTCTAATTTATTTTAGAAAATTTCGGCGGCATAACTGCACGATACTAGAAACGGGACAAGGCCTAGCCTTATCCCTGGTCTAGTGATGGCCCACGCCATACACAAATCAATCAATTCGATTTCAATTCACCAAACAACCAACTTCAAATCAATTAATCTAACTAATCTATGCAACCAAACAAACAAGTCCATGGTCTGTAGACAGTGGTGTCGGGTGCTACTAAACACCGTCTGCATCCTAATATATATATATATATATATATATATATATATATAACTAGAAAAAGAAATTTAGAGTGAGAAGTTCTCACCAAAGCTAATCCAAACGCCACGACTCTTATTATGTAGGAAGTCTTCATCTTTTCGTCTTTTGTCACTTTCGTTGCCCGTAGCCACTACATATATAAAAATCACATTTTTATATTCTCTTTACTTCACGATAAAATAAAGTTCAGATTTTTATTTCACTTCATATATTTACAACTCCTCTTTCTATATAAAAATTATATTTTTATATTTCTATCTCTTATATAAAGATTGGATTTTTATTATCTTAACTATATAAAAATTATATTTTTATACCTTCTATAAATTAAAAATCAAATTTTTATCCTTTCTAAACTATAAAAATTATAGTTTTAACCTTTGTATAATATAAAAATTATATTTTTATTCTGTTACACATATAAAGGTCAAATTTTTACTATCTATATAATATAAAAAATCTCGCCTTTTTATATTTAAAGAATCAACCTTTTTATTTTTAAAGAACTCGTCTTTTTATTTTTAAAAACCCAATCTTATCACATAGAAAAATGCAATCTTTTTATGTATAAAATCAACTCTTTTTAGTTAACAAAATCCAATCTTTCTAACGTTAAAAATCATAACTTTATAATATTAAAAATCTAATCTTTGTATAAATAAAAATCGTTCCCTTTCATAAATAAAAATAGAACCTTTTTAATGTTAAAAATCCAAACTCATTTATATACTTTGAAAGCTAACTTTCTATAATCATTGAAATTGAATTGAAATAAAGGTAATGATTGATTCTATAAAATTGAAATTAATCTAAAAACTTATTTAATTAAATAAATTTACCTTATCTTTGAGGTTGGGAGGGTTTCAGAGCTCGGCAGTGGTGTTGGGCCCTCCAGCAGGCGGCGGAGGTGGAGCATCGGCTTCAGGGGGGGCGGATGGTGGCTACGTCTGGCCAGGGGGGTTGCGGTGGGTTTAGGGGGGCGCGAGGTGGGTTCGGGAGGGCGCGAGGTGGGTTCGGGATGGAGGAGGGAGGGTGGAGGGCGGTGGCGGCTCGATCGGAGGAGCGACAGCTCCTCCTTCTATTTTTTTTATTTTTGATTCAGAAAGAAAAGACGGGGGGGGAGGGGAGGGGGGCTGAGTAAATAGAAGAGAGGGATGAGGGGTTTTATTATAAATTTTAATTATTTTATTTAATTATCTCCCAAAAAGCAACTTTTATTTTCGACCTCTAAACGAGGCCCACCGCCTGTCGTCCATAACTAATTACCACCATTCTGAACACAATGGGATATGTATCGATGGCCAATTCGATCGTTACGACCAGTTTTCGTCAAATCAAAATATAAATCTATATATTCAATTTTTAAACGTACATTTGAAATTACCGGGGCCACATATAGTCACTAAAAATTCCCGAAAAATATTTTCTAACTTCGTATTGTCGATACGGTCCTAACAAAACTAATTTCGTCAAATTCTGAGACCGTTTGAAAAATGGCCTTTTTCCGGTCGATTAAAATCAACTGAAACTGGTCAAACGCGTTTTCCTTTACCACGCTCACATATTGATTCGAAAAATTATGAAATTTGGAATCTAGCAATAACTTGACATCACTGATCCAACAAAAGTGGTTTCGACGAAATCCGAGGTCGTTTGCAAAATGGCTATTTTTAAGGGCCGAAATTCCATAGCGACTATTCTGAAAATTCATTTAACCATAACTTTTGATTCCCGCTATGAAATTTTGATTTTTCGGATTCGTTGGAAAGATATTTTCAAATAGATCCTATTATTTTTGGTTTCGCTAAAATCCAGTTTGTTTTGCACCCGGTATGTTCAATTGAAGTTTGAAATCGAATTATCGAACTACCGCACCATTTTCAATTCCTTTTATAATTTAAAATAAATATTTATATTCTATCGACGATCTATATATATATTCGTTCTATTTCTATTCAAAATAAATTTCTCATTGATATTATTTAAAATAATTCATTTTAAATATTCAAAATCCACTAAAATTGTCAAAATAAAAATTTTAAATTGGCTCGCATTTCCGGGTTATTACACTGTGCTTCGATCATCAACCACAAAGCCTGCTTTTCTACAAAAGCCTTGATCATTTGCATCTTGGCTTGCCACATTGACAATTCACGCCATGCGATCAACAACCATAAATATATAAGAGGGTGTTAAGCAAGAGAATAAATTCTCCGCCACCAAACAATTATATATTAAATAGAAATCAATTTAATTTACCTGGAATGAAATTCAACGTCGGACACACATCCATTTACAAGTCCATTCTGGGTCTGAACGAAACCGGAGGCACCTTATACCTCACATATCCGAACAAATCAACAAGTAGTCTGGACGACCACAATTATAGCCCCTTCAAGGTAGCTACTCCAATCATGGGTGTCAATTGTAACTCATCCATTCGACGTGAAGATCGTCGGTCTTGTACCGTCTTCAACTCTTTGACTTAGATCGACGTGTAATCATTTGAAATGAGATTGAACTCGGACTTTTCAAATGATCCTCATATATATGACATTTCAAATCATTTCTTATCATTAATATTAATTTATAACGATTAATCTCTATTTTTATTTATATAAAAATAATTAAATTTTATTTAACAACACTTCATGTCAATAGGCGACCTTGGCGCTGTTTTCACCCAAATTTTTTACACATTTCTCTAAATCTAACCATTGGATTTTAACACAATTCATATCATTGGAAAGATCTTCCCAAGGCGAACCTAACGGTTCTAGTTTTGGGAAAATCCAACGGTCGGATATTTCGGTATAATCAATTAAAAGTACAATTCCAAAATGTGAACCACCACGCTCAATTCATTTACTTTTAATATAATTCCTTCGTCCACTTCGTTATCATGATTAACACAACAAGTAAAGAACGTTATATTTCCGTAACCTATTTACATTTTTATAATACATAGTGAAATGTAATTTATTTTACTATATTTTGCCAACGACAAGAATTATTATCTAAATATAATATAATGGCACATAAGAATGTTGATCTTTATTTCGACTTGCATTCAAATCCTATATACAAAAAGGTATATTTTTCAATCATCTTTCAAACTACACAAAATTGTATCTTTCATGTGTTATTCCAATTACAACAAAAATAGGTATTTTTGTGTTCCATTTCCATTACAACAAAAATGAATATTTTTGTATGTCATTTATAATTTAACAAAAATGAGTACTTTTGTGTCATTTCAATTTCTAACAAAAATGCAATATATTTTGGTGTTGTAAAAACCCGAAAATCTGAGCCAATTTAAAAATTTTATTTTGGCAATTTTATTGAAATTTGAATATTTAAAATGAACTATTTTAAATAATAACGACGAGAAATTTATTTTGAATAGAAATAAAACGTATATATTTATATAGATCGTCGTTAGATTATAAATATTTTATATTAATTATATAACGAGCCTGAAATGGCGCGGTAGTTTGAAATTTCGATTTCAAAGTTCAAATGAATGTACATGACTCAAAATAGACCCAATTTTAGTGAAACCAAAAATATTAGAATCTACTTGAGAATATCTTTCCAATGAATCCGAAAAATTGAAATTTCATAGCGGGAATCAAAAGATATGCCCAGTTGAAAATTCAGAATAGTCGCTATGGAATTCTGGCCCTTAAAAATGGAAATTTTGCAAACAACCTCGGTTTTCGACGAAACCACTTTTGTTGGATCCGTGATGTCAAATTATTGCTAGGTTTCGAAATTCATAATTTTCTGAATCAATATGTGAGTGTGGCAAAGGAAAACGCGTTTGACCAGTTTTAGTTGATTTTAATCGACTGGAAAATGACCATTTTTCAGACGGTCTTAGAATTTGATGAAATTAGTTTTGTTAGGACCGCGTCAATACGAAGCTAGAAAATATTTTTTGGGAAATTTTAGAGTCTGTATGTGACCCCGGTGAATTGAAATGTGCGTTCAAATTCAATATATAAAGTTATATTTTGATTTTGACGAAAACTGATCGAAACGATCGAATCAGCTTACGATACATATCCCATTGTGTTCGGAATGGGGGTAATTAGCTAGGGACGACAGGCGGTGGGTCTCGTTTCGCGGTCAAAATAAAAAGGTACCTTTTTGAAATAATTAATTAATATATATAATTTTCTATATCACCCCCTCATCTCCCGTTCATCTTTCAAAATCAAAATTAAAGAAAAAAAGAGAAAACAAAAAGGGGATCGCGCCCCACCAGACCTCGCCGCGCCGCCTACACCCCCTCCTCCTCAACGCGCCGCCTCCGTTCATCTCCCCCCTCCACCCTCTGCACGCGCGAGCCCCTCCTCGTCGATTGCCTCTCCCTCCCCCTTCCCTCGCGCCTCGTGCTTCTCTCTCCCCTCGTTTCTCCTACGCCGTCGCGTGCATCACCGACCCCCCTCCCTCTACACACGCGAAGCACCCCGCGCCACCTCTTCCATCTGCCGTACCCCCGTGACTCCCTCCCTCACCCCAAGAACGCTATGAGTTTTCTTATTTGTTCATTTTTATTTTATTCTATTTACTTTTGTTCATCTTATTGATTTTAATGTAAGTAAAAGGAAGAAAATTTTGGATTTTTATATGCGTCATAGTATAAGAAAAATTTGGGTTTTATTTACATAGAAGTAGAAATAATAAAGATGTGATTTTTATATAGTAGAAATAATAAAAATATAATTTTCCTATAGTAGAAAGGATAAAAATATAATTTTTATATAGTAGAAAGGATAAAAATATAATTTTTATATGATAGGAAGGTTAAAAATATTTTTTTTTTATGATAGGAGGGATAAAAATATGATCTTTATATTATATAGATAATAAAAATTCGATCTTTATATAAGAAATAGTAATATAAAAATATAATTTTTACATAGAAAGAAGCGTAGAAAATATATATAAAGTAGAAATAAAAATAAGATTTTTATTTATTGAAATGAAGTGATAAAAATATAATTTTTACATATGAACAGCGCGAAAAGGACTACACTGGAATTTCAAACAAATCTAGACAGTTCAGCCATTCAAAAGTAAAGCACGGCGGGGTGGAACCCTCGGTGAGAACTCCTCACTTTTATTTTTATTTCTAGTTTGAAATATATACTAGGATGCAGACGGTGCTTAGTAGCACCCAACACCCGTCGTCCACAGACCATGGATGACTTGTTTGTTTGATTGTTGTGTAGTGAAATTTGATTGTGTGATGGTGAATGAAATAAAATATTTTATAGTGGAAAATATTTTATAGAAAAAAAATATGATTTTTAACGTATATATAAAAAATATATTTATAAACAAATCGGATGATTTGTTTATATACACTGAATTGACTGATATTGACTGGGACGATAAATTTACACATGCCCAACCACACAAATAAAATGTATGTTTGTTGATTTGAAACCCCACACGGGTATTGGGGTGATATTTGACGTACACTAATCCCGATTGTTTAGTTGTATGTCAATCGAGTGGTTGACAGACTGTGTAAGCGTTAATTATTTATATTTAATGCTTATGCAGTTGTGTGGTGCACTCTGGATGATGGTTGATTATTTATCATTGCTATTATATACATGTGTTGAATGGAAATCCATATAATAAACGTTATATGGTAATTGATTGGGCCTCATTCCAATAAAGAAATAAAATAAATTCATGTGTTGAATAGAAAATAAATTCATGTGTTGAATTGAAAATAAATTCATGTGTTGAATAGAAAATAAATTCATGTGTTGAATAGAAAGTAAATTCATGTGTTGAATTGAAAATAAATTCATGTGTTGAATAGAAAATAAATTTAAGTGTCGAATAGAATATAAATTCATGTGTTGAATAAAAGCCGTGTTGATTAGATTGACGCCATTTTGACGTGAACGATATTTATATCGATTTTATTTGTTTTTATAATGAATATAGAAAAGGAAGTGATTTTAAAATATAACGTTTTGAAAATATTATCATTTGTATATCGATGATGTGGAATATTCAATTTTGATTCGAAATTGAATATGAAGTTGAAATCGTTTTGAAAACGAATTTAAAACGATTTATAAAATACACTCTGAAAGGAAATCGACGAAATGTAATATATATATACATACATATATTATATATAATGGCCTGAATAGAACGCGTCGCGCCACGGCAGTTCGCGAATTTCGACCATTGACTTCGAATGAATATTACGGGAGATCAGACCGTCGGATTCTGCTAAAACCAGAACCGTTGGTTCGTATCGAAAAGAGATTTCTAACTAATATTAGAGATTTGAAATCTAACGGTTGGATTTGGAATTATGTCTAAATCAAATTTGGAAAAGGTCGTTGTAAGTGCAGTTCGATGGCCGTTGATGGAAATCGACTGTACGGGCCTTGATAAAATTATTAAAAATAGTAACAATTTGTGTAAAATCATAAGAAATGATTTGTGAAGAATTGGGATGATTTGTCGTGAATGGTGTCTTCATTAACACTGTTCTTAAACCCAGTTGGGAAAAGATTAAATCTTTTTATTTAGATTTAATGAAGTGTACCAATTAATTGGTATTTAATTGGAATTAAATTAGAATTGATTTTTGGGTTTATCGTAAATGGTGTTTTAAATAACACTTGTTCTTTAACCCGATAATTAATAGAATGTGATTTTGGGTTTATCGTGGACTGTGTTTTAAATGACATTGGTTCTTTAACCCAGTTAAAGACAGGATATTGATCTCTATGAAGATTAAGACTAAGTGGGGTTTTAATGAATCTTTAATTAGATTGAAATGGTCGAAAATGGAGTATCACCAGTTTTGCTCCAGGCGATAGTTAAATCTTTAATTAGATTTGAACGTGAAATGGTAATTGAATTCACCGATAATACCGTGGTGTTAGATATGAAGTATGACCAGTTTTACTTCGTGGGATGAATAGGTTGGGATTAGGAAATAAAATAAATGATTACTTCGGTGTGATTCTCTAATCCCAACTAGTTTGAATTGATATTCAAAGAAGATTCAAGAATAAATTTAAAGAATTTATCTTTGATAACATTAATGGGAACCTTTCCCAAAGTATAAGAATATTTGAATAAAAGAATATTCTGAATTGGAATGAGGCGTATGTTGTGTTTGTGTAACACTTGTTTATTATATACGCGAGTTATTCAGAAAGACCGGGTTTATCCCATTCTGAAACTGATTCGACGTGGTGTCAAGGATGAAGACGGTGGTAGAAGACCGGAGGTCTTCACATCGTTTGGGTGATTACTGATGAACTTGATTGGGCTGTACACCCAAGAGGAGGGAATCAGTTGGTGATCGTCCGGACGTACTTGGAGAACGATGGATATGCGAGGTACAAGGTGCCTTCGGTTTCGTTCAGACCCAGAACGAAATTGTAAATGGACTGTGTGTCTGACATTGGATTTTATTCTGTGTGATTGATTTCTATTAAATATATATTTGTTTGGCGGTGGAGAATTTATTCTCTTGCTTAACGCCCTTCTCTGAGACGTACGAGCTCAGGGGTTATATATTGATGGATATCAATCGCATGGTGTGAATTGCCTGTATGGCATGCCTAAGTGGCAAATGATTATGGCTTCTGTTGAAAATCAAAGTCTTGTGGTTGATGATCAAAGCACCCTGTGTGGCATAGCTTTGTGTAGCGCTGATTCACGAGCCTCACACCCCGGTTGTGAACCTGAAACAGGAGAAGGATCCAGGGAGGGCATGTGTTTCTTTCTAGCTAGGGTGGTGTCAGTGACCTACCAGCCCTAACATTTATATTATTTTCACCTGTGTGGTTGTTGCTGTTGCGAGGCACCTCAGATATATCGGTGACTGTGTAGCCAATGGAGTCATTTGGCTCATTTACACCCCAAAGGGCTGGGAAACACAATGTTTAGGCATTTTAATCCACATCGGTGGACCGGCCCTGTGGCTCCTAAGGCTTGACAGAGTACTTGCCTGAGGCTCGGGCTAGAGAGTCTCAAATTCGGTAGAGGACTATCTTTTGCCTCAGTTCACAGATGGAAATCCAACTTCCAATACGTGACTTTGCGGTTTTGATTGCAGAATCTATATATGGCGACATAGTGGTATGGGGCACTTATGCCGTCTATGATTGATACTTATGGTTGAAATTGTTTTGACATTATACACTTATAGTAATAAACGATGAAATTTAGCGTATCAAGCATGCTTTGGCTATTATAAGGTAAAAACCTATCCTCCGGCTTGTGTTGCATTGTGTGATGGGACCTGGGTCTTATAATAGCTTCATTTTTCTTTATTTAGCATTGCGTTGTTGTTTTATACACCTGTATTCTTGGGAGGAAACCCGTTCCGTGTTATAAGGCGTGGTCCCTTGATTTACCTAACTTTAGAATAAAGATTAATAACTGTTTTAGTTCTCATACCAGTCACATGACTGACCTGGAGTTTATTGCTTTAACCTAAACTCTGGGTGCCCCTATTTCCGCACGGGCAGCTAGTAGTTTTGGTTTTGCAGATTTATATTCACAGGATCCTGATTTATAGCTGGAACGATACTCGGAAAGCTCTGTATCCGTGTATTACTTCTAGTTGTGTATTGTATTATTTTCCGCTACTATGTAATGTATTGTAATCTCTGATATTTTATGATGTGTAATATTGATTCATACTCTGTATATTCTTGTATTCTGATGTAATTGTTGTAATAAACAATGAAATGTTCTTCTGTTTGCATTCTAATTTGTCATGTTCTCAAAACAATCAGGGGTTTCGAACAGTCTTGGTCGGTTTAGCGACTGACTCGGATCGAGCGGAATTCTCGGTCGTTACATCGTGGTATCAGAGCTTTGGTTTACAAAGCTCGAGAACAAGACATGTTATAACCAAACGAAAGAATTCATCAGAGATTGGATTAGTAATATCCAATGAGAATGACTCGTTAGAGATGGGATCAGTAGCATCCTAGAACGAGTGTGAAGAGTATATTTTTAAATTGAAAACAATTTTTTTTTGAAAAATTTAAATCGTATTATACGTATTTGAATATTTATTTTAAATTGATTTGGACCATCCAATATATAAAGATTTTGCGTATACGTTTGATCCACGTGTATTTGAAATTTTATAATACTGGATAGATATAGAATTACACTCTAATCGCCCGGAGATGATTTTGATGATGGAGCTCCATCATTAGGATTTATGTTCGTGTGACGAAAGTAGGATGCCTATATATTTCCATTAGACTGGTATGAGAACCAAAACTAGATAGGGCTTATTGTTGTGATTTGGCATCAAAAATCTGATTTTTGGACTATGTATCAAAGTTATGAATTTGAAAAGCTAATCAACTAATTGATTGCCGATTGTGTTGTTTAATTATTGTTTGATTAATTAATTTGAACCATTTAGCCAAATTGAACCAAATATTGAGTTGTATTGAAAATTAGTCACATTTGCATGCATATACATGTACTTACATTGTACAAGTCATAGCAAGGAGGCTAGAGCAGAAGAATAAAATTGTTTGCCCGACAAATAGGTACATGTTTATTGTATTTCTTTGTGTTTGGATGATTTTATGAGCAGATTGGCTAGCCGCTTGGCTGTTTCTTTTTCTTTTTGGATTGATGAGGCCATGGGAGGCTATTTGAAATATCCGAAGTCCCCGATGTAGGGGATGTTATGGCGAAATTTTTCGAAAATTTAGGGCGTTAGCCAAATTTTTGAAAATTTTGAAAAGTTCCTAGAAACTGAAAAGTTGAAGAACTTAAGCCATAATGGAAATAATGGAAGTAGAGTTGATTTGTGAAACAACTTTCGACTTCGTTCTTTTTCGGGGACGAAAAGTATTAAGTGTGGGAGATTGTAATAACCCGGAAATCTAAGCCAATTTAAAAATTTTATTTTGGCAATTTTATATAAATTTGAATATTTAAAAAGAATTATTTTAAATAATAAGGACGAGAAATTTATGTTGAATAGAAATAGAACGTATATATTTATATAGATCGTCGTTAGATTATAAATATTTTATTTTAATTATATAACGAGCCTGAAATGGCACGGTAGTTTGAAATTTCGATTTCAAAGTTCAAATGAATGTACAGGATTCAAAATAGATCGGATTTTAGCGAAACCAAAAATATTAGAATCTATTTGAAAATATCTTTCCAACGAATCCAAAAAATTGAAATTTCATAGCGGGAATCAAAAGATATGCCTAGTTGAAAATTCAGAATAGTCGTTATGGAATTCTGGCCTTTAAAAATGTAAGGTAGCGTTTGGTTTAGATTTTTCAATTTTGAGTTTTCACACATACAAAAATACCGACAATGCACATATATTGTGAAAAATGACCGTTTTACAAAACGGAGTTAACACACAAAACCGAAAACAACTTTTTATTATTTTTCATATTTTAAGAAACAAGGGAATGACAATAACAAATCCGTCTATCCACCATTCCCGCGGTCCCCTCCGTCACAACCTTTCCCTTTGATCCATCACCACCACTACACTTCAAATCTTCACAACTTTCATAATTAACGCCGAAAACTAAAAATGCAAAACACAAAATAAACCAAACGCTACCTAAATTTTGCAAACGACCTCGGTTGTAACAACCCGGAAATTCTGAGCCAATTTAAAATTTTTATTTTGGCAATTTTGATGAAGTTTGAATATTTAAATTAAATTATTTTAAATAATAGCGACGAGAAGTTTATTTTGAATAGAAATAGAACGTATATATTTATATAGATCGTCGTTAGAATATAAATATTTTATTTTAAATATAAAAGGAATTGAAAATGGCGCGGTAGTTTGAAATTTCGATTACAAAGTTAAATGAATGCACAGGGTGCAAAATAAACCGGATTTTAGCAAAACCTAAAATTATAGAATCTAATTGAAAATATCTTTCCAACAAATCCGAAAAATCGAAATTTCATAGCGGGATTCAAAAGTTATGCCCAGTTGAAAATTCAGAATAGTCGCTATGGAATTCTGGCCCTTAAAAATGGAAATTTTGCTAACGACCTCAGTTTTCGACGAAACCACTTTTGTTGGATCCGCGATGTCAAGTTAATGCTAGGTTTCAAAATTCGTAATTTTTTGAATTAATATGTGAGCGTGGCAAAGGAAAACGCGTTTGACCAGTTTCAGTTGATTTTAATCGACTGGAAAATGGTCATTTTTCAAACGGTCTCAGAATTTGACGAAATTAGTTTTGTTAGAACCATCAATACGAAGCTAGAAAATATTTTTCGTGAATTTTTAGAGTCCGTATGTAGCCCCGGTAAATTGAAATGCGCGTTCAAATTCAATATATAGAGTTATATGTTGATTTTGACGAAAACTGATCGAAACGATTGAATCGGCCTACGATACATATCCCATTGTGTTCGGAATGGGGGTAATTAGCTATGGACGACAGGCGGTGGGTTCGATTTCGAGGTCGAAATTAAAAGTTGCTTTTTGAAATAATTAAATAAAAAAATAGAAAACCTTCTCTCTCTCTCCCCTTATTCCCTCTTAGGCCCCCACCCCCCGATTTCATTTTTAACATAAAAAAAGAAAATGGAAGGGGGGATCGTGATCTCGTCGCCCCCCCCCCCCCCATGCCAGGGAATCATCGCCGCACCACCGGTTCCCCAGACCCGCCGCCTCCACCTCCGTTCTCCTCTCCTCCTCACTCCTCTATCCTCCCTCTCTCCGCATTAAGCCCTCAAACCCAACCTGAAAACCGCGCTGCCCCTTTTGCCCTACCACCACCGCCTGCACCGTCGCCGTGGTCAGACCTCCCCACTCTCTTCCACAGCCTCTCTTCTCCCTTCCCCTTTAAAACGCCGTAAGTATTTTAATTTCTTTCGAATAATCAGTTTTATATGTTATAGATAATTAAAAATCAGTTTTAATTTATTTAAGGCTTTGTTTATTTTCTAGCATATGAACATTGAAATAAAAGAAAGAAACTGGATTTATATGTTATGAAAGGCGAGACAAGATGCGATTCTTAGCATATAAAGGTTTGGATTTTTAGCGTATAAAAGTTTAGATTGGTAAAGTAAGAAAAGTTTTGATTTTTAAAGTAGAAAGATTCGATTTTTTACAGTTGGAAAGTTAAAATTTTTAATTAGCAAAAGGTTTGATTTTTATCATAAAAAAGATAGGATTTTTAATATGTGAAAGGTCGGATTTTTAATGCAAGAATGATAAGATTTTTAGTTAAGTAAAGAAAAGGATTTTGCTTATAAAAAGAGGCAATCTTTATTTATGTCAAGGTATAGTTTTTAGATTAATGAAGTTATGATTTGATTTTTATCATGAAGTAGGAGAAATAAAATATGATTTTTATATTTTATAAAGATTAAAGATATGATTTTTATATTATATAGACAGTAAAAATTTGAACTTTATTTATATAGCGAAATAAAAATCTGATTTTTATTATATATACGTTGAAATAGAAATGTGATTTTTATAGCTATGATATAAAAATTCGATTTTTGTATAAGAAGTAGAAATATAAAAATATAATTTTTATATAGGAAGGAGCGTTATAAAAATATATTCTTTATTGGAAGAAGAGCGATATAAAAATATAATTTTTATATAGGGAATAGTGTGATAAAAATAGAATTTTTATCGATATAGTAGCGGTGTAAAAATAGAAATTTTATCTATATAGTAGCGGTGTAAAAATAAATTTTTTATCTATATAGTAGCGGTGTAAAAATGAGATTTTTATATATGTAGTGGCTACGGACAATGAATTTGACAAAAGGCGATCACGATGAGGATTTCTACATAAGAAGAGTCGTGGCGTTTGGTTTAGCTTGTCGGTGAGAACTCCTCACTTTAAATCTTGTTTTCTAGTTAAAAATATATACTAGGATGCAGACGGTGCTTAACAGCACCCGACGCGTACACAGACTATGGACGACTTGTATGCTTGTTTGATGTGTTGTAAAATTTGTTTGTGATGTTGATGTGAAATCGATAATAAAACATTCATTGTTGATTATAAAAGAATTTATCGTTAAAAATATAATTTTAACGTGCATATGAATAAATAAATATTCATTTACAAACTGGACGGTTTGTTTATGTACACCTATTTGAAGAATATTGATTGGGATGATAAATTTACACATCGCCCAACTGCACAAATAATATTCAGTGCTTGTGGATTGAAACCCCACATGGGTGTTGGGATGATATTTAGCGTACTCTAATCCCAATTATTTAGTTATATGTCGATCGATTGGTCGACGGACTGCGTAAGCGTTAATTATTTATGTTTAATGCTTATGCAGTTGTGTGGTGCACTTTGGATGATGGTCGGTTATTTATCGTTGCTATTGTATACATGTGTTGTATGGAATCCATATAATTAACATTATATGGTAATTGATTGGGCCTCATTCCAATCGGGAAAATAAAGAAATATTTTAACAATAAAATTTACATCTTTATCATATATAAAATTAGAAACTAACTGGAAAATAGATAAGATGAGTGGTCTCCTGGATATTGATCTGATGTTAGTTTCGGCCTTTGGGGTTAATATTTAGGGAATTGCTCTCTTGCTAATTTAGGGTTAGAGTTTGATTAAAAATTAAACGATAGAAATCAAAATTTTATAAAATATATCAAATAACAAAAATAGTCATGTGTTGACAGTACTCATGTGTTGAGAATAGTCATGTGTTGAAAGAAATATAGATTCATGTGTTGAATAGAATAAATATTCAATTGTTGAATAGAATAACGAAGTTATTGAAATATATAAAGCCGTGTTGATTAGGGATGCGCCATTTTGACGTGATATATCCATTATATTCGTTTTTGTAATGAATATAGAAAAGGAAGTGATTTCAAAATATAACGTTTTGAAAATGTTATCATTTGTATATCGATGATGTGGAATATCCAATTTTGATTTGAAATTGAATATGAAGTTGAAATCGTTTCGAAAAAGAATTTAAAACTATTTATAAAATACGTTTGAAAAGGAAATCGATGAAATATATATATATATATATATATATATATATATATATATATATAATGGCCTGAATAGAATGCGCAGCGCCGCGGTAGTTCGTGAATTTCGACCATTGACTTCGAATGGATATTGCGGGAGATCCGACCGTCGGATTCTCCTAAAACCGGAACCGTTGGGTTCGTATCGAAAAGAGCTTTCTAACGAATATTAGTGATTTTAAATTTAAAAGTTGGGTTTGGAATTATGTCCAAATCAAATTTGGAAAAGGTCGCTGTAATTGCAGTTCGATGGCCGTTGATGAAAATCAATTGTACGGGCCTTGATAAAATTATTAAAAATAGTAATAATTTGTGTAAAATCATAAGAAATGATTTGGCAAAAACTAGGATGAAAAACGCCATATTTTAAAAGATAAAAATAAATTTATATTGAATGAACTAGTTTTGAACTAGAATTAAAATCAATTTATTTTTGAAATAAATAAATTGAATTTGAAGTGGTTTTAAATATAACCAGAATTTCCTATATACGAATTGGAATGGATTTGAACCGAAATTATCTTCGGAATATTTCGATGTTGTATGTAACACCCCGTGTATTCTATAACCGTGAAATTCATAAATTAAAGTATAATTAATTTCAAATCAAAGAATTAAGGGAAACGGGATACGCCATTGCGTTCGTCTCGGAAAAATACGCGAAATAGAGTCCGAGTTTTCTTTAATCGGAGTCCGTATGACCAAGATATGGCCTCCGGAAGTTTCAGAATTAGGTTTAAAATTCGAACAGACGAAAACAGCTCAGAAAAACTAATTCAAAATTCAAAATCGGACCCAATTGGCCAAGACGGGAAAATTCCCGCCCAAAGCACCTAGGTCGACTTGACAGTCGACCTGGGGCTAGCCAGGTCGACTGGGCAGTCGACCTGGGTAACCCGTGTCGACTGCCAAGTCGACACGGTGTCGACTGGGGTGTTGACCTGGCCCCTGAGCCAGGTCGAACCCAGCCCACCCTGGCTGGCCAGGTCTGTGTTTGGTCGATTTTCTGAGCCTTGCCTTGTCACTAGGGCTAGGTGTCAGCTCCTGGTTGGTCTCTCCTTCAAACGAACGGCTATTATTGAACCAAGCTTCATCGACGGTCTAAATCAACTCACAAACTCTATAAAAGGGACCTAAGGCTAACGCTAATTCACATAAACTAAAATGGAGATGAGACCGTCATGCTGTTGAGGAGAGACTGAAGATAGACGTCAGAAATAGAGAGACAACTAGGAGACAACTCAAAGCTTAAAGCAACGTTAATCAAATCAAAGCAACGCCTACAACAAAGGATAGCGTCTCCAAATTCAGAATTCAGATTTCTGAATTGAAGATTCGCCATACGCTGTAAGTAGGGTGCTATTCCGGTATGAATTAAATAATTGTGTTGATTTGTGTAATGTAAGAAATGGAATTGTGGCGATAATAATCTATATTTGCATGTTGCTTTGATGCAAAACGATTTGGGAATATTATGGTATACGATTGGATATTTGCAAGTACGCAATTTGCGTTGGAACGAAATGGAATTGTGGCGATAATGACTTATATTTGTATGTTATTTTGATTCTAAACGATTTGACAATGCTATGGTTTGATTCATACAAGTATGTGGCTTATGTTGACAACCACATGTTGTGGAATTTTGATTGGGACTTATGCAAGCATATGATTCATATTGAAAACTACATGTTTGTGGTAGTTATTTACAACACCCATTTGGTAAATGCTAGTATAAGATTCATGTTGAACAACAACTATATGTTGTAATAGTTTATTTTGAAATTCATGCAAGTCTATGGTCTATTGTTATGACAACATGATGTAAAATTCTATGGTCATCTTTAGTGTAATTTGATTCACCTAAGTATTATGATTCATATGAAGGTTATGTTGAAATTGGCATCATAGTTCAAGTATAAAAATCATGATTTTGTGATAGTGACAAAAGCAAGCGTCGTTGTAAGCTTGTATTAATTTTATGAACATGTCTAAGCTATGTTTGTTATTATGCCTAGTTAAAAACATGTTTTCTAGGCTTATGTTGTTATCTTAATCATATGATAATATATTTTGGGCACATAAGTTACATTAGAAATTTACACTAGAATTGCATCCCCTTACAAGTTACATAGATTGGACAAAAACCCATGATTATATGAATAATAGGATTCATAATCAATTATGTTTATGCCATGACCATATAAGGACTCATGTTTAATTATGATTATGCCATAATTATATGATTAGAGTGGTTCATGTTTAAGTACTATTTATGCCAAGACTACATGTTTCGTTTACACCATGATTTTGTGAATAGAATTATTCATGTTTAAGTATTGCTTATATTATATGTTGTTACAATTGCAAGTTCACATATGCCTATCTTATGATAATTAGATTGTATGTTGCAAGTTCATGCGTTCACACTCCCCTTTTTATGTCACCTTATAAACACCATGTTATAGCCTCCCCTTTTCATATGGCTAAATTGGGTTTAAGTATTAAACCCAACACACCTTACATTGGAACGAACGAATAAAACGGGGGAAATGACGTTTGGGTTAAAAATATAGAACATATGTGTTGGCTTGTTTGACGCACGCCAATAACTTTGAAAAACAATTAAGTGGCATGAATAAATCTTAACCAATAAAGATGAATTTGAATAATGGGCCGCAAATATTTACATATAAAAAGAAGAAAGACAAAATATGTAAATGTAGAAAAATACGATGTGTTTAACCTGAGGTTGGATTGAGTTGTGATGTAAACCTGCCCGGAACCGCCCAGCTGTCCAGTAGTCACAACAATACCTATCCAATGTGGGTGGTTAAACACGGAGCCCAATAAGGACCCGAGGTTAGACTGAGTTGTGGCGTAAGACTGCCCGGACCCAACCGGCAACAGGCAGCCACAACAATACCTGTCTAATGTGAGAGGTCAAGGCTTTAATAAGACAATTAAGGCTGAGTCAGGATTGATAGGATTAAGTAAATTATATTAATACTTAATCAAAAGGGAACATGCTAAACTAAACAGACTGATTGGGGGTTAGGTTTATAAAACACTTAACCAACTTAGCATGTTGGCTAGAAATAGAAAACCTAGTAGCGAGGGACCCTTTTCGCAGTAACCCTACAAGGTATCATGATACCCTGAAACTAGGCAGGGTGGGGCACGATTACTGGGCTGATTGTAAGAGGTCAAATCGACGGCGGTCGTGCAGCAGTGTAGGTTCTAACGGGGTGCGGGCGTGCACACACTCCGGCGCAGAAAAATAAGGCACTGGGCACCAGTAGCATACCTGTGCATTCTAGGATTGTGTCGGGCCGCCACCATGGGACTTGATACACCCCATGGTGGGACCAGCATAGGTAACTACAACATCGGGGGCCGTAAGACACATGTAACTATGCGAGTAGGAGCCGATCATCATAAAATGGATCACTTCACCCTGATTATGGGGTGCCCGTTGGGAACTAGTTTATATGGGTACAGAGATTAACATGGGGTACGATAGTATATTCGACCCTAGACAACTTAACTAAGTTCATGGTGCTTTCCCATTTCTAGTTTATACTTATCATACCCAGTTCTTTATTCATAGACTGAATAGTCCTAGACTTACTCAGGCTTTATGTCTGACTCTACTTTTCTTTCGTCTTCTTTTCTTCCGTTCCCCCCCCCCCAGGTCCACAGGGAGGGAATACCGCAGCTTGACCAGCCTTCATATCCAGCTTGAAGAGAAAGAATGTATTGCTTGGATCTTTTCGTTTTGGACTATGGCTTTGGACAGCAACTATGGGACTTTTGCAGTTTATTTATGTTTTCTTTATGCTTCTTTAAATAATGTAATCAAGACAGTTATGATTTTGGAAATATTGTAAGACAATTATGGCATGGTTTGTGTAACACATATTTTAATGAAATAAAAGTTGTTGTTTTCCGCTGTTCAAAAATATGTGTTCTTATATCTGTCTTGTATATCTGTGACTTATACTTATAAACCTCCACCAAAATTAGGGCATTCCCTTTGAGAGTGACCCTAACGGAGGTGGGGTGTTTCACTTGGTATCAGGGCATAGGTTTACCAGATAAGATAAAAAGTTTTGAAAATTTATTTTCAAAAAAGAAATTTAAAGAAGCATTTTTAAAAGATAAAATATTATTTTGTTTTAAAATGCAAAGTCCCCCCAAAGCCATAGGTACTATCTCTTATCCTTCGTTTTGAATCTATCCTTTCTGCTTCAGCATGTCTGGAGACCTTACTCTCCAGCTGCTGACGCTTTCACTCCTCCTCCTCCACGTGAACCAGCAAGCGGAAGAGTCCCAGAGTAGGAAGACGAATAATAGTCAAACAAGAAAGGATCGTAACATTAATAATAAGAAACAGGAAAAAAGGAAATGCAATTTTTGTGGTACGGAAGGGCACATAGCCAAGGATTGTAGAAAGAGGAAAAGAAAGCAAGGAGAATGTTTTCATTGTGGGGAGACTGGACACATCAGCATAGACTGCCCTGAGAAGACAGACTTTGAGAAGGGCGGGAAAGACAACGAGTCCCGAGAGAAGAGGAAGTGTAAATTCTGTGGCAAAGTGGGGCACTTAGTGAAAGATTGCCGGAAAAAGAAGGCCAAGATGAATGGTGGGTGCTTTTCTTGCGGTGAGACAGGCCACATGGCTGCCCAAAGAAACGAGGTATAAATACTTCTGTAGGAAGTGTAGTTCATCTTTATGATCACCCCGTTCGCACTTTATTTGACTCTGGCGCATCACACTCCTTTATCTCGTCTGCTTTAGTAGAATCTCTGCACCTAAAAACTAGTATGGTAGAGGACCCCTTAATTGTTTCAAACCCAATTGGGGGCCCAACTCATTTGTCTATGATCTGTTTGGGATTGAAAATTTCTATTCTAAGCGTAGAATTTCAATGTAGTGCCTTTGTTTTGGGCTTTTCAGGATATGGTTTGATTTTGGGCATGGATTGGCTATCCAGTAATGGGGCCATCCTTGATTGTGAAAAAAGGGTTGTTAGGCTCCTAACCCAGCTCGGTAACACTTTGGAAATTTCTTGTAATCCCTCGTATGCGGTTATGCTTAGTTATCTTGAATCGCTAGATGCCTCTGTTGAAAATTTGCAATCGATTAGAGTGGTTCGGGAATATCGGGATGTCTTCGAAGAGGTGAAGAGCTTGCCTCCGAAGCGGGAGATAGACTTCCGTATACATCTTGTAGATAATGCAAAGCCCGTTGCGTTGTCCGTTAGACACATGGCTCCACGGGAAAGGAAAGAGCTCAGTAAACAGATTAAAGAGCTTCTAGGGAAGGGGTTCATTAGAAGGAGCATTTCAGAATGGGGCACTCCAGTAGTGTTCGCCACTAAGGCAGAAAGTTCATTTCGCTTATGCATGAGTTGTGAAGAATCACCTTAGTAAGTACATTTGGCAACATGGTTGGCATTTATTTCCAAGAGATAGTTCTGCTACGTGGAATACCTTTTAGTAAGTGAACAAGATCCAAGATTCACTAGTGAATTTTGGAGAGCTTGCATGGAACCATGAGTACGCAGTTATGTTTGAACCAAGTACACTAGAAGTAGAGTAAGTGAAAGTGGAACGAGAGGCAACAGTGAAATAGGTTCCAACTCATATTTTGGAAACAAGAATTAAGAAGCTACGAAAATTGTGAAGTTAAAGACGGACAAAGCATAATGGAGTTAAGCTCAAGAAATGCGACTTAGAAGATTGAAGACTAGATTCGTGCATCATATCTCTTCTTAAGAGTATATCTTTGATCCCTCTCTTCCTGTAGAGCTTACTTGCATGCTATCTTTTGTGTATATCCTCTCGGTCCCATTCTCAATCCAATTTCTGTTGCAAACCTCATAGGGAGTATGACTCATCTGTTAGTAACACATGTTGGGGCTCGAGGGTGTTCATTGGTTTGACTAAAGTTTTTGGGTTTTATAGGATACAGATTGGTCTTAGGAAGGGACTCCCTTGTGACCTAAAAGGAGTCCATCATGCTTAGTTTCCTAGAATCATATATGGTGGTTGGGTTGAGTAATTCTTTGGGTGTCAGTCTGATGTTGATTTCGGTCTTCGGGGCTGATGCTTGGAGAGTTCTTCTCCTAATCAATATATATGTGGCATAGATTTCCAATTTTGACATTGCCTAATGGGCACAAAGTTTTTACTTGTTTCTATCATTCGGCTATACCTTTAGGTAGGACCATTTCCTATTATTGGGAAAATTGGGAAAATGGCCTATAGATTAGAGCTACCCGAAAAGCTGGCCGGAGTTCACAACGTTTTTCATGTTTCACATCTCCGAAAATGTCTACATGAGTCTGCTGAAGTGGTAGAGCCAAATATCCTAGAAGAAGCTGAAGTGGAACGCAAAGCAACCGTGAGGAAAGTTCCAACCCGCATATTAGGAACGGAAGTGAAGAAGCTACGCAACCGCGAAGTCAAGCTCGTCAAAGTTCAGTGGAGCGACGCCGAAGGAGATGCAACTTGGGAGACTGAAGCTAGAATACGCGCTGCCTACCCTTTTCTTTTCGAGGGTACATCTTTGATCCTTCCTTTTCCTTAAGGTGCGCTTTTATCTATCTTTTTTTTAGGTATATCTCCTCGACCCTATCTTTTAGGTAGAAACTCTTTGGATGAAAACATGTAGTTGAAACATGTTATGGATGATGGTTGCTAGTGGTTGCAAGTGATTGCTAGTGGTTGCTCGTGGTTGCATATACACACACAATCTAGGTTTTAGATCGGCTCAGTCACTTCATATTGCATATGCATATATGTTTGCATTCGTATATGGTTGAACTTTAATGTGTTGTCATATGGATGTTGCATTTATATGAATGATTGTGCACTCATGTAGAATCATGAATAGGAGGATTTGCATACATAATGGATTCATAGCACTTACATAATTCGCATTAAGGAGGTCAACTGAATAAGTAGACCGCCTGATTTTGCATTAGATAAGTACATGTACACACACACTTCGCATATGATCATGAAGCATTAGAAGTCTTTTAAGGACAATGGATGCTCGTGTTTGATGGATGAGTAGATGGATGTTTGGATGTTAGGATATACATTCTTCCTAACTTGAAGATTTCGGGGACGAAATCCTTTTAAGTGGGGGAGAATGTAACACCTCGTGTATTCTATAACCGTGAAATTCATAAATTAAAGTATAATTAATTTCAAATCAAAGAATTAAGGGAAACGGGATACGCCATTGCGTTCGTCTCGGAAAAATACGCAAAATAGAGTCCGAGTTTTCTTTAATCGGAGTCCGTATGACCAAGATATGGCCTCCGGAAGTTTCAGAATTAGGTTTAAAATTCGAACAGATGAAAACAGCTCAGAAAAACTAATTCAAAATTCAAAATCGGGCCCAATTGGCCAAGGCGGGAAAATTCCCGCCCAAAGCACCCAGGTCGACTTGGCAGTCGACCTGGGGCTAGCCAGGTCGACTGGGCAGTCGACCTGGGTAACCCGTGTCGACTGCCAAGTCGACACGGTGTCGACTGGGGTGTCGACCTGGCCCCTGAGCCAGGTCGAACCCAGCCCACCCTGGCTGGCCAGGTCTGTGTTTGGTCGATTATCTGAGCCTTGCCTTGTCACTAGGGCTAGGTGTCAGCTCCTGGTTGGTCTCTCCTTCAAACGAACGGCTATTATTGAACCAAGCTTCATCGACGGTCTAAATCAACTCACAAACTCTATAAAAAGGACCTAAGGCTAACCCTAATTCACATAAACTAAAATGGAGATGAGACCGTCATGCTGCTGAGGAGAGACTGAAGATAGACGTCAGAAATAGAGAGACAACTAGGAGACAACTCAAAGCTTAAAGCAACGTTAATCAAATCAAAGCAACGCCTACAACAAAGGATAACATCTCCAAATTCAGAATTCAGAATTCAGATTTCTGAATTAAAGATTCGCCATACGCTGTAAGTAGGGTGCTATTCCGGTATGAATTAAATAATTGTGTTGATTTGTGTAATGTAAGAAATGGAATTGTGGCGATAATAATCTATATTTGCATGTTGCTTTGATGCAAAACGATTTGGGAATATTATGGTATACGATTGGATATTTGCAAGTACGCAATTTGCGTTGGAACGAAATGGAATTGTGGCGATAATGACTTATATTTGTATGTTATTTTGATTCTAAACGATTTGGCAATGCTATGGTTTGATTCATACAAGTATGTGGCTTATGTTGACAACCACATGTTGTGGAATTTTGATTGGGACTTATGCAAGCATATGATTCATATTGAAAACTACATGTTTGTGGTAGTTATTTACAACACCCATTTGGTAAATGCTAGTATAAGTTTCATGTTGAACAACAACGATATGTCGTAATAGTTTATTTTGAAATTCATGCAAGTCTATGGTCTATTGTTATGACAACATGATGTAAAATTATATGGTCATCTTTAGTGTAATTTGATTCACCTAAGTATTATGATTCATATGAAGATTATGTTGAAATTGGCATCATAGTTCAAGTATAAAAATCATGATTTTGTGATAGTGACAAAAGCAAGCGTCGTTGTAAGCTTGTATTAATTTTATGAACATGTCTAAGCTATGTTTGTTATTATGCCTAGTTAAAAACATGTTTTCTAGGCTTATGTTGTTATCTTAATCATATGATAATATATTTTGGGCACATAAGTTACATTAGAAATTTACACTAGAATTGCATCCCCTTACAAGTTACATAGATTGGACAAAAACCCATGATTATATGAATAATAGGATTCATAATCAATTATGTTTATGCCATGACCATATAAGGACTCATGTTTAATTATGATTATGCCATAATTATATGATTAGAGTGGTTCATGTTTAAGTACTATTTATGCCAAGACTACATGTTTCGTTTACACCATGATTTTGTGAATAGAATTATTCATGTTTAAGTATTGCTTATATTATATGTTGTTACAATTGCAAGTTCACATATGCCTATCTTATGATAATTAGATCGTATGTTGCAAGTTCATGCGTTCACACTCCCCTTTTTATGTCACCTTATAAACACCATGTTATAGCCTCCCCTTTTCATATGGCTAAATTGGGTTTAAGTATTAAACCCAACACACCTTACATTGGAACGAACGAATAAAACGGGGGAAATGACGTTTGGGTTAAAAATATAGAACATATGTGTTGGCTTGTTTGACGCACGCCAATAACTTTGAAAAACAATTAAGTGGCATGAATAAATCCTAACCAATAAAGATGAATTTGAATAATGGGCCGCAAATATTTACATATAAAAAGAAGAAAGACAAAATATGTAAATGTAGAAAAATACGATGTGTTTAACCCGAGGTTGGATTGAGTTGTGATGTAAACCTGCCCGGAACCGCCCGGCTGTCCAGTAGTCACAACAATACCTATCCAATGTGGGTGGTTAAACACGGAGCCCAATAAGGACCCGAGGTTAGACTGAGTTGTGGCGTAAGACTGCCCGGACCCAACCGGCAACAGGCAGCCACAACAATACCTGTCTAATGTGAGAGGTCAAGGCATTAATAAGACAATTAAGGCTGAGTCAGGATTGATAGGATTAAGTAAATTATATTAATACTTAATCAAAAGGGAACATGCTAAACTAAACAGACTGATTGGGGGTTAGGTTTATAAAACACTTAACCAACTTAGCATGTTGGCTAGAAATAGAAAACCTAGTAGCGAGGGACCCTTTTCGCAGTAACCCTACAAGGTATCATGATACCCTGAAACTAGGCAGGGTAGGGCACGATTACTGGGCTGATTGTAAGAGGTCAAATCGACGGCGGTGGTGCAGCAGTGTAGGTTCTAACGGGGTGCGGGCGTGCACACACTCCGGCGCAGAAAAATAAGGCACTGGGCACCAGTAGCATACCTGTGCATTCTAGGATTGTGTCGGGCCGCCACCATGGGACTTGATACACCCCATGGTGGGACCAGCATAGGTAACTACAACATCGGGGGCCGTAAGACACATGTAACTATGCGAGTAGGAGCCGATCATCATAAAATGGATCACTTCACCCTGATTATGGGGTGCCCGTTGGGAACTAGTTTATATGAGTACAGAGATTAACATGGGGTACGATAGTATATTCGACCCTAGACAACTTAACTAAGTTCATGGTGCTTTCCCATTTCTAGTTTATACTTATCATACCCAGTTCTTTATTCATAGAATGAATAGTCCTAGACTTACTCAGGCTTTATGTCTGACTCTACTTTTCTTTCGTCTTCTTTTCTTCCGTTCCCCCCCCCCCCCCCAGGTCCACAGGGAGGGAATACCGCAGCTTGACCAGCCTTCATATCCAGCTTGAAGAGAAAGAATGTATTGCTTGGATCTTTTCGTTTTGGACTATGGCTTTGGACAGCAACTATGGGACTTTTGCAGTTTATTTATGTTTTCTTTATGCTTCTTTAAATAATGTAATCAAGACAGTTATGATTTTGGAAATATTGTAAGACAATTATGGCATGGTTTGTGTAACACATATTTTAATGAAATAAAAGTTGTTGTTTTCCGCTGTTCAAAAATATGTGTTCTTATATCTGTCTTGTATATCTGTGACTTATACTTATAAACCTCCACCAAAATTAGGGCATTCCCTTTGAGAGTGACCCTAACGGAGGTGGGGTGTTTCATTGTATTTCGTGATTATACAGATATGGTTAAGGGAATTTGAAAGATATATATATATATATATATATATATCAATACGATATTTGTTGATTTCAGAATTTGATGTTGCATATAAGCCGATATACTTTTTATTCAGAGCCTTGTATTTAATATCATATGAGATTTCGGGTTCGTCGTGAATGGTGTCTTAAATAACACTGTTCTTGAACCCAGTTTAGAAAAGAATAACCTTTTAATTAAGATTTAGTGAGATTTTCCAGTTGATTAATCTTTAATTGGAAATGAATTTAAGATTGATTTTGTGTTTATCATGAACGGATTAACAATGGAATGTTATTTTGGGTTTATCGTGAACCATGTTTTAAAGGACAGTGGTTCTTTAACCCATTTAAAGATAAGATTCATTTCATAGCTTGGAATAATCATGATTTTCGAGATTAAAACTGAATTAGAATTTTAATGAATCTTTAATTAGATTGAAAAGATCGAGAATGGAGTATCACCGGTTTTGCTCCAAAGCGATAGTTAAATCTTTATCTAGATTTGAACGTGAAATGGTAATTAATTTTATCGATAACACCGTGGTGTTAGATATGGAGTATTACCAGTTTTGCTCCATAGGATAAATAGGTTGGGATTGGGAAATAAAATAAATAATTACTTCGGTGTCGTTCGCTAATCCCGACTAGTTTGGAAAACCGTAACATGGTTTGAAATGATATCCAAAGGAAGATTAAAGAATAAATTTAGAAGAATTTATCTTTGATAAAATTAATCAGAACCTTTCCCTAAGAATGTGAAATTTAGAAACTAACAGTAGGTTAGCTAAGAAGGATGGTTTCCTGGGTATTGATCTAATGTTGGTTTCGGCCTTTCGGGGTTTATATTTAGGGAATCGTTCTCTTGCTAATTTACGGTTAGTGACTGATGAATTGGAATGAGGCGTATGTTGTGTTTATGTAGCACTTGTTTATTATATACGCGGATTATTCAGAAAGGCCGGGTTTATACCCATTCTGAATAACCGATTCGACGATAAGTCGAAGATGAAGATGGTGGTTGAAGACCGGAAGTCTTCACATCATTTGGGTGATTACTGATGATCTTGATTGGGATGTACACCCAAGAGGAGGGAATCAGTTGGTGATCATCCAGACGTACTTGGAGATCGATGGATATTGCGAGGAAAGTGCCTCCGTTTCGTTCAGACCCAGAACGAACTTGTAAATGGACTGTGTGTCTGACATTGAATTTTATTCTGTGTTGATTGATCTCTATTAGATATACATCTGTTTCGCAGCGGAGAATATATTCTCTTGCTTAACGCCCTTCTCTGAGACGTACGAGCTCAGAGGCTGTATATCGATGGACATCAGTCGCATGGAGTAAATTGCCTGTGTGGCACGCCTATGTGGCAGATGATCAAGACTTTTGTTGAAAAGCAAAGTCTTGTGGTTGATGATCAAATCACGGCTTGCGTGGCATAGCTTTGTGTATAGCGTGGATTCGCGAGTCTCACACCTCGGTATGAGTTAAAAACGGGATAAGGACTACAGGGAGAACACGACGTTTCTTTCTAGCTAGAGGTAGTGTCAGTGCTTAAATTGACTGAAATTTATATTATTTTTACCTATGTGGTTGTTGGAATGCGAGGCGCCTCGATTATAGGTCTGTTAGGACAGGGAAACGTGTGTTCAGGAATAATTAATCCACTAACGTAAATGTGGACCGGCCCTGAAGCATCCAAGGGTTACCCAGAGTGTGTAGTCCTGAGGCATTTGCTTGAGTGCCTCGAAGCGGAGAGGAGCTTGCCCCTTGCCTCGACTCATGACGGAAATCCAATTTCCAATACGTGATGTTTCGGTTTTATTTGTAGAGCCTAGTATTGGCGACATAGTGGTATGGGACACTTATGCCGTCTATGATTGATATCTATGATTGAAATTGTTTTGAAACTATACACTTATAGTAATATCAAAATGATTTGTTTTAAACGTACCAAGCATGTTTGGATATTATAAGGGAAAACCCTATCCTCCGGCTTGCGTTGCATTGTGCGATGGGACCTGGGTCTTATAATAGCTTCATTTTTCTTTATTTAGCATTGCGCTGTTTATTTTATGCACTGGTATCCTTCGGAGGAAACCCGTTCCGTTTTATACGGCGTGGTCCCCTGATTTACCTAACTTTAAATTAAAGATTAATAACTGTTTTAGTTTTCACACCAGTCACATGACTGACCTGGAGTTTATTGTTTTAACCTAAACTCTGGGTGCCTTTATTTTCGACACGGGCTGCTAGTAGCTTTGTTTTTTGCAGATTTATATTCACAAGATCCTGACTTACAGCTAGAACGATGCTCGGAAAGCTCTGTATCCGTGTATTACTTTCAGTTGTGTTTTATATTGTTTTTCCGCTGCTATGTAATTTATTGTAATCTCTGATATTTTTCTGTTGCATAATATTTATTCATACTCGGCATATTCTTGTAATCTGATGGAATTGTTGTAAATAAAAATGAAATGTTCTTATGTTTGTGTTCTGATTCGTCTTGTCCTCAATTCAATCCGTGCATTCCTTACCGGGGAAGTTCTGGTCGTCTCTGTTTGGTATCAGAGCTTTGGTTTACAGAGCTCGAGAACAAGACACATTAGAACCATGTGAAAGAATTCATCAGAGATTGGATTAATAATATCCAATAAGTATAACTTGTTAGAGATGGGATCAGTAGTTTCCTAGAACGAGTGTGAAGAGTATATTTTTAAAATGAAAACAAATTTTGTTTTGAAATTTAAATCGTATTATACGTATTTGAATATTTATTTTAAATTGATTTGGACAAACCGATATATAAAGATTTTGCATTTACGCCTTGCAAACGTGTATTCGAAGTTTTAATATACTGGATAGTTATAGAATCACACTCTAGTTGCCCGAGGATAATTCTGGTGACGTGACACCATCGGCAGTATTTATTTTCGAGTTTCGAAAGTGAGATTTCTATATATTTCCATTACACTGGTGTGAGAACCAAAACTAGATAGATTTATTGTTGTGATTTAGCATCAAAAACAGGATTTTCTGTATATATATCAAAACTATGAATTTGAAACGTTAATCCACTAATTGATTGATGTTCATGTTGTTTGATTATTGGTTTGATAATTTTAAACCGTTTAGCCTAATTGAACCAAATATTGAACTGTATTGAAAATTGTTTGAAAATGCATGCATATACATGTACTTACATTGAACAGGTCATAGCAAGGAGGCTAGAGCAGAAGAATAAAATTGTTTGCCCGACAAATAGGTACATGTTTACTAATTTCTTGGGGTTTGGATGATTTTATGAACCAATTGGCTAGCCGCTTGGCTTTTTCTTTTTCTTTTGGATTGAAGAAGGCCATGGGAGGCTATATGAAATATCCTGAAGTCCCCGGTGCAGGGGATGTGATGGCAAAAAAATTCGAAAATTTAGAGTGTTAGCCAAATTTTTGAAAAATTTGAGAAGTTCTTAGAAACTGAAAAGTTGAAGAACTTAAGCCGTAATGAAAATAACGGAAGTTGAGTTGATTAGTTTCGGCTTCGTTCCTTTTCGGGGACGAAAAGTTTTAAGTGGGGGGAGATTGTAACAACCATATATTCTGAGCCAATTTAAAATTTTTATTTTGGCAATTTTGACGAAGTTTGAATATTTAAAATAAATTATTTTAAATAATAGCGACGAGAAGTTTATTTTGAATAGAAATAGAATGTATATATTTATATAAATCGTCGTTAGAATATAAATATTTTATTTTAAATATAAAAGGAATTGAAAATGGCGTGGTAGTTTGAAATTTCGACTTCAAAATTCAAATGAATGTACCAGGTGCAAAATAAACCAGATTTTAGCAAAACAAAAAATATAAGAATCTAATTTAAAATATCTTTCCAATGAATCCGAAGAATCGAAATTTCATAGCGGGAATAAAAAGTTATGCCCTGTTGAAAATTCAGAATAGTCGCTATGGAATTCTGGCCCTTAAAAATGGAAATTTTGCAAACGACCTCGGTTTTCAACGAAACCACTTTTGTTGGATCCGCGATGTCAAGTTATTGCTAGGTTTAAAAATTCGTATTATGTTGATTTTAACGATAACTGATCGAAACGATCGAATCAGCCTACGACACATATCCCATTGTGTTCGGAATGGGGGTAATTAGCTAAGGATGACAGGCGGTGGGTTCGATTTCGAGGTCGAAATTAAAAGTTGCTTTTTGAAATAATAAAATAAATAAAAAGATAGAAAACCCTCTCTCTCTCTCTCCCCTCATTCCCTCTCAGCCCCCCCCCCTCTCGATTTCATTTTAACAGAAAAAAAAGAAAAAAAGAAAATGGAAGGGGGGATCGCGATCTCGTCGCCCTCCCCCCATGGAATCGCCACCGCGCCACTGGTTCCCCAGACCCGCCTCCTCCACCTCCATTCTCCTCTCCTCCTCACTCCTCTATCCTCCCTCTCTCCGCGTTAAGCCCTCAAACCCAAACTGAAAACCGCGCCGCCCCTTTTGCCCTACCACCACCACCGCCTGTAGAGGACCGCCGCCGTGGTCAGACCTCCCCCCTCTCTTCCGCAGCCCCTCTTCTCCCTTCCCTCTTTATACGCCGTATGTATTTTAATTTTTTCGAATAATCAGTTTTATATGTTATAGCAAATTTAAAAATCAATTTTAATTTATTTAAAGCTTTGTTTTTTTTCAAGCATATGAACATTGAAATAAAAGAAAGAAATTGGATTTATATGTCATGAAAGGCGAGACAAGATGCGATTTTTAGCATATAAAGGTTTGGATTTTTAGCATATAAAAGTTTAGATTGTTAAAGTAAGCAAAGTTTTGATTTTTAAAGTAGAAAGATTCGATTTTTACATTTGGAAAGTTAGGATTTTTAATTAGCAAAAGGTTTGATTTTTATCATCAAAAAGATATGATTTTTAATATGTGAAAGGTCGGATTTTTAATGTAAGAAAGATAAGATTTTTAGTTAAGTAAAGAAAAGGATTTTGCTTATAAAAAGAGGCGATCTTTATTTATGTCAAGGTATAGTTCCTAGATTAATGAAGTTATGATTTGATTTTTATCATGAAGTAGGAGAAGTAAAATATGATTTTTATATTTTATAAAGATTAAAGATACGATTTTTATATTATATAGATAGTAAAAATTTGATTTTTATTTATATAGCGAAATAAAAATCTGATTTTTATTATATATACGTTGAAATAGAAATGTGATTTTTATAGCGATGATATAAAAATTCGATCTTTATATAAGAAGTAGAAATATAAAAATATAATTTTTATATAGGAAGGAGCGTTATAAAACTATATTCTTTATTGGAAGAAGAGTGATATATAAATATAATTTTTATATAGAGAATAGTGTGATGAAAATAGAATTTTTATCTATATAGTAGCGGTGTAAAAATAGAATTTTTATCTATATAGTAGCGGTGTAAAAATAGAATATTTATTAATACAGTAGCGGTGTAAAAATGTGATTTTTATATATGTAGTGGCTACGGACAATGAAATTGACAAAAGGCGAGCGCGACGAAGATTTTTACATAAGAAGAGTCGTAGCGTTTGGTTTAACTTGTCGGTGAGAACCCCTCACTTTAAATCTTGTTTTCTAGTTAAAAATATATACTAGGATGCAAACGGTGCTTAGCAGCACCCGACACCCGTCGTCCACAGAACATGGACGACTTGTATGCATGTTTGATGTGTTGTGAAATTTGTTTGTGCTGTTGATGTGAAATCGAGTTGAAAATATAATTTTAACGTGCATGTGAATAAATAAATATTCATTTACAAACTGGACGGTTTGTAAATGTACACCTATTTGAAGGATATTGATTGGGACGATAAATTTACACATCGCCCTACTGCACAAATTAAATTCAGTGTTTGTGGATTGAAACCCCACACGGGTGTTGGGATGATATTTGGCGTACACTAATCCCAATTATTTCGTTGTATGTCGATCGATTGGTCGACAGACTGTGTAAGCGTTAATTATTTATATTTAATGCTTATGCAGTTGTGTGGTGCACTTTGGATGATGGTCGGTTATTTATCGTTGCTATTGTATACATGTGTTGTATGGAATCCATATAATTAACATTATATGGTACTTGATTGGGCCTCATTCCAATCGGGAAAACAAAGAAATATTTTAACAATAAAATTTACATCTTTATCATATATAAAATTAGAAACTAACTGGAAAATAGATAAGATGAGTGGTCTCCTGGATATTGATCTGATGTTGGTTTCGGCCTTCGGGGTTAATATTTAGGGAATTGCTCTCTTGCTAATTTACGGTTAGAGTTTGATTAAAAATTAAACGATAGAAATCAAAATTTTATAAAATATATCAAATAAAAAAAATAGTCATGTGTTGACAGTACTCATGTGTTGAGAATAGTCATGTGTTGAAAGAAATATAGATTCATGTGTTGAATAGAATAAATATTCATTTGTTGAATAGAATAACGAAGTTATTGAAATATATAAAGCCGTGTTGATTAGGGATGCGCCATTTTGACGTGAACGATATTTATATCGATTATATTCGTTTTTATAAGGAATATAGAAAAGGAAGTGATTTCAAAATATAACGTTTTGAAAATATTATCATTTGTATATCGATGATGTGGAATATTCAATTTTGATTTGAAATTGAATATGAAGTTGAAATCGTTTCGAAAACGAATTTAAAACGATTTATAAAATACGTTTTAAAAGGAAATCGACAAAATATATAATACATATATTATATATATATATATATATATATAATGGCCTGAATAGAACGCGCCACGGTAGTTCGTGAATTTCGACCATTGACTTCGAATGGATATTTTGGGAGATCCGACCGTCGGATTCTCCTAAAACCAGAACCTTTGGATTCGTATCGAAAAGAGCTTTCTAACGAATATTAGAGATTTGAAATCTAATGGTTGATTTTGAATTATGTCCAAATCAAATTTGGAAAAGGTCGCTGTAAGTGCAGCTCAAAGGCCATTGATGGAAATCAACTGTACGGGCCTTGATAAAATTATTAAAAATAGTAATAATTTGTGTAATATCATAAGAAATGATTTGGGAAAAACTAGGATGAAAAACTCCATATTTGAAAAGATAAAAATAGATTTTTATCGAAATGAACTAGTTTTGAACTAGAATTAAAATCAATTTATTTTTGAAATAAATAAATTGAATTTGAAGTGGTTTTAAATATAACCAGAATTTCCAATATACGAATTGGAATGGATTTGAATCGAAATTATCTTCGGAATATTTCGATGTTGGATTTCGTGATTATACAGATATGGTTAAGGGAATTTGACAGATATATATATATATATATATATATATATATATATATATATATATATATATCGTTATTCCAATACGATATTTGTTGATTTCAGAATTTGATATTGAATATAAGCCGATATACTTTCTATTTAGAGCCTTGTATTTAATATCAAATGAGATTTCGGGTTCGTCGTGAATGGTGTCTTAAATAACACTGTTCTTGAACCCAGTTTAGAAAAGAATAAATCTTTTAATTAAGATTTAGTGAGATTTTCTAGTTGATTAATCTTTAATTGGAATTAAGATTGATTTTGGGTTTATCGTGAACGGTGTTTTTAACACTTGTTATTTAACCCGATTAACAATGGAATGTGATTTTGGATTTATTATGAACCGTGTTTTAAAGGACAGTGGTACTTTAACCCATTTAAAGATAAGATTAATTTCTTAGCTTGGAATAATAACTAAGAAATGGTTTTCGAGATTAAAACTGAATTAGAATTTTAATGAATCTTTAATTAGATTGATAAGATCGAGAATGGAGTATCACCAGTTTTGCTCCAGAGCGATAGTTAAATCTTTAACTAGATTTGAACGTGAAATGATAATTAATTTTTCCGATAACACCGTGGTGTTAGATATGGAGTATTACCAGTTTTGCTCCATGGGATAAATAGGTTAGGATTGGGAAATAAAATAAATAATTACTTCGGTGTAGTTCGCTAATCCAGACTAGTTTGGAAAACCGTAACATGTTTTGAAATGATATCCAAAGGAAGATTAAATAATAAATTTAGAAAAATTTATCTTTGATAAAATTAATTGGAACCTTTCCCTAAGTAAGAATGTGAAATTTAGAAACTAACTGTAAGTTAGCTAAGAAGGATGGTTTCCTAGGTATTGATCTGATGTTGGTCTCGGCCTTCAGGTTTAATATTTAGGGAATCGTTCTCTTGCTAATTTACAGTTAGTGACTGATGAATTGGAATGAGGCGTATGTTGTGTTTGTTTAGCACTTCTTTATTATATACGCGGGTTATTCAGAAAGGCCGGGTTTATACCCATTCTGAATAACCGATTCCACGATAAGTCGAAGATGAAGACGGTGGTTGAAGACCGGAAGTCTTCACGTCGTTTGGGTGATTACTAATGATCTTGATTGGGTTGTACACCCAAGAGGAGGGAATCGGTTGGTGATCGTCCAGACGTACTTGGAGATCGATGGATATTGCGCGGAAAGTGCCTCCGGTTTCATTCAGACCCAGAACGAACTTGTAAATGGACTGTGTGTCTGACATTGGATTTTATTCTGTGTTGATTGATCTCTATTAAATATACATCTGTTTGGCGGTGGAGAATTTATTCTCTTGCTTAACGCCCTTCTCTGAGACGTACGAGCTCAGAGGTTGTATATCGATGGACATCAGTCGCATGGAGTGAATTGCCTGTGTGGCATGCCTAAGTGGCAGATGATCAAGGCTTCTGTTGAAAAACAAAGTCTTGTGGTTGATGATCAAAGCACGGCCTAGGTGGCATAGCTTTGTGTATAGCGTGGATTCGCGAGCCTCACACCTCGGCATGAGTTAAAAACGGGATAAGGACTGCAGGGAGAACACGATGTTTCTTTCTAGCTAGAGGTAGTGTTAGTGCTTAAATTGGCTGACATTTATATTATTTTTACCTATTTGGTTGTTGGAATGCGAGGTGCCTCGATTATAGGTCTATTAGGACAGGGAAACGTGTGTTCAGGAATAACTAATCCACTAACGTAAGTGTGGACCAGCCCTGAAGCATCCAAGGGTTACCCAGAGTGTATTGTCCTGAGGCATTTGCGAGAGTGTCTCGAAGCAGAGAGGAGCTTGCCCCTTACCTCGACTCATGACGGAAATCCAATTTCCAATACGTGATATTTCGGTTTTATTTGTAGAGCCTAGTATTGGCGACATAGTGTTATGGGACACTTATGCCGTCTATGATTGATATTTATGATTGAAATTGTTTTGGAACTATACACTTATAGTAATATCAAAATGGTTTGTTTTAAACGTACCAAGTATGTTTATAAGGGAAAACCCTATCCTCCGTCTTGCGTTGCATTGTGTGATGGGACCTGGGACTTATTAATAGCTTCATTTTTCTTTATTTAGCATTGCGCTGTTTGTTTTATGCACTGGTAACCTTGGGAGGAAACCGTTCCATATTATACGGCGTGGTCCCTTGATTTACCTATCTTTAAAATAAAGATTAATAACTGTTTTAGTTCTCAGACCAGTCACATGACTGACCTGGAGTTTATTGTTCTAACCTAAACTCTGGGTGCCCTTATTTTCGACACGGGCAGTTAGTAGTTTTGGTTTTTGCAAATTTATATTCATAAGACCCTGACTTACAGTTGGAACGATGCTCGGAAAGCTCTGTATCCGTGTATTACTTTCAGTTATGTTTTATATTGTTTTTCCGCTGTTATGTAATTTATTGTAATCTCTGATATTTTTCTGTTGCATAATATTTATTCATACTCTGTATATTCTTGTAATCTAATGGAATTGTTGTAAATAACAATGATAGTTCTTCTGTTTGTGTTCTGATTCGTCTTGTCCTCAATTCAATCCGTGCTTTCCTTACCGGCGAAGTTCGGGTCGTCTCATCGGTTTTCGACTAAACCACTTTTGTTGGATCTGTGATGTCAAATTATTGCTAGGTTTCAAAATTCGTAATTTTCTGAATCAATATGTGAGTGTGGCAAAGGAAAACACGTTTGACCAATTTTAGTTGATTTTAATCGACTGAAAAATGGCCATTTTTCATACGGTCTCAGAATTTGATGAAATTAGTTTTGTTAGGACCGTATCGTCAGAACGAAGCTAGAAAATATTTTTCGGGAATTTTTAGAGTTTGTGTGTGACCCCGGTAAATTGAAATGTTCGTTCAAATTCAATATATAGAGTTATATTTTGACTTTGACGAAAACTGATCGAAACGACTGAATCAGCTTACGATACATATCCCATTGTGTTCGGAATGGGGGTAATTAGCTACGGATGATAGGGGTGGGTCTCGTTTCGAGGTCAAAATAAAAAGGTACCTTTTTGAAATAATTAATTAATTAATATATATAATTTTCTATATCACCCCCATCTCTCGTTCATCTTTCAAAATCAAAATTAAAGAAAAAAAGAGAAAACAAAAAGGGGATCGCGCCCCACCAGACCTCGTCGCGCCGCCTACACCCCCTCCTCCTCAGCGCGCCGCCTCCGTTCATCTCCCCCCCTTTACACGTGCGAGCCCCCACCCCCTCGTTGATTGCCTCTCCCTCCCCCTTCCCTCACGCCTCGCGCTTCTCTCTCCCCTCGTTTCTCCTGCGCCGCCGCGCGCATCACCGACCCCCCTCCCTGTGCACACGCGAAGCACCCCCCCACGCCACCTCTTACACCTGCTGTACCCCGCGACACCCTCTCTCACCCCAAGAACGCTGTGAGTTTTCTTATTTATTTGTTTTTATTTTATTCTATTTATTTTTGTTCATCTTATTGATTTTAATGTAAGTAAAAGGAAGAAAATTTTGGATTTTTATATGCATCATAGTATAAGAAAATTTTGGGTTTTATTTACATAGAAGTAGAAATAATAAAGATGTGATTTCTATAAAGTAGAAATAATAAAAATATAATTTTTTATAGTAGAAAGGATAAAAATATAATTTTTATATAGTAGAAAGGATAAAAATATAATTTTTATATGATAGGAAGGATAAAAATATAATTTTTATATGATAGGAGGGATAAAAATATGATCTTTATATCGTATAGATAATAAAAATTCGATCTTTATATAAGAAGTAGAAATATAAAAATATAATTTTTATATAGAAAGAAGCGTTGAAAATATATATATTAGAAATAAAAATATGATTTTTATTTATTGAAATGAAGTGATAAAAATATAATTTTTATATATGAACAGCGCGAAAAGGACTACATTGGAATTTCAAACAAATCCAAACGGTTCAGCAGTTCATGATTAAAGCACGACGGAGTGGAACCCTCGGTGAGAACTCCTGACTTTTATTTTTATTTCTAGTTTGAAATATATACTAGGATGCAGACGGTGCTTAGTAGCACCCAACACCCGTCGTTCACAGACCATGGATGATTTGTTTGTTTGATTGTTGTGTAGTGAAATTTGATTGTGTGATGGTGAAAGAAATAAAATATTTTATAGTGGAAAATATTTTATAGTTAAAAATATGATTTTTAACGTATATATAAAATAAATATTTATAAACAAATCGGACGATTTGTTTATATACACGGATTTAACTAATATTGATTAGGACGATAAATTTTACACATCGCCCAACCACACAAATAAAATATGTGTTTTTTGATTTGAAACTCCACACGGGTATTGGGGTGATATTTGACGTACACTAATCCCGATTGTTTAGTTGTATGTCAATCGATGGGTTGACAGACTGTGTAAGCGTTAATTATTTTTATTTAATACTTATGCAGCACTCTAGATGATGGTTGATTATTTATCGTTGCTATTATATACATGTGTTGTATGGAAATCCATATAATAAACGTTATACGATAATTGATTGGGCCTCATTCCAATATAGAAATTGTTGAATAGAAAATAAATTCATGTGTTGAATTGAAAATAAATTCATGTGTTGAATAGAAAATAAATTCATGTGTTGAATTGAAAATAAATTCATGTGTTGAATAGAAAATAAATTCAAGTGTTGAATAGAATATAAATTCATGTGTTGAATAAAAGCCGTGTTGATTAGATTGACGCCATTTTGACGTGAACGATATTTATATCAAATTTATTTGTTTTTATAATGAATATAGAAAAGGAAGTGATTTCAAAATATAACGTTTTGAAAATATTATCATTTGTATATCGATGATGTGGAATATTCAATTTTTATTCGAAATTGAATATGAAGTTGAAACCGTTTCGAAAACGAATTTAAAACGATTTATAAAATACGATTTGAAAGGAAATCGATGAAATAATATATATATATATTATATATAATGGCCTAAATAGAACGCGTCGCGCCGCGTCAGTTCGCGAATTTCGACCATTGACTTCGAATGGATATTACGGTAGATCCGACCGTCGGATCCTCCTAAAACCGGAACCGTTGGGTTCGTATAGAGCTTTCTAACGAATATTAGAGATTTGAATTCTAATGTTTGGATTTGGATTTATGTCCAAATCAAATTTGCAAAAGGTCGCTGTAAGTGCAGTTCGATGGTCGTTGATGGAAATCGACTGTACGGGCCTTGTTAAAATTATTTAAAATAGTAATAATTTGTATAAAATCATAAGAAATGATTTGTGAAGAATTGGGATGAAAATTTCCAAATTTGTAAAGATAAAAATAGATTTTTATCGAAATGAACTGGTTTTGAACTAGAATTAAAACCATTTATTTTTAAAATAAATAAATTTGATTTGAAATGATTTTAAAGGTAACCAGAATTTCCAATAATTGAATTGGATTTGAATCGAAATTGTCTTTGGAATATTTCGATGTTGGATTTCGTGATGATACAAATATTGTTATGGGAATTTGAAAGATATATTTATATCGTTATTTCCAATACAATATTTGTTGGTTGTAGAATTTGATATTGAATATAAGCCAATATATTTTCTATTCAGAGCCTTGTATTTAATATCAAATGGGATTTGGGTTTGTCGTGAATGGTGTCTTCATTAACACTGTTCATAAACCCAGTTGGGAAAATATTAAATCTTTTTATTTAGATTTAATGAAGTGTACCAATTAAATGGTATTTAATTGGAATTAAATTGGAATTGATTTTTGGGTTTATCGTGAACGGTGTTTTAAATAACACTTGTTCTTTAACCCGATAATTAATAGAATGTGATTTTGGGTTTATCGTGGACCGTGTTTTAAATGACATTGGTTCTTTAACCCAGTTAAAGACATGATATTGATCTCTGTGAAGATTAAAACTAAGTGGGGTTTTAATGAATCTTTAATTAGATTGAAATGGTCGAGAATGGAGTATCACCAGTTTTGCTCCAGGCGATAGTTAAATCTTTAATTAGATTTGAACGTGAAATGGTAATTGAATTTACCGATAACACCGTGCTGTTAGATATGAAGTATGACCAGTTTTACTTCATGGGATGAATAGGTTGGGATTGGGAAATAAAATAAATGATTACTTTGGTGTGATTCGCTAATCCCGACTAGTTTGAATTGATATTCAAAGAAGATTAAATAATAAATTTAAAGAATTTATCTTTGATAAAATTAATGGAACATTTCCTAAAGTATAAGAATATTTGAATAAAAGAATATTCTGAATTGGAATGAGGCGTATGTTGTGTTTGTGTAACACTTGTTTATTATATACGCAAGTTATTGAGAAAGACCGGGTTAATCCCATATTGAGAAAGACCGGGTTAATCCCATTCTGAATAACTGATTCGACGTGGTGTCGAGGATGAAGATGGTGGTAGAAGAATGGAGGTCTTCACATCGTTTGGGTGATTACTGATGATTTTGATTGGGCTGTACACCCAAGAGGACGGAATCAGTTGGTGATCATCCAGATGTACTTGGAGATCGATGGATATGCGAGGTACAAGGTGCCTTCGGTTTCGTTCAGACCCAGAATGGACTTGTAAATGGACTGTATGTCTGACATTGGATTCTATTCTGTGTGATTGATTTCTATTAAATATATATCTGTTTGGCGGTGGAGAATTTATTCTCTTGCTTAACGCCCTTCTTTGAGACGTACGAGCTCAGGGGTTATATATTGATGGATATCAATTGCATGGAGTGAATTGCCTGTGTGGCATGCCTAAGTGGCAAATGATCACGGCTTCTGTTGAAAAACAAAGTCTTGTGGTTGATGATCAAAGCATCGCCTGTGTGGCATAGACTTGTGTAGCGTTGATTCGCGAGCGTCACACCCCGGTTGTGAACCAGAAACGGGAGAAGGATCCAGGGAGGGCATGCTTTTCTTTCTAGCTAGGGTGGTGTCCATGACCTACCAGCCCTGACATTTATATTATTTTCACCTGTGTGGTTGTTGCTGTTGCGAGACATCTCGGATATATCGATGACTGTGTGAAGCCGATGGAGTCATTTGACTCATTTACGCCCCAAAGGGCGGGGAAGCGTAGTGTTCAGGCATTTTAATCCACATCGGTAGACCGGTCCTGTGGCTCCTAAGGCTTGACAGAGTACTTTCCTGAGGCTCGGGCTAGATAGTCTCGAATTCGGTAGAGGACTATCTGTTGCCTCGGTTCACAGATGGAAATCCAACTTCCAATATGTGACTTTGCGGTTTTGATTGCAGAACCTATATATGGCGACATAGTGGTATGGGGGCACTTATGCCATCTATGATTGATACTTATGATTGAAACTGTTTTGACACTATACACTTATTGTAATAAAAGATGAAATTTAGCGTATCATGCATGCTTTGGCTATTATAAGGCAAAACTCTATCCTCCGGCTTGTGTTGCATTGTGTGATGGGACCTGGGTCTTATAATAGCTTCATTTTTATTTATTTAGCATTGCGTTGTTGTTTTATACACTGAAATTCTTGGGAGGAAACCTATTCCGTGTTATACGGCGTGGTCCCTTGATTTACCTAACTTTAGAATAAAGATTAATAACTGTTTTAGTTCTCATACCAGTCACATGACTGACCTGGAGTTTATTATTTTAACCTAAACTTTGGGTGCCCCTATTTCCGCACGGGCAGCTAGTAGTTTTGGTTTTGCAGATTTATATTCACAGGATCCTGATTTACAGCTGGAACAATACTCGGAAAGCTCTGTATCCGTGTAGTACTTCTAGTTGTGTATTGTATTATTTTCCGCTGCTATGTAATGTATTGTAATCTCTGATATTTTATTATGTGTAATATTGATTCATACTCTGTATATTTTTGTATTCTGATGTAATTGTTGTAATAAACAATGAAATGTTCTTCTGTTTGCGTTCTAATTTGTCATGTACTCAAAACAATTAGCGGTTTCGAACGGTCTTGGTCGGTTTAGCGACTGACTCAGATCGAGCGAAATTCTCGGTCGTTACAGGTGTCAACTTCAATTCTACAAAAATAATAACTTTGTTAATCTTTCATCATAAACAAAATAATAATTTTATGTGAAAATCTATCTACATAAAAATGTAAATTTTTATCTTTATCTTTTTAATGAAAATCCAATTCATTGAAATGTAAATTTAATCGTTATAATCTATACTGAAAATCTTTTTACATAAATATGTAAATTTCATACCATTGTCCTTTTTAATGAAAATTCAATTCATCAAAATGTAAATTTCCTTCCCTAAGTTCCATTTACAAGAAAATGTAATTTTTTTCCTTTAAATTCTATTTACATGAAAATGTAAATTTTCTTCTTTAAATTCTATTTACATGAAAATGTAAATTTTCTTCTTTAAATTCTATTTACATGAAAATGTAAATTTTCTACTTAAAAACAAATTACATGAAAAATGTAATTTTCAACTTTAATCCAATTACATGAAAATGTAACTTCCACTTTAATTCAATTCACATGAAAAATGTAACTTTTACTTTTATTCAATTACATGAAAAATGTAACTTTTACTTTTATTCAATTACATGAAAATGTAACTTTTACTTTTATTCAATTATATGAAAAATGTAACTTTCACTTTTATTCAATTACATGAAAAATGTAACTTTTACTTTTAAATCTAATTACAATAAAAATGTAACTTTCATTTCTTTAATCTTATTCACATTAAAAATGTTTTCTTTTTTTATAACAAACATGACGGTGAAAATATTCATTCCATTATTAACACATGACGGTGCAAAATGTTCATTTCTAAATTATCACATAACGGTGTGAAAATAATGTCAATTTCTAAATTAACACATAAACAGTGAAAATAATCTTAATTTCATATTTTAACATAAACAGTGAGAATAATCTTAATTTCATATTTTAACATAAATAGTGAAAATAAACTTAATTACATATTTTAACATAAACAATGAAAATAATTTTAATTCATATTTTAACATAAACAGTGAAAATAATCTTAATAATAAACTTTTTACATTAACGCTAAAAATATGATAATATTCCATGTTTCTCATTAACGTTAATTCTATATCTACATTTCATATTTTTCACTAAAGCTAATTTTATAACTACATTAAATATTATTCATCAATGCTAAATTATTACTACATTACATATTTTTCATTAATGCTAATTTTATAACTACATTACATATTTTTCATTAATGCTAATTTTATAACTACATTACATATTTTTCATAAAAATAGATGACGCTAACTATTGTTTCAATTAACGTGTAAATTTATAATACATGAAATAGCCCAACTTTTGTTACCAACATGTCAACTTATAACACATGAAATAACCCAACATTTATTTACTAACATGTCAACGCAACACATTAAATGGCGTATAGTTTTCATATGAACGCAATACAATAACAACATATTAAATGGTGTATAGCATTCATGACAACATAATACAATAACAACATATTAAATTGTAACGAAAAGGAATTTCGCTCGATCCGAATCAGTCGCTAAACCGATCTAGAACGTTCGAAACGCCTGATTGTTTGAGAACACGACAAATTAGAACGCAAGCCGAAGAACATTTCATTGTTAATTACAACAATTCCATCAGAATACAAGAATATACAAAGTATAAATCAATATTACACATTATAAAATATCAGAGATTACAATAAATTACATAGCAGCGGAAAATAATACAAAACACAACTAGAAGGAGATATACGGATACAAAGCTTTCCGGATATCATTTCAGTTGTGAACCAGGTTCTTGTGAATATAAATCTGCAAAGCCAAAACTACTAGCTGCCCGTGTCAAAATAAGGGCACCCAGAGTTTAGATTAAAACAATAAACTCCAGGTCAGTCATGGGACTGGTGTGAGAACTAAAACAGTTATTAATATTTATTTTAAAGTTAGGTAAATCAAGGGACCACGCCATATAACACGGAACGGGTTTCCTCCCAAGAATACTAGTGCATATAAAAAAAGCGCAATGCTAAATAAAGAAAAATGAAGCTATTATAAGACCCAGGTCCTATCACATAATGCAACGCAAGCCGGGGGATAGGGTTTTTTTACTTTATAATAGCCAAAAATGCTTGATACGTTTAAAATAAATCATTTGATACTATTATAAGTGCATAGTGTATAAAACAACTTCAAATCATAAGTATCAATCATAGACGGCATAAGTGCCCCATCCCACTATGTCGCCATACTAGGTTCTATAATTAAAACCGCAAAGTCACGTATTTGGAAATTGGATTTCCATCTATGAACCGAGGCAAAAGATAGTCCTCTACCGATTCGAGACAATCTAGCCTACCATGTCTTAGGATCAGAGCTCGAGTGACCCTTGGATCGTCAGGGCCGGTCCACCGATGTGGATTAAAATGCCTGAACACTACGTTCCCCGCCCTTTGGGGCGCAAATGAGCCAACAGATGGCTCCATCGGACCCGGATCGTCCGATCAAACCGAGGCGCCTCGCAACAGCAACAACCACATAAGTCAAACTCGTCAGGGCATGTAAAAACACTGACGCCACTTTTAGCTAGAAAGAAACGCATGTCCTCCCTGAAGTCCTCCCATTTCTGGTTCATACCGGGTGTGAAACTCGCGAATCAAACATTACACAAAGCTATGCCACAAAGGCCGTGCTTCGATCATCAACCACACGACTTTGCTTTTCAACATAAGCCTTGATCATTTGCCACTTAGGCATGCCACACAGGCAATTCACTCTATGCGTTTGATATCCATCAGTATATAACCCCTGAGCTCGTACGTCTCAGAGAAGGGCGTTAAGCAAGAGAATAAATTCTCCGCCGCCAAACAGATATATATTTAATAGAAATCAATCACACAGACTAAAATCCAATGTCGACACACAGTCCATTTACAAGTTCGTTCTAGGTCTGAATGAAACCGGAGGCACATAGTACCCCACATATCCATCGATCTCCAAGTACGTCTGGACGATCACCAACTGATTCCCTCCACTTGGGTGTACGGCCCAATCAAGATCATCAGTAATTACCCAAACGACGTGAAGACTTCCGGACTTTGACCACCGTCTTCATCCTCGACACCACGTCGAATCAGTTATTCAGAATGGGATAAACCCGGTCTTTCTGAGTAACTCGCGTATATAATAAACATGTGTTACACAAACACAACATACGCCTCATTCCAATTCATCAGTCACTAATCGTAAATTAACAAGAGAATAATTCCCCAAATATTAACCTCGAAGGCCGAAACCAACATCAGATCAATACCCAGGAAAGCGTTCTGCTTAACTAACCTACAGTTAGTTTCTAAATTTCACATTCTTAGGGAAAGGTTCCCATTAATTTTATCAAAGATAAATTCCTTTAAATTTATTCTTTAATCTTCCTTTAAATATCACTTCAAACTAGTCGGGATTAACGAACCTTACCGAAGTAATCATTTGTTTTAATTTCCCAACCCCAACCTATTCATCCCATGAAGTAAAACTGGTAATACTTTATATCTAACACCATGGTGTTATCGGTAAATTCAATTACCATTTCACGTTCAAATCTAATTAAAGATTTAACTATCGCCTGGAGCAAAACTGGTGATACTCCATTCTCGATCTTTTCAATCTAGCAAAGATTCATTAAAACTCCACTTAGTTTTAATCTTCAACTGGGTTAAAGAATCGGTGTCATTTAAAACACGGTTCACGATAAACCCAAAATCACATCACATTTCAATCAGTCCTTAACCGTAAATTAGCAAGCGAGCATGAGACGACCCCAAACCCCCTACCGACGATGGCAAGGGTAATCCTTGGAATATAACACAGAAACAGATAATAACAGAACAGAAATAAATAAATACATCAGAAAATGAACAAAAGAATATACTGGATAAACGTAATCATCAGAGTTACACAGTATACAGGATCATACTTAGTACAAATACAGTTCAGCTATACATATATGTCTACAGCGAAAAACAAACATAATGTACAATAGGATCTGAACAGCATAAAAAGAGATAAATAATAGAATCCATCTTCAGATCCAGCTATCCGGATAAAGCCTGCTAAACCTGAATACAAGGCTGCCCGTGTAGAAAAAGGGGCACCCGAGTTTGAACGTGAAACAAACTACGAGTCAGTCATGGGACCGGTATGAGAAATCTACTCAACACATTTAAAATATGGCCAATCACAGGACCACGCCACTTTCATGGAACGAGTTTACTCCATTGGATTGCCAGTGCTTTAAAACAAATCATTCTTTTAAACATCGCAATGCTTTTTATAAAAATGAAGCCATTATAAGACTCAGTTCTCATCACATAATGCAACGCAAACCGGAGGATAGAGTTTTACCTTATAATAACCAAAATATGCTTGATACGAATAAAACAAAAGCATTTGATATTATTACTAGTGTTTATATGTTTCAAAAGCAATTTCAAATCATAACTATCAATCATTAATGCCTCATACCACTATGTCGCCATACATAGGTATATAATCAAAATCGCACAGTCACGTATTTGGAAGTTGGGTTTCCGTCATGAACTAAGGCAAAAGATAGTCCTTACCGAATTCGAGACGCTCTAGTCCGTGTCTCAGGCAAGTGCGCAGGCAAGCCTTGGATCGTCAGGGCCGGTCCGCCAAAGCAGATTATTATGCCTGAACAATGCGTCTCCCCGCACTTTGGGGCGTCAATGAGCCAGCGAATGACTCCATCGGTCCCGGATCGACCGATATATCCGAGGCGCCTCGCAACAGCAACAACCACATAAGTCAATCTCGTCAGGGCGTGTAAATCCACTGACGCCACTTCTAACTAGAAAGAAACGCATGCGCTCCCTGAGGTCCTTCTCCCGTTTCTGGTTCATACCGGAGTGTGAGGCTCGCGAATTCACGTTGTACACAAAGCTACGCCACACATGCGGTGCTTTGATCATCACCACAAGACTTTGCTTTTCAACAGAAGCCTTGATCACTGCATCTTAGCATGCCACACAAGCAATTCACACTGTGCAACTGATAGCTATCAATCACACAGAATAAATTCCAATGTCCGACACGCTGTCCATTTGCAAGTCCGTTCTGGGTCTGAATGAAACCGGAGGCACTATATACCTCGCAAACCCATCGATCACCACGTACGTCTGGACGATCACCACTCATTATCTATATTACGGGATGCCTCCCAATTAGGACCTTGGTTACCATCCAAACGAGGTGAAGATCTCCGGTCTTCGACCACCGTCTTCATCTTCGATTTCTTATCGTCGATTCAGTTATTCAGAGTGGGATAAACCCGGTCTTTCTGAGCAACTCGCGTATATAATAAACAAGTGCTACACAAACACTACTACGCATCATTTCAATTCATTAGTCACTAACCGTAAATCAGTAAGAGAACGATTTCCCAAATATTAACCCCGAAGGCCGAAACCAACATCAGATCAATACCCAAGAAACCATTCGACTTAGCCAACCTTCAGTTAGTTTCTAAATTTCACATCCATATCATTTATAATATGTTATAACGATTTATCGCTATTTTTACTTATTTTAAAATAGCCAATTTATTCAAAACGACGCTTCGGGCCATAACGTGGCTGTGGCGCTGTTTTTCCTCAGATTTGATTTACACATATCTGAAAATCTAACTGTTAGATCTTCACAAAATTTACATCATTAGAAAGATCTTTTCAAAACGAATCCAACGGTTCCAGTTTCGGGAAAATTCGACGGTCGGATCTCCCGGTACAATCGTTTGAAGTTTCGATTTCAAAATACGAACTGCAGCGTCGTTATTCGATTTAATATAATTATATATATATGTCTATATATATATATAAATATAATCGATTATGGCGCTGTTTTTCTTCAGATTTGAATTAAACATTCCAGACAATCCAACCGTTGGATCTTTACAAAGTTGGTGCCGTTGGAAAGATATTTCCAAAACGAACCCAACGGTTGCGGTTTCGGGAAAATCCGATGGTCGGATCTCCCGCACTAATCGTTTGAAATCACGGTTTCAAAATACGAACTGCAGCTTCGTTATTCGATATATTTCAATTCTATTTATATATATATATATATGTATATATATATATATATATATATATCGATTCTTCGATTTCAAAACTATTTGATTTTCAAACATTTGATAAAAATGATATTTTTATCTAACTGTCTTCTATTTCAATACTTCACTATTTTAAACAATTCATGTATATAATAAAAATGTGATTTTTAATGTAAAACAATTTATTTCAAAACATGATTATTTTATATAGTTAATATAGGTGATCAAAATAGGATTTTTTATTATAAAACAATTTATTTCAAAACAAGATTATTTTATATAGTTCATATTGATGATAAAAATAGTATTTTTATTATAAAACAATTTCTTTCAAAATATGAATATCATTCAACACATGAATTTCAATTCAACGAATGAATTTCGATTCAACACATGAAGGTTTTCTATAGTTTATATAAATAGATAAAAAGGTGATTTTTATATTTAAAAACACGAATACCATTCAACACATGAATTCTATTCAACGAATGAACTTCAATTCAACACATGAAGGTTTTCTATAGTTTATGTAAATAAATAAAAAAGGTGATTTTTTATATTTAAAAACACGAATACCATTCAACACATGAATTCTATTCAACGAATGAATTTTAATTCAACACATGGAGGTTTTCTATAGTTTATATAAATAGATAAAAAGGTGATTTTTATATTTAAAAACTCGAATACCATTCAACACATGAATTCTATTCAACAAATGAATTTCAATTCAACACATGAAGGTTTTCTATAGTTTATATAAATAGATAAAAAGGTGATTTTTTATATTTAAAAACACGAATACCATTCAACACATGAATTCTATTCAACGAATGAATTTCAATTCAACACATGAAGGTTTTCTATAGTTTATATAAATAGATAAAAAGGTGATTTTTATATTTAAAAACACAAATACCATTCAACACATGAATTCTATTCAACGAATGAATTTCAATTCAACACATGAATATTATTCAAAATTTCGGCAGCATAACGGCAGGGTAGTTAAAACCGGGACCGTCCTTAGTACGGCTCCTCGCTCTACCTTAAAGCCTCGCAGCTTTTGACAATGTGGAATCTTGCATCTAGTTCGCACGCAGGCGGCATGTATATTTTTTCATTTCCATAAACTAAACCTATGTGGTTTCAACCAAATATTTCTCAACCACAAACGGGTATTTTTCAACCACAATCAATCAATTCCAACCACAAACAATTTCAATCAACCATTCGCTATCAATCAATTTCACACCAATCACAACCAATAAATATCGTCCATGGTTTGCGGACTAGGGGCGTATATATATATATATATATAGCATTTCACTTCTATTTCAACACATATATAATCTTTACAACGCATATACAACTTATACATCGAACGTACAACTTATACAACGCTTATACAAGAGGTGTACAACGCTTATATAACTCATACATCGATTATATAATCTATACATCGTCGTTTTCCATATCGTTTATAAATTAGAAATCTCACATTGGGTTCCACTCCACCAAAAATAGCAGAAGGCTCAGAAAAATATGCGGTCTCTTCTAGAATGTAGAAGACGTCCACACGGTCACGATGTTTCCTGTTTCATCGAATTTCGTCAAGAAACAAAAAAGATACGATTTTTCAAAGTTTGCAACGGTTTAAAGGTGTTAAAATCAGTTCAAAGAAAATCAGCCGTACCTTTCAGAGGAGGTTCAAAACTAGGTTTTGATTTTTCGTGAAATCCGTTGCTCAATACGACGATCGGCCACTGCCACGTGGAAGGGCTTGGAGAGGCGCACGTGCGCCAGGGAGGGGGTTGAACTCGGCGGCTCCAGGTGATGGCGGCGGCGGTTTGAAATCGTGATCTTCCTGGCGCCGATTCTCCCAAACCACACAACGAAAAAATCCCAACCAGCTATGGTTTTGAAGAGCTTGGGGAGATCTTCAAAAAGTTCAACTGTGGCACGAGCTAATTCGGCATGGATTGATCGGAAAATGAGGGGGAAAGTTTGAAGGGGTTTCCGCCTTCAGTCGACGTCGGGGAGAGAGAAAAATATTTTTCTGACCAATGAGGATTTTTCTTTAATTTATATTTTTTTTCTAAAAATACCCTCTTTCACTCACAAACACCAATCCAAACCCAACGACTGTCATCCCTAGCGTTTTACCCCCATTCCGAACATAATAGGATATGTTTCGTAGGCCCATTCGAATGTTTCAGTTAGTTTTCCTTCAAATTAAAATATAAAACATTCAATATTTGATTTGAACGTACATTTCAATTTGTCGGGGCCACACACTGATTCGAAAAATTATAGAAAAATAAATCTAGCTATGTTTTGTCGATACGGTCCCAACAAAACTAGTTTCGTCGAATTCTGAGACCGTTTGCAAAATGGCCCATTTCTTGTCGATCCAATTTAAGTGTAATTGACCAAAACACGTTTTCCTTTGCCATGCTCACATACTAGCTTCAAAAATTATGAAATTTGAAACCTAGCAATAACTTCACATCCCGGATCCAACAAAAGTGGTTTCGTCGAATTCCGAGGTCGTTTGCACAATGGCCAATTTCACGGGCTATATAAATTCCATAGCGACCTTTCTGAAAATTCATTTGGCCATAACTTGTGCTTTCCGCTATGAAACTTCGATTTTTTAGATTCGTTAGAAAGGTATTCACTAACAGATTAGAATATTTTTGGTTTCACTCAAATCCGTTTTGTTTTGCACCCGGTACAGTCAGACAAAGTTTGAATTCAATTTTTGAAACTACCGCGCCATTTCAGGCCTTGTTTATAATTCAAAGTAATAATATTTATTTTCAACTTCGATTCAAACTTACTTTTCATCATTATTATTTAAAATATTTATTTAAAATATTTAAAATCCACTATTTTATCCAATTTAAAATTTTTAAATTGGTTCAGATTTTCCGGGTCGTTACAATCTCCCCCACTTAAAACTTTTCGTCCCCGAAAAGGAACAAAGTCGAAAGTGGTTTGGTTAATCAACTCTTTGTTTAATCTGCCTTCCATTCTCCAACATTTCAGTTTTTGAGAATTTTCGAATTCTTCAAAAATTTGGTTAACACCCAAAATTTTCGAATTTTTTTGCCATAACCTCCTTTGTACGGGGAGAGGTTTGGAAATTTATTGGGCCGTATTAGGTACCCAATAAATCCTAATAAGCATACACATATTTATAGTGATATATTTTAGTGTTTACAGGGGAGTGTGTATAGATAATAACTCCAGAGAATAAATTCTCGTCACCGTGTCAAAGCCTGAGGGAGTGTGTATTTTAATTGCTCCAGAGGATAAATCCTCGTCACCTCGTCCCGTGTGGGAAATAAATAGTCTGTGTGCCGTATCTAATGACTAGAGAGACGTGATCATTGTCAACTCTAGACCCGTGTGGGGTTTTTATTAATCTGGCAATTTATCGTTACATTTTAAATAGTCCATATCAGTCATCAGTTCAACCTATAAAATATAGTCATCGCCATACAAGCCTCTCGCTCGTATGGTAAAACTTCCACCTCGTCACACAAGCTCCAAATGCTTATGTGGTATATAATGAAGTATTCCTATCTTCCAGAAGTATGCCATGTAATATAGTTCAAAATTAATTGTTACTATCCTATGGCGACGTTTATTATTACACACAGAATAACCAGCACTCCGCATCCAATGACATTCACAGGGGTTGATGTAATAATATTTCGCATCCAACTCATTAAGGTTTACCTATTTGTCGGGCACACAAATAGAATCTTTACTCAACAGCTATCCATTTACCTGTTCAAACATATATAATGCACAAGTATATATTTCTATCTATTTTCTAATCAGTTCAATGCGTGATTTAATCAAATAAATCTTACCATTCATTCTCTTATTAATTAAATTAACTATCATTTCAATAATTTAATTAATCTAATTTACTATCACACAATGCAAACAACAAGCAATTTGTTTTTAACTTTTCAAAAATATACTAATCAATTTCTATACTCTTTTACTTTTCAAATATATATCTTTTATATATTCAAAAATTATACTTCTAAAACCAGACTATAAATATAATCACAAATACGTTATTTAAAACATATAACTCTCGACTCGTTCTGGGGCACTTCTGACCCCATCTGTAACGAGTTATTCTGATTATGCTATACTCATACTAGGATATTACTGATCCTATCTGTATTGAGTTACCCGTCCTAGAACACTACTAGTTCTATCTCTGACGAGTTTGTTAATATATTATATTCCAGAATTAAGCTTAACCAAAGCTCTGATACCAAATGAGACGGCCTCAAACCCCGTACTGACGGTGGCAATGGTAATCCTTGGAATATAACACAGAAACAGATAATAGCAGAACAGAAATAAATAAATACATCAGAAAATGAACAAAAGAATATACTGGATAAACGTAATCATCAGAGTTACACAGTATACAGGATAATACTTAGTACAAATACAGTTCAGCTATACATAAATGTCTACAGCGGAAAACAAACATAATGTACAAAAGGAGCTGAACAGCATAAAAGAGAATAAATAATAGAATCCATCTTCAGCTCCAGCTATTCGGATAAAGCCTGCTAAACCTGAATACAAGGCTGCCCGTGTAGAAAAAGGGGCACCCGAATTTGAAAGTGAAACAAACTACGAGTCAGTCATGGGACCAGTATGAGAAATCTACTCAACACATTTAAAATATGGCCAATCACAGGACCACGCCACTTTCGTGGAACGGGTTTACTCCATTGGATTGCCATTGCTTTAAAACAAATCATTCTTTTAAACATCACAATGTTTTTTGTAAAAATGAAGCCATTATAAGACTCAGTTCCCATAACACAATGCAACGCAAACCGAATGATAGAGTTTTACCTTATAATAGCCAAAATATGCTTGATACAAATATAACAAAAGCATTTGATATTATTACTAGTGTTTATATGTTTCAAAAGCAATTTCAAATCATAACTATCAATCTTAGACGACATTAATGCCCCATATCACTATGTCGCCGTATATAGGTATACAATCAAAACCGCACAGTCACGTATTTGGAAGTTGGGTTTCCGTCATGAACCAAGGCAAAAGATAGTCCTTTCCGAATTCGAGACGCTCTAGTCCATGTCTCAGGCAAGCGCGTAGGCAAGCCTTGGATCGTAAGGGCCGGTCCACCGAAGCGGATTATTATGCCTGAACAATGCGTCTCCCTGCCCTTTGGGGCGTCAATGAGCCAACGAATGACTCCATCGGTCCCAGATCGACCGATATATCCGTGGCGCCTCGCAACAGCAACAACCACATAAGTCAATCTCGTCAGGGCGTGTAAAACCACTGACGCCACTTCTAACTAGAAAGAAACGCATGCCCTCCCTGAGGTCCTTCTCCCGTTTCTGGTTCATACCGGGGTGTAAGGCTCGCGAATTCACGTTGTACAAAAGCTACACCACACAGGCGGTGCTTTGATCATCACCACAAGACTTTGCTTTTCAACAAAAGCCTTGATCACTGCATCTTAGCATGCCACACAGGCAATTCACACTGTGCAACTGATAGCTATCAATCACACAGAATAAATTCCAATGTCAGACACACTGTCCATTTGCAAGTCTGTTCTGGGTCTGAACGAAACCGGAGGCACTATATACCTCGCAAACCCATCGATCACCACGTACGTCTGGACGATCACCACTCATTATCCATATTTCGGGATGCCTCCCAATCAGGACCTCGGTTACCATCCAAACGAGGTGAAGATCTCCGGTCTTCGACCACCGTCTTCATCTTCGATTTCTTATCGTCGATTCAGTTATTCAGAATGGGATAAACCCGGTCTTTCTGAGCAACTCGCGTATACAATAAACAAGTGCTACACAAACACTACTACGCATCATTTCAATTCATTAGTCACTAACCGTAAATCAGTAAGAGAACGATTTCCCAAATATTAACCCCGAAGGCCGAAACCAACATCAGATCAATACCAAAGAAACCATATGACTTAGCCAACCTTCAGTTAGTTTCTAAATTTCACATCCATATCGTTTATAATATTTTATAATGATTTATCGCTATTTTTATTTATTTTAAAATAGCCAATTTATTCAAAACGACGCTTCGGGCCATAACGCGGCCGTGGCGCTGTCTTTCTTCTGATTTGATTTACACATATATGAAAATCTAACCGTTGGATTTTCACAAAATTTACATCATTAGAAAGATCTTTTCAAAACGAATCCAAGGTTCCAGTTTCGGGAAAATCCGACGGTCGGATCTCCCAGTACAATCGTTTGAAGTTTCGATTTCAAAATACGAACTGCAACGTCGTTATTCGATTTAATATAATTATATTTATATATATATATAAATATAATCAATTCTGGCACTGTTTTTCTTCAGATTTGAATTAAACATTCTAGACAATCCAACCGTTGGATCTTTACAAAGTTGGTGCCGTTGGAAAGATATTTCCAAAGCGAACCCAACGGTTGCGGTTTCGGGAAAATCCGATGGTCGGATCTCCCGCACTAATCGTTTGAAATCACGGTTTCAAAATACGAACTACATCTTCGTTATTCGATATATTTCAATTCTATATATATATATATATATATATATATATATCGATTCTTCGATTTCAAAACTATTTGATTTTCAAACATTTGATAAAAATGATATTTTTGTCTAATTGTCTTCTATTTCAACACTTCACTATTTTTAACAATTCATGTATATAATAAAAATGTGATTTTTAATGTGAAACAATTTATTTCGAAACATGATTATTTTATATAGTTAATATAGGTGATCAAAATAGGATTTTTTATTACAAAACAATTTATTTTAAAACAAGATTATTTTATATTGTTCATATTGATGATAAAAATAGGATTTTTATTATAAAACAATTTCTTTCAAAATATGAATACCATTCAATACATGAATTTCAATTCAACGAATGAATTTCGATTCAACACATGAAGCTTTTCTATAGTTTATATAAATAGATAAAAAGGTGATTTTTATATTTAAAAACATGAATACCATTCAACACATGAATTCTATTCAACGAATGAATTTCAATTCAACACATGAAGGTTTTCTATAGTTTATATAAATAGATAAAAAAGGTGTTTTTTTATATTTAAAAACACGAATACCATTCAACACATGAATTTTATTCAACGAATGAATTTCAATTCAACACATGAAGGCTTTCTATAGTTTATATAAATAGATAAAAAGGTGATTTTTATATTTAAAAACACGAATACCATTCAACACATGAATTCTATTCAACGAATGAATTTCAATTCAACACATGAAGGTTTTCTATAGTTTATATAAATAGATAAATAGGTGATTTTTTATATTTAAAACACGAATACCATTCAACACATGAATTCTATTCAACGAATGAATTTCAATTCAACACATGAAGGTTTTCTATAATTTATATGAATAGATAAAAAGGTGATTTTTATATTTAAAAACATGAATACCATTCAACACATGAATTCTATTCAACGAATGAATTTCAATTCAACACATGAAGGCTTTCTATACAATAGACGAATATAGTTTCAATACAGGAAAATAATTCTAGCACATGAATATTATTCAAAATTTCGGCAGCATAACGACAGGGTAGTTAAAACCGGGACCGTCCCTAGTACGGCTCCTCGCTCTACCTTAAAGCCTCGCAGCTTTTGACAATTGGGAATCATGCATCTAGTTCGCACGCAGGCGGCATGTATATTTTTTTCATTTCCACAAACTAATCCTATGTGGTTTCAACCAAATATTTCTCAACCACAAACGGGTATTTTTCAACCACTATCAATCAATTCCAACCACAAACAATTTCAATCAACCATTCGCTATCAATCAATTTTCACACCAATCCAATAAATATCGTCCAAGGTTTGTGGACGAGGGGCGTATATATATATATAATAGAAATGAAATGCTATATATATAGCATTTCACTTCTATTTCAACAAATATATAATTTTTACAACGCATATACAACTTATACATCGAATGTACAACTTATAAAACGCTTATACAAGAGGTGTACAATGCTTATATAACTCATACATCGATTATATAATTTATACATCGTCGTTTTCCATATCGTTTATAAATTAGAAATCTCACATTGGGTTCCACTCCACCAAAAATAGCATAAGGCACAGAAAAATATGCAGTCTCTTCTAGAATGTAGAAGACGTCCACACGGTCACGATGTTTCCTGTTTCATGGAATTTCGTCAAAAAACGAAAAAGATATGATTTTTCAAAGTTTGCAATGGTTTAAAGGTGTTAAAATCAGTTCAAAGAAAATCAGCCGTACCTTTCAGAGGAGGTTCAAAACTAGGTTTTGATTTTTCGTGAAATCCGTTGCTCGATACGGCGATCGGCCACTGCCACGTGGAAGGGCTTGGAGAGGCGCACGTGCGCCAGGGAGGGGGTTGAACTCGGTGGCTCCAGGTGATGGCGGCGGCGGTTTGAAGTCCTGATCTTCCTGGCGCCGATTCTCCCAAACTACACAACGAAAAAATCCCAACCAGGTATGGATTTGAAGAGCTTGGGGAGATCTTCAAAAAGTTCAACTGTGGCACGAGCTAATTCGGCATGGATTGATCGAAAAATGAGGGGGAAAGTTTGAAGGGGTTTCCGCCTTCAGTCGACGTCGGGGAGAGAGAAAAATAATTTTCTGACCAATGAGGATTTTTCTTTAATTTATATTTTTTTTCCAAAAATACCTATTTCACTCACGAACACCAATCCAAACCCAACGACCGTCGTCCCTAGCGTTTTACCCCCATTCCGAACACAATGGGATATGTTTCGTAGGCCCATTCGAATGTTTCAGTCAGTTTTCCTTCAAATTAAAATATAAAACATTCAATATTTGATTTGAACGTACATTTCAATTTGTCGGGGCCACATACTGATTCGAAAAATTACAGAAAAATAAGTCTAGCTACGTTTTGTCGATACGGTCCCAACAAAACTAGTTTCATCGAATTCTGAGACCGTTTGCAAAATGGCCCATTTCTAGTCGATCCAATTTAACTGTAATTGACCAAAACACGTTTTCCTTTGCCATGCTCACATACTAGCTTCAAAAATTATGAAATTTGAAACCTAGCAATAACTTCACATCCCGGATCCAACAAAAGTGGTTTCGTCGAATTCCGAGGTTGTTTGCACAATGGCCAATTTCATGGGCTATATAAATTCCATAACGACCTTTCTGAAAATTCATTTGGCCATAACTTTTGCTATCCGCTATGAAACTTCGATTTTTCAGATTTGTTATGAAGGTATTCACTAACAGATTTAAATATTTTTTGTTTCACTCAAATCTGTTTTGTTTTGCACCCGGTACAGTCAGACAAAGTTTGTATTCAATTTTTGAAACTGCAGCGCCATTTCAGGCCTTGTTCATAATTCAAAGTAATTATATTTATTTTCAACTTCGATTCAAACTTACTTTTCATCATTATTATTTAAAATATTTATTTTAAATATTTAAAATCCACTATTTTAGCCAATTTAAAAATTTTAAATTGGTTCAGATTTTCCAGGTCGTTACAGAGCAATTCCCTAAGTATTAACCCCGAAGGCCGAAACCAACATCAGAACAATACATAGGAAACCATTCAACTTAACTAATCTCCAGTTAGTTTTTGATTTTCTTAACTCCTTTGGGTCTAAGAACAGTATTATTGAAGATACCGTTCACGACAACCCAGAATCACATTCCATTAATTATCGGGTTAAAGAATAAGTGTTATTCAAAACACTGTTCACGATAAACCAAAAAATCAATACCAATTCAATTCCAATTAAATGTTATTTAATTGGTACATTTCATAAAATCTAATCAAAAATATTTAATCTTTTTCTCAACTGGGTTTAAGAACAGTGTTAATGAAGACACCATTCACGACAAACCCAAATCACATTTGATATTAAATATAAGGCTCTGAATAGAAAATATACCGGCTTATATTCAATATCAAATTCCACGACCAACAAATATCGTATTGGAAATAACGATATATATATTTCTTTCAAATTCCCATAACAATATCTGTATCATCACGAAATCCAACATCGAAATATTCCGAAGACAATTTCGATTCAAATCCATTCCAATATAATTATTGGAAATTCTGGTTATTTTCAAAACCTTTTCAAATCCAATTTATTTATTTAAAAATAAATAGAATTATAATTCTAGTTCAAAACTAGTTCATTTCGATAAAAATCTACTTTTATCTTTTTAAATATGGAGTTTTTCATCCCAATTCTTCACAAATCATTTCTTATGATTTTACACTAATTATTAATATTTTTAATAATTTTATCAAGGCCCGTACAGTTGATTTCCATCAACGGCCATCGAACTGCACTTACAGCGACCTTTTTCAAATTTGATTTGGACATAATTCCAAATCCAACCGTTAGATTTCAAATCTCAAATATTCGTTAGAAAGCTCTTTTCGATACAAATCCATTCGAAGTCAATGGTCGAAATTCGCGAACTGCCGCGGCGCGACGCTTTCTATTCAGGCCATTATATTATATATATAATATATATAATATATACTTCGTCGATTTCAATTCAAAACGCTCTTTATAAATCATTATAAATTCATTTTCAAAACGGTTTCAACTTCATATTCAATTTCTAATCAAAATTGAAAATTCCAAGATAAATTCGTTTTAAATTCATTTCAAATCTATTTCAATTCAATTTCAATTTAATTCGAATTTCAATTCATTTCAATTTAATTCGAATTTCAATTTGAATTACTTCCTTTCAATTTCAATTAGGGTTCAGTTCTATTCAATTTGATTCGAATTTCGATTATTTTCAATATAATTCAAATTTCGAAAACACTTTCAATATAATTCAAATTTCGAAATCACTTTCAATATAATTCAAATTTCGAAAACATTTTCAATATAATTCAAATTTCGAAAACACTTTCAATATAATTCAAATTCCGAAAACACTTTCAATATAATTCAAATTTCGAAATCACTTTCAATATAGTTGAAAATTGAATAAAATCGATATAAATATCGTTCACGTCAAAATGGCGTCAATTTAATCAACACGGCTTCATATATTTCTATTTTCAAATATTCTATTACAACTATTTCTTTTTCAAATATTTCTATTTCAAAACTGGAATGAGGCCCAATCAATTACCATATAATGTTAATTATATGGATTTTCTACAACACATGTATAAAACAACAACGATAAATAATCAACCATCATCCAGAGTGCGTTCCACACTATATAAGCATCAAATATAAATATTTAACGCTCATAACAGTCTGTCAATCAATCGATCGACATACAACTAATTATTGGGATTAGTGTATGTCATATATCATCCCAATACCCGTGTGGGGTTTCAAATAATCAAACACAGATTTTATTTGTGCAGTTGGGCGATGTGTAAAATTTATCGTCCCAATCAATATCAGTCAAATGTGGGTATATAAACAAATCCTTCGATTTGTTTATATTTATTTCATTTTAAATACACGTTAAAAATTCTATTTTTAACTATAAAATATTTCTAACTATATAATATTTTATTTCATTTCACATCACACAATCAACTACACATCAAAATCAAACAAATAAGCATACAAGTCGTCCATGGTCTGTGGACGACGGGTGTCAAGTGCTACTAAACACCGTCTGCATCCTACTATATATTTTTAACTAGAAAATTAAATTAAAAAGTGAGAAGTTCTCACAGAGGGTTCCACTTCGCCGTGCTTTGCTGTTGAACTGCCGAACATCTGGATTTGTTGAAATTTCAATGTAGTTCTTTTCACGCTGTTCAAATATAAAAATTATATTTTTATTGCTCCATTCAACAAATAAAAATTATATTTTATATCCACTTCATATATTTTTACAACGCTTCTTTCTACATAAAAATTATATTTTTATATTTCTACTTTAACAAAAACCATATTTTTAATACTCTACCTAAGTAAAAATCATATTTTTATCATGCCACTAGTATACAAATTATATTTTTAACTTTTCTATATTATAAAAATTATATTTTTATCCTCTCTGTCATATAATAATCATATTTTTAATCTTTCTATTATATAAAAACTATATTTTTAACCTAATTAAAAATCTAAACTTTCCTATATTAAAAATCAAATTTTTATTGTATAAAAATATCACATTCTCCTAATAAAAGATATCACATTTTACATATATACATTTATATATAAAAACTGAAATTAAATTGAACTAAAATAAAAATAAAAATCACCTTTTTCATGTTAAAAAAGCTGATCTTGTTGAAGGCGGGGGATGATGATGGTATCGCAGTCGAGAGGGGGGGTGGCTCACTGGGGTCGGTGGGGGCGGCTTGGGGGTGCTGACGATCAGGGGTGTGGCGGTGGTTGCAGATCGTGGGGGCGACGGGTTTCAGGGTTTGGGGTGTTCGACCGGGCAAGAGGAGATAGGGGAGATGGAGGGGATTGCCGACGCTAGTGGGGGTCCGGCCAAGGCGCGGCGGTGTTGGTAGATCGTGGGTGCGACGGGTGCGATGTTTAGGGTTTTTTTTATTTAATTTCTTTAATTTTAATTTTCCCATGAAAAAAGTTGACTTTTAATTCGAACGCGAAAGGAGACCCAACGACTGCCGTCCTTAGCTAATTACCCCCATTCTGAACACAATGGGATATGTACCGTAGGCTGATTCGATTGTTTCGATCAGTTTCCGTCTTAAATCAAAATATAACTCTATATATTGAATTTGAACGCGCATTTCAATTTACCGGGTCCATATACTAACTCTAAAAATTCCAGAAAAATATTTTCTAGCTTCGTATTAACGATACTGTCCTAACAAAACCAATTTCGTCAAATTCTGAGACTGTTTGAAAAATGGTCATTTTCCAGTCAATTAAAATCAACTAAAACTGGTCAAATGCGTTTTCCTTTGCCACGCTCACATATTGATTCGAAAAATTACGAATTCTGAAACCTAGCAATAACTTGACATCACGGATCCAAAAAAAGTGGTTTCGTCGAAATCCGAGGTCATTTGCAAAATTTCCATTTTTAAGGGCCAAAATTCCATAGCGATTATTCTGAATTTTCAACTGGACATATCTTTTGATTCCCACTATAAAATTTCGATTTTTCGGATTCGTTAGAAAGATATTCTCAATTAGATCCTATTATTTTTGGTTTCGCTAAAATCCGGTTTATTTTGCACCCGGTATGTTCAATTGAAATTTGAAATCGAATTATCGAACTACCGCGCCATTTTCAATTCTTTTTATAATTATAAATATTTATATTCTAATAACGATCTACATAAATATATTCGCTCGAATTCCATTCAAAATATATTTCTCGTCGATATTATTTAAAATAATTCATTTTAAATAATCAAAATTCGCTAAAATTGCCAAAATAAAAATTTTAAATTGGCTCGCATTTCCGGGTTATTACAACCTCCCCCACTTAAAACTTTTCGTCCCCGTAAAGGAACGAAGCCGAAAGTTGTTTAACTAATCAACTAACATTTCACTATTTTCACTACGGCTTAAATTTTTTAACTTTTCAGTTTCTAAAAACTTTTCAAATTTTTCAAAAATTTGGCTAACACCCTAAATTTTCGAAAAATTTCGCCATAACCTCCCCTGCATCGGGAGCACCGGGAAAATCCCGAAATTACCATACAGGCCCACTGATCTCAAAAAGAAAAAGCCAAGCGGCTAGCCAATCGGCTCACAAAATCATCATCACCCAAACAAAACAGTAGATTATGGTAAACATGTACCTATTTGTCGGGCAAACAATTTTATTCTTCTGCTCTAGCCTCCTTGCTATGACCTGTTCAATGTAAGTACATGTATATGCAAGCAAATGCGACCAAATTTCAATACACTCACTATTTGATTCCATTTGGCTAACAGTTCAACATTTTAATTAATCAACTAATAATCAAACAACACAATCAGCAATCAATTAGTTGATTATCATTTCAAATTTATAACTTTGATATATAGTCTAAAAATCAAATTTTTGATGCAAAATCACAAAAATAAGCCCTATCTAATTTTGGTTCTCACACCAGTCAATAGGAAATATATAGGAATCTCACTTTCGTCACTCGAATATAAACACTGATGTTGAGGCCTCATCATCAGAATCATCTCCGGGCGACTAGAGTGTGATTCTATATCTATCCAATATATTAAAATTTCGAATACACGCGGATCAGACGTATACGCAAAATCTGTATATGCTGGATAGTCCAAATCAATATAATATAAAATAAATAATCAAATACGAATAGTTGATTTAAATTTCAAAACAAAATCTGTTATCATTTTCAAAAATATACTCTTCACACTCGTTCTAGGATACTACTGATCCCATCTCTAACGAGTCATTCCCGTTGGATATTACTAATCCAGTTTCTGATGAATTCTTTCGTATGGTTCTAATGTGTCTTGTTCTCTAAGCTTAGTAAACCAAAGCTCTGATACCAAATGTAACGAAAAGGAATTTCGCTCGATCTGAATCAGTCGCTAAACTGATCTAGACCGCTCGAAATGCCTGATTGTTTGAGAACACGACAAATTAGAACGCAAACCGAAGAACATTTCATTGTTAATTACAACAATTCCATCAGAATACAAGAATGTACAGAGTATAAATCAATATTACACATTATAAAATATCAGAGATTACAATAAATTACATAGCAGCGGAAAATAATACAAAACACAACTAGAAGGAGATATACGGATACAAAGCTTTCCGGATATCATTCCAGCTGTAAACCAGGTTCCTGTGAATATAAATCCCCAAAACCAAAACAACTAGCTGCTCGTGTCAAAATAAGGGCACCCAGAGTTTAGGTTAAAACAATAAACTCCAGGTCAGTCATGGGACTGGTGTGAGAACTAAAACAGTTATTAATCTTCATTTTAAAGTTAGGTAAATCAAGGGACCAAGCCGTATAACACGGAACGGGTTTCCTCCCAAGAATACCAGTGCATATAACAACAGCGCAATGCTAAATAAAGAAAAATGAAGCTATTATAAGACCCAGGTCCTATCACACAATGCAACGCAAGCCGGGGGATAGGGTTTTTACCTTATAATAGCCAAGAATGCTTGATACGTTTAAAACAAATCATTTGATACTATTATAAGTGCATAGTGTATAAAACAACTTCAAATCATAAGTATCAATCATAGACGGCATAAATGCCCCATCCCACTATATCGCCATACTAGGTTCTACAATTAAAACCGCAAAGTCACGTATTTGGAAATTGGATTTCCATCTATGAACCGAGGCAAAAGATAGTCCTCTACTGATTCGAGACAATCTAGCCTACCATGTCTCAGGATTAGAGCTCGAGTGACCCTTGGATCGTCAGGGCCGGTCCACCGATGTGGATTAAAATGCCTGAACACTACGTTTCCCCGCCCTTTGGGGCACAAATGAGCCAACAGATGACTCCATCGGACCCGGATCGTCCGATCAACCGAGGTGCCTTGCAACAGCAACAACCACATAAGTCAAACTCGTCAGGGTGTGTAAAACCACTGACGCCACTTTTAGCTAGAAAGAAACGCATGTCCTCCCTGAGGTCCTTCTCCCGTTTCTGGTTCATACCGGGTGTGAAACTCGCGAATCAACCGTTACACAAAGCTACGCCACAAAGGCCGTGCTTCGATCACCAACCACAAGACATTGCTTTTCAACAGAAGCCTTGATCATTTGCCACTTAGGCATGCCACACAGGCAATTCACTCTATGCGTTTGATATCCATCAGTATATAACCCCTGAGCTCATACGTTTCAGAGAAGGGCGTTAAGCAAGAGAATAAATTCTCCGCCGCCAAACAGATATATATTTAATAGAAATCAATCACACAGACTAAAATCCAATGTCAGACACACTGTCCATTTACAAGTTCGTTCTGGGTCTGAACGAAACCGGAGGCACCTAGTACCCCGCATATCCATCGATCTCCAAGTACGTCTGGACGATCACCAACTGATTCCCTCCTCTTGGGTGTACGACCCAATCAAGATCATCAGTAATTTATCCAAATGACGTGAAGACGTCCGGTCTTCGACCACCGTCTTCATCCTCGACACCACGTCGAATCAGTTATTCAGAATGGGATAAACCCGGTCTTTCTGAATAACTCGCGTATATAATAAACATGTGTTACACAAACACAACATACGCCTCATTCCAATTCATCAGTCACTAATCGTAAATTAACAAGAGAATAATTCCCCAAATATTAACCCCGAAGGCCGAAACCAACATCAGATCAATACCCAGGAAACCGTTCTGCTTAACTAACCTACAGTTAGTTTCTAAATTTCACATTCTTAGGGAAAGGTTCCCATTAATTTTATCAAAGATAAATTCCTTTAAATTTATTCTTTAATCTTCCTTTGAATATCACTTTAAACTAGTCGGGATTAACGAACCTTACCGAAGTAATCATTTGTTTTAATTTCCCAACCCCAACATATTCATCCCATGAAGTAAAACTGGTAATACTTCATATTTAACACCACGGTGTTATCGGTAAATTCAATTACCATTTCACGTTCAAATCTAATTAAAGATTTAACTATCGCCTGGAGCAAAACTGGTGATACTCCATTCTCGATCTTTTCAATCTAATCAAAGATTCATTAAAACTCCACTTAGTTTTAATATTCAACTGGGTTAAAGAATCAGTGTCATTTAAAACACGGTTCACGATAAACCCAAAATCACATCACATTTCAAACAGTCCCTAACCGTAAATTAGCAAGCGAGCAATTCCCTAAGTATTAACACCGAAGGCCGAAACCAACATCAGATCAATACACAGGAAACTTTTCAACTTAACTAATCTTCAGTTAGTTTTTGATTTTCTTAACTCCTTTGGGTACAAGAATAGAATTATTGAAGATACCGTTCACGACAACCTAGAATCACATTCCATTAATTATTGGGTTAAAGAATAAGTGTTATTTAAAACACTGTTCATGATAAACCCAAAAATCAATACCAATTCAATTCCAATTAAATGTTATTTAATTGGTACATTTCATTAAACTAAATAAAAAGATTTAATCTTTTTCTCAATTGGGTTTAAGAACAATGTTAATGAAGACACCATTCACGACAAACCCAAATCACATTTGATATTAAATACAAGGCTCTGAATAGAAAATATACCGGCTTATATTCAATATCAAATTCTATGAACCAACAAATATCGTATTGGAAAAAACGATATATATATCTTTCAAATTCCCATAATAATATCTGTATCATCACGAAATCCAACATCGAAATATTCCAAAGACAATTTCGATTCAAATCCATTCCAATATAATTATTGGAAATTCTGGTTATTTTCAAAACCTTTTCAAATCCAATTTATTTATTTAAAAATAAATAGAATTATAATTCTAGTTCAAAACTAGTTCATTTTGATAAAAATCTACTTTTATCTTTTCAAATATGGAGTTTTCATCCCACTTCTTCACAAATCATTTCTTATGATTTTACACTAATTATTAATATTTTTAATAATTTTATCAACGCCCGTACAGTCGATTTCCATCAACGGCCATCGAACTGCACTTACAGCGACCTTTTTCAAATTTGATTTGGACATAATTCCAAATCCAACCGTTAGATTTCAAATTTCTAATATTCGTTAGAAAGCTCTTTTCGATACGAACCCAACGGTTCTGGTTTTAGGAGAATCCGATGGTCGGATATCCCGCAATATCCATTCGAAGTAAATGGTCGAAATTCGCGAACTGCCGCGGCACGACGCGTTCTATTCAGGCCATTATATTATATATATATATATAATATATATAATATATACTTCGTCGATTTCAATTCAAAACGCTCTTTATAAACCGTTATAAATTCATTTTCAAAACGGTTTCAATTTCATATTCAATTTCAAATCAAAATTGAATATTCCAAGATAAATTCGTTTTAAATTCATTTCAAATCGATTTCAATTCAATTTCAATTTAATTCGAATTTCAATTCATTTCAATTTAATTCGAATTTCAATTTGAATTCAATTCCTTTCAATTTCAATTCGGGTTCAATTCGATTCAATTTGATTCGAATTTTGATTATATTCAATTTGATTCGAATTTCGATTATTTTCAATATAATTCAAATTTCGAAAACACTTTCAATATAATTCAAATTTCGAAATCACTTTCAATATAATTCAAATTTCGAAAATATTTTCAATATAATTCAAATTTCGAAAACACTTTCAATATAATTCAAATTCCGAAAACACTTTCAATATAATTCAAATTTCGAAATCACTTTCAATATAACTGAAAATTGAATAAAATCGATATAAATATCGTTCACTTCAAAATGGCGTCAATCTAATCAACATGGCTTCATATATTTCTATTTTCAAATATTCTATTTTAAAAATTTCTTTTTCAAATATTTCTATTTCAAAACTGGAATGAGGCCCAATCAATTACCATATAACATTAATTATATGGATTTTCTACAACACATGTATAAAACAACAACGATAAATAATCAACCATCATCCAGAGTGCGTTCTACACTATATAAGCATCAAATATAAATATTTAATGCTCATAACAGTCTGTCAATCAATCGATCGACATACAACTAATTATTGGGATTAGTGTATATCATATATCATCCCAATACCCGTGTGGGGTTTCAAACAATCAAACATAGATTTTATTTGTGCAGTTGGGTGATGTGTAAAATTTATCGTCCCAATCAATATTAGTCAAATGTGTGTATATAAACAAATCCTTCGATTTGTTTATATTTATTTCATTTTAAATACACGTTAAAAATTCTATTTTTAACTATAAAATATTTCTAACTATAAAATATTTTATTTCATTTCACATCACATCACACAATCAACTACACATCAAAATCAAACAAATAAGCATACAAGCCGTCCATGGTCTGTGGACGACGGGTGTCAGGTGCTACTAAACACCGTCTGCATCCTAGTATATATTTTTAACTAGAAAATTAAATTAAAAAGTAAGAAGTTCTCACAGAGGGTTCCACTCCACCGTGCTTTGCTGTTGAACTGCCGAACATCTGGATTTGTTGAAATTCCAATGTAGTTCTTTTCACGCTATTCAAATATAAAAATTATATTTTTATTGCTCCATTCAATAAATAAAAATCATATTTTATATCCACTTCATATATTTTTACAACGCTTCTTTCTATATAAAAATCATACTTTAACAAAAACCATATTTTTAATACTCTACCTAAGTAAAAATCATATTTTTGTCATGCCACTAGTATAAAAATTATATTTTTAACTTTTCTATATTATAAAAATTATATTTTTATCCTCTCTGTCATATAAAAATCATATTTTTAATCTTTCTATAATACAAAAATTATATTATTAACCTAAATATAAATCTTAACTTTCCTATATTAAAAATCAAATTTTTATTGCATAAAAATATCACAATCTCCTAATCAAAGATATCACATTTTACATATACATTTATATATAAAAAATGAAATTAAACTGAACTAAAATAAAAATAAAAATCACCTTTTTCATGTTAAAAAAGCTGATCTTGTTGAAGGCGGGGAATGATGATGGTATCGCAGTCGAGAGGGTGGGTGGCTCACTGGGGTCGGTGGTGGTCGGTGGGGGCGGCGTGGGGGTGCTGACGATCAGGGGTGTGGCGGTGGTTGCAGATCGTGGGGGCGACGGGTTTCTGGGTTTGGGGTGTTCGACCGGGCAAGAGGAGATAGGGGAGATGGAGGGGATTGCCGACGCTGATGGGGGTCCGGCCAAGGCGCGGCGGTGGTGGTAGATCTTGGGTGCGACGGGTGCGATGTTCAGGGGTTTTTTTAATTTAATTTCTTTAATTTTAATTTTCCCATGAAAAAAAGTTGACTTTTAATTCGAACCCGAAACGAGACCCAACGACTGCCGTCCTTAGCTAATAACCCCCATTCTGAACACAATGGGATATGTACCGTAGGCTGATTTGATCGTTTCGATCAGTTTCCATCCAAAATCAAAATATAACTCTATATATTGAATTTGAACGCGCATTTCAATTTACCGGGGCCACATACTAACTCTAAAAATTCCAAAAAAATATTTTCTAGCTTCGTATTGATGATATTGTCCTAACAAAACTAATTTCGTCAAATTCTGAAACTGTTTGAAAAATGGTCATTTTGCAGTCGATTAAAATCAACTAAAACTGGTCAAATGCGTTTTCCTTTGCCACGCTCACATATTAATTTGAAAAAATACGAATTTTGAAACCTAGCAATAACTTGAGATCATGGATCCAACAAAAGTGGTTTCGTCGAAATCCGAGGTCGTTTGCAAAATTTCCATTTTTAAGGGCTAGAATTCCATAGCGACTATTCTGAATTTTCAACTGGACATATCTTTTGATTCCCGCTATGAAATTTCAATTTTTCAGATTCGTTAGAAAGATATTCTCAATTAGATCCTATTGTATTTGGTTTCGCTAAAATCCGGTTTATTTTGCACCCGGTATGTTCAATTGAAATTTGAAATCGAATTATCGAACTACCGCGCCATTTTCAATTCCTTTTATAATTATAAATAAATATTTATATTCAAATGACGATCTATATAAATATATTCGTTCGAATTCCATTCAAAATAAATTTCTCGTCGATATTATTTAAAATAATTCATTTTAAATAATCAAAATTCGCTAAAATTGTCAAAATAAAAATTTTAAATTGGCTCGCATTTCCGGGTTGTTACATAAATAGTGTATAGTTTTCATGTCAAGGCAATACAATAACAACATATTAAATGGTGTATAGTTTTCATGAATCAAAATAAAAGGTCCAACTTGATTATATTTTGTATATCAGAATGAAGATCCAATCTTTATTTCATTCCTTTTATTTCAAAATAAAAGTCAAACTTTATTTCGTTCTTTTATTCAAAAATAAAAATCTAAACTTTATTTTGTTTTGTAAATAAAAAAGATGTAAACTTTTATTAATTTTGTAAATTACAAAGATCTAAACTTTTATTAATTTTATTCATTTCAAAATAAAGATCTAACTTTATTATCTTCTTTTATTTCAAAACAAAGATCTAAACTTTATTTACTTGATAAAAAATAAAATAAAAGAATAAATCTTTATTTATTTAATAAATCAAAATAAACAAAATTAATCTTTATTTATATGGTAAATCTAAATAAAAGAATAATTCTTTAATTTCTACTTTATTATTTCCTTAATTAAGAAATACAGATCAAATTTTCATTCTTTCCTTTATTTAAAATAAAAGATCCAAATTTTCCTTCTTTCTTTTATTTAAAAATAAAGATCCAAATTTATTTAATTTATTTCATAATAAAAGATCTAAGTTTTATTTATATAAAAATAAAGATCTAAACGTTCAAGAAACAAAAATAAAGATGAGAACTTGTATGTAGATTTCATCAAAATTTATGGATCTAACAAACTTGAATATCACAAAACATTACAATTCACAGAACAACAAAATCTAAAAACACAAGCATAGCACTCAATCATCACAGACTCAACTTTATTTCCAAATGAACATTGATTTCACATCATGAGAAAAATAGTTAAATTAATTATTAAAATAAGAATCTCACCAGTTATGCTTTCCAATTCTTCACCTAATTTTAGGCGTGAATAGCACTCTTCATTCTCTAAGTGCTCACAAAAATTCATGGCCTAACTCCTTATGGTTTGGGAGATATAAATTATTTAATTTTGAGGGGCTTTCGTGCAGAGTTTTGAGAGAGAGGGAGAGAGGGAAAGAGGGCTGCTGTTAAATTTTGAGGAAAAAGAAAAATGAGAATTTGAGGAGAGGAAATGATAGTTTGTAGTGGAGAGTTTAGAATATTAGGGTATTAATAATATTATGGCTAAGGTGGCGAATTTATTTCCCTTTTTTTTTCAAATCCCCTTTGATTACGTTTTATAATGGAATATTTGCATATGAAAGGAAGAGAGAGAATGGGGTATTTATGTTATAGTATTTTATGTTTCATTATTTTAGTATGCTACACTCTATATATATGGCTTTGATTACTTAAATAATTGCCAGGCATTCACTATATTTTTAAAAACAAATTCACATATAAAAATTCAAGTTAGTTGTTACAACGATTTTCAGTGTTTGGTTTCAATTGTAATTAAATTTTATCAAGTATATATGTACGTATATATATATTTAATTCCACTGAATTTGGTTTGATTTAATTATGTCAATGAGTTAAGGAAAGAAATTAATAAATTGATAGATTATTTTGGCAAAGAAAGTGAATAGATGAAGGGCTGATTTAAGCGAGAGTTTTAGGAAAGGATTTCAAAGGTTAATTAAATAAATGCACCGTTAAATTTTATTAAATATACCAATATTGAATTCTAACTTTCCACGTTTACTCATATAAACAAAACTACAAAAAAAAATCTTTTTAAATGACTTAATTTTTTTTTCAATTCATTAACAATTCGCCATAAATCCCCTATTTATATCATTATCTTTAATTAAATTCCAGGAACTAATTAACTTTATTTATATCAAAATAGAACTTAATAAATAAGGTTTAATTTTAATTATCAATTACATCAGTTTATTGCTTTCTTTTTATTGCGCACAACAATTAATAAACGAATACGCATTATATACTAACGCGCGTCAAATGCGTTTTTATATTAACCCTCACACACTAACAATTCTTACATGTAATCAACCAATAAATTTCAATTTCGCGTTATACACTAATGCACCTTAAATGCATTTATCTTGGCAAACATTACACACTAACAATAATTAATTAGCTATTCATGCAATTTTTCATCTAAATTTATTAAAATCAAATTTAAATTTTGCCCCGAAATTCAGGGTTGTTACACAGGATGTGAGCCACACTTACCCTAAAAAATGGTAATGAAACCAGGATTCGCGACTTGAAATCTCGCGATCCTATGAAGAGCGACAGCAATTAAAGGCACTCTCGATTTCTGTAAGCGCCATCTGGAGGAGATTGAAGGTTGAAAGGTGAGGTTTTTAGGATGGGCGACGATGAGATTAGGATCGGTTCCGACCTTTATTGTACTGTGCGGTGGATGGTAAGATGTGCGATGCAGAATTGAGTGGTGGAGGATGTGGTGAGTTTTTACATCAGGGATTCAAGTTGTGGTTGTTGTTGGGATCCGAAGGTGAGGTGCTGCTCGAAACATGGTGTTTATTGTTGCATGTGTTTAAAAGGCAGAAATAGTAGGTGGATGTTAGCTGTGGCATTGCGTAGGTGGTGAAGTATGTCTATTTTAGCCAAGAAAGCTGCGAGGTTAGTTGCTCGAGTATGCAGCCAGTTTGGGTTGTTGGTAGTTGTAAATGAGTTAGAGTGTAATAAAAAGGTTTTGGTTTTGATTATAGCTTTTGTGAGGAGATGAGAACTTGGTGATAAGCTCGATGGCAGCCTCGATAATTTTGGTTTGTGGAACAGGGTTTGTTGGTGGTAACATGGAAATGGTAGTGTGTCGGTAGGTATTTGAGGAAATGCCAAAGTGGGATGGTGCAAATTTTGGGTGATTGAAGTCGGTGATTTTTGAGTTGGCTTCAGACAGCGAGGTATGCAATTTTGTAAAATTTAATATACATAGAATAATTCGATTATTTATTTTGGTAGCTAATTTGAATTAAAATCACTTAATCACTAAATAAAATTTAAATAGTCGTAGGTGCAAAATAGATTTGATTCAAGATGATTCATAACCGAGATGATATGGAAATTCCAAAACATTCGACAAAGGAAAATCAAATTGAGTAAACTAACTCCCCGGATTCGTTTACAATTTTATTATAAACAAATATTTATTATAAATAATTTTTATATGTTATTTGTTGGTTGTTTGGATGCATTGAAATATTATTGTGGTTATTATATATATATTAGTTATATAGGCATGGTAGTTGTAGCTATATATATATATATATATATATATATATATATATATATATAGTGGATAGTTCCTGAAGTACCATTAGCGGATGACCCTATGTGCCCCACAATATATAGATGGTCTTCTATAACGGGATATCCTACCTTGAAGTAGGATGAGTATTATTTATGTTGACTAACATCTATGGACACAGGAAATCAGGTTGGAGAGATCCAACTGGACTCCTCAAAAAAATTTATTGTTTGTTTTCATAGATATTATCATTTATAACGTGTTAGAATACCTGTGATTGATAATTGGGTGTTTGGATGTTTGAATATAACTGGCCCTAAATATTGATATATAAAAATATCGTGTAAAGGAATATTGAGATTTAAAAAGGAAAATCTATTTTTCTAAAATAGAACTTGAATTTCGAATGGGCAAGGAAATATTGACCAGTTTTGAATAATAAAAACAAGTAATTCATTTCTAAATGATGTTTATAAATGAAGTGAAACAAATTATCATTGGACAATGTGTAGAACGTAAATTCAAATCTGAATTTGAAAAGGGGAATTGAAATGAGTTTCATAAAGAAACGATGAAATCCAAGCCGATGTTCAGAATGTAAATTGAATTAAAATAAATCCATACTGATTTAAGATTGGAATTCGACTATGTCTAATTCATAAAAATAAGTTATTACAAGAGAAAAACATTGGAATCGTATTAAATAGAAACTAAAATTTAATATTAAATATGTAGATATATTTTATGTCTATATATGTCATACTAATAAAATATTCCAAATAGGAATAGAATTTCAAACGGATTTTGAAATGGGAACTTGTTTTAGTATATACAAAACAAGAAAGAAAATTTATAAACAACATTTTTAAATAAAGTGAGATAATTATCATTTGATAAATTTGGAATTTTAATCAAGTATGAATTTAAAAAGGGATTGGAAAACGTTTCGAGAAGGAAACGATAGATTTAGTTCTAGAATTCAGAATAAAAACTGAATTGAGATAATCCGTCGGACTTATAACTAAAGTTCAATTGTATCGAAATTTATAAAATAATTTATTTCAAAGGGAATTGGAATTCAGTATAAAAGATTAAATTATAAACAAATTTATAACTGAATTATGAAAAAATCGACGACTGGAGATAATTAGAAATATTAAGTTAGATTGGGAAAATTGGTTTAATATACATTAAATATATATAAGAATGGAGTTGAGATTTATTAATAAACGAAGTTTAAACATTTATATTTAAATATAATTAAAATGAGCTCGACGCAACGCAATAGTTCGTAATTTGATGTTCGAACTTCAATTGAGTATATAGAACTCAATTTAGGTCGGAATTCTTTGATATGAGAATCGCCATGACCGATTGAATAATATTTTTCTAATCAAAGAGAAAAATATGGATTTCACCTTACATATTTTGAGTTATGTAAAAAATCAAATTTCCATAAAAACAATGGTACAATCGTTTATAAATTATAACGATTAAATAAATAAAATCGAAGAGTTTTTAGTTTATAAAATTTGGATTTTCAGTAGAAAAACCCAAGCTTGAGTTATGAAATAAATATGTACTCAAGTGAAGTAAATGGATTAAATTTTGAAACAAAAAGTCAGATTTTTGGTTGTTGAATATAATTAACTAAGTAGAAGAATAAATAGTTAATCGAGTTTTGGATCGAGTGTAAGTTTGGATAAGTGAATGAGAGTTCTGAATTCGTATTCGAAATCGAATATGAAACTTGAATGGAAAATGGAATTCAATTGGTTTATAAGAAAATTAAAATTTTATATGTGAAACGACCCGAAATCCCCCTTACGGGAAATCACGGATCGAGTTGAGGACAAGCCACATCGGAACACAAACGGAAGAACATTTCATTGTTAATTACAACAATCCATCAGAATACAAGAATATACAGAGTATAACCCAATATTGTACAATAGAAAATACCAGAGATTACAACAAATTACATAGCAGCGGAAAAACAATACAAAACACAACTAGAAGAAGATATACGGATGCAGAGCTTTCTTGATATCATTCCAGCTGTAAATCCGGATCCTGTGAATATAAATCTGCAAAACCAAAACTACTAGCTGCCCGTGTCAAAACAAGGGCACCCAGAGTTTAGGTTAAAACAATAAACTCCAGGTCAGTCATGGGAATGGTCTGAGAACTAAAACAGTTATTAATCTTTATTTTAAAGTTAGGTAAATTAAGGGACCACGCCGTATAACATGGAATGGGTTTCCTCCCAAGAATACCAGTGCATAAAACAACAGTTCAATGCTAAATAAAGAACAATGAAGCTATTATAAGACCCAAGTCCCATCACACAATGCAACACAAGCCGGAGGATAGGGTTTTACCTTATAATTGCCAAAGGATGCTTGATACGCTAAATTTCATGTTTTACTATTACTATAAGTGTATATTGTCAAAACAATTTCAATCATAAGTATCAATCATAGACGGCATAAGTGTCTCATCCCACTATGTCGCCATACTAGGCTCTACACATAAAACCGCAAAGTCACATATGTTATAAACCGGAAATCTGGGCCAATTTAAAATTTTTATTTTGGCAATTTTAGCAAATTTTGATCATTTAAAATGAATTATTTTAAATAATAACGACGAGAAATTTATTTTGAATAGAATTTGAATGTATATATTTATATTCGTCGTCGTTAGAATATAAATATTTATTTTAAATTATAAAAGGAATCGAAAATGGCGCGGTAGTTCGATAATTCGATTTCAAACTTCAAATGAATGTACCGGGTGCAATATAAGCCGGATTTTAGTGAAACCAAAAATATTCGAATCTAATTGATAATATCTTTCCAACGAATCCGAAAAATCAAGATTTCATAGCGGGGGTCAAAAGTTATGCCCAGTTGAAAATTCAAAATAGTCGCTATGGAATTCTGGCCCTTAAAAATAGCCATTTTGCAAACGACCTCGGATTTCGACGAAACCACTTTTGTTGGATCCGGGATGTAATGTTATTGTTATGTTTCAAATTTCATAATTTTTCAAATCAATATGTGAGCATGGAAAAGGAAAACGCGTTTGACCAGTTTCAGTTGATTTTAAATCGACTGGAAAATGACCATTTTTCAAACGGTCTCAGAATTCGATGAAACTAGTTTTGTTCGGGCCGTAACGTCAATACGAAGCTAGAAAATATTTTTCGGGAATTTTTAGAGTTCGTATGTGGGCCCAGTAAATTGAAATGTGCGTTCAAATTCGATATATAGAGTTATACTTTGTTTTTGATGGAAACTGATCGAAACGATAGAATTGGCTTGCGATACATATCCCATTGTGTTCGGAATGGGGGTAATTAGCTAGGGGCGACAGTCGTTGGGTCTCGTTTGGGGGTTGATTGAAAAAGTCAACTTTAAAGGAGAAATAAATTAAATTAAAATAATTAAATTAAATATTAATACACCCCTCTTCTGTAACAATCCGCAAATTTTGAACCAATTTTAAAAATTTATTTTAGAAAATTTTAATGAATTTGAAAACATAAAATAATTTATTTAAATAATAATGGTTAAAAATTTATTTTAATCGAAGTTGAAATGAATAAATTTAATTTAATTATAAAACGAGCTTGAAATGGCAAGGTAGTTTGAAAATTTAATTTTAAACTTTGATTGAATGTACAGGATTCAAAACAAATCAGAATTGAGTGAAACTAGAAATATTTAAATCTGTTTAATCATATCTTTCTAACGAATATGAAAAGTTGAAATTTCGTTTTAAAAATCAAATGTTATGGCCAGTTCAATTTTTAGAAAAGTCGCTGTAGAATTATATATATATATAATATATATATGGCCCAAAAGCCTACTTTTCACATACGAAGGAATTTGGACTCGAAACCACTTCCATTGAGTCCGGAATGATGTTTCTGCATTGAAAAACAGTAAACATTTATATATTTCGAGGTTCGGAAATTATTTGTTTAAAAATGTATTTTTAATATTAAATATATAGCCCTGGAAAATAGTCATTTTTCAAACGACCTCCGTTTTCGACGAAACCACTTTTGTTGGATCTGGAATATCAAAATATTGTTAAGTTTAATTTTTCATAATTTTTGGAATTAATTTGTGGCCGTGGCAAAAAGATTTCAGTTTTGTCAATTTCAGTGAATTTTAAATGACTTAAAAAGAGCCATTTTTCAAAAAGTCCCAGAATTCGACGAAATAAATTTTGTTAGGACCGTATAGTCATAAGAAAGCAAAAAAATAATTTTTCTGAGTTAATTTGTAGTCCCGGTAAAATTATTTGTACGGAAAAATTAAAAATAAAGGACTCAAATTTTTAAAACTGAAAAACGGAGGCCAAGATGACAGTTTGGGCTAACGGGACAGGTCCAGATGAGTCCGGAATGTGGGCTAAATGGTAGGAACGACAGTCGTTGGGTCTAAATCGGAGTTCGGACCAAAACGGGCTTTAACGGGCTAATTAAATAATAACTAGATTAACCTAATTAAATAATATAAAATCCATCAGGGTCTTCTTCCTCTCCCGTCGTTTTCCTCCAGCCGCAAGAACCCATCATGGCCGAAATTTGATTCCCCAAATCCTCCCAATCCACTAAGAATTAGATCATGTCGTAGTACAACGTTTTGAAGCTCTTTTCTTCCTCTTCCTTCTCCGACAAGTCTCACATCAAACCGCGCCCCGAATCTCCGCCACCACCTCCCCAAACCCGCGCTGGTTGGACCCCCGCCACCCCCACCACGTTGAGCCGCACCTTCCCCTCTTCCCGGTGAAGATAGCCCTCTCGTAGCTCTCCAATCTCCCGCAAACCGTTCGTAAAACCATCGACTACAGCTCCCGAAATCCGCATTTGAAGATTTGAACGTTTTCTGAAAATAAAGGTAAATTCACTTCAGATTTTGTCACGCTTTGTAGCGTCGCTGTGTCAGTTGTTAAAGGGCTGAATTTTGATTTTTCATATGAATTTGAATTTGAATCATTTCAGATCCGAAATCGTTTTGAATTCAAACACAAGATCTGATCAAAGTTGACAATTCATTTCAGATCCGGCCTAGGTGAGAATTTATTTTTAATTTAATATTAATTAATTTAATTATTATTCTTTTGTTGTTTAGTGTTGAATGACGAATATGAATCGTTATGCGATGGATGTTATTCTATGTTGTGAATTCGATTTGTGTTTAGATGATGTGATATTAGATCTGAGGTAAAGCGCTAGATCTGAATTTATGATGTGATATTTATCATTTGTGGTGGAATTGGATATAAAAAGATGACAATTTAATGTTGATTAATAAAAAGATCATCTTTTTATATTGTAAATTAAAGATGACAATTCTATGTTGATTAATAAAAAGATAATCGTTTTATAGTGGAAATTAGAAGATGACAATTCTATGTTGATTAATAAAAAGATAATCGTTTTATAGTGGAAATTAGAAGATGACAATTTTATGTTGATTAATAAAAAGATAATCTTTTTATAGTGAAAATTAAAAGATGAAAACTTTAGGATGTTAATAAATAAAAAATCTTTTATATTGAAAATGTAAAAGATGAAATTTTGACAATGAAAATAAAAAGACGATCTTTTTATATTTAAAATAGAAAAGATTACATTTTTACTTTGTAAAATAGAAAAGTTAATATTTTTACATCGTAAAATAGGAAAGTTAATATTTTTACATCATAAAATAGTAAAGTTGATATTTTTACATCGTAAAATAGTAAGGTTGATATTTTTACATTGTGAAATATAAAAAGTGATATTTTTACATTATAAATATAAAAAGATGATATTTTTACATTGTACATAAAAAGAAAATGTTTTTACATTGTATGAAATAAAACATATTTTATTATGGAATTTAGGAATGAATTTCCACAGCATGAATTAAATAACATTTTTATACGTAATTTATGAATGATTTTCCATCGTATGAAATAAATAACATTTTTATATGTTAGTTATGAATGAATTTTCATCGCATGAAATAAATAACATTTTTATACGTAATTTATGAATGAATTCACACCATATGAATAAAATTATATTTTTATACGTAATTTAAATGTGAATTTACATTGCATAACAAAAGTTACATTTTTATATGTAATTTATATATGAATTTGCACCGTATGACAAAAATTACATTTTTCTATGTAATTTAGATATGAATGATAACGGTAAAATGAAAATTACATTTTTACATGTAATTAAAATGTGAATTTACACTGTAGGATAAAAATTACATTTTTAGATGTAATTTAAATATGAATTTATGTCGCATGATAGGAGTTACATTTTCTATGTAATTAAAATATGAATTTCCATCGCATGATAAAAATTACATTTTTCTATGTAATTTAAATTGATTATGTGCCGCATGAGAAAAATTACATTTTTCTATGTAATTTAGATGTGAATTAGAACGGTAAAATGAAAATGACATTTTTCTATGTAATTTATATATGAGTTATAACGGTATGATAAAGATTACATTTTTCAATGAAATTAGAATATGAATTTGTATTGTATTATAACAATTACATTTCTTTATGTAATTGGGACTTGAATTTATAATGTAAGATAAAAATTACATTTTTATAATGTAATAAAGAGGTAAGATTCACATTAAAATTAAAAATTACGTTTTATATATAATTAGGAAAGAGGACTTGCATTGTTAATTAAAGATTTCATTTTTTTATGTAATTAGAAAAAGGGATTTGCGATGAAAATTAAAAATTACAATTTTTATATGTAATTTAGGATGAGATTTACATTGTAGAATAAAATTTACATTTTTATATGTAATTAGAAGTTGAGAATTCGCATGATATAGAAAATTACATTTTTATGTAATTGAAAGACGTGAAAACTTGCATCGTATGGAAAAAGTACATTTTAATGTAATTAGGAAGGAAAGTTGGTCATAGCATCAAATTAATCTTTTTAATATAAATTTGAAGGATAAAGATTGGAACGGTTATGAAAATAACATTTTTAATGTAATTTAATAAGTTAAAAATTTTCACTGTAATATTAATTACATTTATAATGTAGTTAAAAAGAAAATTTTACAATGAAACTGAGAGATAGAAAATTTACATTATAATATTGATTTTAATTTTTAATGTAGTAAAAAAGAAATTTTACGATATGAATAAAAGAAATAAATGGAATGCCATATTAAATTATATTTCGAGAAAATTATATTTTTATTCAACATGGGGAATAAATGATATGCTTATTATCATCTACTGTTAGCGACATTTAAATTGGTTAAATCCATTAACCAATTATTTATTTGTATATCTATATGAAGTGTGTTGGCTGAAAACCCCACACGGGTATTGGGAAAAAATTTGACTGACACAAATCCCAATGTTAAATGGTATGTCTATCGTTAGATCGACAGGCTGCGTTAAGCGTTATTATTTAATTTTAACGCTTACACAGTGGATTTTACACACTGGATGTAAATGGATGACTTGATGATTATACTGTTATTGTCATTTATATGATGTATGTGAAATCCATATAATCCAAATTATATGGTGAATGATTGAGTCGCACTCCGATTCAGGTTCTTTTAAAGAAGAATATTTGATACATAAAAAAAATTTATATAAAGAATATTTTTCAATAATTATTTTAGAACATGTTTTCTTTATAATAAATTAACATATAAAGAGAAATCTTTTAATTAAGATTATTAGAATGTGCAATTATATTTGGTGATATGAAATAAATTGAGATGTGAAGTGGATTTATCGTGAACGGTGTTTTTAAATGACATTTGTCCTTTAATCCAATTCACATTGAAATTATTATTTGAAATTTATAAATTTATTTTATAGATTTAAAAAGGAATTTTCTAAAATAAAAAAAAATCAAGTTTTCCAATTTAATATATTAGATTGGAATTAAGTGGAAATTCGATTGGTAATAATAGAAATAGGCTTCTGCAATAGAAGACCGATATTATATATGGAATTTAAGAGGCCTTGCCATTATTCCATGTATACTGTTAGTCTGATACAGAAATTTATAGCGATTATGTATTGATTTGATTTCTGTGGAATTCCATATTTTGAAAATTGATTTGTGGGTTTATCGTGAACTGTGTTTTAAAAGACACTAGTTCTTTAACCCGTTTTAAGACAAGATTTATTTCTTAAAATAAATAATCTTGTAATAATGATTTTTGATATCAAATTAAAAATTTGAGTTTTAATAAATCTTTTAAGAAAGATTTAAAATTTTATTTTCAAAGTTTATCTTTGATAAAATTAATGAGAACATTTTAATATGAGTATTCTATTAAAAAGAGTATTCGGGGTTGGAATGCGGCGTAATGTGTGATTTTCCAATATTTGAATTTTAATCACAAATTACGCGAGTTATTCAGAAAGACCGGGTTTAACCCATTCTGAATAATCCTCACGACGTTCAAGAGTCGAAGATGAAGACGGTGGTAGAAGACCGAAGGTTTCCACATCGTTGGGATGATGATGACTGGTATCTTCAATTGGGACTGGACATCCCAAGGCAAGGTATTTGGTAATGATCGTCCAAACGTATTTGGAGATCGACGGACACGTTGTTTCGCTCAGACCCAGAGCGGACTTGTAAATGGATTGTTTGTCTGACATTGTATTCTTTTCTACTGTATTTGTTGAACGCTACCGATTATATATTTCTGTTTGGTGGTGAGAATTTATTCTTCACTTAACACCCTTCTCTAAGACGTATGAGCTTGGAGGTTATATATAAATATTGGTAGATGATCGATGATATGGTAGGGTCTGACAATGTGGCATGCTAAGATGCGATCAAGGCTTTGTTGAAAAGCAGGCCTTGTGGTTGATGATCAAAGCACAGTCTATTTAGGCATAGCTTTGTGTATATCGTGACTTCGCGAGCCTCACAGCCTGGTAGAGTCTAAAACGGGAGAAGGGAACGCAGGGAGTGCACACGTTTCTTTCTAGCTAGAAGTGGTGTCATGGTATGGAGCCCAAACATTTACTTATGTGGTTGTTGGATTTTTAGAGGCCTCGGATTTATGCGGTCGCCCTCGGCCGTATTATAGGTTCAATAGGACCGGGGAGCGTGTGTTCAGGAATAACAAATCGACTAAAGCAGTTGTGGACCGGCCCTGCAGGATCCAAGGGTTCGCCAGCGTCCGAATCCTGGGACATTGCTAGAGTGTCTCGAATCGGTAAGGACTTCCTCCCTAGCCTTGACTCATGATGGAAACCCAATTTCCAATACGCCCCTTTACGGTTTTGATTGTATTACTAGTGCGGCGACAAAGTAGATGGTAGCTATGCCGTCTAGGATTGATATTATGATTGAAATGTTTTAATTAAAATATATACACACTAATAATAATATCGTATTTTGCGTATTTGTCATTTCTTGACCATTATAAGGTAAAACCCTATCCTCTGGTGTGCGTTGCATTGTGTGATGGGACCTGGGTCTTATAATGGTTTCATTTTTCTAAAAAGCATTGCATTATTTGACGATTTACTTTAGTTATGCACTGGCAATCCAATGGAGTAAACCCGTTCCACGTTAGCGGCGTGGTCCTGGGATTAGCCTTCTATTTAGATAATTTAAGTTAAGAATTCTCACATCAGTCCTTGTTACTGGCTATGGAGCTGGTTACGCAAGATCCTGGATTGAAGACTGAAGCTGTGGCCAGAATGTTGATAGCCTTCCACTGAGATTAGTTCCGCTGAAATGTATTAATTTTTGTAGTTTATCTTCCGCTATAATGTTATCCAATGTACTCTGATATATATTCTGTACTCTGATGTAACATAAATTATGATGTTATAAAAGTCTTCTGTATTTGTTCTGATGTGTTGTATGCCCAAAGTTGATGTATCCGCAGATTTCCATTCTTTGGTTCAGAACTGTGTGGTTTATGGTCGATCCATAGGGTTGGAATTTCCGGGTTATCACATCTTCCCTCCTCTCTCTCTTCATTTTCGTCTAGAAGAAAAAAGAAAAAAAGGGGCGCTCGTGCCCTAGCGCCACCGCGCGCCAAGATCATCCACCGCCGCCCCAGTCGCCGATCGCAGGCGCGAGACCCCCTCCCTCTGGCCTCCCCCCTGCTGGTGAATCCCTCCTCTTCTATTGAGCCTCGCGATACCCCAAACCCCCAAACGGAAAATGCAGCCACCCACCGCAGTGACCCCCCTGCCCCGCACGCTAGTGTCTCCACCTCAGGACCCCTTCAACGGCAACTCTCCTCCTCCGAACGACGAAATCAGTGAGCCCCTCCTTTTATTTAATTAATTTATTTATTTTCACTTCAGTTTTTACTTTAAATGCGTTGTTTAAATTCAGTTTCTAGCTTTATAAATTACATAGAATAAAATCTGATTTTCTTTGTGATAATAGCAAAGAAAAAAATTCGATTTTTATATATTGAATAGTGAAGAAAAAATTCGATTTTTATATATTGAATAGCGAAGTAAAAATTCGATTTTTATATATAGAATAGCGAAGTAAAAATTCGATTTTAATATATTGAATAGGAAAGTATAAAGATATTATTTTTATGTTATAAAAGTAATAAAAATATGATTTTTATCAGATGTGAGATATAAAAATATAATTTTTATAAAGTAGAAGTAATAAAAATATGATTTTTATATAATGGAGAATATAAAAATATTACCTTTATATAGTGGAGATTATAAAAATACGATTTTTATATTATATAGAAAGTATAAAAATTTGATCTTTATATAAGTAGCGAAATAAAAATATGATTTTTATTATATATAGGTTGAAATAAAAATGTGATTTTTTATAGTGTCAAAATAAAAATTCGATCTTTATATATGTAGAAGAAATATAATTTCTATATAGAAATAAGCGTTGTATATATATATATATAAAGTAGAAATATAAATATGATTTTTATTTATTGAAAGGAAGCAATAAAAATATATTTTTTATTATGAACAGCGAAACAAGAACTGAAGTGGAATTTCAAAAGGAATCCAGACGGTTCAGCAGTTTAGAAGCAAAGTACGGCGGAGTGGAACCCTCTGTGAGAACTCCTCACCTTTTATTTAATTTTCTAGTTAAAATATACACTAGGATGCAGACGGTGTTTTGTAGCACCCAACACCCGTCGTCCACAGACCATGGACGGCTTGTATGCTTGTTTGTTTGATTTTGATGTGTAGTTGATTGTGTGATGTGATGTGAAATGAAATAAAATATTTATATAGTTGAAATAAAATATTTTCTAGTGGAAAATATTTTATAGTTAAAAATAGAATTTTTAACGTGTATATGAAATGAAATAAAAATAAACAAATCGGACGATTTGTTTATATACCCACATTTGACTGATATTGATTGGGACGATAAATTTTACACATCGCCCAACTGCACAAATAAAATCTGTGTTTGATTGTTTGAAACCCCACACGGGTATTGGGATGATATTTGACGTACGCTAATCCCGATTGTTTAGTAGTACGTCGATCGATTGATTGACAGACTGTTATAAGCGTTGAATATTTATATTTTATGCTTATACAGTGCAGGATGCACTTTGGATGATGGTTGATTATTCATCGTTGTTATTGTATACATGTGTTGTAGAAAATCCATATAATTAACATTATATGGTAATTGATCGGGCCTCATTCCGGTTTTGAAATAGAATATTTGAAAATAGCAATATTTGAAAAGAAATATTTGAATAGAAATATTTGAAAAAGAAATATTTGAAACAGAATAGTTGAAAATAAAAATATATGAAGCCGTGTTGATTAGATTGACGCCATTTTGACGTGAACGATATTTATATCGACTTATTCAATTTTCAATGTATATTGAAAGTGATTTCGAAATTTAAATTATATTGAAAATAATCGAAATTCGAATTAAATTGAATAGAATTGAATTTGAATTGAAATCGAAAGGAATTGAATTCGAATTAAATTGAAATTGAATTGAAATCGATTTGAAGTGAATTTAAAACGAATTTATATTGGAATATTCAATTTTGATTTGAAATTGAATATGAAGTTGAAACCGTTTTTAAAATGAATTTAAAACGATTTATAAAGCACGTTTTGAATTGAAATCGACGAAGTATAAATTATATATATTATATATATATATAATATAATGGCCTGAATAGAACGCGCCGCGCCTCGACAGTTCGCGAATTTTGACCATCGACTTCGAATGGATATTGCGGGAGATCCGACCGTCGAATTCTCCTAAAACTAGAACCGTTGGGTTCGTATTGAAAAGAGCTTTCTAACGAATATTAGAAATTTGAAATCTAACGGTTGGATTTCGAATTATGTCCAAATCAAATTTGAAAAGAGTCGCTGTAAGTGCAGTTCGATGGCCGTTGATGGAAATCGACTGTACGGGCCTTGATAAAATTATTAAAAATAGTAATAATTTGTGTAAAATCATAAGAAATGATTCGGGAAAAATTGGGATGAAAAACTCCATATTTGAAAAGATAAAAATAGATTTTTATCAAAATGAACTAGTTTTGAACTAGAATTAAAATTCTATTTATTTTTAAATAAATAAATTGGATTTGAAAAGGGTTTTAAAAGTAACCAGAATTTCCAATAATTTAATTGGAATGGATTTGAATAGAAATTGTCTTTGGATTATTTCGATGTCGGATTTCGTGATTATACAGATATTGTAATGGAAATTTGAAAGATATATTTATATCGTTATTTCCAATACGATATTTGTTGGTCGTAGAATTTGATATTGAATATAAGCCGATATATTTTCTATTCAGAGCCTTGTATTTAATATCAAATGTGATTTGGGTTTGCCGTGAATGGTGTCTTCATTAACCCTGTTCTTGAACACAGTTGAGAAAAAGATTAAATCTTTTTATTTAGATTTAATGAAGCGTACCAATTAAATAATATTTAATTGGAATTGAATTAGTATTGGTTTTTGGGTTTATCGTGAACAATGTTTTAAATAACACTTGTTCTTTAACCCGATAATTAATATGAAATGTGATTTTGGTTTGTCGTGAACGGTATCTTCAATAATACTGTTCTTAGACCCAAAGGAGATAAGAAAATCAGAAACTAACTGGGGATTAGTTAAGTTGAATGGTTTCAGAGGTATTGATCTGATGTTGGTTTCGGCCTTCGGGGTTAATACTTAGGGAATAGCTCACTTGCTAATTTACGATTAGGGACTGATTGAAATGTGACGTGATTTTGGGGTTTATCGTGAACCGTGTTTTAAATGACACTGCTTCTTTAACCCGGTCACAGATTAAAACTAAGTGGAGTTTTAATGAATCTTTAATTAGATTGAAATGATCGAGAATGGAGTATCACCAGTTTTGCTCCAGGCGATAGTTAAATCTTTAATTAGATTTAAACATGAAATGGTAATTGAATTTACCGATAACACCGTGGTGTTAGATATGAAGTATAACCAGTTTTACTTCATGGGATGAATAGGTTGGGATTGGGAAATTATAACAAATGATTACTTCGGTAACGTTCGTTAATCCCGACTAGTTTGAATTGATATTCAAAAGTAGATTAAAGAATAATTTAAAGGATTTATCTTTGATAAAATTAATGGGAACCTTTCTCTATGAATGTGAAATTTAGAAACTAACTGTCGGTTAGCTAAGCAGAATGGTTTTCTGGATATTGATCTGATGTTGGTTTCGGCCTTCGGGGTTAATATTTGGGGAATTATTCTCTTGTTAATTTACGGTTAGTGACTGATAAATTGGAATGAGGCATATGTTGTGTTTGTGCAACACATGTTTATAATATACGCGAGTTATTCGGAAAGACCGGGTTTATCCCATTCTAAATAACTGGTACGACGATAAGTCGAAGATGAAGACGGTGGTCGAAGACCGGAGGTCTTCACGTCGTTTGGGTGATTACTGATGATCTTGATTGGGATGTACACCCAAGAAGATGGAAATAGTTGGTGATCGTCCAGACGTACTTGGAGATCGATGGATATGCGGGGTACTAGGTGCCTCCGGTTTCATTCAGACCCAGAACGAACTTGTAGATGGACTGTGTGTCTGACATTGGATTTTAGTCTGTGTGATTGATTTCTATTAAATATATATCTGTTTGGCGGCGGAGAATTTATTCTCTTGCTTAACGCCCTTCTTTGAGACGTACGAGCACAGGGGTTATATACTGATGGATATCAAACGCATAGAGTGAATTGCCTAAGTGGCATGCCTAAGTGGCAAATGATCAAGGCTTTTGTTGAAAAGCAAAGTCTTGAGGTTGATGATCAAAGCACGGCCTTTGTTGCGTAGCTTTTTGTAACGTTTACTTCACAAGTTTCACACCCGGTATGAACCAAAAACGGGAGACGGACCTCAGGGAGGGCATGCGTTTCCTTCTAGCTAAAAAGTAGCGTCAGTGGTTTTACACGCCCTGACGAGTTTGACTTATGTGGTTGTTGCTGTTGCGAGGCGCCTCGGTTTGATCGGACGATCCGGGTCCAATGGAGTCATTTAGTTGGCTCACCTACGCCTCAAAGGGCGGGGAAACACAATGTTCAGGATTTCGTCTAATCCACATCGGTGGACCGGCCGTGTCGCTCCAAGGTCACTCGAGCTCTGACCTAAGACATGGGTTTGCCTCGGTTTATAGATGGAAATCCAACTTCCAAATACGTGATTTTGCGGTTTTAATTCTAGAACTAGTGTGGTGACATGATATATTGTACCCATGCCGTCTATGATTGATACTTATGATTTGAAGTTGTTTTATACACTTATAATAGTATCAAATGATTTGTTTTAAACGTACTAAGATTGTTTGGCTATTATAAGGGAAAACCCTATCCCCCGGCTTGCGTTGCATTGTGTGATAGGACCTAGGTCTTATAATAGCTTCATTTTTCCAAAAAGCATTGCGCTGTTTTGATATATGCACTGGTATTCTTGGGTGGAAACCCGTTCCGTGTTATACGGCGTGGTCCCTTGATATATCTGATTTAAAGTAAAGTTTTAAATAACTGTTTTAGTTCTCGCACCAGTCCCATGACTGACCTGGAGTTTATTTTTTAACCTAAACTCTGGGTGCCCTTATTTTGACACGGGCAGCTAGTAGTTTTGGTTTTGCAGATTTATATTCACAGGATCCTGGTTTACAGCTGGAATGATATCCGGAAAGCTTTTTATCCGTATATCTCTTCTAGTTGTGTATTGTATTATTTTCCGCTGCTATGTAATGTATTGTAATCTCTGATATTTGTCGAATGTATTTTATTTGTTAATACTCAGTATATTCTTGTATTCTGATGGAATTGTTGTAATTAACAATGAAATGTTCTTCCGTCTGCGTTCTGTTGTGGCTTGTTCTCGAAGTATCCGCTCTTTCCTTCACGGGGAAGTTACAGGTCCTTACAGTTGGTTTTAGAGCTTTGGTTTACAAAGCTCAGAGAACAAGACACATTAGAACCATACTAAAGAATTCATCAGACATTAGATTAGTAATATCCAATGGGAATGACTCGTTAGAGATGGGATCAGTAGTATCCTAGAACGAGTGTGAAGAGTATATTTTTGAAATGAAACGAATTTTGTTTTGAAAATTAAAAATCAATCATTTGTATTTAATTATTTATATTGATGTGGACAATCCAGTATATATAGATTTTGCATATACGTCTGATCCACGTGTATTCGAAGTATTAATATACTGGATAGATATAGATTCACACTCTGGTCGCTCGGGGATAATTCTGGTGATGTCCGGACATCATCAGTATTTATGTTCGTGTTTCGAAAGTGTGATATCTATATATTTCCATTGGACTGGTGTGAGAACCAAAGCTATATAGGATTTATTGTTGTGATTTGGCATCAAAAATGTGATTTTTGACTGTATATCAAAGTTATGAATTTGAAATGATAATCAACTAATTGATTGATGGTTGTGTTGTTTGGTTATTGTTGGATTGATTAAATTTGAACCATATAGCCAATTTGAACCAAATAGTGAATTGTATTGAAAATTTGTCGCATTTGTAGGCATATGCATGTACTTACATTGAACAGGTCATAGCAAGGAGGCTAGAGCAGAAGAATAAAATTGTTTGCCCGACAAATATGTACATATGTTTACCATAATTTACTGTTTTGTTTGGGTCATGAGGATTTTATGAGCCGATTTGCTAGCCGCTTGGCTTTTTCTTTTTCTTTATTAGATCAGAGGGCCTGTATGGCAATTTCGGGATTTTCCCGGTGCTCCCGGTGCATGGGAGGTTATGGCGAAATTTTTCGAAAATTTAGGGTGTTAGCCAAATTTTTGAAAGAATTTGAAAAGTTCTTAGAATCTGAAAAGTTGAAGAACTTAAGCCGTAATGAAAATATGGAAAGTTGAGTTGATTAGTTAAACAACGTTCGGCTTCGTTCCTTTTCGGGGATGAAAAGTTTTAAGTCGGGGAGATTGTAATAACCCGAAAATCTGGGCCAATTTAAAATTTTTATTTTGGCAATTTTAGCGAATTTCGATCATTTAAAATGAAAAATTTTAAATAATAACGACGAGAAATTTATTTTGAATAGAATTCGAATGTATATATTTATATTCATCGTCGTTAGAATATAAATATTTATTTTAAATTATAAAAGGAATCGAAAATGGCGCGGTAGTTCGATAATTCGATTTCAAACTTCAAATGAATGTACCGGGTGCAATATAAGCCGGATTTTAGTGAAACCAAAAATATTCAAATCTAATTGATAATATCTTTCCAACGAATCCGAAAAATCAATATTTCATAGCGGGGGTCAAAAGTAATGCCCAGTTGAAAATTCAAAATAGTCGATGGAATTCTGGCCCTTAAAAATAGCCATTTTGCAAACGACCTCGGATTTCGACGAAACCACTTTTGTTGGATCCGGTATATAAAGTTATTGCTAGGTTCCAAATTTCATAATTTTTCGAATCAATATGTGAGCGTGGCAAAGAAAACGCATTTGACCAGTTTCAGTTGATTTTAAATCGACTGGAAAATGGCCATTTTTCAAACGGTCTCAGAATTCGACGAAACTAATTTTGTTAGGGTCGTATCGTCAATACGAAGCTAGAAAATATTTTACGGGAATTTTTATAGTTCGTATGTGGGCCCAGTAAATTGAAATGTGCGTTCAAATTCGATATATAGAGTTATACTTTGTTTTTGATGGAAACTGATCGAAACGATCGAATTGGCTTACGATACATATCCCATTGTGTTCGGAATGGGGGTAATTAGCTAGGGGCGAGAGTCGTTGGGTCTCGTTTTGGGGTTGAATGAAAAGTCAACTTTAAAGGATAAATAAATTAAATTAAAATAATTAAATTAAATATTAATGCACCCCTCTTCCCTCCTCTCTCTCTTCATTTTCGTTCAGAAGAAAAAAAATAAAAAAGAAAAAAGGGGGCGCTCGTGCCCTAGCGCCACCGCCGCCCCAGTCGCCGATCGTAGGTGCGAGACCCCCTTCCTCTGGCCTCCCCCCTGCTCGTGAATCCCTCCTCTTCTATTGAGCCTCGCGATACCCCAAACCCCCAAACGGAAAACGCAGCCACCCACCGCAGTGACCCCCCATGCCCCGCGTCTAGTGTCTCCACCTCAGGACCCCTTCAACGGCTGCTCTCCTCCTCCGAACGACGAAATCTGTGAGCCCATCCTTTTATTTAATTAATTTATTTATTTTCACTTCAGTTTTTACTTTAAATGAGTTGTTTAAATTCAGTTTCTAGCTTTATAAATTACATAGAATAAAATCAGATTTTCTTTGTGATAATAGCGAAGAAAAAAATTCGATTTTTATATATTGAATAAGGAAGAAAAAATTCGATTTTTATATATTGAATAGCGAAGTAAAAATTCGATTTTTATATATAGAATAGCGAAGTAAAAATTCGATTTTTATATATTGAATAGGAAAGTATAAAGATATGATTTTTATGTTATAAAAGTAATAAAAATATGATTTTTATCAGATGTGAGATATAAAAATATAATTTTTATAAAGTAGAATTAATAAAAATATGATTTTTATATAATGGAGAATATAAAAATATTATCTTTATATAGTAAGTGTGACGGCCCGTCCCGCACCAGCCTGCATTTCCTCCGAAAGTGCGCTGTACACATGCCCAGCTAGCACAGAACGGTCGTCAGAAGAAAAGAAAGAAGAGAATGAACTAATCAAGGAACCTGTAGAGTGTCTCACAGCGCATGGGATAAAATATAATAATAACATACTTGACATAAAACAGGCGAGACAGTGCATAAGCTGATAACAAAAACCAACATCAATCTCAAAGCAGCGGAAATCCAGATACAGCTTATTACAATTTTCCAAATTTACTGTCTCTAAACAAAAGAAAGCTAAAGTAGTAGATACACCAACAATGCCCAAGCAGTGATCTTCAACAACACAGGGAGAATATTATGCATATAGTACGTGGAAGCCTCCTGCTCGTCTCCGGATCATCTACCCGTGCATCACCAGCTAACCTGTCTCTAGTCTGCTCGTGTGAGCACCCAGAGTAATAAGAGGAGACATAAAACTCTGGGTCAGACATAAAGCCTGCTATGAGCGATAAGCATCTAAACAGAATAATAACAGGTATACTAAGCCATACCTGAACCTGGACCTGCAACCAAAGAGTTAGTACCACATACCGTACAATACTCCAAGGTGCCATAATAAATAGTGTAAGAATACGGGGGTGGGGTGTGCATGTCACAATGATAGCAAACAAATCATCCATAGCAACCATCCTCACATCTCTCACTCAGTGCGTAAAGCGTACGACATCTACCACTTTGGAACACTAGACAAACTGAGGTAACGACGAATCCCGACTTGTAGAAACCCTGCTGTGACCAAGCCAAACACTTGGAGTCATGACCAAACATTTCAATGACCCACTTCATTGGTCGTAGCCCTTGGTTCTACCGATGCCATAATGGCCCTAAATCCGCCTTCGTACCTCCTACCATAGTGGTTCAAAGCTATAGACGTCGATAGCTCCTTGGCACGCGTCCCGCAGCAAAGCCCAACCATGAAGTGAACTCGTTGATTCCCATCTGAATCTTAAGCTCTAACTTCTCATTTGGACTTCCTTTGCATCTCGGGTTTGGTCGAATTGGAGTGGGTCTTCAAAAGAGTTGTCGCGCATTAACAGTCTTAGAATTCGGTTCGGTTCGGTAGTCATCACCTTCATCGGTTCGGGTCGGTAGTCATCATCCTCATCGGTTCGGGTCGGTAGTCATCGCCTTCATCGGTTCGGGTCGGGTATTCCACTTCAGGTCGGGTCGGTGTCCTCCTCCGGGTTGGGTCGGGTGTCCTTCCTTCCAGTGCTCGATCCGCTCCCTTATTTCTTCACGTATTCCGATCCGATCCCTCCTTGCCATCTGATCCGCGTGGCCTTCCCTCTTGCTAGTTCTCCCAAATGTTTACTTCCGATCCGAGCCCTACGTCTCCAAGTCAATCCGATCTGGCCTCCAATTATTCTTCCGATCCGATCCCCTTGTCCACTCCAACTCCAAGTAAACGGCCTTCCTTCTCGCCAAGCCTCCTCCAGTGACAAGTTCCAATCCAGTTCGAATTCCCTTGGTCAGTTCACAAATCCGATCCGACCCCTTTCTCCGATCCGAACCGGTTCGGAACCTGCACACTTCTGCAACTTTCCAGCGAGCTTTCTACGCCATTCGACGGCATTTCCGACCAATCTAACTATTCTAATCAATCATAAAACATACCATAGAGTCATAGCAACATGTAAGAACAACCACAAACACCTAACAACAATTCAAATGAACCAAAATGGATCAAAAGTGGCTAAAACCTCACATTTTCCTATAATCCCTCTTAATCATGTTTAAGCATACGATTAGCAAAACACATCGAAATTAACCCAAATTTCTAACAGAGCCTTAAAACATTATTTTAGAATTTTAAGAATTTTCCCAGAATTTATTTACGTATAAATTCGCTAATCTTCACTAATTACCCTTAATCACCGTAATTAGTGCAAAAACTATGCAAATCACTCACCTTGGCCACAAATGAAACACCAAATCTGAAATACTCTCTGTTTGGGTCGAATTCCTATGTATAGCAGCAGCTCCAACCTTGCTTTGTTGCTATTTGGCCTTGCTTTGATGTAGTTTAGGCTTAATCTTCACTAAAATGTGTTTTGAAGTGGTTTTAGAGGATGGAAGCCATTACTAAGGTCTCAAGGAGGTTTGTGGCGGCTCAAAACTGAAATGAAAGTGATAACCTAACCCTAATCAGTCCTCCTATACCTCTAAACCCGAAATTCCCCTCTGGGCCTAGCTGCTAATCACCCGGTTAAGCCCAATTAAGCTGTTTTTCACCATCTGAAACTTGTTTCAGCCATATCTCCCAAACGGTAAGTCCGTTTGGCTAATGTGACCACTCTACGGAAAGAGAAACCATCATCCGAAGCCAATAGAAGTGGTTTCAGGTCAAAATTCCTTTCCAGTCAAAAGTTATGGCCAATACAGTGCCAACTAGGGGTAAAATGGTCATTTAAAAATCGAGAAAAATCATGAACATGGGAAATGACCCCAATAGTCGTCTCCCAAAGTTACATGACCATACGACTTCGTATGTAAAAGAAATAAATATCCTACGATCCTATGATGCGTAGAATACGGGTCGTTACACTCTCCCCCCCTTAAGAAATTTCGTCCCCGAAATTCCTTAACCCAAAACATACTAGGGATCCCGCATGCCTAACAACCATATACAACAATCAAATATGCAAAACAAGCAAACAAGCCTATCCTAGCATGCGGAAAACTAAATCGAAGTCAAAATCTTACCAGGCAAAGAGTTCTGGATACTTCTTCCTTATGTCCTCCTCTGTCTCCCAAGTACAATCACTCTCGTCCTCGCTCCACTGTACCTTGACTAGCTTCACCGCCTTCCTTCGAAGTTGCTTCATGTCGTGCTCGACAATACGGGCCGGCTTGCGGTTCCCAACCGCCTCGGGTTCTACTTCGAAGTCCTCTAACTGATCCGGTGAAACAGTCATATCTGAGTCGTGAACGAACTTCCTTAGTTGGGAAACATGAAACACGTTGTGAACTCCCGCCATCTTCTCTGGTAAGTCAATTCTATATGCCAAATTCCCGACTAGTTCAAGAACAGGGAATGGGCCAACGAATCTTGGCGCCAACTTGCCTCTCCTGCCAAATCGTATTACGCTCTTCAACGGAGAGATCTTGACAAACACCAAGTCACCAACGGAGAATTTTAAGTCTTTTCTTCTCTTATCAGCATAACTTTTCTGCCTATCTTGGGCGGCCTTCATTCGTTGTTGAATGATCTTGATCTTATCTGAAGTTTCCCTCACCACATTTGGTCCAAGCATAAACTTCTCGCCAGTCTCTATCCAACATGATGGGGAGTTACACGGCCTTCCGTACAAAGCTTCAAACGGAGCCATACCGATACTGGATTGGTAGCTATTATTATATGCAAACTCTACTAGATGCAAATGGTCATCCCATGATCCACCAAAATCCAATATACATGCTCTCAAGAGGTCTTCCAAAATACGGTTCACCCTCTCCGTCTGACCGTCGGTCTGAGGATGATATGCGGTACTGAGATGTAACTCTAACCCTAGAGCCTCTTGTAAGCTCTTCCAAAACCCACTAGTGAACAACGGGTCTCGGTCGCTCACAATGCCTTTAGGTACTCCATGAAATCTCACTACCCACTTCATATACAATTCTGCTAACTTAGCTGCCGTTCTGGTCGATTTGACTGGTATAAATCTTGCACTTTTAGTCAGTCGATCTACAATTACCCAAATGCTGTCATATCCCGATCTAGTCCTTGGTAAACCGTCGATGAAATCCATCGAGACTTGCTCCCATTTCCATTTGGGAATTTCTAAGGGCGGTAACAACCCACTAGGCTTCTTTTGTTCGGCTTTAACTAGCTGGCAATTCATGCACTTGGATATAAACTTCCCAACGTCTCGTTTCATCCCTTCCCAGTAGTAGGTCTGCTTCATATCTCGATACATCTTATTACCACCGGGGTGTATAGTCAGCTTTGAGTGATGACATTCTCTCAGCACTTCATCTCTCAATCCATTGACATTGGGTACAACAAGCTTTCCATTCTTTCTAAGCCATCCATCTCGATCAAGCCCATACTTGTTCATCTCCTCATCGATATCCATCTTTAACTTGGAGATGATTTCCAATAGGTTAGGATCGTCCCTCTGACTAGAGCCGATCCGCTCAATTAAAGTGGGTCTGATCGTCAAACTTGCTAACATTTCTGGATCCAATTCGCACTTTGGTCTGAAATCAAACCCCGCGATATTCTCCAGTTGCTTCCATTCAAGGAACATAGCCCCTAAGCTGGCATGTCTTCTACTCAATGCATCAGCCACCGCATTGCCCTTTCCCGGTGTATATGCGATGTCAAAGTCATAGGAAGCTAAGAACTCTAACCATCTCTGCTGACGGAGATTTAAATCCTTCTGGGAGAATAGATACTTCAACGACTTATGATCTGTAAACAGCTCAAATCTTTCTCCCAAGAGATAGTGTCTCCACATCTTTAACGCGAACACGATCGCTGCCAACTCTAAATCATGGGTAGGGTATCTTCTCTCGTGTGGTTTCAATTGCCGACTTGCGTAAGCTACAACCCTACCGCCTTGCATCAATACAGCACCCAGTCCGGTACCACAGGCATCCGTATATACCGTCATCTCTTCATCCCCCTTAGGAATGACTAACACTGGTGCGCTTGTCAACTTGCCTTTTAGACTCTTGAACGCATTCCCGCACCTTTCATCCCAGACAAAAGCTTGATTCTTCTTGGTCAACTGGGTCAATGGTGCTGCTATCTTGGAGAAACCTTGGATAAACTTACGATAATATCCAGCTAATCCCAAGAAACTTCTTACATCTGTTGCATTCTTGGGTGTAGGCCAATCTTGTACCGTAGCCACCTTTGCTGGGTCCACGGCAATACCATTCTCTGATACAACATGGCCCAAGAACCTCACTTCCCTCTTCCAGAAGTGACACTTAGAAAACTTTGCTTTCAATTGGTGTTTTCTTAACACCTCCATCGCTACTCTTAAATGTTCCTTGTGTTCTTCCTCTGTCCTCGAATAGACCAAAATATCATCAACGAACACAAGAACAAACTTATTCAACTGATCCCTGAATACCCTATTCATAAGATCCACAAAATATGCTGGGGCATTGGTCAGCCCAAATGGCATAACCAACCATTCATAAAATCCAGACGGCGTTCGAAATGCCGTTTTAGCTATACTCTCAGCTTCCACTCTAAGCTGATGAAAACCTGTCGCGAGATCCAACTGAGAAAATATTCTCGCGCCACTCAACTGATCGAACAAATCATCTATCCGCGGTAGAGGATACTTGTTCTTCCTCGTCACTTTATTCAACTCGCGGTAGTCTACACACAAACGAAGGGAACCATCCGCCTTGGTAGCAAATACAACTGGTGCTCCCCATTCAGAAACACTCGTTCTGATAAATCCCTTCTTCAAAAGATCGCTGACTTGCACCTCGAGCTCTCGCTGCTCCCTTGGTGCCATACGACGAAGTGACATCACTATAGGTCTGGCATCTTTTACCAAATCAATACGAAACTCAATCTCTCGGTGTGGTGGAAATCCGGTCACTTCTTCGAAAACATCCGGATACTGGCCAACCACGAGCAAACCTGACAACTCACTATGCGGAATGTCGAGGGAGTTTAGAAAACTAGCCAATACCCCCTCACTGGGTAGACCACCAAACACTATCCTCCGCCCATCATCCACTCTAGCTGTCACCAAAAAGCCCTCACAGTCTACCACCACCCCGTATCTTCGGAGCCAATCTACTCCCATAATAATGCCAAACCCAGTAAAGCCCAAAACAAAGCAATCACAAACAAACATGCATCCATGACTCGATAGAACCACATTACAACAAATCATGCTAAGGCTAGTCGAACCACCAATCGGGTTCGTCACTACTAAAGGTCTATCGACAATCTCGGGCTCCAATCCCAACCTATCTACCAGGTCACTAGATATGAAAGAACTGGAAGCTCCGGTATCAAACAAAACTCTAACAGGAACATCATAAACAGAAAGCATACCTTGAATGACGACATTCTTTCCCTTCTCCGCCGCTGTTGGGGCATTCGACGAAGAAGGAATAGCATTAAGAGCGTAGGCTTTCACCATTTGCTTTTCCTTAGGGGGCTGTGGACACTTGTCCTTGTGATGTCCCATTTGGCCACAGTTGAAGCACTTCCTATCCGCTGGCTTGGCCCGACAATTACTAGCATAATGGCCCTTCTTACCACAGCTGAAGCACTCCACATCCTGCTTATTCTTTTTCTTCTGGCCATCCTTAGCCTGATTCTGCTTTCTCTTATTCTGGGAACCACCTTTGCCTCCACCACTAGCTTGTGGCTTTGGCTCATCTGCGGATGCAACCTCAGTCTTCGACTTAGGGTAGAGGCTCTCTGATCTTAACGCTTTCCCCACAATCGATTCAAATGTCTCATCGATGTGGTTAATAAGTTTTTCCCCCAAGTACTGATCCAAACCAGTTATGAATTTCTCATTCTTTTTCTCGGCAGTATCAATAAGAGATAACCCATATTTTGACAAAGTGTCAAATTCAGCAATATACTCCGAGACTGCTCTGCCATTCTGCTTGAGCTCCAAAAATTTCTTAAACAGCACTGACTTCTGAGCAGCTGGAATGAACTTCTCACTAAAGCGAGCCTTAAACTGCTCCCAAGTAATCTGATCTTCGGGAGTAGCTGCCTTTATAGCATTCCACCAATTCATTGCCCGCCCTTGCAGTTGACGGGACGCTAGCTTTCTCTTCATCGCATCCTCGATACCCAAATCCTCGAAGATGCCTTCGCAACTATCCAACCAATCTTGAACATCCGTAGCCGACTCCGTTCCGTGGAACGGCTTCCCACCAAGGCTAGTATAATCCTTATTCAACTTGGCGAAGTCGACTCTTGGCGCCTGCACTATTGGACCACCACCATTTCCACCATTGGGAGCTGCCCTCTGTACATCTCTAAGCATCTCTCTCATGAGGTCAGTAAACATCGTCCTCATGTCAGCATCATTCCCATTATTGGCCCCTCTACCGGTACCTCTAACATATCGGCTCATCGTCAATCTGAAAAAGGAAACGATTAACGACTCCATATTGGTGCTAGTGCAGTACGACTTCATCCTTATACTACTAATAGTATATATATAACTTTTAAAAACCAAAGTAATCACAAATACGCTCTCTCGTATACGTATATTATCTCTCCCTAACTTCCCTAGGTTAACTACGCAACCTAGAGCTCTGATACCAAGTGTGACGGCCCGTCCCGCACCAGCCTGCATTTCCTCCGAAAGTGCGCTGTACACATGCCCAGCTAGCACAGAACGGTCGTCAGAAGAAAAGAAAGAAGAGAATGAACTAATCAAGGAACCTGTAGAGTGTCTCACAGCGCATGGGATAAAATATAATAATAACATACTTGACATAAAACAGGCGAGACAGTGCATAAGCTGATAACAAAAACCAACATCAATCTCAAAGCAGCGGAAATCCAGATACAGCTTATTACAATTTTCCAAATTTACTGTCTCTAAACAAAAGAAAGCTAAAGTAGAAGATACACCAACAATGCCCAAGCAGTGATCTTCAACAACACAGGGAGAATATTATGCATATAGTACGTGGAAGCCTCCTGCTTGTCTCCGGATCATCTACCCGTGCATCACCAGCTAACCTGTCTCTAGTCTGCTCGTGTGAGCACCCAGAGTAATAAGAGGAGACATAAAACTCTGGGTCAGACATAAAGCCTGCTATGAGCGATAAGCATCTAAACAGAATAATAACAGGTATACTAAGCCATACCTGAACCTGGACCTGCAACCAAAGAGTTAGTACCACATACCGTACAATACTCCAAGGTGCCATAATAAATAGTGTAAGAATACGGGGGTGGGGTGTGCATGTCACAATGATAGCAAACAAATCATCCATAGCAACCATCCTCACATCTCTCACTCAGTGCGTAAAGCGTACGACATCTACCACTTTGGAACACTAGACAAACTGAGGTAACGATGAATCCCGACTTGTAGAAACCCTGCTGTGACCAAGCCAAACACTTGGAGTCATGACCAAACATTTCAATGACCCACTTCATTGGTCGTAGCCCTTGGTTCTACCGATGCCATAATGGCCCTGAATCCGCCTTCGTACCTCCTACCATAGTGGTTCAAAGCTATAGACGTCGATAGCTCCTTGGCACGCGTCCCGCAGCAAAGCCCAACCATGAAGTGAACTCGTTGATTCCCATCTGAATCTTAAGCTCTAACTTCTCATTTGGACTTCCTTTGCATCTCGGGTTTGGTCGAATTGGAGTGGGTCTTCAAAAGAGTTGTCGCGCATTAACAGTCTTAGAATTCGGTTAGGTTCGGTAGTCATCACCTTCATCGGTTCGGGTCGGTAGTCATCATCCTCATCGGTTCGGGTCGGTAGTCATCGCCTTCATCGGTTCGGGTCGGGTATTCCACTTCAGGTCGGGTCGGTGTCCTCCTCCGGGTCGGGTCGGGTGTCCTTCCTTCCAGTGCTCGATCCGCTCCCTTATTTCTTCACGTATTCCGATCCGATCCCTCCTTGCCATCTGATCCGCGTGGCCTTCCCTCTTGCTAGTTCTCCCAAATGTTTACTTCCGATCCGAGCCCTGCGTCTCCAAGTCAATCCGATCTGGCCTCCAATTATTCTTCCGATCCGATCCCCTTGTCCACTCCAACTCCAAGTAAACGGCCTTCCTTCTCGCCAAGCCTCCTCCAGTGACAAGTTCCAATCCAGTTCGAATTCCCTTGGTCAGTTCATAAATCCGATCCGACCCCTTTCTCCGATCCGAACTGGTTCGGAACCTGCACACTTCTGCAACTTTCCAGCGAGCTTTCTACGCCATTCGACGGCATTTCCGACCAATCCAACTATTCTAATCAATCATAAAACATACCATAGAGTCATAGCAACATGTAAGAACAACCACAAATACCTAACAACAATTCAAATGAACCAAAATGGATCAAAAGTGGCTAAAACCTCACATTTTCCTATAATCCCTCTTAATCATGTTTAAGCATACGATTAGCAAAACACATCGAAATTAACCCAAATTTCTAACAGAGCCTTAAAACATTATTTTAGAATTTTAAGAATTTTCCCAGAATTTATTTACGTATAAATTCGCTAATCTTCACTAATTACCCTTAATCACCGTAATTAGTGCAAAAACTATGCAAATCACTCACCTTGGCCACAAATGAAACACCAAATCTGAAATACTCTCTGTTTGGGTCGAATTCCTATGTATAGCAGCAGCTCCAACCTTGCTTTGTTGCTATTTGGCCTTGCTTTGATGTAGTTTAGGCTTAATCTTCACTAAAATGTGTTTTGAAGTGGTTTTAGAGGATGGAAGCCATTACTAAGGTCTCAAGGAGGTTTTTGGCGGCTCAAAACTGAAATGAAAGTGATAACCTAACCCTAATCAGTCCTCCTATACCTCTAAACCCGAAATTCCCCTCTGGGCCTAGCTGCTAATCACCCGGTTAAGCCCAATTAAGCTGTTTTTCACCATCTGAAACTTGTTTCAGCCATATCTCCCAAACGGTAAGTCCGTTTGGCTAATGTGACCACTCTACGGAAAGAGAAACCATCATCCGAAGCCAATGGAAGTGGTTTCAGGTCAAAATTCCTTTCCATTCAAAAGTTATGGCCAAAACAGTGCCAACTAGGGGTAAAATGGTCATTTAAAAATCGAGAAAAATCATGAACATGGGAAATGACCCCAATAGTCGTCTCCCAAAGTTACATGACCATACGACTTCGTATGTGAAAGAAATAAATATCCTACGATCCTATGATGCGTAGAATACGGGTCGTTATAGTAGAGATTATAAAAATACGATTTTTATGTTATATAGAAAGTATAAAAATTTGATCTTTATATAAGTAGCGAAATAAAAATCTGATTTTTATTATATATAGGTTGAAATAAAAATGTGATTTTTTATATGTCAAAATAAAAATTCGATCTTTATATATGTAGAAGAAATATAATTTCTATACAGAAATAAGAGTTGTATAAATATATATAAAGTAGAAATACAAATATGATTTTTTTATTTATTGAAAGGAAGCAATAAAAATATAATTTTTATTATGAACAGCGAAACAAGAACTGAACTGGAATTTCAAAAGGAATCCACACGGTTCAGCAGTTCAGAAGCAAAGCACGGCGGAGTGGAACCCTCTGTGAGAACTCCTCACCTTTTATTTAATTTTCTAGTTAAAATATATACTAGGATGCAGACGGTGTTTAGTAGCACCCTACACCCGTCGTCCACAGACCATGTGTAACAACCCGCAAATTCTGAACCAATTTAAAAAATTTATTTTAGAACATTTTAATGAATTTTAAGAATATTAGTTAATTTATTTAAATAATAATGGGTAAAATTTATTTTAATTGAAGTTAAAACGAATAAATTTAATTTAATTATGAAACGGGCCTGAAATGGCGCGGTAGTTTGAAAATTTTAATTTTAAACTTTGATTGAATGTACAGGATTCAAACTAAATCAGAATTGAGTGAAACAAGAAATATTTAAATCTGTTTAATCATATCTTTCTAACGAATCTGAAAAATTGAAATTTCGTTTTAAAAATCAAAAGTTAGGGCTAGTTCAATTTTTAGAAAAGTCGCTGTAGAATTTATATATATATATAATATATATGGCCCAAAAGGCTACTTTTCACATACGAATGAATTTGGACTCGAAACCACTTCCATTGAGTCCGGAATGATGTTTCTGCATTGAAAAACAGTAAACACTTATATATTTCGAGTTTCGGAAATTATTTGTTCAAAAATGTATTTTTAATATTAAATATATAGGCCTTGAAAATAGTCATTTTTCAAACGACCTTTGTTTTCGATGAAACCACTTTTGTTGTGTAACGACCCACCGGTTTTCGGTCCTGGAAATCGACATAAATACCCTTACCGTAACTCATGCCGACCTTCCAAGCACCGAAAACACTGGACAGTTATTAGGAAGAAATTAGTGGGTGAGATAAGAAAGAAAGAAATATTAGAATAGAAGAAAAAGAAGAGCAACACAACACAGAGTCTCACATCGCAGCGGAACAAAATATAATACAGAAATAAATCTTTATTGAAAGCTTTTAAAAACACTTACAGTATCAGAGTACATCATACAACGGGACAGTTATAATAGCCTGTTCCAATATACAACACACAGCGGAATAGTAGCTATAATATCATACGTCTGAACATCTCCAGCTTGTCTCTTAACAGCCTTCGATAACTTGAACCTATACCCCCGGGCTAACCCGAGCATTTACAAAACACCGGGTCAGTCTGGTGAACCAGAGTGAGATAAACTCGCACAGTATTAAGGGTAAATCATCCAATCATGATTTTAAAGTTCAAAATCTTTCAAAAGAAAAGGATAATCGTAAGACCAAATCCACACATAAACACGGACGGTTTTTACCTTACGATAACCCAAAACAGTTTGAAATCAATATCTTGTCTGATATTATAATAATGTCTAAATACAAATAAATATCAATCTAGTGGAACGCTTGCATCTCACGCTCCACATATATAGTATACAAACAAAACCGCGGGCGCTTAATGGAGATTGGATTCCAACTATGATAAGGTATGGGACCACCTGCCGATAGTGTATCTCTAGAGACGAATACACTGGGTTCAACAAGAACGTCTTGCAACCCGGCCCTCACATGACCAACCACTCATTTCTCTTGAGTGTATCGAGTGTATATCACCGACGGTTGGGATCAGCTACCGTCTCCCGAATAGGGACAGCATCAAAATAGATAAAGAATGAAATGAATCTCTAGATAGGTGATTATACACCCTAATGGGAGCGACCCACATAGCCATGCTGCCTGCCCGATTTTTGTCATTTCCCGGTTGATGAGGCTTAAGGTCAGAGTTTATTCTTGAAACATCTGATCACCATTCACTTTGAATGCCACATCGTCAGATCCGTCAGATATCACTAATTGATATCCAAAAAAGTACTCTAGCTGGAAGCTAAGAGAACGGCAAATTCTCCGGCAACAACCATAGCACGTTTGAAGAAATCAACGTACGTGACCCTTTGGAAATACTCTGTCAGACATCCGTCCATACAGGTCATCCAGGAACAGGATGAACCGAAGGTACTCTCCTACTGCATCCAATATAGGAATCACCCCATGGATCAGTAGCGAGAAGTCCTTGCAACCCGTAGATTCCAATCACGACAGAATCACAGCTTATCTCTACTTGCCAGGTAGAGAATATTAGTGGTTCTTCCGTTTATGAAGATCCACGGTCTTCAGTGCTCCATCTCGATCCTCTTCTGATCTCTTCACGTATCTGTTGGTCGGAATGGTTTTCGAATATAAATTCGATCCCGGTCTTTCCATACCAACAATCGTATTGGACAGGTTTGATAGTCGGTGTTTTAACTATCAAAATATACAGTGTTTCAATCATGACACTCCAATGAGTTCACTGGTTAAGTATTCAGCATCACCTGGCCTTTTAATTTAAAACAAACCGATTCACTTCTGTTTAATTAAACTTCTACTCTTTCAAACAAATTCTTTTGAATTCGGCTTTGGTTATACAACCCACTTCTTTAACAAAATTCACCTTTACAAATTTCCCTTCAAATTTATTCGAACATTTTCCCACTTTGGAATCTCATTTCAAATTCCCCTTTTTCCACTTGATCTCATTTTCAAGTACCGTTAATATAAAATTAACGTTTTTTTTTCTTTACCTTTATTTCTCCTTTATATATTTCTGGTTTATTATAACCCTTTTCATCGTAATCTCCTTCCACTTAATTCAAATAATTAAGTAACCTTTCTTTTAAGCTGTCATATTCGCTTAAAATCCTAGTTATAACTCCGTTATAAAAATTTGGGTTTGAAGTATAAAAACCGTTCATATATTCCTTTCACCATTTCACTGGATTCCATTTCAACCTCGGTTACTTCTGAAAAGTAATTTTCTAATTTCTTATTAAACAATAATTTCCTTCAATCATTAACTACTTCAGTAGTTAATTCCTTTATTTACTAAAATAAATAGTAAATCCTTTATAGAAATCTTATTTAAAGTTAAAACAATTATTCTTTAACTATTCCATTTCGAAAAATCGAAACAAACTGATTTGATAGTCGATTATAGTTAAATCAGTCGATTTTATCAACTCAAAACTCGATTATCTCGTTAACCGTTTCTAATTAGCCCTCGCTTTAAATTAATTAAAAATATAATTAGTTTGAATAAATTCCATTAATTTTATTTTCTTTACACAACAATTATCAAAGTTAACCATTCGATTCATTTCTTATCTTCATACTTGAAAATCTGATTAACACCAGCATATACTTTATAAAATAAACCAACCATAAATCAAAGTCTTAAATAAATAAAATATTTATTTAATTCCCTTTTATACTTTGTTCAAAATAATATATTTCAAAATCTAACTCCAGTTATAAAATAAATTTATAACTTCATCTCTATCGATTCACCTGACGGTGAATCACTGTCTGTAACCAGATTGATTCTAAAGGCCATACTCTGTCAAACACTTAACCAATATCACCCATTGGTTTCGACCAAACAGATGTTGAATATTCAGTCAAAAATCAACCATCAAATCAATCACACAAACTGATCAGTTTATATATGATAATATGAAAAATAAATAATACATTTTGAGGGATCCGGTTGGGTCCCTCCAACCTGTTCATCTCTGCAATCAAATGGTTATCTCAAATCAGATCAATCCAATTTCATTTAACTGATGACGATAAATAACGATCGTTTAACATCAAACACAAGCAATGCGAACAATTCTACCATTCAAAACATGTTTATTTCATAAACGCGACCAACCAAGGTGAGTTACCTTTATTGGAACCAATCGTTAAAAATAACGATTTGGTATTTCACTGAAATTAAACACAGTTTTATTTCTTCAGGTAAATCAACCAATAAATTATAACTAGCAAACAGGCAACCATCGGTAAGCAGAGCACACAAAATAAAAACCCAATTTATATAAAATATAAATGGGAAGAATACTGAGTGAGTTTAACTCACCTTGTTTCTGTTTGTTGCATAAGCAGTTCAGTTCTAGTAGTTCCCAGTTCTGTCTAAATAGGTTCCAGAATATCGGGTTCGTCCATACAGTCTCTACGCCTCTTTCCTAGTCTAATTCTGTTAATATAACCACGAGTTATTTATATTTTAATTTAGTAACCAATAAACTTTTTAATTAAGTTAATAATTTAACTAATTACATTTAATCAATCGGGGTCGGTCCCTTTTTCCTTTACTGGTTTGTTTGCTCTTCAACGTCCAAGATCCTGCCTGCAAGAGGTCCACGATTTAAGTTAATATGATTATACAATATATTTTCTAATTAGTTTTATTATTATTATACTAATTGTATTTAACCATTTTAACAAGTCCCCTTTTCCAATTTTACCTAGGCTAATGATTCAAGTAGGACCAAGGCACGTTTTCACGAAGGCATCACTCATGTTGGGATCAACAGGCTAGCCCCATCTTCTCATAGTTACATGAAACCTTGAACCCGTCCTAACTCCATCATCCTGTTGTCTCGCTTCATACAGTGCCACGCTACCCAGTTTATAATCCAACTCCGCACTGCTTAATTTCCTACTTTCAAACAGTCTGCAATAATTCAAGTTTTAAGTCAAAAATCCTCTTAATTATATTAGTTACTTAAAAATCATGTGTTATGTTTTCTCACACAGATGTTGTTACTCAAAGAATCTGTTCGCTGCCTTCATGATCCCTTCTGTTCTTCCAAAAAGCATTAGACTGATCCCCTTTGTCCTCGTTAATTCCCTTACATCATCTCATTTTCACCAAACAACCCCATACTCCACAAGCTTCAACGATTTTCCACCCAACACAGTCCACCGCGGCCTCCACTTCTTGACCGGAGATCTATCGGAGGTTCCCCTTCCACTCGCCAGTCCGCCCTCACTTCAGATCTTCGGCTGTCGATCTGGCATCGCCAGAAGGAGCATCGATCCCTCCGCTACCTTCAACACTGGTCGCGCCAACTACGGCTTCCTGGTCGCCACGAGTTTGGCTTCGATCTCTGGCGGATTTTGTTGGAATTTCTGGTCAGCGTGCGACATCATACAGGGTCCCTTGACATTGGAATTAAGGGTCGTAAAACCATCTTTGATTTTTGCAGTAGAGAGGTTTTGAAATCCCATAACGTATTGGTTAGAAAATGATGGTTAAAGTGGAGGAGTTCTTATCGTCGAAAGCTAGGTGGAGGCGCTGGTTTAGGAATGTTGACCAGGCAAGAGAAAATTTAGGGTATTGACTGACAATGGGGGTATTTATATGGAATGTTTATTAATATAATATTTATATCGAAACTTCACGCTGAAGTAATTGATAAAAACCACCACAGATGATTTCTGTTTACTGATAATAAGGCTATTCTTGATGTAAAAAGGTATTCCGGATCCAATAGGACAAGTTTCGTCGAAATCCGAGGTCGTATGAAAAAATTTCCTTTATAAAACCAGAAATAAACACACATTTTATTTTTTTTCACGATCACCAGATAAATCGAATTAACTTGAAACTTTCAAATCCTACAATAATTCTTTGATACGAACCCAACGGCACTAGTTTCGTCGCATTCTGAGACTGTTTACCCGATAGGCTGTTTTTACCCCGAACCGCCCTACCCTTTTTAACGCCAAATTTCTTGATCTCTAAAAATAACAAACTATATACCTATCCTGACTCTAATCGACGATACGAACTCAACGGAACTGGTTCCGCGGCCTAATTCGATCGTCTGCTCAAGTTACGCCCAAATACTCCTTATATTTATTTGAATGCGCGCTATAGAATTTGAACGGGCGTTTACGGTTGCTGTGGTCACATACGACATCTGTTTGCCACGCCGTTTGACTTTCTGACAATAATTTAGCGATACGGTCCCAATGAAACTGATTTCATCGAAAACATAGTCCGTTTGCAAAACGGCTATTTTAACGGCCGATAATGATTTCCACAGCGTTTTTTCCAAAATTTGATTTAGCCATAACTCGCAACCAATAACACGGAATCTGGATTTTTCTCTTTCATATGAAAATTATCATTATTACGGTTCCAACATTTCTTGTTTCACAGAAATCCGACTTATATCGGACTCTGTACGTCCAGTTGAAGTTCAAACTCAAATTTTCAAACTGCAGCGCTATATTTCAAGCTCTATTTATAATTATATAAATATATAACGTCGAACTTTGTTTAAATAGCGAATTAGATATTAATTCCATCGATATTCCAAATATAATATTTAAATTGAATAAATTAAATTACATATTCGAGTGCCAAAAACACGGGTCGTTACATTCTTCCCCCTTGAAATAATTTCATCCTCGAAATTGCTAAGGTAAGAAAGAACGTTATAAACTCACTAACATTCAAATCCAATTTTGTTTAAATCAAAATCAATTCAATATTGTAAATAAATATTTTCAAAAATATTGAAAATTTTCTAACACATTATATTTCCGAAAATTTCGCCAGCACCTCCTATGTACGGCTCAATCGGTACAACTACAACTCGCCTTTCTAAGCCTCCTCCAATTCAAAAGAAAATGAAACAGCCAAGCGGCTTGCCAAATAGGCTCATAAATCACCAAACCCATATAAAAATAAACATGTACCTTTTTGTCGGGCATATCATTATATTCTTTCCATCTGCTGCCCTTTCAGCATATACAAATGCATTCTCCAACCATAATTCCAATTTTATCTTCAAAACCAAATCCTTCACGAGTCCAAGCCAAATCCCATTCTTAACTCAATTTCCATCCACCATCAATTTCAACTCTTAACTTACCAGTTCAACACCATTTCAGATCCCTGTCTCACAATCCAAAAATCTGATTCTACTTGATATATTATATCTCGATCTAATTTCCAGTTAATTGGTTTCAATTCAATTTATATTTGCTTTCACAAATTTCTATTAAATTTTGTCTTTGTTCAAACAATCTTCCTGGGAGTTTTTAAACAGTTCATCGCTTTCAAAAATCAAATATTTCTTTTCAAGATTTAAAACAACTTGTTTTTCTCAAAACAATTCAAAACAAGATTTTTGGTAGTAATCCGTCACTTAGAACTCGGAAATGAACACTGATGATGTAGCCAGCATCCTCAGAGTATTTCCCAGTGATCAAAGTGAGTTCAATACTATACCACTTATCAAAAGCGTATTTAAACATTTTCATTTTGAAATCTATTTCAAAATACCAAACACAATGCTCGTAAAATAATTTAAAATCTCCCAGGATTTTAAAATTCTCATAGATTCAATCCAAGTTCATTTGCAAGCACCTTGCCCATATTTAGGGATTTTAATTTCAAATTCTGATTTTAATTTTAGATTTAATAAATCTTCTTTTATATAATACGAATTCTAATTGGTTATTTATATAACCATTTCAATTATAATCAACCAACACATCCAATATACTATAATACTTCAAATATTAATCATTCTTTTATATTAAAATATAATTTGGGTAAAATTATTTCATTTACCCTCTTTCAAAACATACTGTGTCGGTTTATCATGCTTGAGTGTTTAGAAACTCCTATCGATACAGTGCATCAAACTGATCGACCAGAACTCATAAACAACTCAACCAAATAAATCTCCACAATATAAAACAATTTTTTTTAAAAAAAATATACAAATACGTCCACTCGTATATATATACACTCAAACTCAATCTAGGATGTTACTAACCCCATCTCTATGGAGTCACGCCACAGAGCCAAGGTAATCACTTAACCTTCAGCTCTGATACCACTGTAACGACCCAGCGGTTTTCGGTCCTGGAAATCGACATAAATACCCTTACCGTAACTCATGCCGACCTTCCAAGGACCGAAAACACTGGACATTTATTAGAAAGAAATTAGAGGGTGAGATAAGAAAGAAAGAAATATTAGAATAGAAGAAAAAGAAGAGCAACACAACACAGAGTCTCACATCGCAGCGGAACAAAATATAATACAGAAATAAATCTTTATTGAAAGCTTTTAAAAACACTTACAGTATCAGAGTACATCATACAATGGGACAGTTATAATAGCCTGTTCCCATATACAACACACAACGGAATAGTAGCTATAATATCATACGTCTGAACATCTCCAGCTTGTCTCTTAACAGCCTTCGATAACTTGAACCTATACCCCCGGGCTAACCCGAGCATTTACAAAACACCGGGTCAGTCTGGTGAACCAGAGTGAGATAAACTCGCACAGTATTAAGGGTAAATCATCCAATCATGATTTTAAAGTTCAAAATCTTTCAAAAGAAAAGGATAATCGTAAGACCAAATCCACACATAAACACGGACGGTTTTTACCTTACGATAACCCAAAACAGTTTGAAATCAATATCTTGTCTGATATTATAATAATGTCTAAATACAAATAAATATCAATCTAGTGGAACGCTTGCATCTCACGCTCCACATATATAGTATACAAACAAAACCGCGGGCGCTTAATGGAGATTGGATTCCAACTATGACAAGGTATGGGACCACCTGCCGATAGTGTATCTCTAGAGACGAATACACTGGGTTCAACAAGAACGTCTTGCAACCCGGCCCTCACATGACCAACCACTCATTTCTCTTGAGTGTATCGAGTGTATATCACCGACGGTTGGGATCAGCTACCGTCTCCCGAATAGGGACAGCATCAAAATAGATAAAGAATGAAATGAATCTCTAGATAGGTGATTATACACCCTAATGGGAGCGACCCACATAGCCATGCTGCCTGCCCGATTTTTGTCATTTCCCGGTTGATGAGGCTTAAGGTCAGAGTTTATTCTTGAAACATCTGATCACCATTCACTTTGAATGCCACATCGTCAGATCCGTCAGATATCACTAATTGATATCCAAAAAAGTACTCTAGCTGGAAGCTAAGAGAACGGCAAATTCTCCGGCAACAACCATAGCACGTTTGAAGAAATCAACGTACGTGACCCTTTGGAAATACTCTGTCAGACATCCGTCCATACAGGTCATCCAGGAACAGGATGAACCGAAGGTACTCTCCTACTGCATCCAATATAGGAATCACCCCATGGATCAGTAGCGAGAAGTCCTTGCAACCCGTAGATTCCAATCACGACAGAATCACAGCTTATCTCTACTTGCCAGGTAGAGAATATTAGTGGTTCTTCCGTTTATGAAGATCCACGGTCTTCAGTGCTCCATCTCGATCCTCTTCTGATCTCTTCACGTATCTGTTGGTCGGAATGGTTTTCGAATATAAATTCGATCCCGGTCTTTCCATACCAACAATCGTATTGGACAGGTTTGATAGTCGGTGTTTTAACTATCAAAATATACAGTGTTTCAATCATGACACTCCAATGAGTTCACTGGTTAAGTATTCAGCATCACCTGGCCTTTTAATTTAAAACAAACAGATTCACTTCTGTTTAATTAAACTTCTACTCTTTCAAACAAATTCTTTTGAATTCGGCTTTGGTTATACAACCCACTTCTTTAACAAAATTCACCTTTACAAATTTCCCTTCAAATTTATTCGAACATTTTCCCACTTTGGAATCTCATTTCAAATTCCCCTTTTTCCACTTGATCTCATTTTCAAGTACCGTTAATATAAAATTAACGTTTTTTTTTTCTTCACCTTTATTTCTCCTTTATATATTTCTGGTTTATTATAACCCTTTTCATCGTAATCTCCTTCTACTTAATTCAAATAATTAAGTAACCTTTCTTTTAAGCTATCTTATTCGCTTAAAATCCTAGTTATAACTCCGTTATAAAAATTTGGGTTTAAAGTATAAAAACCGTTCATATATTCCTTTCACCATTTCACTGGATTCCATTTCAACCTCGGTTACTTCTGAAAAGTAATTTTCTAATTTCTTATTAAACAATAATTTCCTTCAATCATTAACTACTTCAGTAGTTAATTCCTTTATTTACTAAAATAAATAGTAAATCCTTTATAGAAATCTTATTTAAAGTTAAAACAATTATTCTTTAACTATTCCATTTCGAAAAATCGAAACAAACTGATTTGATAGTCGATTCTAGTTAAATCAGTCGATTTTATCAACTCAAAACTCGATTATCTCGTTAACCGTTTCTAATTAACCCTCGCTTTAAATTAATTAAAAATTTAATTAGTTTGAAAAAATTCCATTAATTTTATTTTCTTTACACAACAATTATCAAAGTTAACCATTCGATTCATTTCTTATATTCATACTTGAAAATCTGATTAACACCAGCATATACTTTATAAAATAAACCAACTATAAATCAAAGTCTTAAATAAATAAAATATTTATTTAATTCCCTTTTATACTTTGTTCAAAATAATATATTTCAAAATCTAACTCCAGTTATAAAATAAATTTATAACTTCATCTCTATCGATTCACCTGACGGTGAATCACTGTCTGTAACCCGATTGATTTTAAAGACCATACTCTGTCAAACACTTAGCCAATATCACCCATTGGTTTCAACCAAACAGATGTTGAATATTCAGTCAAAAATCAACCATCAAATCAATCACACAAACAGATCAGTTTATATATGATAATATGAAAAATAAATAATACATTTTGACGGATCCGGTTGGGTCCCTCCAACCTGTTCATCTCTGCAATCAAATGGTTATCTCAAATCAGATCAATCCAATTTCATTTAACTGATGACGATAAATAACGATCGTTTAACATCAAACACAAGTAATGCAAACAATTCTACCATTCAAAACACGTTTATTTCATAAACGCGACCAACCAAGGTGAGTTACCTTTATTGGAACCAATCGTTAAAAATAACGATTTGGTATTTCACTGAAATTAAACACAGTTTTATTTCATCAGGTAAATCAACCAATAAATTATAACTAGCAAACAGGCAACCATCGGTAAGCAGAGCACACAAAATAAAAACCCAATTTATATAAAATATAAATGGGAAGAATACTGAGTGAGTTTAACTCACCATGTTTCTGTTTGTTGCATAAGCAGTTCAGTTCTAGTAGTTCCCAGTTCTGTCTAAATAGGTTCCAGAATATCGGGTTCGTCCATACAGTCTCTACGCCTCTTTCCTAGTCTAATTCTGCTAATATAAACACGAGTTATTTATATTTTAATTTAGTAACCAATAAACTTCTTAATTAAGTTAATAATTTAACTAATTACATTTAATCAATCGAGGTCGGTCCCTTTTTCCTTTACTGGTTTGTTTGCTCTTCAACGTCCAAGATCCTTCCTGCAAGAGGTCCACGATTTAAGTTAATATGATTATACAATATATTTTCTAATTAGTTTTATTATTATTATACTAATTGTATTTAACCATTTTAACAAGTCCCCTTTTCCAATTTTACCTAGGCTAATGATTCAAGTAGGACCAAGGCACGTTTTCACGAAGGCATCACTCATGTTGGGATCAACAGGCTAGGCCCATCTTCTCGTAGTTACATGAAACCTTGAACCCGTCCTAACTCCATCATCCTGTTGTCTCGCTTCATACAGTGCCACGCTACCCAGTTTATAATTCAACTCCGCACTGCTTAATTTCCTACTTTCAAACAGTCTGCAATAATTCAAGTTTTAAGTCAAAAATCCTCTTAATTATATTAGTTAATTAAAAATCATGTGTTATGTTTTCTCACACAGATGTTGCTACTCAAAGAATCTGTTCGCTGCCTTCATGATCCCTTCTGTTCTTCCAAAAAGCATCAGACTGATCCCCTTTGTCCTCGTTAATTCCCTTACATCATCTCGTTTTCACCAGACAACCCCATACTCAACAAGCTTCAACGATTTTCCACCCAACACAGTCCACCGCGGCCTCCACTTCTTGACCGGAGATCTATCGGAGGTTCCCCTTCCACTCGCCAGTCCGCCCTCACTTCAGATCTTCGGGTGTCGATCTGGCATCGCCAGAAGGAGCACCGATCCCTCCGCTCCCTTCAACACTGGTCGCGCCAACTACGGCTTCCCGGTCGCCACGAGTTTGGCTTCGATCTCTGGCGGATTTTGTTGGAATTTCTGGTCAGCGTGCGACATCATACCGGGTCCCTTGACATTGGAATTAAGGGTCGTTAAACCATCTTTGATTTTTGCAGTAGAGAGGTTTTGAAATCCCATAACGTATTGGTTAGAAAATGATGGTTAAAGTGGAGGAGTTCTTATCGTCGAAAGCTAGGTGGAGGCGCTGGTTTAGGAATGTTGACCAGGCGAGAGAAAAATTAGGGTATTGACTGACAATGGGGGTATTTATATGGAATGTTTATTAATATAATATTTATATCGAAACTTCGCGCTGAAGAAATTGATAAAAACCACCACAGACGATTTCTGTTTACTGATAATAAGGCTATTCTCGATGTAAAAAGGTATTCCGGATCCAATAGGACAAGTTTCGTCGAAATCCGAGGTCGTATGAAAAGATTTCCTTTATAAAACCAGAAATAAACACACATTTTATTTTTTTCACGATCACCAGATAAATCGAATTAACTTGAAACTTTCAAATCCTACAATAATTCTTTGATACGAACCCAACGGCACTAGTTTCGTCGCATTCTGAGACTGTTTGCCCGATAGGCTGTTTTTACCCCGAACCGCCCTACCCTTTTTAACGCCAAATTTCTCGATCTCTAAAAATAACAAACTATATACCTATCCTGACTCTAATCGACGAGACGAACTCAATGGAACTGGTTCCGCGGCCTAATTCGATCGTCTGCTCAAGTTATGCCCAAATAGTCCTTATATTTATTTGAATGCGCGCTATAGAATTTGAACGGGCGTTTACGGTTGCTGTGGTCACATACGACATCTGTTTGCCGCGCCGTTTGACTTTCTGACAATAATTTAGCGATACGGTCCCAATGAAACTGATTTCATCGAAAACATAGTCCGTTTGCAAAACGGCTATTTTAACGGCCGATAATGATTTCCACAGCGTTTTTTCCAAAATTTGATTTAGCCATAACTCGCAACCAATAACACGGAATCTGGATTTTTCTCTTTCATACGAAAATTATCATTATTACGGTTCCAACGTTTCTTGTTTCACAGAAATCCGACTTATATCGGACTCTGTACGTCCAGTTGAAGTTCAAACTCAAATTTTCAAACTGCAGCGCTATATTTCAAGCTCTATTTATAATTATATAAATATATAACGTCGAACTTTGTTTAAATAGCGAATTAGATATTAATTCCATCGATATTCCAAATATAATATTTAAATTGAATAAATTAAATTACATATTCGAGTGCCAAAAACACGGGTCGTTACATGTTGGATCCGGAATGTCAAAATATTGTTAAGTTTAATTTTTCATAATTTTTGGAATTATTTTGTGGCCGTCGTAAAAAGATTTCTGTTTTGTTAATTTACATTAAATTTTAAACGACTTGAAAAAGGTCGTTTTTCAAAAAGTCTTAGAATTCGACGAAATAATTTTTTTTAGGACCGTATCGTCATAAGAAAGCCAAAAATAATTTTTCTGGATTTTTCTGAGTTAGTATGTAGTCCCGGTAAAATTATTTGTATGGAAAAATTAGAAATATATGACTTAAATTTTAAAACTGAAAAACAGAGGCCAAGATGACAATTTGGGCTGATGAGACATATCGAGATGAGTTCGGAATGGGGGCTAAATGGTAGGAACGACAGTCGTTGGGCCTAAATTGGAGTTCGGATCAAAACGGGCTTTAACAGGCTAATTAAATAATAATTAAATAACCCTAATATTTTAATATAAAAGAAACGACGGGTTTCTTCTTCCTCTCCGTCATTTTCAGCTGCATAGAACCCATTAGCCTTCGAATTTTCATTCTTCGATTTCTCACTCAATTCTCAACGAAAATTTTCATACGAGTACACGTTTCGAAGAGATTTTCGTGCTCTTCAATCTTCGACAAGAATCACCACCTCTCATCGACCGTAGCCACCGCACCACCTCCGCGAAGTCCGGCCGAAGGCAAGCCCACCGCGCCAACCACAAGCCGCCGCACCTCCTCCAACTCCCGATGAAGATAGCCCTCTCGTAGCTCTCCAATCTCCCGCAAACCGTTCGTATAACCGTCGATCGTAGCTCGAGTTATCTCGATTCAAAGTTTTGAACTTTAGGTAATGTTTATTTCATATTTTGTCATGCTTTATAGCGTCGCTGTGTCACTTGTTAAAGGCTGAATTTTGATTTTTCATACGAATTTGAATTTGAATCATTCCAGATCCGAAATCGCTTTGAATTCAAACACAAGACATGATCAAAGTTGACAATTCATTTCAGATCCGGCCTAGGTGAGAATTTATTTTTAATTTAATTTAATTTATTATTATTAATTCTTGGTTATTAAAAATATTTATTGATAGATCTGTTATGTCGTGATATTTTAAATATGGATCTGAATCGTTCATACCGTATGATGTTAGATCTGCAAATCTAAATAGTAGATCTGAATTTATTGTTTAATTAGAATAAATTATTTGTTAATTTTATTGAATCATGCCTCGTTGATTTGTCATATGCCAACATAAACAGCACCCTGTATATTACTATGATGTGAATTGTTAGATTTAGACCTGTTGGGTTATTTGAATGCTGTTGTTGTTTGGATGACATGAAATTTACATTTTATTATGTAAAATTAAAATAAGAATTTGCGATGACATGAAATTTACAATTTATTATGTAAATAAAGTATTTTCACCGCATGTATAAATTTACATTATTTTTAATGTAAATTAAATAGTAAATTTAACCGTAGGATGTCATTAATATTTTTAATGTCAATTTTAAAAAGAAATTTAACCGTAGGATTAGTTGACATTATTTTTAATATTAATATATATGAATTTCACAGTAGGAAGATTTACATTATATTTTTTTTATGTAATAAAAAGAATGGACTTTACACTGTAATTAAAGAGTAAATTTTACATTGTAAAGAAAGAATGGATTTTATACTGAAAATTTGATGATGTAAATGAAAAGACAATCTTTTTGTATTGAAAATAGAAAAGACATTATATTTACATTGTAAAATATAAAAGTTGATGTCTTTACATTGTAAAACATAAAAAGTTGATATTTTTACATTGAAAATATAAAAGTAGATACTTTTACATTGTGAATAAAAAGTTGATGCTTTTACATTGTAAGTAAAAGAATGAAATTTTATGTTGTAAAATAAATTGCAACATCGCATGAATTATATAACATTTTGTTTTGTTATTTATGAATGAATTTACATCGCATGAATTAAATAACCTTTTATTTTGTTATTTATGAATGAATTTGCATCACATGAATTAAATAACATTTTATTATGTAATTTAAGAATGAATTTACACCGCATGAATAAAAGTTACATTTTTATATGTAATTTATATATAAATTTGCACCGTATGTTGAAAATTACATTTTTCTTTGTAATTAAAATGTAAATTTACATTGCATGACGAAAATTACATTTTTCTATGTAGTTTATATATATATTAGAATGGCATTAAAATTACATTTTTATATGTAATTAAAAATGTGAATTCACACTGTATGATAAAAATTACATTTTCATATGTAATTTAGATATGAATAATAACAGTACAATTAAAATTACATTTTTTGTAATTTAAAATGTGAATTTACACTGTATGATAAAAATTACATTTTCATATGTAATTTAGATATGAATAATAACAGTAGAACTAAAATTACATTTTTATATGTAATTAAAAATGTGAATTTACACTTTATGATAAAAATTGCATTTTTAGATGTAACTTAAATATGAATTTATGTCGTATGATAGAAATTACATTTTTTCTATGTAATTAAAATATGATTTTCCATCGCATAATAAAAATTACATTTTTCTATGTAATTTAGATGTGAATTAGAACGGTGAAATAAAAATGACATTTTTCTATGTAATTTATATATGAGTTATAACGATATGATAAAAATTACATTTTTAATGAAATTAGAATGTGAATTTGTATTGTATTATAACAATTACATCTCTTTATGTAATTGGGTCATGAATTTACATTGTAAATAAAAAATTACATTTTTATTGTGTAATAAAGAAGTAAGATTCACATTAAAATTAAAATTTTACATTTTATATGTAATTAAAAAAGAGGATTTACATTGTAAATTAAAAAATTACATTTTTACATGTAATGTAGGTTAAGATTTACACTGTAAATTAAAAATTACATTTTTATATGTAACGTAGGTTGAGATTTACATTGTAAAATAAAATTTACATTTTTATATGTAGTAAGAAATTGAGGATTCGCATTGATATTAAAATAACATTTTTGTTAAAGATATAGCATTAGAATAAAAAGATATTTTTTGTCGCTTTTTCTTTTTAGAATTAAAAAGCATATTTTGTCACCTTTTTCTTTTTAACATGAAAAGGGTCATTTTTGTCGCTTCTTCTTTTTAACATTAAAAGAACCTTTTTATGTCATGTTTCTTTTTAGCATTAAAAGAAGCATTTTTGTTGTTTTTCTTTTTAGGAATAAAAAGAACATTTTGCTTTCATTTCTTTATGAATATTTTATCGTCATTTTGAATGCGGTAAAAATAGAATTGTTAATGTTGAATATTTTATCGTCATTTTGAATGCGGTGAAAATAGAATGGTTAATGTTGTCATTTTTATCGACATTTTTGGTGCGATAAAAATAGACAATGTTAGTGATTCATTTTTTATCGACATTTTTGGTGCGATAAAAATAGACAATGTTAGTGACTCATTTTTATTGACATTTTTGATGCGATAAAAAGAATATATTTTTGTGTTACATTTTGTTGTCCTTCTATAGACAATAAAACGAATAAAATTAAAGAATTACATTTTTATGTAGAATTGCTTTCATTGAAAAGAATAAATATCGAAGATGAGATTTTTATTGTTAATAATAAACAATGAAAAAGTGAACATTTACATTTTGATGTAAATAAACAATAAAAAAAATTACATTCAAAATGTAAGTTAGAATAAAAAGGACATTTTGTTAGAAAATGTAAATTATAATAAGAAGTATAGAAATAAAGATCACATTTTTATTGACCTTTTATATGCAATAAAAAAAATAGAAATAAAGGTGACATTTTTATCGTCGTGTTACATATTGTGTATTACACTGCCAAAGACAAGTAACCTGACTTGTTTATGTGATTGGGTCGATTATTTTTACACATCGCCCAAGTGCACAAATAAATTTATTATTTGTTTGTTGGATGAAATCCCACACGGGTGTTGGGATGAAAATTAATATACACTAATCCCAATATTTAGTTGTATGTTGATCGTTAGATCGACAGGCTGCAATGAGCGTTATTATTTAATTTTAACGCTTACACAGTTGGAATTTACACTTTGGATGTAAATGGATGACTTGATGATTATGCTGTTATTGAAATGTGTGAAATCCATTTAATCCAAATTATATGGTAAATGTTTGAGTCGCTTTCCGATTCAGGTGTTCTTTTAAATAAGAATATTCTTTCATTAGAAATTCTTTTTATATAAAGGATATATTTTCATAAATATTTTTTTTTATTAAATATGTTAAAACAAAGAATATTTGTAAAAGATAAAAATCTTTTATGTAAAGAATATTTTTAATAATTATTTCTAAAATATGTTTTCTTATAATAATGAATTAATATCTAAAGGGAAATCCTTTAATTAAGATTATTAGAATTTGCAATTATATTTCATGATATGAGATACATTGAGATGTGAAGTGGATTTATCGTGGACGGTGTTTTTAAATGACATTTGTCCTTTAATCCAATTTATATCGAAATTATTATTTGGAATTTATAAATTATTTTATAGATTTAAAAAGGCATTTTCTAAAAATTTAGTTTTCCAATTTAATAAAATAAATTGGAATTAAGTGGAAATTTGATTGGTAATAATCGAGATGGGCTTCTGTAATAGAACACCGATATTATATATGGAATTTAAGAGGCTTTGCCGTTATTCCATGTATATTTTTAGTCCGATACAGAAATTCACATCGATTATGTATTGATTGATTTCTATGGAATTACATATTTTGGAAATTGATTTGTGGGTTTATCGTGAACTGTGTTTTAAATGACACGAGTTCTTTAACCCGTTTAAAAGAAGATTTATTTCTTAAAATATATAATCTTGTAATAATGATTTTTGATATTAAATCAAATTTAGAATTTTAATAAATCTTTTAAGGAAGATTTAAGATTTAATTTATTAATTTATCTTTGATAAAATTAATGAGAATCTTTTAATATGAATATCTTATTAAAAGAATATTCGGGGTCGGAATGTGACAATGTGTGATTTTCCAATATTTGATTTTTAATCACAAAATACGCGGGTTATTCAGAAAGACCGAGTTTAACCCATTCTGAATAATCATCACGACGATCAAGAGTCAAAGAAGAAGACGGCGGTTGAAGACCGAAGGTTTTCACATCGTTGGGATGATGATGACTGGTATCTTGAATTGGGATTGGCCTTCCAAGGCAAGGTATTTGGTAATGATTGTCCAAACGTATTTGGAGATCGACGGACACGTTGTTTCGCTCAGACCCAGAGCGGACTTGCAAATGGATTGCGTGTCTGACAATGTATTCTTTTCTACTGTATTTGTTGAACGCTACTGATTATATATTTCTGTTTGGTGGTGAGAATTTATTCTTCACTTAACACCCTTCTCTAAGACGTATGAGCTTGGAGGTTATATATATATATATATATATTGGTAGATGATCAACGATATGGTAGGGTCTGACAATGTGGCATGCTAAGATGCAAATGATCAAGGCTTTTGTTGAAAAGAAGGCCTTGTGGTTGATGATCAAAGCACATTCTATTCAGGCATAGCTTTGTGTATATCGTGACTTCGCGAGCCTCACAGCCAGGTAGGTAGAGTCTAAAACGGGAGAAGGGAACGCAGGGAGTGCAAACGTTTCTTTCTAGCAAGAAGTGGTGTCATGGTATGGAGCCTAGACATTTACTTATGTGGTTGTTGGATTTTTAGAGGCCTCGGATTTATGCGGTCGCCCTCGGCCGTATTATAGGTTCAATAGGACCAGGGAGCGTGTGTTCAGGAATAACTAATCCACTAAAGCAGTTGTGGACCGGCCCTGCAGGATCCAAGGGTTCGCCAGCGTCCGAATCCTGGGACATTGCTAGAGTGTCTCGAATCGGTAAGGACTTCCTCCCTAGCCTTGACTCATGATGGAAACCCAATTCCCAATACGCCCCTTTATGGTTTTGATTGTATTACTAGTACGGCGACATAGTAGATGGTAGCTATGCCGTCTAGGATTGATATTATGATTGAAATGTTTTAATTAAAATGTATACACAATAATAATAATATCGTATTATGCGTATTTATCATTTCTTGACCATTATAAGGTAAAACCCTATCCTCTGGTGTGTGTTGCATTGTGTGATGGGACCTGGGTCTTATAATGATTTCATTTTTCTAAAAAGCATTACGTTATTTGAAGATTTACTTTAGTTATGCACTGGCAATCCAATGGAGTAAACCCGTTCCGCGTTAGCGGCGTGGTCCTGGGATTAGCCTTCTATTTAGATAATTTAGGTTAAGAATTCTCACACCAGTCCCACGACTGACCTGTAGTTTGTTTCACTTTGCAAACTCGGGTGCCCTTTTTCCACACGGGCAGTCGAGTAGCTCATTTGGCAGATATATTAAGCAAAGATCCTGGATTGAAGACTGAAGCTGTGGCCAAAATGTTGATAGCCTTCCACTGAGATTAGCTCCGCTGAAATGTATTAATTTTTGTAATTTATCTTCCGCTGTAATATTATCCAATGTACTCTGATATATATTCTGTACTCTGATGTAACATTTATTATGATGTTATAAAAGTCTTCTGTATTTGTTCTGATGTGTTGTATGCCCAAAGTTGATGTATCCGCAGATTTCCATTCTTTGGTTCAGACCTGTGTGGTTTATGGTCGATCCTGAGGGTGGGGATTTCCGGGTTATCACAGTTGGTATCAGAGCCAGGTTAGAGAATGTGATAGGGGGTTCTCGCTTGGCTGTTTAGTGGCGAGCAGGAGACTCTTACCCCTACACATCCCAATGGGAAGATTTGGTTGGTTGTTGCAATCGAGGGGATGGCCGTAATATCAGTTCTGAGGTATCACTGTATGTCACGGTGGGAGGTTAGCCCACTGCCTGATGGTTGCAAAGCCTAGGGCCGTTACAGTTGGTATCAGAGCTCTGGTCAGCTCAAATCTTTGGGGTACAACTCGTTAGAACTGAACAAAAGACTCATCAGATGTAGGATTAGTAATGTCCTATAAAATAGAATTCTCATTAGAGATAGGATCAACAGTCTCCTAGAATGAGAAAACTCATTAGAGATGGGGGTAGTAATGCCCTAGAACGAGTTCAGAGTGAAAAGTCTATAATTAACGTACTTGTAATTATATATATAATTCGATTTTAGAAAATATGATTTTTTGAATACATGAAAGTTATATATTTTGAAAATATAATCAACTAATTGATTAGAAATTGTATTGTATGAATTTAAATTCATCTAATTAAATTATTAAACAATAAAAGAATGAAAATTAAATTGGTTGAATAAACGACTTTTAGATTCAATTCCTTTACGAGGACGAAAAGATTTTAAGTGAGGGAGATTGTAACAACCCGCAAATTCTGAACCAATTTAAAAATTTTATTTTAGAAAATTTTAATGAATTTTAAGAATATAAAATAATTTATTTAAGTAATAATGGGTAAAATTTATTTTATTTGAAGTTAAAACGAATAAATTTAATTTAATTATAAAACGAGCCTAAAATGGCGCGGTAGTTTGATAATTTAAATTTTAAACTTTGATTGAATGTACAGGATTCAAAATAAATCAGAATTGAGTGAAACAAGAAATATTTAAATCTGTTTAATAATATCTTTCAATGAATCTGAAAAATTGAAATTTCGTTTTAAAAATCAAAAGTTTGGGCTAGTTCAATTTTTAGAAAAGTCGCTGTAGAATTTATATATATATAATATATATGGCCCAAAAGGCTACTTTTCACATACGACTGAATTTGGACTCGAAACCACTTCCATTGAGTCCGGAATGATGTTTCTGCATTGAAAAACAGTAAACACTTATATATTTCGAGTTTCGGAAATTATTTGTTTAAAAATGTATTTTTAATATTAAATATATAGGCCTTGAAAATAGTCATTTTTCAAACGACTTCTGTTTTCGATGAAACCACTTTTGTTGGATCCGGAATGTCAAAATATTGTTAAGTTTAATTTTTCATAATTTTTTGAATTATTTTGTGGCCGTGGTAAAAAGATTTCTGTTTTGTCAATTTACATTAAATTTTAAAAGACTTGAAAAAGGCCATTTTTCAAAAAGTCTCAGAATTCGACGAAATAAATTTTGTTAGGACCGTATCGTCATAAGAAAGCCAAAAATAATTTTTCTGGATTTTTCTGAGTTAGTATATAGTCCCGGTAAAATTATTTGTATGGAAAAATTAAAAATAAATGACTTAAATTTTAAAATTGAAAAACGGAGGCCAAGTTGACAATTTGGGCTGATGAGACATATCCAGATGAGTTCGGAATGGGGGCTAAATGGTAGGAACGACAGTCGTTGGGCCTAAATCGGAGTTCGGACCAAAACGGGCTTTAACGGGCTAATTAAATAATAATTAAATAACCCTAATATTTTAATATAAAAGAAACGACGGGTTTCTTCTTCCTCTTCGTCACTTTCAGCCACATAAAACCCATTTGCCTTCGAATTTTCATTCTTCGATTTCTCACTCAATTCTCAACGAAAATTTTCATACGAATACACGTTTCGAAGAGATTTTCGTGCTCTTCAATCTCCGACAGGAATCACCACCTCTCATCGACCGTAGCCACCGCACCACTTCCGCAAAGTTCAGCCGAACGCAGGCCCACCGCGCCACCCACAAGCCGCCGCACCTCCTCCAACTCCCGGTGAAGATAGCCCTCTCGTAGCTCTCCAATCTGCCACAAACCGTTCGTAAAACCGTCGATCGTAGCTCGAGTTATCTCGATTCAAAGTTTTGAACTTTAGGTAATGTTTATTTCAGATTTTGTCATGCTTTGTAGCGTCGCTGTGTCAGTTGTTAAAGGCTGAATTTTGATTTTTCATACGAATTTGAATTTGAATCATTCTAGATCCGAAATCGCTTTGAATTCAAACACAAGACCTGATCAAAGTTGACAATTCATTTCAGATCCGGCCTAGGTGAGAATTTATTTTTAATTTAATTTAATTTATTATTTATTCTTGGTTATTAAAAATATTTATTGATAGATCTGTTATGTCGTGATATTTTAAATATGGATCTGAATCGTTCATACCGTATGATGTTAGATCTGCAAATCTAAATAGTAGATCTGAATTTATTGTTTAATTAGAATAAATTATTTGTTAATTTTATTGAATCATGCGTCGTTGATTTGTCATATGCCAACATAAACAGCACCCTGTATATTACTATGATGTGATTGTTAGATTTAGACCTGTTGGGTTATTTGAATGCTGTTGTTGTTCGGATGACATGAAATTTACATTTTATTATGCAAAATTAAAATAAGAATTTGCGATGACATGAAATTTACATTTTATTATGTAAATAAAGTATTTTCACCGCATGTATAAATTTACATTATTTTTAATGTAAATTAAATAGTAAATTTAACCGTAGGATGTCATTAATATTTTTAATGTCAATTTTAAAAAGAAATTTAACCGTACGATTAGTTGACATTATTTTTAATATTAATATATATGAGTTTCACCGTAGGAAGATTTACACTATTTTTTTTATGTAACAAAAAGAATGGACTTTACATTGTAATTAAAGAGTAAATTTTACATTGTAAAGAAAGAATGGATTTTATATTGAAAATTTGATGATGTAAATGAAAAGACGATCTTTTTGTATTGAAAATAGAAAAGACATTATATTTACATTGTAAAATATAAAAGTTGATGTCTTTACATTGTAAAACATAAAAAGTTGATATTTTTACATTGAAAATATAAAAGAAGATACTTTTACATTGTGAATAAAAAGTTGATGCTTTTACATTGTAAGTAAAAGAATGAAATTTTATGTTGTAAAATAAATTGCAACATCGCATGAATTATATAACATTTTGTTTTGTTATTTATGAATGAATTTACATCGCATGAATTATATAACCTTTTATTTTGTTATTTATGAATGAATTTGCATCGCATGAATTAAATAACATTTTATTATGTAATTTAAGAATGAATTTACACCGCATGAACAAAAGTTACATTTTTATATGTAATTTATATATAAATTTGCATCGTATGTTGAAAATTACATTTTTCTACGTAATTAAAATGTAAATTATCATTGCATGACGAAAATTACATTTTTCTATGTAGTTTATATATATATTAGAATGGCACGATTAAAATTACATTTTTATATGTAATTAAAAATGTGAATTCACACTGTATGATAAAAATTACATTTTCATATGTAATTTAGATATGAATAATAACAGTAGAATTAAAATTACATTTTTTGTAATTTAAAATGTGAATTTACACTGTATGATAAAAATTACATGAGACGACCCGAACTTCCCCGTGAAGGAAAGCCCGGATAGAATTGAGTACAAGACAAAATAGAACGCATACAGAAGAATATTTCATTGCTATTACAACAATTCCATCAGATACAAGAATATACAGAGTATAAATGAATAAATTACATTCGACAAATATCAGAGATTACAATAAGTTACATAGCAGCGGAAAAATATACAAAACACAACTGAAAGTGATACACGGATACAGAGCTTTCCGAGCATCGTTCCAGCTGTTAATCAGGACCCTGTGAATATAAATCTGCAAAACCAAAACTACTAGCTGCCCGTGTGGAAAATAGGGGCACCCAGAGTTTAGGTTAAAACAATAAACTCCAGGTCAGTCATGTGACTGGTGTGAGAACTAAAACAGTTATTAATATCGGTTTTAAAGTTAGGTAAATCAAGGGACCACGCCGTATAGCACGGAACGGGTTTCCTCCCAAGAATACCAGTGTATAGAACAAACAGCGCAATGCTAAATAAAGAAAAATGAAGCTGTTATAAGACCCAGGCCCCATCACACAATGCAACGCAAGCCGGAGGATAGGGTTCTCCCTTATAACAGCCAAAGCATGCTTGATACGTTTAAAACACATTATTTGATACTATTATAAGTGTATAGTGTCAAAACAATTTCAATCATAAGTATCAATCATAGGCGGCATGGGTACCATCTATCATGTCGCCATACTAGTTTTACAATTAAAATCGCAATATCACGTATTGGAAATTGGATTCCGTCATGAGCCGAGGCAAGGGGCAAGCTCCTCTCCGCGTTCGAGACACTCTAGCAAATGCCTCAGGACCCCACTATGATCCTTTGGAACCTCCAAGGCCGGTCCTCTCTTACTTTTGAGGATTAGTTATTCCTGAACACACGTTTCCCGGTCCTTACAGACCTATATCCGAGGCGCCTCGTATCCAACAACCACACAGGTGAAAAGTATATAAATGTCAGGGCTGGTAGGTCACTGACACCACCCTAGCTAGAAAGAAACGTCGTGCACTCCTTGGGTCCGTATCCCGTTTTTGACTCATACCGAGGTGTGAGGCTCGTGAATTCACGTTATACACAAAGCTATGCCACACAGGCCGTGCTTTGATCATCAACCACAAGACTTTGCTTTTCAACAGAAGCCTTGATCAATTGCCACTTACGCGTGCCACACTGGCAATTCACTCCATGCGATTGGTGTCCATCGATATACAACCTCTGAGCTCGTACGTCTCAGAGAAGGGCGTTAAGCAAGACAATAAATTCTCCGCCGCCAAACAGATGTATATTTAATAGAGATCAATCAACACAGAATAAAATCCAATGTCAGACACACAATCCATTTAGAAGTTCGTTCTGGGTCTCAACGAAACCGGAGGCACTTTCCTCGCATATCCATCCATCTCCAAGTACGTCTGGACGATCACCAACTGATTCCCTCATCTCGGGTGTACAGCCCAATCAAGATCATCAGTAATCACCCAAACGATGTGAAGACTTCCGGTCTTCAACCACCGTCTTCATCTTCGACATCTCGTCGAATCGGTTATTCAGAATGGGTATAAACCCGGCCTTTCTGAATAACCCACGTATATGATAAACAAATGTTACACAAACACAACAAACGCCTCATTCCAATTCAGAATATTCTTTTATTCACAAAATCACATTTTTAGGGAAAGGTTCCCATTAATTTTATCCAAGATAAATTCTTCTAAATTTATTCTTTAATCTTCCTTTGGATATCATTTCAAACTAGTCGGGATTAACGAACCACACCGAAGTAATTATTTATTTTATTTCCCAATCCCAACCTATATATCCCATGGAGAAAACTGGTAATACTCCACATCTAACACCACGGTGTCATTGGCAAAATTAATTACCATTTCACGTTCAAATCTAATTAAAGATTTAACTATCGCTTTGGGGCAAAACTGGTGGTACCCCATTCTCGATCACCTTTCAGATTTGATAATTTAAATTATCAATTCACATTTTAATCTAATTAAAGATTCATTAAAACTCCACTTAGTTTTAATCTTTTCAAAAATCAACATCCTGCCTTTAACTGGGTTAAAGAACCAATGTCATCTAAAACACGATTCACGACAAACCAAATCATATTTGATAATAAATACAAGGCTCTGAATAGAAAATATATCGGCTTATATTCAATATCAAATTCTGAAACCAACAAATATCGTATTGGAAATACCGATATAAAATATATCTTTCAAATTCCCATAACAATATATGTATAGTCACAAAATCCAACATCGAAATATTCCGAAGATAATTTCGATTCAACTCCAGCCCAATCCACGTATTGGAAATATTGATTATTTTTAAACTCACTTTCAAATTCAATTTATTTACTTCAAAAATAAATTGATTTCAATTCTAGTTCAAAACTAGTTCATTTCGATAAAGATCTATTTTTATCTTTTCAAATATGGAGTCTTTCATCCCGGTTCTTTCCAATTCATATATTATGATTTTACACAAATTATTGATATTTTTAATAATTTTATCAAGGCCCGTACAGTCGATTTCCAACAATGGCCATCGAACTGCACTTACAGCGACCTTTTTCGAATTTGATTTGGACATAATTCCAAATCCAACCGTTAGATTTCAAATTTCTAATATTCATTGGAAATCTCCTTTCGATACGAACCCAAGGGTTCCGGTTTTAGGAGAATCCGACGGTCGGATCTCCCGTAATGTCCGTTTGAAATAAATGGTCGAAATTCACGAACTGCCGCGGCGCGGCGCGTTCTATTCAGGCCATTATATATATAATATATATATATATTATATATATTTCGTCGATTTCCTTTTTTAAAACGTATTTTATAAATCGTTTTAAATTCGTTTCAAAAACATTTCAACGTTACTTTCAATTTCAAATCGATTTGATTTCAATTCAATTCGAATTCATTTCAAATTGATTTCAATTCAATTTCAGTTCGTTTTAAATTTCATTCAAAGCGATTTCAATTCGTTTTTAGTTCAATTTCAATTTAATTCAATTTCAATTCATTTCTATTTTATTCGAATTCAAATTCACTTTCTATTCAATTCAAATTCTAATTCGTTTTATATTCAATTCGAATCATTTTCTATTCAATTCGAATTCATTTCAAATATTATATTTTGAAATCACTTTTCAATATTCATTGTAAAACGAATAAAATCGATATAAATATCGTTCACGTCAAGATAGCGCATCTCTAATCCACACGGCTTTATATTTTTCAAAAACTTCTTTATTCTATTCAACAAAAGAATATTTATTCTATTCAACACATGAATCTATATTTCTTCCAACACACGACTATTTTTGTTATGTAAAATATTTTATAAAACTATGGTATCTATCATTTGATTTTAATTAGACTCCACCGTAAAGTAGTTCTAATTTTAAATATGATAAAGATGTAAATTTTATTGTATAAAATATTTTACTCAACACATGAATATTTTTATATTCAACACATGAATTTTCTTTTATAATATTCATCATTTTCCCCGATTGGAATGAGGCCCAATCAATCACCATATAATGTTAATTATATGGATTCCATACAACACATGTATATAATAGCATTGGAAAATAATCGATCGACATATTTAATCAATCAGGATGAGTGAACTTCAAATTTCATCCCAACACCCGTGTGGGGTTTCAAATCAACAAACACAGATTTTAATTGTGCAGTTGGGCGATGTGTAAAATTTATCGACCCAATCAATATCAGTCAAATCAGTGTATATAAACAAATCGGCCGATTTGTTTATAAATATTTATTTATTCACATTCACGTTAAAAATTATATTTTTAACGATAATCTAATTTATTTTAACACATGAATTTCTATTCATTTCATTCTTTAAATAAAATGATATTTTCTTTTTTCTAACTTATTTTAGAAAATTTCGGCGGCATAACGGCACGATACTAGAAACGGGACGAGGCCTAGCCTTATCCCCGGTCTAGTGAAGGCCCACGCCATTCACACATCAATCAAATCCATTCATTTCACCAAACAATTCAATTCAAATCAAATAATCTAACCAACTACACAACCAAACAATTTAACAAACAAGCCATCCATGGTCTGTGGATGACGGGTGTCGGGTGCTACTAAACACCGTCTGCATCCTAGTATATATATATAACTAGAAAAAGAAATTTAGAGTGAGAAGTTCTCACCAACTAGCTAATCCAATCATCTCGACTCTTCTTATGTAGAAAATCTTGTCGTTCTCGCCTTTTGTCACTTTCGTTGCCCGTAGCCACTACATGTATAAAAATCACATTTTTATTATCTACATTATATAAAAATCTTATCTTTATACCTTCTATAAGTTAAAAATCGGATTTTTATCCTCTCTATAATATAAAGATCATATTTTTATTTACTTCATATGTCAAAAACTGTAGAAGCTTTAAAACGGAGAAAACTCACTTTTTTTTTCTAACGCCCGGATTCGCTGTTTGGGTCCTAGACTTTGCAAACGAGCTTAAATCTTCACACCAACTTTTATTCTAGCACAAGCACGCCATTCTGAACAACTTTTTCCTAGTGGTCTTCTTGCCGAAAATGTGTCATTTCGCCGGAAATCACGAAAAGACAGCATTTTGACAGTGTTTGAACAGCAGACTTTGGACGCGTTTTCCCGATAACTCCGCAATGCAAAATAGGACTTATCATATACCAAATCGAAGAGAAAATCGTGCTCTTCGACTTTGGTCTTGAGGAACTTTGGCTAGAAATGCACGGTTTGGGAGTTATTCGCGAAATGGTGACAGGGTGTTATTTGCAAAACGGGATTTTTGGTGAAAATGGATTTTTGGGTGTAGCGGGGCCCACGGCCGGAGTTGGGTGGCCAGCGGGCGGTGGCGGGCCTGATTGGGCGTGGGGAGGTGGCTAAGGGGTGGCGGCGGTGGTGAAGGGGCCCACGGTGGTGGTGGTTGGTGGTTGGGGCCTAGGGTTGCAAATTGGAGAGAGAGAGGAGGAGGAGGAAGAGGAGGAGGAGGAGGTGGTGCGGGCGGGCGGCCGGCGGTGGGCGGTGGAGGGCGGTGGTGGCTGGTGGAGGAGGGGGCAGCGGCAAAGAGGGTGGAGCTCCCCATTAAAGAGGAAAAAGAAGAAAGGAGAGGAAGAGAGAAAGTGAGAAAGAAAAGGAAGGAAAAGTGATTATATGCTAGTTTCTCGCGTATCGCCCGAACGCTAACGATCTCCAATCGCCGCGGATTTCGAACACGAGATAGTAGACGTGAAGACGAGTCCAACGAAACAAGTTTCGTCGAATTCCGAGTTCGTTTGACCGTCCGTTAAAAATCACAAAAATGCTCAGATAAGCTCTAAAAATGCGATTTTGGCGCACCTTTTCTTCTCGCACGCTCACATGCTAACTCAAAAAATCAAGCCCTCTTGGATTTAACCATTATTAGATGATACGAATCTAGAAAAAAAAAGTAGAATTGAATTCCGAGGTCGTATCAATAATGTTTCTTTGTAAAATGACTACCCGCTTTACCCTGAACTGTTTCAGCTCGCACGGCCACATACTAACTCCGTTCGACGCGCCATTTGGAACTCAACAATGATTTGTCATTATGAATCCATAAAAATTTATCTCGTCGAATTCTGAGCTCGTATGCAAAATTTCACTTTTTAAGGGCTATGTATTGTTAACCGAACAACACCAGCCCATAGCCACTATTCCGGAAATCGGAATAAATCGAAGCTTATACTTTTCGGAGTTCTAAACGGCATTTTGAACTCAATGGAAGTGGTTTCGAGTCCAAATTCATCCGTATGCAAAATTTGACTTTTTGGGCCATGTATAATTTACAAAGCGACTATTTTGAATTTTCAACTGGGCATAACTTTTGATTCCCGCTATGAAATTTCGATTTTTCGGATTCGTTGGAAAGATATCCTCAAATAGATCCTATTATTTTTGGTTTCACTAAAATCCGGATTGTTTTGCACCCGGTACGCTCATTTGAAGTTTGAAATCGAATTATCGAACTACCGCACTATTTTCAATTCTATTTATAATTATATATAAATATTTATATTCTAACGACGACGCGTATAAATATATACGTCGAATTCTATTCAAAATAAATTTCTCGTCGATATTATTTAAAATAATTCATTTTAAATGATCAAAATTCGCTAAAATTGCCAAAACAAAATTTTTAAACTGGCTCAGAATTTCCGGGTTATTACAATACATTTTCATATGTAATTTAGATATGAATAATAACGGTAGAACTAAAATTACATTTTTATATGTAATTAAAAATGTGAATTTATACTGTATGATAAAAATTGCATTTTTAGATTTAACTTAAATATGAATTTATGTCGTATGATAGAAATTACATTTTTTTTCTATGTAATTAAAATATGAATTTCCATCGCATAATAAAAATTACATTTTTCTATGTAATTTAGATGTGAATTAGAACGGTGAAATAAAAATGACATTTTTCTATGTAATTTATATGAGTTATAACGATATGATAAAAATTACATTAAAAGAACGGTGAAAAGGGTCGTTTTTGTCGCTTCTTCTTTTTAACATTAAAAGAACCTTTTTATGTAATTAGAACGGTGAAAAGGGTCATTTTTGTCGCTTCTTCTTTTTAACATTAAAAGAACCTTTTTATGTCATGTTTCTTTTTAGCATTAAAAGAAGCATTTTTGTTGTTTTTCTTTTTAGGAATAAAAAGAACATTTTGCTTTCATTTCTTTATGAATATTTTATCGTCATTTTGAATGCGGTAAAAATAGAATTGTTAATGTTGAATATTTTATCGTCATTTTGAATGCGGTGAAAATAGAATGGTTAATGTTGTCAATTTTATCGACATTTTTGGTGCGATAAAAATAGACAATTTTAGTGATTCATTTTTTATCGACATTTTTGGTGCGATAAAAATAGACAATGTTAGTGACTCATTTTTATCGACATTTTTGATGCGATAAAAAGAATATATTTTTGTGTTACATTTTGTTGTCTTTCTAGAGACAATAAAAAGAATAAAATTAAAGAATTACATTTTTATGTAGAATTGCTTTCATTGAAAAGAATAAAAATCGAAGATGAGATTTTTAATGTTAATAATAAACAATGAAAAAGTGAACATTTACATTTTGATGTAAATAAACAATAAAAATAAATTACATTCAAAATGTAAGTTAGAATAAAAAGGACATTTTGTTAGAAAATGTAAATTAGAATAAAAAGTATAGAAATAAAGATCACATTTTTATTGACCTTTTATATGCAATAAAAAAAATAGAAATAAAGGTGACATTTTTATCGTCGTGTTACATATTGTGTATTACACTGCCATAGACAAGTAACCTGACTTGTTTATGTGATTGGGTCGATTATTTTTACACATCGCCCAAGTGCACAAATAAATTTATTATTTGTTTGTTGGATGAAACCCCACACGGGTGTTGGGATGAAAATTAACATACACTAATCCCAATATTTAGTTGTATGTTGATCGTTAGATCGACAGGCTGCGATGAGCGTTATTATTTAATTTTAACGCTTACACAGTTGGAATTTACACTTTGGATGTAAATGGATGACTTGATGATTATGCTGTTATTGATATGTGTGAAATCCATATAATCTAAATTATATGGTAAGTGTTTGAGTCGCTTTCCGATTCAGGTGTTCTTTTAAATAAGATTATTCTTTCATTAGAAATTCTTTTTATATAAAGGATATATTTTCATAAATATTTTTTTATTAAATATGTTAAAACAAAGAATATTTGTAAAAGATAAAAATCTTTTATGTAAAGAATATTTTTAATGATTATTTCTAAAATATGTTTTCTTATAATAATGAATTAATATTTAAAGGGAAATCCTTTAATTAAGATTATTAGAATTTGCAATTATATTTCATGATATGAGATACATTGAGATGTGAAGTGGATTTATCGTGGACGGTGTTTTTAAATGACAATTGTCCTTTAATCCAATTTACATCGAAATTATTATTTGGAATTATAAATCTATTTTATAGATTTAAAAAGGCATTTTCTAAAAATCTAGTTTTCCAATTTAATAAAATTAATTGGAATTAAGTGGAAATTCGATTGGTAATAATCGAGATGGGCTTCTGTAATAGAACACCGATATTATATATGGAATTTAAGAGGCTTTGCCGTTATTCCATGTATATTTTTAGTCCGATACAGAAATTCACATCGATTATGTATTGATTGATTTCTATGGAATTCCATATTTTGGAAATTGATTTGTGGGTTTATCGTGAACTGTGTTTTAAATGACACAAGTTCTTTAACCCGTTTAAAAGAAGATTTATTCCTTAAAATAAATAATCTTGTAATAATGATTTTTGATATTAAATCAAATTTAGAATTTTAATAGATCTTTTAAGGAAGATTTAAGATTTAATTTATTAATTTATCTTTGATAAAATTAATGAGAATCTTTTAATATGAATATCTTATTAAAAGAATATTCGGGGTCGGAATGTGACAATGTGTGATTTTCCAATATTTGATTTTTAATCACAAAATTTGCGAGTTATTCAGAAAGACCGGGTTTAACCCATTCTGAATAATCATCACGACGATCAAGAGTCGAAGAAGAAGACGGCGGCTGAAGACCGAAGGTTTTCACATCGTTGGGATGATGATGACTGGTATCTTGAATTGGGATTGGCCTTCCAAGGCAAGATATTTGGTAATGATCGTCCAAACGTATTTGGAGATCGACGGACACGTTGTTTCGCTCAGACCCAGAGCGGACTTGTAAATGGATTGCGTGTCTGACATTGTATTCTTTTCTACTGTATTTGTTGAACGCTACTGATTATATATTTCTGTTTGGTGGTGAGAATTTATTCTTCACTTAACACCCTTCTCTAAGACGTATGAGCTTGGAGGTTATATATATTGGTAGATGATCAATGATATGGTAGGGTCTGACAATGTGGCATGCTAAGATGCAAATGATCAAGGCTTTTGTTGAAAAGCAGGCCTTGTGGTTGATGATCAAAGCATAGCCTATTTAGGCATAGCTTTGTGTATATCGTGACTTCGCGAGCCTCACAGCCCAGTAGAGTCTAAAACGGGAGAAGGGAACGCAGGGAGTGCACACGTTTCTTTCTAGCCCGAAGTGGTGTCATGGTATGGAGCCCAGACATTTACTTATGTGGTTGTTGGATTTTTATAGGCCTCGGATTTATGCGGTCGCCCTCGGCCGTATTATAGGCTCAATAGGACCGGGGAGCGTGTGTTCAGGAATAACTAATCCACTAAAGCAGTTGTGGACCGGCCTTGCAGGATCCAAGGGTTCGCCAGCGTCCGAATCCTGGGACATTGCTAGAGTGTCTCTAATCGGTAAGGACTTCCTCCCTAGGCTTGACTCATGATGGAAACCCAATTCCCAATACGCCCCTTTATGGTTTTGATTGTATTACTAGTACGGCGACATAGTAGATGGTAGCTATGCCGTCTAGGATTGATATTATGATTGAAATGTTTTAATTAAAATATATACACACTAATAATAATATCGTATTTTGCGTATTTATCATTTCTTGACCATTATGAGGTAAAACCCTATCCTCTGGTGTGCGTTGCATTGTGTGATGGGACCTGGGTCTTATAATGGTTTCATTTTTCTAAAAAGCATTGCGTTATTTGATGATTTACTTTAGTTATGCACTGGCAATCCAATGGAGTAAACCCGTTCCGCGTTAGCGGCGTGGTCCTGGGATTAGCCTTCTATTTAGATAATTTAGGTTAAGAATTCTCACACCAGTCCCACGACTGACCTGTAGTTTGTTTCACTTTGCAAACTCGGGTGCCCTCTTTCCACACGGGCAGTCGAGTAGCTCATTTGGCAGATATATTAAGCAAAGATCCTGGATTGAAGACTGAAGCTGTGGCCAAAATGTTGATAGCCTTCCACTGAGGTTAGCTCCGCTGAAATGTATTAATTTTTGTAATTTATCTTCCGCTGTAATATTATCCAATGTACTCTGATATATATTCTGTACTCTGATGTAACATTTATTATGATGTTATAAAAGTCTTTTGTATTTGTTCTGATGTGTTGTATGCCCAAAGTTGATGTATCCGCAGATTTCCAATCTTTGGTTCAGACCTGTGTGGTTTATGGTCGATCCAGAGGGTGGGGATTTCCGGGTTATCACAGTTGGTATCAGAGCCAGGTTAGAGAATGTGATAGGGGGTTCTCGCTTGGTTGTTTGGTGGCGAGCAGGAGACTCTTACCCCTGCACATCCCAATGGGAAGATTGGGTTGGTTGTTGCAGTCGAGAGGCTGGCCGTAAAATCTGTTCTGATGTATCACTGTATGTCACGGTGGGAGGTTAGCCCACTGCCTGATGGTTGCAAAGCCTAGGGCCGTTACAGTTGGTATCAGAGCTCTGGTTAGCTCAAATCTTTGGGGTACAACTCGTTAGAACTGAACAAAAGACTCATCAGAGGTAGGATTAGTAATGTCCTATAAAACATAATTCTCATTAGAGATAGGATCAGCAGTCTCCTAGAATGAGAAAACCCATTAGAGATGGGGTTAGTAATGCCCTAGAATGAGTTCAGAGTGAAAAGTCTATAATTAACGTACTTGTAATTATATATAAAATTCGATTTTAGAAAATATGATTTTTTGAATAGATGAAAGTTATATATTTTGAAAATATAATCAACTAATTGTTTAGAAATTGTATTGTGTGAATTTAAATTCATATAATTAAATTATTAAATAATAAAAGAATGAAAATTAAATTGGTTGAATAAACGACTTTTAGCTTCATTTCCTTTTCGAGGACGAAAAAATTTTAAGTGGGGGAGATTGTAACAACCCGCAAATTCTGAGCCAATTTAACAATTTTATTTTAGAAAATTTTAATGAATTTTAAGAATATAAAATAATTTATTTAAGTAATAATGGGTAAAATTTATTTTAATTGACGTTAAAACGAATAAATTTAATTTAGTTATAAAACGAGCCTGAAATGGCGCGGTAGTTTGATAATTTGAATTTTAAACTTTGATTGAATGTACAGGATTCAAAATAAATCAGAATTGAGTGAAACAAGAAATATTTAAATCTGTTTAATCATATCTTTCTAACGAATCTGAAAAATTGAAATTTCGTTTTAAAAATTAAAAGTTAGGGCTAGTTCAATTTTTAGAAAAGTCGCTGTAGAATTTATAAATATATATATATATATATATATATATATATATATATATATATATATATATATATATATATATAATATATGGCCCAAAAGGCTACTTTTCACATACGAATGAATTTGGACTCGAAAATAGTCATTTTTCAAGCGACCTCTGTTTTCGATGAAACCACTTTTTTTGGATCCGGAATGTTAAAATATTGTTAAGTTAATTTTTCATAATTTTTGGAATTATTTTGTGGCCGTGGTAAAAAGATTTCTGTTTTGTCAATTTACATTAAATTTTAAACGACTTGAAAACGGCCATTTTTCAAAAAGTCTCAGAATTCGACGAAATAAATTTTGTTAGGACCGTATCGTCATCAGAAAGCCAAAAATAATTTTTTTGGATTTTTCTGAGTTAGTATGTAGTCCCGGTAAAATTATTTGTACGGAAAAATTAGAAATAAATGACTTAAATTTTAAAACTGAAAAACGGAGACCAAGATAACAATTTGGGCTGATGAGACATATCCAGATGAGTTCGGAATAGGGGCTAAATGGTAGGAACGACAGTCGTTGGGCCTAAATCGGAGTTCGGACCAAAACGGGCTTTAACGGGCTAATTAAATAATAATTAAATAACCCTAATATTTTAATATAAAAGAAACGACGGGTTTCTTCTTCCTCTCCGTCACTTTCAGCCGCATAGAACCCATTAACCTTCGAATTTTCATTCTTCGATTTCTCACTCAATTCTCAACGAAAATTTTCGTACGAGTACACGTTTCGAAGAGATTTTCGTGCTCTTCAATCTCCGACAAGAATCGCCACCTCTTATCGACCGTAGCCACCGCACCACCTCCGCGAAGTTCGGCCGAACGCAGGCCCACCGCGCCACCCACAAGCCGCCGCACCTCCTCCAACTCCCGGTGAAGATAGCCCTCTCGTAGCTATCCAATCTCCCGCAAACCGTTCGTAAAACCGTCGATCGTAGCTCGAGTTATCTCGATTCAAAGTTTTGAACTTTAGGTAATGTTTTTCAGATTTTGTCACGCTTTGTAGCGTCGCTGTGTCAGTTGTTAAAGGCTGAATTTTGATTTTTCATACGAATTTGAATTTGAATCATTCCAGATCCGAAATCGCTTTGAATTCAAACACAAGACCTGATCAAAGTTGACAATTCATTTCAAATCCGGCCTAGGTGAGAATTTATTTTTAATTTAATTTAATTTATTATTAATTCTTGGTTATTAAAAATATTTATTGATAGATCTGTTATGTCGTGATATTTTAAATATGGATCTGAATCGTTCATACCGTATGATGTTAGATCTGCAAATCTAAATAGTAGATCTGAATTTATTGTTTAATTAGAATAAATTATTTGTTAATTTTATTGAATCATGCCTCGTTGATTTGTCATATGCCAACATAAACAGCACCCTGTATATTACTATGATGTGAATTGTTTGATTTGAACCTGTTGGGTTATTTGAATGCTGTTGTTGCTTGGATGACATGAAATTTACATTTTATTATGTAAAATTAAAATAAGAATTTGCGATGACATGAAATTTACATTTTACTATGTAAATAAAGTATTTTCACCGCATGTATAAATTTACATTATTTTTAATGTAAATTAAATAGTAAATTTAACCGTAGGATGTCATTAACATTTTTAATGTCAATTTTAAAAGAAATTTAACCGTAGGATTAGTTGACATTATTTTTAATATTAATATATATGAATTTCACCGTAGGAAGATTTACACTATTTTTTTTATGTAATAAAAAGAATGGACTTTACATTGTAATTAAGGAGTAAATTTTACATTGTAAAGAAAGAACGGATTTTATATTGAAAATTTGATGATGTAAATGAAAAGACGATCCTTTTGTATTGAAAATAGAAAAGACATTATATTTACATTGTAAAATATAAAAGTTGATGTCTTTACATTGTAAAACATAAAAAGTTGATATTTTTACATTGAAAATATAAAAGTAGATACTTTTACATTGTGAATAAAAAGTTGATGTTTTATATTGTAAGTAAAAGAATGAAATTTTATGTTGTAAAATAAATTGCAACATCGCATGAATTATATAACATTTTGTTTTGTTATTTATGAATGAATTTACATCGCATGAATTATATAAAAGTTTTAAAATAAAATTAATATATTGATAAATTGATTCATTAATAATAAGTTGATTTATTAATAATATATTGATAATAAAAGAATGTTTCCAGTTTGAATTGTATAAGAGAAATTGTAAAGAGATAGAGTGTCAGCGGTATACAACGCACATTTTAACTAGCAGTTAACGAAAATTAATGATGACATTAATAACCAAATAAATCATGCATCTGCATGCTCACAATTTTTTTTTCTTTTCTTTTCTCTACATTCATGCATCCTAGTTCACATTACCTATGCATTCAATTATTTCTTTTCCTACATTTTATTTATATCTACATCCCTTTAAATCTCCTTTCTCCATTTTGTTACATATATATATATGTATTCCCTTATCTTTTATATCATGTTGTTTATTTTTAAAAAGCATATAAAAAATATAGTAAAACTTTTAACATTATTTATATAATAACACATGATATAAAATGTGTTTGAAATTTTAAAAGTCACATATATTCTAGCATTTAACATTAAACAATAAATTATCCATTCATCTCTTTCCTCCACTTCATTAATTTATTTCCTTACTTCTACATTCATGCATCTTATTTCATTTGCATGTTCTCGTTCCTTATATTTCCATTCCCTTATTTTCCTTTTCCCATTATTATTATTTATTCTTACAAAAGCAAACAATTTCCACATGTATATATATATTATTCCCTTATATATATATATATATTGTTTACATTATTTATGTGCATTTCTAGTCATTTTTGTTGTCTTATTCTTGTATGTCCAATTGAATATGTTCCTTAAATTCTATAATTTTAATGTTATATATTTTGAAATCTTAAATTCACAATCTTTGTCACAATTAGCATTAAATCATGCATTAATTACATTTCCATTATTCCCTTTCCTTATGTAATTTTCTTTTGAATTTTTAAATTAGAAATAAATGCTAATTAGATTGACATGTCATGTGTAGTCGGCAAATTTATTTCGTTTATAATGTACTACATATGTATAGACATAAGTGTGGGATAATATAAAATATATAACCAAATAAAATATATATCTATACCTTAAAATTTACAGAACCTAAACCCTAATAAAACAGAGCCGCCGCCCCTTATCTCTAATGGCTGAAATGCAGCCATCTTCTTCCACTTCTATCTCCTCAATTTCCCAATGATTTTCAGAAAACCAAACACCAAATCGAAGAGCTTTTCATGCTCTATATAATCAACGGCTACGATGGATTTTAGCGACCGGGATTTCACGAAATTGGCATCCAAACCTTCAGACTTTGGGCGCAGGAGGAAGAGAAAGCGAAGCTTTTGGGTTCGGTTTCACAGAGGATACGAGGAAGAAGAAGGCTTGATTTTCCTTAAGCAAAGTAATTAAAACATTAATTAATTAATTATTAATATACGTTAATTATTCAATGTTAAAACAGCCGTAACTTCTACAAACAGAGATGAAATCGAACCTAACGAAAAGCATTGGAATCGTATATCCAAGGTCTACATGATGGTACAGACTAGGACTGAACAGAGCAAATCAAAGTTCAAGGAAAATTCAGATCTGAATTGTTTGGTGAGATTTCTCTTTTTAAATTTAAAATAAGAATTATATACATATTATAATGATTCTGATTATAATATATTATGCGTTGTTCGAAATTTAGATTGGTTTTGATCTTTGTTGATTATTGTTTGTGATAAATTGTGGTGATGATTATTTGTTGAATGATATGTTCTTGTTTGAATAAAAATCTAATCTTGAATTTGTTAGACCATGTGTGTCAACATAAAAATGTCACCTTGTTATAATTTGTCATGTTGGAAACAAAAATAACACTTTTAGTTAGGATATTTTTGTGTTAACAAAAATAACACTTTTAGTAGAAATATTAACATTAGGAATGTTAGGCCAATATAAAATTCATCATTCTTGCTAAGAAAAGTTATGTTACAACAAAATTGGCATTTTTGTCATACATGTGCTATTAGAACAAAAATTGGCATTTCAGTCATACATGTGCCATTAGAAGGGAATTGGCATTTTGTCATACATATGTTATTAGAATGAAATTGTCGTTTACGTTAAAATTGAAAATTGTCATTTACGTTAAAATTGAAATTTGTCACTTATGTTAAAATTGAAATTGTTATTTATGTTAAATGAATTTGTCATTCATGTTGAGATGAATGTATCCTTCCTGTTAAAATATTGTAATGTCATTTAAGATGTCATTAAATTAGAATGGTGTTAAATTAGAATGTCATTAAATTAGAATGGCATTAAATTAGGATGTCATTAAATTAGAATGGCATTAAATTAGGAAGTCATTAAATTAGAATGTCATTAGAATTCATAGAAATATGTGAATATATAAAATTTACTTTTATAGGTCATTAGAGTACACAGAAAATTGATTACAAATAAATGACCATTTATTTGACATTTGAATAACATATAAAGTTGATTACACATAAATGACCATTTATTTGTCATTTAAAATTGGTTACAAATAAAAATTCATGTATTTGACATTAGAATTCATAGGAAAATATTTACGTATAAAATATTATTTTATGTGATATTAGAATTGAAAATTTCATTTTTATTTGATGTAATCAAAGAATGAAATCAAAGAATACATTTTTATATTAAGTAAAAAATTACATTTTCTTTACAATGAGAAATGGATTTATAATTGCTTGGCGAATGAAAAGATTACTTTTTACACAATGTAAAGGAATTACATTTTTACACAAAATGAAAAGATTTCATTTATATACTACATAAAAAGGATTTCATTTTGTACAATATGATTAGAATTTACGTTTTTCAATGTAAATAAAAGGAATTAAAGAATTTACATTTTTCTATATAAATAAAAGTATTTAAAGAATTTACATTTTCAATGTAAATAAAGGAAATAAAGGAACATACATTTTATATGTAAATAAAAAGTTCTAATAAGAATTTAAATTTTATAGGTAAATGAAAGATTAAATAGAAATTTACATTTTATATGTAAATAAAGGATGAAATAAAAGGTTACATTTTTATATGTAAATAAAATGTGGAATAGACATTTACTTTTTCAATATAAATAAAGAATGATTAGAAATGTACATTTTCCAATGTAAGTAGGATATGAAACAAAAGTTACATTTTCAATATAATAATATATTGAAATAAAAGTTTACATTTCCAATGAAATTAAACATTGAAATAGAAAGTTACATTTTCAATGTAAATATATATTGAAATAAGAGAAAATGTTAATATAGAATAATATTCTTTTATATAATATTAGAATGCATAGAAGATGTTAACATAGAATAATACTCTTTTATATAATATTAGAATGCATAGAAGATGTTAACATAGAATAATATTCTTTTATATAATATTAGAATGCATAGAAGATGTTAACATAGAATAATATTCTTTTATATAATATTAGAATGCATAGAAAAGGTTAACATAGAAAATTATTAACATATAAAATATACTTTTATATTCCATTAGAGTTTATGGAAAAATGATAACTTATAAAATATACCTTTATATGTCATTAGAATCCATAGAAAATGATACATAGAAATTATTCTTTTTATATGCAAACAAACATAGAAAGAGAATTATACATTTTATTTGCATTTTTAGATGCAAATAAAACATAGAAAAAGAATTATACTTTTTAATGTGTGTAACGACCCGGAAAATCTGAACCAATTTAAAATTTTTAAATTGGCTAAAATAATGGATTTTAAATATTTAAAATAAATATTTTAAATAATAGCAATGAAAAGTGAGTTTGAATCGACGTTTGAAAACGAGCATAATTAATTCTAATTATAAACAAGGCCTGAAAAGGCGTTGCAGTTTCAAAAATGGAATCCAAACTTTGTCGGACTGTACCGGGTGCAAAACAAAACGGATTTGAGTGAAACCAAAAATATTTAAATCTATTAGTGATTACCTTTCTAATGAATGTGAAAAATCAAAGTTTCATAGCGGGATGCAAAAGTTATGGCCAAATGAATTTTCAGAAAGGTCGCTATGGAATTTATATAGCCCGTGAAAATGGCCATTTTGCATACGACCTCGGAATTCGACGAAACCACTTTTGTTGGATCCGGGATGTGAAGTTATTGCTAGGTTTCAAATTTCATAATTTTTGAAGCTAGTATGTGAGCGTGGTAAAGGAAAACGTGTTTTGGTCAATTATAGTTAAATGGGATCGAGCAGAAATGGGCCTTTTTGCAAACGGTCTCAGAATTCGTCGAAACTAGTTTTATTGGGACCATATCGTCAAAACATAGCCAAATTTATTTTTCTGGAATTTTTCAAATCAGTTTGTGGCCTTGGCAAATTGAAATGTATGTTCGAATCAAATATTGAATGTTTTTATATTTTAATTTGAAGGAAATCTGACTGAAACAGTCGAATGGGTCTATGAAACATATCCCATTGTGCTTGGAATGGGGGTAAAACGCTAGGGACGATAGTCGTTGGGTTTGGATTGGAGGTCGTGTCAGAAAACCCCTTTTTAAAACCATCGGCCAATAGAACTATTTCTTCATAATTTAAAAATAAAAATAAAATCAAAAAACCCCTCGTCTCCTTCACGATCGACGGCGGAAATTGGTCAAAACTTCCCGCTTTGATTTCTCTTCCGTTTCTCCACGAAATCGAGCGCTCCTTAACTCATTTTGAAGCACCTGATCCCCTCTTCAAATCTATACCTGAATCACCTTTCCCCGTTCAGTATTTGGCAAGATCCAGGTCCTCCAAGTAGCTGCGTTTCGAGCTCCGCCCAGCCCAGTAGCCGCCGTCAAGCTCCACGTCAGCACCGCCGCTTGGAAGCCCTCTCGACCCCCTACCACGTGGCACGACCTGATTCTGTCCTCGTGCAAAGATCTGCGAGCAAATTCCAAACCTAGTTTTGAACATCAAAGAAGGTATGCGGCCTTGATTATTTTTAACTGAAAATAACACTCTAAAGCGTTGCAAACTTGTAAAAATCATATCTTTTTGTTGTATTATCGAAATTCAGTGAAACAAGAGATAGTGGACTCGTGTGAACGTCTTCTACCTTCCAGAAGAGACCGCATATTTTTCTGAGCCTTCTGCTATTTTTGGTGGAGTGGAACCCAATGTGAGATTTCTAATTTATAAACGATATGGAAAACGACGATGTATAAATTATATGATCGATGTATGAGTTATATAAGCATTGTACACCTCTTGTATAAGCGTTGTATAAGTTGTACGTTCGATGTATAAGTTGTATATGCGTTGTAAAAATTATATATGTGTTGAAATAGAAGTGAATTGCTATATATATATATATATACGCCCCTCGTCCACAAACCATGGACGATATTTATTGGTTGTGATTGGTGTGAAAATTGATTGATAACGAATGGTTGATTGGAATTGTTTGTGGTTGATATTGATTGATTGTGGTTGAAAAATACCCGTTTGTGGTTGAGAAATATTTGGTTGAAACCACATAGAATTAGTTTGTGGAAATGAAATAAATATACATGCCGCCTGCGTGCGAACTAGATGCATGATTCCCCATTGTCAAAAACCGCGAGGTTTTAAGGTAGAGCGAGGAGCCGTACTAGGGACGGTCCCGGTTTTAACTACCCTGCCGTTATGCTGCCGAAATTTTGAATAATATTCATGTGTTAGAATTATTTTCATTTGTTGAAACTATATTTATTCGTTGAATAGAAAGCCTTCATGTGTTGAGTCGATATTCATTCGTTGGATAGAAATTCTTGTGTTGAATGGTATTCGTGTTTTAAATATAAAAATCACATTTTTATCTATATATACAAACTATAGAAAACCTTCATGTGTTGAATCGATATTCATTCATTGAATTAAAATTCATGTAATGAATGGTATTCGTGTTTTAAATATAAAAATCACATTTTTATCTAAATATACAAACTATAGAAAACCTTCATGTGTTGAATCGATATTCATTCATTGAACTGAAATTCATGTGTTGAATGGTATTCGTGTTTTAAATATAAAAATCACATTTTTATCTATATATACAAACTATAGAAAACCTTCATGTGTTGAATTGAAATCATTCGTTGAATTGAAATTCATGTGTTGAATGGTATTCGTGTTTTAAATATAAAAATCACATTTTTATATATATATATATATACAAACTATAGAAAACCTTCATGTGTTGAATCGATATTCATTCGTTGAATTGAAATTCATGTGTTGAATGATATTCGTGTTTTAAATATAAAAATCACATTTTTATCTATATATACAAACTATAGAAAACCTTCATGTGTTGAATTGATATTCATTCGTTGAATTGAAATTCATGTGTTGAATGGTATTCATATTTTGAAAGAAATTGTTTTATAATAAAAATCCCGTTTTTAACATCAATATGAAATGTATAAAATCATCTTGTTTTGAAATAAATTGTTTTATAATAAAAATCCTATTTTTATCGACTATATTAACTATACAAAATAATAGTGTTTAGAAATGAATTGTTTCACAATAAAAATCACATTTTTATTATATAAATGAATTGTTAAAAATAGTGAAGTGTTGAAATAGAAGACAGTTGGATAAAAATATCATTTTTATCAAATGTATGAAAAGAATATAGTTTTGAAATCGAAGAATCGATATATATATATATATATATATATATATATATATATATATATATATATATATATATATATATATATATATATATAAAATCGAAATAAATCGAATAACGACGCTGCAGTTCGTATTTTGAAACCGTGATTTCAAACGATTATACCGGGAGATCCGACCATCGGATTTTCCCGAAACCGCAACCGTTGGGTTCGCTTTAGAAATATCTTTCCAACGGCACCAACTTTGTAAAAATCCAACGGTTGGATTGTCTGGAATGTTTAATTCAAATCTGAAGAAAAACAGCGCCAGAATAGATTATATTTATATATATAAATATAATTATATTTAATCGAATAATGACGCTGCAGTTCATATTTTGAAATCGAAACTTCAAACGATTATACCGGGAGATCCGACCGTCGGATTTTCCCGAAACTGGAACCGTTGGATTCGTTTTGAAAAGATCTCTCTAATAATGTAAATTTTGTGAAGATCCAACGGCTAGATTTTCAGATATGTGTAAATCAAATCTGGAGAAAAACAGCGCCATGACCGCGTTATGGCCAGAAGCGTCGTTTTGAATAAATTGGCTATTTTAAAATAAATAAAAATAGCGATAAATCGTTATAAAATATTATAAACGATATGGATGTGAAATTTAGAAATTAACTAAAGGTTGGCTAAGTCGAATGGTTTCTTGGGTATTGATCTGATGTTGGTTTCGGCCTTCGGGGTTAATATTTGGGAAATCGCTCTCTTACTGATTGACGGTTAGTGACTAATAAATTGAAATGATGCGTGTGTATGTTAGTGTTGCACTTGTTTATTATATACGTGAGTTGCTCAGAAGGACCGGGTTCATCCCATTCTGAATAACTGAATCGACGATAAGAAATCGAAGATGAAGACGATGGTCGAAGACCGGAGATCTTCACCTCATTTGGATGGTAACCGAGGTCCTGATTGGGAGGCATCCCGAAATATGGATATTAAATAATAGAAATACAATAATATCAGAGATTTAATTACATTAAATAAGCAGCGGAAAAATAATACAAAATTACAACTGAAAGGAATACACGGGTACAGAGCTTTCCGAGTACCGCTTCAACTATAAACCAGGATCCTTTAAATATATCTGCAAAAAGCTACTTGACTGCCCGTGTGGAAAATATGGGCACCCGAGTTTGCCAGTGAAACAAACTACAGATCAGTCATGGGACTGGTATGGGAAATCTTAACTTAACTAATCTAATAATAAGGCGAATCACAGGACTAGGCCGCTAACGCGGAACGGGTTTACTCCATTGGATTGCCAGTGCATGAAATAAAGTAAAACGTTAAACAACGCAATGATCTTTAGAAAAATGAAACCATTATAAGACTCAAGTCCCATCACACAATGCAACGCAAACCGGAGGACAGAGTTTTACCTTATAATGGTCAAAAATGCTTAATACGACAAAAACGGATTTTGTAATGACCCAGATTTTGAGCGACTTTGGTTATCGACATAAGCTCGATGTCGATAACCAAAACATCGAAAAATCCTAGTAATTAGTGAAAGAAATTAGAGGGTGTGGAAAGATAAGATAGAAACTTAGAATAGAAGAAGAAGAAGAACACAACTTCAGAGTAACATGAATCTCACAGCGGAACGAATAACATATAATAGATAACATATCCTTGAAATAAATCATTATATGTATACAATACATTATCAGAGTACAATACTTACAACACAGCGGAAATAAACTATAGCTATATGATCCTGAAGCCTCCTGCTCCAGCTCTTCCAGTATATCTGTAAATCCCGACTACTTGACTGCCCATACAAATTTAGGCACCCAAGAGTTTAGGGAAAACAACAAAGTAAACTCCGGGTCAGTCATGGGACTGGTATGAGTAAAACCGTTTAAAAACAGTTCGAACAAGTAAATGATATCTCATAAGACCACGCCGCATAACAGAACAGGTTTTTCCTTTATGAGAATCCAAAATACCTTTATATCAAAAACCTTTTTATATTATAATAATGTCTATCAACCACAGTATATATAATCATCTAGCAGAAACACTTTCATCTCACGTTCTACATATATAGTATACAATCAAAACCGCAAGCACGTATTTGGTAATGGATTTCCAACTATGACAAGGTATGGAACCACCTTTCGCTAGTGTACCTCTAGAGAGGAATACACTGGGTTCAACAAGAACATCTTGCAACCCGGCCACACATGACCGATCACTCATTTCGCTTGAGTGTATCGAATGTATATCACCAACGGTTGGGATCAGCAACCGTTTCCCGAATGGGACAGCATCAACAATAGATTTTAGAAGTAAATGAAGCTCTATATCAGGTGATTATACACCCTACTTCGGTGCGACCGACTTAGCCATGCTGCCTGCCCGATTTCTGTCATTTACCGGATGATGAGGCTAGAAGCTACGCTTTATCATCACACCAGATTCACCTTGAATGCCACATTATCAAATCCATCCAATCACCTATTGACATCCACAACAATACATTATGTGTTAGCTAAAAGAAGTTTCCTTCTCCGCTTCCACTCTCGGTACGGTTGGAGAAATCAATATACGTGATTGTCTGGAAATACTCTGTCAGACATCCGTCCATATAAGTCATCCAGGAACAGGATGAACCGAAGGCACTATTCTGTAAACAGGATAGCCCTTGCATAACACCGTCTTCAATTATCTTTGGCATATATGATTTGCAACGCTTATGCCAATACAGAGTGGTTCTTTGGATAATAATCCAACCGGTCTCTCCATATTAACAACGTTAAAATGGTCAAAACTTCGATAGTCTGTGATTTAACTATCGAAGAAAAACAGGTGTGCAACCAACGATATTATTTCCAAATGGAAATTTATATCAATCAAACATCATTTAACATTAATCTCTTTATTTCATTAATTTACTTATCTCATGTTTCCCTATATTCAATATTTCTTATTTTCTAAATTTGGAAAATATACGTTATTAGCAATGGAAAACATTTTCATTTCTTGTTTTCTTTATTAGAAAACATTTCTGGTTTCTTATTTGGAAAACATTACCAAAGCTTCTTCATTGGACTTAGACAGATGTTTAAACAAACCTCGCTATGCCAACAACTCAAACCATTTCCTTTACTGCCGAACCTTAACTATTCCTTAGTTAAAAACGAAGCCAATCAAGTTGGGGTAGAACTACCTCTCAGACCTTAACTGAACAACATTTCTAACTTTGAAATAGGCAAAGTTCATTTTATATTCCTCTTTCTAACTTCCTTACTTAACCCTCCTCGAATAGCTATATTCGATTGACTCTTTTCACTTAACTCTATTCGATTAACCCTTATCAATTAACTCCATTGGACTAACACTATTGTATTAACTCTATTTGACTAACGCTATTGGATTAACTCATTTCACTTAACTCCTTTCGAATAAACTATATTCGATAACTCCTTTTACTTTCTTCGAATAAACTATATTCGATTAACTCATTTGCTTCTATTCGAATAAACTATATTCGATTAACTCATTTGCTTCTATTCGAATAAAATATATTCGATTAACTCGTTTTACTTTAACTCTAATCGATTTACTAACATCGATTAACTCCTTTTACTTTAACTCTAATCGATTAACTAACATCGATTAACTCCTTTTAATTTTAACTCTAATCGATTAACTAACGTCGATTTACTCCTTTTAACTTCTATTCGAATAACTATATTCGATTAACTCCTTTATTCTTTTCGAATAAACTATTCATTTATAAAGATTTACTTTCAGTAACAGTTCTTCACTTTACAAATGATTTTCCTTTTATAAAACTCTATTCGTTTTAAAAACATTTTTCCCCTTTATTTACTTTCGAAATATTTCCTTTTACAAAATCTGTTGATTTTATAAACTCCCTTTATTTCAATATACATTGAAATAATTCTTTTTACATCCCAGGGTCTTTTATGATATTTAAAATATCGAATAAAAATGATCAACATCATTCCAACACCCATAATCCATAACAGATTATATAACACGTCATATATCACAATATATGAAAACAGTAAAATAAATGTTGAGGAATCCAGTTGGATTCCTCCAACCTGTTTCCCTGCATCGCAGATGTTAAACAATATAGAAAACATCACTTTCAGTTCTATATGATACATTATGTTAAACAGAATCAATATAGAAATTTAACTAATTGACTAGCAGTTAAATCAAACAGTCAACACACAGTCAATCAGCCAATATCTAACAGTTCTAAAAATACAACATGAAATTATAAACTGTTCAGAGTTAGTGAGATTTACTCACATTGGACTGTTATCGTTAAAAACGATTAACTGTCTTTGATTCAGACGGACAATTTATTTTGCTATAAATTGTAACGAGCTCTGTTTCACTCCCGGTCAGTTCCATGGTGTAGTGTCCGTCCATACGATCCTGACGGATCTTGTTTCGCTGAATTCTGATAATATGTGAGGAAGTTATACCTTTTACAAGTTATACCTATTTAAATTAACTTGAATTTCATTTCTAATTAAACAATTTGGGCTTAACTTTTACCATTGGGCCCAACACCATCCAATACCGCTTGAAACAGTGTTCTTTCCCCAATTGAATTTTCCGCCGCAACCTCCTATAAACCATTTCAGACATTATCGATCCTCCTAACACCATTTTCTCGTTTCCACTTTTACACCGCTCAACAAAACACCATTGTTGCTTCTAACCTTCCCATCCTATTTTCATTCAAAAACCCGGACCAAATAACATGCTTTTCTTCCCCCAAATCGAATATACAGGGAAACCGCATATGATTCAAAAGTCATTTCCGATCTGCTGCTCTTTCCCTCGTCCATCATCCTTTATCTCTTTGACTCCTCTTTCCCATTCTTCTTTTCATCTCAACGATACCACACAAAACATCACCACACTCATCCTATTTCTTCTCGTGAAATTTAAGACCTGCTCCCTTCACTTGCTGCCCCCTGCTCTTCATTTCCGAAAACTCCAATACACCCTTCATTTAAACCCTCCTTCCCACACATGTTCGTCCATCATTCCCGCAACCTGAAAACATGTCCCTACTATAGCTCCTTTCATTTGTTTTCACAAACCCAAACGGGTCTCACGTCCAAGCCATTCCACATCCCTCAAACAACACGGCCATCCTTTCCTTCCATCCAACATCTATTCAAAATCACCCACTTCGAGTTCCAGCCACCTGTCGCGACTTCAGGTCCTCACGCACAACAGGAAGGAAGGCGCGACCTCTTTTCCAATTGAATTCTTCAAAACTCGCATATTGGTTGCGGATTTCAACGGAGTTCTCAGAAATGAATTCGAATTCACCAATCAATGCTCGAATATCAGTATTTGTTTTCGATAGTTTGATTTCCATAAGAAAATGAAAAAAGGAAAGTGCGGTTTGATTCAGAGAAAAAGAAGAATGGTGGCGGCTTCTTTTGATCGTGGATGAAAAATTTGGTTTTAGGAGAGTTTTAGTGCTAATTATATAGGGTTAATATGTGGTATCAGATGTGAACTCGTGTCAAGAGGCATACAATGAATTTATTTGTGATATTTTTCCCCTCCACGTTCACAGACTGCGTGGCTAAAGGATGGTGCGTGGCCATTTTATGTCCATGTGAAGTGTATACCAATGTTTAGTCTCAAGGTGAAGTTATTTGGTTTTTTTTAGGTTTAAAAACTACCTACCCTGCTACACACAATTACATTCATTTATGAGTGCTGCACAAAGAAATGAATATACCGTTGTGATGAGTAATGCCCCATGATCACAAAAATATAATAATACCGGTAGATGGACTCATATTTTAAAACTTCAAAATGTTGATTTCAGGGTGCGAACTACTCCAAATAAAAAGTTTCCTATTTAATTAATTAAAAATTTCTATAAAATTCTAAAAATTAAATTATCGTTATGTCCCAAAAGAACCTTGTCTAAAATCAAAACCGATATTCAAATATATTGAAAACCTTTTATAACGTAAATAAAGCATTGCAAATTATAAAGGAATTCCACAGCGACTTTTCTAAAATTTGATTTGGACGTAAATCAAAATCTACATGACGAAATCCCGATTTTTCTCTTCCACTAGAAAGATATAGTCCACCAGCTCCATACGTTTCTTGTTTCACAGAAATCCGATTTAAAACGAATCTTGTACATTCAGTTGAAGTTCAAATCGCCAATTTACGAACTGCAGCGCCATTTCAAGCTCGATTTTAATTATTATATAATTATACGTTCAACTGTCGTTTATATAATATATTCGTTATTCTAATTCAATTCTAAACTGAATTAAATATCACAGATGATCCAATTCACAGTATATCGCCATTTCAGTCAATTCTGATTATTTCAGAATTAAATATATTATTTAATTTATTATTTTAACTAAATATTCACCATTATTTAGTTCCACGACCCTTTAATTCACTATATCACTATTTATGTAATTAAATAAATTAATTATAATACCTCTGCCAATGCTGGTCATTACAATCTTTCCCACTTAAAATAATTTCGTCCTCGAAATTGCTAAAAAGTAGAGGACGACCCTATCGACTGGTTAGAACATATTTGTTCACTTCTTAACTTCAGTTTCAACTGAACCAATTTAATTTCAATTAAATATTAATTAATTCTTTAACAACGAAAATTTCCAAAAATCCTGAAAATTTTCTAACTCCTTAACTTTTCGAAAAATTTCTCCAGCACCTCCTTTGTACTAGGAGCATCGGGATATTTCAAATAGCCTCCCATGGCCCTCACCAATCCAAAAGAAAAGGAAAAAGCCAAGCGGCTAGCCGATACGGCGCATAAAATCTCATATATGAATTAAATACATACCTTTTCGTCGAGCATTCTATTTATTTCACTTTTATACTTTATTCCAAACCTGTCTCATGTATGTCCATACATTTCTAATTCATTTCAACTTAATCCAATCGTTTTAACTTAGTTCGTTAAGTTATTTTCAAATTACTGGTTTGCCCATTTCACCTTCATATTTGAGTATAACATGTTCAAATATATTTTAACTTACTTATTAACTAATTTGAATCCAAATTTCAAATTTAAGTTCCATATTCGATTTCAAATATAAATTTACGAGTCCCCTTTTCTTATCTAAAGTTCAACTTCAATTCAAGATCCATTTACTAATGGCTAATTAACTAGTTTACCTATTTCACCTTTTTATTTGAATATACATGTTCAAATATAAGTTTAACTTGTTTGTCAACTAATTGAATTCCATTTCAAATCTATTTGAATTTCCTATATTCAAATTCCTTTTCAATTCTATTTGAATCTTCTTTATTCAAATTTCATTTTCACTTTCGATATTCAAATCCTATATTTGAATCCCTTTATATTTTCTATATTCAAATTCTATATTTGAATTCCATTTGAATTTCTATATTCAAACTCTATTTCAATTTCATTGAATTTCATATATTCAAACTCCCTTTGAATTTCTATATTCAAATTCCATTTCACTTTCGATATTCAAATCCTATATTTTCAAACTCACTTGAATTATATATTCCAATTCCCATTTCAACTCTATTTGAATTCTATATTCGAATTCCTATTTCAAATTCTATTTTGAAATTCTATTTTCAAATTCCATTTCAATCTATTTGAATTTTATATTCAAATTTCATTTCAAACTATTTGAATTCTATATTCACTTTTCCATTATTTAAATCTTCTTTATTCAAATCTCATTTGAATTTCTATATTCAAATCCCCTTTGAATTTTTCTTATTTGCATTCTATGTTTGAACTTCCTTTATTCAAATTCCTTTTCAAACTTTCTTTATTCATTCTTTATTATAAATCCCATTTGAAATTCAACACAACTTGTCTTTCCCAAAACAATTTCAAAACAGTATCTCTGGTAGTAATTTGTCACTTACAACTCGAAAATGAATACTGATGATGCAGTTGTCATCATAAGAATCTATTTTCCAGCGATTGAAGTGAGTTCGATACTATAAAACCATTTCTAAACATTTCCACTTTGAAATTCATTTCAAAATATAATTCACACTGTTTGTAAAACAATTTAAAATCTCCCAAGATCTTAAATTTTCCTTATTTTTAACCCAAATTCATTTATAAACACTTATCCAATTCTCTAGAGTTTTATTCAATTCCTAGTTAAAATTTCAGATTTAACTCATCTGATTTCACGAATTTCACTTATATGAATTCTGATTTCTAATTTACATAACCATTTACTTATAATCTTACTCGATTATAATAACAACCAATATATCCACTATATTAAAATTTTGATATATATATATATCTTCTCTATATCAGGATATACCTTCGGTAAACTTATTTTAATTTACCCTCTTTTCAAAACATACCATGACGGTTCATCGTATTCGAGTGTTTACAGAATCCCTACCGATACAGTGGATCAAACTGATCGACCAGAACCTATAAACAACTCAACCAATAAATCTCCACAATATAAAACAAATTTTTATATAATAACAAATACGATCACTCGTATATATACACTCAAACTCAATCTAGGGTATTACTAACCCTATCTCTACCGAGTCACGCCACAGAGCCAAGTTAATCAATTAACCTTCTGCTCTGATACCAACTGTAATGACCCGGATTTTGAGCGACTTTGGTTATCGACATAAGCTCGATGTCGATAACCAAAATATCGAAAAATCCTGGTAATTAGTGAAAGAAATTAGAGGGTGAGGAAAGATAAGATAGAAACTTAGAATAGAAGAAGAAGAAGAACACAACCTCAGAGTAACACGAATCTCACAGCGGAACGAATAACATATAATAGATAACATATCCTTGAAATAAATCATTATATATATACAATACATTATCAGTGTACAATACTTACAACACAGCGGAAATAAACTATAGCTATATGATCCTGAAGCCTCCTGCTCCAGCTCTTCCAGTATATCTGTAAATCCCGACTACTTGACTGCCCATACAAATTTAGGCACCCAAGAGTTTAGGGAAAACAACAAAGTAAACTCCGGGTCAGTCATGGAACTGGTATGAGTAAAACAGTTTAAAAACAGTTTGAATAAGTAAACGATATCTCATAAGACCACGCCGCATAACGGAATGGGTTTTTCCCTCATGAGAATCCAAAATACCTTTATATCAAAAACCTTTTGATATTATAATAATGTCTATCAACCATAGTATATATAATCATCTAGCAGAAACACTTTCATCTCACGTTCTACATATATAGTATACAATCAAAACCGCAAGCACGTATTGGGTAATGGATTTCCAACTATGACAAGGTATGGAACCACCTTTCGCTAGTGTAGCTCTAGAGAGGAATACACTGGGTTCAACAAGAACATCTTGCAACCCGGCCATACATGACCGATCACTCATTTCGCTTGAGTGTATCAAATGTATATCACCTCCGGTTGGGATCAGCAACCGTTTCCCGAATGTGACAGCATCAACAATAGATTTTAGAAGTAAATGAAGCTCTAGATCAGGTGATTATACACCCTACTTCGGTGCGACCGACTTAGCCATGCTGCCTGCCCGATTTTTGTCATTTACCGGATGATGAGGCTAGAAGCTACGCTTTATCATCACACCAGATTCACTTTGAATGCCACATCATCAAATCCATCCAATCACCGATTGACGTCCACAACAATACATTATGTGTTAGCTAAAAGAAGTTTCCTTCTCCGCTTCCAATCTTGGTACGGTTAGAGAAATCAATATACGTGATTGTCTGGAAATACTCTGTCAGACATCCGTCCATACAAGTCATCTAGGAACAGGATGAACCGAAGGCACTATTCTATAAACAGGATGAACCGAAGGCCACAAAAATTATCCGCCGTCAACAACTTCTCAGGAAAACAAAACGTGAAGAACACCACAAAGAAAAATCAAAAGCAAATGAAATAAATTCCTATAATTCCTTAAATATATATATATGGAATCAGTGTTGTGTGCTCTTCGGGATTATATAGGATATGAGGGGTGCGACGCATCGTGACTGATGCTCGAAATCATACCGTGAGGCTAGGGTTCGACCTAGTTTGGATTTGGAAGTTCGATTCGAGAAATGAGTGTGGAAATTGTGATGAGAAGATGGAGTAGCATCTAGTGAAGGAGTTCGGGTGGTTTCGGTAGTGTGTGTTGAAATGCGACAGAGGGGTTTGTCGAAGAAGGCTACAGGCGGATTTTGATGGGGTTGTGCGAGCGGGTGGTCGAGGTGACTGGTGGGTGCGGAATTGGATGCGGAGTTGATTGGTTGTGGTGGCACCGGAGATGGATGGCCGAGGTGGAGGGAAGCGGTGGTCAAAGAGGAGGGTCAACGTCGGTTTTGGGTTTATGGGAGTATCGGTTTCCTGGAAATCGAATTGTGTTTGGGGAAGAATAATAAAGCGGGTACGGGTTTTAGAAAAGGAAATGGGCCTGGTAGGAGGAGAATGGGCCGGAGTGTTTGTGGTGATGCCCTTTTATTTTATAATTGTTGGTTTAACTTAAATTTAAAACATCGTATAACTTGTTAACACGATATCTCGACCATATGGAATCAGAATCACGAACCGTCAGTCACGTTGGGACCGTATGGACGAGAGCTTCACAATGAAGCTGACTGGGAGTGAATCCGAGCTCGTTACAATTTATGGCGAAATAAATTGTCCATCTAAATCAAAGACAGTTAATCGTTTTTAACGATAACAGTTCAATGTGAGTAAAACTCACCAACTCTGAACAGTTTTATTTTCACGTTGTATTGTTAGAACTGTTAAAATTGTCTGTTTGACTGTGAGTTGATTGTTTGATTGAACTTCTAGTCAGTTAGTTAAATTTCTATATTGATTCTGTTTAACAGAATATATCATATGGAACTGAAAGTGATGTTATCTATATTGTCTAACATCCGTGATGCAGGGAAACAGGTTGGAGGAATCCGACTGGATTCCTCAACAGTTATTTTATTGTTTTTCATATATTGTTATATGATGTGATATAAAATCTATGGGCGATTATATGTGCTTGGACGATATTGAACATCGTGATTTGATATGATTGAATACCATGACATACAGGGATGTTGATAAGGGGATTTTCAAAGTGATATTGAAAAAAGAATATTTATAAATTGGAATATTTATAAATAAGAGATATTTATAAATTTAAATATTTATAATAAGGAATATTTATAAATTGGGATATTTATAAATAGGAGATATTTTAAAAAGGAAAATAAATTCAAAACATTTCTTTTTGAATGGAAAGGCCTATGTGGCGAGTTTGGGGATTTTTCCCGATGCTCCCGATACAAAGGAGGTTATGGCGAATTTTCCCGGGAATTTAAGGAGTTAGAATATTTCAAGAATAAATTTGAAAAGGAAATATTTGTAAACCATTTACAAATAGAATTGGAAAGGGAACATTATAAAAAAGGAAATCATTTTTAAAGTATAGAGTCGTTATTAAAAGTAAATCTTTTCAAATGAATAAACGTTGTTAAAAAGGAGTTAATCGAATATGGTATTCGAAAGTTAGTTAATCGAATATGTTATTCAAAAGGGGTTTGTCGAGTCGAGTTAGTTGAATAGAGTTAACCAGTTCAGTAGAGTTAACCAGTTCAGTAGAGTTAATTAGGTAGAGTTAACCAGTTGGAGTTAATCAGTTAGAATTAATCGATTAGAGTAAACAGTTAGAGTTAAGTGAATGGAGTTAAAGAATATAGAGTTAAACAAAATTAGAAACTGACTGGAGATTAGTTATGTTGAACAGTTTTCTGAGTATCGATCTGATGTTGGTTTCGGCCTTCGGGGTTTATACTTGGGAAGTTGTTCTCTTATTAGTTTACAGTTAGAGTCTGATAGTTGTGGGTTGGTAGTGATTGATGATTGATCGATATAATTTCCATCTGGAAATAATATCATTGTTTGCACACGAGTTTTTCTTTGATAGTTAAATCACAGACTATCGAAGTTTTGACCATTTTAACGTTGTTAATATGGAGAGACCGGTTGGATTATTATCCATAGAACCACTCTGTATTGGCATAAGCGTCGCGAATCATATATGCCAAAGATAATTGAAGACGGAGTAAAATGCAAGGGCTGTTGTACAAGTCTTAGATAACAGTGACTAAGATGGATATACGGAATAGTGCCTTCGGTTTGTCCAGTCCCAGGACAACTTGTATGGACGAATGTCTGACAGAGTATATCCAATGGGTCGTGTAAGTTGATCTGTTCAAACGTATTCACGTTTGGTGGCGGAGGAATTCGTTTCTCTAAGCTGTATACCCGTGTTATTTTTGGATAAATCAATTTGTGATTTGGCGGGTATGACGATGTGACATTCTAAGTGAATGATGATGACTTGTATGAATGAATGTCTGACAGAGTATTTCCAGAAAGGTCACGCACCTTGATTTCTTCAACCGTACCAAGAGTGGAAGCGGAGAACGAAACTTCTTTAGCTAACACGTAATGTACCGTTGTAGACATCCATTAGTGATTTTCGATGGACCTAACAATGTGGCATTCGAAGTGAATCTGATGTGATGATAAGGCGTAGCTTCTAGCCTCATCAACTAATAAATGACAGAAATCGGGCTGGCAGCATGGCTAAGTCGGTCGCACCGAAGTAGGGTGTATAATCACCTATCTAGAGAATATTCATTTGCTTCTTAAATCTATCAATGCTGTCCCATATATATACGGGAAACGGTTGCTGATCCCAACCGTTGGTGATGTACATTCGATACACTCAAGCGAAATGAGTGGTCGGTCATGTGTGGCTGAGTTACAAGATGTTCTTGTTGAACTCCAGTGTATCGTTCCTAGATTACACTGATCGGAAGATGGTTCCATACCTTGTCATAGTTGGAAATCAATTATCCAATACGTGCTTGCGGTTTTGATTATATACCATATATGTAGAACGTGAGATGAAAGCGTTTCTGCTAGTTGATATCTATTTGTACATAGACATTATTATAATATCAAAAGGTTTTTAATATAAAGATATTTTGGATTCTCATAAGGGAAAAACCCGTTCCGTTCTGCGGCGTGGTCTTATGAGATATCGTTTACTTGTTCATATACCTATTTAAACTGTTTTACTCACACCAGTCCCATGACTGACCCGGAGTTTACTTTGTTGTTTTCCCTAAACTCTTGGGTGCCTAAATTTGTACGGGCAATCAAGTAGTCGGGATTTACAGATATACTTGAAGAGCTGGAGCAGGAGGCTTCTGGATCATATAGCTATTATTTATTTCTGCTGTGTTGTAAGTGCTGTACTCTGATAAGTGCTATTGTATACATAACTGTTATATTTCAAAGTTATGTTATCTATTATATGTTATTCGTTCCGCTGTAAGGTTCGTGTTACTCTGATGTTGTGTTCTTCTTCTTCTTCTATTCTAAGTTTCTATCTTATCTATCCTCACATTCTAATTTCTTTCATTAATTACCGGGATTTTTCGATGGTTTGGTTATCGACATCGAGCTTATGTCCATAACCAAAGTCGCTCAAAATCCAGGTCGTTACAGTTGGTATCAAAGCTTAAGTTTAGAATTACTTGGCTCTGTGGCGTGACTCGGTAGAGATAGGGTTAGTAATACCCTAGATTGAGTTTGAGTGTATATATACGAGTGAATGTATTTGTATTTGATATAAAAATGGTTTTATATTGTGGGGATTCATTGGCTGAGTTGTTTATGAGTTCTGGTCGATCAGTTTGATCCACTGTATCGGTAGGAGTAAATAAACACTTGAATACGATGGACCGACACAGTATGGATATGTGATATATTCTCATATATAGGATATATTTGTTGTTATTATAATCGAGTAAGATTATAAATTAAATGGTTAAGTATATAACCAATCATAATCATATAAGTAAAATATATGAAATAAGATGAATTAAATATGAATTTAAATCAGATTTGGAATTAAAATAAGGAAATTTTAAGTTCCTGGGAGATTTTGAAATGTTTTCAAATGGAAGTATTTAGTAATGGTTTTGAAAATGATATAGTATTGAAATCACTTGTGTCGCTGGAAAATAATTCCGATGATGACTGCGCAGTATCATCGGTGTGATTTTCGAGTTCTAAGTGGTGGATTACTACCAGAGATTTTGATTTGAATTGTTTTGAGAAAACAAGTGTTTAGAAATTCAAAGGTTTGAATAGGTATTATGATTTCAAATTGATTTGAAATAAACCTAGGAATTTGAAATTTGAAATTTAAATTTAACGTATGAAGTTAAATGGATTAAAATAGTGAAAGGGAATAATAAATTAGAATTTAACTTTGACTAAGTTAAATGAAATTGGATTTGATTAGAGGATAATCTGAAAGTGAATTCGACTTGGATATATGCGAATGGTTGTGTTGGAGGTGAAATTGATTGGAGTTTGATTGAAAAGGCATTTTGTATATGCTGAATTAACAACAGATGTAAGGGATATAATGATATGCCCGACAAAAAGGTACAAGTTTATATTTTATATGAGTTTGGGATTTATGAGCCGAATTGGCAAGCCGCTTGGCTGTTTGATTTTCTTTTTGGTTGAAGGAGGCTTAGAGAGGCGAGTTGTGATTTGACGTATATGCCGGTACAAAGGAGACGCTGGCGAAATTTTCTGAAAATTTAAAGTGTTAGAAAATTTTCAGAATTTTTGTAAATTTTAGTTAATCGGAAGAATTAATATTTTAGTCGATATTAATTGGTTCTGTTGAAATCAGAAATAAGGGGTAAACAAATCTTAGGAATTCTAATAGGTAGGGTCGTCCTCTAACTTAGCAATTTCGAGGACGAAATTATTTTAAGTGGGGAAGAATGTAATGACCCGCATTTTTAGAGATATATAATTAATTTATTTAATTATATAATTGGTGATTTAGAGAAGTTAATGATCGTTTGATTAAATAATATTGAATATTTAATAAATAATTATAATATAATAATATATTTTAATGTCGAAATAGTCGGAAATAGTGAAATTCACAATATCGTGTGAATTGAATAGCATACGAGATTTGGTGGAGTTTCGATTCGAAATATAATAACGATTATATTGAATCGACGACAGTTGAACGTATAGTTTATAATATATTTATAAACGAGCTCGAAATGGCACGGCAGTTCGCTATTTGGCGATTTGAACTTCAAATGAATGTACAGGGTTCGTTTTAAGCCGGATTTCTGTGAAACAAGAAACGTGTGGAGCTGGTGGAGTATATCTTTCTAATGGAAGAGAAAAATCAGGATTTCGTCGGGTAGATTTTGATGTACGTCCAAATCAAATTTCAGAAAAGTCGCTGTAGAATTCCTTTATAATTCGCAACGCTTTATATACGTTATAAAAGTGTTTTCGATATAAATTGAATATCGAGATAAATCTAAAATCTGAAATATCAAACTGTAAATTCTGATATGATATTCTGGAGCTGTACGATATCATATGTGAAGATAGACGATAATATTTAATTTTAAATATTTAATTTAATTATATTTAAATATATTTATATATTTGAATAGGCTATTTAGAGCGTTAAAAATAGCCACTTTTGCAAACGAAGTCGGAATTCGACGAAACCAGTTTTGTTGGAACCGCAATATCAAATTTATTGCTAGATGTTAAGTTTCGTGATTTTTAGAGTCACTGTGTGGTCGTACGGATTTTTAGAGTGAGAAACAGTCAGTATTTTGACAGTTAAAAATACGCTGTGTGACATACAAAGTCGGAATTCGACGAAACCAGTTTCGTTGGGACCGTAATGTCGAACTCTAGCTACATGTCCAGTTTGGTGATTTTTAGGTACAGTATGTAATCACGAGAATTTTTAGAAAGCAAAACGAGTATATATAAAAGAGAATATGCCGAGAATATTCTTTTTATAAAATATCTAGATATTTTCTCTCTCTATAAATACCCACACCTTACACTAAAACCTAATTCCATAGCCACAAAAATTATCCGCCGTCAACAACTTCTCAGGAAAACAAAACGTGAAGAACACCACAAAGAAAAATCAAAAGCAAATGAAATAAATTCCTATAAATCCTTAAATATATATATATGGAATCAGTGTTGTGTGCTCTTCGGGATTATATAGGATATGAGGGGTGCGACGTATCGTGACTGATGCTCGAAATCATACCGTGAGGCTAGGGTTCGACCTAGTTTGGATTTGGAAGTTCGATTCGAGAAATGAGTGTGGAAATTGTGATGAGAAGATGGAGTAGCATCTAGTGAAGGAGTTCGGGTGGTTTCGATGGTGTGTGTTGAAATGCGACAGAGGGGTTTGTCGAAGAAGGCTACAGGCGGATTTTGATGGGGGTGTGCGAGCGGGTGGTCGAGGTGACTGGTGGGTGCGGAATTGGATGCGGAGTTGATTGGTTGTGGTGGCGCCAGAGATGGATGGCTGAGGTGGAGGGAATCGGTGGTCAAAGAGGAGGGTCAACGTCGGTTTTGGATTTATGGGAGTATCGGTTTCCTGGAAATCGAATTGTGTTTGGGGAAGAATAATAAAGCGGGTACGGGTTTTTGAAAAGGAAATGGGCCTGGTAGGAGGAGAATGGGGCGGAGTGTTTGTGGTGAGGCCCTTTTATTTTATAATTGTTGGTTTAACTTAAATTTAAAACATCGTATAACTTGTTAACACGATATCTCGACCATATGGAATCAGAATCACGAACCGTCAGTCACGTTGGGACCATATGGACGAGAGCTTCACAATGAAGCTGACTGGGAGTGAATCCGAGCTCGTTACAATTTATGGCGAAATAAATTGTCCATCTAAATCAAAGACAGTTAATCGTTTTTAACGATAACAGTTCAATGTGAGTAAAACTCACCAACTCTGAACAGTTCTATTTTCACGTTGTATTGTTAGAACTGTTAAAATTGTCTGTTTGACTGTGAGTTGATTGTTTGATTGAACTGCTAGTCAGTTAGTTAAATTTCTATATTGATTCTGTTTAACAGAATATATCATATGGAACTAAAAGTAATGTTATCTATATCGTCTAACATCTGTGATGCAGGGAAACAGGTTGGAGGAATCCGACTGGATTCCACAACAGTTATTTTATTGTTTTTCATATATTGTTTTATGATGTGATATAAAATCTATGGGCGATTATATGTGCTTGGACGATATTGAACATCGTGATTTGATATGATTGAATACCATGACATACAGGGATGTTGATAAGGGGATTTTCAAAGTGATATTGAAAAAAGAATATTTATAAATTGGAATATTTATAAATAAGAGATATTTATAAATTTAAATATTTATAAATAAGGAATATTTATAAATTGGGATATTTATAAATAGGAGATATTTTAAAAAGGAAAATAAATTCAAAACATTTCTTTTTGAATGGAAAGGCCTGTGTGGCGAGTTTGGGGATTTTTCCCGATGCTCCCGATACAAAGGAGGTTATGGCGAATTTTCCCGGGAATTTAAGGAGTTAGAATATTTCAAGAATAAATTTGAAAAGGAAATATTTGTAAACCATTTACAAATAGAATTGGAAAGGGAACATTATAAAAAAGGAAATCATTTTTAAAGTATAGAACCTTTATTTAAAAGTAAATCTTTTCAAATGAATAAAACGTTGTTAAAAAGGAGTTAATCGAATATGGTATTCGAAAGTTAGTTAATCGAATATGTTATTCGAAAGGGGTTAGTCGAGTCGAGTTAGTTGAATAGAGTTAACCAGTTCAGTAGAGATAACCAGTTCAGTAGAGTTAATTAGGTAGAGTTAACCAGTTGGAGTTAATCAGTTAGAATTAATCGATTAGAGTAAACAGTTTGAGTTAAGTGAATGGAGTTAAAGAATATAGAGTTAAACAAAATTAGAAACTGACTGGAGATTAGTTACGTTGAACAGTTTTCTGAGTATCGATCTGATGTTGGTTTCGGCCTTCTGGGTTTATACTTGGGAAGTTGTTCTCTTATTAGTTTATAGTTAGAGTCTGATAGTTGTGGGTTGGTAGTGATTGATGATTGATCGATATAATTTCCATCTGGAAATAATATCATTGTTTGCACACGAGTTTTTCTTTGATAGTTAAATCACAGACTATCGAAGTTTTGACCATTTTAACGTTGTTAATATGGAGAGACCGGTTGGATTATTATCCATAGAACCACTCTGTATTGGCATAAGCGTCGCGAATCATATATGCCAAAGATAATTGAAGACGGAGTAAAATGCAAGGGCTGTTGTATAAGTCTTAGATAACAGTGACTAAGATGGATATACGGAATAGTGCCTTCGGTTTGTCCAGTCCCAGGACAACTTGTATGGACGAACGTCTGACAGAGTATATCCAATGGATCGTGTAAGTTGATCTTTTCAAACGTATTCACGTTTGGTGGCGGAGGAATTCGTTTCTTTAAGCTGTATACCCGTGTTATTTTTGGATAAATCAATTTGTGATTTGGCGGGTATGACGATGTGACATTCTAAGTGAATGATGATGACTTGTATGAATGAATGTCTGACAGAGTATTTCCAGAAAGGTCACGTACCTTGATTTCTTCAACCGTACCAAGAGTGGAAGCGGAGAACGAAACTTCTTTAGCTAACACGTAATGTACTGTTGTAGACGTCAATTAGTGATTTTCGATGGACCTAACAATGTGGCATTCGAAGTGAATCTGATGTGATGATAAAGCGTAGCTTCTAGCCTCATCAACCAGTAAATGACAGAAATCGGGCAGGCAGCATGGCTAAGTCGGTCGCACCGAAGTAGGGTGTATAATCACCTATTTAGAGAATATTCATTTGCTTCTTAAATCTATCAATGTTGTCCCATATATATACGGGAAACGGTTGCTGATCCCAACCGTTGGTGATGTACATTCGATACACTCAAGCGAAATGAGTGGTCGGTCATGTGTGGCTGAGTTACGAGATGTTCTTGTTGAACTCCAGTGTATCGTTCCTAGAGTACACTGATCGGAAGGTGGTTCCATACCTTGTCATAGTTGGAAATCCATTATCCAATACGTGCTTGCGGTTTTGATTATATACCATATATGTAGAACGTGAGATGAAAGCGTTAGTTGATATCTATTTGTACAGACATTATTATAATATCAAAAGGTTTTTGATATAAAGATATTTTGGATTCTCATAAGGGAAAAACCCGTTCCGTTCTGCGGCGTGGTCTTATGATATATCGTTTACTTGTTCATATACCTGTTTAAACTGTTTTACTCACACCAGTCCCATGACTGACCCGGAGTTTACTTTGTTGTTTTCCCTAAACTCTTGGGTGCCTAAATTTGTACGGGCAGTCAAGTAGTCGGGATTTACAGATATACTTGAAGAGCTGGAGCAGGAGACTTCTGGATTATATAGCTATTATTTATTTCCGCTGTGTTGTAAGTGCTGTACTCTGATAAGTGCTATTGTATACATAACTGTTATATTTCAAAGTTATGTTATCTATTATATGTTATTCGTTCCGCTGTAAGGTTCGTGTTACTCTGATGTTGTGTTCTTCTTCTTCTTCTATTCTAAGTTTCTATCTTATCTATCCTCACCTTCTAATTTCTTTCACTAATTACCGGGATTTTTCGATGGTTTGGTTATCGACATCGAGCTTATGTCGATAACCAAAGTCGCTCAAAATCCGGGTCGTTACACAATCAAACATCATTTAACATTAATCTCTTTATTTCATTAATTTACTTATCTCATGTTTCCCTATATTCAATATTTCTTATTTTCTAAATTTGGAAAATATACGTTATTAACAATGGAAAACATTTTCATTTCTTGTTTTCTTTATTAGAAAACATTTCTGGTTTCTTATTTGGAAAACATTACCAAAGCTTCTTCATTGGACTTAGACAAATGTTTAAACAAACCTCGCTATGCCAACTCAAACCATTTCCTTTACTGCCGAACCTTAACTATTCCTTAGTTGAAAACGAAGCCAATCAAGTTGGGGTAGAACTACCTCTAAGACCTTATCCGAACAACATTTCTAACTTTAAAATAGGCAAAGTTCACTTTATATTCCTTTTTCTAACTTCCTTACTTAACCCTCCTCGAATAGCTATATTCGATTGACTCTTTTCACTTAACTCTATTCGATTAACCCTTATCAATTAACTCTATTGGACTAACACTATTGTATTAACTCTATTTGACTAACGCTATTGGATTAACTCATTTCACTTAACTCCTTTCGAATAAACTATATTCGATAACTCCTTTTACTTTCTTCGAATAAACTATATTCGATTAACTCATTTGCTTCTATTCGAATAAACTATATTCGATTAACTCATTTGCTTCTATTCGAAAAACTATATTTGATTAAGTCGTTTTACTTTAACTCTAATCGATTTACTAACATTGATTAAATCCTTTTACTTTAACTCTAATCGATTAACTAACATCGATTAACTCCTTTTAACTTCAACTCTAATCGATTAACTAACATCGATTTACTCCTTTTAACTTCTATTCGAATAACTATATTCGATTAACTCCTTTATTCTTTTTGAATAAACTATTCATTTATAAAGATTTACTTTCAGTAACAGTTCTTCACTTTACAAATGATTTTCCTTTTATAAAACTCTATTCGTTTTAAAAACATTTTTCCCTTTTATTTACTTTTGAATTATTTCCTTTTACAAAATCTGTTGATTTTATAAACTCCCTTTATTTCAATATACATTGAAATAATTCTTTTCACATCCCAGGGTCTTTTATGATATTTAAAATATCGAATAAAAATGATCAACATCATTCCAACACCCATAATCCATAACAGATTATATAACACGTCATATATCACAATATATGAAAACAGTAAAATAAATGTTGAGGAATCCAGTTGGATTCCTCCAACCTGTTTCCCTGCATCGCAAATGTTAAACAATATAGATAACATCACTTTTAGTTCTATATGATACATTCTGTTAAACAGAATCAATATAGAAATTTAACTAACTGACTAGCAGTTCAATCGAACAGTCAACACACAGTCAATCAGCCAATATCTAACCGTTCTAAAAATACTACATGAAATTATAAACTGTTCAGAGTTAGTGAGATTTACTCACATTGGACTGTTATCGTTAAAAACGATTAACTGTCTTTGATTCAGACGGACAATTTATTTTGCTATAAATTGTAACGAGCTCTGTTTCACTGCCGGTCAGTTCCATGGTGTAGTGTCCGTCCATACGATCCTGACGGATCTTGTTTCGCTGAATTCTGATAATATGTGAGGAAGTTATACCTTTTACAAGTTATACCTATTTAAATTAACTTGAATTTCATTTCTAATTAAACAATTTGGGCTTAACTTTTACCATTGGGCCCAAAACCATCCAATACCGCTTGAAACAGTGTTCTTCCCCCAATTGAATTTTCTGCCGCAACCTCCTATAAACCATTTCAGACATTATCGATCCTCCTAACATCATTTTCTCGTTTCCACTTTTACACCGCTCGATAAAACCCCATTGTTGCTTCTAACCTTCCCATCCTATTTTCATTCAAAAACCCGGACCAGATAACATGCTTTTCTTCCCCCAAATCGAATATACAGGGAAACCGCATATGATTCAAAAGTCATTTCCGATCTGCTGCTCTTTCCCTCGTCCATCATCCTTTATCTCTTTGGCTCTTCTTTCCCGTTCTTCTTTTCATCTCAACGATACCACACAAAACATCACCACACTCATCCTATTTCTTCTCGTGAAATTTAAGACCTGCTCCCTTCACTTGCTGCCCCCTGCTCTTCATTTCCGAAAACTCCAATACACCCTTCATTTAAACCCTCCTTCCCACACATGTTCGTCCATCATTCCCGCAACCTGAAAATACGTCCCTACTCTAGCTCCTTTCATTTGTTTTCACAAACCCAAACGGGTCTCACGTCCAAGCCATTCCACATCCCTCAAACAACACGGCCATCCTTTCCTTCCATCCAACATCTATTCAAAATCACCCACTTCGAGTTCCAGCCACCTGCCGCGACTTCAGGTCCTCACGCACAACAGGAAGGAAGGCGCGACCTCTTTTCAACTGAATTCTTCAAAACTCGCATATTGGTTGCGGATTTCAACGGAGTTCTCAGAAATGAATACGAATTCACCAATCAATGCTCGAATATCAGTATTTGTTTTCGAAAGTTTGATTTCCATAAGATAATGAAAAAAGGAAAGTGCGGTTTGCTTCAGAGAAAAAGAAGAATGGTGGCGGCTTCTTTTGATCGTGGATGAAAATTTGGTTTTAGGAGAGTTTTAGTGCTGATTATATAGGGTTAATATGTGGTATCAGATGTGAGCTCGTGTCAAGAGGCATACTATGAATTTATTTGTGATATTTTTCCCCTCCACGTTCACAGACTGCGTGGCTAAAGGATGGTGTGTGGCCATTTTATGTCCATGTGAAGTGTATACCAATGTTTAGTTCTCAAGGTGAAGTTATTTGGTTTTTTTTTAGGTTTAAAAACTACCTACCCTGCTACACACAATTACATTCATTTATGAGTGTTGCACACAGAAATGAATATACCGTTGTGATGAGTAATGCCCCATGATCACAAAAATATAATAATACCGGTAGATGGACTCATATTTTGAAACTTCAAAATGTTGATTTCAGGGTGCGAAATACTCCAAATAAAAAGTTGCTTATTTAATTAATTAAAAATTTCTATAAAATTCTAAAAATTAAATTATCGTTATGTCCCAAAAGAACCTTGTCTAAAATCAAAACCGATATTCAAATATATTGAAAACCCTTTTATAACGTAAATAAAGCGTTGCAAATTATAAAGGAATTCCACAGCGACTTTTCTAAAATTTGATTTGGACGTAAATCAAAATCTACATGACGAAATCCCGATTTTTCTCTTCCACCAGAAAGATATACTCCACCAGTTCCACACGTTTCTTGTTTCACAGAAATCCGATTTAAAACGAATCTTGTACATTCAGTTGAAGTTCAAATCGCCAATTTACGAACTGCAGCGCCATTTCAAGCTCGATTTCAATTATTATATAATTATACGTTCAACTGTCGTTTATATAATATATTCGTTATACTAATTCAATTCTAAACTGAATTAAATATCACAGATGATCCAATTCACACTATATCGCCATTTCAGCCAATTCTGATTATTTCAGAATTAAATATATTATTTAATTTATTATTTTAATTAAATATTCACCATTATTTAATTCCACGACCCTTTAATTCACTATATCACTATTTATATAATTAAATAAATTAATTATAATACCTCTGCCAATGTGGGTCATTACAGATTTGATATTATCATTAGTGTATATATGCTTTCAAAAACAATTTCAATCATAATGTATTAATCATAGACGGCATGGGTACCATATATCATGTCGCCATACTAGTTCTACAATCAAAACCGCAAGGTCGTATTGGAAATTGGATTTCCATCATGAGTCGAGGCCAGGGGCAAGCTCCTCTCTGATTCGAGACACTCTAGCAAATGCCTCAGGATCACACCTATGGGCAACCCTTGGATCTTCAGGGCCGGTCCCTACCTAAGGGTAGTGGATTAATTATGCCTGAACACATGCTTCCCGGTCCCTTAGGACCTATACTATGACCACTAACGGCCTATAAAAATCTGAGGCGCCTCAAAATCCATCATCCACATAAGTAAAATACCAGCCAGTTTAAGCACTGGCACTACTCTTAGCTAGAAAGAAACGTGTGCACTCCCTGCAGTCCTACTCCCGTTTTTGACTCATACGGGGTGTGAGGCTCGCGAAGTCACGATATACACAAAGTTATGCAATAATGGGCTATACTTTGATCATACCACAAGGCCCTGCTTTTCAACAAAAGCCTTGATCATACGCATCTTAGCATGCCACATTATCAGACCATACCATATCATTGATTCATCTATCGATATATAACAGGGTGTTAAGCAAGAGAATAAATTCTCCGCCACCAAACAGCTATATATTAAATAGAGATCAACGAATACAATATAAAGGAATACAATGTCAGACACACAATCCATTTATCAGTTCGTTCTGGGTTTGAACGAAACCATATCCGGTAGATCTCCAAATACGTCTGAATGATTATCAATTTTTCCATCGTTTTGGGTGTGCGATCCAATCAAGATATCAATAATCATCCATTCGATATGGAAATTTCCCGGTCATCAATAACCGCCTTCATCATCGATCTTCAATCGTCGTATGAATTATTCAGAATGGGTTAAACCCGGTCTTTCTGAATAATTTGCGTATTCAAAATCATGTGCTTTAAAACACAACCAACGCCTCATTCCAATCAAGAGTATTCTTTGATTTTAATTTAAACCAAATTAAGGTTTATTCAACTAGTCAGGATTAACGCCTTACCAAAGTAATCATTAATTAATATCCCATTCCCAACCTATACAACCCATGGAGTAAACTGGTGCTACTCCATATCTAACACCCAATGTGTTACGGTAAACTTAATTACCGTTTTATCGATCAAATCTAATTAAAGATTTAACTACCGCTTGGAGTAAAACTAGTGGTACTCCACTATCGTTCATTTCTTGAATTAAGTAAATTTAATTACTTTTATCCTCATTCAATCCAATAAAAGATTCATTAAAACTATATTTAGTTTTAATCTTCAAGAATCATTATTTAATGATTATTTAACTTTCAAGAAATAATCTTTTCTTTAACTGGGTTAAAGAACAAATGTTGCTTAAAAACATCGTTCACAATAAACCCAAAATCGTATTTCAATTTAATATGTTAAATTGAAACTTCTCTTTAGAATATTTCACCAAATCTTAGTTAAAAGATTTATGAATTACCAATCTAAATTTCATTGTCAATCGGGTTTAAAGAACTAATGTCATTTAAAAACATTGTTCGCAATCAACCCAAAAGTCAGTTTCACTTAATTTCAATTATGTTTAATAATTGGAAATCTTATTTAAATCTTAATTAAAAGATTTATTCTTTCCCAAATGGGTTTAAGAACAGTGTTATTTAAGGCACTATTCACGACAAACCCAAATTTTAATCTGACATTAAATACCATGCTTTGAATAGAAATTATATCGATTTATGTTCAATATCAAATTCTGAAAATTAACGTATATCAAATTGGGAATAACGATATTAATATCTTCCAAATTCCAACAATAACATCCGTATAATCACAAAATCCAATACTGAAATAATCCGAAGATTATTTCCATTTAAATCCATTGCAATGTACTTACTGGAAATCTTGGTTTTATTAAAACCACTTTAATCCTTTTATTTATTCTAATTAATTTATTAAAATAAATAAATCACTCATTCTTTTACATTGAAATGTATATCTACATTAAAATGAATCTTTTTCATTCTTTTGAAATAAATTAACTAAAAAAAAAATATTCTTTCTAATTAATCAATCTTAAATAAAAATGAAATCTTTTTAATGTAATCTTCTTAGTTCAACCTTTATTACATTGAAAAATGTAATATTTTCATTTCAATCTTTATTACATTGGAAAATGTAATGTTTTCATTTCAAACTTTATTTTCAGTTCATTCTTTATTACATTGAAAAATGTAATATTTCATTTCAACTTTATTACATTGAAAAATGTAATATTTTCCTTTCAAACTTTATTCAAAAATTTTATAAATTCGTTTATAAAACGATTCCAACTTTTATTTCAATTTTAAATCCAAATTGAATATTCTATCTATTATCATATTAAAATAATATTATTTCCAAAATATTTATTTTGGAATTAGCTGTTTAAAACATGCATTATAAAATGTATAAAATAAATCGATAAACACGTTCGGGTTAAAATGGTGTTGCAATTTAAAACATATTAAATAGCTCAATCCATTATCTTATTCATTTACATTTTACACTGGGCCAGACCTCCCACATTAAGCCTACGACTTGTGGATGCTAGACATGCCGGTTGGTTCCGGGCAGACTTATCCCACAAGTTGGGCTTGACCTCGTGTCATGGCCCAATTCATATTTACGCACTTGGACCTCTCACATTAGGCCCAACATTTGTGGCTGCTGGATAAGCCGGGCGGTTCCGGGCAGACTTCCACCACAAATATGTGACCTAACCTCGTGTCCAAGTACAATTACAATTTTATAATTATAATTAACTTTTCTAAAACGTACTCTTTGAAAATATCCTTTCCATTAAAGAATCTTAATTTTAAATATTCTTTAATTCTAAAATGTCGTGATTCCAAATATCTTCACTTACCTTTCAAATCTTTATAAATATTTGAACTTTTCATATTGTTATAACGATTAATAATAATCTTCCCAAAATGTCTTATTTTGAAATCGAATCTATTTATTGCCAAATAATGACAAATAAATGTAATCTTTCTAAAACATTCAAATTTCGAAATCAAACTTTCTTATCTTAAAATGTAGACAGTAAATATAATCTTTTTAATTGAATCTCCTTTATTCTAGCGTTTAAACAATAAAGATATAATCTTTTTAAATCTACGCCAATTAATTCTATTAATTGAGTATAAATTAAAATATTCATTAATTCAAAATTGATAACAATAATATTAATCTTTTCAAGATGTTCAGTTTTGAAACAAATCTTCTTAATTTAACATGTTGACAATTAAAAAGGGTATCTTTTAATTCTAATCTTTTATTGTAACTTTTTACTAATAAAAAAATGTTATCTTTCCAATTCACTCTTTTTATTGTAACTTTGACAATACATACCTTCCCATTTGAAAACATGAAATCCATCCTTTGGTTCTTTTAATTGAATATTGGATTATAATATCTTTAACTCAAAATTGGAATGAGACTCACACAATTTCCATGTAATTTAATTACACGGATTTCAAACATTACACTTATTCCATAATAATGTCAACCATTCACATAACAACCAAAGTGCAATTTACACTAAACACAAGGGTGATGTGTAGTCAAATATCAACCCAAGACCCGTGTGGGGTTTCAACCAACACATAATTTTGTGCACTTGGGCGAGGTGTAAAATAATCGTCCCAATCAACATCAACAAGTCAGGTAACTTGTCAATGGCAGTGTAACATCATTTTAAATTATCATAAATAATAAATCATTAGTTTAACCAGTTGAACATTTTCAATTTCAAACATAACATGACATGACATCCAAATCCACAATCCGTTAAACAAACAATTACTTCCATCACCAATAATTTATTTACATTTAATTATAAAAATAAATAACTATTCGAAAATTGAGTGAGCAAAAGAGTTCTCACCTTTGTCGGCTTTAAATGACGGTTCGGACCCAATTTTGGCCCAAGATCCAACATGCTCCAAATAGGGCGTAGTTAGTGTCGTTGTGAAAATCTCGACTCCCTGATTGCAGCAAATCCTGTTTCGCGCGATTTCGAGTTCGTATCACAAAGTTATGAATTTTCGAAGTTTGTAATAATTAATTTAAATTATGAAAATTACCCAAATTTTCAACTTGCTCAAAATTGGACAAAATTACAGCTCGCTCGAAGCTCTTGACATAACGATCTCAACGGATTCAGTTTCATGCAATTTCGATAAAGTGACAAAAGTTATGCACTTGCGAAGATAACAAATCGATTTAAATAATATTTAAATTTGTAAAAATTACCCAAAATTTCAACTTCCTCCAAATTGGACAAATTTTGTGTCCACGCGAAGCTCTCATCGCCACGATCGCAGCAGACCTGAAATCGTCAAATTTCGATCTCGTATGTAAAAGATATTGCATTACGAACATTGAATATAAAATTAAATAAATGTTTCGCGTTTAAGCCCTTAACCTTTTTTTTTCAAACAACACCCTGAACTTAAAATACTCGCCACGGCCAAACCGTAAGTCGGAATTGCACGAAACCAGCGCCATTCTCTCCGGCTTCACCCCTCTTTCCACGCCTGGTGGTCTCCCCTCCAGTTCGCCACGTGAGGCCCACGATCTGCAGTTGAATGGAAAAGTGCAGTTCCGTTCATCTCAGTTCTGTGGCCGCCTCGGCACTCCAAATGCCACCAATTTTTGTTAGTGGCTAGATCTCGACCTCCCTAACAACTTTTGTTTGGGTCACTTCGCCTGATAATGCACGGATCGACGGGAAATTGCTCATCTTTGCGACTGTCCTGTTTTCAGCACCCCTCCAGTAAAATAGACATTCCGGCCAACTCCGGCCACCTGAGACCATGCCACCACTGCCAAAAGAACCGTATGCTTCCCCTCTACCACTGCCTGAAGTCGCTCGACCTATCTCTCTTCGTGGGGCCCGCAGCGAACCAATAACCGAAATCAGCTTTCTGTCTTTTAAGCTAGATTACGGCGAATCCTTGCAACGATAGGTCTTAAATTTTTCGTCATAGATAGAGGATAAGAAGATGAACAAAACCCAGAAAGGGTTTGGTCTGATTTTGTTCTGATTGAGAGATATAAATTATTTTGTATTCAGGGGCTAATTTGCAAAATAAATTTTAGAGGAGAGAGCCGCCATGGAATAGAGGAAGAAGAAGGTGGCTATGTTTTGTCTTAGGCTTCAGCTAATGACAACACTTATGATATTTTATATGGGTTAATAATTACATTCGGCCCACTACCCTTATTTTAACCTCTTATGCATTTTATTTTCTTCAAATTTTGTCTGTTTTCTTAGTTTAAAAATCCGTGTTAACACCTGCGAATTCCATTTTTTATGAAAATTGAAACATAATTATTTCTTGACACTACGAATCCATAGAAACTGGTTTCGATGAATTCCGAGTACGTTTGAATAAATAGAGAATTTTTAAAGTCTGAAAATTGACTGTTTTTCACTGTAAAATTTATTACGACCACATACTAGCTTCAAAAATTATGAAGTTTGGAATCTAACAATAATTTAATATTCCGAATCCATAGAAAGAGGTTTCGTTGAATTTGGAGGTCGTTTGCAAAATTTCCGTTTTTAAGGCGTATGTATTTAATATTAAAAATACAAATAAATATGAATAATTTCCAAAACTCGAAATATATAACTGTTTATAATTTTTTAGTGCAGAAACATCACTTTAAACTCAATGGAAGTGGTTTCGAGTCCCAATTCATTCGTATGTAAAAAGTAGCGTTTTGGGTCCTATATATTATATATATAAATTCCATAACGTTTTTTTGAGATTTTGAATTGGACATAACTTTTGATTCTCGATATGAAATTTCAATTTTTCGGATTCGTTGGAAAGATATTTTTAAATAGATTCCAATATTTTTGGTTTCGCTAAAATCCGATTTATTTTGCATCTTGTACAGTCAGTCAAAGTTAAAATTCAAATTTTAAAACTACCGCGCTATTTCTAACTCCTTTTATAATTTAAATAAAATTTATTCGTTTTAACTTCGATTAAAATAAATTTATAGTCGTTATTATCTAAAATTAATTATTTCAAATTTTAAAAACCCATTAAAATAATTAAAATAAAAATTTTAAATTCGGCCCAAAATTCCGGGTCGTTACAATCTCCCCCACTTAAAATCTTTTCATCCTCGAAAAGGAATGAAGCTAAAAGTCGTTTAAATCACCAACTCAACTTTCAATTCTAATCGATTTCCAATTCAGTTCAATATTGAATTTGATTTAACTAAATTTATCATTCTATTATATAGTGGTTAACTCATCAATTGATGTTTGAAATCGAATTATCGAACTACCACGCCATTTTCAATTCTATTTATAATTATATATAATTATTTATATTCTAACGACGACGTATATAATATATACGTTATAATTCTATTCAAAATAAATTTCTCGTCGATATTTTTTAAAATAATTCATTTTAAATGTTCAAAATTCGCTAAAATTGCCAAAATAAAAATTTTAAACTGGCCCAGATTTTCGGGTTGTTACAATCTCCCCCACTTAAAACTTTTCGTCCCCGAAAAGGAATAAAGTCAAAAGTGGTTTGATTAATCAACTCTACGTTCGATCTGGCTTCCATTCTCCAACTTTTCAGTTTCTGAGAATTTTCAAATTCTTCAAAAATTTGGCTAACACCCGGAATTTTCGAAAAATTTCGCCATAAACTCCCCTGCACCGGGAGCCACGGGAAAATCCCGAAATTGCCATACAGGCCTTCTGATCTCAAAAAGAAAAAGAAAAAGCCAAGTGGCTAGCCAATAGGCTCATAAAATCATCATCACCCAAACAAAACAGTAAATTATAGTAAACATGTACCTATTTGTCGGGCAAACAAATTTTATTCTCTGCTCTAGCCTCCTTGCTATAACCTGTTCAATGTAAGTACATGTATATGCAAGCAAATGTGACCAATTTTCAATACAATTCAATATTTGATTTAATTATGCTAAATGGTCCAAAATTATCAAACAAATAAACAAACAACACAAACATCAATCAATTAGTGAATTAGAGTTTCAAATTCATAATTTTGATACATATACAAAAATCATGTTTTTGATGCCAATTCACAACAAATAAATCTATCTATATAAGTTTTGGTTCTCACACCAGTCTAATGGAAATATATAGAAATCACACCTTCGAAACACGAACATAAATATTGATAATGCGGTCGCATTACCAAAATTATCTCCGGGCGACTAGAGTGTGATTCTATATCTATCCAGTATATTAAAACTTCGAATATACGTTCATGACGCGTATATGTGAAATCTATATATACTCGATTGTCCAAATTCAAATAAATAATCAAATACGTATAAAGCGATTTAAATTTTCAAAACAAAATTGTTTTCATTTGACAAATATACTCTTCACACTCGTTCTAGGATACTACTGATCCTATCTCTAACGAGTTATTCTAATTGGATATTACTAATCCAATATCTGATGAATTCTTTCGTATGGTTCTAATGTGTCTTCTTGTTCTCGAGCTCTGTAAACCAAAGCTCCGATACCAAACTAAGACGTCCCGAATTTCCCCGTGAAGGAAAGCCCGGATAGAATTGAGGACAAGACAAAATAGAACGCAAACGGAAGAACATTTCATTGTTATTACAACAATTCCATCAGATACAAGAATATACAGAGTATAAATGAATAAATTACATTCAACAAATATCAGAGATTTAGATTACATTTAAATGCATCGCAACGGAAAATAATACAAAAGCACAACTAGAAATAATGCACGGATACAGAGCTTTCCGAGCATCGTTCCAGCTGTAAATCAGGATCCTGTGAATATAAATCTGCAAAACCAAAACTACTAGCTGCCTGTGTCGAAAATAGGGGCACCCAGAGTTTAGGTTAAAACAATAAACTCCAGGTAAGTCATGTGACTGGTGTGAGAACTAAAACTTTACTTTAAAAGAGAGTAATTCAAGGGACCACGTCGTATAACACGGAACGGGTTTCCTCCGAAGAATACTAGTGCATATAACAAAACAACACAATGCTCTTTGGAAAAATGAAGCTATTATAAGACCCAGGTCCCATCACACAATGCAACGCAAGCCGGAGGATAGGGTTTTCCCTTATAATAGCCAAACATGCTTGGTACGTTTAAAACAAATCACTTGATACTATAATAAGTGTATAGTGTCGAAACAATTCAATCATAAATATCAATCATAGGCGGCATGGGTACCATCTATCATGTCGCCGTACTAGTTCTACAATTAAAACCGCAATAACACGTATTGGAAATTGGATTTCCGTCATGAGTCGAGGCAAGGGGAAAGCTCCCCTCCGCGTTCGAGACACTCTAGCAATGCCTCAGGACCCCACTCTGATCCTTTGGAACCTCCAAGGCCGGTCCTATCTTACTTTTGAGGATTAATTATTCCTGAACACACGTTTTCCGGTCCTTACAGACCTATATCCGAGGCTCCTCGTATACAACAACCACACCGGTGAAAAGTATATAAATGTCAGGGCTGGTAGGTCACTGACACCACCCTAGCTAGAAAGAAACGTCGTGCACTCCTTGGGTTCGTATCCCGTTTTTGACTCATACTGAGGCGTGAGGCTCGCGAATTCACGTTACACACAAAGCTATGCCACACAGGCCGTGCTTTGATCATCAACCACAAGACTTTGCTTTTCAACAGAAGCCTTGATCAATTGCCACTTACGCGTGCCACACTGGCAATTCACTCCATGCGACCGATGTCCATCGATATACAACCTCTGAGCTCGTACGTCTCAGAGAAGGGCGTTAAGCAAGAGAATAAATTCTCCACCGCCAAACAGATGTATATTTAATAGAGATCAATCAACACAGAATAAAATCCAATGTCAGACACACAATCCATTTACAAGTTCGTTCTGGGTCTCAACGAAACCGGAGGCACTTTCCTCGCATATCCATCCATCTCCAAGTACGTCTGGACGATCACCAACTGATTCCCTCATCTTGGGTGTATAGTCCAATCAAGATCATCAGTAATCACCCAAACGATGTGAAGACTTCCGGTCTTCAACCACCGTCTTCATCTTCGACATCTCGTCGAATCGATTATTCAGAATGGGTATAAACCCGGCCTTTCTGAATAACCCACGTATATGATAAACAAATGCTACACAAATTCAACAAACGCCTCATTCCAATTCAGAATATTCTTTTATTCAAAAAATCACATTCTTAGCGAAATGTTCCCATTAATTTTATCCAAGATAAATTCTTCTAAATTTATTCTTTAATCTTCCTTTGGATATCATTTCAAACTAGTCGGGATTAGCGAACCACACCGAAGTAATTATTTTTTTCATTTCCCAATCCCAACCTATTCATCCCATGGAGCAAAACTGGTAATACCCCATATCTAACACCACGGTGTTATCGGTAAAATTAATTACCATTTCACGTTCAAATCTAATTAAAGATTTAACTATCGCATTGGAGCAAAACTGGTGGTACTCCATTCTCGATCACCTTTCAGATTTGATAATTTAAATTATCAATTCACATTTCAATATAATTAAAGATTCATTCAAACTCCACATAGTTTTAATCTTTTCAAAAATCAATATCCTGCATTTAACTGGGTTAAAGAACCAATGTCATCTAAAACACGATTCACGACAAACCCAAATCACATTTGATATTAAATACAAGGCTCTGAATAAAAAACATATCGACTTATATTCAATATCAAATTCTGAAACCAATGAATATCGTATTGGAAATAACGATATAAAATATATCTTTCAAATTCCCATAAAAATATCTGTATAGTCACGAAATCCAACATCGAAATATTCCGAAGATAATTTCGATTCAACTCCAGTCCAATCCACGTATTGGGAATATTGATTATTTTTAAAATCACTTTCTAATTCAATTTATTTATTTCAAAAATAAATTGATTTTAATTCTAGTTCAAAACTAGTTCATTTCGATAAAAATCTATTTTTATCATTTCAAATGTGGAGTTTTTCATCCCAGTTCTTTCCAATTCACATATTATGATTTTACACAAATTATCCATATTTTTAATAATTTTATCAAGGTCCGTACAGTCGATTTCCAACAACGGCCATCGAACTGCACTTACAACGACCTTTTTCAAATTTGATTTGGACATAATTCCAAATCCAACCGTTAGATTTCAAATTTCTAATATTCATTGGAAAGCCCTTTTCGATACGAACCCAACGGTTCCGGTTTTAGGAGAATCCGACGGCCGGATCTCCCGCAACGTCAAGTCGAAGTCAATGGTCGAAATTCACGAACTACCGCGGCGCGGCGCGTTCTATTCAGGCCATTATATATATATAATATATATATTATATATATTTCGTCGATTTCCTTTTATAACGAATTTTATAAATCGTTTTAAATTCGTTTCAAAAACAATTTCAACTTCATCTTCAATTTCAAATCGATTTGATTTCAATTCAATTCGAATTCATTTCAATTTTATTTAATTCGAATTCAAATTCGTTTCAATTCAATTCTAATTCTAATTCGTTTCAATTCAATTCAATTTGAATTTACCTTCTATTTAATTCAATTCGAATTCATTTCTATTCAATTCCAATTCAAATTCACTTTCTATTCAATTCGAATCGAATTCATTTTCTATTCGATTCGAATTCATTTCAAATTGATTCAATAAAATTTCAATTTGAATTTTAATCATATTTAATTTGAATTTCATTTCAAAATATTAAATTTTGAAATCACTTTTCAATATTCATTATAAAACGAATAAAATCGATATAAATATCGTTCGCGTCAAAATAACACATCTCTAATCAACACGGCTTTATATTTCAATAATTCGTTATTCTATTCAACAAATGAATATTTATTCTATTCAACACATGAATCTACATTCCTTTCAACACACGACTAATCTCAACACATGAGTACTGTCAACACATCACTATTTTTGTTATGTAAAATATTTTATAAAACTATGGTGTCTATCGTTTGATTTTTAATTAGACTCCACCGTGAAGTAGTTCTAATTTTAAATATGATAAAGATGTATATTTTATTATTAAAATATTTTACTCAACACATAAATAGTTTCAACACATGAATATTTTTACATTCAACACATGAATTTCCTTTATAATATTCATTATTTTCCCGATTGGAATGAGGCCCAATCAATCACCATATAACGTTAATTATATGGATTCCATACAACACATGTATATAATAGCAACGACAAACAATAAACCATCATCCAAAGTGCACCACACAACTGCATAAGCATCAAATATAAATAATCGACGCTTACACAGTCTGTCGACCAATCGATCGACATACAATTAAATAATTGGGATTAGTGTACGCCAAATTACATCCCAACACCCGTGTGGGGTTTCAAATCAACAAACACATATTTTTATTTTTTCAGTTGGGTGATGTGTAAAATTTATCGACCCAATCAATATCAGTCAAATCAATGTATATAAACAAATCGGCCTATTTGTTTATAAATATTTATTTATTCACTTTCACGTTAAAAATTATATTTTTAACGATAAAATATTTTTAACTATATAAATATTTTATTATCGATTTCACATCAACATCACAAACAAATTTTCACAACATATCAATCAAACAAACAAGCCATCCATGGTCTGTGGATGACGGGTGTCGGGTGCTGCTAAGCACCGTATGCATCCTAGTATATATATAACTAGAAAAAAAGAAATTTAGAGTGAGAAGTTCTCACCAATAGCTATCCTAACTCCACGGCACTTCATTTATAGAAATCTTCATCGTTCTTGCCTTTTTGTCATCTTCGTTGCCCGTATTCTCTACATATGTAAAAATCGAATTTTTACTTTGCTATTCAATACATAAAAATTGAATTTTTACTTCGCTATTCAATATATAAAAATCGCATATTTACTTCGCTATTCAATATATAAAAATCGAATTTTTACTTCGCTATTCAATATATAAAAATCGAATTTTTACTTCGCTATTCAATATATAAAAATCGAATTTTTACTTCGCTATTCAATATATAAAAATCTATATAGATAAAAATTCCATTTTTAAATCGCTACAATATAGGTAAAAATTTCGCCTTTTCAAATATAAAGATTATATTTTTATCACTCTACATTATAAAAGATTATATTTTTGTCACTCTACAATATAAAAGATTATATTTTTATCACTCTACAATATATTTATACAACGAAAAAATCCTATCTTTACACGGATAAAAATCATGACTTCCTACGAATAAAAATTCAATCTTTATCCCAATATGTATTTTATAAATATAATCTCTATTCATCATCAGTAAATAAAAATCTATTACCTAATAAATAAATAAAACAAAAAAAAACTTACAGGGGGTTTAACGAGGGAGGGGCGGGGTCTCGGCAGGTGGAGCTCGCGCAGTGGGGCCAGGCGCAGGCAAGGAGGAGGGCGGTGGTGCTGAGTGGGCGGTAGGAGGTTGCGGTGGTGGTTGTTGGCCAGGGTGAGGTCTCGTGGTCTCAGGAGGAGGGAAGCGGGAGTGGAGAAGGGGGAGGGGCACGGTGTGGCGGCGCTGCCCTAGGGCGCGGCGGTTCATCGAGGGGGGGCGGCGGCGATCGATCGCGTCCCCCCTTCTGTTTCTTTTTTTATTTCTTCGATCGAAAAATGAACTGACCGGGGGGGGGGCAAAGGAAATAAAGGAGAGGAGAGAGAGGGATAGGTTATTATATATTTTTTATTTTAAATTCAAAAAGTTGACTTTTTTATTCGACCTCGAAACGAGGCCCACCGCTTATCGTCCATAGCTAATTACCCCCATTCCGAACACAATGGGATATGTATCGTAAGCTGATTCGATCGTTACAATCAGTTTCCGTTGAAATCTACATATAACTCTATATATTGAATTTGAACGCGTATTTCAATTTACTGGGGCCACATACTGACTCGAAAAATTCCATAAAAATATTTTCTAGCTTCGTATTGACGATACGGTCCTAACAAAACTAGTTTCGTCGAATTCTGAGACCGTTGAAAAAATGGTCATTTTCCAGTCGATTAAAATCAACTGAAACTGGTCAAACGCGTTTTCGTATGCCACGCCTACAAATTGATTCGAAAAATTATGAAATTTGGAATCTAGCAATAATTTGACATCACGGATCCAACAAAAGTGGTTTCGTCGAAATCCTAGGTCGTTTGCAAAATTCCCATTTTTAAGGGCCTGAATTCCATAGCGACTATTCAGAATTTTCAACTGGACATATCTTTTGATTCCCGCTATGAAATTTCAATCTTTCAGATTCGTTGGAGATATATTCACAATTAGATTCTATTATTTTTGGTTTCGCTAAAATCTGGTTTATTTTGCACCTGGTACATTCAATTGAGTTTTGAAATCGAATTATCGAACTACCGCGCCATTTTCAATTCTGTTTATAAATTATATATAATTATTTATATTCTAACGACGACGTATATAATATATACGTTATAATTCTATTCAAAATAAATTTCTCGTCAATATTATTTAAAATAATTCAATTTAAATATTCAAAATTCGCTAAAATTGCCAAAATAAAAATTTTAAACTGGCCCAGATTTTCAGGTTGTTACAGTGAGTGAATATGTACAATACCGTTTATTATTTAATCATGTATTTAGACATTGATGTTAATTTTGTTTGACAAATAATCGTCTCTGAATCAATTAGATTTAGACAACATTGAGAACCTGGGAAAGCATAATATTAGCAGCTGAGGACACTTATATAAGAGAGTAAACGTCTTAAATATCCTTACTGGTTTGTATAAATATCTACATGAATTCAAACTATATGAATGTAACCATAATAGGGAATTTAAATAATTTTGTTAATTAAGTAAACCCCTTGAAACCCTTTTACTGTTTTAGATCAAATACTGTACAACAAAATTATAAGCATGTTTAAAGATACCTGCAGAGGAAATGAAATAAGAAACATATAGAGAACATAACCTGGAAAGCATATTTGAGGGTAGTGGATTTAAACCCCTACTGTTCCTATTCAAAAATCCAATTCATGCTTGTATGTATGTAATGTACTTTCTTGTTGATGCTATTGATTTTTTTGAACATCATACATACATGCTTCGCTGGATTGAATCAATATAATCAGATTTGAAATTTTATGTGTAAAGAAAGGATTTAAAGAAAATCGATAACAAATAAAAGTCACATATGCGAAGGTGGATCCTTGTTTTCCCTTGGAGTTTCATGTTGTTAACCCACGTCCATGTTATAAATTTGAGGAAGATAGGATATAGCGGGAGAATGAAAATACCAATAAGTTTTACTTTGAACTAAATTTAGATACAATGACCTAACTATATTTGGTAGAAAACCGAGGGGAGCAGAGTGCCGCTCTTGATGAATTTATTGGATATGATAAATTGACGATGGAAGACAAATGCTATAGACCTCAAACTGTTTGATGAAGCATATTTAGACTGAGTGGCTTGAATTCATACACAAGCTACTGTCACACACAACAATATATTTGCACCGTTTCCATCACGTATACATTGTTATCTTTTCGGTGCCAGAAACTTCATTCCTCTTTTCATATTTCCGTCAAAATCCACCATTTTCCAAACTTGTAATTCGACCACTGTGTGCACTACATCGAAGTTATGCACCCAATTTATGCTCAATCGTTTTTTCATGCAATTCTTGATTGATTTTAGGGATGAATGATGAATTATGAAGGCAAGGCAAGGGGTTTATTGAGGTATATTTTTGGAGCAATGGTCGGTTGGAGTTACAAAAATTCGAACGGTGGAGTAGTTGAAATTTTTGGGACTGGATATGAATTCGTGGTTGGATTTGTGATCTATGGCAATGACTAGAGTGAGGAGGTGTTAGCGGTATTCAGGGTGCATGTGCATGGGGTGTCAGTGCACAGAAGTGATGAAAAACAATGTATAGGAAAGGAGAAAGATGGGAGTGGTAGTGGTAGTGGCATGCAAGAAAATAGGTTAGGACCGTTTGTGCTGATTTCGGCTTGATGGCTTCAGGCTGATCTTGGATTCTTCTAGAATTTTGTTCTCTCTTCTTATTCCACTCACTAGACCCTCGTTCCAACTCTAATCCATAAGCTGAGAAGCAACGACCTTCTGTCAAAATGTATGAACCATTTCAAAGCTTAAAAGTTGGGACTTCCTTTTACTGCAAATGTTTATAAGTCATGGTCTCCTCTGTTTATACTTTGTATACACTCATGATTCATCCTTGGACCTGTGTCTTCTTCAATATGAGCGCATACATGTTTGTGTAATGATAGACCTGTGTTGGTCATGGGAAAAAAGTCAAGAAAGGATCAAAGAAAAAGGGCGGCAAGTGATTGTTGATGATCGAAGTAAGGGGGGGCGCTCTGATATTTGTTTTCTTTAAGAAGTTTCACATTTGAGGAGAACAAAGGGATGGGTTGTTGTGTTTAATTGGGCTTTGGGCTTCTGAGAGAAACTAATAAATAATAAATGTTGGTTTAGAACCTTAAATAAATCAATGTGATTTTTCATACGGGTATATAAAAAGAACGGAGAAAAAGGATCAGATGAAAACCGAGGATGGCTATGATAAGAAGTCATGGGATTTCGGGCCTACGGTTTGAATTGATTAAAGATTTAATGGGGTTGTTTAAGCTTTTAAATTTCCTTATTTAAACTATAAACATTCTTTCATATAGGGTAAGAAGTGGAAGTTCGACTCAACAATTTACAAGGAATGACATAAGACACCTATGCAGAAATAAAACTGTAATGAGTCAAGGAGATTCATGTTGTATAAATTATCTATAATTTAAAATTAAATTGATTTTAATAAAAGGAAAATGTATTCAAAACTAAGGATCGGGAAGCCCTTTCGAAATTACGGATGCCATCGTTCAAAGCCCTAATATTTGATATCTAGGTTCGTCAGAAACAGAAGGAAGTTTTAAATAACTTTGGTTTTTTTATCCAAAGAATTTGGAATGAATATGATGTAAATTAGTTGTTACTCAAGATTCCATATTCCGAACTATTATTAGTTTGGAATCCAAACGTCGAATTATCGTTAACTGTTATTGTTGTGTGGATCATCTGTTATGCTATGAAGTGATCAATTTATATTTGTTAATATAAAACGCTAACACATTTTATTATATTTTGAATTGTCTTATATTAATTACTATTCTAAAATTTAGAATTTAAATTTGTACGAGTCAAGTTAATGGGAATCATATTGACTATAAAAAAAATTTGTATAAACTGTTTCATTTATATACACTATTTAAATTTGATAGTTAAAACATCGACTATCAAAGGAATATTCCCTACGCGTTAGTTCGAAGAGACCGGGATGGAAATTGGACCCAAAACCACTTCGAACTAACTTGACGATTCTTAAACTAACGTGTAGGATACATAAAATCGTAAAATTGAAGACCGCAGATCTTCATGAGTAAAAGAACTACTGGTTAAAATTTTCTGGTGGCCATCAGAGTTATTCTGACTTGTAATTCTGTTGTGATTGAAATCATCGGATATTGCAAGTACTATTCGCTACTGATTCATGGGGTGATTCCTATGTTGGATGCAGCAGGAGAGTACCTTCGGTTCATCATGTTCCTGGATGACTTGTATGGACAAAAGTCTGACAGGGTATTTCCTAAAAACCACGTAAGTTGATGTTTACAAATATATCAATTTGATGGCAAAGAATGACCCTTCTTCTACATCCAATGTTTATTTGTGGACGTCAATTAGTGATTTGACAGAACTGATAATGTGGCATTCAAAGTAAATGGTTACCAGATGTTCTAAAGGTAAACTCTAACCTCAAGCCTCAACAACCAGGAAATGAAAAAAATCGGGCAGGGAGCATGGCTATGTGGGTCGCTCCCATTAGGGTGTATAATCACCTATCTAGAGAAAATCCATTTCATTCTTTAATCTATTTTCGATGTTGTCCCTTTTCGGGAAACGGCAGGTAGCTCCCAACCGTTGGTGATATACATTCGATGCACTCAAGTGAAATGAGTGGTAGGTCGTGTGTAGGCCGGGTTGCAAGATGTTCTTGTTGAACCCAGTGTATTCCCCTCTAGAGATACACTATCGGCTGGTGGTTCCATACCTTTTCATATTCGAAATCCAATCTCCAATAAGCGCCTGCGGTTTTGATTGTATACTACATATGTGGAGCGTGAGATGCAAGTGTTCTGCTAGGTTATTATTTATTTGTATTTAGACACTATTATAATATCAGAATAAGATTTTGATTTCAAAATATTTGGGTTATCGTAAGGTAAAAATTATCTGTATTTATGTGTGGATCGGTCTTACGATTATCATTTATTTCCAAAGGATTTTTAAATGTTAAATCAAGCTGTTTAAAATCATTTAAAATTGTTTACACGCACCAGTCCCGTGACCGACCCAGAGTTTATTTTCTATGTTTTCCATAACTCTTAGTTGCCTAAATTTGTACGGGCAGTCAAGTGGTTTCAGGATTTTACAGATTTACTTGATGGAGCGTGGAACAGGAAGCTTCAACGATACATATATAGAGTTATTTTTGCTGTGTTGTATATGTGTTGTACTCGGATGATGTATGTATGCAAATACAGTTTTATATTTCAAGATGTTATGTGATATATTTTTATTCAGTTCCGCTGAGAGATTCGTGTTTACTCTGATTTCGATGTGTTCAGTTCTTCTATTCTAATTTCCCTTCTTCCTATTTCTCACCCTCTAACTTCTTCCTATTAATGATCTGTTAATTTCTAATAGTTGATTAGTCGATATGTGATACAGGAACGTATTAGTATCGATAATCAAGATCGGGAACTTCTCGGGTCGTTACAGTTGGTACCAGAGCAATGGTTTAGTAATAACCTTGGCTCTGTGGCATAACTCGATAGAGATGGGGTTAGTAATACCCTAGTTTGAGTTTGAGTGTGTGTGTGTGTGTGTATATATATATGAGCGCGTATTAGTTAATTGATATAAAAATTATTTGTATTGTGTTGATTGGTTTGTCGTGTTGTTTATGTATTCTGATCGATATAGCAATCAAAACTGTATCGATAGATGTTTCTAAACTCTTGAATAGAGTAATTTGACATAGTATTGTATTAGAAGTTGGGTAAATAAAATAAATTTACTCAATATTATATTTTGATAAAAAAGAATAATTTTCTGAAATTATTATTATTGGCTGTGTTGGTTGTTATTATTACAGTCAGTCAGATTATAAAAATTGAAATGGTTATATAATGAACCAAATTTAATCTGTATAGATAATGAGATATACAAATAAGGAAAACTAGAAAGTGTTTTGAGGAAAACTGTGACGACCCAAACTTCCCAGTAAAGGAAAGCCTGGATTGCCTTGAGAACAACACACATCAGAATACAAACTGAAGAACATTTTTATTGCTGATTACAACAATTACATCAGAGTACGAGAATATAACAGAGTATGAAATGAGTGGTGATCGTCCAGACGTACGTGGTGATCGAAGGGTTTGCGAGGTATATAGTGCCTCCGGTTTCGTTCAGACCCAGAACGGACTTGTAAATGGACTGTGTGTCTGACATTGGATTTTATTCTGTGTTGATTGATCTCTATTAAATATACATCTATTTGGCGGCGGAGAATTTATTCTTTTGCTTAATGTCATTCTCTGAAATGCACGAGCTCAGAGGTTGTATATCGATGGACATCAGTCGCATGGCACAAATTGCTAGTGTGGCATGCCTAAGTGGAAAATGATCAGGGCTTCTGTTGAAAAGCAAAGTCTTGTGGTGATGATCAAAGCACCGCTTGTGTGGCGTAGCATTGTGTATAACGTGAATTCGAGAGCCTCACACCCCGGTATGAACTAGAAACGAGAGAAGGACTCAGGGAGGGCATGCGTTTCCTTCTAGCTAGGAGTTGTGTCGGTGCTTTTACACGGCCTGACATTTTACTTATGTGGATGATGGATTGCGAGGCGCCTCGGTTATATCGGTCGATCTGGGACCGATGGAGTCATTCGTTGGCTCATTGACGCCCCATAGGGCGGGGAAACGCAGTGTTCAGGAAATATAATCCACATCAATGGACCGGCCCTGACGATTCTAGGGTCACTCGAGCTTTGATCCTGAGACACGGGCTAGAGTGTCTCGAAGTCGTTAAGGACTATCTTTTGCCTTGGTTCCTGACGGAAATCCAATTTCCAAATACGTGACTGTGCGGTTTTGATTGTATATATATATATGGCGACATGATATATGGTACCCATGCCGTCTATGATTGATAGTTATGATGGAAATTGTTTTTGAAACATATAAACACTAGTAATAATATCAAATGCTTTTTTTTATTCGTATCAATCATATTTTGGCCATTATTAAGTAAAACTCTATCCTCCGGTTTGCGTTGCATTGTATGATGGGAACTGAGTCTTATAATGGCTTCATTTTTATAAAAAGCATTGCGATATTCATAAGAATTATTTGTTTTAAAAGCACTGGTGATCCAATGGAGTAAACCCATTCCACGAAAGTGGCGTGGTCCTGTGATTAGCCAAATTATAAATGTGTTGAGTAGATTTCTCATACCAGTCCCATGACTGACTCGTAGTTTGTTTCACTTTCAAACTCGGGTGCCCCTTTTTCTACACGGGCAGCCTTGTATTCAGGTTTAACTGGCTCTTTCTGGATAGCTGGAGCTGAAGATGGATTCTATTATTTATCTCTTTTTATGCTGTTCAAGGCTGCCCGTGTAGAACACTTTTTGTTGTCATTTGTGTTTTAATTAAAAAGTTTATAAACAAAAGTTTCATTTTGTTTACATGAATTGAAATGTACTATTTCATTTACATTAAAAGGTTTTGAAATAAAAGGTATTATTTTTGTTGCATTAAGAGTTTACAAAACAAAATATTCATGACACACAAAGTTTACATTTTTGTGAAATTAGTTTGACACAATAAATCTACATTAGAATGTATTTATTTGAAATCTAAAAATGAAATTGTTTAATAATGAAACAAATGAATTGAAATCGTTTATACACACGCATAAGGAAAATTTAGCAATGAGAACTAAATGGTTGTTATTGTAAGTCTTAATTGTGTATTAACATGATTTATATTATTATTCAAATCCATTCTCAATTTTACATAAATGTGCATGCATTCATTTATCTCTTCCACACTTTAAAACATGGTTGCCTCTTTTTACCTCTTTGTTTTCCAACCTTTTAAGTCAAATACATAAAAACATATGATACGTTTTAATGCATGCACTTACAAGTCTCTCTCTCTCATTTATATTTACTTTTGAAATTTGAACAAAATTGATAATGCTACATTTGCAGGCTTTATGATCAATAAGTGTTGATTTAAATGAAAAGAAAAGAAACGCAAAAATATTCCGAATATATTAAGAAACAAGATATTAATTTATCCCTGTTGTGATTAGACATGGGAAATCAAGTGAAAAAGCGTAAGCAATTATGTATAATATGGAATTGCAATCATGTGTTGACACAATAATATAATTTTTGTCTTCATGTTTTGAAATACGATGTGGGAATTTACACAATATATTGACACTAAATTATATGTTGTCGTATGTAATTTTATGAAAGATGAAAATAAAATTAGCATTATGTAATTATATGAAATATAATTATATTTTAGTGTCAAAAATTTATGAAATAAAAAGATTTGATTTTGTCATCATGTTTTATTTAAAAGAAATAAAAATTGGATTCTGTTATTGCATTTATTGTCATTATAATGAAGTAAAAAGAATATAAGTTATGTAAGCGAATTGATGTCAATGAGATTAGATTGGAATGTATGTGTAACTCAATATAACATTGTGTTGAAATTTGAAAATTCGAAATCTGAATTGATTGTTAAGTCAATAAATGAGCATGCATTTCTTTCCTTTATGTTATCAATCTATTCTTTTCCTACTTTCCTCAAACACCTCCTTTCTTTCCATCCCCTCTGCATTTATTTCTTTCCATTAATTGCCTTTTCCTTAAATTAGAAACCACTATTTAGATATTTGCTACTTTATTTATTTTGATCGTTTCCTCTCTCCTCACTCTCCACTCTCCAACAAACCGCTCCTCAAACCCATGGCCGCCTAAACTCATCCACCTTCTCTCCTCCTTAGCTCCAAATCCACAAAAAAATAAACATGTACTTCTTCTGATCTTTTTAAAGCCCTCGGCCTCCTCAACAATTCAATATAAGTTGCTCGATCTGAAACTCACTGTAGCTCGAGTTATGTTGATTCAAAGACTTGAACAAATCTGAGATAATAAAACAAAGAACCGTGACAACAAATAGAACGTGTTGGAAGAGATTGGATAGATTTCTGAATTCGTTTGGATTTCTTTTTATCTGCTTAAAGCAAGGTGAGGATTCTAAATTTTCAAAAATCTCAGAAACTAGCCTTGTGACATCTCGATCAATTTGCCAAATTACCACAAAATTACTGATCAAATTCGTTTTTCGTAATTCATAAAATTCTGGGCTAGAAATCCGTTTGAAGCTGTTTCAATTTTCTAAATATCAAAAATCCCCAAATTTTCAAAATCTCAGAAACTAGCCTTGTGACATCTCGATCAATTTGCCAAATTACTACAAAATTACTGATCAAATTCGTTTTTCGGAATTCATAAAATTTTGGGCTAGAAATTCGTTTGAAGCTGTTTCAATTTTCTAAATATCAAAAATCCCCAAATTTTCAAAATCTCAGAAACTAGCCTTGTGACATCTCGATCAATTTGCCAAATTACCACAAAATTACTGGTAAAATTCGTTTTTCGAAATTCATAAAATTCTGGGCTAGAAATCCGTTTGAAGCTGTTCGACATCGCCTCAGTTTCTAAACGATGGAAGGTAACGCTTTAATAATGTAATAAAAGGTTAATTAATTTAATTAATTTTGTAATTAAGTTATTTAAAGGATTAAATAGCAATATTTTTTTTATATAAGGTCAGAATTTGATGAAACGAAATGCGTTGGAATCCGCTTGACGAGAAGCTTCGCATAGACACTAATTTTGCCCGAAACCGCCCATTTGGAACAGATTAGAGGTAAACAGAGCATCTTAGAAATTCAACAAATTTCAGATCTGACGAATAAAAAGGTGAGAGTTCTGATTTACAAAAATCAATTTTAAATTAATTATTCTCCTCGCTTATAGATGCATGATATTTATATTATTGTTTCTGATCCGTGATGTGAGATTGTTGATTGTGGATAATGGTAAAACATAAGTAGATTTACTATGATTACATCTTGATGCTTTGAGATTGGATTTGACTGTACTGTAAATTTGGATGTTTGGATTGTTCTTATTTATTTAGATCTATTTTAATTAGATCTATAAACACCTATTTAGTAAGATCTATACACACCAATGGATTTAGATTTGGTCTCATTGATTCATGACGTATATGTTAACACCCAAATATAGTTGTTGTTCATGTGTTATACTTAGATTTAGTGTATATATATATATATATATATATATATATATATATATATATATATATATATATATATATATATATATATATATATATATATATATATATATGGGATCATGATCATATGTTGACACCAAACTTATAAATTTGGTTACATATTTTAATATGAATCATGATGCGAATGTTGACATCATAAAATTTTGTCCGTTTCATGCTTGAATCATCACCATATGTTGTACCATATGTGATTTAGTTGAAACATGAAATATAAGCATATGTAATTTTTTTTATTGAAACATGAAGATATAAACATATTGTAGCGTTTTGTTGAAACATGAGATTAAGAACATTTTAGCGTCTTTATGAAATAATCAAATAAAAAGATTAAATCTTTATGTTGCGTTTGAATCAAATAAAAAGATTAAATCTTTATGGTGCGTTTGAATGAAATAAAAAGATTAAATCGTTATGTTGCGGTTGTACTCAAATAAATTAGGTTGACGTTGAAGCTTCCATTGTAATTAAAGTATGATATTACATCGTAAAAGAAATTATCTTTATTTTTAATAAATAAAGAATAAGATTTGCATTGCAAAATAAAATTACATTTTTATATGTAGTTAAAGAATGATACTTTACGCTGTAAAATAAATTTACATTTTTAATGTAAGTAAAAAGAATGAACATATATACATTTTTTAATGTAAATTAAGAGGACATTTTTTTATGTAATTAAAGAATAAATTGTCATCTTTTACTAGAGAATAAGTTGTCATCTTTTGTTAGAATTAAAAAGAATATTTATGTTAGAATTCAAAATGACATTTATGTTAAGATTCAAAAAAAAAGTCATTTATGTTGGATTAAAAATGTCCTTAAATTGGAATGGTCATTAGATTAAAATTATCTTACTTGTTGAAATAAGAGAGTTGAAACCAAATTATCATGCTTGTTGAAATGATAGAACTGATTTAACATAAAAGTATTCTTTTTATGCTAATATATGGAATGATAGAATTGATTTAACATAAAAGTATTCTTTTTATGTTAATATATGGAATGATAGAATTGATTTAACATAAAAGTATTCTTTTTATGTTAATATATGAATTGTTAGAATTATTAAACATTAAAAAAATCTGTGCTAATTAAACATCATTTTTGTAAGAATATATCATGTTGTGTTAAACATATCATTTTAGTTAGGAAATATCATTTTAGGCAAAAATGTTTAATTAGGATAGACATGCCACTTTTATTAGAAATATGTTATGTAAGGTAAATTTGTCATCTATGTTTAAGTTGAATTTGTCATTTATGTAGAAATAAATTTGTCATTTATGTGGAATTTAGTTTGTCAATTTTAGGGAAATTTGAAATTGGCATTTATGTTAGGATAAACTTGCCCTTCATGTTATAATATTATAAGGTGATTTATGGAAAATGTCATTAAATTAGGATGTCATTAAAACTAGAATATCACTAGATTAAAATGTTGTTAAGCCATAATGTCATTAAAACTAGAAGGTCATTAGATTAAAAAAATGTCACTAGAATTCATAGAAAATATATTTACATATAAAATATCCTCTTTATATGACATTAGAATTCATCACCTTTATTAAAGAATGGCACGTAAATTAAAAACATCAATTATGTTAAGAAGTGTCATGTAAAATAATATTCTTAGTAGAACAATTATAATGATTAATTAAAATTGTACTTGGATACGAGGTTAGGTCACATTTGTGGTGGAAGTCTGCCCGGACCCGACCGGCATATCCAGCAGCCAAAAATGTTGAGCCTAATGTGAGAGGTCCAAGTGCGCAAATACAAATTGGGCCAAGACACGAGGTTAAGCCCAACTTATGGGAAAGGTCTGCCCGGACCCGACCGGCCTATTCAGCATCCACAAGTTGTATACCTAATGTGAGAGGTCTGGCCCAAATTAAAATATAAATGGATAACTTAAAAATTGACGTTATTTTCATACCGTTATGTGTTAATAATGAAATGAATATTTTCACCTCCAGGTTTGTTATAAAAGAAAGTTACATTTTTAATAAAATAAGATAAGAATTATAAAAGTTTTACATTTTTCTTAATGTAAATACTAGAAAAGTTACATTTTTCTTAATGTAAATAAAAGGAAAATAGGAAGTTACATTTTTATATGTAATTGGTGTATTATAGAAACCGACATTTTTCAATGTAAATAAGGATGAAATAGAAATTATATTTTTATATTCAAATAAAAGAGTTTACATTTTTCGATGTAAACAAAAGAATGATTAGGAGTTTATATTTTCCAATGTAAATAGAATATGAAATAAAGGTTACATTTTCAATATAATAATATATTGAAGTATAAGTTTACATTTCTCAATGTAAATAAAATAGGAATAGAAATTTACATTTTTCAATGTAAATAATAAGATTAGAAATTTACTTTTCTAAGGAATGGATTTTCATTAGAAAAATAATGAAATCAAATATACATTTGGTGTAAATTGAAAAATGGAAGAGTAAAATATACATTGTTATGTTTAGGATGTGTATGCAAAGTAAAAATAGCGATAGATCGTTATAAATTATTAACAACGATATGAAATGGTTTTCAAATTTATATATGCAAGAACTATTTAGAAAGTCCGAGTTTACTCTCATTCCAAATAATGATACGACGTTCGAAGAATTGAGGACGGCGATTGAAGACCGACGATCGGGTAACTAGTGTTGAGGCCCTTGATTGATTTGCTCCCAAGACGGGGCTAAAATGGTAGTTATCCGGACGTAGTGCTGATTTGTACGGATTTGGCTTTCGCTCAGACCCAGAGCATAAGCTTATAAATGGAATGTGTGTCTGACATTGTACTCCTTTATATTGTATTTATTGATTTTCTGTCGAATGTATGAATGTTTGGTGGCGGAGAATTTATTCTCTTGCTTAACACCCTTTCATATATTTCGGCAAAGGATTGGTAGTGTGATATGGAGTGACGATGTGGCATGCTAAGATGCATATGATCAAGGCTTTGTTGAAAAGCAGGCCTTGTGGGATGATCAAAGCATAGCCTGTTTAGGCATTGCTTCGTGTATAGCGTGACTTCGCGAGCCTCACACACCGGCGGAGTCTAAAACGGGAGATGGGAACGCAGGGAGAGCAGCACGTTTCTTTCTAGCTAGAAGTGGTGTTTGGGTTTTAACACGGCCCGACATTTTACTTATGTGGATGATGGAATGAGGCGCCTCGGATGATAGGTCCTATAGGCCTGGGAAACGTGTGTTCAGAAATAACTAATCCGCAACTCGTATGGTGGACCGGCCTTGCAGCTTTCCAAGGGTTCACTGCGGGGGATCCTGTGACATTCGCTAGAGTGTCTCGAATCGGTAAGGAGCTCCTCCCTAGCCTTGACTCATGATGGAAATCCAAACTTCCAATACGAACCCACGGATTTGATTGTATTATTAGTATGGAGGCATAGTAGTATGGGATACTATTCTTCCTAGGATTGATACATTTACTTTGAAATGTTTTTTTGAAACATATACACACTAATATTAAATATCGTTTTTATCGTATCAAGCATTTTTGACCATTATAAGGTAAAACCCTATCCTCCGGTTTGTGTTGCATTGTGTGATGGGACTTCGGTCTTATGATGGTTTCATTTTTCCAAAAAACATTGCGTTGTTTAACGATTTACTTTAATTTATGCATGACAATCCATTGGAGTAAACCCGTTCCGCGTTAGCGGCGTGGTCCTTGGATTTGTCTTATTGTTATTAGTTATATTAGTTAAGAATTCTCACACCAGTCCCATGACCGACTCGTAGTTTGTTTCACTTTGCAAACTCGGGTGCCCTCTTTTTCCACATGGGCAGTCGAGTAGCTTTTTGCAGATATTTACTTCTTGAGCAGGATTCTGGATCGAAGCCTAAAGCGGTGTCCAGAGCATAGAAGTCTTACGCTGTTTATTGTATTTAATATTGTAATTTATCTTCCGCTGTATTTTATCGATGTACTCTGATATTCTGTACTCTGATGTTATATTATCATGATATAATAAAAGTCTGCTGTTGTTGTTCTGATGTGATATATTCCCAGAGTTAACGTATGCGGATTTTGAACGGTCTTGGTCGATTTTGCGATCGATTAAGGTCGGGCGAAATCCGACTCGTTACAGTTGGTATCAGAGCTTTGGTTAGCTCAAATCTTTGGGGTACAACTCGTTGGAACTAAACAAAAGACTCATCAGAGATTGGATTAGTAATATCCAATAAGAATACTCATTAGAGATAGGATCAGCAGTATCCTAGGATGAGAAAACTCATTAGAGATGGGGTTAGTAATGAATACGTTGTAATTTGAGTTGTTATTAGGAATATGACGGAACGAAAGACCAAGGAAAGGAAGAAGAATGCACCAAAATGCAAGTGCTGCACCAAACGCTGGTGCTGGTGGTTGTTTCTTGTTGTAAGTGAATGCAATGAAAAGACCCGGAAATAACGAATAATGAGAGAATGAATTTATTGACATTTCGTGCTCATTTCAAAATTTCTGCTTTGTTATTCCCATCATCTGGTAACCACAGGATAGAATGAGTTGAGAGTATTACGTATACGAGAGAGCGTAACCGTGACAAAGTATACGAGCTTGCTGTCTTCTTTTCTTAGCTTCGTTCCTTTTCGAGGACGAAAAGATTTTAAGTTGGGGAGATTGTAACAACCCAGAATTTTAGGACTAAATTAAAATATTATTTTTAATTAATTTGATGGGTTTTGGGCATTTAAAAGAGATTTCGTTATTTTTTATATCAAGATTACACTATAAAGACATCATCTTTATTGTCATTTGTTTAAAATCAAAAGGATTAACAATAAGTAGAACACTTTTTGTTGTCATTTGTGTTTTAATTAAAAAGTTTATAAACAAATGTTTCATTTTGTTTACATGGATTGAAATGTACTATTTCATTTACATTAAATGGTTTTGAAATAAAAGGTATTATTTTTGTTGCATTAAGAGTTTACAAAACAAAATATTCATGACACAAAAGTTTACATTTTTGTGAAATTAGTTTGACACAATAAATCTACATTAGAATGTATTTATTTGGAATCTAAAAATGAAATTGTTTAATAATGAAACAAATGAATTGAAATCGTTTATACACACGCGTAAGGAAAATTTAGCAATAAGAACTAAATGGTTGTTATTGTAAGTCTTAATTGTGTATTAACATGATTTATATTATTATTCAAATCCATTCTCAATTTTACATAAATGTGCATGCATTCATTTATCTCTTCCACATTTTAAAACATGGTTGCCTCTTTTTACCTCTTTGTTTTCCAACCTTTTAAGTCAAATTAATAAAAACATATGATACATTTGAATGCATGCACTTACAAGTCTCTCTCTCATTTATATTTACTTTTGAAATTTGAACAAAATTGATAATACTACATTTGCAGGCTTTATGATCAATAAGTGTTGATTTAAATGAAAAGAAAAGAAACGAAAAAATATTCCGAATATATTAAGAAACAAGATATTAATTTATCCCTATTGTGATTAGACATGGGAAATCAAGTGAAAAAGCGTAAGCAATTATGTATAATATGGAATTGCAATCATGTGTTGACACCATAATATAATTTTTGTCTTCATGTTTTGAAATACGATGTGGGAATTTACACAATATATTGACACTAAATTATATGTTGTTGTATGTAATTTTATGAAAGATGAAAATAAAATTAGCATTATGTAATTATATGAAATATAATCATATTTTAGTGTCAAAAATTTATGAAATAAAAAGATTTGATTTTGTCATCATGTTTTATTTAAAAGAAATAAAAATTGGATTCTGTTATTGCATTTATTGTCATTATAATGAAGTAAAAAGAATATAAGGTATGTAAGCGAATTGATGTCAACGAGATTAGATTGGAATGTATGTGTAACTCAATATAACATTGTGTTGAAATTTGAAAATTCGAAATCTTAATTGATTGTCAAGTCAATAAATGAGCATGCATTTCTTTCCTTTATGTTATCAATCTATTATTTTCCTACTTTCCTCAGACACCTCCTTTCTTTCCACCCCCTCTGCATTTATTTCTTTCCATTAATTGCCTTTTCCTTAAATTAGAAAACCACTATTTAGATATTTGCTACTTAATTTATTTTGATCGTTTCCTCTCTCTTTACTCTCCACTCTCCAACAAACCGCTTCTCAAACCCATGGCCGCCTAAACTCATCCACCTTCTCTCCTCCTTAGCTCCAAATCCACAAAAAAATAAACATATAATTCTTCTGATCTTTTTAAAGCCTTCGTCCTCCTCTACACTTCAATATAAGTTGCTCGATCTGAAACTCACCGTAGCTCGAGTTATGTTGATTCAAAGACTTGAACAAATCTGAGATAATAAAACAAAGAACCGTGACAACAAATAGAACGTGTTGGAAGAGATTGGATAGATTTCTGAATTCGTTTGGATTTCTTTATATCTGCTTAAAGCAAGGTGAGGATTCTAAATTTTCAAAATCTCAGAAACTAGCCTTGTGACATCTCGATCAATTTGCCAAATTACCACAAAATTACTGATCAAATACGTTTTTCGTAATTCATAAAATTCTGGGCTAGAAATTCGTTTGAAGCTGTTTCAATTTTCTAAATATCAAAAATCCCCAAATTTTCAAAACCTCAGATACTAGCCTTGTGACATCTCGATCAATTTGCCAAATTACCACAAAATTACTCATCAAATTCGTTTTTCGGAATTCATAAAATTCTGGGCTAGAAATTCGTTTGAAGCTGTTTCAATTTTCTAAATATCAAAAATCCCCAAATTTTCAAAATCTCAGAAACTAGCCTTGTGACATCTCGATCAATTTGCCAAATTACCACAAAATTACTGATCAAATTCGTTTTTTGAAATTCATAAAATTCTGGGCTAGAAATCCGTTTGAAGTTGTTCGACGTCGCCTCAGTTTCTAAACGATGGAAGGTAACGCTTTAATAATGTAATAAAAGGTTAATTAATTTAATTAATTTTGTAATTAAGTTATTTAAAGGATTAAATAGCGATATCTTTTTTATATATAAGGTCAGAATTTGATGAAACGAAATGCGTTTGGAATCCGCTTGACGAGAAGCTTCGCATATACACTAATTTTGCCCGAAACCGCCCATTTGGAACAAATCAGAGCGTAAATAGAGCATCTTAGAAATTCAGCAAATTTCAGATCTGACGAATAAAAAGGTGAGAGTTCTGATTTACAAAAATCAATTTTAAATTAATTATTCTCCTCGCTTATAGATGCATGATATTTATATTATTGTTTCTGATCCGTGATGTGAGAATGTTGATTGTGGATAATGGTAAAACATAAGTAAATTTTCTATTATTACATGTTGATGCTTTGGGTTTGGATTTGACTGTATTGTAAATTTGGATGTTTGGATTGTTCTTATTTATTTAGATCTATTTTAATTAGATCTATAAACACCTGTTTAGTAAGATCTATACACACCAATGGATTTAGATTTGGTCTCATTGATTCATGACGTATATGTTAACACCCAAATATAGTTGTTGTTCATGTGTTATACTTAGATTTAGTATATATATATACATACATATATATATACATATATATACATATATATATGATCATGATCAAATGTTGAAACCAAACTTATAAATTTGGTTTTTAATATGAATCATGATGCGAATGTTGACATCATAAAATTTTGTCCGTTTCATGCTTGAATCATCACCATATGTTGTACCATATAGTTGTTGTTCATGTGTTATACTTAGAATTAGTATATATATATATACATATATATACATATATATATACATATATATACATATACATACATATATATATATATACATATATATATATACATATATATACATATATATATATATACATATATATATATACATATATATATATACATACATATATATATATATATATATATATATATATGATCATGATCATATGTTGAAACCAAACTTATAAATTTGGTTTTTAATATGAATCATGATGCGAATGTTGACATCATAAAATTTTGTCAGTTTCATGCTTGAATCATCACCATATGTTGTACCATATGTGATTTTGTTGAAACATGAAATATAAGCATATGTAATTTTTTTTTTATTGAAACATGAAGATATAAACATATTGTAGCGTTTAGTTGAAACATGAGATTAAGAACATTTTAGCGTCTTTATGAAATAATCAAATAAAAAGATTAAATCTTTATGTTGCGTTTGAATCAAATAAAAAGATTAAATCTTTATGTTGCGTTTGAATGAAATAAAAAGACTAAATCGTTATGTTGCGGTTGTACTCAAATAATTTAGGTTGACGTTGAAACTTCCATTGTAATTAAAGTATGATATTACATCGTAAAGAAATTATCTTTATTTTTAATAAATAAAGAATAAGATTTGCATTGCAAAATAAAATTACATTTTTATATGTAGTTGAAGAATGATACTTTACGCTGTAAAATAAATTTACATTTTTAATGTAAGTAAAAAGAATGAACATATATACATTTTTTTAATGTAAATTAAGAGGACATTTTTTTTATGTAATTAAAGAATAAATTGTCATTTTTTATTAGAGGATAAATTGTCATCTTTTATTAGAGAATAAGTTGTCATCTTTTGTTAGAATTAAAAAGAACATTTATGTTAGAATTCAAAATGACATTTATGTTAAGATTCAAAAAAAAAAGTCATTTATGTTAGATTAAAAATGTCCTTAAATTGGAATGGTCATTAGATAAAAATTATCTTACTTGTTGAAATAAGAGAGTTGAAACCAAATTATCATGCTTGTTGAAATGATAAAACTGATTTAACATAAAAGTATTCTTTTTTATGTTAATATATGGAATGATAGAATTGGTTTAACATAAAATTATTCTTTTTATGTTAATATATGGAATGATAGAATTGATTTAACATAAAAGTATTCTTTTTATGTTAATATATGGAATGATAGAATTGATTTAACATAAAAGTATTCTTTTTATGTTAATATATGAATTGTTAGAATTATTAAACATTAAAAATATCTGTGCTAATTAAACAACATTTTTGTAAGAATATATCATGTTGTGTTAAACATATCATTTTAGTTAGGAAATATCATTTTAGGCAAAAAAAATTAATTAGGATAGACATGCCACTTTTATTAGAAATATGTTATGTAAGGTAAATTTGTCATCTACGTTTAAGTTGAATTTGTCATTTATGTAGAAATAAATTTGTCATTTATGTGGAATTTAGTTTGTTAATTTTAGGGAAATTTGAAATTGGCATTTATGTTAGGATAAACTTGCCCTTCATGTTATAATATTATAAGGTGATTTATGGAAAATGTCATTAAATTAGGATGTCATTAAAACTAGAATATCACTAGATTAAAATGTTGTTAAGTCATAATGTCGTTAAAACTAGAAGGTCATTAGATTAAAAAAAGGTCATTAGAATTCATAGAAAATATATTTACATATAAAATATCCTCTTTATATGACATTAGAATTCATCACTTTATTAAAGAATGGCACGTAAATTAACAACATCAATTATGTTAAGAAGTGTCATGTAAAATAATATTTTTAGTAGAACAATTATAGTGATTAATTAAAATTGTACTTGGACACGAGGTTAGGTCACATTTGTGGTGGAAGTCTGCCCGGACCCGACCGGCATATCCAGCAGCCACAAATGTTGGGCCTAATGTGAGAGGTCCAAGTGCGCAAATACAAATTGGGCCAAGACACGAGGTTAAGCCCAACTTGTGGGAAAAGTCTGCCCAGACCCGACCGGCCTATCCAGCATCCACAAGTTGTAGGCCTAATGTGAGAGGTCTGGCCCATATTAAAATATAAATGGATAACTCAGAAATTGACGCTATTTTCACACCGTTATGTGTTAATAATGAAATGAATATTTTCACCTTCAAGTTTGTTATAAAAGAAAGTTACATTTTTAATAAAATAAGATAAGAATAATAAAAGTTTTACATTTTTCTTAATGTAAATATTAGAAAACTTAAATTTTTCTTAATATAAATAAAAGGTAAATAGGAAGTTACATTTTTATATGTAATTGGTGTAATATAGAAACCGACGTTTTTCATTGTCAATAAGGATGAAATAGAAATTATATTTTTATATGCAAATAAAAGAGTTTACATTTTTCGATGTAAACAAAAGAATGATTAGGAATTTATATTTTCCAATGTAAATAGAATGTGAAATAAAGGTTACATTTTCAATATAATAATATATTGAAGTATAAGTTTATATTTCTCAATGTAAATAAAATAGGAATAGAAATTTACATTTTTCAATGTAAATAATAAGATTAGAAATTTACATTTCTAAGGAATGGATTTTCATTAGAAAAATAATGAAACCAAATATACATTTGGTGTAAATTGAAAAATGGAAGAGTAAAATATACATTGTTTTGTTTAGGATGTGTATGCAAAGTAAAAATAGCGATAGATCGTTATAAATTATTAACAGCGATATGAAATGGTTTTCAAATTTATATATGCGAGAATTATTTAGAAAGTCCGAGTTTACTCTCATTCCAAATAATGATACGACGTTCAAAGAATTGAGGACGGCGATTGAAGACCGACGATCTTCACATCGAATGGGTAACTAGTGTTGAGGCCCTTGATTGATTTGCTCCCAAGACGGGGCTAAAATGGTGGTTATCCGGACGTAGTGCTGATTTGTACGGATTTGGCTTTCGCTCAGACCCAGAGCATAAGCTTATAAATGGAATGTGTGTCTGACATTGTACTCCTTTATATTGTATTAATTGATTTTCTGTCGAATGTATGAATGTTTGGTGGCGGAGAATTTATTCTCTTGCTTAACACCCTTTCATATATTTCGGCAAAGGATTGGTAGTGTGATATGGAGCGACGATGTGGCATGCTAAGATGCATATGATAAAGGCTTTGTTGAGAAGCAGGTCTTGTGGGATGATCAAAGCATAGTCTGTTTAGGCATTGCTTTGTGTATAGCGTGACTTCGCGAGCCTCACACACCGGAGGAGTCTAAAACGGGAGAAGGGAACGCAGGGAGAGCAGCACGTTTCTTTCTAGCTAGAAGTGGTGTTTGGGTTTTAACACGGCCCGACATTTTACTTATGTGGATGATGGAATGAGGCGCCTCAGATGATAGGTCCTATAGGCCAGGGAAACGTGTGTTCAGGAATAACTAATCCGCAACTCGTATGGTGGACCGGCCCTGCAGCTTTCCAAGGGTTCACTACGGGGGATCCTGAGACATTCGCTAGAGTGTCTCGAATCGGTAAGGAGCTCCTCCCTAGCCTTGACTCATGATGGAAATCCAAACTTCCAATACGAACCCACGGATTTGATTGTATTATTAGTATGGAGGCATAGTAGTATGGGATACTATTCTTCCTAGGATTGATACATTTACTTTGAAATGTTTTTTTGAAACATATACACACTAATATTAGATATCGTTTTTATCGTATCAAGCATTTTTGACCATTATAAGGTAAAACCCTATCCTCCGGTTTGCGTTGCATTGTGTGATGGGACTTGGGTCTTATGATGGTTTCATTTTTCCAAAAAGCATTGCGTTGTTTAACGATTTACTTTAATTTATGCACGACACTCCATTGGAGTAAACTCGTTCCGCGTTAGCGGCGTGGTCCTTGGATTTGTCTTATTGTTATTAGTTATATTAGTTAAGAATTCTCACACCAGTCCCATGACTGACTCGTAGTTTGTTTCACTTTGCAAACTCGGGTGCCCTCTTTTTCCACACGGGCAGTCGAGTAGCTTTTTGCAGATATTTACTTCTTGAGCAGGATTCTGGATCGAAGCCTAAAGCTGTGTCCAGAGCATAGAAGTCTTAAGCTGTTTATTGTATTTAATTTTGTAATTTATCTTCCGTTGTATTTTATCGATGTACTCTGATATTCTGTACTCTGATGTTATATTATCATGATATAATAAAAGTCTGCTGTTGTTGTTCTGATGTGTTATATTCCCAGAGTTAACGTATGTGGATTTTGAACGGTATTGGTAAATTTTGCGATCGATTAAGGTCGGGCGAAATGCGTGTCGTTACACCAAGGGTTCACTGCGGGGGATCCTGAGGCACTTGCTAGAGTGTCTCGAATCGGAGAGGACGATCCCTAGCCTCGATTTCATAATGGAAACTCAACTTCCAATACGACACCATGCGGTTTTGATTGTAGAACTAGTATGGCGACATGATATATGGTACCCATGCCGTCTATGATTGATACATTATGATTGAAATTGTTTTTGAAACATATATACACTAATAATAATATCAAATCCGTTTTATCGTATCAAGCATCTTTTGACCATTATAAGGTAAAACCCTATCCTTCGGTTTGCGTTGCATTGTGTGATGGGACTTGGATCTTATAATGGTTTCATTTTTCTAAAAAGCATTGCGTTGTTTAACGATTTACTTTATTTTATGCACTGGCAATCCAATGGAGTAAATCCGTTCCGCGTTAGCGGCGTGGTCCTGTGATTGGCCTTATTATTAGATAAGTTAAGTTAGATTTCTCATACCAGTCCCATGACTGACCTGTAGTTTGTTTTACTGGCAAACTCGGGTGCCCATATTTTTCACACGGGCAGTCGAGTAGCTTGTTTTGCAGATATATATCTTTTAGCAGGATTCTGGATCGAAGCTTAAAGCTGTGTCCAAAGCATAGAAAGTCTTCCATTGTGTACTTTATTTTTAATGTAAAATTTATCTTCCGCTGTATTTATTCTATTCGATGTACTCTGATATTCTGTACTTTGATGTTCTATTATTATGATGTAATAAAAGTCTGCTGTTATTTGTTTTAATGTGTTATTTTCCCAAAGATAAAGTATTCGAGGATTTCCAACCTTTGAATCAGACCTGTGTGGTTTATAGTCGATTTAAAAGCGAGAATTTTCGGGTCTTTAAACATAGCTTTGTGTATAACGTGAATTCGCGAGCCTCACACCCCGGTATGAGCCAGAAACAGGAGAGGACCTCAGGGAGGACATGCGTTTCTTTCTAACTAGAGGTGGTGTCAGTGCTTGAACTGGCTGACATTTATATTATTTTCACCTATGTGGTTGTTGCTGTTGCGAGGCGCCTCGGTTTTATCGGTCGATCCGGGACCGATGGAGTCATTCGTTGGCTCATTTGCGCCCCATAGGGCGGGGAGACGTATTGTTCAGGGTTTAAGTTTAATCCACATCGAGTGGACCGGCCCTGACGATCCAAGGGTCACTCGAGCTCTGATCCTGAGACATGGTAGGCTAGATTGTCTCAAATTCGGTAAGGACTATCTTTTGCCTTGGTTCATGACGGAAATCCAATTTTCAAATACGATATCGTGCGGTTTTGATTGTGTGTGTGTATATATATATGGCGACATGATATATGATACCCATGCCGTCTATGATTGATAGTTATGATTGAAATTGTTTTTGAAACCTATAAACACTAGTAATAATATCAAATTCTTTTGTTTTATTCGTATCAAGCATATTTTGACCATTATAAGGTAAAACTCTATCCTCCGGTTTGCGTTGCATTGTGTGATGGGAACTGAGTCTTATAAGGGCTTCATTTTTGTAAAAAGCATTGCGATGTTTAAAAGATTCACTTGTTTTAAAGCACTGGCAATCCAATGGAGTGAACCCGTTCCGCGAAAGTGGCGTGATCCTGTGACTAGCCAAATTATAAGATGTGTTAAGTAGATTTCTCATACCAGTCCCATGACTGACTAGTAGTTTGTTTCACTTGCAAACTCGGGTGCCCCCTTTTTCTATACGGGCAGCCTTGTGTTCATATTTTAGTAAGCTCTTTCTGGATAGCTGGAGCTGAAGACGGATTCTATCATTTATCTCTTTTTATGCTGTTCAGCTCCTGTTGTACATATTATGTTTTGTTTTCCGCTGTAGACATTTATGTATAGCTGAACTGTATTTGTACTAAGTATGATCCTGTATACTGTGTAACTTTGATGATTATGTTTATCCAGTGTATTGTTTGTACATTATCTGGTGTATTTATTTATTTATTTATTTCTGTTCTGTTATTTCTGTTTATGTGTTATATTTCAAAGAGTACCCTTGACACCGTCGTACGGGGTTTTGGGGATGTCACATTGTGAATCATCTTCTTAAGTTCCCAAGTTACTGAGATTACTACTAAAGAAAAATTTCTTTGGTTAAATGGGAAGTTAAAATTAACCCTGCAATTTCAGTCAGCAGCCAGAAACTAGGATCACAAATGGTAAAATAACATTTTTAATACAGTCTTTTTTCTTTTCTTTTTTTTAATGGGAAAAGGACCAATATAGTTAACGTGCAATAAGCAATAAAGGCCCAATGTTCACTTTGTATAACATATCATTAATAAAATACATTGCTCTGTGCATTCAACATTGTACCTGCAGCCATCATGGTCGGTGATCAACCATCGGGATGTTTAGTTGGCCTCAGAGGTATTCGCCAACAACAACGTACAATAATAATAAAAAAAAAAACAGATTTCAAAGTAGCTTTAAAACAACATATTTTTGTGCTTAGTTAGATATGATTTTCTTGATCGATAGCTAACCACCCTCCCACCCCCCTCCCCCCCTGCACCCAAACAAAAAATAAAAATCTTAATAGCATCTTTAGATGTTTAAGGTATCTTTTCTTGATAAAATCAGGCTTTGAAACGCTGGCATATAGCACAGTACATTTTTATTTGTCCAAAGCAATACACGATTCCCCGAGAAGAACATCAAGATTGTATGCATCGTACCTCATCCTTGTAGGGGTATAAGAACCAATAAGAAGAGACCAACCAAAAATTAAAAAAGGTATCCAGACTTCATATGCAAAATGTCTACTAAGTTCATCTACGAAACATTGGATCTAAATTAAACCTTAAAGTGTGATAAATTACCTTCTTTAACTCCATCAATATTTAGCTGCCCTTTTCGAGCAATAACTTTAACAGCCAAAGCCCATATATACTCAGCTAAGTTGTTAATGCAATTTTTCATCAAATTCAAGTTAATTGGAAACTTATACATCATTCAAATGAAATTAGGGTTGCGATAGGGCTGCTGTTATATTTTGCAAGTGTGCTGCTGTTATATTTTGCGGTGCATATAGAAACCATTTCAAAACATAAAACTCTGCAAATAAGCAATTCTTTGATTGGGTTTGGAGTAGGAAAAGTTATCGTTGGTCACAACTGGTTCTTAAAACAAATGTCATGTTTGCAAGACTAAAAAAAAAACTGGCAGCGATATAAAATATTTATTGTAGGTTTTGTGAAAAACTAACTATGTATAACAGTCTTCCAGAATGGAGACTTAAGAAATCATCTATCTCTCCTGCTGATGGTGCACTTGTATCCATAGGGTATAATATAGGTATGCAAACCCATTGATCTGCACAGTTTATTAAAAATTCAGAATCATATGAAGAAGGTTGTATTAAACAAGGACATCAATGTTGACTGTTGAGTGCAGCTCTATAAATCTGATGTTTATAACATAAAGATGAAATCATTTATCAACAATGTTTCCTCCCTTCTTTTCATGTATGAGCTGCATTCACAGTCAATTAATCCATTTACCAACAACGTTTTTGCTTTAGCTAACATGTCTTTAACAATACCTGGATCATTTTCTTTAGAATCAATCAAACTTGAATTCATTATTTCATTTGCATTCTCTGAAACTTCAGTCAGTCTGTTGGAACTAAAATAGTTGATATAGATCAACTAACTAAATAGTGCAATAATTTATTTATTTTAAAAAAATATTATACTATGCTAATTTCTTTCTTCCCGATCTCGCTTCTTCAAAATTTTAGAATTTAAACAACTGGGTGAGGGACTTATACCAATTCAAGTAGTAGTCATTGTAATCTCATGGCTTCGCTACTGCCTTTAATCTCAACTCGGCATTAAGGACATGGTATTGACTTAGGTTTGCACTCTTACGATACTGTAATTAAATAAAATTACACATTTCAATCCAATTCGAACCTAATCAATCCAAATCGTACCAAATCAATCCAAATCGTTCCAAATCAATCCAAATCGAACCAAATAAATTGTACATATCAATTGAAATACCCAAATCGAACAAAATAAAATTGTACATATCAATACCCAAATTGAACCTTAAGTGACAGCGTTATACGTCTTCAACTTTGCAGTGACTAGAATCGGAAATTAGATTGGACTGAATGTAGGGCAAAAGTAGATCGGCTGCTGCTGGAGATGACGGAGATCAACGGCTGATTTTTTTATTACGAACGAAGAATTTTTTAATTTTTTTGTTTACCAATTTCATTAAAACTCGCGCAACTTTTTTTGTTTTCCTCCACGATGGCGGCTTTTTTTATTTTTTTCCCTCCATATTACATCTGCGTCTGTTTAAGCCGGACGCAAAGCCCAAATTATTTGAACCCGGTAAAAGCCTTTCTACCCCTCGAAATATTTGCATCTAATCAAAAGAGTAGGATGCAATTATCTACTGTCTATTTGCATCCGCTTACAGAAAACAAACGCAAATAGCTCTATTTAATTTCATTTCTACTTACCGTGTCTGGTCACATACATCAACGGATGCAAAAGTTTGGGATATATTTTGCTTTGGCTTATTTGCATCTAATGTTGTGTAACGACCCAGATTTTTGACCGTTTAAACCGACAATAAACCACACATGTCGACCCAAACGAATCGCCAACCCAGATAGTTATTTGGGGAAAAAGAAGAAAAAGAAGAAAGGAAGAAAAACAATCACAGAACCTCACAGCGGAAGGACAACATATAATAAACAAATAATATTTCAAAACATTTAAACATATACATTTGAGTTACAATATTCAAATCAATCAGAGTTATACACTTACATACACATAATGCAGCGGAAATAGAATGTAGTGGATACATGTATATCAAACTCCGTCTTCGATCTCCAAGGCAAGACAATCTTCATTAACTGCAACATCTGCTGACCCGAGCGTATTGCATAAAAGAAAACACAACAAACACTCGAATCAGCACTAAATCATCTCATATTAGTCAAATTAAAATACAGAATAATATCGGTATCATGGTGCAGTAACTCAAGAGATGTTACGGGATTTTTTTCCATCTCTCGAGGATCCGTTAAACTAATACATACATAGTATAATACGCTATTACAATAGTGTTTATTCAGTAAAGTATAATATCGAAAATAGTGTAAGCGGGATTACCATGTTACCCTTACACCGTTTATAGCATTGCCGTACAGTTTGCATATAACACACCAGTACGTCGGTGGATAGGGATGCGCCGTGATACGACAACGTTAAATCAAAATCGTAGGGGCTCGATCAGGATAATATGACAAGGCACTGAGGAATACCCCGGTAGGATTCTACCGAATTTGCGGACCTAGGCCGGTGGTAACGCATAGCCGCAACTACCGCCCACCTCGAACGACATTCCCATATTCAAGGGTGCACCCAAATCGATCACAGTAGTAATAGAGATGGTTTCGAAGGAGCGCGTTCGATCAGAGAAGCGATCTCATTAACCTGGGTATGGCTCCTGTTTTAGTCATTTCAATTATGACCCGAAGGTCAAGGCTAATCCATCATCGTTCTCTTTCTTCAAATCCAGTAATCGCCTCCATACCATCCGACTTCGGTTCTGGAACTTCCACCGCGTACACAGTTGTCAAAGTGGTATCGACACTGACAGAGAGTATGCCTTATGTCGACTCCGGTCTCCTTGACAACCAAACGTTTACATTTTTCACACCGGTCAGTGTTTTTACCTTTCAAAGGAGTTCGTGTTTCATATCAAAATATCATGTTTCGAAATTCATTTTCATATTCTAAATAGAATATTATTCAACTGGGATATTCCCATTTACGCTCAACATCTTGAACTAATTCCAACTTATAAAATTTGAATATCCAATTAATTAACAATATATTTAAATAGTTTGAAGGTATAATTGAAATAATTTGAAATAATAGTTTGTAATAAAAGTAGAGTTTGACAAAATAATTAAAACATTAAAATAATTCATAAATAAATAATTAATAATTATAAAGTATTTTATTTAAATAATTTATACAATAAATAGTTATAAGGAAATTTAATTTATTAACAAAATAGTTTTGAAAAAAAATAGTTTTGACATACTATAGTTGGAATTAGCATCGTTTCGCCCAGATTTCGTTTACACTTGCAGTTGTATTTCAACTTCAAGTAAATCAATTCGAATTCACAATCCCGATCGACTTTATTTCAAATATACATTCATTTCAAATTTTGCCAATTCCAAATCAGATGGTTATTTTTAACCCGAGTGCCCATTCAACGATCTCAATTCATAACAAATAAGCCGAGTTCGATTTCGATCATTTAAATTTATTAAATTTCCACTTTCAGACTTATTTAACTAAATCAACTTAAACCCAACGACAAAGGTTAAACTTTGAGCCATATTCCCATTTCCAAGCTTCGATTTATACATACTTTGAAATTTACAAATTCATTTCGTCGTTTCAAAGATTTTTAATGTATAACAAATATCGAGTTCAAATTCATCTTTATTTCAATTCATGGCTGATTTTAAGTAAATCTCAAGACATGCAAGACCATTCAATTTCAAATAAATTCGAGTAAAATCAATTTCACTTGGTATTTAACTTATAATTACAACACAAATTCATTTCCCTTTTTATTTATATTTCAACTTCAAATACAAAGGAAAATAAATTATAAAACATCGCTTATTGTCGTTAAACAATAAATTTTCAAAATTCATGGTTAAACCAAATTTTATTTAACCGACCGGTGTCCGTATATAATTTGCTATCTTATGGCCAAGTGATTTAAATTTAATTTCTCGATATTCAGGGATGGATCTATCATTTCAATCCAAATCAGGGTCACAGAGGTTTATCATTTCACTCTGTGTTCTTAATTCATTTTATCGATAAATCCCTGGTTTATTCGATGCCCGTAACGTCAAGGTTCAATGGGATTATCGTTACAATCACATACAACACAACATACTGAATATGAAGCATCGACAGTGTCAAAATCAATTCAGACATAAAATCCAACTAAACATTCATCACACAATTCTTATTCAACTGACAGTATTTACTGTTCCAGGATTAGCAGGGATTCGGGTTTCAAATTAGAATTAAAAATTAATTAAATACTAATTATCGATCAAATTTCATGTTTGATACATCTGTAAATCAAATACAGCAACCAAATTCAACAACCCATCACAACCAAGCAACCAAATTATTTCACATATTAATTCGATAAATATGAGTTTAATTCAGTATTTCGTGAGCGTGGAAACACTCACCTTTGGGTTACAATTTGAATCGAACGTCCGGAAACGGCCCAAAATTCGACAGTCTCCAATGGCAGTGAAAATAGTGTCAAAACGACCGCAACTCCGCCACGATCCCAACGCAACAAACCGCGTCCAAATCCGAGTCAAAACGAAAGAGATATCAGCGTTTAATCATTTGAAATTCTAAATTATAAATAAAATAAAATAAATTAACTCTCACCCACTCATGCGTTGCCACGTCAGCCCCTTCTTCCCGCTCACCCTTCTCTCTCCGCTACAGGAAAACGCGCAGAAACCCATCCGCCCGAACAACTTTGACCGCCCGATTCAGCCTCCTCCGACCGAGTTAGACCCGACGGCCACCACCAACGGCGAGCTCAGCTCGAGCCGCTCCTCCCTGGACTGGAGCCACCACCTCCGGTGGTCTGAACCTCCGCCAGCGGCGAGATGAACGCAAGGGGTTTTTAACCCTTCCATGACCAAATTCCGGCGATCTAATCACTTCTAGACACTACCGCTACCACCCTTGAGTTCGTATGGCCCTTCTCTACAAAACCCATATGCCACTTTCTTCGATTGGTCGCCAGATCGAAAACCCCCAAATTGACCTCATGAAATCCGAAAATAACCACCTTTGACCGCGATTTCCGGCCAAATTACTGACTGCATGTCAGATCTGAGACCACCCGTAGGTTCGTGACGTCGAGACCTTCGATTTGATATATAATACGTTGGGGTTTGGAGAGATTTGAATTTCAAAGCTTGGATTTTTATTTTCTAGGGTTTTTAAAAATATATTTCAGCCATTAAAGAGAATGGAGGCGGAAAATAGAGAATTGGCTGATGTGTGTTAAGTGGGCTCATTATATATATCAAGTTATGAGGCCAAACAGATAAACACACACACGTTTACCGCATATCAATTCGAACGTACATTTTACATTACCGGGCTCACAAACTGACCCCGAAAAATCCGGAAAAATTATTTTTGGTTATGTTTCGACGATACGATTCCAACGAAACTAATTTCGTTGAATTCCGAGACCGTTGGAAAAATGGCCTTTTTCGGGTCGATCCAATTTAACTGTCAACTGACAAAATGCGTTTTCACTTGCCACGCTCACATACTAATTCGAAAAATTCTGAAAATTGAAACCTAGCAATAATTCGACATTCCAGATCCAACAGAGGTGGTTTCATCGAAAACAGAGGTCGTTTGAAAAATGGCTATTTTACAGGCCCTTATAAATTCTATAGCGACTATTCTGAAAATTCATTTGATCATAACTTTTGATCTTCATTACGGAAATTCGATTTTTCGGATTCGTTGGAAAGATATCGTCAAACAGAGTTATATTTTCCCGGGTCGTCCCCATTCTGATTTAAAACGAATTTTATACATTCAATTGAAATTTAAAATCGAATTTTCAAACTGCCGCGCCATTTCAGGCTCGTTATATAATTAAAATAAATTTATTCGTTTTTACTTCGATTATAATAATTTTTTCGTCGTTATTATTTGAAATAAATCACTTTAAATATTCAAAATTCTTTAAATTAGCCAAAATGACATTCTCAAATTGGTTCGGATTTTCAGGTCGTTACATTCTCCCCCACTTAAAGTCTTTTCGTCCTCGAAAAGGGAACGAACCGATATTAAGTGCATATTTATTTCAAAACCATATTTTAAAATAAAATTTTCCAAAACAAGTATGGTTGTAAAACTCGTAAATTTTTCTAACTCCCGAAATCACGGAAAATTTCGACAGCATCTCCTTTGTACGGAGAGGTCTGGGAAGAATCCCAAAATACATATGACTCAATATACATCTCATCCAACGATGAGGCATCCCAAAATGGGGAAAAACAAAATATAAAACCACAAAACCATATACCACAAGTACGTACCTCGTTTAGCGTTCATTTTGCGGTTTTTATTTACCTTTGCACTTAGTATTTAGCGCAAGCGAGCTTCAAAACGAAATGCGACTTCTTACACCTGCCAAAACTTACATATACATGAAAATCCTTTCAAGCTAGATATGAAAATACTGGGTGGTCTCTCCCCCACTTAAACTCTTCAGAATAATCATCGATAATGCGTGCACTCATTACCGAAGTCATTCCTAAGGTCTAAGTAGAGGTTTCACACTTATTCGTTGAAAACCATTTGAAAACCATTTCCAAACTATTTTTATCATACGACATTATTTCGAACTTTGGCAACTATCTTCAAAAACACCCAGGATCAAATTCCAAGTTTGCTTCTATTTTAACCTCAAACCTTTCTCACCCAATTATATTCAACATATTTCATTTCCAAATACTTCTAAATTCTCTTAATTTTCCGTATTAGTTTTTGCGATTTAAATCAACCACAATAGGTAATAACTTTACATTATCACCCACTAAATCAAGTACATACATATTTGAACCATAATATATATTCGATATATTTAAAAATATAATTGAAAACCATATTATGTCAAATCATTCTGTTCGATTATTTAGAAATTCCTATCGATCGTATGGCGTCCCATATATCGACCAGAATCCATAAACATTCAACAGAACAAGCCAACACAATAAAAACCATTTTTATATCAAAAATACAAGCACGCTCTCTCATATATCACTCAAACTCATTCTAGGGTGTTTCTAACCCCATCTCTAATGAGTTAATTCCCAACAGAGCCAAGGTTATCGATAACCATCGCTCTGATACCAAATGTAACGACCCGAGTTTTTTGACCGTTTAAACCGACAATAAACCATACATGTCGACCCAAACGAATCGCCAACCCAGATAGTTATTTGGGGAAAAAGAAGAAAAAGAAGAAAGGAAGAAAAACAATCACAGAACCTCACAGCGGAAGGACAACATATAATAAACAAATAATATTTCAAAACATTTAAACATATACATTTGAGTTACAATATTCAAATCAATCAGAGTTATACACTTACATACACATAATGCAGCGGAAATAGAATGTAGTGGATACATGTATATCAAACTCCGTCTTCGATCTCCAAGGCAAGACAATCTTCATTAACTGCAACATCTGCTGGCCCGAGCGTATTGCATAAAAGAAAACACAACAAACACTCGAATCAGCACTAAATCATCTCATATTAGTCAAATTAAAATACAGAATAATATCGGTATCATGGTGCAGTAACTCAAGAGATGTTACGGGATTTTTTTCCATCTCTCGAGGATCCGTTAAACTAATACATACATAGTATAATACGCTATTACAATAGTGTTTATTCAGTAAAGTATAATATCGAAAATAGTGTAAGCGGGATTACCATGTTACCCTTACACCGTTTATAGCATTGCCGTACAGTTTGCATATAACACACCAGTACGTCGGTGGATAGGGATGCGCCGTGATACGACAACGTTAAATCAAAATCGTAGGGGCTCGATCAGGATAATATGACAAGGCACTGAGGAATACCCCGGTAGGATTCTACCGAATTTGCGGACCCAGGCCGGTGGTAACGCATAGCCGCAACTACCGCCCACCTCGAATGACATTCCCATATTCAAGGGTGCACCCAAATCGATCACAGTAGTAATAGAGATGGTTTCGAAGGAGCGCGTTCGATCAGAGAAGCGATCTCATTAACCTGGGTATGGCTCCTGTTTTAGTCATTTCAATTATGACCCGAAGGTCAAGGCTAATCCATCATCGTTCTCTTTCTTCAAATCCAGTAATCGCCTCCATACCATCCGACTTCTGTTCTGGAACTTCCACCGCGTACACAGTTGTCAAAGTGGTATCGACACTGACAGAGAGTATGCCTTATGTCGACTCCGGTCTCCTTGACAACCAAACGTTTACATTTTTCACACCGGTCAGTGTTTTTACCTTTCAAAGGAGTTCGTGTTTCATATCAAAATATCATGTTTCGAAATTCATTTTCATATTCTAAATAGAATATTATTCAACTGGGATATTCCCATTTACGCTCAACATCTTGAACTAATTCCAACTTATAAAATTTGAATATCCAATTAATTAACAATATATTTAAATAGTTTAAAGGTATAATTGAAATAATAGTTTGTAATAAAAGTAGAGTTTGACAAAATAATTAAAACATTAAAATAATTCATAAAATAAATAATTAATAATTATAAAGTATTTTATTTAAATAATTTATACAATAAATAGTTATAAGGAAATTTAATTTATTAACAAAATAGTTTTGAAAAAAAATAGTTTTGACATACTATAGTTGGAATTAGCATCGTTTCGCCCAGATTTCGTTTACACTTGCAGTTGTATTTCAACTTCAAGTAAATCAATTCGAATTCACAATCCCGATCGACTTTATTTCAAATATACATTCATTTCAAATTTTGCCAATTCCAAATCAGATGGTTATTTTTAACCCGAGTGCCCATTCAACGATCTCAATTCATAACAAATAAGCCGAGTTCGATTTCGATCATTTAAATTTATTAAATTTCCACTTCCAGACTTATTTAACTAAATCAACTTAAACCCAACGACAAAGGTTAAACTTTGAGCCATATTCCCATTTCCAAGCTTCGATTTATACATACTTTGAAATTTACAAATTCATTTCGTCGTTTCAAAGATTTTTAATGTATAACAAATATCGAGTTCAAATTCATCTTTATTTCAATTCATGGCTGATTTTAAGTAAATCTCAAGACATGCAAGCCCATTCAATTTCAAATAAATTCGAGTAAAATCAATTTCACTTGGTATTTAACTTATAATTACAACACAAATTCATTTCCCTTTTTATTTATATTTCAACTTCAAATACAAAGGAAAATAAATTATAAAACATCGCTTATTGTCGTTAAACAATAAATTTTCAAAATTCATGGTTAAACCAAATTTTATTTAACCGACCGGTGTCCGTATATAATTTGCTATCTTATGGCCAAGTGATTTAAATTTAATTTCTCGATATTCAGGGATGGATCTATCATTTCAATCCAAATCAGGGTCACAGAGGTTTATCATTTCACTCTGTGTTCTTAATTCATTTTATCGATAAATCCCTGGTTTATTCGATGCCCGTAACATCAAGGTTCAATGGGATTATCGTTACAATCACATACAACACAACATACTGAATATGAAGCATCGACAGTGTCAAAATCAATTCAGACATAAAATCCAACCAAACATTCATCACACAATTCTTATTCAACTGACAGTATTTACTGTTCCAGGATTAGCAGGGATTCGGGTTTCAAATTAGAATTAAAAATTAATTAAATACTAATTATCGATCAAATTTCATGTTTGATACATCTGTAAATCAAATACAGCAACCAAATTCAACAACCCATCACAACCAAGCAACCAAATTATTTCACATATTAATTCGATAAATATGAGTTTAATTCAGTATTTCGTGAGCGTGGAAACACTCACCTTTGGGTTACAATTTGAATCAAACGTCCAGAAACGGCCCAAAATTCGACAGTCTCCAATGGCAGTGAAAATAGTGTCAAAACGACCGCAACTCCGCCACGATCCCAACGCAACAAACCGCGTCCAAATCCGAGTCAAAACGAAAGAGATATCAGCGTTTAATCATTTGAAATTCTAAATTATAAATAAAATAAAATAAATTAACTCTCACCCACTCATGCGTTGCCACGTCAGCCCCTTCTTCCCGCTCACCCTTCTCTCTCCGCTACAGGAAAACGCGCAGAAACCCATCCGCCCGAACAACTTTGACCGCCCGATTCAGCCTCCTCCGACCGAGTTAGACCCGACGGCCACCACCAACGGCGAGCTCAGCTCGAGCCGCTCCTCCCTGGACTGGAGCCACCACCTCCGGTGGTCTGAACCTCCGCCAGCGGCGAGATGAACGCAAGGGGTTTTTAACCCTTCCATGACCAAATTCCGGCGATCTAATCACTTCTAGACACTACCGCTACCACCCTTGAGTTCGTATGGCCCTTCTCTACAAAACCCATATGCCACTTTCTTCGATTGGTCGCCAGATCGAAAACCCCCAAATTGACCTCATGAAATCCGAAAATAACCACCTTTGACCGCGATTTCCGGCCAAATTACTGACTGCATGTCAGATCTGAGACCACCCGTAGGTTCGTGACGTCGAGACCTTCGATTTGATATATAATACGTTGGGGTTTGGAGAGATTTGAATTTCAAAGCTTGGATTTTTATTTTCTAGGGTTTTTAAAAATATATTTCAGCCATTAAAGAGAATGGAGGCGGAAAATAGAGAATTGGCTGATGTGTGTTAAGTGGGCTCATTATATATATCAAGTTATGAGGCCAAACAGATAAACACACACACGTTTACCGCATATCAATTCGAACGTACATTTTACATTACCGGGCTCACAAACTGACCCCGAAAAATCCGGAAAAATTATTTTTGGTTATGTTTCGACGATACGATTCCAACGAAACTAATTTCGTTGAATTCCGAGACCGTTGGAAAAATGGCCTTTTTCGGGTCGATCCAATTTAACTGTCAACTGACAAAATGCGTTTTCACTTGCCACGCTCACATACTAATTCGAAAAATTCTGAAAATTGAAACCTAGCAATAATTTGACATTCCAGATCCAACAGAGGTGGTTTCATCGAAAACAGAGGTCGTTTGAAAAATGGCTATTTTACAGGCCCTTATAAATTCTATAGCGACTATTCTGAAAATTCATTTGATCATAACTTTTGATCTTCATTACGGAAATTCGATTTTTCGGATTCGTTGGAAAGATATCGTCAAACAGAGTTATATTTTCCCGGGTCATCCCCATTCTGATTTAAAACGAATTTTATACATTCAATTGAAATTTAAAATCGAATTTTCAAACTGCCGCGCCATTTCAGGCTCGTTATATAATTAAAATAAATTTATTCGTTTTTACTTCGATTATAATAATTTTTTCGTCGTTATTATTTGAAATAAATCACTTTAAATATTCAAAATTCTTTAAATTAGCCAAAATGACATTCTCAAATTGGTTCGGATTTTCAGGTCGTTACATTCTCCCCCACTTAAAGTCTTTTCGTCCTCGAAAAGGGAACGAACCGATATTAAGTGCATATTTATTTCAAAACCATATTTTAAAATAAAATTTTCCAAAACAAGTATGGTTGTAAAACTCGTAAATTTTTCTAACTCCCGAAATCACGGAAAATTTCGACAGCATCTCCTTTGTACGGAGAGGTCTGGGAAGAATCCCAAAATACATATGACTCAATATACATCTCATCCAACGATGAGGCATCCCAAAATGGGGAAAAACAAAATATAAAACCACAAAACCATATACCACAAGTACGTACCTCGTTTAGCGTTTATTTTGCGGTTTTTATTTACCTTTGCACTTAGTATTTAGCGCAAGCGAGCTTCAAAACGAAATGCGACTTCTTACACCTGCCAAAACTTACATATACATGAAAATCCTTTCAAGCTAGATATGAAAATACTGGGTGGTCTCTCCCCCACTTAAACTCTTCAGAATAATCATCGATAATGCGTGCACTCATTACCGAAGTCATTCCTAAGGTCTAAGTAGAGGTTTCACACTTATTCGTTGAAAACCATTTGAAAACCATTTCCAAACTATTTTTATCATACGACATTATTTCGAACTTTGGCAACTATCTTCAAAAACACCCAGGATCAAATTCCAAGTTTGCTTCTATTTTAACCTCAAACCTTTCTCACCCAATTATATTCAACATATTTCATTTCCAAATACTTCTAAATTCTCTTAATTTTCCGTATTAGTTTTTGCGATTTAAATCAACCACAATAGGTAATAACTTTACATTATCACCCACTAAATCAAGTACATACATATTTGAACCATAATATATATTCGATATATTTAAAAATATAATTGAAAACCATATTATGTCAAATCATTCTGTTCGATTATTTAGAAATTCCTATCGATCGTATGGCGTCCCATATATCGACCAGAATCCATAAACATTCAACAGAACAAGCCAACACAATAAAAACCATTTTTATATCAAAAATACAAGCACGCTCTCTCATATATCACTCAAACTCATTCTAGGGTGTTTCTAACCCCATCTCTAATGAGTTAATTCCCAACAGAGCCAAGGTTATCGATAACCATCGCTCTGATACCAAATGTAACGACCCGAGTTTTTTGACCGTTTAAACCGACAATAAACCATACATGTCGACCCAAACGAATCGCCAACCCAGATAGTTATTTGGGGAAAAAGAAGAAAAAGAAGAAAGGAAGAAAAACAATCACAGAACCTCACAGCGGAAGGACAACATATAATAAACAAATAATATTTCAAAACATTTAAACATATACATTTGAGTTACAATATTCAAATCAATCAGAGTTATACACTTACATACACATAATGCAGCGGAAATAGAATGTAGTGGATACATGTATATCAAACTCCGTCTTCGATCTCCAAGGCAAGACAATCTTCATTAACTGCAACATCTGCTGACCCGAGCGTATTGCATAAAAGAAAACACAACAAACACTCGAATCAGCACTAAATCATCTCATATTAGTCAAATTAAAATACAGAATAATATCGGTATCATGGTGCAGTAACTCAAGAGATGTTACGGGATTTTTTTCCATCTCTCGAGGATCCGTTAAACTAATACATACATAGTATAATACGCTATTACAATAGTGTTTATTCAGTAAAGTATAATATCGAAAATAGTGTAAGCGGGATTACCATGTTACCCTTACACCGTTTATAGCATTGCCGTACAGTTTGCATATAACACACCAGTACGTCGGTGGATAGGGATGCGCCGTGATACGACAACGTTAAATCAAAATCGTAGGGGCTCGATCAGGATAATATGACAAGGCACTGAGGAATACCCCGGTAGGATTCTACCGAATTTGCGGACCCAGGCCGGTGGTAACGCATAGCCGCAACTACCGCCCACCTCGAACGACATTCCCATATTCAAGGGTGCACCCAAATCGATCACAGTAGTAATAGAGATGGTTTCGAAGGAGCGCGTTCGATCAGAGAAGCGATCTCATTAACCTGGGTATGGCTCCTGTTTTAGTCATTTCAATTATGACCCGAAGGTCAAGGCTAATCCATCATCGTTCTCTTTCTTCAAATCCAGTAATCGCCTCCATACCATCCGACTTCTGTTCTGGAACTTCCACCGCGTACACAGTTGTCAAAGTGGTATCGACACTGACAGAGAGTATGCCTTATGTCGACTCCGGTCTCCTTGACAACCAAACGTTTACATTTTTCACACCGGTCAGTGTTTTTACCTTTCAAAGGAGTTCGTGTTTCATATCAAAATATCATGTTTCGAAATTCATTTTCATATTCTAAATAGAATATTATTCAACTGGGATATTCCCATTTACGCTCAACATCTTGAACTAATTCCAACTTATAAAATTTGAATATCCAATTAATTAACAATATATTTAAATAGTTTAAAGGTATAATTGAAATAATAGTTTGTAATAAAAGTAGAGTTTGACAAAATAATTAAAACATTAAAATAATTCATAAAATAAATAATTAATAATTATAAAGTATTTTATTTAAATAATTTATACAATAAATAGTTATAAGGAAATTTAATTTATTAACAAAATAGTTTTGAAAAAAAATAGTTTTGACATACTATAGTTGGAATTAGCATCGTTTCGCCCAGATTTCGTTTACACTTGCAGTTGTATTTCAACTTCAAGTAAATCAATTCGAATTCACAATCCCGATCGACTTTATTTCAAATATACATTCATTTCAAATTTTGCCAATTCCAAATCAGATGGTTATTTTTAACCCGAGTGCCCATTCAACGATCTCAATTCATAACAAATAAGCCGAGTTCGATTTCGATCATTTAAATTTATTAAATTTCCACTTCCAGACTTATTTAACTAAATCAACTTAAACCCAACGACAAAGGTTAAACTTTGAGCCATATTCCCATTTCCAAGCTTCGATTTATACATACTTTGAAATTTACAAATTCATTTCGTCGTTTCAAATATTTTTAATGTATAACAAATATCGAGTTCAAATTCATCTTTATTTCAATTCATGGCTGATTTTAAGTAAATCTCAAGACATGCAAGACCATTCAATTTCAAATAAATTCGAGTAAAATCAATTTCACTTGGTATTTAACTTATAATTACAACACAAATTCATTTCCCTTTTTATTTATATTTCAACTTCAAATACAAAGGAAAATAAATTATAAAACATCGCTTATTGTCGTTAAACAATAAATTTTCAAAATTCATGGTTAAACCAAATTTTATTTAACCGACCGGTGTCCGTATATAATTTGCTATCTTATGGCCAAGTGATTTAAATTTAATTTCTCGATATTCAGGGATGGATCTATCATTTCAATCCAAATCAGGGTCACAGAGGTTTATCATTTCACTCTGTGTTCTTAATTCATTTTATCGATAAATCCCTGGTTTATTCGATGCCCGTAACATCAAGGTTCAATGGGATTATCGTTACAATCACATACAACACAACATACTGAATATGAAGCATCGACAGTGTCAAAATCAATTCAGACATAAAATCCAACCAAACATTCATCACACAATTCTTATTCAACTGACAGTATTTACTGTTCCAGGATTAGCAGGGATTCAGGTTTCAAATTAGAATTAAAAATTAATTAAATACTAATTATCGATCAAATTTCATGTTTGATACATCTGTAAATCAAATACAGCAACCAAATTCAACAACCCATCACAACCAAGCAACCAAATTATTTCACATATTAATTCGATAAATATGAGTTTAATTCAGTATTTCGTGAGCGTGGAAACACTCACCTTTGGGTTACAATTTGAATCAAACGTCCAGAAACGGCCCAAAATTCGACAGTCTCCAATGGCAGTGAAAATAGTGTCAAAACGACCGCAACTCCGCCACGATCCCAACGCAACAAACCGCGTCCAAATCCGAGTCAAAACGAAAGAGATATCAGCGTTTAATCATTTGAAATTCTAAATTATAAATAAAATAAAAAAAATTAACTCTCACCCACTCATGCGTTGCCACGTCAGCCCCTTCTTCCCGCTCACCCTTCTCTCTCCGCTACAGGAAAACGCGCAGAAACCCATCCGCCCGAACAACTTTGACCGCCCGATTCAGCCTCCTCCGACCGAGTTAGACCCGACGGCCACCACCAACGGCGAGCTCAGCTCGAGCCGCTCCTCCCTGGACTGGAGCCACCACCTCCGGTGGTCTGAACCTCCGCCAGCGGCGAGATGAACGCAAGGGGTTTTTAACCCTTCCATGACCAAATTCCGGCGATCTAATCACTTCTAGACACTACCGCTACCACCCTTGAGTTCGTATGGCCCTTCTCTACAAAACCCATATGCCACTTTCTTCGATTGGTCGCCAGATCGAAAACCCCCAAATTGACCTCATGAAATCCGAAAATAACCACCTTTGACCGCGATTTCCGGCCAAATTACTGACTGCATGTCAGATCTGAGACCACCCGTAGGTTCGTGACGTCGAGACCTTCGATTTGATATATAATACGTTGGGGTTTGGAGAGATTTGAATTTCAAAGCTTGGATTTTTATTTTCTAGGGTTTTTAAAAATATATTTCAGCCATTAAAGAGAATGGAGGCGGAAAATAGAGAATTGGCTGATGTGTGTTAAGTGGGCTCATTATATATATCAAGTTATGAGGCCAAATAGATAAACACACACACGTTTACAGCATATCAATTCGAACGTACATTTTACATTACCGGGCTCACAAACTGACCCCGAAAAATCCGAAAAAATTATTTTTGGTTATGTTTCGACGATACGATTCCAACGAAACTAATTTCGTTGAATTCCGAGACCGTTGGAAAAATGGCCTTTTTCGGGTCGATCCAATTTAACTGTCAACTGACAAAATGCGTTTTCACTTGCCACGCTCACATACTAATTCGAAAAATTCTGAAAATTGAAACCTAGCAATAATTCGACATTCCAGATCCAACAGAGGTGGTTTCATCGGAAACAGAGGTCGTTTGAAAAATGGCTATTTTACAGGCCCTTATAAATTCTATAGCGACTATTCTGAAAATTCATTTGATCATAACTTTTGATCTTCATTACGGAAATTCGATTTTTCGGATTCGTTGGAAAGATATCGTCAAACAGAGTTATATTTTCCCGGGTCGTCCCCATTCTGATTTAAAACGAATTTTATACATTCAATTGAAATTTAAAATCGAATTTTCAAACTGCCGCGCCATTTCAGGCTCGTTATATAATTAAAATAAATTTATTCGTTTTTACTTCGATTATAATAATTTTTTCGTCGTTATTATTTGAAATAAATCACTTTAAATATTCAAAATTCTTTAAATTAGCCAAAATGACATTCTCAAATTGGTTCGGATTTTCAGGTCGTTACATGTTGATTACAAGCAGATGCAAATTATACTATTTGCATCTGTTGCTTGTACATCAGATGCAAATGAGGAGACGCAAATACCCTGTTTTGTACTAGTGTGAGGCCTCGTAATCCATCATCCACATAAGTAAAATGTCAGGGCTTGCAAAACCCTGATACCACTTCTAGCTTGAAAGGAACGTGTGCACTCCCTGCGTTCCCTTGTCCCGTTTCTAACTCTTACCGGGCTGTGAGGCTCGCGAAGTAACGCTATACACAAAGCTACGCCTAAACAGGTCGTGCTTTGAGCATCAACCACAAGACTCTGCTTTTCAACAAAAGCCTCGGTCATTTGCATCTTGTCATGCCATGCCACATTGACAATTCACGCCATGTGATCAATAACTATCAATATATAACCTCTGAGCTCATGCGTCTCAGAAAAGGGTGTTAAGCAAGAGAATAAATTTTCCGCCACCAAACAGATATATATTAAATAGGAATCAATTCACATAGAATGAAATTCAACGTCAAACACGCATCCAATTACAAGTCCGTCCCGGGTCTGAACGAAACCGGAGACACCTTATTCCTCGTCCCATATATCCAATATGGAAGAGAGGTGCTCGCTTATTCGGACAATCAACAAGTACGTCCGGAAAACTACCACTTTAACCCTTTACTGGGAGCTACCTAATTTAGGGCATCTGTAGTCATCTATTCGATGTGAAGATCGCCGGCCTTCAATCAACGTCTTCAAAATCTTCGACTTAAATTGTCGTCTAATTATTTGAAATGAGATTGAACTCGGTCTTTTCAAATAATTCACGCATATGTATAATTTAAACCATTTCATATCGTTAATAACGATTTATCGCTATTTTTATTTATATAAAAATAGCTCAATTAAATTTAAGGACGCTTCGGGTCAATAGGCGGCCCTAGCGCTGTTTTTTATCAAAATTTGATTTACACATATCTTGAAATCTAACTGTTGGATTTTAACAAAATTTATTTCATTGGAAAGATCTCCCTAAAGCAGTCCTAACGGTTCTAGTTTTGGGAAAATCCGACGGTCGGATCTTTCGGTATAATCGTTTAAAGTTACGATTCCGAAATGTGAACTGCCGCACGTGTTTTGTTTAATTTTAATTTATATTTATATATATAAAAATATATATAAATATAAACCATTCGACGATTCCACTAACGTGTTTAACACGCCAAACAAAAGAATGTTTTATTGGCATATCATATCTACATGCTCATAATGTCAAATAAATATGTATTTTATTTACATGATATTTTTGCTAATGACAAATAAAAAGATAATTTTTATTTTCATTACTTGTATGCAATTTCTATTTTTAACTTCAACAAATAAAAAGAAATATTTTATTTGCAAATATATAATTTCAATGTATAACATAACATATAAAATGCCTCTTTACTTTGTGCACAAATTCTAATGTATGTTTTTGACAATAAAAATGATTCTTTAAGTTACATACAAATTCTAATGTATGTTTTGACAATAAAAAAGATTCTTATGTTGTATACAAATTCTAATGTATGTTTTGACAATAAAAATGATTCTTTTACTTACATACAAATTCTAATGTATGATTTGATAATAAAAATGATTCTTATGTTCGCAAACAAATCATATTTCAACAAAATTCCTAAAAAGTGATACACTCTTTTTTGTTGACAATTCTAGTTCAACAAAACGATTAAAAAGTGATTCATTCATTTTGTTGATAATTCTAGTTCAACAAAATGATTAATTCATTTTGTTAACAATTCTAGTTCAACAAAATGATTAAAAGGTGATTATCTCATTTTGTTAACAATTCTAGTTCAACAAAAGGATTAAAAAGTGATTCATTCATTTTGTTGATAATTCTAGTTCAACAAAATGATTAAAAAGTGATTATTCCATTTTGTTAACAATTCTAGTTTAACAAAATGAATATTTTTGCTCCAACGCAAATCTATTTAACAAAAATGTAATTTTTGTTTAACTCAAATCTTATTTAACAAAATGTAATTTTTGTTTAACTCAAATCTTATTTGACAAAAATGTCAATTTTTGTTTAACTCATCACATTTGACAAAATGTACATTTTTGTTTCAGCCATTCTAATTTGATAAAATGTATATTTTTATCTCAAGTAATCTATTTTGACAAAATGTATATTTTTATTTCAACTAATATGTTTTGACAAAATGTATCTTTTTATTTCAACTTATATGTTTTGACAAAATGTATCTTTTTATTTCAACTTAACTGTTTGACAAAATGTATCTTTTTATTTCAACTAATCTATTTTGACAAAATATATATTTTTATTTCAACTCATATGTTTTGACAAAATGTATCTTTTTATTTCAACTCATATGTTTTGATAAAATGTATCTTTTTGTTTCAACTAAACTATTTGACAAAAATGTATCTTTTTGTTTCAACTAAACTATTTGACAAAATGTTCATTTTCGTTTCAATTAATATGTTTTGACAAAAATGTATATTTTGTTTCGATTATTCCTTTTTGACAAAATGTATCTTTTTATTTCAACTAAACTATTTTGATAAAATGTATCTTTTTATTTCAACTAAACTATTTTGACAAAATGTATCTTTTTATTTCAGCTAATTTATTTTGACAAAATGTATCTTTTATTTCAACTATTCTATTTTGACAAAATGTATCTTTTTATTTCAACTCATATGTTTTGACAAAATGTATATTTTTGTTTCAACTAAACTATTTGACAAAATGTATCTTTTTGTTTCAAGTAAACTATTTGACAAAATGTGCATTTTTTGTTTCAACTAATATGTTTTGACAAAAATGTATATTTTGTTTCAACTAATATTTTTTGACAAAATGTATCTTTTTATTTCAACTAAACTATTTCTACAAAATGTATCTTTTTATTTCAACTCATATGTTTTGACAAAATGTATCTTTTTATTTCAACTCATATTTTGTTTCAACTAAATTATTTGACAAAAATGTATCTTTTTGTTTCAACTAAACTATTTGACAAAATGTGCATTTTTGTTTCAATTGATATGTTTTGATAAAAATGTATATTTTGTTTAAACTAATCTTTATTGACAAAATGTTTCTTTTTATTTCAACTAAACTATTTTGACAAAATGTATCTTTTTATTTCAACTAATATGTTTTGACAAAATGTAAATTTTTGTTTCAACTAATCTTTTTGACAAAAATAAATATTTTTGTTTCAACTTTTCTATTTGACAAAAATGTATATTTTTATTCCAACTAATATATTTTAACAAAAATGAATATTTTAATCCAATAATTATATTTTGACAAAAATGAAAATTTTAATCAATTATTATAATTTGACAAAAATGATAATTTTAATCCAATTATTCTAATTTGGCAAAAATGATAATTTTTATTTAACTCAACTCTTATTAACAAAAATGTTAATTTTTTTATTCAACTAATCTAATAAACAAAAATGATAATTTTTTATTCAACTATTCTAATTAACAAAAATGAGAATTTTTGATTCAAGTATTCTAATTAACAAAAATGTCAATATTTGATTCAACTATTCTAATTAACAAAAATGTCAATTTTTGTTTCAACTATTTTTTTATCACTAAATGCCCTTCTTATTTCAACTATTTTGTTGCAACAAAATGTCCTTTTTATTTCAACTATTTTGTTTCAATAAAAATGTCATTTTAATCTAGTAATTACATTTTGACAAAAATGATAATTTAAATTCAACTATTCTATTTTGTCAATAATGACAATTTTATGTCAACAATCCTAATTTGACAAAATTGTCAAACTTAATCCAATAATTCTAATTTTCCATAATGGCAATTTTAACCCAACTTTTTTTTTCAACAAAAATGGTATATTTTTTCAACAATTTTATTCAACACAAACACCATCAAATCAATGGATCTACATTACAACACCAATTCTAGATCAAATCACGTATCATACAAATAGAATTTAACAACATATAATTTAACCACATCAATTCTAGATCAAATCACGTATCATAATAAGTAATTTTAATTATAAAATTAAAAAAAGTAGAATTCCTCACTGTGCTTTTAATTCTGAATAATTCAGATTTAAATTTTTGTCCAAAATCCGATCTGCTCCGAATTGCTTCTAGTTAGTTCCATGTTGTAGAGTTTTTTTACCATGATCACAACGCTTCTGAAATCGTTCAGATCGGACCTCGTACGAAAAAGATACGGCTTTTAATGTATTTGATAATTAAAACGGATAATCAATAAAATAATTAATTAATTAAAATTCCTTTAAACCTTTCCGCTCCTCTTTGTTACTTTCTGATTCCCATTGCTCAAACCCAACATCGCACCGTCATCATCCACCATGTACGCAATACGAAACAGCCGGATCCCAATCCAAGAACTCCAATCCGACCGCCATGAGCTGCTCCTCCCACGCGCCGAGCTATAATGAACTCGGTGGGCCCCACTCTTCTGAAATCAGCCGCGAACAAGACGAGTTTCAGCTCGAAAATTGGCCTTTCCTGATAACGGTTTTCGATCTTAGCCGTTGAGTAGATTCATCTCTGCTAGGTCTTTGATTTTTGTCTTAGACTGATGAAATGATATTGAGTGATTTGAGAATAATTTGGGATCGAATTTGGGAACACCATGTTCGTTCGTTTCTCTATGGCGGCGGCTGAAGGATAGCAATTAGGGTTTCTAATCTCATTTATTTGAAAAGACCCATTAGCTCTTATTGTCTTCAAATCCAGCCCAACTAATGTTGCCCCTAAACAATTGCCCCCGTCCCGGACACAATGGGCTAGGTCTCGTTAGCCCATTTAATCGGCTCATCCCTCTTTTCTTTAATTTAAAATTTAAATCATTTATTTATTCAATTCGATCGTACATTTAAATTTACTAGAGCCACGTACGGACTCCAAAAATTCCCGAAAAATAACCTAGCTATGTTTTGACAATACAATCCTAAAAAGTTAATTTCATCGAATTTGGAGACCGTTTGAAAAATGACCTTTTTACGGTCGATTAAATTCAACAGAAATTATTGAACACAGTTTAATTTACGCTCACATATTAATTCCAAAAATTATGGAAAAATATACTTAGAAATAATTTGGCATTCCGGATCCGACAAAAATCGTTTCATCGAAAACGGAGGTCGTTTGTAAAATGACTATTTATTATATTAAAAAATATATATAAATTCCATAGCGACTATTCTGAATATTTAACTGGCCATTACTTTTTATTCCCGCTATGAAATTTCAAATTTTCAGATTCGTTAGAAAGATATTTTCATACAAATTTAAATATTTTTGGTTTTACAAAAATCAGATTTATTTTGAATCCTTTACGTTCGGTCAAAGTTCAAATTCAAATTTTCAAACTACCGTGCTATTTCTATCTCCTTTTATAATTAAATTAAAAAATTCGTTTTACCTACGATTTAAGTAAATTTTTAGTCATTATTATTTAAAATAAATTATTTTAAATATTAAAAATCCATTAAAATTGCTAAAATAAAAATTTTAAATTGGTTCCAAACTTTCGGGTTGTTACAATCTCCCCCACTTAAAATCTTTTCGTCCTCGAAAAGGAACGAAGCTGAAAGTTGTTTAATTAACCAACTCAACTTTCATTCTTTTATTGGTTTCAATAATCTTATTAGTTGAACTAATAATCACACAACACAATCATCAATCAATTAGTTGATTAGCTTTTCTAATATACATAACTTTTATATATTCAAAATTCATATTTTCTAAGATCTGATTATATGTATAATCACAAATACGTTAATTATAAACTTGTCACTCTCAACTCATTCTAGTGCATTTCTAACCCTATCTCTAATGAGTTTTCTCATTCTATGATGCTATTGATCCTATCTCTAATGAGTATTCTTTTACAGGATATTTCTAATCCTACCTCTGATGAGTCTTTTGCTCAGTTCTAATGAGTTGTACCCCCAAAGACTTGAGTTAATCACAGCTCTGATACCACATGTAATGACCCGAAAATCCCCGCCCTTTGAATCGACCATAAACCACACAGGTCTGATCCAAAAGTTGGAAATCCTCGAATGCTCTAACTTTGGGCATACAACACATCAGAACAAATAACAGAAGACTTTTATAAGCATTATAATAACGTTACATCAAAGTACAGAATATCAGAGTACATCGAATATAATAATACAACAGCGGAAGATAATTTCCAATAAACTTAATACAATGCAGTGGAAGACTATCATTGCTCTTCGACATTGCTTTAAGCTTCGACCTAGAATCCTGCTCAAAATATCTGCAAAATAAGCTACTAGACTGCCCGTGTGGAAAAGAGGGCACCCGGGTTTGCAAAGTGAAACAAACTACGAGTCAGTCATGGGACTGGTATGAGAAATCTTTCCTAACTTATCTAACAATATGGCAAATCACAGGACCACGCCGCTAACGCGGAACGGGTTTACTCCATTGGATTGCCAGTGCATAATTTACCTAAATTTTTATACAAAACAATGCAATGCTTTTTAGAAAAATGAAATCATTATAAGACTCAAGTCCCATCACACAATGCAACATAAACCGGAGGATAGAGTTTTACCTTATAATGATTAAACATGCTTGATACGTAGAAAATAATATTTTACTATTATTATTACTGTCTAATCGGTCTTAAAATACTTCAAAGTAAATGTATCAATCCTAGACGGCATAGCTACCATATACTATTTTGCCATATATAGGATTACAATCAAAACCATAATGTCGTATTGGAAATTGGGTTTCCATCATGAGTCAAGGCTAGGGACGATCTCCTTACTGATTCGAGACACTCTAGCTGACATGACCAAAACTTTCCCGTAAAGGAAAGCCTGGATTGAGTTAAGAACACGATAAATCACAACACAAACAGAAGAACATTTCATTGCTTATTACAACAATTTCCATCAGGGTACAAGAATATACAGAGTATGAATAAATATTACACATTTGATAAATATCAGAGATATATAAATTACAATGTAGCGGAAAATAATACAAAACACAACTGAAAGAGATACACGGATACAAAGCTTTCCGAATATCATTCCAGCTGTAAACCAGGATCCTGTGAATATAAATCTGCAAAACCAAAACTACTAGCTGCCATTGTGGAAAATAGGGGCATGCAGAGTTTAGGTTAAAACAATAAACTCCAGGTCAGTTATGTGACTGATGTGAGAACTAAAACAGTTGTTAAATCTTTACTTTTAAAATAAAGTAAATCAAGGGACAATGTCGTATAACACGGAACAGGTTTTCTCCCAAGAATACTAGTGCATAAAACAAACAGTGCAATGCTTTTTGAAAAATGAAGCTATTATAAGACTCAGGTCCCATCACACAATACAACGCAAGCCGGAGGATAGAGTTTACCTTATAATAGCCAAACATGCTTGGTATGTTAAAAACAAATCATTTTGATGCTATTATAGTGTAAAGTGTGTAATACAACTTCAAATATAAATGTATCAATCATAGACGGCATGGGTACCATATATCATGTCTCCATACTATTTCTACAATTAAAACCGCAAGTCACATATTGGAAGTTGGATTCCCATCTGTGAACCAAGGCAAAGGGATCATCTTGTCCTAAGTCGAGATTCTCTAGCCCGAGCCTCCGGAACAGTTGCAACTGCACCTTGGATCGTCAGGGCCGGTCCATACGAAGTGGATTAAAATGCCTGAACAATACGTCTCCCCGCCCTATGGGTCGTAAACTGGTCCTATATCGACAAAACTATCCATCGGCAACGTAGTGACCGATATAATCGAGGCGCCTCGCTATCCATGATCCACATAAGTAAAACGTCTAGGCTTGCAAAACCCAAACACCACTCCTAGCTAGAAAGAAACGCATATCCACCCTGATGTCCTCTCCCGTTTCTGGTTCATACTGGGGTGTGAGGCTCACGAATTAACGCTATACACAAAGCTGTGCTATATTAAAGCCGTGCTTTAATCATTAACCACAAGGCTCTGCTTTTCGACAGAAGCCTTGATCATTTGCATCTCAACATGCCACACAGGCAATTCACGCCATGCAACTGATGTCTATCAGTCACACAAAATGAAATCCAATGTCAGACACACATCCATTTACAAGTTCGTTCTGGGTCTGAACGAAATCGGAGGCACCTTATTCCTTGTCCTATATGTCCAATACAGGAGAGAGGCCATCACATATCTGGTTGATCTCCCAGTACGTCTGGACGATCACCACTTATTACCTCGTCTTGGGTGTATAGCCCAGTCAAGACATCAGTAATCGTCCAAACGTTGTGAAGACTTCCATTCTTCAACCACTATTTCATCGTCGATTCATCGCCGATTCAGTTATTCAGAATGGGATAAACCCGGTCTTTCCGAATAACTCGCGTATATAACAAACAAGTGCTATAAAAACACAACATATGCCTCATTCCAATTCTGAATATTCTTTTATTTAAATATTCATATCCTTTGGGAAAGGTTCCCATTAATTTTATCAAAGATAATTTTTTTAAAATTTATTCTTTAATCTTCCTTTGGATATAAATTCAAACCAAATTAGGTTTTATCCAACCTAGTCAGGATTAACGCACCTAACCGAAGTAATCATTTGTTTAATTTCCCAATCCCAACCCATTCATCCCATGGAGCAAAACTAGTAATACTCCATATCTAATACCGTGGTGTCATCAGTAAAATTAATTACCATTTCACGTTCAAATCTAATTGAAGATTTAACTATCACTTGGAGCAAAACTAGTGATACTCCATTCTCAATCATTTCTTGGATTTGATAATTTTATTTATCAGATTCATATTTCAATCTAATTAAAGATTCATTGAGGTTCAACTTCAGTTTTAATTTCCAAAAATCATTACTTAATGATTTTCTTTAAAGTTAATAAATTAATCTTATATTTCACTAGGTTAAAGAACTAATGTCATTTAAAACAAAGCTCACAATAAACCCAAAATCTCATTCCATTAAAAATGGAATCTTCACGGAAAACAGATCAATATATTTAATCGATATAAACTTCCATATCCAACCGATAATATAAATGGAATAACGGCAAAGCCTTTTAAATTCCATATATATTAACAGTCTTCCTCTGTAGAAGCTCACATTTACTATTACCAAATCGAATTCCATTTAAATCCAATTTAATATGTTAAATTGGAAAACTTTACTTTGGAAAATCTCCTTTAAATCTTAACAAAAGATTTATAAATTCCAAATCACATTTCACTGTATGTAACACCCCGTATTTTCTGAGAATATTAAATTAACAAATTAAAGAGTACTTAATTTTAGAAGAAGAATTAAGTAAATCGGATTGCGCCCTTGCGTTTTTCTCGGAATTCTGCTTGAAATAGAGTTCGAATTTGCATAAAACAGACACCGTATGAAAAAGTTATAAGCCTTAGAAGTTTGTATACGACCAAGGAAGTATATATATACATATAAAACAATTCCAGAAGTCAAAACAGGGTTCAAATCTCGAATTTGGGTCAAAGCAGGCTGAGCGGGAAATTTACCGCTCAAAGGTGTCGACCCCCCCATAGGGGGAGTCGACATAGGTGTCGACCCCCTATAGGGGTGTCGACATAGGTGTCGACCCCCTATAGGGGAGTCGTCCCCTATCGGCCCAGAACTGGCCGATGACGTGTTTCGCCACGTGTCGCTTTCTGATTCGCTGTGTGACGTGGTATTCTGCTTTAGACGATTCCGATGGCTTCTAGACTGATCTGAAGGCTCTAAATCTCCCTATACACCTATAAAAAGACCCCTAAACCTATTGCTTTCTCCATATCAATTCATAGGCGTCTATATGCTTCTAAAACATGAAGTGGCCTAGCCTCTACCTTAATCAATCAAATTAGAGTTTTCAAGTTAATAATCAAAGTCTACATCAAAGGAATAGCTAATCAAATTAAGAAATCAGATCCCAGAATTCAGGACCGTTCTGTAATTTGTGAGTTCATGTTACTTTCAAAAATAAAATTTAATTGTGATTTTGACATTGTAATAAATCTGAATCTGAGATTACACATATTTATGAGATTACGCATATTTCTATCTGTTTTTCTATATCCATTGGATCTATCGCATTGATATTATTATGTCCATTCTTTATCTCTTCTTTCCTTCTTCCCTTATTGTTTTTAGAGCCAGGCTACTGCGAGCCTGAGCCAAATCTCATAAGAGATGAACATACATTGGGAAAAATTTGGCATAATATATGATTTGGACATGGCCAGCGCTAAAATTGGGAAAAGTATTAAATTATGTATAATTGGGCATAACTGATTTGTAACTGATTTGAGGACATAACACATGTTGTATTTAAAACATAAAGTGTATCGAACATATGACTTGAGATTTGAGGCATAAAGTATATTGGACATATGACTTGGGATTTGGGGTGTAAATTGAACTGTAAACATGTAAGGCATAGTACATGTTGTGGTTTTAAGACCTAAAATTGGGGCATATAATATATGATAGTTTACGACTTGGAATAAGGAGATTATTGTATATAGTGATATATGGCTTAGGCATGAAAACCTATATTAAGATAGGGATAACTGTTAAATGTGAGCACGCCTAAATTGGCATTTTGGGTAATTGGCATGCACTGTAATTAATGGCTATAATTTAGCATAGTTTATACTGTGAATCATGATTGGGGGTTTTTGGAGAATATTCTGTACGGTGCAATATGATAAACCTTAGGGTATGTGTTATATTGTGAATTATGACCATGATTTTGGGCATGTAAGTTTATAGGCTTAATTTATGATTAAGCGAGATATGTTAATGGAACTTTAAGTGATGTTTAATTTGTTAAACTGACTAATATACTGAAATCTGTTGAAAGTGAATACTGTAATTGGAAAGCCTACGATGTAGATGAATAAATTGACATAACTAGCTTGAAGCTGGAATAATCTGTAAATGAACCAATTGGCTAAGATAAACATGCTGAGACACGAGGTTAGACTCCATTTGTGGTAGAAACCTGCCCAGAACCAACTGGCCTAATGAGTAACCGCAAACGGTTAGTTAATGTGAGAGGTCGTAGGCATAACTAAGAAATGCTTAGATACGAGGTTAGGTCTGACTTGTGTCAGAAGTCTGCCCGGAACCGCCCGGCACATCCAACGGCCGGAAGCTATTGACTAATGTGAGAGGTATGTGCATTAACAATTAATTAATGCTGATCAAAGATGAATATGATACCTAAAACGTGTTAGGTGGGTAGGGTTAAGTTAACCTGAGTAAGATCACAACTTAACCAACATTACATGAACAAGTGGATAGGGTTAAGTTAATAAGGAACACTTAACCAATATGACATGATGAATGAGTAGGGTTAAGTTAATAAGAAACACTTAACCAGTATGACATGATGAATGAGTAGGGTTAAGTTACTAAGAAACACTTAACCAGCATGACATGATGAATGAGTAGGTTTAAGTTAATAAGAAACACTTAACCAATATAATATGATGAATGAGTAGGGTTAAGTTAATAAGGAAACACTTAACCAATATGTGAATGAGTATGGTTAAGTTAAGCGGAAACACTTAACCAATATAACGTGATGAACGAGTGGGGTAAAGTTAATGGGAAACACTTAACCAATATAACATGATGATTGAGTAAGGTTAAGTTAATAAGAAACACTTAACCAACATGACATGATGAGTGGGTGGGTTAAGTTAACATGAATGGACAAAACTTAATCATTAAATAAACATACTCGAATCAGTGAGAAGGGTTAAGTACATATTGGGTTGGTGGGTAATATTAGTATATATAGGCCTACAAACTTAACTATTAAATAAACATGCTTGAATCAGTGGGTGAGTTAAGTACATAACGGGTTGGGTGGTAATATCCGTGTATATAGGCCCACAAATCTTAACCAGTAGGAAACCCTAGTATTGGGGGCCCATTTCAGCTGTAACCCACATAGATGCATCAAGGTACCCTGAAACTAGGCAGGATATGGCACAATTACTAGGCTGATTATAAGTAGTCAAAATAGCAGCAGGGGGTACGTCAATGTTGGTTCCGACGGATTACGGGCATGCACATAAGCCAAGGTGGAAAAAGCAGGCACTGGGTACCATTAGTTATACACTGTGCATCTTGAATCGTGTCGGGGTTGCTATCATAGGGACTGATACACCTTATGGTGAGACCAGCACAGGGTATCTACACGCAAGAGAGGGCCGATTGACCCAAACACAAGGAAAATTGATACGAGTAAGGAGTCAATCGATAGGGTAGTAAGGGTACATCTAACATCTTCATGGCAATTAGGCTGATTGAGGTAAGATCCTCATACTAGATGTACACCTGAAGGCTACCATAATTGCGGGGATTGGGATCACGTTGTAATATTATCATTTTACACAGATTACTAGTTGGGACACTAGTTAGGCGGTGCAAAGATATAAAAATCAGAATAACAAGGTAGTAGCAAAGCAGAGAAAGAGTAGAAGCACATTCAGTTTATCTTGCCTTATCATATCATATGCTAATCTTATGATATCTTGATATCCCGGTTACCACGATATTGTCTTATATTCAGTTTATTTATGTCATGTTACTTTTACCTGTTTACATACTGAAAGTCACTGAACTTACCAGGCTTATGTCTGACCTAGTTTGTTTCGCCACTTTTCTTCCGTTCCCCCCCTCCAGGTTCACAGGGAGGAAATGTTACCACTTAGCTCAGTTTTCTTTCCAAGCACGGAGATAGTCGATGTATTGCTTTGGACTCTCTCTTCCACTACTATGGATGGTTCATGCTTTATTGGGGAATATCATTGTTATTTTTATGCTTCTTTTATACTTGGAAGTTTTTGAATCAAGACAGAAGTTCTCTAAGTATTACCTTTAAGTATGGTTGAGACAATTGTTGTGAAAGCTTGACTGAACCACATTGTTTATAAAATAAGTTTATTTTCCACTGCTTTTTTTGTCTGTCTTGTAATTTATCCGCATCTTTTACCTAAAACGCTCCACCAAAGTTAAGGCGTTCCCTTTGTGAGTGACCTTAACAGAGGTAGGGTGTTTCACTTGGTATCAGAGCTGAAGGTTACCGGATCAGATGAAAGATTTGAAAAATTATTTTCAAAACGGTTTTATATGACACATTTTCTAAAGAAAAAGTTTTGTTTTAAAGGCATATTCCCCAAAGCCATATGCATTATCTTTCGATCCTCTGTTTGAATCCTTGTTTTCCTTCTTTACTGGATCTCCGGGGCTCCTGGCTTTCTTGGAGGTAACCTCATCGCGACATGGTTCCGTAGGCTTGATGAGACTACGACACCTGTTAAAGGGCGAAGATATGCCCAACTTCCATATATAGCCATAGTAGTTTCACCTGCGGCTAATTTTCTTTCAAGCTTTGTAGGGTTTTCCATGCGATGGAGGCAGCTTTCAAGAGACTTGTCAACAAGCCACACAAGGATGGCAAATATGAGAATGAGGGAGTTTGGCTAAGGAACACAACCCAAGGATAAGATACTCATGGATATGGACTTGGTTCACAAAGGAGGAAAGAATAGAAAAATCTAAGACAAGAGGAAGTGTCGTTATTATGGTATAGCGGGTCATATAATTAAGGACAAGGGCAAGAACAAAGGACAGGATTTTCCGGAGGGCATGTGCATGCTCTCACCGCGAGCGTACCTGAGAGAGAGGTAGTGAAGCTTTGGTTGAAAAAGTCTAGTTTTTCTTTTTGATCATCCTGCTAGTACTCTTTTTGATTTTAGCGCTTCACATTTGTTTATATCTGCTTCCATAGTTGAGTCTCTGCACCCTAGAGCTTGTATAGTAGAAGATCTCATTATTGTCTCAAATCCAATTGGTGGTTCGGCTCATTTATCTTTGGTTTGTAAGGATTTGAGAATAACTATATTAAGTATTGAGTCTAAGTGTAATGCTTATGTATTTGGTTTCATGGGCTATGGATTGATTCTAGGGATGGATTGGTTAACTAGTAATTGTGAAAGGAGGGTAGTTAGACTTTCGACTTGCTCGGGAATACCCTAGAGATTTCGTGCGATCCTAAGGGATCAGTTTGTCTTAGCTACCTAGAATCACTTGATGCATCTATCGACGATTTGCGATTCGTTGGAGTAGTCCGTGAGTACGCAGATGTTTTTTATTAGGTTAGGGGTTTGTCCCCTAAAACGCGAGATATACTTCTGCATATATCTAGTTGACAATGCAAGGCCAGTTGCATTACCTGTACGACACATGAATCCAAGGGAAAGGAAGGGCTCAGTAAACAAGTAAATGAGTTACTTGAAAAAGGGTTCATAAGGCGAAGTATTTCTGAATGGGGTGCTCCAGTCGTTTTCATTACAACGGCAGATGGTTCACTTCGCTTGTGCATAGATGATATTTTGGTTTCCCCTAAGAATAACGAAGAACATGCTTTGCATCTAAGGGAAGTCTCGGATACCCCAAGCGCATCAACCTAAGGCGAAATTCTCCAAAAGTGCCATTTTTGGAGAGAAGAAGTAAAGTTTCTAGGACATGTGGCGTCCAAAGAAGGGATAGCAGTAGATCCCTCAATAATAGTTGCGGTGCAAGACTGAAAGGTCCAAAGGAATGCAAAAAAAGTAAGAAGTTTTCTTGAACTAGCGAGCTAATATAGGAAGTTCATTAAGGATTTTGCGAAAGTATTAGACCCACTTACAAGATTGACGAAGAAGAATCTAACCTTTGCTCGGGATATTGGTTGTGATATCTCTTTCCAACAATCGAAGAGGGCTCTTACAACGACCCCAGTTTTGACTTTTACCTTACAGTAGTAAAAGGCTTATGGTACACACGGATGCATGCGACACAGACTAGGTGCCATTTTGATGTAAGGGTAAAGGTCGTAGCAGATTCCTTAAGAAGAAAAAGGTTGACTTCGAGTCCTCTTTATGTGAAAAGGAAAAGTTCAGAATACATATCAAACCTTGATTTTAAACCCTTCGGTTAAGTTAGTAGTCGGCATCACTAGGAGTAAGACCTGCGCTTTTGATTTAAATAGGGACTTCACCTTAATAAATAAGCTTGCAAGAAGCCATGAGTACACAGTTATGTTTAAGCACCGCTTATCATCCTCTGACAGAAAGGGTGAATAAGATTTTGGAAGGCCTTCTGAGGGAATGTTAGCATGACACGGCAGAAGTTGTAGTGCCAAGTATACTATAAGAAGAAAAGGTGGAACAGGAGGCGATAGTGAAATGAGTTCCAACGCATATTCTGGAAACAAAAATTAAGAAGCTACGCAAATCGTGAAGTTAAGACAGTCAGAGCAATATGGAACGAAGCTCAAGAAGATGCGACTTAAAAGACTGAAGACTAGATACGCGCATCATACCCTTTTGAGGCTATATATCCTTGATCTCTCTTTTTCTGTAAAGTTTATTTGCTAGTCTTTATCTTTTAAGTATATCCTCTCGATCCTATCCTCGATCCTTAGGTTGAAGCCAATGGATGTAAACATGTGTTCGAGACATGTTATTTTTGGTAGATGCAAGTGGATGTGATTGGAAGCGTGCTGGGCCCAAACAGGTAACAATTAGAGATTGCCAGTTTTTGATTTATCTTAATTAAGGAACTTTTTACAGTAGTTAAATTTATTCAATAAGTTAAAAAACACACTCCACTCATAAAAAAAAATTCTGAAAATTTTCAGAAAAAAGAATTATTTCAAGTTCCTGATTTTAAAATTATTTTGGGTTTAACTATAATTGGTATCAGAGCCATGGAGGTGGATAAAATGTATGAAGATCTTAAAAGTAAACTATCAATATTCTTAATGGCTAAATCCATCATAGAAACTGAGGAAAAAATGTTTATTATTAAAACTAGTACTCCAGAATATAATCTGTTTGCTAATATCCTTACATACAATCAGTTAAGATTAGCCTTTCTACAAGCTCCTAATGATTATGTTACCATAATAGAAATTAGTAATAAGCTAGATAAAATGATGAAAAGGTTAGGTATTTCGGAAGAAATGTTACCGACAAACATAAAGTCCACACGAGGATTTACTATTAACCTTAAATCCTCAATAGAAAATAATAAAATGAATAATGTTGTTGAGTCTCATACTCAGTACAATGAAAGAACTAGAAGCGGTTTGGGATATAACTGATGGGTCCCAACTAGGGGACATAGCCATAGTCATGTCTAGACTGTCAACGTTACAACAAAATAAAGAATCCATTGAACATTTAAAGATGGAAGCCACTAGTGGCAGTATAGTAACTGTACAGAATCCTCCACGCACAGATAATCTAGAATCCATAAAACAATATGACGGAGAAGAAATATATAATGAATATATATTTCCAAAAAAAGAAAAACCATATAAAACATATTCTGAAATATATAAACCAAAAATAAAAAAATTACAAGAACATTCAAGAGCAGTCTTAGATCTAGATTGCGCAAAAAATGTTGTTCAACTAGTTGATGCATGGGCTGGAGATTTACAAACTTTAAGAATTACAAAAAATATACAATCATCTATAGACATGTTGGGCATTATAGAAAACACATTTGTAGGTAATGTAAGAAATTGGTATAAAAATCTAACCAAAGAAGCTAAACCATAAATTAACACAGGAGCAAGAGATTCTGTCAATTTATTGGACCCTTTAAATTTAATTGAATCATTTAGAAAAGTACTAAAAATAGAATTTGGGGGACTACCATTTGATGACAAGAAGTTAGAAAATGAAGAAAAGAAAAAGGCGAGAATAAAACTTGCTAACCTTGCAATATTTGATTTAAAATACATAGATGAATATAATTATGAATTTGCTAAATATTATTATGCATCTGCACCAAATGAAGGGACAATGGAAAATGTATTATCTTTATATTTCTTAAAACTACCTTTACCTTGGGCAAACATATTATCAAATGACTATGAAAATTATCTTAAGAATAATCCGGATGTATTTCCAAGTTTAGGAATACAAATGAAGTTTACTAAAGACAAAATAGGTTACTATTGCATGCAACAATCTCTAATAGGAAGTGCTAGACAATATTCTAAAGAAAAAGGCTTGTCTTGTGGAACCTCTGATGTACCAACCCAATGCGGATGTAATCCAATTGGTAAAAAATATAAAAAGAAATTTTAAAAAAAAATTAGGCCAGCCAAATTGAAAAAACATAAACCACCTAATTTTAGAAAGAAAAGGTACTTCAAAAGAAAAGATTTCAAAAATAAAAAAGATACAACTAAAAAGACATGTAGATGTTGGGCATGTAATAAAGAGGGACATTATGCTAATGAGTGCCCAAAAAAAGGAAAATATAAGAAAACTACAGTAAAATCATTCCGCTTATTTTCTGAACAAGTAATGCCTATACAATCAGAAACTGAATATGATTCTAATGAAGAAGTATATGAATTAGTCTCAGATTCTGAATCAGACACTGATACAGAAACTAAAGAAGAGTATAATAGTAAACCACACAGACTAAGCGTGGTGAATGTTAAAATGTTAAGAACAAGTTCTCAAAATTTTGTACAACAATACAATGAAAAATTTGAAAAACTAATCAAGAAACCAGTACCGTATGATATTCTAGAATTTAAGGAACCACTGGATAAGAAAAATATAAAACAAAAACCTAAACATAAAAAATTTATTCCATGCGAACATATCTTTGATCATAAAACATACAGTGTCATAAAAACTAGACAAAATGTAATTGTAAGTAAGAAAAATAATGGAAAAATACACATTTTTGACAGAGAAAATATAGTGTTCAAACATATATGGATGCATTAAGAAAGATAACAGTAGTAAAAGAAAGAGAACCAAAAGAAGTTATTTCTGAAATATCATCTACAGATAGTGGAAGTATTATATCTGGTAACTCAGAAGATATTGAAAAGGAATTTCAAGATTTAATAAATGAAGAAACCAATAAAGAACAACAACCTTTTATGGAAACAAATCTAATTTCAATATCGGAATCTTCCGAGATCTCTGAAACCAAAGACGATGAAATTGGATATGTACAAATGATACAAATGTCAGAAGAAAAATATAACCAAATAGAAAAAATAAAGCATACACTTTCAAGAGAAGAATGTTATGAAATTCCATTAATAAGATACATGTCTAAAGAAAAATATGTTATAAGAACCTTTGAACAACCTATAGATGTCCTTACTATGGAAGGAGAAATTCGTTTAAAATTACTTACACAAAAGGCAATAAAAGAAGATAGGGAAAACTTTTCAAAAGAATTCAATAAATAAGTAAAATGGTTACTGTGACGGCCCGCTCCGCACCAACCTGCATTTCCTCCGGAAGTGCGCTGTACACATGCCCGACTAGCACGGAACGGTCGCCAAAGAAAGGAAAGAAGGGGATGAACTAATCAAGGAACCTGTAGAATGTCTCACAGCGCATGGAATAAAATATAATAATAATAACATACTTGACATAAAACAAGTGAGACAGTGCATAAGCTGATAACTAAAATCAACATCAATCATCAGAGCAGCGGAAATTCAAATACAGCCTATTTCAATTTTCCAAGTTTACTGTCTCTAAACAAAAGAAAGCTAAAGTAGAAGATGCACCACCAATGCCCAAGCAGTGATCTTCAACAACACAGGGAGAATACTATATATATTACGTGGAAGCCTCCTGCTCGTCTCCGGATCATCTACCCGTGCATCACCAGCTAACCTGTCTCTAGTCTGCTCGTGTGAGCATCCAGAGTAATAAGAAGAGACATAAAACTCAGGGTCAGACATAAAGCCTGGTGTGAGCGATAAGCATCTAAACAGAATAATAACAGGTATACTAAACCATACCTGAACCTGGACCTGCAACCAAAGAGTTAGTACCACATACCGTACAATACTCCAAGGTGCCATAATAAATAGTGTAAGAATACGGGGGTGGGGTGTGCATGTCACAATGATAGCAAACAAATCATCCATAGCAATCATCCTCACATCTCTCACTCAGTGCCTAAAGCGTACGATATCTACCACTTTGGAACATTAGACAAATTGAGGTAACGACGGATCCCGACTTGTAGAAACCCTGCTATGACCAAGCCAAACACTTGGAGTCATGACCAAACATTTCAATGACCCACTTCATTGGTCGTAGCCCTTGGTTCTACCGATGCCATGATGGCCCTGAGTCCGCCTTCGTACCCCCTACCATAGTGGTCCAAAGCTATAGACGTCGATAACCCCTTGGCACGCGTTCCGCAGCAAAGCCCAATCATGAAGCCCACTCATTGGTTCCCAGCTGGATCCTGAGTCAAAGCTCCTCATTTGGACTTCCTTTGCATCTCGGGTTTTGATCGAATTGGAGTTGGTCTTCAAAAGAGTCGTCGCATAGAAGTGGTCCTGAATTCGATTCGGTTCGGATATATACGTATAACACGGTTCGGTTTGGTGCAATGCTCCATGGTATATTCCTGCGTGCGGTTCGGTTCGGTAATCCTTCCCCTTTAGACGTCAGTTCGGTTCGGGTGTCACGCTCCAGTCGGTTCGGTTCGTCCCTCCTGCTCCAGCTTGCCTGCTCCGATCCGATCTCGTTCCCTGGCCTACTCCGATCCGGTCCCGCTCTATAGCCCCGATCCGATCCCCCTTGCTTGCCTCCTCCGACCCGATCTCGCTCCCTAGCCCACTCCGATCCGATCCTGCTCCATGACGCCGATCCGATCCTCTGTCCAACTCCAACTCAAAGCAGTGGCCTTCCTTCTTGCCAACCTTCTTTGTGCCAGATTCCAGTTGAGGTCGGATTCCTTGCCCAGCTCCCTATCCGATCTGAGCCCTCATCCGATTCGATCCGGTTCGGAACCTGCACACTTCTGCAACTTTCCAGCGAGCTTTCTACGCCATTCGACGACGTTTTCGACCAATTTAACTATTCTAATCAATCATAAAACATACCATAGAGTCATAGCAACATGTAAGAGCAACCACAAACACCAAAACCATGAATTTACATGTCAAAATGGATCAAAGATGCCCAAAAATCCTATTTTTCCTTGAGCATGATTAAATAAGACTAATCATAGAATTAATAAAACTTAACTAAACCGAACCAAATTTCTAACAGAGGTATAAAATATTATTTAAGAATTTCTAAACATTTCTCCAGAATTTATTGGTGTATAAATTCGCTAATCTTCACTAATTACCCTTAATTAACTGTAATTAGTGCCAAAACGATGCTATCACTCACCTTGGCCACAACTAAAACCCCAAAACTGAAATATTCTCTGATTTGGAGATGTTCCCAATCTTACACAGCAGCTCTACCTCGGTTCTCATGCTAATACTCCTTGATTTGATGTTTGCTAAGCCTAATCTTCAATTAGAAAGTGATTAAGAGGTGTTTTGAAGAGATTTAGAGGGTGGAGGCCATGGCTAGGTTAAGAGGAATGAATAGTGACGGCTGAAAAATGAGAAAAAGGTATTCTCCAAACCCTAACAGCCCTTTTAAACTCCTAATCCCGAAATCTCCCTTTGGGCCTAGCAGTTAATCACCCGGTTAAGCCCAATTAAGCTGTTTTTCACCACCTGAAACTTGTTTCAGCCATATCTCCCAAACGGTGAGTCCGTTTGGCTAATGTGACCACTCTACGGAAAGAGAAACCATCATCCGAAGCCAATGGAAGTGGTTTCAGGTCAAAATTCATTTCCAGTCAAAAGTTATGGCCAAAACAGTGCCAACTAGGGGTAAAATGGTTATTTAAAAATCGGGAAAAATCATAAACATGGGAAATGACCACAATAGTCGTCTCCCAAAGTTACATGACCATACGACTTCGTATGTGAAAGAAATAAATATCCTACGATCCTATGATGCGTAGGATACGGGTCGTTACATTCTCCCCCCCTTAAGAAATTTCGTCCCCGAAATTCCTTAACCCAAAACATGCAAAGGATCCCGCATGCCTAACAACCACTTACATCCATCAAACATGCAAAACAAGCAAAACAAACCTATCCTAGCATGCGGAAAACTAAATCGAAGTCAAAATCTTACCAGGCAAAGAGTTCCGGGTGCGTCTTCCTAATGTTCTCCTCTTCTCCCAAGTACAATCATTCTCGTCCTCGCCCCACTGAACCTTGACTAGCTTCACCACCTTTCTTCGAAGTTGCTTCATGTCGTGCTCGACAATACGGGCCGGCTTACGGTTCCCAACTGCTTCGGGTTCTACTTCGAAGTCCTCTAACTGATCAGGTGAAATAGTCATATCTGAGTCGTGAACGAACTTCCTTAGTTGGGAAACATGAAATACGTTATGAACTCCCGCCATCTTCTCTGGTAAGTCAATTCTATATGCCAAATTCCCGACTAGTTCAAGAACAGGGAATGGGCCAACGAATCTTGGTGCCAACTTGCCTCTCCTGCCAAATCGTATTACGCTCTTCAACGGAGAGATCTTGACAAACACCAAGTCACCAACGGAGAATTTTAAGTCTCTTCTTCTCTTATCAGCATAAATTTTCTGCCTATCTTGGGCTGCCTTCATTCGTTGTTGAATGATCTTGATCTTATCTGAAGTTTCCCTCACCACATCTGGTCCAAGCATAAACTTCTCGCCAGTCCCTATCCAACATGGCGGTGAGTTGCACGGTCTTCCGTACAAAGCTTCAAACGGAGCCATACCGATACTGGATTGGTAGCTATTATTATATGCAAACTCTACTAGATGCAAATGGTCATCCCATGATCCACCAAAATCCAATATACATGCTCTCAAGAGGTCTTCCAAAATACGGTTCACCCTCTCCGTCTGACCGTCGGTCTGAGGATGATATGCGGTACTGAGATGTAACTCTGACCCTAGAGCCTCTTGTAAGCTCTTCCAAAACCCACTAGTGAACAACGGGTCTCGGTCGCTCACAATGCTTTTAGGTACTCCATGAAATCTCACTACCCACTTCATATACAATTCTGCTAACTTAGCTGCCGTTCTGGTCGATTTGACTGGTATAAATCTTGCACTTTTAGTCAGTCGATCCACAACTACCCGAATGCTATCATGTCCCGATCTAGTCCTTGGTAAACCATCAATGAAATCCATCGAGACTTGCTCCCATTTCCATTCGGGATTTTCTAAAGGCTGTAACAACCCACTAGGCTTCTTTTGTTCGGCTTTAACTAGCTGGCAATTCATGCACTTGGATATAAACTTCCCAACGTCTCGTTTCATCCCTTCCCAGTAGTAGGTCTGCTTCATATCTCGATACATCTTCTTACCACCGGGGTGTATAGTCGGCTTTGAGTGATGACATTCTCTAAGCACTTCATCTCTCAATCCATTGACATTGGGTACAACAAGCTTTCCATTCTTTCTAAGCCATCCATCTCGATCAAGCCCATACTTGTTCATCTCCTCATTGATATCCATCTTTAACTTGGAGATGATTTCCAATAGGTTAGGATCGTCCCTCTGACTAGAGCCGATCCGTTCAATTAAAGTGGGTCTGATCGTCAAACTTGCTAACATTTCTGGATCCAATTCGCATTTTGGTCTGAAATCAAAACCCGCGATATACTCCAGTTGCTTCCATTCAAGGAACATAGCCCCTAAGCTGGCATGTCTTCTACTCAATGCATCAGCCACCGCATTGCCCTTTCCCAGTGTGTATGCGATGTCAAAATCATAGGAAGCTAAGAACTCTAACCATCTCTGCTGACGGAGATTCAGATCTTTCTGAGAGAAGAGATACTTTAACGACTTATGATCAGTAAACAACTCAAATCTTTCTCCCAAGAGATAGTGTCTCCACATCTTTAACGCGAACACGATCGCTGCCAATTCTAAATCATGGGTAGGGTACCTTCTCTCGTGCGGTTTCAATTGCCGATTTGCATAAGCTACAACCCTACCGCCTTGCATCAATACAGCACCCAGTCCGGTACCACAGGCATCCGTGTATACCGTCATCTCTTCATCCCCCTTAGGAATGACTAACACTGGTGCGCTTGTCAACTTGTCCTTTAGACTTTTAAATGCATTCTCGCACCTTTCATCCCAGACAAAAGCTTGATTCTTCTTGGTCAACTGGGTCAATGGTGCTGCTATCTTGGAGAAACCTTGGATAAACTTACGATAATATGCAGCTAATCCCAAGAAACTTCTTACTTCTGTTGCATTCTTGGGCGTAGGCCAATCTTGTACCGTAGCCACCTTTGCTGGGTCCACGGCAATACCGTTCTCTGATACAACATGGCCCAAGAACCTCACTTCCCTCTTCCAGAAGTGACACTTAGAAAACTTGGCTTTCAATTGGTGTTTTCTCAACACCTCCATCACTACTCTTAGATGTTCCTTGTGTTCTTCCTCTGTCCTCGAATAGACCAAAATATCATCAACGAACATAAGGACAGACTTATTCAACTGATCTCTGAATACCCTATTCATAAGATCCACAAAATATGCCGGGGCATTAGTCAGCCCAAATGGCATAACCAACCATTCATAAAATCCAGACGGCGTTCGAAATGCCGTTTTAGCTATACTCTCAGCTTCCACTCTAAGCTGATGAAAACTTGTCGCGAGATCCAACTGAGAAAATACTCTCGCGCCACTCAACTGATCGAACAAATCATCTATCCGCGGTAGAGGATACTTGTTCTTCCTCGTCACTTTATTCAACTCGCGGTAGTCTACACACAAACGAAGGGAACCATCCGCCTTGGTAGCAAACACAACTGGTGCTCCCCATTCAGAAACACTCCTTCTGATAAATCCCTTCTTCAAAAGATCGCTGACTTGCACCTCGAGCTCTCGCTGCTCCCTTGGTGCCATACGACGAAGTGGCATCACTATAGGCCTGGCATCCTTTACCAAATCAATACGAAACTCAATCTCTCTGTGTGGTGGAAGTCCGGTCACTTCTTCGAAAACATCCGGATACTGGCCAACCACGGGCACACCTGACAACTCACTATGCGGAATGTCGAGGGAGTTTAGAAAACTAGCCAATACCCCCTTACTGGGTAGACCACCAAACACTATCCTCCACCCATCATCCGCTCTAGCTGTCACCAAAAAGCCCTCACAGTCTACCACCACCCCATACCTTCGGAGCCAATCTACTCCCAAAATAATGCCAAACCCAGTAAAGCCCAAAACAAAGCAATCACAAACAAACATGCATCCATGACTCGATAAGACCACATTACGACAAATCATGCTAAGGCTAGTCGAACCACCAATCGGGTTCGTCACTACTAAAGGTCTATCGACAATCTCGGGCTCCAATCCCAACCTATCTACCAGGTCACTAGATATGAAAGAACTGGAAGCTCCGGTATCAAACAAAACTCTAACTGGAACATCGTAAACAGAAAGCATACCTTGAATGACGACATTCTTTCCTTTCTCCGCCATAGTTGGGGCATTCGACGAAGAAGGAATAGCATTAAGAGCGTATGCTTTCACCATTTGCTTTTCTTTGGGGGGTTGCGGACACTTGTCCTTGTGATGTCCCATCTGGCCACAGTTGAAGCACTTCCTATCCGCTGGCTTGACCCGACAATTACTAGCATAATGGCCCTTCTTACCACAGATGAAGCACTCAACATCTTGCTTATTCTTTTTCTTCTGGCCATCCTTAGTCTGATTCTGCTTTCTCTTATTCTGGGAACCACCCCTGCCTCCACCACTTGCTTGTGGCTTTGGCTCATCTGCGGACGCAACCTCAGTCTTCGGCTTAGGGTAGAGACTTTCTGATCTTAATGCTTTCCCCACAATCGATTCAAACGTCTCATCGATGTGGTTAATAAGTTTTTCCCCCAAGTACTGATCCAAACCAGTTATGAATTTCTCATTCTTTTTCTCGGCAGTATCAATAAGAGATAACCCATATTTTGACAAGGTGTCAAATTCAGCAATATACTCCGAGACAGCTCTGCCATTCTGCTTGAGCTCCAAGAACTTCTTAAACAGCACTGACTTTTGAGCGGCTGGAATGAACTTCTCGCTAAAGCGAGCCTTAAACTGCTCCCAAGTAATCTGATCTTCGGGAGTAGCTGCCTTTATAGCATTCCACCAATTCATTGCCCGCCCTTGCAGCTGACGGGACGCTAGCTTTCTTTTCATCGCATCCTCGATACCCAAATCTTCGAAGATACGTTCGCAACTATCCAACCAATCCTGAACATCCGTAGCCGACTCCGTTCCGTGGAATGACTTCCCACCAAGACTAGTATAATCCTTATTCAGCTTGGCGAAGTCGACTCTTGGCGCCTGCACTATTGGACCACCACCATTTCCACCATTGGGGGCTGCTCTCTGTACATCTCTAAGCATCTCTCTCATGAGGTCAGTAAACATCGTCCTCATGTCAGCAGCATTCCCATTATTGGCCCCTCTACTGGTACCTCTAACATATCGGCTCATCGTCAATCTGAAAAAGGAAACGATTAACGACTCCATAGTGGTGCTAGTGTAGTACGACTTCATCCATATACTACTAATAGTATATATATATATATATATAGCTTTTAAAAACCAAAGTAATCACAAATACGCTCTCTCGTATACGTATATTATCTCTCCCTGATAACTTCCCTAGGTTAACTGCGCAACCTAGAGCTCAGATACCAAGTGTGACGGCCCGCTCCGCACCAACCTTCATTTCCTCCGGAAGTGCGCTGTACACATGCCCGACTAGCACGGAACGGTCGCCAAAGAAAGGAAAGAAGGGGATGAACTAATCAAGGAACCTGTAGAATGTCTCACAGCGCATGGAATAAAATATAATAATAATAACATACTTGACATAAAACAGGTGAGACAGTGCATAAGCTGATAACTAAAATCAACATCAATCATCAGAGCAGTGGAAATTCAAATACAGCTTATTACAATTTTCCAAGTTTACTGTCTCTAAACAAAAGAAAGCTAAAGTAGAAGATGCACCACCAATGCCCAAGCAGTGATCTTCAACAACACAGGGAGAATACTATATATATATTACGTGGAAGCCTCCTGCTCGTCTCCGGATCATCTACCCGTGCATCACCAGCTAACCTGTCTCTAGTCTGCTCGTGTGAGCATCCAGAGTAATAAGAAGAGACATAAAACTCAGGGTCAGACATAAAGCCTGGTGTGAGCGATAAGCATCTAAACAGAATAATAACAGGTATACTAAACCATACCTGAACCTGGACCTGCAACCAAAGAGTTAGTACCACATACCGTACAATACTCCAAGGTGCCATAATAAATAGTGTAAGAATACGGGGGTGGGGTGTGCATGTCACAATGATAGCAAACAAATCATCCATAGCAATCATCCTCACATCTCTCACTCAGTGCCTAAAGCGTACGATATCTACCACTTTGGAACATTAGACAAATTGAGGTAACGACGGATCCCGACTTGTAGAAACCCTGCTATGACCAAGCCAAACACTTGGAGTCATGACCAAACATTTCAATGACCCACTTCATTGGTCGTAGCCCTTGGTTCTACCGATGCCATGATGGCCCTGAATCCGCCTTCGTACCTCCTACCATAGTGGTCCAAAGCTATAGACGTCAATAACCCCTTGGCACGCGTTCCGCAGCAAAGCCCAATCATGAAGCCACTCATCGGTTCCCAGCTGGATCCTGAGTCAAAGCTCCTCATTTGGACTTCCTTTGCATCTCGGGTTTTGATCGAATTGGAGTTGGTCTTCAAAAGAGTCGTCGCATAGAAGTGGTCCTGAATTCGATTCGGTTCGAATATATACGTATAACACGGTTCGGTTTGGTGCAATGCTCCATGGTATATTCCTGCGTGCGGTTCGGTTTGGTGCAATGCTCCATGGTATATTCCTGCGTGCGGTTCGGTTCGGTAATCCTTCCCCTTTAGACGTCGGTTCGGTTCGGGTGTCACGCTCCAGTCGGTTCGGTTCGTCCCTCCTGCTCCAGCTTGCCTGCTCCGATCCGATCTCGTTCCCTGGCCTACTCCTATCCGGTCCCGCTCCATAGCCTCGATCCGATCCCCCTTGCTTGCCTCCTCCGACCCGATCTCGCTCCCTAGCCCACTCCGATCCGATCCTGCTCCATGACGCCGATCCGATCCTCTGTCCAACTCCAACTCAAAGCAGTGGCCTTCCTTCTTGCCAACCTTCTTTGTGCCAGATTCCAGTTCGGGTCGGATTCCTTGCCCAGCTCCCTATCCGATCCGAGCCCTCATCCGATCCGATCCGGTTCGGAACCTGCACACTTCTGCAACTTTCCAGCGAGCTTTCTACGCCATTCGACGACGTTTTCGACCAATTTAACTATTCTAATCAATCATAAAACATACCATAGAGTCATAGCAACATGTAAGAGCAACCACAAACACCAAAACCATGAATTTACATGTCAAAATGGATCAAAGATGCCCAAAAATCCTATTTTTCCTTGAGCATGATTAAATAAGACTAATCATAGAATTAATAAAACTTAACTAAATCGAACCAAATTTCTAACAGAGGCATAAAATATTATTTAAGAATTTCTAAACATTTCTCCAGAATTTATTGGTGTATAAATTCGCTAATCTTCACTAATTACCCTTAATTAACTGTAATTAGTGCCAAAACGATGCTATCACTCACCTTGGCCACACTAAAACCCCAAAACTAAAATATTCGCTGATTTGGCGCTGTTCCCAATCTTACACAGCAGCTCTACCTCGGTTCTCGTGCTAATACTCCTTGATTTGATGTTTGCTAAGCTTAATCTTCAATTAGAAAGTGATTAAGAGGTGTTTTGAAGAGATTTAGAGGGTGGAGGCCATGGCTAGGTTAAGAGGAATGAATAGTGACGGCTGAAAAATGAGAAAAAGGTATTCTCCAAACCCTAACAGCCCTTTTAAACTCCTAATCCCGAAATCTCCCTTTGGGCCTAGCTGTTAATCACCCGGTTAAGCCCAATTAAGCTGTTTTTCACCACCTGAAACTTGTTTCAGCCATATCTCCCAAACGGTGAGTCCGTTTGGCTATTGTGACCACTCTACGGAAAGAGAAACCATCATCCGAAGCCAATGGAAGTGGTTTCAGGTCAAAATTCATTTCCAGTCAAAAGTTATGGCCAAAACAGTGCCAACTAGGGGTAAAATGGTTATTTAAAAATCGGGAAAAATCATGAACATGGGAAATGACCACAATAGTCGTCTCCCAAAGTTACATGACCATACGACTTCGTATGTGAAAGAAATAAATATCCTACGATCCTATGATGCGTAGGATACGGGTCGTTACAGTTACACCTTGGAGGAATAGAACTCATTATAAAATGCGCATGTAGAAGAGGGATGAACGTTCCCTGTACATTCTGGATATCAGATGACAGGATACTTCATGATGCAAAAGATGCCTTGTTAGGAGTAATTAGAGGAAACTTTGCATATCAAACAATAAAAATGAGAATATTTCCTGATTTCGCAATCTCATTATCTGACCAAAATATAGAACTAGGACTTACAATGTATCATAAAATTGAAAGACTTAAAATGCCTCCAGGTAGTAAAGTATGTAGTATTATAGCCTGTATGGTATATGCTTACTCAACAAGAAATTATATCACTACAAAGAAATTCAAAAAAAATAATATCAATATTTCTAAACCATTTTCCGATATATGTGAGGTTATCCCACCCAGAGAACTGAAACCTGAAGAATTAGATTTTCCACAAGAATTAATTCTACAAAGGAAAAACATATATAAAACCCAGCCAATTGTAAAACCACATAGTAGTAATTCTTTCAGAATATGTTATGATAATGAAGCATCTACTTCTAATCAGTTAAGAGAAACAAATATAGCTTCCCAGGAAAAAAATTTAGAATTAAGATCTCTAGATAAATTAAATCTAATAGAACCAAATAAAACAGCTATACATACAAGGATTTTTAGATAACAAGGAAGTAAATATACTCTTAGATACAGGACCATCATCCTCTCATACTAATTCCTTTCTAGTACAAACATACCCATATAACACTATAAAAAATCCTTACAAATACGTAGATTATTTTGGGAAAATACACGTATTAGAAAAAAGTGTAGAAGCAAGATTACCACTCATAGACAAAAGAGGGAAAGTCCTGCAAATACAAATAGAAATGTTAGTAGATGATAGCAAAGAATGAAATATTACTAGGAATGAATTTTATTACAAAATATACTTTTACCTAAAAAGATTCATTTATACAGTTAGATCAATATGAATTTCCAAGAACTGATAAACAACATATAAAAAAAAGCAGTAGTCACCTCACCATATTCTACATACATTGAAGGAACTATAGAAATACCTTATTACCAACCAATAAAACTAAATGCATATATAGATACAGGATCAGGAATATCTTTATGTAAAAAATATATTTTACCGCAAAAATGGTGGATTCAAGATGGATCTTATATAATTGCTTTAGATATACAAGAAAAATAAATTTGTTATAAAGATTATGCTGTTAATGTCCCCTTCACAATAGGAAATATCAAAATTAAAATACCAAAGTTATAGGCTAGTAATGTTCAAGGTCCAGACATATTGCTAGGGAATGATTTCTGCCTAGCATATCAATCTATGACCCAGATAACTGAACATATTATATTTACTACACCATGTGGAACACCCATTTTAGCACCTAGGCTAAAACAAGCATATGCTGTTGATCCAAGTTATCAACCTATACCAGCACAGCGTGGTGATATTCCAAAAATTGAAAAAATACCATTATTAAAACATGAAAGCATTGATTCCCTTGAAAATATTAAGGAAAGATTCAAAGAAACATATAATGAAAATCCTTTAGCAGCTTGGGATAAAGATAAAACATTAGTAGAAATAAAATTAAAGGATCCTAATAAAATAATAAGAGTAAGACCTATGAAATATTCTTTAGAAGATTTAGAAGTATTTAAGATCCAAATTAAAGAACTTGAATTAAAAGTAATTAGACCATCTAACAGTCCACACAGTTCTCCAGCATTTATAGTTAGAAAACACAGTGAAATTGTTAGAGGTAAAGCTAGAATAGTTTTTAATTATAAAGCCTTAAATGATGCTACAATATTTGATGGATATTATTTACCAAATAAAGAAGTATTATTAAATAAAATACAAAATAAAACATGGTTTACAAAAATGGATTGTAAAAGTGGATTTTGGCAAATAAAATTAACAGAAGAATCTATACCATACACTGCGTTCAGTTGCCCACAAGGACAATATGAATGGCTAGTTATGCCCTTTGGATTAAAAAATGCACCACAAATATTTCAAAGAAGAATGGATGAAGTATTAAATGTAATAACCCGGAAATCTGGACCAATTTAAAATTTTTATTTTGACAATTTTAGTGAATTTTGATTATTTAAAATGAATTATTTTAAATAAAAACGACGAGAAATTTATTTTGAATAGATAAGAACGTATATATTTATATTCGTCGTCGTTAGAATATAAATATTTATTTTAAATTATAAAAGGAATCGAAAATGGCGCGGTAGTTCGATAATTCGATTTCAAACTTCAAATGAATGTACAGGATTCAAAATAAACAGGAATTTAGCGAAACCAAAAATATTAGAATCTAATTGAGAATATCTTTCCAACGAATCCGAAAAATTGAAATTTCATAGCGGGAATCAAAAGATATGGCCAAATGAATTTTCAGAATAGTCGCGATGGAATTCTGGCCCTTAAAAATGGAAATTTTGCAAACGACCTCGGATTTTGACGAAACCACTTTTGTTGGATCCGTGATGTCAAGTTATTGCTAGATTCCAATTTTCATAATTTTTTGAATCAATATGTGAGCGTGGCAAAGGAAAACGCGTTTGACCAGTTTCAGTTGATTTTAATCGACTGGAAAATGATCATTTTTCAAACGGTCTCAGAATTCGATGAAATTAGTTTTGTTAGGACCGTATCGTCAATACGAAGCTAAAAAAATATTTTTCTAGAATTTTTCGAGTCAGTATGTGATCCCAGTAAATTGAAATGCGCGTTCAAATTCAATATATAGAGTTATATTTTGATTTGAGCGAAAACTGATCGAAACAGCCGAACTGGCTTTCGATACATATCCCATTGTGTTCGGAATGGGGGTATTACCCAAGGGGCGACAGTCGTCGGGCTCGATTTGGGATTCGAAAGAAAAGTCAACCTTATAGAGAATAAATTAATTAAATAATTATATATATATTCTTCACTCCTTCCTTCCTCTCAGTTAAAATCGTTTTCAAAATAAAATAAAATAAAATAAAAACCCCCAAAACCGCTGTAGCCCTAACCGCCCGCCACCTCGCCCGCTCAGACCCGGCGTCCACCCTCCTCCGCTTTCGTCGGCCACCCCCCTTCTCCGGCGCTCCCCTTCTCTCCGCCTCCTCCTCCCTTCAGTCACGAAAACCGCACCCATGAGCACCTCCTTCGTGAGCCCCCACTGTGTGAGCCACCCTCCTCCTTAACCACCGCCTCCTCCTTCATTTCCAGTCGCTCCGCCTCCACCTTCACCAACCGCACCCCCTCCTTCCTCAGTTCGAAATCAGCACCCATCCTCCCCGATTTGAAGACCGCAGACGAGCTACACCGCAAGCACGAAGTCCACTACCCCCTCCGACGCTCCCTCTGACCTCTCTCCCTCTTTCTTTTCTGATCCAAACACTGTAAGCTCTTCCTTCTTCTTTCTATTTTATTTGCATTGTTTTAATATATGGAAGTTAATGTTTTAATATAGTAAAGATTGAATTTTTTAAAGTGTTAAAGGTCGAATTTTTTTTAAGTGTTAAAGGCGAGAATTTTACCGTATGGAAGATGAATTTTTATAATATGGAAAGAGTAAAAATATAATCTTTTATATTGTAGAAGTATAAAAATATAATCTTTTATATTGTAGAAGGTTAAAAATATAATTTTTATATAGAAGGAAACGGTGTAAAAATAGAATTTTTATCTATATAGTAGTGGTATAAAAATGTGATTTTTTATAGTGATGTAATAAAAATTCGATCTTTATATGTGAAGTAAAATAAAAACATGATTTATATTTATTGAATGAAGCGATAAAAATATAATTTTTATTTTAACAGCGTGAAAAGAACTGCATTGGAATTTCAAGCAGATCGAAAAGGTTCAACAGTTCAACAGCGAAGCACGGCGGAGTGGAACCCTCTGTGTGAACTTCTCACTTTTAATTTAATTTTCTAGTTAAAATATATACTAGGATGCAGACGATGTTTAATAGCACTCGGCACCCGTCGTCCACAGACCCTGGACGGCTTGTATGTTTGTTTGTTTGATTTTGATGTGTAGTTGATTGTGTGATGTGATGTGAAATGAAATAAAATATTTATATAGTCGATAATATTTTATAGTTGAAAATAGAATTTTTATCGTGTATATGAAATGAAATAAAAATAAACAAATCGGACGATTTGTTTATATACACACATTTGACTGATATAGATTGGGACGATAAATTTTACACATCGCCCAACTACACAAATAAAATCTGTGTTTGATTGTTTGAAAACCCCACACGGGTATTGGGGTGATATATGACATACACTAATCCCAATAGTTAGTTGTATGTCGATTGATTGATTGATAGACTGTTATAAGCGTTGAATATTTATATTTGATGCTTATACAGTGTAGAATGCACTTTGGATGATGGTCGATTATTCATCGTTGTTATTGTATACATGTGTTGTAAAAAATCCATATAATTAACATTATATGGTAATTGATTGGGCCTCATTCCAGAAATATTTGAAATAGAAATATTTGAAATAGAATATTTGAAATAGAATATTTGAAATAGAATATTTGAAAATAGAAACATATGAAGCCGTGTTGATTAGATTGACGCCATTTTGACGTGAACGATATTTATATCGATTATATTCGTTTTTATAATGAATATTGAAAAGTGCTTTCAAAATCGAATATTTTGAAATGAAATTCGAATTATACTGAAAAGAATAGAAATTCGACTTAAATTGAAATTGAATTGAATAGAGAATGAATTCGAATTAAACTGAATAGAATTGAAATTCGAATTAGATTGAAATCGTTTTGAATTGAATTTAAAACGTATTGAAATTGAACTGAAAATCGATTTGAATTGAAATGAATTTAAAACGAATTTGTAAGGGAAAATTCAATTTTGATTTGAATTCGAAAAGGAAGTTGAAATCGTTTTGAAAACGAATTTAAAACGATTTATAAAATTCATTTCGAAAGGAAATCGACGAAGTATATATTATATATATTATATATATATATATAATATAGTGGCCTGAATAGAACGCGCCGCGCCGCGGCAGTTCGCGAATTTCGACCATTGACTTCGAACGGATATTACGGGAGATCCGACCGTCGGATTCTCCTAAAACCTGAGCCGTTGGGTTCGTATCGAAAAGAGCTTTCTAACGAATATTAGAAATTAGAAATCTAACGGTTGGATTTGGAATTATGTCCAAATCAAATTTGAAAAAGTCGGTGTAAGTGCAGTTCGATGGCCTTTGATGGAAATCGACTGTACATGCCTCGATAAAATTATTAAAAATATCAATAATTTGTGTAAAATCATAAGAAATGATTTGGGAAGAATCGGGATGAAAAACTCCATATTTGAAAAGATAAAAATAGATTTTTATCGAAATGAACTAGTTTTGAACTAGAATAGTAATTTATTTATTTTTAAAATAAATGAATTGGATTTGAAATGGTTTTGAAAATAACCAGAATTTCCAATAATTGAATTGGAATAGATTTGAATCGAAATTGTCTTCGGAATATTTCGATGTTGGATTTCGTGATGATACAGATATTGTTATGGGAATTTGAAAGATATATTTATATCGTTATTTCCAATACGATATTTGTTAGTCGTAGAGTTTGATATTGAATATAAGCTAATATAATTTCTATTCAGAGCCTTGCATTTAATATCAAATGTGATTTGGGGTTTGTCGTGAATGGTGTCTTCATTAACACTTTTCTTAAGCCCAGTTGAGAAAAAGATTAAATCTTTTTATTTAGATTTAATGAAGTGTACCAATTAAATAATATTTAATTGGAATTGAATTGGTATTGATTTTTGGGTTTGTCGTGAACAGTGTTTTAAATAACACTTGTTCTTTAACCCGATAATTAATGAAATGTGATTTTGGGTTGTCGTGAACGGTATCTTCAATAATACTGTTCTTAGACCCAAAGGAGTTAAGAAAATTCAGAAACTAACTGGAGATTAGTTGAGTTGAATGGTTTCTGGGGTATTGATCTGAAGTTGGTTTCGGCCTTCGGGGTTAATACTTAGGGAACTGCTCACTTGCTAATTCACGGTTAGGGACTGAATGAAATGTGATGTGATTTTGGGTTTATCCTGAACCGTGTTTTAAATGACACTGATTCTTTAACCCAGTCACAGATTAAAACTAAGTGGAGTTTTAATGAATCTTTAATTAGATTGAAATAATCGAGAATTAAGTATCACCAGTTTTGCTCCAGGCGATAGATAAATCTTTAATTAGATTTGAACGTGAAATGGTAATTTAATTTACCGATAACACCGTGGTGTTAGATATGAAGTATTACCAGTTTTATTTCATGGGATGAATAGGTTGGGATTGGGAAATTAAAACAAACGATTACTTTGGTAAGGTTCGTTAATCCAGGCTAGTTGAATCGAAATTCAAAAGAAGATTAAAGAATAAATTCAAGGAATTTATCTTTGATAAAATTAATGGGAACCTTTCCCTATGAATGTGAAATTTAGAAACTAACTGTCGGTTAGCCAAGCAGAATGGTTTTCTGGATATTGATCTGATGTTGGTTTCGGCCTTCGGGTTAATATTTGGGGAAGTATTCTCTTGATTAATTTACGGTTAGTGACTGATGAATTGGAATGAGGCGTATGTTGTGTTTGTGTAACACTTATTTAAAATATACGCGAGTTATTCGGAAAGACCGGGTTTATCCCATTCTGAATAACTGATACGACGATAAGTCGAAGATGAAGACGGTGGTCGAAGACCGGAGGTCTTCACGTCGTTTGGGTGATTACTGATGATCTAAATTGGGATGTACACCCAAGAAGATGGAAACAGTTGGTGGTCGTCCAGACGTACTTGGAGATCGATGGATATGCGGGGTACTAGGTGCCTCCGGTTTCGTTCAGACCCAGAACGAACTTGTAAATGGACTGTGTGTCTGACATTGGATTTTAGTCTGTGTGATTGATTTCTATTAAATATATATCTGTTTGGCGGCGGAGAATTCATTCTCTTGCTTAACACCCTTCTCTGAGACGTACAAGCTCAGGGGTTATATACTGATGGATATCAATCAAACACATAGAGTGCATTGCCTGTGTGGCATGCCTAAGTGGCAAATGATCAAAGCTTCTGTTGAAAAGCAAAGTCTTGTGGTTGATGATCAAAGCAAGGCCTTTGTGGCATAGCTTTGTGTAACGTTTACTTCGCGAGTTTCACACCCGGTATGAACCAGAAACGGGAGAGGACATCAGGGAGGGCATGCGTTTCCTTCTAGTTAGAAGTGGCGTCAGTGGTTTTACATGCCCTGATGAGTTTGACTTATGTGGTTGTTGGTTTGCGAGGCGCCTCAGATTTATCGGTAACTATGTGAAGCCGATGGAGTCATTCGTTGGCTCATTTACGCCCCATAGGGCGGGGAGACGTATTGTTCAGGCATAATAATCCACTCCGTGTGGACCGGCCCTGACGATCCATGGAGCAGTTGCGGCTGTTCCTGAGACATGGGCTAGATTGTCTCAAATCGGTGAGGACGATCCCTAGCCTCGGTTCATACCATAAATGATAAGCCAACTTCCAATACGACGTTTTGCGGTTTTGATTGTATACCTATATATGGCGACATTGTGGGATGGGGCGCTTATGCCGCCTATGATTGATACTTATGATTTGAAGTTGTTTTATACACTATGCACTTATAGTAGTATCAAATGATTTGTTTTAAACGTACTAAGCATGTTTGGCTATTATAAGGGAAAACCCTATCCCCCGGCTTGCGTTGCATTGTGTGATAGGACCTGGGTCTTATAATAGCTTCATTTTTCCAAAAAGCATCGCGTTGTTTTTTTATATGCACTGGTATTCTTGGGAGGAAACCCGTTCCGTGTTATACGGCGTGGTCCCTTGAATTACTCTCTTTTAAAGTAAAGTTTTAAATAACTGTTTTAGTTCTCACACCAGTCCCATGACTGACCTGGAGTTTATTGTTTTAACCTAAACTCTGGGTGCCCTTATTTTGACACGGGCAGCTAGTAGTTTTGGTTTTGCATATTTATAATCACAGGATCCTGGTTTACACCTGGAATGATATCCGGAAAGCTTTGTATTCGTATATCTCTTCTAGTTATGTATTGTATTATTTTCCGCTGCTATGTAATGTATTGTAATCTCTGATATTTTCTGTGTAATATTTATTTATTCATACTCTGTATATTCTTGTAATCTGATGGAAGTGTTGTAATTAACAATGAAATGTTCTTCCGTCTGCGTTCTATTTTGCCGTGTTCTCAAAACAATCAGGCGTTTCGAACGGTCTAGATCGAATTAGCGACTGATTCGGATCGAGCGAAATTCCTTGATGTCACATGTGGTATCAGAGCTTTGGTTTACAGATCTCAGAGAACAAGACACGTTAAAACCAAACGAAAGAATTCATCAGAAATTGGATTAGTAATATCAAATGGGAATGACTCGTTAGAGATGGGATCAGTAGTATCCTAGAACGAGTGTGAAGGGTATTCTTTTTTTAAAAATGAAAACAAGAATTGTTTTGAAAATTTAAATTCAATAATTCGTATTTGAATATTTATTTATATTGATTTGGACAATCCATTATATAAAGAATTTGTATATATGTCTTGCAAACGTGTGTTCGAAGTTTTAATATACTGGGTAGATATAGAATCCCTCTAGTGCCCGGGGATAATTCCGGTGACGGGGCACCATCGCCAGTATTTATTTTCGAGTTTCGAAAGTGTGATTTCTATATATTTCCAATTGACTGGTGTGAGTACCGAAACTAGATAGGGCTTATTGTTGTGATTTGGCATCAAAAATGAGATTTTTGACTATATATCAAAGTTATGAATTTGAAATGATAACCAACTAATTGATTGATGGTTGTGCTGTTTGATTATTGTTTGATTAATTAAAATCTGTACCCTATAGCCAAATTGTATCAAATAGTGAATTGTATTGAAAACTTGTCGCATTTGCATGCATATACTTGTACTTACATTGAACAGGTCATAGCAAGGAGGCTAGAGCAGAAGAATAAAATTGTTTGCCCGACAAATAGGTACATGTTTACCAAAATTTACTGTTTTGTTTGGTTGATGATGATTTTATGAGCCGATTGGCTAGCCGCTTGGCATTTTCTTTTTCGTTTTGAGATTAGAGGGCCTGTATGGCAATTTCGGGATTTTCCCGGTGCTCCCGGTGCAAATGAGGTTATGGCGAAATTTTTCAAAAATTTAGGGTGTTAGCCAATTTTTTGAAAAATCTGAAAAGTTCTTAGAAACTGAAAAGTTGAAGAACTTAAGCTGTAATGAAAATAACGAAAGTTGAGTTGATTTGTTAAACAACTTTCGGCTTCGTTCCTTTTCGGGGACGAAAAGTTTTAAGTGGGGGAGATTGTAATAACCCGGAAATCTGGGCCAATTTAAAAATTTTATTTTGGCAATTTTCGTGAATTTTGATTATTTAAAATGAATTATTTTAAATAAAAACGATGAGAAATTTATTTCGAATAGATTAGAACGTATATATTTATATTCGTCGTCGTTAGAATATAAATATTTATTTTAAATTATAAAAGGAACCGAAAATGGCGCGGTAGTTCGATAATTCAATTTCAAACTTCAAATGAATGTACATGATTCAAAATAAACAGGAATTTAGCGAAACCAAAAATATTAGAACCTAATTGAGAATATCTTTCCAACGAATCTGAAAGATTGAAATTTCATAGCGGGAATCAAAAGATATGGCCAAATGAATTTTCAGAATAGTCGCTATGGAATTCTAGCCCTTAAAAATGGAAATTTTGCAAACGACCTCGGATTTTGACGAAACCACTTTTGTTGGATCCGTGATGTTAAGTTATTGCTAGATTCCAATTTTCATAATTTTTCGAATCAATATGTGAGCATAGCAAAGGAAAACGCGTTTGACCAGTTTTAGTTGATTTTAATCGACTGGAAAATGACCATTTTTCAAACGGTCTCAGAATTCGATGAAATTAGTTTTGTTAGGACTGTATCGTCAATACGAAGCTAAAAAAATATTTTTCTAAAAATTTTCGAGTTAGTATGTGACCCCAGTGAACTGAAATGCACGTTCGAATTCAATATATAGAGTTGTATTTTGATTTGAGCGAAAACTGATCGAAACAGCTGAACTGGCTTTCGATACATAACCCATTGTGTTCGGAATGGGGGTATTACCCTAGGGGCGACAGTCGTTGGGCTCGATTTGGGATTTGAAAGAAAAGTCAACCTTATAGAGAATAAATAAATTAATTAATTATATATATATTCTTCACTCCTTCCTTCCTCTCAGTTAAAATCGTTTTCAAAATAAAATAAAATAAAATAAAAACCCCCAAAACCGCTGTAGCCCTAACCGCCCGCCACCTCGCCCGCTCAGACCCGACGTCCGCCCTCCTCCGCTTTCGTCGACCACCCCCTTCTCCGGCGCTCCCCTTCTCTCTGCCTCCTCCTCCCTCCAGTCACGAAAACCGCACCCATGAGCACCTCCTTCATGAGCCCCCACCGCGTGAGCCACCCTCGTCCTTAACCACCGCCTCCTCCTTCATTTCCAGTCGCTCCGCCTCCGCCTTCACCAACCGCACCCCCCTCCTTCCTCAGTTCGAAATCAGCACCCCTCCTCCCCGATTTGAAGACCGCAGACGAGCTACACCGCGAGCACGAAGTCCACTACCCCCTCCGACGCTCCCTCTGACCTCTCTCCCTCTTTATTTTCTGATCCAAACACTGTAAGCTCTTCCTTCTTCTTTCTATTTTATTTTATTTGCATTGTTTTAATATATGAAAGTTAATGTTTTAATATAGTAAAGATCGGATTTTTTTAAGTGTTAAAGGTCGAATTTTTTTTAAGTGTTAAAGGCGAGAATTTTACCGTATGGAAGATGAATTTTTATAATATGGAATGATTAAAAATATAATCTTTTATATTGTAGAAGTATAAAAATATAATCTTATATATTATAGAAGGTTAAAAATATAATTTTTATATAGAAGGAAACGGTGTAAAAATAGAATTTATATCTATATAGTAGTGGTATAAAAATGTGATTTTTTATAGTGATGTAATAAAAATTCGATCTTTATATGTGAAGTAAAATAAAAACATGATTTTTATTTATTGAATGAAGCGATAAAAATATAATTTTTATTTGAATAGCGTGAAAAGAACTGCATTGGAATTTCAAGCAGATCGAAAAGGTTCAACAGTTCAACAGCGAAGCACGGCGGAGTGAAACCCTCTGTGTGAACTTCTAACTTTTAATTTAATTTTCTAGTTAAAATATATACTAGGATGCAGACGGTGTTTAGTAGCACTCGACACCCGTCGTCCACAGACCATGGACGGCTTGTATGTTTGTTTGTTTGATTTTGATGTGTAGTTGATTATGTGATGTGATGTGAAATGAAATAAAATATTTATATAGTCGATAATATTTTATAGTTGAAAATAGAATTTTAATCGTGTATATGAAATGAAATAAAAATAAACAAATCGGACGATTTGTTTATATACATACATTTGACTGATATAGATTGGGACGATAAATTTTACACATCGCCCAACTACACAAATAAAATCTGTGTTTGATTGTTTGAAAACCCCACACGGGTATTGGGGTGATATATGACATACACTAATCCCAATAGTTAGTTGTATGTCGATCGATTGATTGATTGACTGTTATAAGCGTTGAATATTGATATTTGATGCTTATACAGTGTAGAATGCACTTTGGATGATGGTTGATTATTCATCGTTGTTATTGTATACATGTGTTGTAGAAAATCCATATAATTAACATTATATGGTAATTGATTGGGCCTCATTCCAATTTTGAAAAAGAAATATTTGAAATAGAAATATTTGAAATAGAATATTTGAAATAGAATATTTGAAATAGAATATTTGAAAATAGAAACATATGAACCGTGTTGATTAGATTGACGCCATTTTGACGTGAACTATATTTATATCGATTATATTCGTTTTTATAATGAATATTGAAAAGTGCTTTCAAAATCGAATTTTTGAAATGAAATTCGAATTATACTGAAAAGAATAGAAATTCGACTTAAATTGAAATTGAATTGTATAGAGAATGAATTCAAATTAAACTGAATAGAATTGAAATTCGAATTAGATTGAAATCGTTTGAATTGAATTTAAAACGCATTAAAATTGAACTGAAAATTGATTTGAATTGAAATCAATTTGAAATGAATTTAAAACGAATTTGTAAGGGAAAATTCAATTTTGATTTGAATTTGAAAAGGAAGTTGAAATCTTTTTGAAAACGAATTTAAAACGATTTATAAAATTCATTTCGAAAGGAAATCGACGAAGTATATATTATATATATATAATATAGTGGCCTGAATAGAACTCGCCGCGCCGCGGCAGTTCACGAATTTCGACCATTGACTTCGAACGGATATTACATGAGATCCGACCGTCGGATTCTTCTAAAACCGGAGCCGTTGGGTTCGTATCGAAAAGAGCTTTCTAATGAATATTAGAAATTAGAAATCTAACGGTTGGATTTGAAATTATGTCCAAATCAAATTTGAAAAAGGTCGTTGTAAGTGCAGTTCGATGGCCATTGATGGAAATCGACTATACGGGCCTCGATAAAATTATTAAAAATATCAATAATTTGTGTAAAATCATAAGAAATGATTTGGGAAGAATCGGGATGAAAAACTCCATATTTGAAAAGATAAAAATAGATTTTTATCGAAATGAACTAGTTTTGAACTAGAATAGTAATTTATTTATTTTTAAAATAAATAAATTGGATTTGAAATGGTTTTGAAAATAACCAGAATTTCCAATAACTGAATTGGAATAGATTTGAATCGAAATTGTCTTCGGAATATTTCGATGTTGGATTTCTTGATGATACAGATATTGTTATGGGAATTTGAAAGATATATTTATATCGTTATTTCCAATACGATATTTGTTAGTCGTAGAGTTTGATATTGAATATAAGCCGATATAATTTCTATTCAGAGCCTTGCATTTAATATCAAATGTGATTTGGGGTTTGTCGTGAATGGTGTCTTCATTAACACTTTTCTTAAGCCCAGTTGAGAAAAAGATTAAATCTTTTTATTTAGATTTAATGAAGTGTACCAATTAAATAATATTTAATTGGAATTGAATTGGTATTGATTTTTGGGTTTATCGTGAACAGTGTTTTAAATAACACTTGTTCTTTAACCCGATAATTAATGAAATGTGATTTTGGGTTGTCGTGAACGGTATCTTCAATAATACTGTTCTTAGACCCAAAGGAGTTAAGAAAATTCAGAAATTAACAGGAGATTAGTTGAGTTGAATGGTTTCTAGGGTATTGATCTGATGTTGGTTTCGGCCTTCGCGGTTAATACTTAGGGAACTGCTCACTTGCTAATTCACAGTTAGGGACTGAATGAAATGTGATGTGATTTTGGGTTTATCGTGAACCGTATTTTAAATGACACTGATTCTATAACCCAGTCACAGAATAAAACTAAGTGGAGTTTTAATGAATCTTTAATTAGATTGAAATAATCGAGAATGGAGTATCACCAGTTTTGCTCCAGGCGATAGATAAATCTTTAACTATATTTGAATGTGAAATGGTAATTGAATTTACCGATAACACCGTGGTGTTAGATATGAAGTATTACCAGTTTTATTTCATGGGATGAATAGGTTGGGATTGGGAAATTAAAACAAACGATTACTTTGGTAAGGTTCGTTAATCCCGACTAGTTGAATCGAAATTCAAAAGAAGATTAAAGAATAAATTCAAGGAATTAATCTTTGATAAAATTAATGGGAACCTTTCCCTATGAATGTGAAATTTAGAAACTAACTGTCGGTTAGCTAAGCAGAATGGTTTTCTGGATATTGATCTGATGTTGGTTTCGGCCTTCGGGGTTAATATTTGGGGAATTATTCTCTTGATTAATTTACGGTTAATGACTGATGAATTGGAATGAGGCGTATGTTGTGTTTGTGTAACACTTATTTAAAATATACGCGAGTTATTTGGAAAGACTGGGGTTATCCCATTCTGAATAACTGATACGACGATAAGTCGAAGATGAAGACGGTGGTCGAAGACCGGAGGTCTTCACGTCGTTTGGGTGATTACTGATGATCTAAATTGGGATGTACACCCAAGAAGACGGAAATAGTTGGTGGTCGTCCAGACGTACTTGGAGATCGATGGATATGCGGGGTACTAGGTGCCTCCGGTTTCGTTCAGACCCAGAACGAACTTGTAAATGGACTGTGTGTCTGACATTGGATTTTAGTCTGTGTGATTGATTTCTATTAAATATATATCTGTTTGGCGGCGGAGAATTCATTCTCTTGCTTAACGCCCTTCTCTGAGACGTACGAGCTCAGGGGTTATATACTGATGGATATCATACACATAGTGTGAATTGCCTGTGTGGCATGCCAAAGTGGCAAATGATCAAGGCTTCTGTTGAAAAGCAAAGTCTTGTGGTTGATGATCAAAGCAAGGCCTTTGTGGCATAGCTTTATGTAACGTTTACTTCGCGAGTTTCACACCCGGTATGAACCAGAAACAGAAGAGGACATCAGGGAGGGCATGCGTTTCCTTCTAGTTAGAAGTGGCGTCAGTGGTTTTACACGCCCTGACGAGTTTGACTTATGTGGTTCTTGGTTTGCGAGGCGCCTCAGATTTATCGGTGACTATGTGAAGCCGATAGAGTCATTTGTTGGCTCATTTACGCCCCATAGGGCGGGGAGACGTATTGCTCAGGCATAATAATCCACTCCGTGTGGACCGGCCCTGACGATCCGTGGAGCAGTTGCGGGTGTTCTTGAGACATGGGCTAGATTGTCTCGAATCGGTGAGGACGATCCCTAGCCTCGGTTCATACCATAAATGATAAGCCAACTTCCAATACGACGTTTTGTGGTTATGATTGTATACCTATATATGGCGACATAGTGGGATGGGGCGCTTATGCCGCCTATGATTGATACTTATGATTTGAAGTTGTTTTATACACTATGCACTTATAGTAGTATCAAATGATTTGTTTTAAACGTACTAAGCATGTTTGGCTATTATAAGGGAAAACCCTATCCCCCGGCTTGCGTTGCATTGTGTGATAGGACCTGGGTCTTATAATAGCTTCATTTTTCCAAAAAGCATTGCGTTGTTTTTTTATATGCACTGGTATTTTTGGGAGGAAACCCGTTCCGTGTTATACGGCGTGGTCCCTTGAATCACTCTCTTTTAAAGTAAAGTTTTAAATAACTGTTTTAGTTCTCACACCAGTCCCATGACTGACCTGGAGTTTATTGTTTTAACCTAAACTCTGGGTGCCCTTATTTTGACACGGGCAGCTAGTAGTTTTGGTTTTGCAGATTTATAATCACAGTATCCTGGTTTACAGCTGGAATGATATCCGTAAAGCTTTGTATCCGTATATCTCTTCTAGTTATGTATTGTTTTATTTTCCGCTGCTATGTAATGTATTGTAATCTCTGATATTTTCTGTTTAATATTTATTTATTCATACTCTGTATATTCTTGTAATCTGATGGAAGTGTTGTAATTAACAATGAAATGTTCTTCTGTCTGCGTTCTATTTTGTCGTGTTCTCAAAACAATCAGGCGTTTCGAACGGTCTAGATTGGTTTAGCGACTGATTCGGGTCGAGCGAAATTCCTTGATATCACATGTGGTATCAGAGCTTTGGTTTACAGATCTCAGAGGACAAGACACGTTAGAACCAAACGAAAGAATTCATCAGAAATTGGATTAGTAATATCCAATGGGAATGACTCGTTAGAGATGGGATCAGTAGTATCCTAGATCGAGTGTGAAGAGTATTCTTTTTTAAAAAATGAAAACAAGAATTGTTTTGAAAATTTAAATTCAATAATTCGTATTTGAATATTTATTTATATTGATTTGGACAATCCATTATATAAAGATTTTGTATATATGTCTTGCAAACGTGTGTTCGAAGTTTTAATATACTGGGTAGATATAGAATCCCTCTAGTGCTCGGGGATAATTCTGGTGACGGGGCACCATCGCCAGTATTTATTTTCGAGTTTTGAAAGTGAGATTTCTATATATTTCCAATTGACTGGTGTGAGAACCGAAACTAGATAGGGCTTATTGTTGTGATTTGGCATCAAAAATGAGATTTTTGACTATATATCAAAGTTATGAATTTGAAATGATAACCAACTAATTGATTGATGGTTGTGCTGTTTGATTATTGTTTGATTAATTAAAATCTGTACCCTATAGCCAAATTGTATCAAATAGTGAATAATTGTATTGAAAATTTGTAGCATTTGCATGCATATACATGTACTTACATTGAACAGGTCATAGCAAGGAGGCTAGAGCAGAAGAATAAAATTGTTTGCCCGACAAATAGGTACATGTTTACCATAATTTACTGTTTTGTTTGGGTGATGATGATTTTATGAGCCGATTGGCTTTTTCTTTTTCTTTTTGAGATTAGAGGGCCTGTATGGCAATTTCGGGATTTTCCCGGTGCTCCCGGTGCTGGTGAGGTTATGGCGAAATTTTTCGAAAATTTAGGGTGTTAGCCAATTTTTTTAAAAATTTGAAAAGTTCTTAGAAACTGAAAAGTTGAAGAACTTAAGCCGTAATGAAAATAATGAAAGTTGAGTTGATTTGTTAAACAACTTTCGGCTTCGTTCCTTTCCGGGGACGAAAAGTTTTAAGTGGGGGAGATTGTAATAACCCGAAAATCTGGGCCAATTTAAAAATTTTATTTTGGCAATTTTAGTGAATTTTGATTATTTAAAATGAATTATTTTAAATAAAAACGACGAGAAATTTATTTTGAATAGATTAGAACGTATATATTTATATTCGTCGTCGTTAGAATATAAATATTTATTTTAAATTATAAAAGGAATCGAAAATGGCGCGGTAGTTCGATAATTCGATTTCAAACTTCAAATGAATGTACATGATTCAAAATAAACCGGAATTTAGCGAAACCAAAAATATTAGAATCTAATTGAGAATATCTTTCCAACGAATCTGAAAAATTGAAATTTCATAGCGGGAATCAAAAGATATGGCCAAATGAATTTTCAGAATAGTCGCTATGGAATTCTGGCCCTTAAAAATGGAAATTTTGCAAACGACCTCGGATTTCGACGAAACCACTTTTGTTGGATCCGTGATGTCAAGTTATTGCTTGATTCCAATTTTCATAAATTTTCGAATCAATATGTGAGCATGGCAAAGGAAAACGTGTTTGACCAGTTTCAGTTGATTTTAATCGACTGGAAAATGACCACTTTTCAAACGGTCTCAGAATTCGATGAAATTAGTTTTGTTAGGACTGTATCGTCAATACGAAGCTAAAAAAATATTTTTCTAAAATTTTTCGAGTTAGTATGTGACCCCAGTGAATTGAAATGCACGTTCAAATTCAATATATAGAGTTATATTTTGATTTGAGCGAAAACTGATCGAAACAGCCGAACTGGCTTTCGATACATTTCCCATTGTGTTCTGAATGGGGGTATTACCCTAGGGGCGACAGTCGTTGGGCTCGATTTGGGATTCGAAAGAAAAGTCAACCTTATAGAGAATAAATTAATTAAATAATTATATATATATATTCTTCACTCCTTCCTTCCTCTCAGTTAAAATCATTTTCAAAATAAAATAAAAACCCCCAAAACCGCTGTAGCCCTAACCGCCCGTCACCTCGCCCGCTCAGACCCGACGTCCGCCCTCCTCCGCTTTCGTCGACCAACCCCCTTATCCGGCGCTCCCCTTCTCTCCGCCTCCTCCTCCCTCCAGTCACGAAAACCGCACCCATGAGCACCTCCTTCGTGAGCCCCCACCGCGTGAGCCACCCTCCTCCTTAACCACCGCCTCCTCCTTCATTTCCAGTCGCTCCGCCTCCGCCTTCACCAACCGCACCCCCTCCTTCCTCAGTTCAAAATCAGCACCCCTCCTCCCTGATTTGAAGCCGCAGACGAGCTACACCGCGAGCACGAAGTCCACTACCCCCTCCAACGCTCCCTCTGACCTCTCTCCCTCTTTCTTTTCTGATCCAAACACTGTAAGCTCTTCCTTCTTCTTTCTATTTTATTTTATTTGCATTGTTTTAATATATGAAAGTTAATGTTTTAATATAGTAAAGATCGAATTTTTTTAAGTGTTAAAGGTCGAATTTTTTTTAAGTGTTAAAGGCGAGAATTTTACCGTATGGAAGATGAATTTTTATAATATGGAAAGAGTAAAAATATAATCTTTTATATTGTAGAAGTATAAAAATATAATCTTTTATATTGTAGAAGTATAAAAATATAGTCTTTTATATTGTAGAAGGTTAAAAATATAATTTTTATATAGAAGGAAACGGTGTAAAAATAAAAAATTTATCTATATAGTAGTGGTATAAAAATGTGATTTTTTATAATGATGTAACAAAAATTCGATCTATATATGTGAAGTAAAATAAAAACTTGATTTTTATTTATTGAATGAAGCGATAAAAATATAATTTTTATTTGAATAGCGTGAAAAGAACTACATTGGAATTTCAAGCAGATCGAAAAGGTTCAACAGTTCAACAGCGAAGCACGGCGGAGTGGAACCCTCTGTGGGAACTTCTCACTTTTAATTCAATTTTCTAGTTAAAATATATACTAGGATGCAGACGGTGTTTAGTAGCACCCGACACCCGTCGTCCACAAACCATGGACGGCTTGTTTGCTTGTTTGTTTGATTTTGATGTGTAGTTGATTGTGTGATGTGATGTGAAATGAAATAAGATATTTATATAGTCAATAATATTTTATAATTGAAAATAGAATTTTTATCGTGTATATGAAATGAAATAAAAGTAAACAAATTGGACGACTGCACAAATAAAATCTGTGTTTGATTGTTTGAAAACCCCACACGGGTATTGGGGTGATATATGACACACACTAATCCCAATAGTATGTTGTATGTTGATCGATTGATTGACAGACTGTTATAAGCGTTGAATATTTATATTTGATGCTTACACAGTGTAGAATGCACTTTGGATGATGGTTGATTATTCATCGTTGTTATTGTATACGTGTGTTGTAGAAAATCCATATAATTAACATTATATGGTAATTGATTGGGCCTCATTCCAGTTTTGAAAAAGAAATATTTGAAATAGAATATTTGAAAATAGAAACATATGAAGCCGTGTTGATTAGATTGACGCCATTTTGACGTGAACGATATTTATATCGATTATTCGTTTTTATAATGAATATTGAAAAGTGCTTTCAAAAGCGAATATTTTGAAATGAAATTCGAATTATACTGAAAAGAATAGAAATTCGACTTAAATTGAAATTGAATTGAATATAGAATGAATTCGAATTAAACTGAATAGAATTGAAATTCGAATTAGATTGAAATAAGATTGAAATCGTTTTGAATTGAATTTAAAACGTACTGAAATTGAACTGAAAATCGATTTGAATTGAAATCAGTTTTAAATGAATTTAAAACGAATTTGTAAGGGAAAATTCAATTTTGATTTGAATTTGAAAAAGAAGTTGAAATCGTTTTGAATACGAATTTAAAACGATTTATAAAATTCATTTCGAAAGGAAATCGACGAAGTATATATTATATATATAATATAATGGCCTGAATAGAACGCGCTGCGCCGCGGCAGTTTGCGAATTTCGACCATTGACTTCGAACGGATATTACGGGAGATCCGACCGTCGGATTCTCCTAAAACCGGATTCGTTGGGTTCATATCGAAAAGAGCTTTCTAACGAATATTAGAAATTAGAAATCTAATGGTTGGATTTGGAATTATGTCCAAATCAAATTTAAAAAAGGTCGCTGTAAGTGCAGTTCGATGGCCATTGATGGAAATCGACTGTACAGGCCTTGATAAAATTATTAAAAATATCAATAATTTGTGTAAAATTATAAGAAATGATTTGGGAAGAATCGGGAAGAAAAACTCCATATTTGAAAAGTTAAAAATAGATTTTTATCGAAATGAACTAGTTTTGAACTAGAATAGTAATTTATTTATTTTTAAAATAAATAAATTGGATTTGAAATGGTTTTGAAAATAACCAGAATTTCCAATAATTGAATTGGAATAGATTTGAATCGAAATTGTCTTCGGAATATTTCGATGTTGGATTTCGTGATGATACAGATATTGTTATGTGAATTTGAAAGATATATTTATATTGTTATTTCCAATACGATATTTGTTAGTCGTAGAGTTTGATATTGAATATAAGCCGATATAATTTCTATTCAGAGCCTTGCATTTAATATCAAATGTGATTTGGGGTTTGTCGTAAATGGTGTCTTCATTAACACTTTTCTTAAGCCCAGTTGAGAAAAAGATTAAATCTTTTTATTTAGATTTAATGAAGTGTACCAATTAAATAATATTTAATTGGAATTGAATTGGTATTGATTTTTGGGTTTATCGTGAACAGTGTTTTAAATAACACTTAACCCGATAATGAATGAAATGTGATTTTGGGTTGTCGTGAACGGTATCTTCAATAATACTGTTCTTAGACCCAAAGGAGTTAAGAAAATTCAGAAACTAACTGGAGATTAGTTGAGTTGAATGGTTTCTGGGTTATTGATCTGATGTTGGTTTCGGCCTTCGGGGTTAATACTTAGGGAACTGCTCACTTGCTAGTTCACGGTTAGGGACTGAATGAAATGTGATGTGATTTTGGGTTTATCGTGAATCGTGTTTTAAATGACACTGATTCTTTAACCCAGTCACATATCAAAACTAAGTGGAGTTTTAATGAATCTTTAATTAGATTGAAATAATCGAGAAAGGAGTATCACCAGTTTTGCTCCAGGCGATAGTTAAATCTTTAATTAGATTTGAACGTGAAATGGTAATTGAATTTACCGATAACACCGTGGTATTAGATATGAAGTATTACCAGTTTTACTTCATGGGATGAATAGGTTGAGATTGGGAAATTAAAACAAATGATTACTTCGGTAAGGTTTGTTAATCCCGACTAGTTGAATCGAAATTCAAAAGAAGATTAAAGAATAAATTCAAGGAATTTATCTTTGATAAAATTAATGGGAACCTTTCCCTATGAATGTGAAATTTAGAAACTAATTGTCGGTTAGCTAAGCAAAATGGTTTTCTGGATATTGATCTGATGTTGGTTTCGGCCTTCGGGGTTAATGTTTGGGGAATTATTCTCTTGATTAATTTACGGTTAGTGACTGATGAATTGGAATGAGGCGTATGTTTTGTTTGTGTAACACTTATTTAAAATATACGCGAGTTATTCGGAAGGACCGGGTTTATCCCATTCTGAATAACTGATACGACGATAAGTCGAAGATGAAGACGGTGGTCGAAGACCGAAGGTCTTCATGTCGTTTGGGTGATTACTGATGATCTTGATTGGGATGTACACCCAAGAAGATGGAAACAGTTGGTGGTCGTCTAGACGTACTTGGAGATCGATGGATATGCGGGGTACTAGGTGCCTCTGGCTTCGTTCAGACCCAGAACGAACTTGTAAATGGACTGTGTGTTTGACATTGGATTTTAGTCTGTGTGATTGATTTCTATTAAATATATATCTTGGCGGCGGAGAATTTATTCTCTTGCTTAACGCCCTTCTCTGAGACGTACGAGCTCAGGGGTTATATACTGATGGATATCAAACACATAGAGTGAATTGCCTGTGTGGCATGCCTAACTGGCAAATGATCAAGGCTTCTGTTGAAAAGCAAAGTCTTGTGGTTGATGATCAAAGCAAGGCCTTTGTGGCATAGCTTTGTGTAACGTTTACTTCGCGAGTTTCACGTCCGGTATGAACTAGAAACGGGAGAGGACATCAGGGAGGGCATGCGTTTATTTCTAGTTAGAAGTGGCGTCAGTGATTTTACATGCCCTGACGAGTTTGACTTATGTAGTTGTTGGTTTACGAGGCACCTCATATTTATCGGTGAGTATGTGAAGCCGATGGAGTCATTCGTTGGCTCATTTACGCCCCATAGGGCGGGGAGACGTATTGTTCAGGCATAATAATCCACTCCGTGTGGACCGGCCCTGACGATCCATGGGGCAGTTGCGGCTGTTCCTGAGACATGGGCTAGATTGTCTCGAATCGGTGAGGACGATCCCTAGCCTCGGTTCATACCATAAATGATAACCCAAATTCCAATACGACGTTTTGCGGTTTTGATTGTATACCTTTAGATGGCGGCATAGTGGGATGGGGTGCTTATGTCGCCTATGATTGATCCTTATGAGTTGAAGTTGTTTTATACACTATGCACTTATAATAGTATCAAACGATTTGTTTAACGTACTAAGCATGTTTGGCTATTATAAGGGAAAACCCTATCCCCCGGCTTGTGTTGCATTGTGTGATAGGACCTGGGTCTTATAATAGCTTCATTTTTCCAAAAAGCATCGCGTTGTTTTGTTATATGCACTGGTATTCTTGGGAGGAAACCCGTTCCGTGTTATACGGCATGGTCCCTTGAATTACTCTCTTTTAAAGTAAAGTTTTAAATAACTGTTTTAGTTCCCACACCAGTCCCATGACTGACCTGGAGTTTATTATTTTAACCAAAACTCTGGGTGCCCTTATTTTGACACGAGCAGCTAGTAGTTTTGGTTTTGCAGATTTATATTCACAGGATCCTGGTTTACAGCTGGAATGATATACGGAAAGCTTTGTATCCGTATATCTCTTCTAGTTATGTATTGTATTATTTTCCGCTGCTATGTAATGTATTGTAATCTCTAATATTTTCTGTGTAATATTTATTTATTCATACTCTGTATATTCTTGTAATCTGATGGAAGTGTTGTAATTAACATAGAAATGTTCTTCCGTATGCATTCTATTTTGTCGTGTTCTCAAAACAATCAGGCGTTTCGAACGGTCTAGATCGGTTTAGCGACTGATTCGGATCGAGCGAAATTCCTTGATGTCACATTAAAACAGCATAATGATTATTGTATTGTATACTTTGATGATATTTTAATATTTTCTGATAATAAAGAAGACCATATTAAACACTGTAATTTAGTAATTGTTACATGTATAAAAAGAGGAATAACTCTTTCTGCTAAAAAGGCAATTATTGGTGTGCAAAAAATAGATTTCTTAGGCATAACCATAGATAATGGAGACATAGAATTATAGCCACATATACTTACAAAAATTAAAGAATTCCCTGATCAATTAGAAGAGATAAAACAATTACAAAGATTTTTAGGATGTCTTAGTTATGTGATATATTTATTAACAAATTAGCAAAATAAGGGCCCCTTTGCAGCAAAAACTTAAAAAGAATTGTAAATGGGAATGGACAGAAGACGATACAAAATATATTCAGCATATTAAAAAGATTTGTGAATATATGCCTAAATTATCTTTACCATTAGAAACAGATGAATTAATTATATATACAGAGCTTCAGACTCATATTGGGTAGCAGCCCTAGTAGCCATTAGAAATAACCAAGAAAAATTATGTAGATATAAATCTGGAACATTTAAACAAAGTGAATTAAATTACCATTCCAATGACAAAGAACTTTTAGCTATTAAAAATAGTATTAAAGCCTTTTATTTATATTTAAACAAACCATTTAAGATACGCACAGACTCCATTACTGCAAAATCCAGAATAAAAAATAAAATACCTGACATATGACCCAATAAAAGACTAATAAGATGGCAATCATGGTTTTCTGAATTTAATTTTGAAATTGAACATATTTCTGGAAAAACTAACTTTCTTGCAGATACTTTAAGCAGAGAATTACATGATGACAGGCAGGAATGAAGATACAATTGATTATCTTATAATCTTTGATGAAATATGTACAGAAGTATTAAAAGCACAAGAGGCCTTTGAGCAATACTTGGTCAAAGCAGATAATGAAAAGGAGGAGGAATTAAGATTCTTATTCCATCACATGATCTCCTACTCAGAGCTCATGTTTAAAGAAGTACAAAAGGATATACTTAAGAAAGAAGAAATAACTCAAAGCATGTATATCACTGAGACATCAGTCAACAAGCCCTCTGAGATAAAACAACAGAACAAAGAATTTATCATGTGGTTTAGTAATTTGGTATAACCAATATTACTGGAGATAAACCCTTATAAAGGGATATATTCAGGATACAGATATGATTTAAACAAAGTATATATTCACCCTGAGGCTGATCCACTAGTGGTGAAAGACCTATATAAAGCATGATTGATTTATTTTATTTATACACACAGTACTCTTCATAACCTGAAGGGACTGCCCAAAGTAAGAAATGCAATTTATACTTTCTCAAAAGCCATTAAGCACAGCAATATCTACTTAGCATGTAACCAAGTTATTCCTGAAGAAGGCAAAGAATGTCTCTCCATGATAGAAATGAAGATGGGATCAAAAAGACTGACTCCAAAGTTCTTTCAAAATATGTTCATGGTTGAAGACGATGTAATATCAGCAACAAGGGCAAAGCAATTGGCAAGTCTAATATTAAGGACTATAGAAGCTCTATCAACCAACATATGGACTTATGAATCTGAACCTAATGAGTTAATTTTTGCAGTCAGCAAAGTTCCAAAGACAGGAGCCAAAAAAGATATAATTCAGTTTATAGAAAGAATTCTAAAATGGGACACACATAAAAATGCATATAAATATTTCCTTAAGAATTTGTCAGAAGAACAAAAAAGGAAATTACAAGTCCATGGCATAAAGTGGGAGACATTACATTACAAAGACCCTAAAGATCAGGACATAATGGAGGGCCCATCAAGGGTAAGAGAAGAGGACAAGTTGGAACTTAATTCTGGAAGAGACTCAAATTTATTTGATGAATGAGCTGTCCAGACAAGATAATAAATGAAGGATGAGCTGTCCAAAATAACAAAAGCATCATATGAGGTGTCCAGACAAAATCAAAAAGGAAGAGCGGTCCAGATAATAAAAGCATTCTAAAAAGAACCAACTAAGAAGCATCGAGTAAAAAGCCTAAGGCGGTATAAACCAACTATAAAAGTAGTGAACGACATTCAGAGAGGGGCATTCGAAGTTAACCAGAGCAAATATTTTTCATAGTTTGTAAATTAGTGTGTGAACCTGAGTGTACTGTACTAAGTTTGTAATTTCCTCAATTATCAATAAAAAGTTTGTACTGAGTAAAATTATCTGTTTAAAATTTCCGAATTCTGAGAATCATAAACAAAAGCTTCTAAGTTTGTTTACTGCTTGGAATCCTTCAGTCATTTTTGGAGTCCTGATTAGTATCCAGTATTCATTGGCATTTGGCAGAGTGAGCCTTGAAGCCGCAGAAGAACAAGAGAATCGTAAGGATTAGAAGCGTGCTGGGCCCAAACAGGTAACAATTACAGTATGAAGACCACAAAGATCATGACATAATGGAGGGCCCATCAAGGGTAAGAGAAGAGGACAAGTTGGAACTTAATTCTGGAAGAGACTCAAATTTATTTGAAGAATGAGTTGTCTAGACAAGATAATAAATGAAGGATGAGCTGTCCAAAATAACAAAAGCATCATATGAGGTGTCTAGACAAAATAATAAAGGAAGAGCGGTCCAGATAATAAAAGCATTCTAAAAAGAACCGACTAAGGAGCATCGAGTAAAAAGCCTAAGGCGGTATAAACCAACTATAAAAGTACTGAACGACATTCAGAGAGGGGCATTCGAAGTTAACCAGAGAAAATATTTTTCATAGTTTGGAAATTAGTGTGTGAACCTCAGTGTACTGTACTAAGTTTGTAATTTCCTCAATTATCAATAAAAAGTTTGTACTGAGTAAAATTATCTGTTTAAAATTTCTGAGTTCTGAGAATCATAAACAAAAGCTTCTAAGTTTGTTTACTGCTTGGAATCCTTCAGTCATTTCCTGGTGTTTGCTAGTGGTTGCTCGTGGATGTGTATACACACATTAGGCACTAGATCGGCTCCGTCACTTCCATATTGCATGTGCATGAGTGAATTTATATATATATGAATTGAAACTTGATGTGTTATCATATGGAAGTTGCCTTTGTATGAATGATTGTGCACTCTTGTAGAAGTTATAAAGTACGATTAGGAATAATTGCATACATGATGGACTCATGGCACTGACATAATTCGCATTAAGGAGGTCAACTGAATCAGTAGACCTCCTGATTTTGCATTAGATAAGGACATATATATACACTATGCATATATTCATGGAAAGCATTAGATACATTTTATGGGCAATGGATGCCTACGATTGATGGTTGAGTAGATGAATGTTGGATGGTAGGATATGCATTCTTCTTAACTTAGAGATTTCGGGGACGAAATCCTTTAAGGAGTGGAGAATGTAACACCCCGTATTTTCTGAGAATATTAAATTAACAAATTAAAGAGTACTAATTTTAGATGAAGAATTAAGTAAAACGGATTAGGTCGTTGTGTTCGTCTCGGAATTCTGCTTGAGATAGAGTCCAAGTTTGCGTAAATCAGACACCGTATGAAGAAGTTATAAGCCTTAGAAATTTGTATATGCCCAAGGAAGTATATATATACATATAAAATAATTCCAGAAGTCAAAATAGGGTTCAAATCTTGAATTTGGGTCAATGCAGGCTGAGCAGGAAATTTCCTGCTCAGAGGTGTCGACCCCCACCCCCCAGGGGGGTCGACATAGGGGAGTCAACCCCTCTCGGCCCAGATCTGGCCGATGACGTTTTTCACCACATGTCGCTTTCTTATTCGCAGTGTGACGTGGTATTCTGCTCTGGACGATTCTAATGACTTTTAGACTAATCTGAAGGCACTAAATCTCCTATACACCTATAAAAGACCCCTAAACCTATTGCTTTCTCCACACGAATTCATAGGCGTCTATATGCTGCTAAAGCCTGAAGTGACCTAGCCTCTACCTTAATCAATCAAATTAGAGTTTTAAAGTTAATAATCAAAGTCTACATCAAAGGAATAGCTAATCAAATTCAGAAATCAGATCCTAAAATTCAAGATCGTTCTATAATTTGTGAGTTCATGTTACTTTCAGAAATAAAATTTAATTGTGAATCTGACATTGTAATAAATCTGAATCTGAGATTATGCCTATTTCTATCTGTCTTTCTATATCCATTGGATCTATCGCATTGATATTATTATGTCCATTTTTTATCTCTTCTTTCCTTTTTCCCTTTTTGTTTTTAATGCCAGGCTACTGCGAGACTGAGTCAAATCTCATAAGAGATGAACGTACGTTGGAAAAAAATGGGCATAATATATAATTTGGACATAGCTGTAACAACCCGGAATTTTGGGGCCAATTTAAAAAATTTATTATAGAAATTTTAATGGTTTTTAATATTTAAAATATTTTATAAGTAATAATGACTAAAGATTTCAGAATAGGCAAACTTAATGCACATGAAAGAGATACCAGTTATAAATCACGATTTAACCAAGTCACTAGTAACAGTCCAAGCATACGTGTATGTACAGTTGTATATTGGAATAAGTATTTATTATTTACGTTACATTATATTGTCTTTATTTATCCTCTCATTTCTTCATTAATTCTTAGGAAACCCTCTCAATATATAGTAAGAAATCAATACATTCTCATGCATGTGCACTAATTTTAAATGCCTCCTTATTCTAGCCACCTTTTACTTTTATATATATCAACACGTTCGTTCATTTCTAAACTTGCATATTTTGTGTCTATTATGAATTAAAGCAAAACATGTTGTATATATGCTTGGTGCAAATTAATGCTCACATTTAATTTGAATTAATGAATAAATTACTTGGTCACGTTTTCAAAAAAAAAAAAGCAAAATAATCTTTTCATTTGTTTAGTGGGAATCATACAGACATATATCATTTATGGTATCATTTATAATGCATGCATGCGGTCCATGTCCAAAACCATTGCAAGCCACGTTTCTATATAATAATAATAAAAATGTTGCATGCACATTTATTGTCTTACTCACGTTATTTATTTATTTATTTTTATTATTTTTGTATTTTTATATTATTTTGTATGCATTAGCTAGAACGTTTCATACACTTTAAATGCATGGCGTTAATTTCCTTTCCCCTTTTCAATCTGACGTACCTTTTAAAAAGAAAAAATTATATATAGGAAGAATTCAAACTTATGTAATATTGTCATGCATGATTTAATGTTTAGATCCACAATTAATGACCTTATCGCTAATCCCTTTTATTTTCGTTCTTTTCTCTATTTTATTCTTATTAATCTAATTGAGTATGTTGCCTATATTATGATATTTATTATTATGAATTTTTGTAATTTGAAAGGTCATCACAACTTTCTATATGTCAACATCAGACAATAAATCATGCATTAATTTCTTCTTGTTATCCCTTTTCCTATGTAATTTTCTTTTGAATTTTTAAACAACAAATATTATAAAAAGGAGAGAAAAACTGCATATTAACCATGTGCAATATATATATATATAAATATATATATATTTTTTGATTTTGTACTTACTTCTTTTTGATACAAATAGATTTACATCATAAATGGCACTTTTTGGTGATAGAAATATGATTGATATATATATATATATATATATATATATATATATATATATAAATGCTTCGCGGAATTCAATACTTATGAAAACTAGGTAATAAATTTAAGTCTAAATAAAGGTTGTCATATTCTTTAGTGCATTAGGAAACAACGAAACCTTTTTGAATTCATTTTTGCATTTATTGGCTACGTAATCTATGCCAAATTTAATTCATCAATTTTAAGGACTTTCCTTTCTTTTCTTACTCATCTATATGTTTTACTCTCACTGCGCTATATATTATATTTTCCTTCTTCCTCCACTATATAATATCCTTTCACTTTCTTAACCTTAATTTCATAAATAAAGCAGCCACCGTTTCTTAAATCTATGGCTGCACTCTTCCTGTCTCCTTTTTCCTTTCTCTCCTAATATACTCAACGAATTCATCGACTCGAAAAGAAATGAATAAAAAAAATAAAAAGAAAATCGAAGAGCATGACATGACCTCCAACATCAACGGTCATGATCGAATTATGATGAGCGGTTTGAGAGAATCTCGCGCTCTAAGGCACTGAAGTCAGAGGCGAATCGGCAGTGGTGAATTCAACAAAGCGAAAGGCGTTGCGCTCGTGACAGAAAACTCTACTTTATGGAACCACCTAGAACAGATTATGAACCTTTTGAATTCTAGATCTGAACCTGAAACGAGGTGAGAAATCCCTTTTTTTATTTTAATTATTGTATTAAAAATTATCAATCCTAAATGCGGTAATTACTCATATGTTGTATTATTCTATGACTGCCATACTTGATTTGATTTGTGAATGTTATGTGATGTGGATCTGTTAAAAATGGATAATTGTGTTGACACCAAAATCATACGTTTGGGTAAATAGGAAAGATGGTGAAACAAAAACCATTATTTTTAATTATCAAATTTGTAACAAAACCAAGTTGTCATATTTTGTTAATTTAGAATCGACAAAACCAAATTGTCATATTTTGTTGATACGTAAAACAAATGATTCATTTTGTTAGAAAACAGTGAAAAACAAAATACTCATTTTGTTGAATAGAAAATAGGAAAAACAAAATACTCATTTTGTTGAATCAAAAAATATGAAAAACAAAATTACCATTTTGTTGAGATTAGAGTCAACAATATAAAATAGTCATTTTTGTTGAAACTAGAAGTGACAAAATAAATGTCATTTTTGAGGTGTTAGGATTACCAAATATAAAAATACCATTTTTATTTTTGATTCGTTATATAAAAATATCATTTTTATGTTATATTTGGATAAAAGGATCATTTCGAATAAAGAGATCCTTTTTATTTAGAAGTGGTAAATTAGAGTAAAATGACCATATATGTTAGAAGCGTTAAATTCGAATAAAAAGATAATCTTTTGTTAGAAAACATGAATAACCATCTTTTTGTTAGAAAATATAAAATGTCATCTTTTTGTTAGATTAAAATGAACTTTTTGCTAGAATATACCATGTTAGATTAAATTATTTGTTTTAGTTAATATGTCATGTTAGATTAAATTATTCATTTTAGTTTAAAATGTCTTTTGTGAGAAAAAGAAATGTTCCATTTTTATTTCATGTTTGATTCAATAAAAGGAATCATGTTAAAAAGAATATGTTAACATAGAAAGATTTCATTTTTATTACATGTTTGATTTAATAAAAAGAGTCGTGTTAAAAGAAATTATGTTAATATAAAAGTATGTCATTTATGATAGTATAAAAATATGTCATTTGTGTTAATATAGAAAATATGTCATTTATGTGAGTATAATAATATGTCATTTATGTTAGTATAAAAATATGCCATGTTATGTAAGAATTAAAAAAAAAAGTCATTTTTAGAACCATGTTAAGTTAGAATAAAAATATCGTTTTCATTGGAATCAGGTAGCATGTTATAATAATGTTATTACTTTTTATTTATTTTCAAAAAAAAAATGTTTACACAGCCATAACAAGTTTCCTGACTTGTTTATGTTGATTGGACGATAAATTTTCACACATCGTCCAAAAGCACAATTAATAATATATTATTCGAATTTGTGTTGGTTGAAACCCCACTTGGGTCTTGGGTTGATATTTGACTACACATCACCCTTGTGTTTAGTTGTAAATTGCACTTTGGTTGTTATTTGAATGTTTTGTCATTATTATGGAATTAATGCATGTTTGAAATCCATGTAATTAAATTATATGGAAATTGTTGGGTCTCATTCCAATTTAGGATTAAAAGAATATTTTAATCTAATATTCAGTTAGGATGTTTTAAAATAATAATTCCCAATGAAATAATTATAATTATAAATTACAATTGTACTTGGACACGAGGTTAGGTTATATTTGTGGTGGAAGTCTGCCCGGAACCAACCGGCATATCCAGCAGCCACAAATGTTGGGCCTAATGTGAGGGGTTCAAGTGCTCAAATACGAAACGGCCATGACACGAGGTTAAGCCCAACTTGTGGGATAAGTCTGCCCGGAACCAACCGGCATATCCAGCATCCATAAGGCGCTGGCTTGATGTGGGCGGTCTGGCCCAGTATAAAATATAAATGAATAAGATAAGGAATTGGGCTATTTAATCTTCTTTAAATAACAATGCCATTTTTAACCGAACGTGTTTATCAATTTATTCTATCCATTTTATAATGAATATTAAAAGAGCTAATTTCAAAATAAATATTTTGGAAATAATAATATTATTTTAATATGATAATAGTTAGAATATTCAATTTGGATTTAAAATTGAAATAAAGTTGGAATCGTTTTATAAAATTATTAAAAGTTTGGAAAAATTATGTAAAATCATAATAAATGATTTGGAAAGAATTAGGATGGAGAATTCCATATTTGAAAAGATAAATTTTTTTTTAGAAATGTACTAGTTATTATTTAGAATAATAATCTAGTGTTTTTAATTAAATGAAATAAATTGGATTTTTGGGTTTGTCGTGAATAGTGTTTTAAATAACACTGTTCTTAACCTCGTATGAAAAGAATAATCTTTTAATTTAGATTATTAAAGTTTCAGTTATACTTGGTCATTGGAATAAGATGAAATGTGAGTTGGGTTTATTGTGAACTGTGTTTCTAAGCGACATTTGTTCTTTAACCCAACTAACAGTGAAAATATGATTTGAAATTTATAAATCTTTTATTAAGTTTTAAATGGAAATTTTCCAAAGGTAAAGTTTTCCAATTAATATATTAAATTGGAATTGAATGGAATTCGAATTAATAATAACCGAGATAAGCTTCTGTAAAAGAAGACCGATACTACATATGGAATTTAAGAGGCTTTGCCGTTATTCCATTTATATTATTGGTCGGATACAGAAATTTATAACAAGTATATATTGATTTGATTTCTGTGAAGATTCCATATTTTATGGAAGATGATTATGGGTTTACCGTGAACTATGTTTTAAATGACATTAGTTCTTTAACCTAGTTAAAGATAAGATTAATTTCCTAAATTTAAATAATCGTTGAATAATGATTTTTGATGTTTAAAACCAAATTAGGGTTTTAATAAATCTTTAAAAGAAAGATTTAAGAATAAAAGTTGTGGAATTTATCTTTGATAGAATAATGTGAATATTTTATTTTAAAGAATATTCTGAATTGGAATGAGGCATTGGATGTGCTTTTATAGATTACTTGATTTTTAATATATAAATACGTGGGTTATTCGGAAAGGCCGGGTTTAACCCATTACGAATAATCACTACGACGATGAAGAGTCGAAGTTGAAGACGGTGATTGAAGACCGACGATCTTCACATCGAATGGATGTGTTGCTACTGAGACCCATGATGAGAGTAGCCACCTTGAAGGGGCTTCAGTGGTGGCCGTCCGGACTATTGTTGATTGTTCGGATTTGGTTTTCGCTCAAACCCAGAGCATAAGCTAGTAAATGGATGTGTGTCTGACATTGTATTTTGTTCCATGTGAATTAAATTGATTTTTATTAATGTATATCTGACTGGTGGTGGAGAATTTATTCTCTGCTTAACACCCTCGTATATGTTAATAGTGATTGATCACATGGCGTGAATTGTCAATGTGGCACGCCAAGATGCAAATGATCAAGGCTTTTGTTGAAAAGCAGGGCCTTGTGGGATGATCAAAGTATAGCCTATTACGGCATACCTTTGTGTATAACGTGACTTCACGAGCCTCACACCCCGGTATGAGTCAAAAACGGTATACGGACCGTAGGGAGTGCACACGTTTCTTTCTAGCTAGAGTGATGTCAGGGACCTACCAGCGCTGACATTTTACTTATGTGGATGATGGATTTTTAGGCGCCTCGGATTTTTATAGGCCATTAGTGGTCATATTATAGGTTCAAAGGAACCGGGAAGCGTGTGTTCAGGCATAACTAATCCATTGCCGATAGGCGGGGACCGGCCCTACCACATCCAAGGGTTCACTGCGGGGAATCCTGAGGCATTTGCTAGAGTGTCTCGAATCGGAGAGGAGCTTGCCCCTAGCCTCGACTCGTGATGGAAATCCAATTTCCAATACGACCTTGCGGTTTTGAATGTAGAACTAGTATGGCGACATGATATATGGTACCCATGCCATCTATGATTGATACATTATGATTGAAATGTTTTTATTAGAATATATACACACTAATACTAAATCCATTTTATCGTATCAAGCATCTTTGACCATTATAAAGTAAAACCCTATCCTCCGGTTTGCGTTGCATTGTATGATGGGACTTGGGTCTTATAATAGTTTCATTTTTCTAAAAAGCATTGCGTTGTTTAATGTTTTACTTTATTTTATTCACTGGCAATCCAATGGAGTAAACCCGTTCCGCGTTAGCGGCGTGGTCCTGTGATTAGCCTTATTATTAGATAGTTAAGTTAGATTTCTCATACTAGTCCCATGACTGACCTGTAGTTTGTTTCACTGGCAAACTCGGGTGCCCATATTTTCCACACGGGCAGTCGAGTGCCTTTTTGCAGATATATTTACAGGATCCTGACTTACAATCTGAAGAGGTATTCGGAAAGCTCTGTATCCGTGTATTTCTTCCAGTTATATATTTGTATTATTTTTCCGCTGCTATTTAAATGTAATTTAAAACTCTGATATTATTGTATTCCTATTATGTAATAAGTATTCATACTCTGTTACATTCTTGTACTCTGATGTAATTGTTGTAATTAGCAATAAAATGTTCTTCAGTTTATGTTCTGATGTGTGTTGTTCTCAAAGCAATCCAGGCTTTCCTTTACTGGGAAGTTTGGGTCGTTTCTGTTGGTATCAGAGCTTAGGTTTACAAAGCTCGAGAACAAGGCACATTTGAACCGAACGAAAGAATTCATCCGAGATTGGATTAGTAATATCCAATGAGAATAACTCGTTAGAGATAGGATCAGAAGTATCCTAGAACGAGTGTGAAGAGTATTATTTTCCCTAAAAATAATAATAATAATAATAATTTAGTTTTGAAAATTTTATCTTAAAATACGTATTTGAGTATATTATTATATTTTTATGTGGACAATCGGGTATATAAAGATTTCGAATTTACGAGTAATTAACGGATATTCGAAGTTTTAATATACTGGATAGATATAGAATCACACTCCAGTCGCCCGGAGATGTTCGGATGGTGGTTCGAAACATCATCAGAAATTATGTTCGAGTTTCGAAAGTGGTATATCTATATATTTCCATTGACTGGTACGAGAACCAAAACTAGATAGGATTTATTGCTGTGATTTGCTCTAAAAATATGATTTTTGTCTATATATAAAAACTATATATATATTTGAAAAGTTAATCACCTAATTGACTGCTGGCCGTGATGTTTAGTATTTAGTTTCATGAATTAAAATATTAGAATGATAAGTAATTAAACCGATAAATAAAAAAATTAAAGTCGAGTTGGTTAATTAAACCACTTTTGCTTCGTTCCTTTTCGAGGACGAAAAGATTTTAAGTGGGAGAGATTGTAACAACCCGGAATTTTAGGGCCAATTTAAAATTTTTATTATAGAAATTTTAATGGTTTTTAACATTTAAAATATTTTATTTTAAGTAATAATGACTAAAGATTTCAGAATAGGCAAACTTAATGCACATGAAAGAGTTACCAGTTATAAATCTCGATTTAACCAAGTCACTAGTAACAGTCCAAGCTTACGTGTATGTACAGTTGTATATTGGAATAAGTATTTATTATTTATGTTACATTATATTGTCTTTATTTATCCTCTCGTTTCTTCATTAATTCTTAGGAAACCCTCTCAATATATAGTAAGAAATCAATACATTCTCATGCATGTGCACTAATTTTAAAAGCCTCCTTATTCTAGCCACCTTTTTCTTTTATATATATCAACACGTTCGTTCATTTCTAAACTTGCATATTTTGTGTCTATTATGAATTAAAGCAAAACATGTTATATATATACTTGGTGCAAATTAATGCTCACATTTAATTTGGATTAATGAATAAATTACTTGGTCACGTTTTCAAAAAAGAAAAAAAAAGAAAAATAATCTTTTCATTTGTTTAGTGGGAATCATACAGACATATATCATTTATGGTATCATTTATAATGCATGCATGCGGTCCATGTCCAAAACCATTGCAAGCCACGTTTCTATATAATAATAATAAAAATGTTGCATGCACATTTATTGTCTCACTCACGTTATTTATTTATTTATTTATTTTATTATTTTTGTTTTTTTATATTATTTTGTATGCATTAGCTAGAACGTTTCATACACTTTAAATGCATGGCATTAATTTCCTTTCCCCTTTTCAATCTGATGTAACTTTTAAAAAGAAAAAATTATATATAGGAAGAATTCAAACTTTTGTAATATTGTCATGCATGATTTAATGTTTAGATCCACAATTAATGACCTTATCTCTAATCCCTTTTATTTTCGTTCTTTTCTCTATTTTATTCTTATTAATCTAATTGAGTATGTAGCCTATATTATGATATTTATTATTATGAATTTTGAAATTTGAAAGGTCATCACAACTTTCTATATGTCAAGATCAGACAATAAATCATGCATTAATTTCTTCTTGTTATCCCTTTTCCTATGTAATTTTCTTTTGAATTTTTAAACAACCAATATTATAAAAAGGAGAGAAAAACTGCATATTAACCATGTGCAATATATATATATATATATATATATATATATATATATGTTTGATTTTGTACTTACTTCTTTTTGATACAAATAGATTTACATCATAAATGGCACTTTTTGGTGATTGAAATAGGATTGATATATATATATATATATATATATATATATATATATATATAAATGCTTCGTGGAATTCAATACTTATGAAAACCAGGTAATAAATTTAAGTCTAAATAAAGGTTGTCATATTCTTTAGTGCATTAGGAAACAACGAAACCTTTTTGAATTCGTTTTTGTATTTATTGGCTACATAATCTATGCCAAATTTAATTCATCAATTTTAAAGACTTTCCTTTCTTTTCTTACTCATCTATATGTTTTACTCTCACTGCGCTATATATTATATTTTCCTTCTTCCTCCACTATATAATATCCTTTCACTTTCTTAACCTTAATTTCATAAATAAAGCAGCCACCGTTTCTTAAATCTATGGTTGCACTCTTCCTGTCTCCTTTTTCCTTTCTTTCCTAATCTACTCAAAGAATTCATCAACTCAAAAAGAAATGAATAAAATAAATAAAAAGAAAATCGAAGAGCATGACATGACCTCCAACATCAACGGTCATGATCGAATTATGATGAGCGGGTTGAGAGAATCTCGCGCTCTAAGGAGCTGAAGTCAGAGGCGAATCGGCAGTGGTGAATTCAACAAAGCAAAAGGCGTTGCGCTCGTGATAGAAAACTCTACTTTATGGAACCACCTTGAACAGATTATCAACCTTTTGAATTCTAGATCTAAATCTCAAACGAGGTGAGAAATCCTTTTTTTATTTATATTATTGTATTAAAAATTATCAATCCTAAATGTGGTAATTACTCATATGTTGTATTATTCTGTGACTGCCATACTTGATTTGATTTGTGAATGTTATGTGATGTGGATCTGTTGAAAATGGATAATTGTGTTGACACCAAAATCATACGTTTGGGTAAATAGGAAAGATGGTTAAGCAAAAACCATTATTTTTAATTATCAAATTTGTGACAAAACCAAGTTGTCATATTTTGTTAATTTAGAATCGACAAAACCAAATTGTAATATTTTGTTGATACGTAAAACAAATGATTCATTTTGTTAGAAAACAGTGAAAAACAAAATACTCATTTTGTTGAATAGAAAATAGGAAAAACAAAATACTCATTTTGTTGAATCAAAAAATATGAAAAACAAAATAACCATTTTGTTGAGATTAGAGTCAACAATATAAAATAGTCATTTTTGTTGAAACTAGAAGCGACAAAATAAATGTCATTTTTGAGGTGTTAGGATTACCAAATATATAAATACAATTTTTATGTTCGATTTGTTATATAAAAATATCATTTTTATGTTATATTTCGATAAAAGGATGATTTCGAATAAAGAGATCCTTTTTATTTAGAAGCGGTAAATTAGAATAAAAAGACCATATATGTTAGAAGCATTAAATTCGAATAAAAAGACCATCTTTTGTTAGAAAACATGAATAACCATCTTTTTGTTAGAAAATATAAAATGTCATCTTTTTGTTAGATTAAAATGACCTTTTTGCTAGAATATGTCATATTAGATTAAATTATTCGTTTTAGTTAATATGTCATGTTAGATTAAATTATTCATTTTAGTTTAAATGTCTTTTGTGAGAAAAAGAAATGTTCCATTTTTATTTCATGTTTCATTCAATACAAGGAATCATGTTAAAAAGAATATGTTAACATAGAAAGATTTCATTTTTATTACATGTTTGATATAATAAAAAGAGTCGTGTTAAAAGAAATTATGTTAATATAAAAGTATGTCATTTATGATAGTATAAAAATATGTAATTTGTGTTAATATAGAAAATATGTCATTTATGTGAGTATAAAAATATGTTATTTATGTTAGTATAAAAATATGCCATGTTATGTTAGAATTTAAAAAAAAAGTCATTTGTAGAACCATGTTAAGTTAGAATAAAAATATCGTTTTCGTTGGAATCATGTAGCATGTTATAATTACTTTTTATTATTATTATTTTTTTTAAAAATGTTTACATAGCCATAACAAGTTTCCTGACTTGTTTATGTTGATTGGACGATAAATTTTCACACATCGTCCAAAAGCACAATTAATAATATATTATTCGAATTTGTGTTGGTTGAAACCCCACACGGGTCTTGGGTTGATATTTGACTACACATCACCCATGTGTCTAGTTGTAAATTGCACTTTGGTTGTTATTTGAATGTTTTGTCATTATTATGGAATTAATGCATGTTTGAAATCTATGTAATTAAATTATATGGAAATTGTTGGGTCTCATTCCAATTTAGGATTAAAAGAATATTTTAATCTAATATTCAATTAGGTTGTTTTAAAATAATAATTCCCAATGAAATAATTATAATTATAAATTACAATTGTACTTGGACACGAGGTTAGGTTACATTTGTGGTGGAAGTCCGCCCGGAACCAACCGGCATATCCAGCAGCCACAAATGTTGGGCCTAATGTGAGGGGTTCAAGTGCGTAAATACGAAACGTCCATGACACGAGGTTAAGCCCAACTTGTGGGATAAGTCTGCCCGGAACCAACCGGCATATCCAACATCCATAAGGTGCTGGGTTGATGTGGGAGATCTGGCCCAGTATAAAATATAAATGAATAAGATAAGGAATTGGACTATTTAATCTTCTTTAAATAACAACGCCCTTTCTAACCGAACGTGTTTATCAATTTATTCTATCCATTTTATAATGAATATTAAAAGAGCTAATTTCAAAATAAATATATTGGAAATAATAATATTATTTTAATATGATAATAGTTAGAATATTCAATTTGGATTTAAAATTGAAATAAAGTTGGAATCGTTTTATAATAGTTTTATAAAATTATTAAAAGTGTGGAAAAATTATGTAAAATCATAATAAATGATTTGGAAAGAATTTGGATGGAGAATTCCATATTTGAAAAGATAATTTTTTTTTTTTTAGAAATGTACTAGTTATTATTTAGAATAATAATCTAGTGTTTTTAATTAAATAAAATAAATTGGATTTTTGGGTTTGTCGTGAATAGTGTTTTAAATAACACTGTTCTTAACCTCGTATGAAAAGAATAATCTTTTAATTTAGATTATTAAAGTTTCAGTTATACTTGGTCATTGGAATAAGTTGAAATGTGAGTTGGGTTTATTGTGAACTGTGTTTCTAAGCGACATTTGTTCTTTAACCCAACTAACAGTGAAAATATGATTTGAAATTTATAAATCTTTTATTAAGTTTTAAATGGAAATTTTCCAATGATAAAGTTTTCCAATTAATATATTAAATTGGAATTGAATGGAATTCGAATTAATAATAACCGAGATAAGCTTCTGTAAAAGAAGACCGATACTACATATAGAATTTAAGAGGCTTTGCCGTTATTCCATTTATATTATTGGTCGGATACAGAAATTTATAACAAGTATATATTGATTTGATTTCTGTGAAGATTCCATATTTTATGGAAGATGATTATGGGTTTACCGTGAACTATGTTTTAAATGACATTAGTTCTTTAACCTAGTTAAAGATAAGATTAATTTCCTAAATTTAAATAATCATTGAATAATAATTTTTGATGTTTAAAACCAAATTGGAATTTTAATAAATCTTTAAAAGAAAGATTTAAGAATAAAAGTTAAAGAATTTATCTTTGATAGAATAATGTTAATATTTTATTTTAAAGAATATTCTGAATTGGGATGAGGCGTTGGATGTGCTTTTATAGAGTACTTGATTTTTAATATATAAATACGTGGGTTATTCGGAAAGGTCGGGTTTAACCCATTCCGAATAATCACTACGATGATGAAGAGTCGAAGTTGAAGACGGTGATTGAAGACCGACGATCTTCACATCGAATGGATGTGTTGCTACTGAGACCCATGATGGGAGTAGCTACATTGAAGGGGCTTCAGTGGTGGCCGTCCGGACTATTGTTGATTGTTCGGATTTGGTTTTCGCTCAAACCCAGAGCATAAGCTAGTAAATGGATGTGTGTCTGACATTGGATTTCGTTCCATGTGAATTAAATTGATTTTTATTATTTTATATCTAACCGGTGGTGGAGAATTTATTCTCTGCTTAACACCCTGGTATATGTTAATAGTGATTGATCGCATGGCGTGAATTGTCAATGTGGCACGCCAAGATGCAAATGATCAAGGCTTTTGTTGAAAAGCAGGGCCTTGTGGGATGATCAAAGTATAGCCTATTACGGCATACCTTTGTGTATAACGTGACTTCACGAGCCTCACACCCCGGTATGAGTCAAAAACGGGATACAGACCGTAGGGAGTGCACACGTTTCTTTCTAGCTAGAGTGATGTCAGGGACCTACCAGCGCTGACATTTTACTTATGTGGATGATGGATTTTGAGGCGCCTCAGATTTTTATAGGCCATTAGTGGTCATATTATAGGTTCAAAGGAACCGGGAAGCGTGTGTTCAGGCATAACTAATCCACTGCCGATAGGCGGGGACCGGCCCTACCGCATCCAAGGGTTCACTGCGAGGGATCCTGAGGCATTTGCTAAAGTGTCTCGAATCAGAGAGGAGCTTGCCCCTAGCCTCGACTCATGATGGAAATCCAATTTCCAATACGACCTTGCAGTTTTGAATGTAGAACTAGTATGGCGACATGATATATGGTACCATGCCGTCTATGATTGATACATTATGATTGAAATGTTTTTATTAGAATATATACACACTAATACTAAATCCGTTTTATCGTATCAAGCATCTTTGACCATTATAAGGTAAAACCCTATCCTCCGGTTTGCGTTGCATTGTGTGATGGGACTTGGGTCTTATAATGGTTTCATTTTTCTAAAAAGCATTGCGTTGTTTAATGTTTTACTTTATTTTATTCACTGGCAATCCAATGGAGTAAACCCCTTCCGCGTTAGTGACGTGGTCCTGTGATTAGCCTTATTATTAGATAGTTAAGTTAGATTTCTCATACCTGTCCCATGACTGACCTGTAGTTTGTTTCACTGGCAAACTCGGGTGCCCATATTTTCCACACGGGCAGTCGAGTGGCTTTTTGCAGATATATTTGCAGGATCCTGGCTTACAATCTGAAGAGGTATTCGGAAAGCTCTGTATCCGTGTATTTCTTCCAGTTGTATATTTGTATTATTTTTCCGCTGCTATTTAAATGTAATTTAAAACTCTGATATTATTGTATTCCTATTATGTAATAAGTATTCATACTCTGTTACATTCTTGTACTCTGATGTAATTGTTGTAATCAGCAATAAAATGTTCTTCATTTTATGTTCTGATGTGTGTTGTTCTCAAAGCAATCCAGGCTTTCCTTTACTGGGAAGTTTGGGTCATTTCAATAGCCAGCGCTAAAATTGTGAAAAGTATTAAATTATGTATAATTGGGCATAACTGATTTGTAACTGATTTGAGGACATAACACATGTTGTATTTAAAACATAAAGTGTATCGAACATATGACTTGAGATTTGAGGCATAAAGTATATTGGACATATGACTTGGGATTTGGGGCGTAAATTGAACTGTAAACATGTAAGGCATAGTACATGTTATGGTTTAAGACCTAAAATTGGGGCATATTATATATGATAGTTTATGACTTGGAAGAAGGAGATTATTGTGCATATTGTTATATGGCTTAGGCATGAAAACCTATAGTAAAATAGGGATAACTATCAAATGTGAACGTGCCTAAATTGGGATTTTGGGAAATTGGCATGCACCATAATTAAAGGCTATAATTTGGCATAGTTTATACTGTGAATCATGATTGGGGGTTTTTGGAGAATATTTTGTATGGTGCAATATGACTAAACCTTAGGGCATGTGTTATATTGTGAATTATGATCATGATTTTGGGCATGTAAGTTTATAGGCTTAATTTATGATTAGGCGAGATATGTTAATGGAACTTTAAGTGATGTTTAATTTGTTAAACTGACTAATATGCTGAAATTTGTTGAAAGTGAATACTGTAATTGGAAAACCTACAATGTAGATGAATAAATTGACATAACTAGCCTGAAGCTGGAATAATCTGTAAATGAACCAATTGGCTAAGATAAACATGCCGAGACACGAGGTTAGACTCCATTTGCAGTAGAAACCTGCCCGGAACCAACTGGCCTAACCAGTAACCGCAAACGGTCAGTCTAATTTGAGAGGTCGTAGGCATAACTAAGAAATGCTTAGACACGAGCTTAGGTCTAGCTTTTGTCAGAAGTCTGCCCGGAACCGCCCGGCACATCAAGTGGCCGCAAGCTATCGACCTAATGTGAGAGGCTTGTGCATTAATAATTAATTAATGTTGATCAAAGATGAATATGGTACCTAAAACGTGTTAGGTGGGTAGGGTTAAGTTAACCTGAGTAAGATGACAACTTAACCAACATTACATGAACAAGTGGATAGGGTTAAGTTAATAAGGAACACTTAACCAATATGACATGATGAATGAGTAGGGTTAAGTTAATAAGAACACTTAACCAGTAAGACAATGATGAATGAGTATGGTTAAGTTAATAAGAAACACTTAACCAGTATGACATAATGAATGAGTAGGGTTAAGTTAATAAGAAACACTTAACCAATATGATATGATGAATGAGTAGGGTTAAGTTAATAAGGAAACACTTAACCAATATGTGAATGAGTAGGGTTAAGTTAAGGGAAAACACTTAACCAATATAACATGATGAACGAGTGGGGTTAAGTTAATGGGAAACACTTAACCAATATAACATGAGACCGAGTAGGGTTAAGTTAATAAGAAACACTTAACCAACATGACATGATGAGTGGGTTGGTTAAGGTAACATGAATTGACAAAACTTAACCATTAAATAAACTTACTTGAATCAATGAGAAGGGTTAAGTACATATCGGGTTGGTGGGTAATATTAGTATATATAGGCCCACAAACTTAATCATTAAATAAACGTGCTTGAATCAGTGGGAGGGTTAAGTACATAACCGGTTGGTGGGTAATATCCGTGTATATAGGCCCACAAAACCTAACCAGTAAGAAGCGCTAGTATCGAGGTCCCATTTCACCAGTAACCCACATAAATGTATCAAGGTACCCTGAAACTAGGCAGAGTGGGGCACGATTAGTGGGTTGATTATAAGCGGTCAAAATAGTGGTATGGTGTACGTCAGTGTAGGTTCCGACGGATTACGGGCGTGCATGTACTCCAGAGTGGAAAAAGCAGACACTGGGTACCAGTAGTTATACACTGTGCATCTTAAATCGTGTCGGGTTGCTATCATAGGGACTGATACACCTTATGGTGGGACCAGCACAGGGTATCTACATGCAAGAGAGTGCCGATTGACACAGACATAAGGAAAATTGATACGAGTAAGGAGCCGATCGATAAGGTAGTAAGGGTACATCTAACATCTTCATGGCAATTAGGCTGATTGAGGTAAGATCCTCATACTAGATGTACACCTGAAGGCTACCATAATTGCGGGGATTGGGTTCTCGTTGTAATATTATCATTTTACATAGGTTACTAGTTGGGACACTAGTTAGGCGGTGCAGAGATATAAAAATAAGAATAACAAGGTAGTAGCGAAGCAAAGAAAGATTAGAAGAGCATTTCGTTTATCTTGCCTTATCATATCATATGCTAATCTTATGTTATCTTGATATCCCGGTTATCACGGTATTGTCTTATATTCAGTTTATTCATGTCATGTTACTTTTACCTGTTTACATACTGAATGTCACTGGACTTACCAGACTTATGTCTGACCTAGTTTGTTTCTCCTCTTTTCTTCCGTTCCCCCCTCCAGGTTCACAGGGAGGAAATGTTACCACTTAGCTCAGTTTTCTTTCCAAGCACGGAGATAGTCAATGTATTGCTTTGGACTCTCTCTTTTACTGCTATGGCTGGTTCATGCTTTATTGGGGAGTATCATTGTTATTTTTATGCTTCTTTTATACTTGAAAGTTTTTGAATCAAGATAGAAGTTCTATGTATTACCCTTAAGTATGATTGAGACAATTGTTGTAAAGGCTTGACTGAACCACATTGTTTATAAAATTACTTTATTTTCCGCTGCTTTATTTGTCTGTCTTGTAATTTATCTGCATCTTTTACCTAAAACGCTCCACCGAAGTTAAGGCATTCCCTTTGTGAGTGACATTAACGGAGGTGGGGTGTTTCACTGTAAATCGGGTTAAAGAACGAATGTCGTTAAAAACACAGTTCATGATAAACCCAATTCACATTCCATTTTATTTCAATTATTAAGTATAATTGGAAACTCTAACAATCTTAAGTAAAAGATTTATTCTCTTCACATGGGGTTCAAGAATTGTGTTACTGAAGACACCGTTTCGACAAACCCAAAATCCCATTTGATACTAAATAAAGGCTCTGAATAGAAAATATACCAGCTTATATTCAATATCAAATTCTACAACCAACAAATATCGTATTGGAAATAACGATATAAATTTATCTTTCAAATTTCCATAACAATATCTGTATAATCATGAAATCGAACATTGAAATATTTCGAAGACAATTTTGATTCAAATCCATTCCAATTTATATATTGGAAATCCTGGTTATATTTAAAACCATTTCAAATCCAATTTATTTTATTCAAAAATTATTGGATTTCAAATCTAGTGAATAACTAATTCATTTTGATAAAAATAATTTTTTATCTTTTCAAATACGGAATTTTTCATCCCAATTCATTCCAAATCATTTATTATGATTTTACACAAATTAATGATATTTTTAATAATTTTATCAAGGCCCGTACAGTCGATTTCCATAAACGGACATCGAACTACACTTACAATGACCTTTTCCAAATTGGATTTGGACATAATTCCAAATCCAACCATTAGATTTCAAATTTATTGTATTCGTTGGAAAGCTCTTTTCGATACAAACCTAACGGTTCTTGTTTTAGGAGAATCGGACGGTCGGATCTCCTATAATGTCCACTCGAAGTCAATGGTCGAAATTCGCAAACTACGGCGGCGCAGCGCGTTCTATTCAGGCCACTAAATATATATAATATATATATTATATATATTTCGTTGATTTCCATTTTAAAACGTATTTTATAAATCGTTTTAAACTTGTTTTCAAAACGATTTCAACTTCTTACTCAATTTTAAATCAAAATTGAATATTCCATATCATTAATATATAAATGATAATATTTTCAAAACATTAGATTTTGAAATCGCTTCCATTTCGATATTCGTTATAAAAATGAATAAAATTGATATAAATATCGTTCACGTCAAAATGACGTTCATTAAATCAACACGGCTTCATATATTTCAATATTTCCATGTCCATCCCAAGTCGGACATCAAAATCATATTTTGATCCATTATTGAATATTATTTTAAAATATTAGTTATTTTAAAATATTCATTGCTCGTCATTTTAAAATATTTGTTAATTTAAAATATTCGTTCTTACCGAATTGGAATCAGACATAATCATTTACCATATAATTTTATTTATATGGATTTCATACACACACATATGCACAACAATAATCAAACACAGTTAACCATCATATAGAGTACATTACACAACTGCGTAAGCGTTAAATAAAGATAATTAATGCTTATAACAGTCGGTCAACCCATCGATTGACATACAAGTAAATATTGGGATTAGTGTATGTCCAATATAATCCCAATAACCATGTGGGGTTTTCAAACAACAAATACTGATTTTATTTGTGCAGTTGGGTAATGTGTAAAATGTGACGGCCCGCCCCGCACAAGCCGGCATTTCCTCCGAAAGTGCGCTGTACACATGCCCAGCTAGCACGGAACGGTCGTCATAAGAAAAGAAAGAATAGAATGAACTAATCAAGGAACCTATAGAATGTCTCATAGCGCGTGGAATAAAATATAATAATAATAACATACTTGACATAAAACAGGTGAGACAGTGCATAAGCTGATAACTAAAATCAACATCAACATCAGAACAGCGGAAATCCAAATATAGCTTATTACAACTTTCCAAATTTACTGTCTCTAAACAAAAGAAAGATAAAGTAGAAGATGCACCACTAATGCCCAAGCAGTGATCTTCAACAACACAGGGAGAATACTATATATACATTACGTGGAAGCCTCTTTCTCGTCTCTGGATCATCTACCCGTGCATCACCAGCTAACCTGTCTCTAGTCTGCTCGTGTGAGCACCCAGAGTAATAAGAGGAGACATAAAACTCTGGGTCAGACATAAAGCCTGGTATGAGTGATAAGCATCTAAACAGAATAATAACAGGTATACTAAACCATACCTGAACTTTAACCTGCAACCAAAGAGTTAGTACCACATACCGTACAATACTCTAAGGTGCCGTACTAGATAGTGTAAGAATATGGGGGTGGGTGTGCATGTCATAATGATAGCAAACAAATCATCCATAGCAACCATCCTCACATCTTTCACTCAGTGCGTAAAGCATACGATATCTACCACTTTGGAACACTAGACAAATTGAGGTAACGACGAATCCCGACTTGTAGAAACCCTGTTGTGACCAAGCTAAACACATGGAATCATGACCAAACATTTCAATGACCCACTTCATTGGTCGTAGCCCTTGGTTCTACCGATGCCATAATGTCCCAGAATCCGCCTTCGTACCTCCTACCATAGTGGTCCAAAGCTACAGACATCGATAACCCGTTGGCACACGTCCCGCAGCAAAGCCCAACCATGAAGCGAACTCGTTGATTCCCATCTAAATCTTGAGCTCTAACTTCTCATTTGGACCTCCTTTGCATCTCGGGTTCGGTCGAATTGGAGTGGGTTTTCAGAAGAGTTGTCGCGCAGTAGCAGCCCTAGAATTCGGTTCGGTTCGGTAGTCATTACCCTCGTCGGTTCGGTTCGGTAGTCATTATCCTCCTTGTCATCTTTCCATTCGGTTCGGGTGCCCCCTGGTTCGGTTCGGTACACCGAACCGATCCCATCCTTTGTCCTAGCCTCTACTTTCCCCGTTCCGACCCTATGCTCCTCATCTTCATCCCATCCGGTGCTCCAGTCCGATCCGATCCGGCCCCCATTGTTCTTCCGATCCGATCCCCTTGTCCACTCCAAATCCAAGTAAACGGCCTTCCTTCTCGCCAAGCCTCCTCCAGTGACAAGTTCCAATCCAGTTCGAATTCCCTCGTTCAGTTCACAAATTCGATCCGACCCCTACTCCGATCCGATCCGGTTCGGAACCTGCACATTTCTGCAACTTTCCAGCGAGCTTTCTACTTCATTCGACGGCGTTTTCGATCAATCTAACTATTCTAATCAATCATAAAACATACCATAGAGTCATAGCAACATGTAAGAGCAACCACAAACACCAAACAACAATTCAAATGAATCAAAATGGATCAAAAGTGGCCAAAACCCCACATTTTCCCATAACCCCCTTTAATTATGTTTAAGGATATAATTAACAAAACTTAACCAAATCACCCAAATTTTCTAACAGAGGCATAAAACATAATATTCGAATTTATCAATATTTTTCCAGATTTTATTTGTGTATAAATTCACTAATTACCACTAATTACCCTAAATTACCCGTAATTAGTGAGAAATCATGCAAATCACTCACCTTGGCCACAAAATAAAACACTAAATCTGAAACACTCTCTGTTTGGGTCGAATTCCAATGTATAGCAACAGCTCCAACCTTGCTCTGTTGCCACTTGGCCTTGTTTTGATGTAGTTTAGGCTTAATCTTCACTAAAAATGTGTTTTGGAGTGGTTTTAGAGGATGGAAGCCATTACTAGGGTCTCAAGAAGGTTTGTGGCGGCTCAATACTGAAATGAAAGTGATTTCCTAACCCTAATCAGTCCTCCTATACATCTAAACCCGAAATTCCCCTCTGGGCCTAGCTTCTAATCACCCGGTTAAGCCCGATTAAGCTGTTTTTCACCATCTGAAACTTGTTTCAGCCATATCTCCCAAACGGTGAGTCCGTTTGGCTAATGTGACCACTCTACGGAATTGTAAACCATCATCGGGAGCGAATGGAAGTGGTTTCAGGTCAAATTTCCGTTTCAGTCAAAAGTTATGGCCAAAACAGTGCCAACTAGGGGTAAAATGGTCATTTAAAAATTGGGAAAAATCATGAACGTGAGAAATGACCCCAATAGTCGTCTCCCAAAGTTACATGACCATACGACTTCGTATTTGAAAGAAACAAATGTTCTACAGTCCTACGGTGCGTAGAATACGGGTCGTTACACTCTCCCCCCTTAAGAAATTTCGTCCCCGAAATTCCTTAACCCAAAACATACAAAAGATCCCGCATGCCTAACAGCCACATACAACAATCAAACATGCAAAACAAGCCTATCCTAGCATGCAGAAAACTAAATCGAAGTCAAAATCTTACCAGGCAAAGAGTTCTGGATATGTCTTCCTAAGGTTCTCCTCTGTCTCCCAAGTACAATCATTCTCGTTCTTGCTCCACTGAACCTTGACTAGCTTCACCGCCTTCCTTCGAAGTTGCTTCATGTCATGCTCGACAATACGGGCCGGCTTGCGGTTCCCAACCGCCTCGGGTTCTACTTCGAAGTCCTCTAACTGATCAGGTGAAATAGTCATATCTGGGTCATGAACGAACTTCTTTAGTTGGGAAACATGAAATACATTGTGAACTCCCGCCATCTTCTCTGGTAAGTCAACTCTATATGCCAAATTCCCGACTGGTTCGAGAACAGGGAATGGGCCAACAAATCTTGGTGCCAACTTGCCTCTCCTGCCAAATCGTATCACGCTCTATAATGGAGAAATTTTGACAAACGCCAAGTCACCAACAGAGAATTTTAAGTCTCTTCTTCTATTATCAGCATAACTCTTCTGCCTATCTTGGGCAGCCTTCATTCGTTGTTGAATGATCTTAATCTTATCTGAAGTTTCCCTCACCACATCCAGTCCAAGCATAAACTTCTCGCCAGTCTCTATCCAACATGATGGTGAGTTGCACGGTCTTCCGTACAAAGCTTCATATGGAGCCATACCGATACTGGATTGGTAGCTATTATTATATGCAAACTCTACTAGATGCAAATGGTCATCCCATGATCCACCAAAATCCAATATACATGCCCTCAAGAGATCTTCCAAAATACGATTCACCCTCTCCGTCTGACCGTCGATCTGAGGATGATATGCGGTACTGAGGTGTAACTCTGACCCTAGAGCCACTTGTAAGCTCTTCCAAAACCCACTAGTAAACAACGGGTCTCGGTCGCTCACAATGCTTTTAGGTATTCCATGAAATCTCACTACCCACTTCATATACAATTCTGCTAACTTAGCTGCCGTTCTGGTCGATTTGACTGGTATAAATCTTGCACTCTTAGTCAACCGATCCACAATTACCCAAATGCTATCATGTCCCAATCTAGTCCTTGGTAAACCATCGATGAAATCCATCGAGACTTGCTCCTATTTCCATTCGGGAATTTCTAATGGCTGTAACAACCCACTAGGCTTCTTTTGCTCGGCTTTAACTAGCTGGCAATTCATGCACTTGGATATAAACTTCCCAACGTCTCTTTTCATCCCTTCCCAGTAGTAAGTCGGCTTCATATCTCGATACATCTTATTACCACCGGGGTGTATAGTCAGTTTTGAGTGATGACATTCTCTAAGCACTTCATCTCTCAATCCATTGACATTGGGTACAACAAGCTTTCCATACTTTCTAAGCCATCCATCTCGATCAAGCCCATACTTGTTCATCTCCTCATCGATACCCATCTCTAACTTGGAGATGATTTCCAATAGGTTAGGATCGTCCCTCTGACTAGAGCCGATCCGCTCAATCAAAGTGGGTCTGATCGTCAAACTTGCTTTTCTGGATCCAATTCGCACTTTGGTCTGAAATCAAACCCAATGATGTACTCCAGTTGCTTCCATTCTAGAAACATAGCCCCTAAACTGGCATGTCTTCTACTCAACGCATCGGCTACCGCATTGCCCTTTCCCGGTGTATATGCGATATCAAAATCATAGGAAGCAAGGAATTCTAACCATCTCTGATGACGGAGATTCAGATCTTTCTGAGAGAAGAGATACTTCAACGACTTATGATCTGTAAACAGCTCAAATCTTTCTCCCAAGAGATAGTGTCTCCACATCTTTAATGCGTACACGTTCGCTGCCAATTCTAAATCATGGGTAGGGTATCTTCTCTCGTGCGGTTTCAATTGCCGACTTGCATAAGCTACAACCCTACCGCCTTGCATCAATACAGCACCCAGTCCGGTACCACAGGCATCCGTGTATACCGTCATCTCTTCATTTCCCTTAGGAATGACTAACACTGGTGCACTTGTCAACTTGTCCTTTAGACTCTTGAATGCATTCTCGCACCTTTCATCCCAGACAAAAGCTTGATTCTTCTTGGTCAACTGGGTCAATGGTGCTGCTATCTTGGAGAAACCTTGGATAAACTTACGATAATATCCAACTAACCCCAAGAAACTTCTTACATCTGTTGTATTTTTGGGCGTAGGCCAATCCTGTACCGTAGCTACCTTCGTCGGGTCTACGGCAATACCATTCTCTGATATAACATGGCCCAAGAACCTCACTTCCCTCTTCCAGAAGTGACACTTAGAAAACTTTGCTTTCAATTGGTGTTTTCTCAACACCTCCATCACTATTCTTGAATGTTCCTTGTGTTCTTCTTCTATCCTTGAATAGACCAAAATATCATCAACGAACACAAGGACAAACTTATTCAACTGATCTCTGAATACCCTATTCATAAGATCCACAAAATATGCTGGGGCATTGGTCAGCCCAAATGGCATGACCAACCACTCATAAAATCCAAACGGCGTTCGAAATACCCTTTTAGCTATACTCTCAGCTTCCACTCTAAGGTGATGAAAACCTGTCGCGAGATCCAACAGAGAAAATACTCTCGTGCCACTCAACTGATCGAACAAATCATCTATCCGCGGTAGAGGATACTTGTTCTTCCTCGTCACTTTATTCAACTCGCGGTAGTCTACACACAAACGAAGGGAACCATCCGCCTTGGTAGCAAACACAACTGGTGCTCCCCATTCAGAAACACTCCTTCTGATAAATCCCTTCTTCAAAAGATCGCTGACTTGCACCTCGATCTCTCGCTGCTCCCTTGGTGCCATACGACGAAGTGGCATCGCTATAGGTCTGGAATCTTTTACCAAATCAATACCCAACTCAATCTCTCGGTGTGGTGGAAGTCCGGTCACTTCTTCGAAAACATCCGGATACTGGCAAACCACGGGCAAACCTGACAACTCACTATGCGGAATGTCGAGGGAGTTTAGAAAACTAGCCAATACCCCCTCACTGGGTAGACCACCAAACACTATCCTCCGCCCATCATCCGCTCTAGCTGCCACCAAAAAGTCCTCACAGTCTACCACCACCCCGTATCTTCGGAGCCAATCTACTCCCAAAATAATGGCAAACCCAGTAAAGCCTAAAACAAAGCAATCACAAACAAACATGCATCCATGACTCGATAAGACCACATTACGACAAATCATGCTAAGGCTAGTCGAACCACCAATCGGGTTCGTCACCACTAAAGGTCTATCGACAAACTCGGGCCCCAATCCCAACCTATCTACCAGGTCACTAGATTTGAAAGAACTGGAAGCTCCGGTATCAAACAAAACTCTAACAGGAACATCATAAACAGAAAGCATACCTTGAATGACGACATTCTTTCCCCTCTCCGCCGCAGTTGGGGCATTCGACGAAGAAGGAATATCATTAAGGGAATAGGCTTTTACCATTTGCTTTTCTTTAGGGGGCTGTGGACACTTGTCCTTATGATGTCCCATTTGGCCACAGTTAAAGCACTTCCTATCCGCTGGCTTGGCCCGACAATCACTAGCATAATGGCCCTTCTTACCACAGCTGAAGCACTCAACATCTTGCTTATTCTTCTTCTTCTGGCCATCCTTAGTCTGATTCTGCTTTCTCTTATTCTGGGAACCACCCTTGCCTCCACCACTTGCTTGTGGCTTTGGCTCATTTGCGGATGCAACCTCAGTCTTCGGCTTAGGGTAAAGACTTTCTGATCTCAGTGCTTTCCCAACAATCGATTCAAACGTCTCATCGATGTGGTTAATAAGTCTTTCCCCCATGTACTGATCCAAAACAGTTATGAATTTCTCATTCTTTTTCTCAGCAGTATCAATAAGAGATAACGCATATTTTGACAAAGTGTCAAATTCAGCAATATACTCCGAGACAGCTCGGCCATTCTGCTTGAGCTCCAAGAATTTCTTAAACAGCACTGACTTCTGAGCAGCTGGAATGAACTTCTCGCTAAAGCGAGCTTTAAACTGCTCCCAAGTAATCTGATCTTCAGGAGTAGCTGCCTTTATAGCATTCCACCAATTCATTGCCCGCCCTTGCAGCTGACGGGACGCTAGCTTTCTCTTCATCGCATCCTTGATACCCAAATCCTCGAAGATACGTTCGCAACTATCCAACCAATCTTGAACATCCGTAGCCGACTCCGTTCCGTGGAACGGCTTCCCACCAAGGCTAGTATAATCCTTATTCAGCTTGGCGAAGTCGACTCTCGGCGCCTGCACTATTGGACCACCACCATTTCCCCCATTGGGAGCTGCCCTCTGTACATCCCTAAGCATCTCTCTCATGAAGTCAGTAAACATCGTTCTCATGTCAGCAGCATTCCCATTATTGGCCCCTCTACCGGTACCTCTAACATATCGGATCATCGTCAATCTGAAAAAAGAAACGATTAACGACCCCATAGTGGTGCTAGTGCAGCACGACTTCATTCTTATATTACTAATAGCTTTTAAAAAAAAACAAAATAATCACAAATACACTCTCTCTTATACGTATACTATCTCTCCCTGATAACTTCCCTAGGTTAACTACGCAACCTAGAGCTCTGATACCAAGTGTGACGGCCCGCTCCGCACAAGCCGGCATTTCCTCCGAAAGTGCGCTGTACACATGCCCAGCTAGCACGGAACGGTCGTCAGAAGAAAAGAAAGAATAGAATGAACTAATCAAGGAACCTGTAGAATGTCTCACAATGCGTGGAATAAAATATAATAATAATAACATACTTGACATAAAACAGGTGAGACAGTGCATAAGCTGATAACTAAAATCAACATCAACATCAGAACAGCGGAAATCCAAATACAGCTTATTACAACTTTCCAAATTTACTGTCTCTAAACAAAAGAAAGCTAAAGTAGAAGATGCACCACTAATGCCCAAGCAGTGATCTTCAACAACACAGGGAGAATACTATATATACATTACGTGGAAGCCTCCTGCTCGTCTCCCGATCATCTACCCGTGCATCACCAGCTAACCAGTCTCTAGTCTGCTCGTGTGAGCACCCAAAGTAATAAGAGGAGACATAAAACTCTGGGTCAGACATAAAGCCTGGTATGAGCGATAAGCATCTAAACAGAATAATAACATGTATACTAAACCATACCTGAACCTGAACCTGCAACCATAGAGTTAGTACCACATACCGTACAATACTCTAAGGTGCCATACTAGATAGTGTAAGAATATGGGGGTGGGGTGTGCATGTCATAATGATAGCAAACAAATCATCCATAGCAACCATCCTCACATATCTCACTCAGTGTGTAAAGCATACAATATCTACCACTTGGGAACACTAGACAAATTGAGGTAACGACGAATCTCGACTTGTAGAAACCCTGCTGTGACCAAGCTAAACACATGGAGTCATGACCAAACATTTCAATGACCCACTTCATTGGTCGTAGACCTTGGTTCTACCGATGCCATAATGGCCCAGAATCTGCCTTCGTACCTCCTACCATAGTGGTCCAAAGCTATAGACATCGATAACCCCTTGGCACATGTCCCGCAGCAAAGCCCAACCATGAAGCGAATTCGTTGATTCCCATCTAAATCTTGAGCTCTAACTTCTCATTTGGACCTCCTTTGCATCTCGGGTTTGGTCGAATTGGAGTGGGTCTTCAGAAGAGTTGTCGCGCAGTAGCAGCCCTAGAACTCAGTTCGGTTCGGTAGTCATTACCCTCGTCGGTTCGGTTCGATAGTCATTATCCTCCTTCCTTGTCATCTTTCCATTCGGTTCGGGTGCCCCCTGGTTCGGTTCGGTACACCGAACCGATCCCATCCTTTGTCCTAGCCTCTACTTTCCCCGTTCCGACCCTATGCTCCTCATCTTCATCCCATCCGGTGCTCCAGTCCGATTCGATCTGGCCCCCATTGTTCGTCCGATCCGATCCCCTTGTCCACTCCAACTCCAAGTAAATGGCCTTCCTTCTCGCCAAGCCTCCTCCAGTGACAAGTTCCAATCCAGTTCGAATTCCCTCGGCCAGTTCACAAATTCGATCCGACCCCTACTCCGATCCGATCCGGTTCGGAACCTGCACATTTCTGCAACTTTCCAGCGAGTTTTCTACGCCATTCGACGGTGTTTTCGACCAATCTAACTATTCTAATCAATCATAAAACATACCATAGAGTCATAGCAACATGTAAGAGCAACCACAAACACCAAACAACAATTCAAATGAATCTAAATGGATCAAAAGTGGCCAAAATCCCACATTTTCCCATAACCCCCTTTAATTATGTTTAAGGATATAATTAATAAAACTTAACCAAATCACCCAAATTTTCTAACAGAGGCATAAAACATAATATTCGAATTTATCAATATTTTTCCAGATTTTATTTGTGTATAAATTCACTAATTATCACTAATTACCCTAAATTACCCGTAATTAGTGAGAAATCATGCAAATCACTCACCTTGGCCACAAAATAAAACACCAAATCTGAAATACTCTCTTTTTGGGTCGAATTCCTATGTATAGCAGCAGCTCCAACCTTGCTCTGTTGCTACTTGGCCTTGTTTTGATTTCGTTTAGGCTTAATCTTCACTAAAAATGTGTTTTGGAGTGGTTTTAGAGGATGGAAGCCATTACTAGGGTCTCAAGAAGGTTTGTGGCGGCTCAAAACTGAAATGAAAGTGATTTCCTAACCCTAATCAGTCCTCCTATACCTCTAAACCCGAAATTCCCCTCTGGGCCTAGCTGCTAATCACCCGGTTAAGCCCGATTAAGCTGTTTTTCACCATCTGAAACTTGTTTCATCCATATCTCCCAAACGGTGAGTCCGTTTGGCTAATGTGACCACTCTACGGAATTGTAAACCATCATCCGGAGCCAATGGAAGTGATTTCAGGTCAAAATTCCTTTCCAGTCAAAAGTTATGGCCAAAACAGTGCCAACTAGGGGTAAAATGGTCATTTAAAAATCGGGAAAAATCATGAACGTTGGAAATGACCCCAATAGTCGTCTCCCAAAGTTACATGACCATACGACTTCGTATGTGAAAGAAACAAATGTTCTACGGTCCTATGGTGCGTATAATACGGGTCGTTACATAAAATATATCGTCCCAATCAATATCAGTCCAATGTGTGTACATAAACAAATCGTCCGATTTGTAAATGAATATTTGTTTTCATTCTTATACTCGTTAAAAAATTATATTTTTAACGATAAAATGTTAATTTCAACACATGAATATTTTATACGTACAATAAAATTGATATTTTTATTATTCAAATATTTTATTCCATACACATGAATATTTTATTTTCCATTTCACAATACAATCACAATCAATTTCTACATTACAATACAATCAAACAAGTCGTCCATGGTCTATGGACAACGGGGAGCAGTTCATATATGCAGTTATAACATAAATAACTGTACAAGATATTATAGTGAGGAGTTCTCACCTTTGGGTTCCACTCCTCTATTCTTTATTTCTGCACGGTTCGGATTTGGATTTGTTTCCAATCAGTCCCATCGCAATCTATTTCACACGATTTTTATATTAAAAATCTCATCTTTATATTGCTGCTATGTACATAAAAACCATATATTTATTTCGCTACATATATTAAAATCATATTTTTATATTTTAGAAACCATGCTATTTTCATTTTAAAAATCCATTTTAAAACGGTGTTATTTCTTTCAAAAATTACATCTTTAAATCAAATATATTTATATAAAAATTCAGTTTTTGAAACTATTCTATTTATAAATTTAAAACAATATTGTTATATATATTTTTAAAAACCATGCTACTTATATTTTTAAAATCATGCTACTTATATTTTATAAAACCATGCTACTTATATTTTATAAAATCATGCTACTTATATTTTTAAAATTCATATCTTTAAAATTCATATCATTATATCTTTAAAATTCATATCTTTAGATTTTTAATATTCATATCTATATATTTTTAAAATTCATATCTTTATATTTTTAATGCGATGTACATAAAATCATATTTTTATTTCGCTATTTCAATTTTAAAAGCAATGCTAATATTATTTTTAAAACAATGCTAATTTTTATTTTAAAACAAAACTCATTTTTATTTTAAACAAAGTTATATATATATTAAAAAAAACAATTACTGCTTAATTAATAAAATAATTAATGAAAATAACCTTACTTCTTCATCGTAATACGCTGGAACCAAAAACCCACCGTCATTCTGCCCTCTCTCCTTGATGTGCGCCAGTGGTGAAGTTGGAGCACCATCCACTACCACTACGGTGTTCGCGGTCGCACCCCTCACCAGCGTCAGGCGGCGTGCCAAGCTTGGACTCCTCCTCCGCCGTGTAACGACTTCGAGCGCAACTCCTTTGTGTAACAAATCCGAGAAGAAATCCAAACGAGAAACGATCATACCCGGTCAACTTCGACGTCTCGCTGAGCAGAGGGGTTTCCCCGTTGGGGGCTCGAGTCACGGATGATCGAAGATGGAGAAAATTGAGGAGGATGGTTGTGAGAAACCGATCGTTCATTTCAATTTGGGGGCGGTATTTTGGAGTTGACCACGGCTAAGTGGAATAAAGGGGTTTTGACTATTTTTATTATATATATATATATATTAATATTTAATATTATTAAATTCTAAAAAAATGAGACTTTGCACGCTAACTCCAAATCAAACCCAACGATTGTCGCCCCTAGGCCAAATATCCCCATTCTGAACGCAATGTGATATGTCCCCTAAGCCAATTCGACTGTTATGATCAATTTTTGTTTAAATTAAAATATAAATCATTATATATTTAATTTAAACGCACATTTTAATTTATCAGGGCCACATACGGACTCCAAAAATTTTAGAAAAATAAACTGGCTATGTTTTGACGATATGGTCCTATTGTCGGATTTGGAGACCGTTCGAAAAACGGTCATTTTTCAGTCGATTAGATTCAAACTGAATTTACCAAACACGTTTAAACTCACCATGCTCACATATTGATTCCAAAAATTATGAAAATTGTAATCTAGAAATAATTTGACATTCCGGATCCAAAAAAAGTGGTCTCGTCGAAAACGGAGGTCGTTTGGCTATTTTTAAGGGCTATATTTCCACAGTGACTATTTTGAATCTTCAACTAGACATAACTTTTTGTTCCCGCTATGAAATCTGTATTTTTCAGATTCGTTGGAAAGATATTTTCAAACAAACTCAAAAATTTATGGTTTCACTAAAATCCGGTTTATTTTGAATTTTTTACATTTATTTGAAATTTGAAATCGAATTTTCAAACTACCGCGTCATTTTCAATTCCTTTTATAATTAAAATAGATTTTTATATTATAATTTCGATTTAAATAAATTTGTACATTCTAATTCTGTTCAAAATAAATTTTAGTCATTATTATTTAAAATAAATCATCTTAAATGCTCAAAATTCATTAAAATTGCCAAAATAAAAATTTTAAATTAGTTTCGGTTTTCCGGGTTGTTACATTCTCCCCCACTTAAAATCTTTTCGTCCTCGAAATGGAACGAAGCTGAAAGTTGTTTTACAAACCAACTCAACTTTCTTTCTGGCTTTCATTCTTTAACTTTTCAGTTTCTAAGAATTTTCTTATTCTTCAAAAATTTAGCTAACACCCTAAATTTTTGAAAAATTTCGCCATAACCTCCTTTGTACGGGGAGACATTTAAAACCTCAACTAGCCACGTAGGGCCTTCATCCATCCAAAAGAAAAAGAAAATGTCAAGTGGCTAGCCTTAGGCTCATAAATCTTTAAAAGAAAAAGAAAATGCCAAGCGGCCAGCCTTAGGCTCATAAATCTTTAAAAGAAAAAGAAAATGCCAAGCGGCCAACCTTAGGCTCATAAATCATTAAAAGAAAAAGAAAAAGAAAACTAGTAAACACGTACCTATTTGTCAGGCATACAATTTTATTCCTCTTCTTAGTTTCACTGTTATGACCTGTTCATTATATACATGTATAGATGTATGCAGTTCCAATCAATTTTCAATTCAGTTCAATATTTGGTTCGATTTGCTAAATTTACCTGTCACTTACATGTTGGTTTGAATGAAAAAGCACACAACACAATCAGCAATCAATTAGTGATTAATGTTTCAAACACATAACTTATATATATACTCAAAAATCAATTTTTGATGCTAAATCACAACAATAGGTTCTGACTATATTTTGGTTCTCACACCAGTTAATTGGTAATATATAGATATCCCACTTTCGAAACTCGAAAATAAACTATTGATGCTACGTATCATTAGTAGAATCATTCCCGGGTGACTAGAATTGTAACAAACCGTATTTTTGATAACGTGTTATAACTATAAATCAAGACAGAATTAATTTTTAAAATGAGAATCAAGGGAAACAGGTTACGCCATTGCGTTCGTCTCGAAATTCTGCTTGGAAACTAGTCCGAGTTTTCGAAAATCGGAGTCCGTATGACCAAGTTATGACCCTTCGAAGTTTTCAGAAAATTTCAAGTTCAAAACAGCTCAGAATTCGAGTTCGAATTTCGAATTCAAACCACAGAACAGACTGGGCGGGAAATTTCCCGCCCAGGACCAGGTTGACCTGGGGGTCGACCATAGAGTCGACCTGCCCAGGACCAGGTCGACCATAGTGTCGACCTGGGGGTCGACCTGGTGGCCGAGCCCACTTTTGAAGCTAGATTCACTTTGATGTTTCTGGCCTCGTTTCCGTCTACATTCGTTGACCTGACCCTATATAAACAGCCCCTAACACTAGTCTCTCTACACAAAATTGTCTCTGACCTTATGCTGCTCTAATTCTGGTTAAAAAGTTAGAGAAAGGGACTACTTCTTCTACGTCGAAACTACGTTAAGAGAATTGCTGATTTGGAGATTTCTGTTAGGACTTGGCTAAGCATATAAAGATTCAACATCGACTTTCTTTTTTCTAATTCTCGAACCACGATCTGTAAGCCCTAGTTACTTTTAGATTTAAAATGTAAATGTAATATGAATATGTTGTAAATTGAAATTGGACCTGTGTATGATGACTGTTTTACATCCATTCTTGTTCATCTTGGATCTTGACTTTTGGGTATATTACTATGACATTGATTTAGGGCTTATTCATGTTGTAAATCAAAAAGGAAACCCCCTCATATTATCATGCCTACAATGTTGAATCTGCTATTAGTCACAAGTTTATGACTATCATCTTATGTCAACCGTTACCATGACAATACTATCACCTTATGTCAACTGTTATCTTGACTAGTACCTTATTTTGCTAGATTTGGAATCTTTATGTTTGAGGCCGATATTCTATGCCAGTAATGTTATAATCATTTATCTCAAGTCATACCATGTTATGCTAGTAATCACTTTTGCCACCTTATACCCGTCCCTTTTTATGTTATTCCCTAATTAGATTTATTTGTCTCGATTCGAGTTTATGTGCGATGGGAATACGATTTGGGTAGATTAGGTAAAACATGAATTGGCTTTGAACCTGAACGTTATTATAACTTGAACCTGTATATGGACAAGAACTTGACATGAAATTTACATGAAACCTGACAAGAAAACTCGACATGAATTTTGACATGAAAACATGAACTTGGGCATGACACTTACATAAACTTGAAAATGGCCAACTCGAGGTTGGGTTGAGTTTGCAGTGTAAACCTGCCCGGAACCGCCCAGCGAATCCAGTAACTGCAAACAATAGGATCCAATGTGGGTAGTTAGTCATAACGCACGTAAAACCCGAGGTTAGACTATGTTGTGGTGTAAATCTCCCCGGAACCGCCCGACAAATCCAGTGACCACAATAATTAGTCTAATGTGAGAGGTTGGGGTGCATTAATGAATTAATGCCACATGATAGGGTTAAGTCATGAACCACTTGAATATACTTAACCAACTTGACACGATGATTTGATAGGGTTAAGTCATGAACCGCTTGAACACACTTAACCAACTTGATACATGATTTGGATAGGGTTAAGTCGTGAATTTGAATGACAACACTTAACCCATTAGAAACCCTAGTTACGCAGTCCTTTTCGGCAGTAACCCACTTAGATATATCACGATACCCTGGGACTAGGCAGGGTGGGGCACGATTACTGGGCTGATTGTAAGCGACCAGAACGACGGCTGATAGGTGCACCATTGTAGGTTCAGGCGGACTATGGTCGTGCACGTAGTCCGGAGTTGAAAAAGCAGGCATTGGGCATCCGTAGGTTTACACTGTGTGTGCTTGATTCGTGTCGGTGGTTGGCACCATAGGGCTTGATACACCCTATGGTGGACCTAGCATAGGTAACTACATTTCAGGATAGGGCCGTATGACACAGACACATGACGAGCTTGAACTTGTAGGGAGCCGATCGATTAGTAGATCATACCGTAGGACCCCGTAATGGGTCACTTCATGGTACTGGGCCAAGGGATCATTTCATGATTAATACTTGACATGGGTTAGAACACTAGTACAGTTGGTGCAGCGAACCTTGAATACGCGATGCTAGACTTGACTTATCTTATTATCGTAATTGTCATACCAGTCCTGTTATCATCCTTATGTTTAATTCCAATTTTCACATGTCATACTACCTTTACTAGTTTTTATACTGAAAGTCACTAGGGCTTACCAGTCTTATGACTGACCCTTTTCCTTTCGCCTCTTTTTCTTTCGTTTTCCCCACAGGTTCTCAGGGAGGAAACACTAGCTCTTAGCTTGGATTTAGCTTGCTTTCTGACAGCTCATGTACGTTTGGTCTTGGGCTATGCAATGGCTGCTTCTGCTATTTATGGGGAATAATTTACTTTTGTTATCTTAAGTTTATGCTTCTTTATTTGGAACTTAATGTAATGAAATAATTTGTACCTTGGATATATGGGGTTTTGACTCTTTTCTTGAAAGTAATAAAATTTTGGTTTTCAATTTCTACCGCTGCTTTATTTATGTTCTGCCTTATGATATCTCTGTGTATGTTTACCTAAATAATACTCCACCAAAACTAGTGCATTCCCTTTGTGAGTGACCCTAGCTGAGTTGGGTTGTTACAAGAATGTAATTCTATATCTATCCAGTATATTTGAGGCTTCGTATACACGTGGATCAGACGTATATGCAAAATGTTTATACACTCGATTGTCCAGATCAATTTAAAATAAATAATCAAATACGTATCATTAGATTAAATTTTCAAAACAAAATTTGTTTTCATTTTTACTTTCTAAATAACACTCTTCACACTCGTTCCAGGATACTGCTGATCTTATCAATAATGAGTCATTCTTATTGGATATTGCTAATCCAATCCCTGATGAATTCTTTCGTTTGGTTCATCTTGTTCTCGAGCTCTGTAAACCAAAGCTCTGATACCCACTAACACGACCAAAACTTCCCTGTAAAGGAAAGCCCGGATTGAGTAGAGAACACAACAAATCAGAACACAAACAGAAGAACATTTCATTGCTTATTACAACAATTTCCATCAGGGTACAAGAATATACAAAGTATGAATAAATATTACACATTTGATAAATGTCAGAGATTTACAAATTACAATGCAGCGGAAAATAATACAAAACACAACTAAAAGAGATACACGGATACGGAGCTTTCCGAATATCATCACAGCTGTAAACCAGGATCCTGTGAATATAAATCTGCAAAACCAAAACTACTAGACGCCCATGTGAAAAAAAAGGGCACCCAGAGTTTAGGTTAAAATAATAAACTCCAGGTCAGTCATGTAACTGGTGTGGGAAATAAAACAGTTGTTAAATCTTTACTTGTAAAATAAAGTAAATCAAGGGACCATGCCGTATAACATGGAACGGGTTTTCTCCCAAGAATACCAGTGCATGAAACAAACAGCACAATGCTTTTGAAAAATGAAGCTATTATAAGACTCGGGTCCCATCACACAACGCAATGCAAGCCGGAGGATAGAGTTTTACCTTATAATAGCCAAACATGCATGGTACGTTTAAAACAAATCATTTTGATATTATTATAGTGTAAAGTGTATAAAACAACTTCAAATATAAATGTATCAATCATAGACGGCATGGGTACCATATATCATGTCGACATACTAGTTCTACAATTAAAAACCCCAAGTCATGTATTGGAAGTTGGATTTCCATCCGTGAACCAAGGCAAAGGGATCATCCTATGCCAATTCGAGACTCTCTAGCCCGAGCCTTCGAAACAGCCGTAATTGCACCTTGGATCGTCAGGGCCGGTCCACATGAAGTGGATTAAAATGCCTGAACAATATGTTTTCCTGCCCTATGGGAATAAACTGGTCATATATCGACCAAACCATACATCGGCACCGCTATGACCGATATAACCAAGGCGCCTTGCTATCCATCATCTACATAAGTAAAATGTCTGGGCTTGCAAAACACAAACACCACTCCTAGCTAGAAAGAAACGCATGTCCTCCCTGATGTCCTCTCCCATTTCTGGTTCGCACCGGGGTGCGAGGCTCGTGAATTAACATTATACACAAAGCTATGCTTTTTAAAGCCGTGCTTTGATCATCAACCACAAGACTCTGCTTTTCAACAGAAGCCTTGATCATTTGCATCTCAGCATGCCATACAGGAAATTCACGCCATGCAACTGATGTCTATCAATCACACAGAATGAAATCCAATGTCAGACGCACATCCATTTACAAGTTCATTCTGGGTCTGAACGATAGCGGAGGCACGTTATTCCTCGTCCCACATGTCTAATACCGGAGAGAGGCCCTCACATATCTGGTCGATCTCCCATTACATCTGGAGATCGCCATTTGTTACCTCGTCTTAGGTGTACAGCCCAATCAAGACATCAGTAGTTGTCCAAACGATATGAAGACCTTCGGTCTTCAACCACTGTCTTCATCGTCGACTCATCACCGATTTAATTATTCAGAACGGGATAAACCCGGTCTTTTCGAATAACTCGCGTATATAATAAACAAGTGTTGTAGAAACACAACATACGCCTCATTCCAATTCTTAATATTCTTTTATTTAAATATCATATCCTTTGGGAAAGGTTCCCATTAATTTTGTCAAAGATAAATTCTTTAAATTTATTCTTTAATCTTCCTTTGTATATCAACTTAAACCAAACTAAGTTTTACCCAAACTAGTCGGGATTAACGCATCTTACCGAAGTAATCATTTGTTTAATTTCCCAATCCCAACCTATTCATCCCATGGAGCAAAACTGGTAATACTCCATATCTAACACCACGGTGTCATCGGTAAAATTAATTACCATTTCATGTTCAAATCTAATTAAAGAGTTAACTATCGCTTGGAGCAAAACTGGTGATACTCCATTCTCGATCATTTCTTGGATTTGATAATTTTAGTTATCAGATTCATATTTCAATCTAATTAAAGATTCATTAAAACTCTACTTCAGTTTTAATTTCCAAAATTCATTACTTAATGATTTTCTTCAAAGTTAAGAAATTAAGCTTATCTTTAACTGGGTTAAAAAATTATTGTCATTTAAAACACAGTTCACGATAAACCCAAAATCTCATTCCATTAACAATGGAATCTTCACGGAAAACATATCAATATGTATAATCGATATAAACTTCCATATCCAACCGATAATATAAATGGAATAACGGCAAAGCCTTTTAAATTCCATATATATTAACAGTCTTCCTCTACAGAAGCTCACTTTGATTATTACCAAATCGAATTCCATTGAATTCCAATTTAATATGTTAAATTGGAAAACTTTACTTTGGAAAATCTCCTTTAAATCTAAATAAAAGATTCATAAATTCCAAATCACATTTCACTGTAAATCGGGTTAAAGAACGAATGTCATTAAAAACACAGTTCACGATAAACTCAATTCACATTCAATTTTATTCCAATTATTAAATATAATTGGAAACTCTAACAATTTTAATTAAAAATTTATTCACTTCACATGAGGTTCAAGAACAGTGTTACTGAAGACACTAATTAATTAGATGTAAAAAAAATATTTAAAAATTAATTAATCATCTTTCTCACATTATATGTGTACAAGAAACTAATATTAATTAATCTTATATAATAAAATCACGGAATACCATAGTTATGCATGCTAAATTTTATGAGTGTAATTGATTGTTACAATATATTAGGCACTCATGCCTTAAATTTAGTCATTTACGCTAACTTTATTGAACTTTTTTAAAAGAGAACTAGTCAAATCAAGCTCTATATATTAATATTGCTAAAGCGAACGCTAAACAGCCTTGATTTAGCGGATGCAGCGGAAAAAAGCAGGGCTAGAAGTGGATCTACTGTTCATCAGCGCTAAATTAAAATAGCTTAGCGGTTGAAGAGCGCTATGGACTATAACGGGGATATTGCGAGGCTTTAGCGGGGCTTTAACTGCATAGATTTCAAATCTAGTTAATAACTAGTTCATTTTGATTCAAATATATTTTTATCTTTCCAAATATGGAATTTTGCATTCCAATTCTTTCCAAATCATTTATTATGATTTTACACAAATTATTAATATTTTTAATAATTTTGTCAAGGCCCGTACAGTCGATTTCCTTAAACGGCCATCGAACTGCACTTACAGCGACCATTTCCAAATTTGATTTGGACATAATTTCAAATCCAACCGTTAGATTTCAAATTTCTTTTATTTGATAGAAAGCTCTTTTCGATACGAACCCAACGATTCCGGTTTTAGGAGAATCCGACGGTCAATCTCCTGTAATGTCCATTCGAAGTCAATGGTCGAAATTTGTGAACTACTGCGGCACGGCGCGTTCTATTCAGGCCATTAAATATATATATATATATATATATATATATATATATATATATTACATATATTTTGTCGATTTCCATTTTGAAACGTATTTTATTAATCGTTTTAAATTCATTTTCAAAACGGTTTCAACTTCATATTCAATTTTAAATCAAAATTGGATATTCCATATCATTAATATATAAATGATAATATTTTCAAAACATTAGATTTTGAAATCATTTCCATTTCGATATTCATTATAAAAATGAATAAAATCGATATAAATATCGTTCACGTCAAATTGACGTTCATTAAATCAACACGGCTTCATATATTTCAGTATTTCCGTGTCCATCCCAAACCGAACATCAAAATCATATTTTGATCCATTACTGAATATTATTTTAAAATAACAGTTATTTTACAATATTCATTACTCGTCATTTTAAAATACTTGTTAATTTAAAATATTCGTTCTTTCCGAAATGGAATTAGACACAGTCAATTACCATATAATTTTATTTATATGGATTTCATACACACATGTGCATAACAATAATCAAACACAGTCAACCATCATCCAGAGTGCATTACACAACTGCGTGAGCGTTAGATATAGATAATTAACGCTTATAACAATATGTCAACCCATCGATTGACATACAACTAAATATTGGGATTAGTTTATGTCCAATATCATCCCAATACCCGTGTGGGGTATTCAAACAACAAACACTGATTTTATTTGTGCAGTTGGGCGATGTGTAAAAAATATCGTCCCAATCAATATCAGTCCAATGTGTGTAGTTGTTTTCATTCATATACTCATTAAAAAATTATTTTTTTAACAAAAAAATATTTATTTCAACCCATGAATATTTTATATATTTTATATGTACAATAAAAATGATATTTTTATTATTCAAATATTTTATTCCATACATATGAATATTTTATTTCCCATTTCTCAATACAATCACAATCAATTTCTACATTACAATACAATCAAACAAGTCGTCCATGGTCAGTGGACGACAGGGAGCAGTTCATATATGCAGTTATAACATAAATAACTGTACAAGAAATTATAGTGAGGAGTTCTCACCTTTGGGTTCCACTCCTCCATACTTTATTTCTGAACAGTTCAGATTTGGATTTGTTTCCAGTCAGTCCCATCGCAATCTGTTTCACACGATTTTTATATTAAAAATTTCATCTTTATATTGCTGTTATGTACATAAAAATCATATTTATATTTCACTACATATATAAAAAATCATATTTTATAAACCATGCTATTTTCATTTTAAAAATCCATTTTAGAATGGTGTTATTTCTTTCGAAAATTACATCTTTAAATCAAATATATTTATATAAAAATTCAGTTTTTAAAATTATTCTATTTGTAAATTTAAAACAATGTTGTTATATATAGTTTTTCAAAACCCATGCTACTTATATTTTTAAAATCATGCTACTTATATTTTATAAAATCATGCTACTTATATTTTTAAAATTCATATCTTCATATTTTTTAAAATTCACAACTTTATATTTTCAAAATTCATATCTTTTTATTTTTAATGCGATGTAAATAAAAAACATATTTTTATTTCGCTATTTCAATTTTAAAAACAATGCTAATTTTTATTTTAAAACAATACTCATTTTTACTTTAAATAAAGTTATATATATATTTATTTTTTTAAAACAAATTACTGCTTAATTAATAAAATAATTAATAAAAATAACCTTACTTCTTCATCGTAATAAGCTGGAACCAGAAACCCGCTGTCGTTCTTCTTTCTCTCCTTGATGTGCGCTAATGGTGAAGCCGGAGCACCATCCACTGCCACTATGGTGTTCGCAGTCGCACCCCTCACCAGCGTAAGGCGGCGCGCCAATGTGACGGCCCGTTCCGTACCAGTCGGCATTTCCTCCGAAAGTGCGCTGTATACGTGCCCGATTAACACGGAACGGTCGCCAAAGAAAGGAAAGAAGGGAATGAACTAATCAAGGAACCTGTAGAATGTCTCACAGCGCATGAAATAAAATATAATAATAACATACTTGACATAAAACAGGTGAGACAGTGCATAAGCTGATAACTAAAATCAACATCAATCATCAAAGCAGCGGAAATCCAGATATAGCTTATTACAATTTTCCAAAATTTACTGTCTCTAAACAAAAGAAAGCTAAAGTAGAAGATGCACCGCCAATGCCCAAGCAGTGATCTTCAACAACACTGGAAGAATATTATATATATATATTACGTGGAAGCCTCCTGCTCGTCTCCGGATCATCTACCCGTGCATCACCAGCTAACCTGTCTCTAGTCTGCTCGTGTGAGCACCCAGAGTAATAAGAGGAGACATAAAACTCTGGGTCAGACATAAAGCCTGGTATGAGCGATAAGCATCTAAACAAAACAATAACAGGTATACCAAACCATACCTGAACCTGGACCTGCAACCAAAGAGTTAGTACCACATACCATACAATGCTCTAAGGTGCCATAATAAATAGTGTAAGAATACGGGGGGTGGGGTGTGCATGTCACAATGATAGCAAACAAATCATCCATAGCAACCATCCTCACATCTCTCGCTCAGTGCGTAAAGCGTACGACATCTACCACTTTGGAACACTAGACAAACTGAGGTAACGACGAATCTCGACTTGTAGAAACCCTGCTATGACTAAGCTAAACATACGGAGTCATGACCAAACATCTCAATGACCCACTTCATTGGTTGTAGCCCTTGGTTCTACCTATGCCATAATGGCCCTGAATCCGTCTTCGTACCTCCTACCATAGTGGTCCAAAGCTATAGACGTCGATAACTCCTTGGCACGCGTCCCGCAGCAAAGCCCAATCATGAAGCGAACTCGTTGATTCCCATCTGGATCTTGAGCTCTAGCTTCTCATTTGGACTACCTTTGCATCTCGGGTTTTGGTCATCATTTTCATCCGGATCGGTCTCCATCATTTGGGTCGTGCATGTCCCACAGCATCAGATCGTGGCGCTGCATCAGTTCGGATCGGCTCTCATCATCCCTTACTGGATCGGATCGGAATGACCAACGCGGATCGGGTCGTAGAAACCCCATCGGATCGGATCGACCATCGCTCCAAATGCACCGGATCGGGTCGCCCTACGAGCTCCGGGTCGGATCGTGAATACCCATTGGTTCGGGTCGTGCCACCTTGCTGAGTTCGTGATGTGTTCCTTCAGGCGGATCGTGACACCCAAGCTGGAATGGTTCGTGAAAGGTAGGGGCGGATCGGGTCACCTCTTCATGAAGCAACACTGGTCGTTTCGCGAAGTCTTGATCGGATCGGATCGGCACCATCGGATCGGGGTCTTCAGCCATCGACGGATCGGGTCGCGCCATCGGATCGGATTGCCCTCACTCCCACCGATCCGGTCCGGTTCGGATGATTTCCTGCAGTTCTTCCAGCGAACAGTTTACGCCATTCGACGGCGTTTTTGACAAATCTAACATTTCTAATCAATCATAAAACACACCATAGAGTCATAGCAACATGTAATAGCAACCACAACAGCAAACAACCATTCAAATGAATCAAAATGGATCAAAAGTGGCCAAAACTCCTTATTTTCCCTTAAGCATGATTAAGTAAAACGGATCATAGGGTTAACAAAACTTAATCAAATCGAACCAAATTTCAACCAGAGGTATAAAACATTATTTAAGAATTTCTAAACATTTTTCCAGAATTTATTAGTGTATAAATTCGCTAATCTTCACTAATTACCCTTAATTACCGTAATTAGTGCAAAAACTATGCAAATCACTCACCTTGGCCACAAATAAAATTCTCAGAACTGAAACTTCTCTGATTTGGGGCGAATACTGATGTCCAACAGCAGCTCTAACCTTGCTTTGGTGCTTTTTCTTCTTAATTTGATGTTGCTAAGCCTAATCTTCAATTAGAAAGTGATTTGGGGTGTTTTAGATGTAGGAGGCCATTGTTAGAGTGTCTAAGGATGAAAGTGGCGGCTGGAAAATGTCTAAAGAAATGTTTTCTAACCCTAATCAGCACCTATATACCCCTAAACCCGAAATTCCCCTCTGGGCCTAGCTGCTAATCACCCGCTTAAGCCCAATTAAGCTGTTTTTCACCATCTGAAACTTGTTTCAGCCATATCTCCCAAACGGTGAGTCCGTTTGGCTAATGTGACCACTCTATGGAAAGAGAAATCATCATCCGGAGCCAATGGAAGTGGCTTCAAGTCAAAATTCATTTCCAGTCAAAAGTAATGGCCAAAACAGTACCAACTAGGGGTAAAATGGTCATTTAAAAATCGGGAAAAATCATGGACATGGGAAATGACCCTAATAGTCGTCTCCCAAAGTTACATGACCATACGACTTCGTATGTGACAGAAATAAATATTCTACGATCCTATGATGCGTAGAATGCGGGTCGTTACACTCTCCCCCCCCCCCCCCCTTAAGAAATTTCGTCCCCGAAATTCCTTAACCCAAAACATACAAAAGATCTCGCATGCCTAACAACCACATACAATAATCAAACATGCAAAACAAGCAAACAAGCCTATCCTACATGCGGAAAGCTAAATCGAAGTCAAAATCTTACCAGGCAAAGAGTTCTGGGTGTGACTTCCTAATGTTCTCCTCTGTCTCCCAAATACAATCATTCTCGTCCTCGCCCCACTGAACCTTGACTAGCTTCACCGCCTTCCTTCGAAGTTGCTTCATGTCGTGCTCGACAATACGGGTCGGCTTGCGGTTCCCAACCGCCTCGGGTTCTACTTCGAAGTCCTCTAACTGATCAGGTGAAATAGTCATATCTGAGTCGTGAACGAACTTCCTTAGTTGGGAAACATGAAATACGTTGTGAACTCCTGCCATTTTCTCTGGTAAGTCAATTTTATATGCCAAACTCCCGACTAGTTCAAGGACAGGGAACGGGCCAACAAATCTTGGTGCCAACCTGCCTCTCCTGCCAAATCGTATTACGCTCTTCAACGGAGAAATCCTGACAAACACCAAGTCACCAACGGAGAATTTTAGGTCTCTTCTCCTCTTATCAGCATAACTCTTCTGCCTATCTTGGGCAGCCTTCATTCGTTGTTGAATGGTCTTAATCTTATCTGAAGTTTCCCTCACCACATCTGGTCCAAGCATAAACTTCTCGCCAGTCTCTATCCAACATGATGGTGAGTTACACGGTCTTCCATACAAAGCTTCAAACGGAGCCATACCGATACTGGATTGGTAGTTATTATTATATGCAAACTCTACTAGATGCAAATGATCATCCCATGACCCACCAAAATCCAATATACATGCCCTCAAGAGATCTTCCAAAATACAATTCACCCTCTCCGTCTGACCGTCGGTCTGAGGATGATATGCAGTACTGAGATGTAACTCTGACCCTAGAGCCTCTTGTAAGCTGTTCCAAAACCCACTAGTGAACAACGGGTCTCGGTCACTCACAATGCTTTTAGGTACTCCATGAAATCTCACTACCCATTTCATATACAATTCTGCTAACTTAGCTGCCGTTCTGGTTGATTTGACTGGAATAAATCTTGCACTTTTGGTCAATCGGTCGACAATCACCCAAATGCTATCATGTCCCGATCTAGTCCTTGGTAAACCATCGATGAAATCCATCGAGACTTGCTCCCATTTCCATTCGGGAATTTCTAGTGGTTGCAATAACCCACTAGGTTTCTTTTGCTCGCCTTTAACTAGCTGGCAATTCATGCACTTGGATATAAACTTCCCAACGTCTCTTTTCATCCCTTCCCAGTAGTAAGTCTGCTTCATATCCCGATACATCTTGTTACCACCGGGGTGTATAGTCAGTTTTGAGTGATGGCATTCTCTAAGCACCTCATCTCTCAATCCATTGACATTGGGTACGACTAGTCTTCCATCCTTTCTAAGCCATCCATCTCGATCAAGCCCATACTTGTTCATCTCCTCATCGATACCCATCTCTAACTTGGAGATGATTTCCAATAGGTTAGGATCGTCCCTCTGACTAGAGCCGATCCGCTCAATCAAAGTGGGTCTGATCGTCAAATTTGCTAACATTTTTGGATCCAATTCGCACTTTGGTCTGAAATCAAACCCCGCGATATACTCCAGTTGCTTCCATTCAAGGAACATAGCCCCTAAGCTGGCATGTCTTCTACTCAATGCATCAGCCACCGCATTGCCCTTTCCTGGTGTGTATGCGATATCAAAATCATAGGAAGCTAAGAACTCTAACCATCTCTACTGACGGAGATTCAGATCTTTCTGAGAGAAGAGATATTTTAACGACTTATGATCTGTAAACAGCTCAAATCTTTCTCCCAAGAGATAGTGTCTCCACATCTTTAACGCGAACACGATCGCTGCCAATTCTAAATCATGGGTAGGGTATCTTCTCTCGTGCGGTTTCAATTGCCGACTTGCGTAAGCTACAACCCTACCGCCTTGCATCAATACAGCACCCAGTCCGGTACCACAGGCATCCGTGTATACCGTCATCTCTTCATCCCCCTTAGGAAAGACTAACACTGGTGCGCTTGTCAACTTGTCCTTTAGACTTTTGAATGCATTCTCGCACCTTTCATCCCAGACAAAAGCTTGATTCTTCTTGGTCAACTGGGTCAATGGTGCTGCTATCTTGGAGAAACCTTGGATAAACTTACGATAATATCCCGCTAACCCCAAGAAACTTCTTACATCTGTTGCATTCTTGGGCGTAGGCCAATCCTGTACCGTAGCCACCTTTGCCGGGTCCACGGCAATACCATTCTCTGATACAACATGGCCCAAGAACCTCACTTCCCTCTTCCAGAAGTGGCACTTCGAAAACTTTGCTTTCAATTGGTGTTTTCTCAACACCTCCATCACTATTCTTAAATGTCCCTTGTGTTCTTCCTCTGTCCTTGAGTAGACCAAAATATCATCAACGAACACAAGGACAAACTTATTCAACTGATCTCTGAATACCCTATTCATAAGATCCACAAAATATGCTGAGGCATTGGTCAGCCCGAATGGCATGACCAACCACTCATAAAACCCAGACGGCGTCCGAAATGCCGTTTTAGCTATACTCTCAGCTTCCACTCTAAGCTGATGAAAACCTGTCGCGAGATCCAATTGAGAAAAGACTCTCGCGCCACTCAACTGATCGAACAAATCATCTATCCACGGTAGAGGATACACACAAACGAAGGGAACCATCCGCCTTGGTAGCAAACACAACTGGTGCTCCCCATTCAGAAACACTCCTTCTGATAAATCCCTTCTTCAAAAGATCGCTGACTTGCACCTCGAGCTCTCGCTGCTCCCTTGGTGCCATACGACGAAGTGGCATCACTATAGGCCTGGCATCCTTTACCAAATCAATACGAAACTCAATCTCTCGGTGTGGTGGAAGTCCGGTCACTTCTTCGAAAACATCCGGATACTGGCCAACCACGGACAAACCTGACAACTCACTATGCGGAATGTCGAGGGAATTTAGAAAACTAGCCAATACCCCCTTACTGGTTAGACCACCAAACACTATCCTCCGCCCATCATCCGCTCTAGCTGTCACCAACAAGCCCTCACAGTCTACCACCACCCCGTATCTTTGGAGCCAATCTACTCCCAAAATAATGCCAAACCCAGTAAAGCCCAAAACAAAGCAATCACAAACAAACATGCATCCATGACTCGATAAGACCACATTACGACAGATCATGCTAAGGCTAGTCGAACCACCAATCGGGTTCGTCACTACTAAAGGTTTATCGACAATCTCGGGCTCCAATCCCAACCTATCTACCAGATCACTAGATATGAAAGATCTGGAAGCTCCGGTATCAAACAAAACTCTAACAGGAACATCATAAACAGAAAGCATACCTTGAATGATGACATTCTTTCTCTTCTCCGCCGCTGTTGGGGCATTCGACGAAGAAGGAATAGCATTAAGAGCGTAGGCTTTCACCATTTGCTTTTCCTTAGGGGGCTGTGGACACTTGTCCTTGTGATGTCCCATTTGGCCACAGTTGAAGCACTTCCTATCCGCTGGCTTGGCCCGACAATTACTAGCATAATGGCCCTTCTTACCACAGCTGAAGCACTCCACATCTTGCTTATTCTTTTTCTTCTGGCCATCCTTAGCTTGGTTCTGCTTTCTCTTATTCTGGGAACCACCCTTGCCTCCACCACTTGTTTGTGGCTTTGGCTCATCTGCGGATGCAACCTCAGTCTTCGACTTAGGGTAGAGACTTTCTGATCTTAATGCTTTCCCCACAATTGATTCAAACGTCTCATCGATGTGGTTAATAAGTTTTTCCCCCAAGTACTGATCCAAACCAGTTATGAATTTCTCATTCTTTTTCTCCGCAGTATCAATAAGAGATAACCCATATTTTGATAAAGTGTCAAATTCAGCAATATACTCTGAGACAGCCCTGCCATTCTGTTTGAGCTCCAAGAATTTCTTAAACAGCACTGACTTCTGAGCAGCTGGAATGAACTTCTCGCTAAAGCGAGCTTTAAACTGCTCCCAAGTAATCTGATCTTCGGGAGTAGCTGCCTTTATAGCATTCCACCAATTCATTGCCCGCCCTTGCAGCTGACGGGACGCTAGCTTTCTCTTCATTGCATCCTCGATACCCAAATCCTCGAAGATACGTTCGCAACTGTCCAACCAATCCTGAACAGCCGTGGCCGACTAAGGATCCGTGGAACGGCTTCCCACCAAGGCTAGTATAATCCTTATTCAGCTTGGCGAAGTCGACTCTTGGCGCCTGCACTATTGGACCACCACCATTTCCACCATTGGGAGCTTCCCTCTGCACATCTCTAAGCATCTCTCTCATGAGGTCAGTAAACATCGTCCTCATGTCAGCAACATTCCCATTATTGCCCCCTCTACCGGTACCTCTAACATATCGGCTCATCGTCAATCTGAAAAAGGAAATGATTAACGACTCCATAGTGGTGCTAGTGCAGTACGACTTCATCCTTATACTACTAATAGTATATATATATATATATATATATATAGCTTTTAAAAATCAAAATAATCACAAATACGCTCTCTCGTATACGTATATTATCTCTCCTTGATAGCTTCCCTTGGTTAACTACGCAACCTAGTGCTCTGATACCAAGTGTGACGGCCCGCTCCGTACCAGTCGGCATTTCCTCCGAAAGTGCGCTGTATACGTGCCCGATTAACACGGAACGGTCACCAAAGAAAGGAAAGAAGGGAATGAACTAATCAAGGAACCTGTAGAATGTCTCACAGCGCATGAAATAAAATATAATAATAACATACTTGACATAAAACAGGTGAGACAGTGCATAAGTTGATAACTAAAATCAACATCAATCATCAAAGCAGCGGAAATCCAGATACAGCTTATTACAATTTTCCAAAATTTACTGTCTCTAAACAAAAGAAAGCTAAAGTAGAAGATGCACCGCCAATGCCCAAGCAGTGATCTTCAACAACACAGGAAGAATATTATATATATATATATTACGTGGAAGCCTCCTGCTCGTCTCCGGATCATCTACCCGTGCATCACCAGCTAACCTGTCTCTAGTCTGCTCGTGTGAGCACCCAGAGTAATAAGAGGAGACATAAAACTCTGGGTCAGACATAAAGCCTGGTATGAGCGATAAGCATCTAAACAAAACAATAACAGGTATACCAAACCATACCTGAACCTGGACCTGCAACCAAAGAGTTAGTACCACATACCGTACAATGCTCTAAGGTGCCATAATAAATAGTGTAAGAATACGGGGGGTGGGGTGTGCATGTCACAATGATAGCAAACAAATCATCCATAGCAACCATCCTCACATCTCTCGCTCAGTGCGTAAAGCGTACGACATCTACCACTTTGGAACACTAGACAAACTGAGGTAACGACGAATCCCGACTTGTAGAAACCCTGCTATGACCAAGCTAAACATACGGAGTCATGACCAAACATCTCAATGACCCACTTCATTGGTTGTAGCCCTTGGTTCTACCTATGCCATAATGGCCCTGAATCCGTCTTCGTACCTCCTACCATAGTGGTCCAAAGCTATAGACGTCGATAACTCCTTGGCACGCGTCCCGCAGCAAAGCCCAATCATGAAGCGAACTCGTTGATTCTCATCTGGATCTTGAGCTCTAGCTTCTCATTTGGACTACCTTTGCATCTCGGGTTTTGGTCATCATCTTCATCCGGATCGGTCTCCATCATTTGGGTCGTGCATGTCCCACAGCATCAGATCGTGGCGCTGCATCAGTTCGGATCGGCTCTCATCATCCCTTACTGGATCGGATCGGAATGACCTACGCGGATCGGGTCGTAGAAACCCCATCGGATCGGATCGGCCATCGCTCCAAATGCACCGGATCGGGTCGCCCTACGAGCTCCGGGTCGGATCGTGAATACCCATTGGTTCGGGTCGTGCCACCTTGCTGAGTTCGTGATGTGTTCCTTCAGGCGGATCGTGACTCCCAAGCTGGAATGGTTCGTGAAAGGTAGGGGCGGATCGGGTCACCTCTTCATGAAGCAACACTGGTCGTTTCGCGAAGTCTTGATCGGATCGGATCGGCACCATCGGATCGGGGTCTTCAGCCATCGACGGATTGGGTCGCGCCATCGGATCGGATCGCCCTCACTCCCACCGATCCGGTCCGGTTCAGATGATTTCCTACAGTTCTTCCAGCGAGCAGTTTACGCCATTCGACGGCGTTTTTGACAAATCTAACATTTCTAATCAATCATAAAACACACCATAGAGTCATAGCAACATGTAATAGCAACCACAACAGCAAACAACCATTCAAATGAATCAAAATGGATCAAAAGTGGCCAAAACTCCTTATTTTCCCTTAAGCATGATTAAGTAAAACGGATCATAGGGTTAACAAAACTTAATCAAATCGAACCAAATTTCAACCAGAGGTATAAAACATTATTTAAGAATTTCTAAACATTTTTCCAGAATTTATTAGTGTATATATTTGCTAATCTTCACTAATTACCCTTAATTACCGTAATTAGTGCAAAAACTATGCAAATCACTCACCTTGGCCACAAATAAAATTCTCAGAACTGAAACTTCTCTGATTTGGGGCGAATACTGATGTCCAACAGCAGCTCTAACCTTGCTTTGGTGCTTTTTCTTCTTAATTTGATGTTGCTAAGCCTAATCTTCAATTAGAAAGTGATTTGGGGTGTTTTAGATGTAGGAGGCCATTGTTAGAGTGTCTAAGGATGAAAGTGGCGGCTGGAAAATGTCTAAAGAAATGTTTTCTAACCCTAATCAGCCCCTATATACCCCTAAACCCGAAATTCCCCTCTGGGCCTAGCTGCTAATCACCCGCTTAAGCCCAATTAAGTTGTTTTTCACCATCTGAAACTTGTTTCAGCCATATCTCCCAAACGGTGAGTCCGTTTGGCTAATGTGACCACTCTACGGAAAGAGAAATCATCATCCGGAGCCAATGGAAGTGGTTTCAAGTCAAAATTCATTTCCAGTCCAAAGTTATGGCCAAAACAGTACCAACTAGGGGTAAAATGGTCATTTAAAAATCGGAAAAAATCATGGACATGGGAAATGACCCTAATAGTCGTCTCCCAAAGTTACATGACCATACGACTTCGTATGTGACAGAAATAAATATTCTACGATCCTATGATGCGTAGAATGCGGGTCGTTACAGCCAAGCTTGGACTCCTCCTCCGCCGTGTAATCGACTTCGAGCGCAACTCCTTTGAGCAGCAAATCCAAGCAGAAATCCAAACGAGAAACGATCATACCCGGTCAACTTCGACGTCTCGCTGAGCTGAGGGGTTTCTCCGTTGGGGGCTCGAGTCACGGATGATCGGAGATGGAGAAAATTGAGGAGGGTGGTTATAAGAAACCGATCATTCATTTCAATTTGGGGGTGGTATTTTGGAGCTGACCACGGCTGAGAGGAATGAAGGGATTTTGACCGTTTTGTTTTATGTACATATTAATATTTAATATTACTAAATTCTGAAAAATGAGATTTTGCACGCTAGCTCCAAATCAAACCCAACGACTTTCGCCCCATGCCAAATATCCCCATTTTGAATGAAATGGGATATGTCCTGTAAGCCAATTCGACTGTTACGATCAATTTTCGTTTAAATTGAAACATAAATCATTATATATTCAATTTAAACGCACATTTTAATTTACCAGGGCCACATACAAACTCCAGAAATTCCAAAAAAAAATAATCTGGCTATGTTTTGACGATACGGTCTTAACAAAACTAATTTCGTCGAATTTGGAGACCATTTGAAAAACGGGCATTTTTCAATCGATTAAATTCAAACTGAATTTACCAAACACGTTTAAACTCACCACGCTCACATATTGATTCCAAAAATTATGAAAATTGTAATCTAGCAATAATTTGACATTACGGATCCAACAAAAGTGGTCTCGTCGAAAACGGAGGTCGTTTGCAAAATCGCTGTTATCAAGGGCTATATTTCCATAGTGACTGTTCTGAATCTTCAACTGCACATAACTTTTTATTCCCACTATGAAATTTGAATTTTTCAGATTCATTGGAAAGGTATTTTCAAACAGACTCAAATTTTTCTGGTTTCACTAAAATCCGGTTTATTTTGAATCATGTACATTCATTTGAAATTTGAAATCGGATTTTCAAACTACCGAGCCATTTTCAATTCCTTTGATAATTAAAATAAATTTTTATATTCTAGTTTCGATTTAAATAAATTTATACGTTCTAATTTTATTCAAAATAAATTTCTAGTCATTAATATATAAAATAAATCATTTTAAATACTCAAAATTCATTAAAATTGCCAAAATAAAATTTTTAAATTGGTTCTGATTTTCCGGGTTGTTACACTAGCAAATGTCTCAGGATTCGGACGCTGGCGAACCCTTGGACCTTGAAGGGCCGGTCCACAAATACTTTAGTGGATTGGCAATTCCTGAATACACGCTTCCTGTTCCTATTGAACCATAAATTGGTCACTATCGACCAATATAACTGACGGCTCGTAATCCATCATCCACATAAGTAAAATGTCACGGCTTGCAAAACCTTGATACCACTTCTAGCTACAAAGAAACGTGTGCACTCCTTGAGTCCCCTTGTCCCATTTCTGACTCTTATCGGGGTGTTAGGCTCGCAAAGTAACGCTATACACAAAGCTACGCCTAAACAGGCCGTGCTTTGATCATCAACAACAAGACTCTGCTTTTCAACAAAAGCCTCGATCATTTGCATCTTGGCTTGCCACATTGACAATTCACGCCATGCAATCAATAACTATCAATATATAACCTCTGAGCTCATGCGTCTCAGAGAAGGGTGTTAAGAAATAGAATAAATTCTTCGCCACCAAACAGATATATATTAAATAGGAATCAATTCACATAGAATGAAATACAACGTCATACACACATCCATTTACAAGTTCGTCCTGGGTCTAAATGAAACCGGAGACACCTTATTCCTCGTCCCGTATGTCCAATACGGAAGAGATGTGCTCGCTTATCCGGACAATCAACAAGTACTTCCGGACAACTACCACTTTAACCCTTTACTGGGAGCTACACAATGTCGGGCATCAATAGTCATCCATTCGATGTGAAGATCACCGGGCTTCAATCACCATCTTCAAAATCTTCGATTTAAATCGTCGTATAATTATTTGAAATGAGATTGAACTCGATCTATTCAAATATATATATAATTTAAACCATTTCATATCGTTAATAACGATTTATCGCTATTTTTATTTATATAAAAATAGCTCAATTAAATTTAACGACGCTTCGTTCAATAGGCGGTCCTAGCGCTATTTTTATCAGAATATGATTTATACATATCTCGAAATCTAACCGTTGGATTTTAACAAAATTTGTATCATTGGAAAGATCTCCCCAAAGCGGTCCTAACAGTTCTAGTTTTGGGAAAATCCGACGGTCGGATCTTTCGGTATAATCGTTTAAAGTTACGATTCCGAAATGCGAACTACCGCGTGTGTTTCGTTTAATTTTAATTTATATTTATATATATAAAACTATATATAAATATAAACCATTCGACGATTCCACTAACATGTTTAACACGCCAAATAAAAGAATGTTTTATTGGCATATCTGTAATAACCCGAAAAATCCGAACCAATTTTTTTTTTTTTTTTTGGCAATTTTAGCGAATTTTGAATATTTAAAATGAATTATTTTAAATAATGATGACGAGAAATTTTATTTGAATAGAAGTCGAATGTATATTTTTATTTGAATTGTCTTTAGAATATAAATAATTATTTATAATTATAAAAGGAATTTAAAATGGCGTGGTAGTTCGAAAATTCGATTTCAAATTTCAAATGAATGTACAAGATTCAAAATAAACCGGATTTTAGCGAAACTAAAAATATTAGAATCTATTTGAAAATATCTTTCCAACGAATAAGAAAAATTGAAATTTCATAGTAGGGATAAAAAGTTACGCTCAGTTGAAAATTCAGAATAGTCGCTATGGAATTTTGGCCCTTAAAATTTGAAATTTTGCAAACGATCTCTGTTTTCGACGAAACCACTTTTGTTGGATCTGGGATGTCAGGTTATTGCTAGATTCCAAAATTCATAATTTTCTGAATCAATATGTGAGCGTGGCAAAGTGAAACGTGTTTTGATAGTTATAGTCAATTTGGATCGACCAGAAAATGGCCATTTTTCAAATGATCTCAGAATTTGACAAAATTAGTTTTGTTAGGACCGTACCGTCAATACAAAGCTAAAAAATATTTTTTGGGAATTTTTAGACTCCGTATGTGGCCTCGGTAAATTGAAATGTGCGTTGAAATTCAATATATAGATTTATATTTTGATTTTGAAGAAAACTGATTGAAACAGTCGAATTAGTTTGCGATGCCTATCCCATTGTGTTTGGAACGGGGGTATTTAGCTAGGGGCGACGGTCAGTGGGTTCGATTTGGAGGTTGAATAAAAAGTCAACCATCAAGGAAATTAAATAATATTATATATTTGGATATATATTATCTCCCTCTCTTCACCCAGCAAAACAAACGAGATAAAAAAAAGAAACACGAACGACGGAAATGGACCCCTCCCATCGATGCCCACCGTCTAGTCCAGTAGTGGCCGCCGCTGCCCGTGGCGGAGCTCCTCCGGCCTCCCCTCCGCGCCTCCTTCTTCCCCCCTCTCGATTTGAACAACCCAATGCCCTAAACCCCCATTCCGAATCAAAAACAGCCACCACCCAACGCAACAAAACCCATAGCCGCCATCCCCGAGCCGGCGCCATCACCTGCCACACCCGCGACTCCCCCTGCCGCCTGCTTCTCCACAACGGCCATCCCCACCTCCCAAAAACCTAGTAAGCTTCTCCTTTTTATTTATTTGTAAATCAGTTTTAATTTATAGAAAAACATTTTATAAAGATTTGATTTCTATAAAGTAAAGTAGCGATCTTCAACATCATAAAGTTGTGATTTTAAGCATCACAAAGTTGTGATTTTTAACATCACAAAGTTGTGATTTTTAACATGATAAAGCTTTGATTTTTATTTAGGCAAAGTTATGATTTCTATTTATATAAAAATATAATTTTTATATATAAGTAGCATATAAAAAATATGATTTTTATATTATAGAGATAATAAAAATATGATTTTTATATTATAAAGATAATAAAAATATGATTTTTATATTATAGGAATAATAAAAATATGATTTTTATATTAAATAGATAATAAAAATATGATCTTTATATATGTAGCGATAGGATAAAAATACGATTTTTATATATGAGGTGACAATATGAAAATGTGATTTTTATCATATATGTAGCAAAGTAAAAATATATGAAGTAGAAAGAATAAAAATATGATTTTTTATTTATTGGAATGAAGCAATAAAAATATAATTTTTACTATGAACAGCGTGGTAAGGACTGCATTGGAATTTCCAACAAATCCAAACAGTTCAGGAGTAGAACGGCGGAGTGGAAACCTAAGGTGAGAACTCCTCACTTTTATTTTATTTTCTAGTTAAAATATATACTAGGATGCAGACGGTGCTTAGTAGCACCCGACACCCGTCGTCCACATACCATGGATGACTTGTCTGTCTGATTGATGTGTTGTGAAAATTGATTGTGTGATGTGGAATGAATAAATATTTTATAGTTAAAAATATAATTTTTAACATGTATATAAAATAAATATTCATAAACAAATCGGACGATTTGTTTATGTACACCCATTTGACTGATATTGATTGGGACGATAAATTTTACACATCGCCCAACTGCACAAATAAAAATCTGTGTTTGTTGATTTGAAGCCCCACACGGGTGTTGGGATGATATTTGGCGTACACTAATCCCAACTATTTAGCTGTATGTCGATCGATTGGTTGACAGACTGTGTAAGCGTTAATTATTTATATTTAATGTTTATGCAGTTGTGTGGTGCACTCTGAATGATGGTTGATTATTTATCGTTGCTATTATATACATGTATGTGTTGTAGGGAATCCATATAATTAACATTATATGGTAATTGATTAGGCCTTATTCCAATTTGGAAAATAAAGAATATTATAAAATGAAAATTCATGTGTTGAATAAAAGAATGTTCATGTGTTGAATGAAAGAAAATTCATGTGTTGAATAAAATATATATTCATGTGTTGAATAAAAGAAAATTCATGTGTTGAAAAAAATATTCATTTGTTGAATAGAATAACGAAGTTATTGAAATATATAAAACCGTGTTGATTAGATATGCGTCATTTTGACGTGAATGATATCTATATCGATTTTATTCATTTTTATATTGAATATCGAAAAGGAATTGATTTCAAAATATAATGTTTTGAAAATATTATCATTTATATATCGATGATGTGGAATATTCAATTTCGATTTAAAATTGAATATGAAGTTGAAATCATTTTGAAAACGAATTTAAAACAATTTATAAAATACGTTATAAAAGGAAATCGACAATATATATATATATACATATATATATATATATATATATATATATATATATATATATATATATATATGCCTGAGTAGAATGCGCTGCGCTGCGGCAGTTCGCGAATTTCAACCATTGGCTTCGAACGGACATTACGGGAGATCCGACCGTCGGATTCTCCTAAAACCGAAACCGTTGGGTTCGTATCGAAAAGAGCTTTCTAACAAATACAAGAAATTAGATATCTAACGGTTGGATTTGAAATTATGTCCAAATCAAATTTGGAAAAGGTCATTGTAAGCGCAGTTCGATGGTCGTTGATGGAAATCGAGTGTACGGGCCTTGATAACATTATTAAAAATATCAATAATTAGTTTAAAATCATAAGAAATATTTGGAAAGAATTGGGATCAAAAACTCCATATTTGAAAAGATAAAAATAGATTTTTATCAAAATGAACTAGTTTTGAACTTGAGTTATAATATTTTTGAAATAAATAAATTGGATTTAAAATGGTTTTAAAAATAACCAGAATTTCCAATATATAAATTGGAAATGGATTTGCATCGAAATTTTCTTCGGGATATTTCGATGTTGGATTACGTGATTATACAGATATTGTTATGGAAATATGAAAGATATATTTATATCATTATTTCCAATACAATATTTGTTAGTTATAGTATTTGTTATTGAATATAACCCGAAATATTTTCTATTCAGAGCCTTGTATTTAATATCAAATGTGATTTGGGTTTGTCGTGAATGGTGTCTTCATTAACACTGTTCTTAAACCCAGTTGAGAAAAGATTAAATCTTTCTATTTAGATTTAATGAAGTGTACCAATTAAATAATATTGAATTGGAATTGATTTTTGGGTTTATCGTGAACGGTGATTTAAATAACACTTGTTCTTTAACCTGATAATCAATGGAATGTGAATTGGGTTTATTGTGAACTGTGTTTTAACCACACTCGTTCTTTAACCCGATTTACAGTGAAATGTGATTTGGAATTTATAAATCTTTTGTTATGATTTAAAGGAGATTTTCCAAAGTAAAGTTTTCCAATTTAATAAAATAAATTGGAATGTAATGGAATTCGATTTGGTAATAATCGAAGTGAATTTCTGTTGATGAGGACTGCTAATATATATGGAATTTAAAAGGCTTTGCCGTTATTCCAAATATATTATTAGTCAGATATGGAAGTTATATCGATTATATATATCGACTTGTTTTCCGTGAAGATTCCATTATTAATGGAATGTGATTTTCGGTTTATAGTGAACCGTGTTTTAAATGACATTTGTTCTTTAACCCAGTTAACGACTGGATATGATTTCCTAGGTTAAACAATCATTAATATTTATTTTTGGGAAGATTAAAACCAAGTGGATTTTTTATGAATCTTTAATTAGATTGAAATGATCGAGAATGGAGTATCACCAGTTTTGCTCCAGGCAATAGTTAAATCTTTAATTTGATTTGAACGTGAAATGGTAATTGAATTTACCGAGAACACCATGGTGTTAGATATGAAGTGTTACCAGTTTTACTTCATGGGATGAATAGGTTGGGTTGGGAAATTTCACAAGTGATTACTTCGGTAAGGTTCACTAATCCCGACTAGTTTGGATAAACCATAATTTGGTTTGAATTGATATCCAAAGGGAGATTAAAGAATAAATTTAAAAAAAATTATCTTTGATAAAATTAATGGGAACCTTTGTGACGACCCCAAACCCTGCACGACGGTGTCAAGGGTAATCTTTGGAATATAACACAAAAACAGATAATAGTATAACAGAAATAAATAAATACACCAGATAATGTACAAATAATACACTGGATAAAAGTAATCATCAGAGTTACACAGTATACAGGATCTTACTTAGTACAACCTTTCCCTACAGATGTGAATATTTGAATAAAAGAGCATTCTGAATTGGAATGATGCGTATGTTGCGTTTGTATAACACTTGTTTATTATATACGCGAGTTATTCAGAAAGACCGGGTTTATCCCATTCTTAATAACTGATTCGACGAGGTGTCGAGGATGAAGACGGTGTTCGATCGGAGGTCTTCGCATCGTTTGGATAATTACTGATTGTAACAACCTGGAAAATCTGAACCAGTTTGGAAATTTTAAATTGGCTATTTTGCATGGATTTTAAATATTTAAAGTAATTATTTTAAATAATAGCGACGAAAAGTGTGTTTGAATCGATGTTTTAAAATAAATATAATTAATTCTAATTATAAGCAAGGCCTGAAATAGCACGGTAGTTTCAAAAATTGAATTCAAACTTCGACTGACTGTACCGGGTACAAATTAAAACGGATTTTAGTGAAACCAAAAATATTTAAATCTGTTAGTGAATATCTTTCTAACGAATCTAAAAAATCGAAGTTTCATAGCGGCAGTCAAAAGTTATGGCCAAACGAATTTTCAGAAAGGTCGCTATAGAGTTTTTATAGCCCGTGGAAATGGCCATTTTGCAAACAACCTCAGAAATCTACGAAACCACTTTTGTTGGATCCGGGATGTCAAATTATTGCTAGGTTTCAAATTGCATAATTTTTGAAGCTAGTATGTGAGCGTTGCAAAGGAAAATGTGTTTGGTCGATTTTTATTAAATTGGATCAACCAGAAAAGGGCCATTTTTCAAACGGTCTCGGAATTCGACGAAACTAGTTTTGTTGGGACCGTATCGTCAAAACATAGCTAGATTTATTTTTCGGGAATTTTTAGAATCAGTATGCGGCCCCGGCAAATTGAAATGTTCGTTCAAATTAAATATTGAATGTTTTATATTTTAATTTGAAGGAAAACTGACTGAAACATTCGAATGGGCCTTCGTAACATATCCCCTTGGGTTCGGAATGGGGGTATTTAGCTAGGGACGATAGTCGTTGGATCTGGATTGGGGTTCGTGTGTGAAAGAGGGTATTTTCGAAATTTAAAAATATATAAATACATAAATAAAATCTCATTGGTCAGTCAAACCCTCTCTCTCCCCCGACTGAAAGTCGCGCACGGCGGAAAAGGCTCCCTGCCTTCTCTCTTCATTTTCTCCCTCTACAAGCAAAATCAATCCTTCCTCCGGTTGAAGATTTTGAAAAGCTCGAGGCGAGCTTCACATCCATATAGGGATTGGATTTTATCGTTGGGTATTCATCGAGTTACAGGTCGCCGAAGTCAGAGACTTCAAGCTGCGGCCGTACCCTCCTCCGACCGTCGAACGGACCAACTCCCGCCGGTGCAGGTGCGCCACTCCTCCCCCTTCGACACTGCACAGCCCGATCCTATTCAAGCTTCACGGATTTCGAGTAAAAATCGAAACCTAGTTTCGAACCTTTCAGCTGAGGTACGACTTAGTTAATTTCAAACTGATTTTAACACTCTAAAGCGTTGCAAACTTCTAAAAATCGTATCTTTTTCATTTGTGATCGAAATCCAGTGAAACAAGAGATACCGGGACCGTGAGGACGCCTTCTACATTTTAGAAGCGACCGCATATTTTTCTGAGCCTTCTACAATTTTTGGTGGAGTGGAACCCAATGTGAGATTTCTGAATTATAAACGATATGGAAATGACGATGTATAAATTATATATTCGAAGTATGACTTATATAAGCGTTGTACACCACATGTATAAGCGTTGAATAAGTTGTATGTTCGATGTATAAGTTATATATGCATTGTAAAAATTATATATACACGCCCCTCGTCTACAAACCATAGACGATATTTATTGGTTGTGATTGGTGTGAAAATTGGTTGATAGCAAATGGTTGATTTGAATTGTTTGTGGTTGAAATTGATTGATTGTGGTTGGAAAATACCCGTTTATGGTTGAGAATTATTTGGTTGAAACCACATTGGATTAGTTTGTGGAAAAGAAAATAAACATGCCGCCAGCGTGCGAACGTGCGAACTAGATGCATGAAATCCCCATTGTCAAAAGCTGCGAGGCTTTAAGGTAGAGCAAGGAGCCGTACTAGGGACGGCCCCGGTTTTAACTACCCTGCCGTTATGCTGCCGATATTTTCTGAAATATTTCTATGTTTGATTTCAAATTCATGTGTTGAATGTTGAAATAAAATTCATGTGTTGAATGTTGAAATAAAATTCATGTGTTAAATGTTGAAATGAAGTTCATGTGTTGAATGGAGTTCGTATATTGAATAAATTCTTTGAAAAATAAAAGTAACATTTTTATCACATATATAGATTATATAAAATACTAGTGTTTTAAATAAATCGTTTAAGCAACAAAATTAACCCGTTTACCTTATATATAAACTATATAAAATAATCGTGTTTAGAAATAAATTGTTTTACGTGAAAAATCACATTTTTACCTTATATATTGTAACAACCCGGAAACGCGAGCCAATTTAAAAATTTTATTTTGGCAATTTTAGTGAATTTTCAATATTTAAAAATGAATTATTTTAAAAAATATCGACGAGAAATTAATTTGAATGGAATTAGAACGTATATATTTATATACGTCGTCGTTAGAATATAAATAATTATATATAATTATAAAAGGAATTGAAAATGGCGCGGTAGTTCGATAATTCGATTTCAAACTTCAATTGAACATACCGGGTGCAAAATAAACCGGATTTTAGTGAAACCAAAAATAATAGGATCTCATTGGGAATATCTTTCCAACGAATCCGAAAAATCAAAATTTCTTAGCGGGAATCAAAAGTTATGCCCAGTTGAATTTTCAGAATAGTCGCTATGGAATTTCTGGTCCTTAAAAATGGAGATTTTGCAAACGACCTCGGATTTTGACGAAACCACTTTTGTTGGATCCGTGATGTTAAGTTATTGCTAGATTCCAATTTTCATAATTTTTCGAATCAATTTAGAGATTCGACCGTAAAGAGCTTTCTAACGAATATTAGAAATTTGAAATCTAACGGTTGGATTTGGAGATACGTCCAAATCAAATTTGTAAAAGGTCGCTGTATGTGCAGTTCGATGGCCGTTGTTGGAAATCGACTGTACGAGCCTCGATAAAATTATCAAAAATAGTAATAATTTGTGTAAAATCATAAGAAATGATTTGGGAAAAATTAGGATGAAAAACTCCATATTTGAAAAGATAAAAATAGATTATATCGAAATGAACTAGGTTTGAACTAGAATTAAAACCCAGTTATTTTTAAATAAATAAATTGGATTTGAAAAGGGGTTTTAAATAACCAGAATTTCTAATACAGTTAATTGGAATTGAATTAGAATTGATTTGTGGGTTTATCGTGAACAGTGTTTTAAATAACACTTGTTCTTTAACCCGATAATAAATAGAATGTGATTTGGGTTTATCGTGAACTGTGTTTTAAATGACATTAGTTCTTTGACCTAGGAAAAGGAGTTTTAATGAATATGTAATTAGATTGAAATGTGAATTGATAATTTAAATTATGAAATTTGGGAAGTGAGCGAGAATGGAGTATCATCAGTTTTGCTCCAAAGCGATAGTTAAATCTTTAATTAGATTTGAACGTGAAATGGTAAGTAATCTTAACGATAACACCGTGGTGTTAGATATGGAGTATTACCAGTTTTGCTTCATGGGATGAATAGGTTGGGATTGAGAAATAAAATAAATAATTACTTCGGTGTGGTTTGCTAATCCCGACTAGTTTGGCAAACCATAATATAGTTTGAAATGACATCCAAAGGAAGATTAAAGAATAAATTAGAAGAATTTATCTTTGATAAAATTAATGCGAACCTTTCCCTAAGAATATGAAGTTTAAAAACTAGCTGTAGGTTAGCTAAGAAGAATGGTTTCCTGGGTATTGATCTGATGTTGGTTTCGGCCTTCGGGGTTAATATTTGGGAAATTGTTCTCTTGCTAATTTACGGTTAGTGACTAATGAATTGGAATGAGGCGTATGTTGTGTTTGTGTAACATTTGTTTATAATTGTAACGACCCGTATTCTACACATCTTAGGATTGTAGAATATTTATTTCTTTCCCGTATGAAGTTGTATGGTCATGTAACTTTGGGAAACATCCGTTAGAGTCATTTCCCATGTCCATGATTTTTGTCGATTTTTGAATGACCATTTTGCCCCTAGTCGATACTGTTTTGGCCATAACTTTTGATTGGAAAGGAATTTTGACCTGAAACCACTTCCATTTGATTCGTTTGATGGTTTCTCTTTCCGTAGAGTGGTCATAATAGTCAAACGGACTTACCGTTTGGGAGATATGGCTGAAACAAGGTTTGGAGGGTGAAAAACTGCTTAACCGGGCCAAATCGGGTGATTAGTGAGTAGGCCCATAACCCATTTCGGGATTAGGGTTATGGGAGGGCTGAAATGAGATGGAGAATCATTCCATTTCAGTTTTCTAGCCTCCACTTATCACCAAGGATCCCTAAAAATGGCCTCCAACCTCTAAATCACCTCCAAATCATCTTTTGGTCAAGGATTTGGCTTAGCAACCCCTAATCAAGGAAGATCTTCACCAAAGCAACTAAGGAGCTGCTGTTTGGCGTGGAGATTCACATCAAATCAGAGATTTATTTCAGATCTTAGTATATTTTGTGGCTAAGGTGAGTGATTTGCATAGTTTTGCCCTAATTATGGCTAATTAGGGTTGATTTGTGTTAATTAGCGAATTTAAACATGATAAAATTCTGGAAAAATGTTTATAAAATTCGGAATGATGTTTTAGACCTCTGTTAGAAATTTGGTTCCATTTGGTTAAGTTTTGCTAATCATATCATTAGTTTCACCTAAACATGCTTAAAGGGAAAATATGGGATTTTGGGTATGTTTGATCCATTTCTACTCATCATATTGATGTTTTGATGGTTGTGGTTGATTATGTATGTTGCTATGACTGTATGAAATGCTTTGTGACTGATTAGAATAGTTGGAATGGTTGAAAACGCCGTCGAGAGGCGTAAACAACTCGCTGGAACAGCTGCAGGAAGTATGCAGGGATCGGATCGGATCGCATGCCATGTCCACGATCCGCACTCGCGCTTCGCACCCCGATCTGAACCAGATGATCACAATCCGATATGAGGAGTTGTTATGCGATCCGCCTCGTCCTTCCACGAACCGACCAGCCTCACGAACTGATGAGAAGTCACGACCCGATCCGTGTAGCACGATCCGACTCGTTGGAACGCGATCCGTAGGGAGTTCACGATCCGACCCGAAGGGGGAGACCCGGTTCGATGGAGACTGGGTTCACGAGACCATGGAGGAGGGCGATCCGATCACCTGGAGGATCACGACCCGATCCGATGCAGGAGGCGCGACCCGATCCGAATGCCTAAGGCCGATCCGATCCGATGAAGAATGTGAAGGCTGATCCTATCCGATCCGATGGTGATGACCAATAACCTGAGATGCAAAGGTAGTCCATATGGGAGTTAGAGCTCAGGATCCCGGAATCAGTTGGGAACCAATGAGTTCACTTCATGGTTGGACTTTGCTGCGGGACGTGTGCTAAGAAGTTGTCGACGTTCATAACTTCGATTCACCACTAAGAATGATGGGCTACTTATCAGTGCAGTAGGGTCATTATGACCTGAGGGGCAAAGTGATGGTAGCAAGACTACGTTATCAGTGCAGTAGGGTCATTATGACCTGAGGGGCAAGGTGATGCGTAGTAAGACTATGAGCCAGCGCAGATGGGGTGAATAACTCCATGGGGCAAGTGGACATAGTAAGGATTAGTAAGGCTATGAGCCAGTGCAGTGGGGTTCTTGTGACTCCATGGGGCAGAGTGGACATAGCAAATGATTAGTGGCTACGTTATCAGTGCAATGAAGCCATTTATGACTTCATGGGGCCAAGTGATCGTAGCAAGGTATGTTGGGTGATCGAAGTGGTGAATATCGTATGCTTTACGCACTGAGTGAGAGATGTGAGGATGGATGCTATGCTTGATTGTTTGCTATCATTATGACATGCACACCTCCCCCACCTCCGTATCTTTATATTGATTGATATGATACCTTAGAGTGTTGTACAGTATGTAGTGCTAACTCTTTGGTTGCAGGTCCAGGTTCAGATATGTTTTAGTCTACCTGTTATTGTTCACTTTAGATGCTTATCGCTCATACCAGGCTTTATGTCTGACCCAGAGTTTTATGTCTCCTCTTATTACTCTGGGTGCTCACACGAGCAGACTAGAGACAGGTTAGCTGGTGATGCGCGAGTAGCTGATTCGGAGGCGGGCAGGAGGCTTCCACGTATGATATATATATATATATATACACATTCTCCCTGTGTCGTTGGTGGTCGCTACTTGGGCATTAGTAGCGTACCTCATTTATCTTGCTTTTGCTTTGAGACAGTTTGAAAGTTGTAATAAGCTGTATTTTTGGATTTCCGCTGCTATGATGTTTAGTTCTGATTTTCAGCTTATGCACTGTCTCTTCTGTTTTATGTCAAGTATGTTATTATTATATTTTGTCCTATGCGCTGTGAGACATTCTACAGGTTCTTTGTATGTTCATTTCCTTCTTCCTTTTTCCTTCTCACGACCCGTTCCGTGCTAACTGGACATGTGTACAGCGCACTTTTGGAGTAAATGTCGGTTGGTGCGGGGCGGGCCGTCACAATAATATACGCGGGTTGTTCGGAAAGACCGGGTTTATACCCATTCTGAATAACCGATTCGACGATATGTCGAAGATGAAGACGGTGGTTGAAGACCGAAAGTCTTCACATCGTTTGGGTGATTACTGATGATCTTGATTGGGCTGTACACCCAAAACGAGGGAATCAGTTTGTGATCATCCAGACGTACTTGGAGATCGATGGATATGCGAGGAAAGTGCCTCCTGTTTCGTTCAGACCCAGAACGAACTTGTAAATGGACTGTGTGTCTGACATTGGATTTAATCTGTGTTGATTGATCTCTATTAAATATACATCTGTTTGGCGGCGGAGAATTTATTCTCTTGCTTAACGCCCTTCTCTGAAACGTACGAGCTCAGAGGTTGTATATCGATAGATATCAGTCGCATAGCATGAATTGCCTGTGTGGCACGCCTATGTGGCAATTGATCAAGGCTTCTGTTGAAAAGCAAAGTCTTGTGGTTGATGATCAAAGCACGGCCTTTGTGGCGCAGCTTTGTGTATAACGTGAATTCGCGAGCCTCGCACCTCGGTATGAGTTAAAAACGGGATAAGGACTGCAGGGAGAGCACGACGTTTCTTTCTAGCTTTGGTGGTGTTAGTGACTAACCAGCCCTGACATTTATATACTTTTCACCTATGTGGTTGTGGAATGAGGCGCCTCAATTTTAGGTCTGTAAGGACCGGGAAACGTGTGTTTAGGAATTGCCAATCCTCAAACGTAAGAGAGGACCGGCCCTGAAGATCCAAGGGTTGCCCAGAGTGTGTAGTCCTGGGACGTTTGCTAGAGTGTCTCGAATCGGAGAGGAGCTTGCCCCTTGCCTCGATTCATGACGGAAAATCCAATTTCCAATACGTGTATTTCAGTTTTATTTGTAGGGCCTAGTATGGCGACATAGTGGGATGGGGCACTTATGCCTTCTATGATTGATATTTATGATTGAAATTGTTTTGACATTATACACTTACAATAGTATCAAATGATTTGTTTTAAACGTACCAAGCATGTTTGGTTGTTATAAGGTAAAATCCCTATCCTCCGGCTTGCGTTGCATTGTGTGATGGGACCTGGGTCTTATAACAGCTTCATTTTTCTTTACTTAGCATTGCGCTATTTGTTTTATGCACTGGTATTCTTGGGAGGAAACCCGTTCCGTGTCATACGGCGTGGTCCCTAGATTTACCTTATTTTTAAAGTAAAGCTTTAAATAACTGTTTTAGTTCTCACACTAGTCACATGACTGATCTGGAGTTTATTGTTTTAACCTAAACTCTGGGTGCCCTTATTTTCGACACGGGCAGCTAGTAGTTTTGGTTTTGCAAATTTATATTCACAGGATCCTGGCTTACAGCTGGGATGATATCCGGAAAGCTCTGTATCCGTATATCTCTTTCTAGTTGGGTTTTGTATTATTTCCGCTGCGATGTATTTTAATGTAATTTATTATAATCTCTGATATTTATCGAATGTAATTCATTCATTTATATTCTGTATATTGTATTCTGATGGAATTGTTGTAATAAACAATGAAATGTTCTTCTGTTTGCGTTCTATTTTTTCGTGTTCTCAAGGTAATCCGGGCTTTCCTTACTGGGGAAGTTACAGGATATCACAGTTGGTATCAGAGCTTTGGTATACAGAGCTCGAGGACAAGACACATTAGAATCGAACGAAAGAATTCATCAGATATTGGATTAGTAATATCCAATTAGAATGACTCGTTAGAGATGGGATCAGTAGTATCCTAGAACGAGTGTGAAGAGTATGTTTTTCAAATGAAAACAGTTTTGTTTTGAAAATTTAAATCGTTTTAAACGTATTTGCATATTTATTTATTTTGAATTCGGGCAATCCAATATATAAAGGTTTTGCATATACGCGTCATGAACGTATATTTGAAGTTTTAATATACTGGATAGATATAGAATCACACTCTAGTCGCTCAGAGATGATTTTGATGATGGAGCTCCATCACCAATATTTATGTTTGTGTTTCGAAGGTGTGATATCTATATATTTCCATTAGACTGGTGTGAGAACCAAAACTTATATAGATAGATTTATTTGTTGTGATTTGGCATCAAAAACATGATTTTCTGTATATGTATCAAAATTATGAATTGAAATGTTAATCCACTAATTGATTGATGTTTGTGTTGTTTGTTTATTTGTTTGATAATTTTGAAACATTTAGCCTAATTGAACCGAATATTGAATTGTATTGAAAATCTGTCGCATTTGCTTACATATACATGTACTTACATTGAACAGGACATAGCAAGGAGGCTAGAGCAGAGAAATAAAATTGTTTGCCCGACAAATAGGTACATGTTTACCATAATTTACTGTTTTGTTTGGGTGATGATGATTTTATGAGCCGATTGGCTAGCCGCATGGCTTTTTCTTTTTCTTTTTGAGATCAGAGGGCCTATATGGCAATTTCGGGATTTTCCCGGTGCTCCCGGTGCAGGGGAGGTTATGGTGAAATTTTTTGGAAATTTAGGGTGTTAGCCAAATTTTTGAAAAATTTGAAAAGTTCTTAGGAACTGAAAAGTTGAAGAACTTAAGCTGTAGCGAAAATATTGAAAGTTGAGTTGATTAGTTAAACAACTTTCGGCTTCGTTCCTTCTCGGGGACGAAAAGTTTTAAGTGGGGGAGATTGTAACAACCCGGAAATGCGAGCCAATTTAAGTTTTTTATTTTGGCAATTTTAGTGAATTTTCAATATTTAAAATGAATTATTTTAAATAATATCGACGAAAAATTTAATTTGAATGGAATTAGAACGTATATATTTATATACGTCATCGTTAGAATATAAATAATTATATATAATTATAAAAGGAATTGAAAATGGTAGTTCGATAATTCGATTTCAAACTTCAATTGAACATACCGAGTGCAAAATAAACCAGATTTTAGTGAAACCAAAAATAATAGGATCTAATTGGGAATATCTTTCCAACGAATCTGAAAAATCAAAATTTCATAGCGGGAATCAAAAGTTATGCCCAGTTGAATTTTCGGAATAGTCGTTATGGAATTTCTGGTCCTTAAAAATGGAGATTTTGCAAGCGTCCTCGGATTTCGACGAAACCACTTTTGTTGGATCCGTGATGTCAAGTTATTGCTAGATTCCAATTTTCATAATTTTTCGAATCAATATGCGAGCGTGGCAAAGGAAAACGTGTTTGACCATTTTCAGTTGATTTTAGTCGACTAGAAAATGGCCATTTTGCAAACGGTCTCAGAATCTGACGAAATTAGTTTTGTTAGGACCGTATCGTCAATACGAAGCTAGAAAATATTTTTCTGGAATATTTTGAGTTAGTATGTGGCCCCGGTAAATTGAAATGTGCGTTTGAACTGAATATATATAGATTTTATTTTAATTTTGATGAAAACTGATTGTAACAGCCGAATTGGCGTACGATACATATCCCATTATGTTCGGAATGGGGGTAATTAGCTATGAACGACAGTCGGTGGGTCTCGTTTAGAGGCCGTAATAAAAGGTTACATTTTGGGGATTTAAAAATTAAATTAAATAAATAAAAAAGGGATCAACCCCTATTTCCTCTCAGCCCATCCCTCCCCGTCTTTGAATTCAAATGAAAAAAAAAGAAGGGCGGAACCCTAGCCGCCGCTTCCACTGGCGCGGCTCCCCATCGCGCGCCTCCCTAGGCAGCGCCGCCCTCCCCAGACACCCTCCGATCAACCCCACCCTCTCTCCTTTCTTCCCCTTTTCTCCGATGTGCCCTAACGCCCTGAAGCCCTCCGCCGCAGTCACCTCCGCGGCTATCAGAGCCTCTGCCCAGACCTCCCTCTTTTCTCCAGTTACCGACGCTTGCCGTTTCCCCCTTCTCAATCGAAGACCGCGACAATGGACGCCTGAAACCGCGCCTCCACGCGCTGACCGACCTGCGCCTGGCCTTCCCCGATCCCTCTTCCCCCCTCCATTCGCTGTAAGATTTTTGCTTATACTTTTTTTTAGTTATTTTATTTCTTTTTTTTTTATAATTTGATCTTCTTTTTAAAAGCAATAAAATCTGATTTTTATAGCAAATAAGAATAGGATTTTCAAGATAGTAAAAATTGGGTTTTTACGTTAGTAAAGAATATATTTTTCAACCAAGAAAGCTTTGATTTTTAATAATGAGAAGATTTGATTTTTTTTATCGTATAAAGATACGATTTTTATAACGAAGTAAAAATTCGATTTTTATATATTGAATAACAAAGTAAAAATTCGATTTTTATATATTCATTAGCAAAGTAAAAATTCGATTTTTATATATTCATTAGCAAAGTAAAAATTTGATTTTTATATATTCATTAGCGGTAGGAAAATATGGTTTCTATAATGAATAGCGATGTAAAAATAGAATTTTTTTATCTATACAGTAGGGATGTAAAAATAGATTTTTTATCTATATAGAGTGATAATAAAAATATTATCTTTATATAATGTAGATGATAAAAATATGATTTTTTACTTATGTAGAGTATTAAAAGTATGGTTTTTATATTTTTAGAATAATAAGAGTATAATTTTTATTTAATTAGAGTAATAAAAATATAATCTTTATTAGCGATAAAAAAAAATCGATTTTCATATATATGAAGTGAAGATAAAAATTCGATTTCCATATAAGATGTAGCGAAATAAAAATATGATTTTTAATATATATATGGTGAAATAAAAATGTTATTTTTATAGTGATGATATAAAAATTTGATCTTTGTATTAGATGTAAAAATAAATTTTTTATCCATATGGAGTGATTATAAAAATGTGATTTTTATATGGTAGAAAGAATAAAAATTTGATCTTTATATGGTAGTGAGAATAAAAATCTGATTTTTATTATATATATATTGTTGAAATAAAAATGTGATTTTTATAGAGATGAAATAAAAATTCGATCTTTATAAATGAAGTAGAAATATAAAAATATGTTTTTTATAAAGAAGAAGAAATAAAAATATGACTTTTATTTATTAGAATGAAGTGATAAAAATATAATTTTTATTATAAACAGCAGAGAAAGGACTGCATCAGAATTTCAAACCGATCCAGAAGAATCGGTAGTTCAAAAGCAAAATACGACGGAGTGGAACCCTCTGTGAGAACTTCTCACTTTAACTTTTCTTTTCTAGTTATATAAATATATACTAGGATGCAGGCGGTGTTTAGTAGCACCCGACACTATCGTCCACAGACCATGGCTTGTTTGTTTGGTTGTGTAGTTGGTTAGATTATTTGGTGAAATGGAATGGATTTGATTGATATGTGTATGGCGTGGGCCATTATTAGACCGGGGATAAGGCTAGGCCATGTCCCGTTTCTAGTATCGTGCCGTTATGCCGCCGAAATTTTCTAAAATAAGTCAGAAAAATTTAATAAATGAACCGAATAGAATATTCATAGGTTGAATAAAATAATTTGGTCGTTAAAAATATAATTTTTAACGTGAACGTGAATGAGTAAATATTCATTTACAAACCGGACGGTTTGTTTATGTACACCTATTTGAAGGACATTGATTGGGACGATAAATTTTACACATCACCCAACTGCATAAATAAAATCTGTGTTTGATTGTTTGAAACCCCACATGGGTATTGGGATAAAATACGGCATACACTAATCCCAATAATTAGTTGTATGTCGATCGCTAGATTGACATGCTGTTATAAGCGTTAGATATCTATATTTGATGCTTATATAGTGTAGTGCACTTTGGATGATGGTTGATTATTTATCGTTGCTATTATATACATGTGTTGTATGGAATCCATATAGTTAACGCTATATGGTGATTGATTGGGCCTCATTCCAATTTAGAAAATAAAGAATATTATAAAATAAAGGTTCATGTGTTGACAGTACTCATCCGTTGAGATTAGTCATGTGTTGAACGAAATATTTTAACAATAAAATTTACATCTTTATCATATATAAAATTAGAAACTAACTGGAAAATAGATAAGATGAGTGGTCTCCTGGATATTGATCTGATGTTGGTTCCGGCCTTCGGGGTTAATATTCAGGAAATCGTTCTCTTACTAATTTACGGTTGGAATTTGATTTGAAATCAAACGATAGAAACCATAATTTTTATAAAATATATTAAATAACAAAAATAGTCACACGTGGACAGTACTCATTCTTTGAGATTAGTCATGTGTTGACAAAAATAAAGATTCATGTATTGAATAGAATAAATATTCATTTGTTGAATAGAATAACAGAATTATTGAAATATATAAAGCCGTGTTGATTCGAGATGCGCTATTTTGACGCGAACAATATTTATATCGATTATATTCGTTTTTTATAATTGAATTGAAAAGAAAACGAATTTGAATTGAATTGAAAAGAGAACGAATTTGAATTGGATTGAAAAGAAAACGAATTGAATTGAATTCAATTGAAAACGAATTGAAATAGAATTGAAATCGATTTGAATTAAAATCAAATAGAAAGAAGGTAAAATGAATTTGTATGAAAAATTTCAATTTTGATTTGAATTGGAAATGGAAGTTGAAATTGTTTTTGAAATGAATTTAAAACTATTTATAAAATTCGTTTTAAATAGAAATCGACGAAATATATATTATATATATAATATAATGGCCTGAATAGAACGCGCCGCGCCGCGGTAGTTTGTAAATTTCGACCATTGACTTCGAACGGACATTACGGAAGATCCGATCGTCGGATTCTCCTAAAACTGGAACCGTTAGGTTCATATCGTAAAGAGCTTTCTAACGAATATTACAAATTTGAAATCTAACGGTTGGATTTGGAGATACGTCCAAATCAAATTTGGAAAAGGTCGTTGTAAGTGCAGTTCGATGGCCGTTGTTGGAAATCGACTGTACGGGCCTCGATAAAATTATCAAAAATAGTAATAATTTGTGTAAAATCATAAAAAATGATTTGGGAAAAATTGGGATGAAAAACTCCATATTTGAAAAGATGAAAATAGATTTTATCGAAATGAACTAGGTTTGAACTAGAATTAAAACCCAGTTATTTTTAAATAAATAAATTGGATTTGAAAAGGGGTTTTAAATAACCAGAATTTCTAATATATTTAATTGGAATTGAATTAGAATTGATTTGTGGGTTTATCGTGAACAGTGTTTTAAATAACACTTGTTCTTTAACCCGATAATAAATAGAATGTGATTTGGGTTTATCGTGAACTGTGTTTTAAATGACATTAGTTCTTTGACCTAGTAAAAGGAGTTTTAATGAATCTGTAATTAGATTGAAATGTGAATTGATAATTTAAATTATGAAATTTGGGAAGTGAGCGAGAATGGAGTATCATCAGTTTTGCTCCAAAGCGATAGTTAAATCTTTAATTAGATTTGAACGTGAAGTGGTAACTAATCTTACCGATAACACCGTGGTGTTAGATATGGAGTATTACCAGTTTTGCTTCATGGGATGAATAGGTTGGGATTGAGAAATAAAATAAATAAAATAAATAATTATTTCGGTGTGGTTCGCTAATCCCGACTAGTTTGGCAAACCATAATATAGTTTGAAATGACATCCAAAGGAAGATTAAACAATAAATTAGAAGAATTTATCTTTGATAAAATTAATGGGAACCATTCCCTAAGAATATGAAATTTAGAAACTAGCTGTAGGTTAGCTAAGAAGAATGGTTTCCTGGGTATTGATCTGATGTTGGTTTCGGCCTTCGGGGTTAATATTTGGGAAATTGTTCTCTTGCTAATTTACTGTTAGTGACTAATGAATTGGAATGAGGCGTATGTTGTGTTTGTGTAACATTTGTTTATAATATACGCGGGTTGTTCGGAAAGACCGGGTTTATACCCATTCTGAATAACCGATTCGACGATATGTCGAAGATGAAGACGGTGGTTGAAGACCGGAAGTCTTCACATCGTTTGGGTGATTACTGATGATCTTGATTGGGCTGTACACCCAAGATGAGGGAATCAGTTGGTGATCATCTAGACATACTTGGAGATCGATGGATATGTGAGGAAAGTGCCTCATGTTTCGTTCAGACCCAGAACGAACTTGTAAATGTACTGTGTGTCTGACATTGGATTTTATTCTGTGTTGATTGATCTCTATTAAATATACATCTGTTTGGCGGTGGAGAATTTATTCTCTTGCTTAACGCCCTTCTTTGAGACGTACGAGCTCAGAGGTTGTATATCGATAGATATCAGTCGCATAGCATGAATTGCCTGTGTGGCACGCCTAAGTGGCAATTGATCAAGGCTTCTGTTGAAAAGCAAAGTCTTGTGGTTGATGATCAAAGCACGGCCTTTGTGGCGCAGCTTTGTGTATAACATGAATTCGCGAGACTCACACCTCGGTATGAGTTAAAAACGGGATAAGGACTGCAGGGAGAGCACGACGTTTCTTTCTAGCTTTGGTGGTGTCAGTGACTTAACGGCCCTGACATTTATATACTTTTCACCTATGTGGTTGTTGGAATGAGGCACCTCGATTTTAGGTCTGTAAGGACCGGGAAACGTGTGTTCAGGAATTGCCAATCCTCAAACGTAAGTGAGGACCGGCCCTGAAGATCCAAGGGTTGCCCAGAGTGTGTAGTCCAGGGACATTTGCTAGAGTGTCTCGAATCGGAGAGGAGCTTGCCCCTTGCCTCGACTCATGATGGAAATCCAATTTCCAAGACATGTTGTTTGCGAACAAATTAACAACTGTAAACAACTGTAAAATCCGTTCGGTTTTCCTAAACAACAAGGATTGTTGTAGAGGGTGTCGAACTCTGGGACCAAAAATATTTTAATTAATAAATCCAATCAAGTTATACAGAATTTTGATTGATTGAAAACACAGAAAATAACAGCAATTAAATAAAAAAGAGAGATTTATCTAATAAGAGAAAGCAATTAGTGGATAATGACATAGATTAGATTCACACTCATCAATAGCCAACAAATAAATATAGATCTAATTCATGTTCCTGTCACAAACACGAATCAATGATAAATAGATTCTTAGAAACAAACAAGTAAATAACGACAAGCATAGCCTATGCAGGAGCTGAGCTCTTAAACAACCATAACCATAGACTATCAGGACAGATTCACAAATTAATTTCTCAAACCCTAAAATTAGATCTAAATCTGATAATTGTTAGATCGAACACGAATATACCCTGCGAAGGAGCATAGCTCTTAAACAACACAGAATATGAAGGTTCAGATTTAACCCTTGATTCAGATCTAGATCTACATATATAAAGTCCTCATCTATTGGCTATGTGATTCATGTTGAATCATATCTATTAGCGTCATCACCCCCTAATCAAAGGGGATTAGCTAGACATAGCTAAAGAAGAAGAAAAACATAAATTAAATAACATGAACATAAATAAAACTAAAACTAAATAGAACAGAGGAAGAAGAGTTTTATTCCAAGAGAAAGATTACAGAATAAAACTAAGTGTGTTTTACAATGAATGAGATAAAGTGTATTTATAGCTGATATGACAAAGGCTACTTGGCAAATTCCATAATGTGGGACTAAAGAATTAGCCCAACTAACACATAAGCTAGTGTGAACGCAGCTGTAGAGTGAGAGGCCTTGCAAACGAGCTAATGTGAACGCAATATGAGTCTTTAGTGAGCCAAATCTACCCAACTGAACTCTATTTGCAATCGTTCTTCAAGCTTTAAACTCTTCAAGCTTTAGTAAATTCAACTTCACTCTTTTTAAGCAAATTCTTCATGCTTTATCCATCAAATGCTCTAAACCAAGCTTTTTATCAACAATCTGAAAACACAGCTATAAATACACAATATTAATTATTTTAAATAGAAAATTAGATAAATAAGCGGATAAAATATACATATTTACGTGTATATCAAATAACCCCACACTTATCTTTTTATTCGTCCTCGAATAAACTAAACTAAGATATGTCACACTTTCGTAGGAAACACGATTGCATTTAGCGTATGCAACAAGCCGTTAAACCTCTGGGTGTCCCCAGTAGGACGAGTGTTGTCTCGTGAGGGTTTTCAGCGGATACTACCTACAAAATCCAAAGCGTCTTATGTACGCGAATCAATCAAAAAATATATTCAAGGTCTTTCACATTCCAAGGATTTCACCTAACTTCAATAATAACGGTTTAGCCCCAAATTGTCCATCCCATAATTAGTGCAAAAATGAACAAAAATTTTTCAAGCTGAATCATAATTCCTTGATAACACTGTAATTGTCTTGAAGGTTAAGAGCGTGGTGTCAACCAAAGTTCTACACATCGACAATGTGCACCCAATCATTTCTTTGTTCTTATTTTTTTTCTTTCTTTCCTTTTCTTTTTTTTCCCTTTTTTTTGAATAATTTTGCACCAATGCAACTGTAATGTATTGGATATGAGTTATGCATAGATGAAGGAGAAATTTGTAAGTTCTAAAAATATTCTAGATAAGAGGGCAAGTGTATTAGTTGAACTTCAAATTACAAAAGATAAAGTAATACTAAGGCAAATATGAACGTTTTTATTTCCTTTCTTCTCGTCTACTACAATCCTCACTTCCAAGTACAGTAGAATGGATGTGGATGGAATGGAATTGAATGCTTTTATAGTCAAGAATGATGAATGACTATTTTATTCAGAGAGACTCTCTCTTTATTTCATTTTTTTTTCTTTTTTCTCTTTTTTTTCTTTTCTTTTCCCTTTTTTTTCTTTTTTCTTTTTTCATTTTTTTTCTTTTGCATGATGAATGATGAGCGGAAATGGAATGGAATGACATCGTATTATTTCATTTGATTCCTCCTCTACTAAACCAATCATAACCAACACTTCATGAAAGGAAAGTTTTATGCCCTAGTCACTCTACTTCTATAACTCTAATTCAACACACAAGTATGGATTGATGTTATACAAAAAGCTGAAAGGAATGATAAGCAAAGTTTCGTAAGATAGATAACCCATATAAAATAAGATGTGGTATATGGTTATCCTACCTTAAAACAAGTACGGAGTGGGTAGTGTAATATCGGTATAAAAGTGACGTTTCTGAACCTTTGAAAATAAATCAGTACAAGGTTCTTAAGTATACCAATATAAGAAAAACTTGTCGAAACATGAATGTAATTCGACTAAAACTTGGGTTTGAATAATGTGGGGTATCGAAGAAGAATGCTACAATGAGTCATTTCTCCTTAATTGGGACAAGTGGATTTTAGAACTTATGATTTTGAAAATTTGAGTGGAAAAAAAATATTATGCATGAAAATGAACTCAGAAAATCCAACATATGTAGGTGCAAACTCATTTTTATTTGATTTTTTTTTTGACTTTTTTTTACTTGCACATTCTAACATGTATAACAAAGGTTGACACGCTTACTCCAGAACATGACTAACGTCTGCACAGTCTCAAGCTAGCATCTTAAAAAGACACATTACGATTCAATGAATAAATAATGTTCATTCTCATCACCCAACAATTCAACTTATCAAACTAGAACCAAGGTGTTATTTATGAATTTTAAGTTAATCCTTGTTCAATGAATGACCTACTTCATAAAATTTGATTGCTGATGTAATGTAAATTCCTCCCCACACTTGAGTGTGACTGTGTCCTCACAGTCGTAATCAGACATATCTTAGTGAAAGGGAAAATAAAATAAGAGACTATTTACATATGTACAAAAGAGGGTTAGTGCGTCTTACCGAATGTAATGTGGCTCATGGAGGACCATGAGCTCTTCCTCTTGGTTGGGTATTGATTCCAAATAAGTTTAAGGCGTTGACCATTGACCTCAAAGGATGATCCATCAGTTGTATTCTCAATTTCTACCGCACCATATGGAAAAACAGTCCGTACAGTGTAAGGTCCTGTCCATTTAGATTTTAACTTACCCGGAAATAAGTGCAGTTTCGAGTCATACAACAGAACTTTTTGACCTGGCATGAAAATTTTACGTAAAATTGATTTATCATGAAAAACTTTTGTTTTGTCCTTGTAAATTCGTTCATTTTCATAGGCATCATTTCGAATTTCATCAAGTTCATTAAGTCGAAGCTTCCTATGTTCACCTGCTTGCTCTAAATCAAGATTCAAAATTTTTATTGCCCATAACGCCCTATGTTCTAGTTCAACTGGCAAGTGACATGGCTTACCAAAAATCAACCGATAAGGGGACATACCCAAGTTTGTTTTGAAAGCAGTGCGGTATGCTCAAAGAGCGTCGGTTAATTTTTGAGACCAATCTTTACGATTTCGATTCACAGTTTTCTCAAGGATTTGTTTAATCTGCCTATTCGATACTTCAACCTGCCCACAAGTTTGAGGATGGTACGGAGTGGATAACTTGTGGGTTATCGAATACTTTCTCATGAGAGCCTCAAAAGAACGATTACAGAAGTGTGTTCCATTATCACTGATTATTGTGCGAGGTGTGCCAAACCTAGAGAAGATATTTTCTTTCAAGAAGCGCACAACAACCTTGTTATCGTTTTTTTTGCATGGAACAGCTTCGACCCATTTGGAAACATAATCGACAGCTAAGAGGATGTACAGATTCCCAAAAGAATTTGGGAAGGGTCCCATGAAGTCTATACCCCACACATCAAAAATTTCGACCTCTAGAATGGGGTTTAGGGGCATCATATTCCGTTTAAAAATTTTCCCTAAGAATTGACATCGATCACAAGTTTTGCAAAATTCGTACACGTCTTTGAAAAGGTTGGGCCAGTAGAAACCCGATTGGAGAACCTTTTCAGCTATCTTTTTGGGACCGAAGTGACCACCACAGGCTTGGTCATGGCAGAAAGAGAGGACACTGTGAGTTTCAGTGTCGGGAACACACCTTCGAATGATTTGGTCGAGGCAATACTTGAAAAGATAGGGGTCGTCCCAATAAAAATGTTTCACTTGTGAAAAGAATTTGTGTTTATCCTGCTTAGACCAAAAAGAAGGGGTCTGCTTGGTGACTAAGTAGTTGACAATGTCAGCGAACCAAGGATCAGTGGATAGAGAAAATAGTTGTTCATCAGGGAAATTCTCGTTGATCGGAAGAGGAGAAGACGGGGCATTTGGAAGACGAGACAAGTGGTCTGCAATAACATTGTCAGATCCCTTTTTGTCCTTAATGGTAAGGTCAAATTTTTGAAGTAGAAGGATCCAACGAATGAGACGAGCCTTAGCATCCTTTTTAGAGAAAAGATACCTAAGTGCGGAATGATCGGTATAAACCGTGATGTGTGAGCCAATTAGATAAGGCCTGAATTTTTCTAGAGCAAAAACAACTGCCAAGAGTTCCTTTTCAGTGGTCATATAATTGATTTGGGCATCGTTCAAAGTCTTACTCGCATAGCAAATGACATGAAGAATCTTATCGATACGTTGTCCTAAGACAGCGCCAACAGCCAAATTCGAGGCGTCACGCACGATTTCAAAAGGCAGCTTCCAGTTGGGAGAGCAGATGATCGGAGCAGAGACAAGTTCATTTTTAAGATGCTCAAAAGATGAAATGCAATCAGAATTGAAGTCGAAAGGAACATCCTTACCAAGAAGATTGGTCAAAGGTCGAGTGATTTTGCTGAAATCTTTTATAAAGCGACGGTAAAAACTAGCATGACCTAAAAAGGATCGGATGTCCTTAACGGATTTGGGAATGGGAAGATTCGAAATAACCTCAATTTTGGCTTTGTCTACTTCAATTCCTTTGTTAGAGATGACATGTCCTAAAACAATGCCATGTTTGACCATGAAGTGACACTTTTCCCAATTAAGCGTTAAGTGTTTATCTTTGCAACGATTAAGAACAAGATCCAGGTGATGTAAACACTCAGTGTACGAATCCCCGAAGATGGAGAAATCATCCATGAATACTTCCAAAAATCGCTCGATCATATCAGAAAAAATGCTAATCATGCACCTTTGAAAGGTTGCAGGTGCATTACAGAGACCAAAAGGCATACGTCGGTATGCAAATGTACCAAATGGACAAGTAAAAGTGGTTTTCTCTTGGTCCTCTAGAGCGATAGGGATTTGATTATAGCCTGAGTACCCGTCAATGAAACAATAGTACTCATGACCGGCTAGCCGTTCTAACATTTGATCGATAAATGGCAGAGGGAAATGATCCTTTCGTGTTACAGCGTTAAGTTTCCTATAGTCAACGCAAACACGCCAACCAGTCTGGGTGCGGGTTGGGATAAGCTCGTTAGCTTCATTTTGAACCACGGTAATCCCTGATTTCTTAGGTACAACATGAATCGGACTAACCCATTGACTATTGGAAATCGGGTAGATGATTCCATTGTCAAGGCATTTAAGGATTTCAGCCCGAACTGCTTCATTCATGATGGGGTTTAGTCGACGTTGGGGATCACGAGTGGGTTTGGCATCATTTATAAGGTGGATTCGATGTTGGACAATCGAAGGACTAATCCCCTTAATATCAGCCATGGACCAACCAATTGCTTCCTTATTTTTCTTAAGGATGGGAAGGAGCAATTGTTCCTGCTCTAAAGTAAGGCCAGAAGCGATAATGACAGGAAAAGTTTCATTGTCTCCTAAGTAAGCGTACTTAAGATGACTGGGCAGCACTTTGTGGTTAGATTTTGGGGACGACTCAACCGAAGAAATTGGTTGAGGAATAGGCTCAATTGTGAGCGGCTCAACAGAAATTGAATCAGAGACATTTTCGGGAATATCTTGAAATAATGTTTCATAATTTGATTCAATTTCATTGTTCAGATGATCGAGCTCAGGGTCATTGTCATGGACCGCATGGATTTCAGAAAATTGATCCACATACGAGTTAGGAGAGTTTTCGGTTCTAAAGATGTTTAGCTCGATGGTCATGTAACCGAAAGAAAGTTTCATAGACCCATTTCTACAGTTGATGAGAGCATTAGAGGTTGCTAAGAAGGGTCGTCCTAGAATCAAAGGGATCTGGTTTGCGGGATTGCTAACCTGTTGAGTTTCTAAGACAATGAAATCAACTGGAAAGATGAATTCACCAATTTTGATCAACACATCCTCGATTTCGCCCACAGGTTTCTTAATTGAACGGTCAGCAAGCTGAAGGGTAACCTTGGTGGGTTTCAGTTCTCCTAGCCCTAGTTGGCGATAGACGAAATATGGAAGCAAGTTAACACTAGCACCTAAGTCTAGCAGGCATCTATCGATTTTCTTGTCCCCAATAGTACATGATATAGTGGGGCAGCCAGGATCTTTGTATTTCACTAGCATCGATTGGGACAAGAGTTCGCTTAGAGTTGCCGCTAGAAACAATTTCTTAGGTACATGTGTATGACGTTTTTGAGTGCACATATCTTTTAGAAATTTTGCGTATTGTGGAACTTGTTGTATAATATCTAAAAGAGGAATGTTCACTTTAACTTGCTTAAATATTTCAAGGATTTTTTCTAGCTGATCCGTCTTTTTCCTAGGTCGGAGTCTATGAGGAAATGGAGCAGACAACTCAGTAGGTTGGGCTACTTGAGTTTGAGGATGGTCCTTGTCAGAAATTGGCTCGATGTTTTGATCTGAGTTGGTCGAATTTTCTGTCGGAGTTGGAAGATCGTCCAGTAAAGCATTTGGGTTGACCACATGGTTGTCAATCTTTTTGCCAGATCTAAGAGTCGTGACCGCATTCAAGTGACTAACGTTTGAATCTTGAATGATGTGAATTTGGTTGGAGTTAGGATTTTGACGGTTGGGGTTTGGAATGGGTTGACTCGGGAAAGTGCCTCTTTCCCGTTCGCTTACGGAAATGGCTAACTGACTCATTTGCAGTTTAGCAATCGATTGACTTGTGTTTTGCATGTGCGAAGTCAATAAATTTTGAAGATTGGTATTTGATTGGAGATTTTGAATCGTTGCTTTTGTCAATTCTTCGAGAGTTTTCTCCAGTGATGTCAATCGTTTATCGTCTTGGGGAACAAAAGATTGTTGCGCTTGGTTTTGAGAAGGTGGCGCAGGATGTTGGAATTGAGTTTGTTGAAAGGGAGGTTTCGAAGGATTATTCGAAAATAATTGAAAAGGAGGTCGAACCGCATTCGAATTTGCATTGTTTTGGATCCAAGAGAAGTTAGGATGGTTTCTCCAACCTGTATTGTACGTTGGGGAGAATGGGTCATTCCTAGCTTTGTTAAATGTGTTGAGTTGTTCCAATGAATGTGGGCATTGATCAGCTATGTGGTTAGGATCGTTACATTTGTAACATGATGTCTGAGACACTTGAGCTTGATTTATTTGCGTTGATGAAAGGACATTATCGAATTTGGATATCATCGCGTCTATTTTTGCTTCTAAGGCTACTGATGATCCTACCGAATGAGAGTTAGATCGGGAATAAATCGATTTCTCGTTAGATCTTTCCCATTGAGCTGATTTTTCGGCCAAATTTTCGAGAAATTGCCAAGCGGCATTATGATCTTGGGCTAGAAAATTTCCTTGGCACATCGATTCGAGCATGGTTCGAGAGTTATTTTCAAGTCCATCGTATAAAATTTGAAAAAGAGTCCATTTTTCGAAATTATGATGTGGACATTTGACTAGAAGCTCTTTAAATCTTTCAAAATATTTTGCAAAGGATTCACCCCCAAATTGATAAAAATTGACGATTTCGTTTCGAATTTTGGATGTTTTTTCAAGATGGTAAAATTTCTTTAGAAAAATGTTTACAATTCACCCCAAGTTCCAATCGTATTTGAAGGCAAGCTATACAACCATTTCTCAGCATAATCGGTAAGTGCAAATGGAATTAACCTAAGTTTGATTCCATCGTCACTTAATTGTTGAAATTTCATGGTTGCACAAACTTGTTCAAATTTGGTCAAGAAAATATATGGATCATCACATTCTAAATTGCCGAACTTTGGAAGAGTATTTATGTGATTCGAATGAATTTCAAAGTGGTTACCCGTTGGGGCGGGCAATATGATGCAAGAAGGAATAGAAACCCGATCGGGGAAGTATCTATCCATAAGAGATCGAGGGGGTCTTTCTTCGGCCATGGTTAAAGGAATGTTTGTTCGAACTAAACGATTATCTGAAGGATCACGAGTCCAATGACGCATGCACTAGCGAGAAGAATAAGGGAAGACGAGAAAAAACAAATTTGAGAAGCGATTTTTTTTGTTTTTTTTTTACAAAACGAGAATTTTTTTGAAATTCTTTTTTTTTTAATTTTTTTTAGAGAAAAAGAATTAGACACAAAAGATTTTTTTTAATGAACCTAACGCAATTTACAATTTCTAGAATTATATAATGACGGTTTGATTTATTTCAACAAAAGACTTCTCAGCCAGTTAACGGACAGGAGTTATCGGTGCACCAGGAAACACCCTAGCAATGCAGCCGAAAGTTTAAGTACCTTCAGAGGAACAACCGATATAATATTTACGAATCACTGTAATATTTATAAACAATTATTACTCTGCCGTAGTCTAGACACCGAGAAATAATCCGTTAGAACTAAACCAATTTGTCAAAATATAATGAAGTCCCTAGAAAATAAAAACAAAACTAAGATGAATGTAAATAATTTGTTAAATGTTTTAATCAGTCACAGACTGAACAGTCTCAGAACAATCACAGAACAATCAATTGCAGAAATAAATAAATAAAAAAAACAAATTTTTTTTTACAAGCAAGCCGATGCCCTGCAGAAGATTTTTACAAGCAATGTCTGTATATATTTTTTTATTTGCAGTAGTGGTCCCTGTAGAGTTAGAAAATACTCACCTTGATCGGCAGTCCGTCCAGTGCAATTGGGTAGCGCTAGCACGTTCACACCCCACTTGGTGTGCAACTGCTCCAACCCTAAATTGTCTGTCGCGTTCGGTTGTTGTCGCCTCCAAATTAATTGGTTGACTGCGCTGCGGCACTGGTTTAGGCCTTTTTCTAAAATCCACTGTACCTGTTTTCGAAAAAATTTCCTCTTTTTTTTATCTTTTTTTTTTGAAGGAAAGCAAATAAAACAAACAAAAAAAACAAAAAAAAACTCAAATGCTAAAAAAAAAGCTAACAAAAATAGAAAAGTGAAATAAAATAAAATAAAAAAACTCAAATGGTAAAAGGAAAAAAAACAAAACTAGACTCAAAGAACTATGAAATAAAACTTGACTCGACAAAATGCTAGAAATTAACTAGGCTCAACAAAATCAAACGATTCATTACCGGGACAATGGAAGCAACTTTACCTAATATGCCAAGACTAAAACCACGTTCACACTGATAATCCCAAACCAACCCTTTTTTTTACACGGTTAAAAGCTCTATTGACCTTTTCTTTTATTCTTCAGAAAACAGAGCCTATGTTCTATCAAATCCCCAGAAAAATATCGATGAACGAACAGACTCAGCGTTCTTTTTTTTTTTTTTTTTTTTTGGAAAAAGAATTAAGTTGGTTAGGGAAACCAACTAAAGCAACTCAATATTTCTAGAAAGCACGCTTTCCACATGCAATGTGTTAAAACCCAATTGGCACAAGCCCAATACTATCAATGTATCCCCTCAATTTAAAACAAACTGCAGTTCTCCAAAGACAATACCAGAAGCCAACATAATCACTTCGGATAATTGCAACAAAAAGAAAGGGGTAAAGGAAAAATCAATAGTCCACTCTAAAGTAGATTTTCAAGCGCAATTTCTGGACGGTAAATGAGGACCGGAATTAGGGATTGGCGAATTAAGTTCGGTCTCGGCTTGATGTCAGTCTTGAAGGGTTTTAAGGTCGGTGAGGCAGGCTTGGATTGTTCGGGTCTGGCTTTGCGATTTGGAGAATTCGCTGAAGGTATGCCCTGTTATTTGGGTTGCGATTTTTGTGGGAAAACTCGGGGTTTACTGTTCGAAGCTGTAAATCGAGGGGTAATTCAAATACGATTTGGGGTTTTGCTTGGATAATCGGGTATGGGAAATTCCGATCGGAGTTTGTGATAAACCGATTCCAGGAAATTTAAGATTTTGGGTACTCCAATCGGATGTGAATCGGGAAGGGTCAGATTGTATGGCGGTATTCAAGTGACTGTTGTGATTGTGTGAAACCGTGGTGATGGGGAATTGTTTGCGTGGATGCAGTTGTGAGTACTGGGTTTGAACTACGGTAGGGGATTTCTGAAATTCGATGCAGAGGAGGATTGCGCTGTTGTGGATTTTCTGTGATGAGTTGGGAGCATTGGGGTGTTTTTGTGGTAAGAATAATGGGTGACGTGAAGAAGAGAATGGTATGGTTCACTTGGTTTGAGCGTGAAGATGGATTTTGGTCGAACAGAACTGTTTATTGCTGTTGAGGTATGAATGAAGAAGATGAACGTAAGTTGGTTTTTGGCCGAGGTTGGTGGCAACTTGTTGAACGTGAACTTTGTGGGGTGGGCTCTTGTTGAATTTGTTTGTTGAGGAGGCTGAGGCGTTTTGGCAAATGAAGCTTTGGGTATGAACGTTGATGTAAGGATTGGTTGAATAAGTGAGACGGTGAAAGTTTGTAAATGGAAGGTTGGATTGGACAGGGTAAGATGTTTGCCAGAGGAGGGTGATTTATTTGGACTGTGTGGTATGCGGATGGAAATAGGCAGAGAAGGGTTGGGGTATTGGGGTTTTGTATTGCAATAGAAAAACAAAGAAGGAAAGAAAAGATTTTTTTTATTTGCATGTAGGAAAAGAAATGTATAGACTGGAAAAGGAATGAGAAAAAGGAAGGATATCTCAGAATTTATTGTTGTGAAAAGAAAGAAATTGTAATGGGAAACAAATCAAAAAAATTGCAATTTTTTTTTTTGAAAACTGAAAAAGGTGAAAAGGGAAAGTATTGAAAATGGGAAAGGCAATAAAGGAAGGAAATGAAACAAAAGGCAAAACTTTTTTTCTCTTAATTGGTAGATTACGGTATCAATGACTAATACCAAATTGAATCAATCAAGAATTATTATTTTCTATATATACAAGAAAATAAAAGGAAATTTTTTGTTTTTGTTGTTTTTGTTAATGGAAAAATAAGTATATAACCCGAAGAATTTACTAACAAAAATTATTTTGGTCCCCGACAACGGTGCCAAAATTTGTTTGCGAACAAATTAACAACTGTAAACAACTGTAAAATCCGTTCGGTTTTCCTAATCAACAAGAATTGTTGTAGAGGGTGTCGAACTCTGGGACCAAAAATATTTTAATTAATAAATCCAATCAAGTTATTCCAGAATTTTGATTGATTGAAAACACAGAAAATAACAGCAATTAAATAAAAACGAGAGATTTATCTAATAAGAGAAAGCAATTAGGGGATAATGACATAGATTAGATTCACACTCATCAATAGCCAACAAATAAATATAGATCTAATTCATGTTCTTGTCACAAACACGAATCAATGATAAATAGATTCTTAGAAACAAACAAGTAAATAACGACAAGCATAGCCTATGCAGGAGCTGAGCTCTTAAACAACCATAGACTATCAGGACAGATTCACAAATTAATTTCTAAAACCCTAAAATTAGATCTAAATCTGATAATTGTTAGATCGAACACGAATATAACCTGTGAAGGAGCATAGCTCTTAAACAACACAGAATATGAAGGTTTAGATTTAACCCTTGATTCAGATCTAGATCTACATATATAAAGTCCTCATCTATTGGCTATGTGATTCATGTTGAATCATATCTATTAGCGTCATCACCCCCTAATCAAAGGGGATTAGCTAGACATAGCTAAAGAAGAAGAAAAACATAAATTAAATAACATGAACATAAATAAAACTAAAACTAAATAGAACAGAGGAAGAAGAGTTTTATTCCAAGAGAAAGATTACAGAATAAAACTAAGTGTGTTTTACAATGAATGAGATAAAGTGTATTTATAGCTGATATGACAAAGGCTACTTGGCAAATTCCATAATGTGGGACTAAAGAATTAGCCCAACTAACACATAAGCTAGTGTGAACGCAGCTGTAGAGTGAGAGGCCTTGAAAACGAGCTAATGTGAACGCAATATGAGTCTTTAGTGAGCTAAATCTACCCAACTGAACTCTATTTGCAACCGTTCTTCAAACTTTAAACTCTTCAAGCTTTAGTAATTTCAACTTCACTCTTTTTAAGCAAATTCTTCATGCTTTATCCATCAAATGCTCTAAACCAAGCTTTTTATCAACAATCTGAAAACACAACTATAAATACACAATATTAATTATTTTAAATAGAAAATTAGATAAATAAGCGGATAAAATATACACATTTACGTGTATATCACGTGTATTTTGGTATTATTTGTAGAGCCTAGTATGGCGACATAGTGGGATGGGGCACTTATGCCGTCTATGATTGATATTTATGATTGAAATTGTTTTGACACTATACACTTATAATAATATCAAATGATTTGTTTTAAATGTATCAAGCATGTTTGGCTGTTATAAGGTAAAAACCCTATCCTTCGGCTTGCGTTGCATTATGTGATGGGACCTGGGTCTTATAACAGCTTCATTTTTCTTTACTTAGCATTGCGCTGTTTGTTTTATGCACTGGTATTCTTAGGAGGAAACCCGTTCCGTGTCATACGGCATGGTCCCTTGATTTACCTTATTTTTAAAGTAAAGCTTTAAATAACTGTTTTAGTTCTCACACCAGTCACATGACTGACCCGGAGTTTATTATTTTAACCTAAACTCTGAGTGCCCTTATTTTCGATACGGACAGCTAGTAGTTTTGGTTTTGCAGATTTATATTCACAGGATCCTGGCTTATAGCTGGGATGATATCCGGAAAGCTCTGTATCCGTATATCTCTTTCTAGTTGGGTTTTGTATTATTTCCGCTGAGATGTATTTAAATGTAATTTATTGTAATCCCTGATATTTATCGAATGTAATTCATTCATTTATATTCTGTATATTCTTGTATTCTGATGGAATTGTTGTAATAAACAATGAAATGTTCTTTTGTTTGCGTTCTATTTTGTCGTGTTCTCAAGGTAATCCGGGCTTTTCTTACCGGGGAAGTGACTGGATATCACATATATAAACTATATAAAATAATGGTGTTTTGAAGTAAATTTTTTTACATTAAAAATCACATTTTTACCTTATATATAAACTATATAAAATAATCGTGTTTTGAAATAAATTGTTTTACAATAAAAATCACATTTTTATTATATATATGAACTACAGAGAATATTCATGTGTTGAATAAAGGAGTAGAACGATAAAAATTATATTTTTATCGTGTGTGTGTGAAGTCGAAAACATTCATGTGTTGAATATATAGATTGAACAAATAAATCTACATTTTTATTGTGAATATGAAGGGTTAAAAATGGTGATGTGTTGAAATAAATATCAGTGGGATAAAAATATCATTTTTATCAAATATATGAAAAGAACATAGTTTTGAAATCGAAGGAAGAATTATATTTATATATGTATATATGTAAATATAATTAAAATATATCGAATAACAAAGCTGTAGTTCGTGTTTCGAAACCGTGATTTCAAACGATTAGTGCGGGAGATCCGACCATCGGATTTTCCCGAAACCGAAACCATTGGGTTCGCTTTGGAAATATCTTTCCAACGATACCCACTTTGTGAAAATCAAACTATTGGATTGTCTGGAATGTTTAATTCAAATATGAAGAAAAATAGCGCCATAATGGATTATATATGTATATATAAATATAATTAAATTAAATAGAATAACGACGCTGCAGTTCGTATTTTGAAACCGAAACTTCAAACGAGTGTACCGGGAGATCCGACCGTCGGATTTTCCCAAAACTGAAACCGTTGGATTCGTTTTGAAAAGAATTTTCTAATGATATAAATTTGTGAAGATCCAACGGTTAGAATTTCAGATATGTGTAAATCAAATCTGAAGAAAAATAGCGCCACGACCGCGTTATGGCTCGAAGTGTTGTTTGAATAAATTGGCTATTTTTAAATAAATAAAAATAGCGATAAATCGTTATAAAATATTATAAACGTTATGGAATGTGAAATTTAGAAACTAACAGAAGGTTAGCTAAGTCGAATGGTTTCCTGGGTTTTGATCTGATGTTGTTTTCGGCCTTCGGGGTTAATATTTGGGAAATCGTTGTCTTACTAATTTACGGTTAGTGACTAATGAATTGGAATAAGGCGTATGTTGTGTTTTTGTAGCACTTGTTTATTATATACACGAGTTGCTCAAAAAGACCGGGTTTGTCCCATTCTGAATAACTGAATCGACGATAAGAAGTCGATGATGAAGACGGTGGTTGAATACCGGAGATCTTCACCTCGGTTGGATGATAACTGATGTCCTGATTGGGAGGCATCCCAAAATATGGATAGTGATCGGTGATCATCCAGACGTACGTGGAGATCGATGGGTGTGCAAGGTATATAGTGCCTCCGGTTTCGTTCAGACCCAGAACGGACTTGTAAATGGATTGTGTGTCTGACATTGGATTTCATTCTGTGTGATTGATAGACGTCAGTTACATGACGTGAATTGCCTATGTGGCATGCTAAGATGCAATGATCAAAGCTTCCGTTGAAAAGCAAAGTCTTGTGGTTGATGATCAAAGCCCGGCCTGCGTGGCATAGCTTTGTGTATAACGTTGATTCGCGAGCCTCACACCCCGGTATGAACCAGAAACGGGAGAGGACATCAGGGAGGGCATACATTTCCTTCTACCTAGAGGTGGTGTCAGTGCTTAAACTGGCTGATATTTATATTATTTTCACCTATGTGGTTGTTGCTGTTGCGAGGCGCCTTGGTTATATCGGTCGATCCGGGACCGATGGAATCATTCGTTGGCTCATTTACGCCCCCAAAGGGCGGGGAAACGCAGTGTTCAGGCATTTTAATCCACATTGGTGGACCGGCCCTGACGATCCAAAGGCTTGGCTGAGTAATTGCCTGAGACGCGGGCTAGAGCATCTCGAATTCGGTAAGGACTATATTTTGCCTTGGTTCATGACGAAAATCCAATTTCCAAATACGTGACTGTGCGGTTTTGATTGTAAACCTATATATGGCGACATGATATATGGTACCCATGCCGTCTATGATTGATAGTTATGATTGAAATTGTTTTTGAAACATACGAACACTGGTAATAATATTAAATGCTTTTGTTTTATTCGTATCAAGCATATTTTAGCCATTATAAGGTAAAACTCTATCCTCCGGTTTGCGTTGCATTGTGTGATGGGAACTGAGTCTTATAATGGCTTCATTTTTATAAAAAAGCATTGCGATGTTTAAAAGATTTATTTGTTGTAAAGCACTGGCAATCCAATGGAGTAAACCCGTTCCACAAAAGTGGCATGGTCCTGTGATTAGCTATATTATAAATGTGTTAAGTAGACGTCTCATACCAGTCCCATGACTGACTCGTAGTTTGTTTCACTTGCAAACTCGGGTGGCCCTCTTTCTACACGGGCAGCCTTATATTCAAGTTTTAGCAGGCTCATTCTGGATAGCTGGAGCTGAAGATGGATTCTATCATTTAGATCTTTTTATGTTGTTCAGCTCCTATTGTAATATTATGTTTGTTTTCCGCTGTAGACATTTATGTATAGTTGAACTGTATTTGTACTAAGTATGATCCTGTATACTGTGTAACTCTGATGATTATGTTTATCCAGTGTATTATTTGTTCATTATCTGGTGTATTTATTTATTTTTGTTCTACTATTATCTGTTTATGTGTTATATTCCAAAGATTACCCTTAACACCATAGCACGGGGTTTTGGGGTCGTCACACTGATGATCTTGATTGGGCTGTACACCCAAGAGGAGGGAATCGGTTGATGATCGTCCAGATGTACTTGGAGATCGATGGATATGCGAGGAATAAGGTTCCTCCGGTTTCGTTCAGACCCAGAACGGACTTGTAAATGGATGTGTGCCTGACATCGGATTTCATTTTGTGTGATTGATATCGGTTGCATAGCGTGAATTGCCTGTTTGGCATGCTGAGATGCAAATGATCAAGGCTTCTGTTGAAAAGCAAAGTCTTGTGGTTGATGATCAAAGCACCGCCTATGTGGCATAACTTTGTGTATAACGTTAATTCGCGAGCCCCACACCCCGGTGGTGAACCAGAAATGGGAGAGGACATCAAGGAGGGCATGCGTTTCCTTCTAGATACGGTGGTGTCAGTGACCTACCTGCTGACATTTATATTATTTTCACCTTTGTGGTTGTTAGATTGCGAGGCGCCTCGGATATATCGGTGACTATGTAGAGCCGATGGAGGCATAGGACTCATTTACGCCCCAAAGGGCGGGGAAACGCAGTGTTCAGGCATTTTAATCCACATCGGTGGACCGGCCCTGACGATCCAAGGGACGATGTGTTCTGTTCCTGAGACACTGGCTAGACAGTCTCGAAGCGGTGAGGGCGATCCCATGCCTCGGTTCACAGATGGAAATCCAACTTCCAATACATGACTTTGCGGTTTTGATTGTAGAGCTTAGTATGGCGACATAGTGGTATGGGGCACTTATGCCATCTATTATTGATACTTATGATTGAAATTGTTTTGACATTATACACTTATAGTAATAATAATAAAAGATGAAATTTAGCATATCAAGCATTCTTTGGCTATTATAAGGTAAAACCCTATCCTTCGGCTTGTGTTGCATTGTGTGATGGGACCTGGGTCTTTTAGTAGCTTCATTGTTCTTTATTTAGCATTGCGCTATTGTTTTATGCACTGGTATTCTTAGGAGGAAACCCGTTTCGTGTTATACGGCGTGGTCCCTGGACTTATCTAACTTTAAAATAAAGATTAATAACTATTTTAGTTTCTCACACCAGTCGCATGACTGACCTGGAGTTTATTGTTTTAACCTAAACTCTGGGTGCCCCTATTTTCCACGGGCATCATGTAGTTTTGATTTTTCAGATTTATATTCCCAGGAACCTGGTTTATAGCTGGAATGATATCCGGAAATCTCTGTATCCATATATTCTTTTAAGTTGTGTTTTGTATTGTTTTCCACTGCTATGTAATGTATTGTAATCTCGGATATTTATCGAATGTGTTTTATTCATTCATACTCTGTAATATTCTTGTGTTCTGATGAAATTGTTGTAATAAACAATGAAATGTTTTTCTGTTTGTGTTCCAATGTGGCTTGTTCTCAACTCAATCCGTTCTTTCCTTCACGGGGAAGTTCGTGTCGTCTCAGTTGGTATCAGAGCTTTGGTTTACAGAGCTCGGAGAACAAGACACGTTAGAACCAAACGAAAGAATTCATCAGAGATTGGATTAGTAATATCCAATGAGAATGACTCGTTAGAGATGGGATCAGCAGTATCCTAGAACGAGTGTGAAGAGTGTTATTTTTAAAATATAAATCAAAACAATTCTTGTTTTGAAAATTTAAATCAATTATTCGTATTTGATTATTTATTTTATATTGAATTTGGACAATCCAGTATATAAAGATTTTGCGTATACGTCTGATCCATGTGTATTCGAAGTTTTAATACATTGGATAAATATAGAATCACACTCTAGTCGCTCGGACATGATTCTGATGACTGACGCGTCATCATCAGAATTTATTATCGTGTTTCGAAAGTGGGATTTCTATATATTTCCAATTGACTGGTGTGAGAACCAAAATTTTATAGGTCCTATTGTTGTGATTTGGCACCAAAAATGTGTTTTTTTGACTATTTATCAAATTTATGAATTTGAAACGTTAATCAACTAATTGATTACTGGTTGTGTTGTTTGATTATTGTTTGATTAATTAAATGTTGAATCTTTAGCCAAATTGAACCAAAAAGTGAATTGTATTGAAAATTTATCGCATTTGCATGCATATACATGTACTAACATTAAACAGGTTATATCAAGGAGGCTAGAGAAGAGGAATACAATTGTTTGCCCGACAAATAGGTACATGTTTATTGTATTTCTTTGGGTTCAGATGATTTCATGAGCCGATTGGCTGTTTCTTTTTCTTTTTGGATTGGAAAGGCCGGTATGGCGATTTCAGGATTTTCCCGGTGCTTCCGTGCAGGGGAGGTTATGGCGAAATTTTTCGAAAATTTAGGGTGTTAGCCCAATTTTTGAAGATTTTGAAAAGTTCTTAGAAACTGAAAAGTTGAAAAACTTAAGCCATAATGAAAATAATGAAAGTTGAGTTGATTAGTTAAACAAATTTCAGCTTCGTTCCTTTTCGGAGACTAAAAGTTTTAAGTGGGGGAGATTGTAATAACCCGGAAAATCCGAACCAATTTAAAAAAATTATTTTGGCAATTTTAGCGAATTTTGAATATTTAAAATGAATTATTTTAAATAATGACGACGAGAAATTTAGATTTAATAAAGTGTACCAATTAAATAATATTTAATTGGAATTGATTTTTGGGTTTATCGTGAACGGTGATTTAAATAACACTTTTTCTTTAACCCGATAATTAATGGAATGTGAATTGGGTTTATTGTGAACTGTGTTTTAACGACATTCGTTGTTTAACCCGATTTACAGTGAAATGTGATTTGGAATTTATAAATCTTTTGTTAAGATTTAAAGGAGATTTTCCAAAATAAAGTTTTCCAATTTAATAAAATAAATTGGAATGGAATGGAATTCGATTTGGTAATAATCGAAGTGAATTTCTGTGGAGGAGGACTGCTAATATATATGGAATTTAAAAGGCTTTGCCGTTATTCCATTTATATTATTAGTCAGATATTGAAGTTTATATCGATTATATATATCGATTTGTTTTCCATGAAGATTACATTGTTAATGGAATGTGATTTTGGGTTTATTGTGAACCGTGTTTTAAATGATATTGGTTCTTTAACCCAGTTAAAGACTGGATATGATTTCCTAAGTTAAACAATCATTAATATTGATTTTTGGGAAGATTAAAACCAAGTGGAGTTCTAATGAATCTTCAGTTAGATTGAAATGATCGAGAATGGAGTATCACCAGTTTTGCACTAGACGATCGTTAAATCTTTAATTAGATTTGAATGTGAAATGGTAATTGAATTTACCGATAACACCATGGTGTTAGATATGAAGTATTACCAGCTTTACTTCATGGGATGAACAGGTTGGGGTTGGGAAATTTAACAAGTGATTAGTTAGGTAAGGTTCGCAAATCCCGACTAGTTTGGATAAACCATAATTTGGTTTGAATTGATATCCAAAGGAAGATTAAAGAATAAATTTAAAAGAATTTATCTTTGATAAAATTAATGGGAACATTTCCCTATAGATGTGAATATTTGAATAAAAGAATATTCTGAATTGGAATGAGGCGTGTAACAACCCGTATTTTAATAACGTGTTATAACCATAAATCTAGGTAGAATTAAATTTCAAAATAAGAATCAAGGGAAACGGGTTACGCCATTGCGTTTGTCTCGGAATTCTGCTTGGAAACGAGTCTGAGTTTGTAAGAATCGGAGTCCGTATGAGGGAGATATGACCCTCCGAAGTTTCTGGAATTTTCAGAATCGAAAACAGCTCGAAATTCGAATTCAAAATTCGAATTCAAAACCAGAGGCGGGCTGGGCGGGAAATTTCCCGCCCAGGACCCAAGTCGATTGGGGAGTCGACCCCCCCCCCCGACCAGGTCGACTGGGTAGTCGACCCCCTCTGACCAGGTCGACTGGGTAGTCGACCTGGGGGTCGACCTGCTCCCGAAATCCAGTTTTTGAACCTGGTTCGTTCTGATGTATTTGGTCACGTTTTCTGCCTAGGTTCGTCCGCCTAACCCTATATAAACAGCCCCTGACCCTAGACTTTCTATCACATTCTTGTCCGACCATATGCTGCTGAAGTTCTGACTGGAAGATAGAGAGTAAGGAGGCTATTCAGGACTTTGTTAGCGCTACGTTGGTTTGGAGTTTGCTAGAGATTCTGCTTCTACTCTTTTTGCTTTCTCATTCTCTAGACTACTATATGTAAGCCCTTTGTCACTCTTAGATTTAAACCGTAAACTTAACCTGAACATGATGTAAACTGAAATTATGCCTAAACATGATAACTAAGTTGGATCTACTCTTGTCTATCTTGGATCTATGACTATCACTTTTAAATTTGTTATTTTGGATCTATTTTTGTACACTCCAGATCTATTCATCTAAAACATTGACTTGTGGAATATCAGTATGAACTTGATTTGGATATATTCATGTTTAATCTAAAACCCCTTTTCGATTTTTATCTTGCCATGCCTGTGATGTTGAAACTATTATTGGGGTACTATTTTATGTCAATCCTTTACCATGTCTGTTTATCACCATGTCTTGCCAAGTTGATGTTGAGACCCTATTTCATATTCCTGTAATGTTATAATCATCATGCTTAACTTATGAACACCTTTGTCATTCTATGACTATCCTGTTTGTGTTATTCCCTATTCTGACATGTTGTATTAATGCGAATTCACGTACGTTGGGGATACGTTTTGGGTAGATTAGGCAAACTTGAAAATTGGCTATGGAATTGACATGATATGACATGAAAATATGACATGAAAACTTGACATGAGAATAAGCTTGAAAACATGAATTTGGGACATGACAATTAGATAACTTGAAAATGGCCAACTCGAGGTTGGGTTGAATTTGCAACGTAAATCTGCCCGGAACCGCCCGGCAAATCCAGTAGTTGCAAATAATAGGACCTAATGTGGGTAGTTGGTCATATAGCACCTTAAACCCGAGGTTAGACTAGGTTATGGTGTAAATCTGCCCGGAACCGCCCGACACATCCAGTAACCGTAACCAAGTCTAATGTGAGAGGTTGGGGTGCGTTAAGTGAATTAATGCCACATGGTAAGGTTAAGTCATGGACCCCTTGAATATACTTAACCAATTTGACAAATCGATTTGATAGGGTTAAGTCTTGAACTGCTTGTATATATACTTAACCAACTAGGTACATGTTTGGGTAGGGTTAAGTCATGACCTTTTTAATGACAATACTTAACCCGTTAGAAATCCTAGCCACGTGGTCCCTTTCAGCAGTAACCCACTTAGAAGTATCACGATACCCTGGGGATTAGGCAGGGTGGGGCACGATTACTGGGCTGATTGTAAGCGACTAAGAATAACGGCTGAGTAAGGTGCGCCAGTGTGGGTTCAGGCGGACTAGGGTCGTGCACTTAGTCCGGAGTTGAAAAATTAGGCATGGGCACCCGTAGTACCACATTGTGCGTGCTTGAATTGTGTCAGTGGTTGACACCCTAGGACCTGATACACCCTAGGGTGGACCTAGCACATGTGACTACATCCCGCGATTGGGCCGTATGACACCGATACACGACGAATATACTGGAAGTCTTGTTACAGCTAGATCTCTTCTTTCTTATAAGAGAGATTCGCTATAGGGCACATTTCTCTTTAATCGGAAGGCCTGTTACAGCTATTAGATATAGGGCTTCAGCTTGAATAACTATCGATAAATGCCTTTCTTTTCAGCTTTCTATTTAATTAAGAAGGCAAACAAGCTTACCTTATTATTAGAGAAAGGGGCAGTGTTTTTCTTACTAGAAGTCTCAATGGAATAGAGAAAGGGGGCTTGAAAGCAATCATTCCTTGCAGAATTTTTATAACCGCTTATGGAAAAAGGCTAATCCAAGGACTCTTTACTAATAGAATATCATAGGGCCTCAAGCCATACTCCCATCAGCTTTCAAGTAGATAAAGAAGTTCAGGCTAGTGATATCAGCTATCGGCTATTGGCCGAAAGCTTCTCCTTGCATAATATGGATTCCAAGCCTTCCTCTTCGTCAATGATTATGGGTTGCTCCTATCTTGTAGTTCGATACACTACTCTAAGGCGAGTTGCCTATACAACATCTTGAGTTTGTAGTACTTATATTACTATTAGCTTTGGTTATCGCTACACCCTCTCTAGGCAAACGATTTGTTTCAAGCCACTCCACTATTGGGCCTTAGTAACGCGCATCCTACCTTTATAATCGTATAGGCACCCGGGAACCCTACTTAGTAAAGAAAGGGACTCCCTAAACGAGACTGCTAGCTGGTATGGAGAGACTAGCTTTGCGCTGCGTACCTAGTCCTTCTCCGTCTTACTTTTTAACATGAAAGGTAAAAAAAGAATAAAATAAATAAATGGAGTCTTTCTCAAAGAAGACATATGAGACAAAGTCATTACACACTACGAGAGGAGGGAGCCCGCTTCCTATTCAACATCCCGAGAAGGAGGTCCGTGGTGATAACGTTTGTTTACCGCACCCAAAAAAGCCAACTCCTCGATCCCTTCAACGGGAGCAACTGTAATCAATCAAGGCACTGGCCCCTTAGCCAAATAAGACACTGGGAAATGGCTCTCCACTTGGAACATCATAGTCTGGCTCCACGACACCGGCAGTATTTAAGATCCCTATGGTTGGCTTCCCTAAAAGCTTGGCCCAAATCGAAAGCATTCAACCTTACTTATAGAATTGGAATTCCCTCCATATCTATATTAAGGCACTCACCCTAATGAAGTTTCTAATGGCTTTCATTCCCTCTCTCGAAGCCCGCTTTTCGTCGAATTCGACGATTCAGGAGTTCCACAAGTACAGTACCGAAAGAACAAAAGGAGAAATTCGAAAGGTAATGGGGAGACAGGAGTGAAGACGGCAGGCGCAATAGTGCCGAGTTAAGGCCTCCAACGCCTCTAAATTCTAACTAGAAAGGCTTCACTCAAGTAGACCACTCTCCAATATCTATATTCATTGCCTCTATATATCATTTTTTGTCTTTTGGTGTCGCCTCCTCCCAAAAATGTGATGAACAGGCATATAGTCAAGGGCAGTCTGAGGGCCTTTCACTTGCGACTAATGCCCCAAAGAACATCCAAAGTTTGACTTGTCCTGGTTCAAGACATTCAAGCGCTCTTTCAACCTCAACCACTAGGTCTTCGATACGCTTTGAGAGCAATAAAAGTCTACCTCTAATTCAAAAGGGCTTATGCACTCCACTTTCCACAAGGTGTAAGGCCAAGCTTTAAGCCTTCAGATTTTATCACTCGACAGAGTAACATAATATTGGGGGCATTTTATTTACTTATTTAACTGGAAGAATTGATATGTCTTTCCCAATTGGTTGAATTCTTCCCTTTCTCCTTTTCCCATGATACACATACGCCTGAGGCTGCTACGCTGGTGTTGCCAGCTTTTCTTCTCATTTGAGAGTGAGAGGCTTCCTCCCCTATCGGAAGCATAGGCAGGTGTCCCTTCATTTCTTCTCGACATTTCTTCTTCTATTATAAAGAACTCGCTTACCTGTTACCTTGTTTGACTTGCTAAGAAACTGGAAGAGAGCTTTCAAATAGAAACAACAACTTTCAAACTTACAGAAAGCCTAAAACTTAAACTTACTTGAGGTTGAGTCGTTGATTTCACTTTCTTGTTGACTTGCGAGTGAGCTGAAGGGAGAGTCGCAACTATGAACAGGAGCTAGCTACTCCTTTTCTATATCATTATATGACCTATCTCAGAAGCAAAGGAGATAACTATACTATAGTTACCTTAAGGCTCCCTACGGGCGCGCCAGTGACATAAGTCAAGTAAATATAGATATTAGGCGAATCCCCTAATGGAAAATGAAGGAACTCTTGCTTCTTTTCTCTAATAAGTGCTATATCGCCCTATCTTTCCCACATCTAAGATGGACGGAATAGAAAGATTCGATGATCTGCCTGCGCCGCTTACCCGTTCGCTACTGAGAAACTGGCTCCCCAACCCTTCCTGAAGATGAAAAGATTGCATTTTGGATAGCGGGAAAAGAACCTACTCGCCTTACGCAACGACAAGGATTTATTATGTAAGCTCGCTAAACACAAAGAAAGAGTCCTTTATTAAAGAGATCGGCCGCTCTTGCTTTAACCGAACGCTTTCCCTGGACTAGAAGTCCTAGAAGTCAACTTCGAGTACTGCGCTTGCTTAGCGCTTGTAGGAACAGCACGACAAGGAAACTCTCTCTCTCTCTGATACGCCGGCTAGACTGGAGTTGGAACTATACGGACAGGAGGGAGATATTCTCTGATCAACCTGCTAAGAGTACTAAACGGAAGGAGTTTTCCTCAAAGTCACCATCCCGTAACTGGAATCTACGAGTCACTTGCCCCTATCTCTAAAGGCCCTTTCCCTGACTAACTAGTTCTTTCTATCAAAGCACCAACTTAGCTGACTAACGAGCATCAAAGACCTGAGCTTACCGCTACGAGTAGATTCGTAGAGTAGACTGAATCGCCCAAGCTTACCCATAGTTTCTATGACCTCCCTTGAGTATGTACTTCGCTACAGGAAAAGAAGGCTTATTCTATTATCCGCTTTAACAGCGGTTTCAGCCTTAAAGGTTTCGTTTAGTAAGGGCCTTTACAGTATAGGGGCATTTGTAAAGGCGATCGTTATGCGGTTAGCGCTAGAGCAACGGGAAAAGTGCAAAGCCAGTCACGAACTGCTCCTTAAAGCTACCACAACAACAAGGATTTGAGTAAGGCGCTTGAACGGAGTCAGTTTTCCTAGCTTAACGAAAGCGGGAATCTCTCTCCCCTTTATATGAGTAGTCGCCCAATAGTCCCGGAACTTCACAAGCGAAAGCTGAGACAGCAACCTGAGCTAGCTAAAGCCAATACCGAGAGAAAGAACAAGGATTTCTCTCTGAAGCAGAACTTGACACCTTTCCAGTATGTTTAAGGCAAAGTGACTCGCCTACCGAAAAAGAAGGAAAGATTTGCCTAAGGCAATAGCCCTGTGACCTACCTACTGGACTTGCATAGTAATGAAATAACGTTTAAAACAAATAAAGAGCTTCAGCCCTCAACATAAGCACAATAGACATTACACCAGGACATTCTTCTACACTCCCACTCAAGCTGGAGCATGATCGTCAAACATGCCCAGCATGGACAGATACATAGAGTGCCAATCAGTAAGTTGGAAAGGGCCTTTGTGAGAATATCAGCAACTTGCTCATTGGACTTGGTTTATGGAGTAGTGATCTCGCCCGACGTGACCTTGTCACGAATAAAATAACAATCCACTTCAATTTGCTTGGTGCACTTATGGAAGACATGGTTAGCAGCAATGTGAATGGCAGCTTGATTGTCGAAGAATATCTCCATGGGAGCTGAAACATCAATGCCTAACTCAATCATGAAGTGCTTAAGCCATGTCAATTCACAAGCAGCTAAAGCCATAGATCGATATTCAGCTTCTATGCTGGATCTGGCTACAACAGATTGTTTCTTGCTTCTCCAAGTGACAAGAATATCCCCAACAAAAGTGCAGTAGCCCAATGTAGACTGCTTATCAAAAACAGACCCAGCCCAGTCTGCATGCATCAGAATAGGCTGAAATACGAAGGTGGCCAGTAGGACGATAAAGTAAGCCTCTACCTGAAGCAGACTTAAGGTATCGGAGAATACGACGAACAACCTCCATATGAGACACCCTAGGAGCATGCATGAACTGACTGACCACCCCAACTGCATAAGTGAGGTCTGGCCGGGTGTGTCAAATAAATGAGACGGCTCACTAGACGTTGATAGCTTTTGGGTTCAGAGAAAAGCTCTCCATCATCAACGGAAAGGCGATGAATAGCTTCAAGAGGTGTATCGTTGGGTCTAGTACCAAGCATCTCAGTGTAACGAAGGATGTCAAGTGCATACAAAACAATATGGCATAGTTTGGATCCTAACTTTAACTAAAGGGCCTTCACTCCCGAATTGCTATTACCATATGAAACTTGGGCGCTAACCTTTCTCTATGGAAGGTGGGAGGAGTCCCAATACTCCCTATCGGTTGGTCTAAGGGAACTACTCGTCCAAGAGGAGAAGTCCAACAGGAGTTAGAGTATGCGAGAGTGATATCCTAACGCGCCTATTTCTTATGGATAGTAAATTCCCAACTATTCCTTAGCCATTTCATTTTCATGTCACATCTACGGTGTTGAAACGAAGCAAAGAAGAATCCTAAGATCCATTCATACCCGGACTTGTTAGCTTTCGACGAAAGAATACTAGAGAAGCAGCCAGTATATTAATTGGGAATGATAGTCGTGTATCACTTGAATTCTGGGACTAATTTCGATACATAAAATCGTATGCCAGTATATTAATTGGGTAGCGTAGCTCTAACAAGGGAGGAAGCGGCAAAGTGCAAGAGAAAGAAAACGAAATCAATGAAATACGAGGAACATATATCTTCCTGGTTGGATCAATCAATCAGTATGTATGGGACATCGTGCTCTATAGTCTATCTCTGGTTTAGGTTTGCCTAATATATAAATCGGGGTGAGGCGCAAGTAAAAACATTAGGGTGGTATATTAATTCGGGAGGCTACCAACAGGAGGAAGTACACTGGCCCGATCATAATCTAGATTGGTGGGGATATTACTTTTGCTTGACTGGCCTGTTTGGGAATCCGTAATAGGGACGATCGACAACTAACAAGGGAGGCCTAGTATATTAATTGGTGCCCTGAACAAACTGGCATGACTATTAGATAGATGCAGCCTAGTTTGTTCAGGGGCCGAATTGAGCCGTGAAGCCCAGTCAATTAGGCCCAATGAATGGTGCATAGCTCTAGTGAGGTAGCGTAGCTCTAACAAGAGGACCGATCCATTCTATTCTTAGGAGACCAACGGGAGTTTAGAGATACCAGAATTAATCATATAGTTTCACTCAAGTAGATAGACCAGAAGATATCTGATATAGTTTTCATAAGACCAGGAAGCCCCGGTACACTCAACTATCCTTATAGAAGATCATACATGGACGCTACGAGTAGGGTCGTACATGGACACAGGCCTAATTGGAATTTCCGAGTGAAATGTTCGTTCCACTTCTTTCAGTCATGCCTATATATTTTCCTAACTAAAGTAAATGAACCACTAGTTCTTTCCAATCTAGAGGTGAATCATATTTTGGCTATCTTACGTAGAAACAATGGAAGTGAGCCTTTCGCCCAGGTTTCACTCACATGGGTCTCATTCCGGTGTTTCGGAAGGAAGCCTCATATTGATGTGGAAACCACATGGGAGTTTGCCGAGGGGAAGCCTACTATGAGAACTGGCCCCACAGATATTAACTCCTAGGAGGGAGTCGCTCACTACTGACGAAGCAAGGAAGGTCTGCTTCTCCTAATGCCAAGTGAAGCGAAGGCAGATATCCCCAACAATCATTAAGGCTTGCGAAGACAAGGTATTATTATCCTGACAATAGGATGATAGGGGACAGGGTACTCCGAGCAAACCGCAGGTCGCTCTGCACCTTACTGATGATGCAAAGCGAGGAAGGCTATCAGATGAAAAAGAACTAGATGGAATGCCTTATGCCTAACACTTGAAAGTCGAAGTTAGTACAACGTCTTAATATGAGTTAATTTTAAATGATTCTTGCGGGGTAGAGCAGTTTGGTAGCTCGCAAGGCTCATAATCTTGAGTTCGTGGGTTCAAATCCTGTCCCCGCACTGGATTTAAGGTGATTCTATCTTTTTTCCTATGATGGATATTCTAGTATGTGATTACATCTTTTCCCTGGGTATCAGTTTATCTATAGCCCTTTTAGTAGTCCCTAGTATATTCATTTTGGTAAAAAAGTCGGCGAGAACAATTCTTTGAATCTCGACAGTCGATGGTTTAGCTCGATTAGCGCATCAAGGGAAAATCGTGTCCTAACTAGACATTCTGCTGAGAGTCTATAGGGACACTACGGAGAGTTTGACCTTAGCAGAGGTCAATCTCCAAGAAGTCGCCGCCAATTAATATACTGGGTTTTTTTTACAACGAGAGCATTTTTTGGCTAAACGACATATATATCGACCTTGTCAATCAGGGCACCAATTAATATACTAGGTCCCCACTTTGCCCAAGCTCTGGGGTTAGTGCTTTCATTCAGTTCATTAGGTATATTTTTATTTTCCTCGTTGATTGAGAAAGATAATTTCACTTACCCCACTTTCTTTCTTTTAGTATGTAATTCTCTCCCAGAGCAGCGGAATTCACGATTCTATTAGAAAGTAGAATGACCAACTTTTACACAAATTTTCAAGTAGATGAAATCGGTAGAGTGGTCTAAGTCGGAGATGGGATTGCACAAGTTTACGGATTGAACGAGATTCAAGCTGGGGAAATGGTTGAATTTGCCAGCGGTGCGAAAGGAGTAACCTTAAATCTTGAGAATGAGAATGAGAATGTAGGTATTGTTGTCTTTGGTAGTGATACCGCTATTAAAGAAGGGGATCTTGTCAAGCGCACTGGATCCATTGTGGATGTTCCTACGGGAAAGGCCATGTTAGGTCGTGTGGTCAACGCATTGGGGGGGGGGTACCTATTAATGGAAAAGGGGCTCTAAGCAATCACGAACGAAGACGTGTCGAAGAGAAAGCCCCAGGGATTATTGAGCGTAATACTGTGCACGAACCCATGCAAGCTGGGTAGAAAGCAGTAGATAGCCGGGTTCCTATAGGCCGTGGTCAACGCGAACTTATAATCAGGGACAGATAAACTAGAAATACAGCTATTGCTATCGATACTATATTAAACCAAAAACAAATGAACAAAAGCTCTGAGAGTGAGACATTGTATTGTGTCTATGTAGCGATTGGACAGAAATGATCGACTGTGGCACAATTCATTCAAATTCTAATTGAAGCGAATGCTTTGGAATATTCCATTCTTGTAGCCGCCACCGCTTCGGATCCTACTCCTCTGCAATTTCTGGCCCCATATTCTGGGTGTGCCATGGGGGAGTATTTCCGCGATAATTCCATGCATGCATTAATAATATATGATGATCTTAGTAAACAAGCGATGGCATATCGACAAATGTCACTATTGTTACGCAAACCACCAGGCCATGAGGCTTTCCCAGGGGATGTTTTCTATTTACATTACCGTCTCTTAGAAAGAGACACTAAACGATCGGACCAGACAGTTGTACGTAGCTTGACTACGTTACCCATCACTAAAACACAAGCTGGAGACGTATCGGCCTATATCCCTACTAATGTGATCCCCCATTACTGATGGACAAATATGTTTGGAAACTGATCTCTTTTATCGTGGAATTAGACCTGCAATTAACGTTGGCTTATCTGTCAGTCGTGTCGGGTCTACCGCTCAGTTGAAAACTATGAAACAAGTCCGCGGTAGTTCAAAACCGGAATTGGCACAATATCGCGAAGTGGCCACCTTCGCTCAGTTTGGCTCAGATCTTGATGCAACGACTCAGGCATTACCCAATCGAGGTGCAAGGCTTACAGAAGTGCCCAAACCACCACAATATTCACCACTTCCAATTGAAAAACAAATTGTAGTGATTTATGCAGCTGTCAAGGGCTTCTGTGATCGAATGCCACTAGAAAAAATGGCTCAATATGAGAGAGCCATTCCAAGTAGTATAGATCCTGGATTACTCAATTCCTTAAAATCAAAGGGTGGGTTAACTCACGAAAGAAAGAGTGAACCAGATGCTTCTTTAAAAGAAAGCACTTTGCCTTACCTATGATGAAATTCCAAATGAGAAATGAAGGGGCGACTAAAGGGAGCCAAACTATTCTTCCATATTCAAATAAGACTTTTTTCTAAGCCACTCCTTGGGGTATACTAATTGCCTGTCGCGCCAATACTATGTTTCCGATAGGGAGACGCATATTGGTTATTGGTAACGGGTTTTACTCCTTATTTTATTTGGACTAAGGAAAAGGAAGCGTGAAGAACCCGGTTAGGATTAATGTAGGTGATACGGGAAAGAGCATGTGGTTTTGACTTCCTTAGAGGAGAAGCCTATGAATTGTGTTATTTGACTGTTCTCGGTTAAGTGGTTAAAAAGCTAGTGGCGTGTACCTAAGGAACTCTTGTGCATTTGTTCACAGGAGATGAAAAAGGACGGATGAGCTTAGGTCCCGGACTTGATATTTTTTAGCTCAACGGATATAAAGAAATACCAGCTTTAGCCCACCCTTCTAGTGGTTCTATCCGCACTCCTTCGTTGAGACCTGCATTCCCTCCCTATCGGTCGCTCGTTTCTTTCAGAAAAAATCACACAAAGAGATTGATGGGAAAAGGAAGGCGATCGGTAGATCGATGGATGAATCCACCGGCGTAGGCTCCGAGGAAGTGGATGATCGGAGCTAACTGTCACATACAAGTTTGAATTGGATTTTGGCAATAACCCCATACAAATAACTCGGAACAAACTTACGGAATGGACAGAGGAGGGGGCAGCACAAGGAAATTTCTTGGGATTGAACTACCCACCTCCTGTGTTCAGATACAACTCTCCCCAAAAGAAAATAGCTGATTCGATAAAGAAAGCACGGCTGAGAAGTCGCTCGGATGACTGAGCATATCATATCTGATTTACATAGGTGTCCTGACACATACTATTAGGCCCAGATCCGGTGATTGTAAGGCCACCGTTTGAATAGTAATGTTGGTACATCAATCCACCACATCGATATCCCGCAATTAATATACTGGACAAATCTGGTATCTCTTAAATACAAATACACAATTGCATCTCCAATCAACCCTTGATTCTAGAAGCTACCATTTCCACTCCCCAACCCTTACTTTGTATCTGTTCGCGAAGTCAGTGATCAGGCTTGCTGCTAGGAAAGAGGGGCTCTTGCATACTGCCCTTTCTTTATTTAGAGTAGTGCGCTGTATCGCCTCAGAGAGCGTATGAAGCTACCTATAACGAAAGAGCTTACAACTCGTCTATTTGAAGAGAGGTGTCCTACCTCGCATAATACCTGCTCATCATCCCGAAATGATCCGTCGATATGACAGCAATGCGGTGAGTATACTATGTGGTGAAGCGCTATTTACCGTGCTTTTCGTTGGTGAAGGTGCGTAGTCTCAATATGCTCATTAGAGAAGAGGAAAGCAAAGACAAAGAAAGGACCAGAGAGTCCCTCATCACAAAGAAGAAAGCAGTTAGTTACGGTACTAGCATCCCTTATTTAAGTCTTTCCTTTCCTACTATCATACCTTCGACAATAAGAAGATTGTCCCCCTAGAAAAGAGAGAGTAGAATGCCCTAAGGACAAGGACCCACCGGCCAACTCAAGGAAAGCAAAAGCTCATTGAAAATGAAGAAAGCGTTTGGTCAGCTTCAAGCTAGTCAGATTCGGGGAGAAGGGGGACAGATAATATAAGATCTTTGGCCATCTTTTCATCTGCATCTTAGGCTGCTCCTTCTTCTTAATTGAATATCCCATCGAGTAAAGGAATGACCTACCTGTGAAAGCCAGCCATAGAGCAGTCTACGCTTTCGTCCCGCCCCGCCAAAAGTGTGATTTTCCATTATGGGGCCTTCCTGGTCAATAAGTTGGTGCACCTTCGCGCCATTCTTTCGGAATGGTATGCGGTCTGTTTTCAAAACTACCCAAGTCCTTTATTCTTGTTCCAAAGCGTGTTCCCTTGCCTGTACTTTGCGCTGTTGAAGTAAGGATGCTTTCTCATTGTCCCGATTCCGAGCTACTGGATCATACGATGTATGTGAGTTTGATTGTTCTGACTTCTATTGTAAGTTTCCTTAAGGCGCCTCCCAATAAGGGCACTTGCCTGTGAGGAAAATCCCATTTATCAGAATGGAAAAAATATATAGCAATAGAGACTGAGGGAAAGGCCGAACTCTATTCCTGACTTAAGGAAGCCTTCGGGGATCTTCTCCTATCTATAAGACGAAGACGCAACAACTCGTCTTATCATACAGCGTGAACATAGAAAAATGAATTCTAATTCATTTTGAATCAAAACATGTTTAGCTTAAATAACATACCAAAACTTGAAATCTGAATTTTGAAATCTGAACTAGCGTATAATCAGTGAGCCGTTACTGGGCCTAATAGTGAGCGCGACGGATAGCAATAGTTCGTGTTCCCACCTAAAATTGAGCTTAACATGCCCATATCATGTACACCGTGCCTAATATTGCAAGCCATTAGCAACAGTGAGCTTTCAAGTTCATAATTCGCTTCCCTTTCGCTTGAAGCTACGGGCTAAGCCCTACTTCTTTATCCAGGCGATTTGCTTGTCTTGCTCAGTCACCTCTACTACATGCGTACTACTTTCTTTCCTTTCCGCTAGACTCGAAGAATGGTCCAACCCAATGACAGCGGAAGATGATTCGTTTGCTTGTCCTGTTCCGCCTGGCTAGTTGTCTTTCCTCTGGCTTACGTAGTTTGCGCATTTACGTTCCTTCAGTGGTCTGAACCTGGCCTTTAACCGCCTCTCTGATTGGAATTGAGGGACGGCCTCTTTGACTTGGGCAGGGGAGAGCACGAGCTGAAACCACTCTTTCGAAGGCAGCAAAGTGCAGCAGCTTCGACTCGACCAGTCAACTGGCATGGCGTTCTATCTATTAGTTAGGCATTCGATTAAGGACACTTTTAGTAAGGCGGATTGGTGGAAAGTAGTACTACACTAGGTAGGCTGTTCCTACAGTATCCGTTCCGGAGATAGAATCGAATTGACATCTACAAGTCGTAGAGTAATCTAGTAGGTGCTTTAAGTTACGGGTCTATAGTAGTAGCTTATTATCCATGAAGGAAATTTGCTGCTTTCTTTTCTCATTCCGTTCCCAATTAAGCTTGTTTTGTTCTTTGAGCAGTCTCTAGTAGGTAGGAAGGAAGAGAGTCAAAGTCTTACCCTACCATGCCAATCTAGATGTCTTACGCATAAAAAAAGCTAAGCTGCTTCCAGTGAAAGCAGTAGTGAGGTAGCTCAATAAACCTAGCAAACACCGGCTAGATAAGTAGGGCTAACTCAGGGGATTCTTTGTCAATGGAAGGCATTCGCGAAAGTCGCTAATGAAGAGAAGCTTTACTAAAAGAGGGCTTCACATTATGTGGATACAAATGCTTCAAGTGGTGCAGTTCCCACAGGAATTGCAAACACCTGAAGAGAGAAGCCGATACGATATCCTCACTAGAAAGAAGTATTCATAGTCTAATCCATTACAACCCGACAGTCTAACATGCGTAGATCACACTAGAACTTGATAGCCAGAATCTCTTGCTCCAGCCCATCTATACTCACCTTTGAATGAAGAAGATAAAGAATTGATATATTTCGACTTGATCTTATTCTCCAAACCGCTCATCTTGTAATGAGAATAGAATAGGAAAAGTTCGTAATGAAAGTACGCCTGCGCGCTCTATGTATTGAACACAAACCAAACTACTCTACACATAGCCGAACCACATGCCAGTATATTAATTGCGATCAAGTGTTGGGCTCTGTTTTTTCCAATGCTGGTCATTCTTGAAGAGCTCTTGGTCTCACATAATCGGCTCAACGAAGGCCACAGCCAAAACTTTTGTCCTTCTGAAAACCGTACAAAAAAATAATAACAACAACTGCTCACTAGGAGAATTCGTAGTCAATCCTGACATCAAATGAAAGAGCAGAGCCCCTATTATGTAAACGTAAGCGCTTCAATCAACAACTTGGTAATGGAAGATCAATTCCACTAATCAATATATTGATTTACCAGTGGATTTATTCAATTAGTTTATTGGTTTGGTATACTGAGCCTCTACGAAACAAAACTAATAATTCAGTCCCCCTTAGAATCTTTGTATCCTTAGCTTGATTCAACTCGGGATGAGCTTCTTAGCGCTTACTCCTTAGGCACATGGCTGACTCTGGCTAAAAGGAGAGGAATGGAAGTGAGAAAACCGAGAGGAGCCCGTTTGAGACCATAAAGCGCCGAATCATTGAATAATGGGCCGGAAACCCATAGATGACGGAGTAGATGGACCCGTTGGATACTGCATATATATATATATATATATATATATATATATATATATATCCTCATGCAAATCAAAACATAAAGTTGGAGCACCAGTATAGTATACTTATAGGCAACCACGAATCGCAGCAACTGCGATCAAGGTACATTGTGAATCTCTCTCCATCTTGGCTACTAGTGCAAACGTCTCCTCATAATCCAAGACTCCTAAGAATACCCCTTACTAGATGGGCCAACCCCCCTTAGATAACTTCAGCATCAGAGCGGTTGATAGACCCAATCGATCGTAGTTTTTTCCTGAAAAAAGAAGAACTAAGCCCCATGTCTAATTCTGCTGTAGTGCTGCCAGTTCTTCAGCCATTGCCTGCTGCCATAAAGGCAGATTTGGGTTTGCATTTTCAGGTGGGGGGTTCATGATAGGAGTGAACAGTTGCTAGAAAGGCTCTGTGTTTATGTTTAAAGGTCAAAGTTTCATCTCATAATCAGCAAAACGAGCTGTACCACATTACGGTGTGAACCCTTGGTGACGGAGATAGGCAACTAGGACAGACGGGATGAGCGACAACAGACTAATTAGCAAGGATAGGTGCAAATCTCTCTTGGACGAGCATGTCCACTAGGTAAAATGATGATAGGATATGACCAGCACACCTCATGGCGTCTAATAGGCCCATCTTTCGGGCCATAGAGAACTTTTGATCTTAGCACTCTCGTGAATATGGCCCTGCTTATTGGCGTAGATGTTCGGATAAGAACAAGAGTGAAAAGGTATTTCGTGACATCTAGTATATTAATTACGGAACTGGCTTTTTAACTTCTTTGATTGATCCGCTTTGCTGAATTTGATTCAAATTCTAGCTATATGAGACTGACGTTATTTAGGACAGGAAGAGTAGAAAAGGCGCCTAGTATATCAAGTCCAGTATAAACATTGGGCAAGGTCTTTCATTGCCCAATCAATTGGGTCCTATTGTAGTAATGATTCTAATTTCGGGTAGGCAACTAAGGAAGGAGAAGAACTGGGGACAACGCTTACAAGTGTATGGTGCAGTCACTTCAGGTTAGCTTGTTTCCACTGGACCGGGATTAGCTGGTAATAGTCGTAAACTACCATAGCTGCTTCCTTCACTCTGTAGCCAAAGTAGGCAAGCACCTTCAGTTGCCTATTGGCACGAGCCAAAGAGGCTTTTGTCCAATGCCATCTGTGCTACCTTCGGTCTAGAAATGACATAGTCCTTATTCTCGTTTGTTCAATCTGGTTCATCAAGAATTATACTTCTCGTTTCCTTATCTCTGTTTAACCACCTATGCGTCATGTATATTTCTTCCTGTCACTTACTGGATTCGTGTCCGAGCCCGAAAGGTGAGTTGGCTCTCAGTTGGGGAATGAGTAGTTTCCCTGACACTTGAGAAAATGCCTTATGCTTAACAAATGAAAGGAGAAGGCAGGAAGCAAAAGTCAAAGTTGATCTAAAAGGGACCGATCCATTCTATTCTTAGGAGACCTTATGCTTAACACTGACGAAGGCAATAACTTTTTCTAGGTTGTTTCAATCCCAAAGGGCTAAATAATTAAGTAGCGTAGCTGTTAATATGGAGACCGATCCATTCTATCATATTAGGGAGGCAGGAGGAGATTGAGACAAAGTGAAGCAAAGATCCCCCTCCTCCATATTGTCAAATCCATGTGAACCACTTTCGAGAAAGGAGAGAGTTTCCAAAGTCGAGATGTTGGCGCATCCAACCTACGTGGAAGGTCAGCCCCACGCGGAAATGGAAAATCTCGAAATAGTGCAGTTTCCATGCATGTTCATGAAAAAGATCACTTCACGAGTGCTTGTTCCTCTTCTCTCTTGCGGGAGACGAATTGAAGAAATTAGGTTAAGAATCAAAGACTTTAAGGAGATTGAAAGGTGAAAGGGCGGAAAACCAAAAAGATAGCCCATGCGACTTCCACAGTAATGGATTTCTCACAATCCACAAGGAAATTTCTTACTTGAAAAAAAAAACTAGAAGAGGTGAGTTGTCTTAAGAGCAATTGCCGTAGAATCAGACTGCCTAGTGTCCATTATAGATGTCGGGATCTCCCTTGATAGAAATAACCAAAAGAAGTAGTTTATACAGCTTCTAGGTGATGGTGGGTAGGTGACTCAATCGTCCAGTGGCCGTGGAAGAAGGGAAGCTAGAACCAGAACAATTCACATTTATTTGACTGAAGATGCGGCCCAATTAACATACTGGTTCAGGGTCATCACTTAATGTTCATGGATGATATGACCCCTCACCTTTTGGTTTTAAGAACAGAGTGTCTGTGATAAAGTGTGAAGAGGAGTGCAGATCCCCGTTTCTATTCGTTGTATCGAAATGAAAGAAGAGTCAAGCAAGGCCATTATATTAATTGGGTAGTTGAGAAGTCAGTTGTACATCAACCAAAGCCAGCCATTGATTCCCCTTCCTGCGCTTAGGAGCACCAACACAGAGATACAAAGCTCTTTATACATCTTCCTTTCACCTATCCATTGCTCTTTCACCCGTGGAAAGAGTCTCTCAGGGAGCTGTTGATGCTTCCTTCATAGGTTGCTGAAGAGTTCTTGCCCACAGATCGCACTAAGGAGATCCGGCAAGCACCTCGGGACTACCTGTAGTTTCGGTTGTTGAATCTCGGTTAGGTTGTGGTTGTATTGGCTGCAAGCGGATCATAGGCGCTTTAGGTGTGTGTTGACCGTGCACTCTCGCGTAATGTAATGTTGTATGTATGATAGAGGTGGTGTGGTGATTGACCTCAATGCTAATGGTTATCCCCAAGGTTCAACGAATGAATGAAGCTATGATCGTACCCGGATAGAGATGATGGTCTTCCTCTGATGTCTCCAAGCCAGTCATAATAGAATAGATAGGCAAAGCAGCCAATAGCAATTTGTTCTCGCCTATCGATAGATAGTAGGTTACTTCCAAGCTCAAACCATTTGAAAATGAATTGCTACTTTATTCTGGTTATAGATGGAGTGGCCGCCCCTGTCAAGTAAAATAGAGGGAGAGAACTGGAAGAGAGTAAGAAAAAGAGAAAAGGATTTACAAGGAATACTGAATTGAATTAAGGAAAAAAAGTGGACAAGAATGTAATATATATAAAAAAAAGAAATATACTATCACGTTGTTGGATTATATTTCTTCGGACTATAAAATATAATCCAAGCGCCCCCACCCAACCGAAAGGCGTTAGATGGACTAACAGCAAGCGAGATAAAGAAAGCAGCTAGCCCTATGTGTAAAACCTTGCTGTGCGAGAGCGAGTATATTAGTAGCTCCAATGAGAATAAAATTTTTGGGCAAGACAAGAAAGGAACTCTCCCTTTGACACCAAGGGATAAGAGCTGATTACTGGCGATGACTTGGTGAAGGGAATCTATGATAGAAGGTTCTTGAACTGGGTTCCGACCGAATAGAACGCAGAGCTAACGAGTTCAGTCGAATAGCGTAACGAGTCTAAACAAAAAAGGGATTGCACTTTAGAAAGCTTTTATTAGTATTATTAAATGCTGCGCTGCTATAGACTAATTAATGCAAGCAACAGCGCGAAAGCATTAATTGTCTAAACTAATACAATAATAATAAAGAAAAGAAAGGAATTATTAACGCTTAGCGCTTGTGCTAAGGATTTAGCGCTTTAGTTTCTATCACAAAGAAGGAAATGTTGATTCAATCAACCTAGAAACACAATCCTGGTGAGAGCTTTTAATTATACCCTGTGAGGTTGAAGTCCTTTACCTCAAGAACCATTTAACCCGTCAAATCCTCCAAATCTTTATTTTTAACCTAAAGAGGTTGTTACCTATAACCCTTCCTGTCTATTTTGAGGAGGCGGGGTAAGAACTTAGAGAAGGCACAACTAAAAAAGGGTCATCTTCGAATAGATAACCTTTGGAAAAGAGAATGGCGAATCCAACTCTAGAATCTGAAATGGGAATGCATTAGGAGATGGGGCGGAAGTATCGACGAGTTCGTTCTTCCTTTCCTGCTTTAATGTTCGAGATGTCTTCTTATGTTATGCCCACCTCCTGCGCTTTATTCATGCTAGTACATTAATTGGGGACCCAGGCTGGCATCTTGTGGCCTGAGGGAATTTGGTATGCCTAGGACCCGAAATTGTTTAGTGCATTCGATATTGACTTCTTTGAGTCCAAGATCGGTCCAGTGCTACCTCTTCTCGATTTGCCAATTAACGAAGCTTAGGGGATACCCCCTCAGGATGTGTAATTGCTTTCTCGATGAAAGGAGCGGAAGTAAGTGAAACGAATGGGCAAGGAGCTTCTTAGAAGAAATTCCAGTGAACAATGCTACCTCACTCGGTATATGGTGCTTACCAACCGCTGGTGCATTAGTACCAAGAATCAGTCATTACCAATCCGCATCAACACCAAGCAAAGGCAACTAATCAACAGAAATAAGTCCCGGTCCATAAGCTCATCGAAATGAGTGAGAGGTAGTGACTAAAAGGAGCTTCGCTCCTTCGTCGAAGCGATGGCTAATCGACCGTAAGGGAATCCATACTTGTTCCTGCCAAGCTAACACTTTTTTATGTTGTGGTAGAATATACTAGATCGTTCCACCGCTCCATCATCACTCCAGCTTTGCGCCATTCCTTCCGTCTGGGCCTTATGCTCTGGCTTAGACCGGTACCTGGCGATCTTTACTTCACTCAACAAGGCGTATACTAGTCGTCCCTTATTGGTTGCAATTAATATACTAGCCTCCCATCGCTTAATCGCTCCCACTCCTTGACGGTTGCTCCGAAGGAGGTGGCTACTTAGAGCTATGCTTCTCTTGTTCCAATTAATTATCCCTTACCACTCTCTCTCCCTCATCCGTATAGGTATAACCCGTACTGAGCTACACATTCAAACATCATGGCTCCATTTGAAGGAGCGAGGTCATTCGGAAAGAGCTCTCTAAACCTCCACAAGCTTGAGAAGGGCAAGCTTAAGAGTATATTCAGGGCGGGAATGAAGAAGCGAGCCGAATTAGTCTTAGTAAAATTAGTTAGGCGAATGATCCAGTATATTAGACCGGTTGGCGAGCGAGCGTGCTGGTTTAAGAGCTTGATAATTGGATAGTGATGAATCGGGACTTAGTTAGCTATTAATAGAATCCGGAACCGTCATAAACATTCTTTTGAATTGGTGGCTTGCTTGGCTATTGGCTCTTTTGAAGGGGCTGCCTGGTCGCTATGCACCTCGATCTCCATTTGGTAGGAAATCCAGAGGCGGAAGAAGGGATTCTAAAGGAAAGAGGAATACGGTAAGGCCGGGAATTTCGCATTCATTAACCGAAAGTAAACGGTCAATAGGTGCGTAGCATCTAAGCTTCGCTCGAAGTATACTATGCAGCTACGCTACCTCACCGATAGGGAGTTAGAATGTTAATGGACAAGAATTCCACGACTACTGGTAGAGCCGAAGAAGAGGTAAGCCAAGCCAATAAGGAACATGTTGTTTCGTACCCCCATAAGAAACCAAGCCGTAGGTATACTTAGACAACCAACAAGGCCAGTATATTAATTGTGGTGAATAATTTGGACTAGTTGGTTCAAGGGGCCTGAAATGAAAAATGAATGAATAGTGGATCTCATAATATTCTAAGAATTTGGAAACATTTCCAACCTAAAGGATGAAAAGATGAGATTGCATCTGGAATAATTCAACATCCCTGGTCCCGATTGAGACAACTGCTGGCTTGCTAGACTCATAGCTGCCAAAGAATAATTCTGTGGTTCGCCTTTGCAGCCAATGTTATATAGGAGTCATATGGAATCATAATACCTACCAAAGGCTAGCCTAATAACGTTCTCCTTGGTCAGCGTTCTAAGCCATAAAATCGTAATTCCATACTGATCTCTCATTCAATTAATTACTGGACTTGGTATACTAGGCTCCTTTAGTTCTTTGCTTCTATATGATAGAGTTGGTTCAATAATGAAATGCTTCATTGATCTGCCTGATACCGCTAAAAAGGTCCTAATTGATTGAGCTATCTAACAGAAGCTCGGGAAGGGAAAAACTAATAGTATACTTGATGACCAGGCTTTATCTTCATTCCACCAATTCTTCGTCTACCAGGCCTGATCTTCATTCGCCATAAGGACTGGGGCTCACGGTAATCCTAACTAGAAAATGAAGTGGAGATGCAGATAATGCGGGTCTTAATTTACTGTGTTCACCAGAGAAGAGGAAATCATGAAAATAGTGGTGAGCGAGAGGTGGGCGCCGCTCACTCTGTCTTTCTTTGTGTGGAGGCCTATCCGAGGCGGGGTTGAATACAAAAGTGGGTGAGCTGAAGCAAGAATGAAAAGAATCACAGTCTGCCGAGGGGAACTATTAAAGTTCGATCATCTCTTGGATATACTGGCTTCAAGGCAAACTCGACAACTTCTGAACAAATAGTTTTTGAACTGGAGTCTGATATAGAACGACTCAGAAGCGAAGCAAATTAAGACCTGGGTCTAAAAAGATGCGCGAAGAGGATATATATATATTTGGCCTCAAGAAAAGGAGATTCAGCCTAATATACTGAGTGGGAAGCATTCCTAATTAAAGCGGAGCACCCTCATCACTACTCATTCGAAGCTTGAGATATTGGGCCCTCCTTGCTGAACAGAAAGAGATCAACATCTTTCAAGAACAACTCGCTCCTCTATGATTCTCTTTCACTCGGGCTCACTTCGCCTAAACACCAGTTGTGGACAAGACCAGTTACACCTATTGAACAATAACTGAAGCAAGACTAATTGTCCAGCTAGTCATTTGCTACTAAACCAATAGTGAAAACACCCGACCAAACACGGGAGCAGCATTAATTGCAAGCAAGAAACCTATAGTTCAATAATTGGACAAGAAAAGGTGTTAGCAAGGATATAATTATATAACTTAGAACTCAAATCTTCTAATTCAGAAAGAACTTATTTTCCCAATAAATATACTCGCTCTCCCGCTTCAATAAGGAAACCAGTAGAGTAGCTTCGGGCGAGTCAACAGAAGCAAGACTCTTTCTGTGACGGCCCGCTCCGTACCAGTCGGCATTTCCTCCGAAAGTGCGCTGTATACGTGCCCGATTAACACGGAACGGTTGCCAAAGAAAGGAAAGAAGGGAATGAACTAATCAAGGACCTGTAGAATGTCTCACAGCGCATGAAATAAAATATAATAATAACATACTTGACATAAAACAGGTGAGACAGTGCATAAGCTGATAACTAAAATCAACATCAATCATCAAAGCAGCGGAAATCCAGATACAGCTTATTACAATTTTCCAAAATTTACTGTCTCTAAACAAAAGAAAGCTAAAGTAGAAGATGCACCGCCAATGCCCAAGCAGTGATCTTCAACAACACAGGAAGAATATTATATATATATATATATTACGTGGAAGCCTCCTGCTCGTCTCCGGATCATCTACCCGTGCATCACCAGCTAACCTGTCTCTAGTCTGCTCGTGTGAGCACCCAGAGTAATAAGAGGAGACATAAAACTCTGGGTCAGACATAAAGCCTGGTATGAGCGATAAGCATCTAAACAAAACAATAACAGGTATACCAAACCATACCTGAACCTGGACCTGCAACCAAAGAGTTAGTACCACATACCGTACAATGCTCTAAGGTGCCATAATAAATAGTGTAAGAATACGGGGGGTGGGGTGTGCATGTCACAATGATAGCAAACAAATCATCCATAGCAACCATCCTCACATCTCTCGCTCAGTGCGTAAAGCGTACGACATCTACCACTTTGGAACACTAGACAAACTGAGGTAACGACGAATCCCGACTTGTAGAAACCGTGCTATGACCAAGCTAAACATACGGAGTCATGACCAAACATCTCAATGACCCACTTCATTGGTTGTAGCCCTTGGTTCTACCTATGCCATAATGGCCCTGAATCCGTCTTACCTCCTACCATAGTGGTCCAAAGCTATAGACGTCGATAACTCCTTGGCACGTGTCCCGCAGCAAAGCCCAATCATGAAGCGAACTCGTTGATTCCCATCTGGATCTTGAGCTCTAGCTTCTCATTTGGACTACCTTTGCATCTCGGGTTTTGGTCATCATCTTCATCCGGATCGGTCTCCATCATTTGGGTCGTGCATGTCCCACAGCATCAGATCGTGGCACTGCATCAGTTCGGATCGGCTCTCATCATCCCTTACTGGATCGGATCGGAATGACCTACGCGGATCGGGTCGTAGAAACCCCGTCGGAAACGATCGGCCATCGCTCCAAATGCACCGGATCGGGTCGCCCTACGAGCTCCGGGTCGGACCGTGAATACCCATTGGTTCGGGTCGTGCCACCTTGCTGAGTTCGTGATGTGTTCTTCAGGCGGATCGTGACACCCAAGCTGGAATCGTTCGTGAAAGGTAGGGGCGGATCGGGTCACCTCTTCATGAAGCAACACTGGTCGTTTCGCGAAGTCTTGATCGGATCAGATCGGCACCATCGGATCGGGGTCTTCAGCCATCGACGGATCGGGTCGCGCCATCGGATCGGAACGCCCTCACTCCCACCGATCCGGTCCGGTTCGGATGATTTCCTTCAGTTCTTCCAGCGAGCAGTTTACGCCATTCGACGGCGTTTTTGACAAATCTAACATTTCTAATCATTCATAAAACACACCATAGAGTCATAGCAACATGCAATAGCAACCACAACAGCAAACAACCATTCAAATGAATCAAAATGGATCAAAAGTGGCCAAAACTCCTTATTTTCCCTTAAGCATGATTAAGTAAAACGGATCATAGGGTTAACAAAACTTAATCAAATCGAACCAAATTTCAACCAGAGGTATAAAACATTATTTAAGAATTTCTAAACATTTTTCCAGAATTTATTAGTGTATAAATTCGCTAATCTTCACTAATTACCCTTAATTACCGTAATTAGTGCAAAAACTATGCAAATCACTCACCTTGGCCACAAATAAAATTCTCAGAACTGAAACTTCTCTGATTTGGGGCGAATACTGATGTCCAACAGCAGCTCTAACCTTGCTTTGGTGCTTTTTCTTCTTAATTTGATGTTGCTAAGCCTAATTTTCAATTAGAAAGTGATTTGGGGTGTTTTAGATGTAGGAGGCCATTGTTAGAGTGTCTAAGGATGAAAGTGGCGGCTGGAAAATGTCTAAAGAAATGTTTTCTAACCCTAATCATCCCCTATATACCCCTAAACCCGAAATTCCCCTCTGGGCCTAGCTGCTAATCACCCGCTTAAGCCCAATTAAGCTGTTTTTCACCATCTGAAACTTGTTTCAGCCATATCTCCCAAACGGTGAGTCCGTTTGGCTAATGTGACCACTCTACGGAAAGAGAAATCATCATCCGGAGCCAATGGAAGTGGTTTCAAGTCAAAATTCATTTCCAGTCAAAAGTTATGGCCAAAACAGTACCAACTAGGGGTAAAATGGTCATTTAAAAATCGGGAAAAATCATGGACATGGGAAATGACCCTAATAGTCGTCTCCCAAAGTTACATGACCATACGACTTCGTATGTGACAGAAATAAATATTCTACGATCCTATGATGCGTAGAATGCGGGTCGTTACACTTTCTATTCCTTTCATAGAGAGATCCAATCGTTAAAAGTTTGCTCATCAACAAAACAAGTGTAGCTGGAACTAAATACCAGCAATAGCTAGACCATCAGTAATAGAATAGTTGGTTTCATTTTATTATGAGACTGCACGGGGACTGGATTTGAACCAGTTACCTCTCAGTTAGCTACCAAAGCGCAACCTCACTCACTATTGATACGAATCCTGAGCCCTGGGATATTAGTATGTGAGACAATTATCATATACATGCATGGCAGGAGAGGCATGTTGTCGTAGCCATGATCGTGTTTTGAAGTAGACGAAGAGGCTATCGGAATGAGGAATATACTCCCCAATCCAAACTATTCTTTTAGGGAAGCTCCAGGAGTCCGGTGAGGTAAGCCCACAAGTAAGCAAGTAAGTAATTCCAGCTAGAAATAAGCAAGTCGCTACGAACCCCCCGTTTGTCGTGCCTAGGAAAGAAAAAATCCAAACTATTCTTTATGAATGATTTCAAGTTCGGGGCGATTTCATTGATAAAGTTAAGTAGGGATTTGCTATTGATACTACTGGAAGTAGCTGTATTGGTGAAGACCTGATGCCCAATGATTCATAATAAGCCAGAGGTTCACTATGCACTCTCCCGTTGGTAGCCCTTCGCTATAATGGGTCTCTGATCTCTTCCGTTAGTGCTAGCAGGTAGGTTGTTGGAAAGAATGCACTCTAGGCTTGCTTGTTCCTGACTCGAAGACGCACAGATCAGGGTTCTCCACGGGTTGCCTTATTGGGCCGGTGGATTCTTTTAATAAACTAGACTCTATGGATGCTCTGGTCTGCCTGGATATATTGGCTGCCACCTGCTTTTTCATTTCGGTAGCGAGAAGGGGGAGTCTTATTTCCATAGCGAAGTATTGAAAGCTATACCCCAGGTCCTATTTATTCACCAGAGGGGATTCTGCTTTTATTGAATCTCAGAGTGTATAAAGATTTGCCCAGTATACTTCCCCAGTATATTAATTCAGCCCCGAAGCAGCAGAGTAAAGGCGTAACTATCCCAATTAATAGTCCTTCTCTTGATCATCCGGGATAGAAGGTTCAGTTCCTGGGCGGGAGGGAGGTATGAATAATTTCTTAGCCCGAAGGCGGGTATACAAATATAGGCACTATTGGTTCCCTGGTACATACATTGGGCAGATTAAGAGGGGTAGTAATTTGAGAAACTACGTATATCCGTCCTCTTCAAACATTATTATTTCCATACTACTTATTTATTTTCTTTTATTTTATGTCAAATCACATGGATATATACTAACCATAGCAAATCCGCCCCTGCATACCTAGGCCATTGTTTTGCTGGATGCAACAAAAACTTAGACTCGACAGCTTGATCGTTGACTTGTTGGTCCCTAGGGAAATCAAAAAAATGCATGGTTTTGGCCCATGAAATCCAGTATAAACAAAGCACCTTTAACTTCGATGTGTTACGCGTAACGAGGATCGGCAAATAGAATGGATCGGTCTCCACCCCCAATTAATATATTGGAGATTCCCTTAGGTATACGGGGCATTAAGAAGTGGATAGAGGATGGATTGTCTTGGATACCTGTTAGGCGGAACAGACGGAAGTAAGAAGGGCTGAAGCTTGCTTAAGACTTTACCATAGTGAAAATTCCCCCGGATGATCTATCTCCAAATAGTGGTGATGGGATTATATGTAGCTAGATGACAGTGTTTTCGACGCAGAAAAGTCTTCCGAGCCACAGGCTTAGTCGGCCACCTAGAGGGAACTAGGTCTTCTTTTAGACTAGAGCACTACTGAAAACACATTCACGTCGCCGGTGGAATTATAGTAATATATTGCATGCAAAAGGTGACCCGGAAATGTTCACTGGATGGATGCATGGCTTATACTCTCCCGACCCTATGGGGTATTTACGCGCAATGATCCGTTGGACCTTTGGTTTCAAGAATCTACCCCGGATCAATGGGAGTAATAACTCAGCCCCTATCAACCAAGGCGAGCAAAGCAAGGCCAAGGTATGCAGGGGCGGAGTGATTGCCAACTAAGGAGTTTAAAAGGGTTTCTTCTCCAAAGTGGGTAGGTTTCACGGGGGTATCGGTATCGAATATACACGAGTGAGCCTTGGATTATGGGAGAGAGAAAAGATCAACGCAAACTCAAGGTTGAGCTTTCTTAGCCAGGCCTAGATAACTATAATTAGAACCCTGTCCAAGCCTCTAGTTAATTTTTCTAAGCCAAAGGTCTTCTCCAGCTAAGTGAGAGAGGGGGGATACGCTTCTCAGGCGATGTCCAAGGCATTTGTTTATGGTCTCGCTACCTACCTTCTTTAAAAGCTACCATAGGGATTCCACCTAAGTCAAAGGGAGCAACAAGGGGTAGCTATCAAGGTTCTACTTTCTCTGTTCTAAGGCTAACATAGGTAGGAGCTTATATGGCATCAGCAGTAGGCGGTTCCAACTTCACTTGCCCAAGTATATTAATCGGGGTCCCAGTATATTAATTCTTTTCCATAGGGATTCGATCTTTCTTCAAGGAATCTTGATTCAATCCGCAGGAGAAGCAGAAGCAGTATAGTAGTTCAGTAGGCTCATTACCTTGATGTAACAGGTGCAAATCCTGTCCTTGTATCAGCTAATATCCAGTCTTCTCTCTTATTTCTTTATCTATCCAATGCGCCTGAATACCCCAATGGTCGGGAGACTTCTTTTGTTAGTAGTGTGTGCGAAGCCAAGGCGCCTGAATACCCCAAGGAATGTGCATGGTATATTCATTAAGGAGCGAGCAAAGTTAGCTAGAAGAAGTGAGGTGGGAGTTCTGTTGTCTAAGGCAAGGATTTGACTCGAAGCTTGCCTTGTTTTCTTGAATTGTTGACTCGAAGCTCAATGATTCATGGGGGCTCGTTCTCTGCAATGGAACTCTCCTCCTCCAGTTGTCCGGTGAGTTAACAGGAAGTGTGAGGTGCAACACTGTAAAGGAGCGAATGAGTGGACTGGTTTTTCTGTTGGAGGTTGGGGAATGAGAAGTAGTTCTTTCTGCGAGTTCTAAGTCCGGTGAGACTGGAACAATTAGGGGACGACTTGGTATACTAGGCTCCTTAAAGCAAACTTTGAGAAATTCTTCACAAGTGGAAGTGCTAGAGAATCATATAGGTTTGAAGCATCCGTACAAAGTATACTAGCCTTCGGTCAATGGGAAGTATGACTGTCTTTGCGCTCTCTCCTATAAATATTAAGTATGTAAGTATATTAATCCGGGTTCATTCGGGTAGTGAATTGAGCGATCCAGTATATTAATTGGACCGATCTAGTATATAAGAGGTGTGTAGCGACTTTGCTATCTTTGTCCAGTAGATGAGGTATGACCGTGTTCACTTGGGAAATGGAGTGCTTTCAAGTCAATAAATTGCTTCCCTACATGCTGTGGAGCCCTAGCAGACTGATCTGATTTGTCTTAAGCTCTATGCTGTCCTATCCCCTGAAGAAGGGGAATCTTTCAACCGAAGCCCCCAACTAGAGAGGAGGGAGATTGATTCAACGATCGAAGTTCTTCTCCATAGCAACTCTTATACTTATTGTGCGTGCATTTTCTGTGATTGCTTTCTAACACGAGATGTAGAGTCTTTTCTTCGTAGCATAGTCCAATAAAATAGAGAGATGATATTCTCTTTCAAGCTGAACTAGTTGCTCCGAACGCCAACCCTTCTTTCTCAACCGAAGTTGTCTTCATCCCCAGACCTAAGCCTTATATAAGAAGGCCCTAGCATCGAGCTAGACCAGTTTGATTCAACTGACGGAAGGATCCTCTGTAATATTCCATAGAGTGAAGGCCTCCCAGCTTTTCCCTAGCTTGATGGTTCGATTCTTAATGGCTGAGCAAGACAACTCAGATTGGTTGATTTATTAGGCATGCTTTGCCGGATGGGAGAAAGTGTCTTTCTTTATCTACGAAGAGTCTTCTCCAGGTGCGTGCCCATGCATATACTTTTCCCATGCGCTCGCATAAGAGATTGCTCTATCTCAGGTACGCAGCGGAGGTATTCTTTCGAGTCCCTAGAACGAAGCTTTCTACAGAGGCTCTTCTCCTCCTAGAGCCCTCATATGCTCTAGATCTTGTGGTTCGAGAGTGTTCGCATAAAGCCAAAATTAGATTGAACTAGTATACTAATTGGGTGGATGCTTGCTTAAGTCGGGAATAAGAAAGATTCAATGGAAAGAGTTCTTATCCCGTACATAGATACTTCGTCGTCACCCCTGGGGCGGGGCAGTTATTCCTATACGCCGGAAGAAAGATTCTCTAGGAGCATAGGTTCTCAAACTTCCAATAGATGATCTACCCCAGAGATTCAAAGAGAAACAAAAGAGATTCATGCAAATCGAAACCAACAGTTTTATGAAATGAGATTCTATTACTGGGGAAAGAGAGAAAGATTGATTGCAAATCTTCCAGATAGAGATTATGGCTAGTTGATTAATCTTCCTGGGGTAGAGTAAAGAAAGAGATTATGGCTAATTGATTCTCTGAAAAATAGCTAGCTAATTAGCAGTTAGAAAAATCTTATTGATTTTGAAAAGGAGATGATTCTATACCTAGATGCGTAGCGATAGCGAAGAAAGAAGAGAGATTCACTTGCCGCAAGGGGAAGATATTCTACCTAGAATCATAGGCTTAGTCCTACCTAGGGCTGGATCAGAACCGAGAAAGTAGGCTTTAGGTCGACTCCCTACCTAACTTAGAGGCTAGGTGCATAGGCTACTTAGCTGCACCCAAGAATCAGTCTTATCTCGCTCTTGATTGGATGGTGGCATTAACAAAGGAAACCTATCCCGGATGGTTGAGCAAGCAGTTCATAAGCTACCTAGCTGGTTCGCTACCTTGTTCAATTGATCGGGGTCACCTTGAAATTAATATACTGGGTTGAAATGGATCTCTCTTAGCTCCACACATCGAACTCACAATTTGTTTACTAACATTAAACCAGTGTATTAGGCCAGCGGATGGTAATCTTTTGCCTCGTCCATCAGTTGCTGCCTATTTTACTTCTCACCTTCCCTTCGGCTTAGGTAACCTCTTTGACCTATAGGAGCCAATAGTGCAATAGAAAAGAATAGACTTCACGAAGGCATGAATAAGGCACCAGTTTCGGTAGACGTGCGATTGCGATCGGGGGAGGACTGATAAATATCAGCAGATCTAGGGCAGAAAGGTTCACGTAGCCGAGTTCACTAGAATAAGCTAATACTATGGTCTGGGTATCGAGATCGATGGTGTATCCATGGAATTGGTAGTGAAACCTGACTTCAGACTTTCAGGGGTCGCATTAAACTAAAGAAGGGACATTGCTTACGGAAATTTACACGAGAGGTCCTCCGTTGATGCATCAAGTCTTAAATACTAATCAACTAGTGCAAGTCCAAACCATGGCAAGTCAAATACTTCAGCTGCCCCAATAGTCGTTCAATCCGCCTCTTCAACCGTTTAAAAAAAAGAGTTGACCTGGCTTTCCGTATTGCCTTCCAATTGTTGTATACCTAGACAAAGAAGGATAGACTCGCTTTCAATAGTAGTGGCAATAGCTTATGGGTTTGTTGGTCTAACTCCGATCTTCGAACACACGCGATCGTGAACACGGCAGGCAGTAAGGTATCAGCTTATGTCGGACCCCTAGTAGGTCAACTAGTTACACATCTGGCATATTATTACGCAAGCACCTCAATAGGAAATGCGATAAAATCCAGACTTTTAGAGTGTAACGTAAAATTGGGACGCCAAAAAGTGGAAACATAGGGCAGTCGAGAACGAATCCACCAAGGCTACGGGAACTCACTATCATTGAATCAGTCAGTGATTGATCTGCTACGGGACTGGTGATTCAAAACCTTATGCCAGCTCTTATTCTGGGTTATCCTTTAGAAAAATCTTCCACAGGATGTAATGCGACTTGTGCTGCCCTCGTTGGTTGTTCTATCGGACCCAAGAAATAATTAGTTCGGGTCTAGGTTTTTCGGTGAATTAGATTCGCATCGACAAGAGGCATCGTATTAATGAAATCACTCTTAATGTGTAGATGCCTTTTTATCCCCTTATGTTTCCCTTAATCTCTTTCTTTATCTAAGTCAGAAAGAAGCCAATATACCCATAACTATCTGACGTCTCAACTTCCCTATGATGCTCATGCATATTGATAATAGGGGAATGGGAAACAAAGTAAACAAGTCAAGTCAACAAGTCCAATGCCTATACTAGGTTTAGATATCCCATCTGTTTCATATGCCAACTCAAAAGATTATGTCAAGTCCAGTCATAACTCATAAGTCCAGTCAAGTCCGGGTGGTTCACTTGTCACAGAGAAAACGGAATGCCTTCTCCTGGAGTGAATAAGGGATGGCCCTTACTCCTACGATTCTCATGCATTCTAATCTACGCTGCGCACCTTAAATAATACGGCAAGCCGAGCATAAACATAACTTACTGAGATCTCAGCTTCCCTAAGATTCGCTTTTAGCACCTAGGTTCCCATGCCTAACCTTAACAAGAAATTTGCGCCCAATTAATATATTCCTTCTGCTTCCTAATAGAAATCCCTGGCCTGGCAGAATCGCCATTCAAGGTGTATTTGAGAGAATAGCGGCACGAGAAGGATGCAGCCTTACCTGATAGAAGCGAGATCACAGACGGGGTGATTGACCTATTACGGCAGAGAAGCTCTCTTCCAGATGGGTATTGACCTAGCTAGAGAACCTACCCGGTTCCTAATTTTACCGCGACCTAGTATAATAATTTCCGACTTTGCGGGTATTGACCTAGCGAATCGTCATACCCTATTCCTACTTTTACCCATTAATCAACATACCAGATCTTATACACAAAATTGAGCTCATGAATCTCCTCATGGGGAGTTTTTCAGTAGAGCTTCATAATACCAAAGAAACTAATATATTAATTATGAATCTCGTAGAGAAGGTTGCTAGTAAGGTGCTGAGAAACTGGTATATATAAGAATAGCTATAAGCATTGCAAATAGAAGGCATTGTTCTTCCCCTGAGTCGGGTATAGAATCCTGTATCGAAAGTTCAGATGCAAATCTTCTGGTAGATCATATCTTCTGGCCAGGTAGGAGACAATTCTTCCCCAGCATTATCTCAATTGAGAGGGTGTCTAGGTAATGAGTAAGTAACATTTCCCCTGCGAATGTTTATAATAGTTTGTATCAGATAGTTGTTAAGATTACTCAGCTTAGTATGCTTCTCATTCTCAATTCTGAGGGCATCTGATTCTATCCTTTCAAGGTTATGAGTAACCCATTATTAAGATTCCATCTAAGTCAATCTGACTTAGTCGGGTACCGAATCAAATTGAATTTGATAATATTCAGGTAGAGAATCATCTTGCTCATATTAGATGGTATCGAATATACTCTATAATAATAGATAATAGTAGGTGCGTAGCGAATTCAAAGATGAAATTTGACTAGCTAGAATATGGTACTACTAATATATAAAAAAAAATCCGCCATAACTGAGAATTATATGCAAATGGCATTCCTTTTCATAGGAATTCGGATGGAGTCGTTATTTGCCCAGTAACGTTTAATCGAAAAAAAACTAGTGGTGGCTACTATTATGAAAGCAAAGGAAGTACCTCCTGTTCCACCAGTGACGGGTATACTACCACCCGTAGAGGCCCATTTCCCACTAGAGGGTCCATCCTTGTCTATGCTGCTCACTCTCGGTTTGGTCCTATTAATGATTTTTATTTTACGAAAAAGGGAGGTGGAAAGAGGGAATATAACTAGGCCAAAAGAGAGAGCCATTAAAGAAAAATGTCTAGTTTTCTTACTCATCCACGTCTTTCTTGTCCCTCTCAAAAAAGAAAAGAAATTTTTACATGTGCGTTTCATTATTACAACCTTCTTTCTTTATGTCAAAGACAAGAAGCTACGCAATAATTCTCATTGGATCTCGGTTGTTCTTAACAACGATGGCTATTCATTGTTGTCTTCGGGTAGCACCACCAGATCTTCAACAAGGTGTCAATTCTCATATTCCGTATGTACATGTTCCTGCGGCTCAGATGAGTATAGTAGTTTATATCGCTACGGCTATAAACAATACCTTTTTCCAATTAACAAAACATCCCCTTTTTCTTCGCTCCTCCAGAACCGGTACAGAAATTGGTGCTTTTTCTACTTTGCTTACCTTAGTGACTTGTGGGTTTCGAGGAAGGCCTATGTGGGGTACCTTTCGGGTGTGGGATGCTCGTTTCACTTCTGTATTCATCCGGTTCCTTATTTACCTGGGTGCACTGCATTTTCAAAGGCTTCCTGTCGAACCGGCTCCTATTTCAATTCGTGTAGGACCGATCGATATACCAATAATTAAGTATCCAGTCAACTGCTGGAATACATCGCATCAACCTGGGAGCATTAGCTGATTTGGTACATCCATACATGTTTCTATGCTCAATCCAATCTTGTCCAACTTTGCTAACTTCCCCTTCTCCACCTGTATATTGTTCGCTTTTGAACAAACATCTTCTTCTTCCATCTTTTCTCGAATCTCTCTTAACGGAGGAAATAGAAGCTCGAGAAGGAATACCAAAAAATCCTAGTTCACTTGCCATGGCTAAATGGAGAAATTGATCCGCCACAGGTGAACAAGTGGGGAATTTGTTCGAATCCTATTGGATGCCGAGTCATAGCCTAAAGCTCAATTACTGCCTCCCGATTGTTTATACCAGGCCGGTTGCCCCTAATATATGGGGTTTATACAAGGCCTTCGCTATCCCGAGGAGTTAGAAAACATAGTATTTTCGCTGTACAAGAACAACTTCCAAGAACAACGCTACAGGGTTTCACAATAGTTTCTACTAGCGAAGTGATTGCATCCAATAGTGATCATGTTTATTGGTCTGCGGTACCAGAAGAAAGTTGTGGTTGAGTTATCTGTCAAGAGACTGAACATTGTCTTTCTGGCCAGTATAAACCCGGCATCATAATCTGCATTTCTTATTAAAGCAAAAGACCTAACGTATCAAATGAATGGCTTAACTTATGCGAACAAGTCCCAACACTCCCAAGTTTCCTGGTTACTAGATGAAGATCAGTTCGGTTGCTTTCCTCTTGCGTCCTTTCCCCCGTTGTGGATCAGCCAATCCCTGGATTGATGGGGCAGGCTTACTTATAGGCACCGCCTATTATATATTTGGAAAGAATGAAGAAAGAGTGTTCCGCCGGATTAATATACTTGGCCTTGGATCGAGTTAATGAGAAGATTTCCCCGGTATATTAATTGTAGACTACTCTTAAAATAAAAGAAAGGAAGTCGGCTCTCACTCAGCTACGTATACTTCTCTTTTGTAAAGAGCGTACCCTGAATAAGGAGTATATTGATTGGCCTGGGAAGTTTGGATAGCTGCTTCCCATAGAACGAGCATTTGCTTCGCTATCCTAGTAGCGAACAACCATAAACCAAATTATTATACTGGGGCTCACAATTAATATACTTAGTCTACTTGCTCAACCAGCTGTTCATCATATCCAAATAGGGAGTAGGTGCGGAGCGAACGGAGAAGAGACCAACTTGGTATTTGAAAGAGATTGAAAATACATAGCATAGCTAAGTTTGATTATGGGCTCTAGTTTCCAATCGAGATGAACTTGCATCTGATGATCTAAGCCTTCCTCCTTGTCGATGATTATGGATCGCTCCTGCCCTAGTATATTAATTCCTCGAGGTATGCTCTCTTCCACTTACTTGGATCGCTCCTTCTTTGAGGCAGCGGAAATCCGGGTGTTAGAGCAGCTAGTCGTACTCATGGGTCTCCAGACTAGACCTCTAACCCAGACTCAGCTACCTAGGCCACCAGCACCCATCAGAGATTTCGCCCTGCTACACTACAACGTGGTGGGAAGATGGAGTCAATCTCTAAAGGAAGGCCGCATGTTTGTAGGAACATCACAATAATACGAAAGATTAGAGTTGACTTAGATACTCAATCGAGCTAGCGGAGAGGTGGCAAAGCCAGCCAATCTGTTCTTGTAGTTTACTTTACCGTCTCTAAGACCAACAACGGAGCATTGCAAGTTAGCTATTGGGAAGTAGGGTCCTATGATTCATGCAGGCACCTCGGGAATTGGTTCCGCTTGACCCCTAAAACTAAGATGTTTGACTTTCATTTGTTAAGCAAAGCAGTTTGCAAATAATCTATAGAGTAGGCAGAGGAATATAACATAGAAGAATGGCTACCCGGGCAAGGGTGATCCATTAGCACCTAGCAAGTCAAGTGACATGGTCTTAGAAGAAATGCGAATGAAGCTATCTTTCCTACTAAATGTATGGTATGATCTATCTTTTGACCTATAATTCGATTCGTTCAACCCAAAGCTATGTATGGCATAGGAGTTGTCCATAATTACTATTACTATGAGTTTACTCCCTGGAAATGTGGGGTCGCCAATGTTTATACTGGATGAAGAGGTTTCCTTCGGTCATCTGTTAGCATAGAAAGCCTATCTTCGCTTGTTGTAATGTTCGTTAACTGACATGGCCCACCAATCACATTAGAATGAATGCCACATTCAAGCTGTACCTAAGCAGGAAAGGCTGGCAGAGACTTAGTGGCATGAGTTCCCCTTAATATCAATTCCCTAAGAAAGCCAGTATCACGACAAGCAATAAACAAACACTAGTAAAGACTAGTGCTGATACCTATTCTATTCATGCTAATCGAGAGCATTGACCAGTTGCCCTAGGAAGCACTGTTGTTGTTTAAGCCCTTAGGATGAACCAATAAGCGTAGTAGGAGGACTTGGCATCCAATTGAGTAACCCCCGTTCGCCGAGTGTTTGGTTTCTTGGATCAGACACGTAGATGCGGGCTAACCGAATCCTTAACTCTACCTATCTAATAGTGATCCATCTATCTTTCCTGTCAGTTCTGTAGCCGGTCGGTAATAGCAATGAAGGGGAGTAGTATTTATTCTTACAATAGGTCGCCTCACAATTAATATACTAGAAATTGATTAGGAATAACCAGATCGGGAAGAGTCCAGTACCATTGGTTCGTATCGAAAAGAGATTTCCAACGAATATAAGAGATTTAAAATCTAACGGTTGGATTTGGAATTATGTCCAAATCAAATTTGGAAAAGGTCGTTGTAAGTGCAGTTCGATTACCGTTTAGTGAAATCGACTGTACGGGCCATGATAAAATTATTAAAAATATTAATAATTTGTGTAAAATCATAATAAATGATTTAGAAAGAATTTGGATGAAAAACTCCAGGTTTATAGAGATAAAAATATTTTTTTTATCAAAATGAATAGTTATGAATTAGAATTATAATCCAATATTTTTAAATAAATAAATTGGATTTGAAACTATTTTAAAAATAACCATAATTTCCAATATATGAATTCGAATGGATTTGAATCGAAATTATCTTTGGAATATTTCGATAGTGGAAATTTGGAAGATATATTTATATCGTTATTTCCAATACGATATTTGTTGGTTTCAGAATTTGATATTGAATATAAGCCAATATAATTTCTATTCAGAGCCTTGTATTTAAATATCAAATGGGGTTCGGAGTTTGTTGTGAATGGTGTATTCAGTAACACGGTTTTTAAACCCAGTTGAGAAATCTTTTAACTAAGATTTAGAGAAGTTTTCCAATAAATTAATATTTATTTCGAATCGAATAAAAAGAATTGGATTTTGGGTTTGTCATGAATGGTGTCTTAAATAACACTATTCTTAAACCCCGTGCGAGAAGAATAAATCTTTTAAATAAGATTATTAGAGTTTCCAATTATATTTAGTAACTGAAATAAAATGGAATGTGAATAGGGTTTATTGTTAACTGTTTTTTTTAACAACTTTCGTTCTTTAACCTGATTAATAGTGAAATGTGATTTGGAATTTATAAATCTTTTTATTAAGATTTAACGAGAATTTTCCAAAGTAAAGTTTTCCAGTTTAATATATTAATTTGGAATTGAATGAAACTCGACTTAATAAAAATCAAAATGAGCTTTTGTGGAGGAAGACTGTTAATATATATGGAATTTAAAAGGCTTTGTCGTTATTTGATTTATATTATTTGTCAGATATGAAAATTGATATCGATTATATATTGATATCCTTTCCTTGAAGATTCCATAATTAATGGAATGTGATTTGGGTTTATCGTGAACTGTGTTTTAAATGGTATTAGTTCTTCAACCCATTTAAAGACAGGATTACATGCCTAATATTGTATTTCGAACTGTGTGGTTGATCTCAGCTAAATATATATATATATCTATTTGGTGACGGAGAATTTATTCTCTTGCTTAACACCCTTCTTTGAGACATATGAGCTTAGAGGTTATATATAGGCAGAAATCAATTGTACAGTGTAGATTGTCGATGCGGCATGTTTGATTTCCTAAAGTTAAATAATCATTAATATTGATTTTTGGGAAGATTAAAACCAAGTGGAGTTTTAATGAATCTTTAGTTAGATTGAAAGGTGAATATGATAATTTGAATTATCAATTTTGGGAAATGATAAAGAATGGAGTATCACCAGTTTAACTCCAAGCGATAGTTAAATCTTTAATTAGATTTGAACGTGAAATGGTAATTAAATTTACCGATAACACCGTGGTGTTAGTTATGGGGTATTACCAGTTTTGCTCCATGGGATGAATAGGATGGGATTGGAAAATTAAACAAATGATTACTTCGGTAAGGTTCACTAATCCCGACTAGTTGATAAACCTTAATTTGGTTTAGAATTGAAATGCAAAGGAAGATTAAAGATTAAATTTAAAAGAATTTATCTTTGATAAAATTAACGGGAACCTTTCCCAAAGTATAAGAATATTTGAATAAAAGAATATTCTGTATTGAAATGAGGCGTATGTTGTCTTTTATAGCACCTTTTATAATATACGCGAGTTATTTGAAAAGGTCGGGCTTATACCCATTCCGAATAACTGATTCGACGATAAGTCGACGATTAAGACAATGGTTGAAGACTGTGGGTCTTTACATCGTTTGGATGATTACTGATGTCTTGATTGGGTTGTATACCCAAGACGTGGTAATAAGTGGTGATCGTCCAGACGTACTCGGAGATCGACCGGATATACGAGGAGCTCTCTCTAGTATTGGACATATGGGATGAGGAATAAGGTGCCTCCAGTTTTGTTCAGACCCAGAACGAACTAGTAAATGGATGTGTGTCTAACATTGGATTTTATTCTATGTTGATTGATTTCTATTAAATATATATCTGTTTGGCGGTGGAGAATTTATTCTCTTGCTTAACGCCCTTCTCTGAGACGTACGAGCTCAGAGGTTATATATCGATAGGCATCAGTCGCATAGCATGAATTGCCTGTGTGGCATGCTGAGATGCAAATGATCAAGGCTTCTGTTGAAAAGCAGAGTCTTGTGGTTGATGATCAAAGCACGGCTTTAATATAGCATAGATTGTGTATAGCATTAATTCGCGAGCCTCACACCTCGGTATGAGTCAAAAAGGGGATAAGGGACCAAAGGAGGACATGACGTTTTTTTCTAGCTATGGGTGGTGTCATGGTATGGAGCGTAGACATTTCTTATTTTTACCTATGTGGTTGTTGGATTGCGAGGCGCCTCAGATATATCGGTTACTACGGAGCTTATGGATATAGGTCCTATAGGACGGGAAACATGTATTCAGGAATAATTAATCCACAAACCTAAGTGTGGACTAGCCTTGGAGGATCCAGGGGTCTTCTGCGGGTGATCCTGAGGCATTTGCTAAAGTGCCTCGAAGCCGGCGAGGAGTACATCCCTTGCCTTGACTCATGACGGATATCCAATTTTCAATACGTGACATTTTGGTTTTCGTTGTAAACCTATATGGCAACATAGTAGCATGGGATACTATGCCGTCTATGATTAAAACATTTATATTTTAAGTTGTTTGATACACTATGTACTTATAGTAATATCAAAAGGATTTGTTTCAAACGTACCAAGCATGTTTGGCTATTATAAGGGAAAACTCTATCCTCCGGCTTGCGTTGCATTGTGTGATGGGACCTGGGTCTTATAATAGCTTCATTTTTCCAAAAAGCATTGCGCTGTTTGTTTTATGCACTGGTATTCTTAGAACGAAACCCGTTCCGTGTTATACGGCGTGGTCCCTTGATTTACTTTATCTTAAAGTAAAGTTTTAAATAACTGTTTTAATTCTCACATCAGTCACATAACAGACCTGAAGTTTATTGTTTTAACATAAACTCTAGGTGCCCTATTTTCCACACGGGCAGCTAGTAGTTTTGGTTTTGAAGATACTATATTCATAGGATCCTGGTTTACATCTGGAGCTATATTTGGAACGCTCTGTATCCGTGTATTTCTTTCAGTTGTGTTTTGCATTATTTTCCGCTACATTGCGATTTATAAATCTCTGATATTTATCAAATGTAAATTATTTGTTCATACTCTGTATATTCTTATACTCAGATGTAAATTGTTGTAATAAGCAATGAAATGTTCTTCTATTTGTGTTATGATTTGTCGTGTTCTCAACTCAATCCGGGCTTTCCTTTACGGAGAAGTTTGTGTCGTTTCATAACATGTACAATAAAAAGATTATTTTAATTCTATAAAAAAATTAACAAATTCTTTGATTAACATGTACAATAAAAAGATTATTTTAATTGTATAACAAATTTAGCAAATTCTATTATTAGCATGTACAATAAAAATTTTATTGTATAACAAATTTAACAAATTCTATTATTAACATGTACAATAAAAAGATTATTTTTATTGTATAACAAATTTAACAAATTCTATGATTAACATATACAATAAAAAGATTATTTTTATTGTATAACAAATTTTACAAACTCTATTATTAACATGTATAATAAAAGATCATTTTTATTATGTAATAATTTTTACAAATTCTATGATTAACATGTACAATAAAAAGATAATTTTTAATTGTACAACAAATTTTACAAATTATCTGATTAACATGTACAATAAAAAGATTATTTTTAATTATACAACAAATTTTACAAATTCAATGATTAACATGTACAATAAAAAGATTATTTTTATTGTATAAAATATAACCAGTTCTATGATTAACATGTACAATAAAAAGATTATTTTTAATTGTACAATTTTTTTTACAAATTCTATGAATAACATGTACAATAAAAAGATCATTTTTAATTTTATAACAAATTTTACAAATTCTATGATTAACATGTACAATAAAAAGATTATTTTTATTATATAACAAATTTTACAAATTCTATGATTAACATGTACAATAAAAAGATTATTTTTTATTGTATAACAAATTTAACAAATTCTATGATTAACATGTACAATAACAAGATTATTTTTATTGTATAACAAATTTAGCAAATTCTATGGTTAACATGTACAATAAAAAGATTATTTTTATTGTATAACAAATTTTACATATTCTATGATTAACATGTACAATAAAAAGATTATTTTTATTGTATTACAAATTTAAAAAATTCTGTTGTTAACATGTACAATAAAAAGATTATTTTTATTGTATATGAATTCCTGACAAATTTTATGCTATCCAATTCAATCCAATGAATCACCACAAGCAAAATAAAGCAATTCAAATCTCGTACAACACACAATTTAATTTTAACAGTGTATAAATATAAAAATCTCTCAATGCAATAACGATTAATTTAAATTTTAAATAAGAGATCTCACAGTGATTTGGAATTCATCAAAAATTATAGATCGCTCTAAATTTCCTGGTTGCTTTTAAAATGAAGTAGACTCTGCCACGATCCAAACGGTTCCAATTCCATGCGATTCTGACATCATACAAACAAGTTATGATTTTTATTATGTTAAAAATGTTTTAATTTTAATTAATTAAATAATTAATTAAAAAATACCTTCTTTGTAACACCCCGTATTTTTAAGATAATAAAATAAGAATAACTTAATTAAATAATGAGAATTAAGTAAAACGGACTGCGCCATTGCGTCCATCTCAGAATTCTAGTCAAGATAGACACCTGGTTTACATAAAAACATACATCTTATGAAGAAGTTATTAAGCCTAGAAGTTTGTGTACGCACAAGTGATATATATATATACAAACAAATTAAAATATAAAATAAAGAATAAAATAAGGATTGCATGTAATAAATACATGCATTGAAAAAAAATGTAATGCATGCATTGAAAGAAAGAAGGGATTGGTTGCATGCAATGTAAATATGTTGCATGCACTATTTTGCAAACATAATGCATTAACATTAAAAGAAAAATAAAAGAAAAAGGTTCATGCAATGGTTTAATTTAAGTATTGTAACTAACATGGAAGGAGAAGTAAGGAGAATAATAATTATCATTGTTCTAAAACTTATTAACAAAAGACTTCATAGCTCGGTTGGTTAAGGCATTGGATTTGTAACATGGAGGTCGGGTGTTCGAACCCCGGCAGCGGCATAATATTTATCTTTGTTTTAGAGAGGGCCAACTGAACATGCAAATATATGTACGTATACAAATTCAAAATTTGAAAGGATAAGAATGTACATATAAGGAAATAAAGAAAATATACGTACATATATGAGAATATATATATATGCAGAAATATATGTATACAAAAGATAAAATTAAAGATAAGGCTACAATCAATGAAATATGGCAAGAATCAAATAATGGTGCAACATCGTTTGAATTTTGAAAATAAAACGAAAGTTGTGCGTAAATATACGCGTAAAATGGTTGTTAGAGGAATTGTATACATATAAGAATATTTCATGTGAATAAAATAGTTAAATAAATTCCTGAAATTCAAAAGTTCGAAAATCAAATTTCTATGCCCAAACAATTCAAACATTTGAAATTCAAATTTCTACGCCAAAACAGCTTGCCGGACCCAATGCTGACTCAGCACTGCGTATACGATAAGATCTGGCTAGATTCATCTACGAACCTGGACTATTTCTTAACTGGGTTCAATGCTGACTCAGTGCTGCGTGTACGATAAGGTCTTGAGCACCTATAAATAAGACCCTAGACCTAACCCTAAACATCATAATTCAACAGCTACGCAAGAGCTCTACCATGGCTCCCTCTCTCTCTCTTCTCAAATCTATTCTGGAATTAAAATGTTAGCCTAGGAGGATTATGAATTCAGATCTCGAAGAGTGAATCAACCTTAATAAAAAAGATTATTGAATCATAAAAGCAAGGTAAACCTTTAAGAACCAATCTATTTAAATTATTTCTCTTTCCCTTCTCTTTTCATAAAATAATAAATCCATGGTCGTTAGGTCGTGAATCAAATTAAAGGGAAAATAAAATCATTGATAATAGAACGGATCAGATCCAAAATTTAGGGAAAACTTAAAGGTGAGTGGGTTTAAATTATAGCCTTTAGATAATGTTACGAATATCGTTTAGCATTTCCCTTTTTAATAAATTGTGAAATGGCCAGTTTAATTATAAATTGTTGTTGTAACAAATTGAAATGTTGATATGAATATGTCAGGAAATTCCTATGTTGAATTGGCTAAGTTATTGAATGCTTACATGTTAGACAAAATAAACTTGTTAGGATATGAATAGCCAATTTAGTGATTGTAATTACATGCTTTACTTGGGACATATTATTGATTGAACGACATGTTAAAATAATCACCTGATTGAATGTTTACATGTCCTAGTAGAATTAAACATATGTTGAAAATGACATGCGACAAAATATAGGCAAAAATTGGATGATATGTAAATTAGATTACTATAAACTATATTACCATAAAAAGGACAATATGTCTAAGATTTTCATGTAATGGGATTTTGGAACATAACATATATTATGTTTTGAGATTTTAATTTGGAAGCGCAATTTGATATGAACATAAGTGATTGAATGAAAATGAATGTGCATAGGATTACAATTAGAAATTGTAACTACACTTATGGCACGAGGTTAGGTTGCATTAGTGGCGGAAGTCTGCCCGGACCCGACCGGCATATCCAGCAGCCACTAATGTTGAACCTAATGTGAGAGGCCTAAGTGAAAGAATTAACAACATGTGCTAAGACACGAGGTTAAGTCAGCTTGTGGTAGAAGTCTGCTCCGACCCATCCTGCAAATCCAGCGTCCAAAAGTATAGGCTTAATGTGAGAGGTCTAGTGCTTATATATATATATATATATATATATATATATATATATATATATGACAACATATGAATAAATGGCAAGGATGGTAATTAAATGTCTAACTCAGAAACTAAGAAAGGAAGGGATGTAATGAACTGAGTTAGTATGATAATAGGGAAAAGTGATGTATTTCCCTAAATGACTTATTTCTGAGAATGTTGTTGCAAGTAAGCCACAATAAATAAATAAAAAGTAAAGACATTACTTGCTACCACGGATTTAGATGGGAAAACGTTATGAAAATAAATCACTGATTCCTTCTATCAAACTGATAAGGTTCGTGAAGTGTTTTCCTTAATATAATAAGGAACATATATTACAGTGGATGAAGAATAATGGTTTACAATAGTAAAAGGGGAATGATAATAACCTATTATAAATAAATAACATTAATGAAAATGTTGTATAATAGATAGACTTGTCCTTGGGACAAGTGAATATTATAACGTAGGTTATAATAAACTAGTAAGGGAATGGGATAACTGGTAAATTAAGTTAAGTGACACTTAATTATAAATTAAGTAATCAGAAAAGGGGAAAACCTGAAACCAGTTAAGAAAAGGGAAAAAATATATTGTACTTAATTTTAAATTAAGTAGTCTAGGAGTCTGAAACCCTCTGGTAAGAATAACATGTTTAGACTTGTCCTCGGGACAAGGGGAAATTATAACATATGTTATAATAAATGGGTAGAGAAACTTATTAATGGGCCTTAGTTAATAGAACTAAGTTAATAAGTAAAAGAAGGGTAAGTCATATTGACGACGTAAAGTGGAATTATGGTTAAATGAGAAACGATGAGGAAAACTTATGAATTGAAATAAGTTATATTTAATCATAAGTGGTAAGTGACATGTTAATTGGAAACATGTAAATTGTATGTACTTAATTACATATTAAGTAAAACATGTTATTGAAATCAAACAAGAATATAAAAGGGGTTGTGGATCACATACCTTAGGCCATAAGCTAGAGAATAACATGTTGTAAGCTTATTAATAAACTTAAATGAATTAAGTTGTATGACTGAAATTAATATGCAAGAGAAAGTTGGTAATTTGAATAATAATTCAAAATGAATTGGAATAACCAAGTTAATTGGAAACCTGGGGAGTTGAGACAAGCACGTAAAAGAATGGTTAGACGTAGGGTCTAATGACATACAAAACTGAGGCGCTTGGACCAGTCTATACGTTAGAGGTTGAATAACCATAAGGGTTATATTATCGGGGTGTCAAAAGACACAAAGAGGAGCGCATGTCCATCTAGATATACTTGTAGGCTCCAACGGATTGGGTTAAAAAGCACGCGGCTTCCGGGGACGTAGGGTGCTCTTGGTATTCCTCTTTGAGTGGCAGATGATCCGCCTGTACTCACAGAGGTTAGGTCTGCATATGTGAACCAATGAGTATGCCTTGATTGCAATAATAAGGGGCAATCAAAAGGCTAAGATGGACCAGCGTGATTCGATGATACCAGTTAGTGCCCTGTGATAGCAACTCATCGTCTACCTACCATCTTCAGTTAGTACGTAAAGCGGAAAGGTGGAGAACTCCAAAAGACCATATACTTTGCTATTTAGTTATGGGTGAGGTTGGCCAATAGGTTTGAAGGGCATATGGGGCCGGAGTAAAGTTCTCATTCTTGATTTTCTTAGGTGCCTTTCATTAGTTGAGGGAGGGGTCTAGTGGGACCATAGCCACTATAAAAGCAGACCTTAGCATCTGCAATTGGAAGATATCTGAAAGCTCCCTACCGAGTTCCGTGTTTCTTGATTATCCCTGCTACGGGACTCGGGTGCACATATAGAGAACATGTGCAATAGACATCGAGAAACAATTGACGATACATACGTGGGAAAGTCTAGGTACACTCATGTCGCTCTCGTTGGTGTATCATAAGACTAGAAGGCATTATTCGAGGATGGAACCTAATTCGATCGAATGGTTCAATGATAGCAGTCTGAACGCTTACGTAATATAGAAGTAGTGGTTCTTTGCAGACGTAGGGTTGACATGTATACAAAAATCCGTACGACATTCGGGCGTAGGATTGAAATGTGCATTCAAATTCAAATGTGGCCCCGGTAAATTGAAATGTGCATTCAAATTCAATATATAGTTTTATATTTTGATTTTGACGAAAACTGATCGAAACATTCTAACTGGCTTATGAAACGTATCCCATTATGTTCAGAATGGGGGTAATTAGCTAGGGCGACAGTCGTTGGGTCTCCTTTGATGTTCGAATAAAAAGTCAACCTTTTGAATTTAAAAATAATTAAAAATATATATATTTACCCCCCAGTTATTCTCCCAAACCTAAGTCAAAACCCGCCCCTTTTCTGAACCTCGTCGTTCCCAATCAGAGCCGCCCCAACCTCCTAATTGTCGACGCGATGGCCTACTACCCCACCGCCGTTCCTGCCGGCCACCACATCCCCGATCCCCCTCCTCCTATCGCACCTCCTCTAACCTCCTCTGACAATTCGCGAGCCTCTCCTCCCCCAAAACCCTAGGTCGTGGCGCCCAAACCCACCACCCACCGCGCCGGCTAAAGCAGCACCTCCCCCTCCGGCGTTGACCCGCTCTAGAGAACTCAGCAAACCTACCCCCTTGCTAAAAAAACCCAATCAAAGTAAGTCTTTATTTTTATTTTCTTTTTCTTTTCTTTTTCTCTGATTTGTTTATTTCTTTTAGCATGGAAATATATGATTTCTTTTTAGAAATGTAAAGAATAGATTTTTAGAAAAGTTATGATTTTTATTTATAAAAGCATTGTTTTTTTTATGTTAAATCTTTATATAAAAGGTTTAAATAAAAAAGATAGGGTTTTTAAACAAGATAAAAAGGCGATTTTTACTCTTGTGTATTGCATATAAAAATCTGATTTTTATTCATATGAGTTGCATAGAAAAATATGATTTTTATATGTGTGTAGCGAAAATGAAAAATATTATTTTTATATAGTATAGATTATAAAAATATGATTTATATATATATATGAAGTGAAGATAAAAATTCGTTTTTTATATACTAGAGAATATAAAAATGTGGTTTTTATATATGTAGCGAACACGGACGACGAAAGTGACAAAAGGCGAGCACGTCAAAGATTTTCCTACATATGAAGAGTCGCCGTGAATTGGTTTAGCTAGTCGGTGAGAACTCCTCACTTTTATTTTAATTTCTAGTTTGAAATATATACTAGGATGTAGATGGTGCTTAGCAGCACCTGACACCCGTCGTCCACAGACCATGGACGACTTGTCTGATTGTTTGGTTTGATTGATGAATTGGTGTGAATTTGATTTGTGATGTGTATTGAAATCAAATATATATTCATGTGTTGAAATAAAATATATATTCATGTGTTGAAATCAAATATATATTAATGTGTTGAAATAAAATAAATATTCATTTACAAGTCGTACGATTTGTTTATGTACACCGATTTGACTGATATTGATTGGGACGATAAATTTTACACATTGTCCAACTGCACAAATAAATCTGTGTTTGATTGTTTAAAACCCAACACGGGTGTTGGGATGAAATTTGACATACACTAATCCTAATAATTATTTGTATGTCGATCGATTGATTGACAGGCTGTTATAAGCGGTGAATATTTACATTTGATGCTTATGCAGTTGTGTGGTGCACTCTGGATGATGGTTTATGATTTATCGTTGCTGTTATATACATGTGTTGTATGGAATCCATATAATTAACATTATATGGTAATTGATTGGGCCTCATTCTAATTTGGAAAATAAAGAATATTATAAAATATATATTCATGTGTTGAATAGAAAGAAAATTCATGTGTTGAATAGAATGAAAATTCATGTGTTGAATAGAATAAACATTCATGTGTTGAATAAAATATACATTCATGTGTTGAGTAAAAATGTATATTCATGTGTTGAAGAAAATATTCATTTGTAGAATAGAATAACGAAGTTATTGAAATATATAAAGCCGTATTGGTTAGATATGCGCCATTTTGACGCGGACGATATTCATATCGATTATATTCGTTTTTATAATGATTATAGAAAAGGAAGTGATTTCAAAATATAACGTTTTGAAAAATATTATCATTTGTATATCGATGATATGGAATATTCAATTTTGATTCGAAATTGAATATGAAGTTGAAATTGTTTTGAAAACGAATTTAAAACGATTTATAAAATACGTTTTGAAAGGAAATCGACGAAATATATAAAATATATATATATATTATATACAATGGCCTGAATAGATCGCGCCGCGCCGCGACAATTCGCGAATTTCGATTGACTTCGAATGGATATTGCGGGAGATCCGACCGTCGGATTCTCCTAAAATCGGAATCGTTGGGTTTGTATCGAAAAGAGCTTTCTAAGAATATTAGAGATTTGAAATCTAACGGTTGGATTTGTAACTATGTCCAAATCCAATTTGGAAAAGGTCGATGTAAGTGCAGTTCGATGGCCGTTGATGAAAATCGACTGTACGGGCCTTGATAAAATTATTAAAAATAGTAATAGTTTGTGTAAAATCATAAGAAATGATTTGAAAAGATAAAAATAGATTTTTATCGCAATGAACTAGTTTTGAACTAGAATAATAATTTATTTATTTTTAAATAAATAAATTGGATTTGAAATGGTTTTGAAAATAACCAGAAATTCCAATAATTGAATTGGAATGGATTTGAATCCAAATTGGTCTTGGAATATTTCGATGTTGGATTTCATGACATTCCAGATATTGTTATGGAAATTTGAAAGATATATTTATATCATTATTTCAAATACGATATTTGTTGGTCGTAGAATTTGAGATTGAATATAAGCCAATATATTTTCTATTCGAAGCCTTGTGTTTAATATCAAATGTGATTTGGCTTTGTCGTGAATGGTGTCTTCGTTAACACTTTTCTTAAACCCAGTTGAGAAAAGATTTTTTTTTTTAGATTTAATGAAGTATACCAATTAAATGGTATTTAATTGGAATTGAATAGATTGTGATTTTGGGTTTATCGTGAACCGTGTTTTAAATGACATTGGTTCTTTAAACCAGCTAAAGACATGATATGATTTCCCAAGTTAAACAATCATTAATATTGATTTTTGGGAAGATTAAAACTAAGTGGAGTTTTAATGAATCTTTAATTAGATTGAAATGATCGAGAATGGAGTATCACCAGTTTTGCTCCAGGCGATAGTTAAATTTTTAATTAGATTTCAACATGAAATGGTAATTGAATTTACCGATAACACCATGGGGTTAGTATGACCAGTTTTACTTCATGGGATGAATAGGCTGGGATTGGGAAATAAAATAAATGATTACTTCGATGTGGTTCGCTAATCCCGACTAGTTTGAATTGATATTCAAAAGAAGATTAAAGAATTTATCTTTGATAAAATTAATGGGAATCTTTCCCAAAATATAAGAATATTTGAATAAAAGAATATTCTGAATTGGAATGAGGCGTATGTTGTGTTTGTGTAACACTTGTTTATTATATACGCGAGTTATTCAGAAAGACCGGGTTTATCCCATTCTGAATAACTAATTCGACGTGGTGTCGAGGATGAAGACGGTGGTCGAAGACCGGAGGTCTTCACATCGTTTGGGTGATTACTGATGATCTTGATTGGACCGTATACCCAAGAGGAGGGAATCAGTTAGTAATCGTCCAGACGTACTAGGAGATCGATGGATATGCGAGGTACAAGGTGCCTCCGGTTTCGTTCAGACCCAGAACGAACTTGTAAATGGACTATGTGTCTGACATTGGATTTTATTCTGTGTGGTTGATTTCTATTAAATATTTATCTGTTTGGCGGCGGAGAATTTATTCTCTTGCTTAACGCCTTTCTCTGAGACGTACGAGCTCAGGGGTTATACGTTGATGGATATCAATCGCATGGAGTGAATTGTCTGTGTGGCATGCCTAAGTGGCAATTGATCAAGGATTTTGTTGAAAAGCAAAGTCTTGTGGTTGGTGATCAAAGCACGGCCTGTGTGGCATAGCTTTGTGTAGCGTTGATTCGCGAGCCTCACACCCCGGTTGTGAAGTAGAAACGGGAGAGGACCTTAGGGAGGGCATGCGTTTCTTTATAGCTAGAAGTGGCGTTAGTGGTTTTACACGCCCTGACGAGTTTGACTTATGTGTTTGTTGCTGTTGTGAGGCGCCTCGGATATATCGGTGATTGTGTGGAGCCAATGGAGTCATTGGACTCATTTACGCCCCAAAGGGTGGGGAAACGCAGTGTTCAGGCATTTTAATCCACATCGGTGGACCGGCCTGGACGATCGAAGGTGCAGTTGCGGTTGTTCCTAAGACATGGTAGGCTAGATTGTCTCGAAACGGTGAGGACGATCCCTGGCCTCGGTTCACAGATGGAAATCCAACTTCCAATACGTGACTCTGCGGTTTTGGTTTAGAACCTATATATGGTGACATAGTGGTATGGGTCACTTATGCCGTCTATGATTGATACTTATGATTTGAAATTGTTTTGACACTATACACTTATTGTAATAATAAAAGATGAAATTTAGTGTATTAAGCATGCTTTGGCTATTATAAGGTAAAACCCTATCCTCCGGCTTGGTTACATTGTGTGATGGGACCTGGGTCTTATAATAGCTTCATTGTTCTTTATTTAGCATTGCGCTGTTATTTTATGCACTGGTATTCTTAGGAGGAAACATGTTCCGTGTTATACGACGTGGTCCCTTGATTTACCTAACTTTAAAATAAAGATTAATAACTGTTTTAGTTCTCACACCAGTCACATGACTGACCTGGAGTTTATTGTTTTACCTAAACTCTGGATGCCCTTATTTTCGACACGGGCAGCTAGTAGTTTTGGTTTTGCAGATTTATATTCATAGGATCCTGATTTACAGCTGAAGCGGTATTCAGAAAGCTCTGTATCCGTGTATCTGTTTTCAGTTGTGCTTTGTTTTGTTTTTCCGCTGCGATGTATTTAAATGTAATTTAAATCTCTGATATTTTCTGTGTAATATTTGGTTATACTATGTATATTCTTTTATTCTGATGAATTTGTTGTAATAAGCAATGAAATGTTCTTCTGTTTGCGTTCTGATGTGTCTTGTCCTCAAAGCATCCGGGCTTTCCTTACCGGGGAAGTTACGGGTTCTTACAGCAGTCGGAGACTGAACTTACCTTATAGGCAATAACAAGTCATAAACCCGATTGAGGAAAATAGTTGTCTGTATTTACTCCAGTTTTGTGATTTGAAATATTTTTTGCAAGATAAGACCAAAAAAGGCTACAACAATGAAAATTTTCTTATGTGGGGTATGCTTGGATTGGAAAATAGGAAGTCTTTATATATTGTTTCATAAAATCCAAGTACGGTTGGAAAAATGGTATATAAAAGAAAAACAGAAGGTGTGAAATTTTCCATTTTCCACCTTTTTGTAATATAGGAAATCAAACTTAGAAAATTAGATTTTTTTGAAATTCAAAAATTAAAGTTGGTTGGTAAGATTATGGATGCCACAATTGGATGAACTATGCTCTTACTCAGTAAGAGTGTGGGAAAATTTGATGAAAAAGCATTTTGATTTTCAAAATATTGCATTCATGTGGAACTGCTAGTATATCTAGGATGTGAGCATCATATTTTAAAAGGATTTTTGAGAATTTTGTATACACATAGGAGGTACCGCTTAGGCATACATGCATTATTATGTTGCACTTCACTCTACAGAAGTGCACAATGTTTGCTAAAATTGGATGCATACATGATGAATGTATATTATGCAAGGGGTTAATTGAATTAACCCTTTGAAATTTCGGGGACTAAATTTCCTAAGGGTAGGAGATCGTAAAATCCCGTATTTTTAAGAAAATAAAATAAAAATAAATTAATTAAATAATGAGAATTAAGTAAAATGGACTACGCTATTGCGTTCGTCTCGGAGTTCTGGTCAAGATAGACACCTGGTTTACGTAAAACATACATCATCTGAAGAAGTTATTACGCCTAGAAGTTTGTATACGCACAAGAAAAGTATGTATATATACAAACAAATTAAATATAAAATAAATTATAAAATAAGGATTGCATGTAATAAATACATGCACTGAAGAAAAATATGTAATGCATGCATTGAAAGAAAGGATTGGTTGCATGCAATGTAAATATGTTGCATGCACTGTTTAGCAAACATAATGCATTAACATTAAAAGAAAAAGATTCATGCATTTGTTTAATTTAATTACTGTAACTAACATGAAAAAGAGAAGTAAGGAGATGTAACACCCCACCTCCGCTAGGGTCACTCGCAAAGGAATGCACTAGCTTTAGAGGGGTATTATTGGTAAATATGTACAGAAATATTACAAGACAGAACATATATATAAAATAGCGGAAGTAAAACAAATTTCATTACCTTATAAAATAAGGTCTAAAAGCCTTTTACATCAAAATACATCAGAACCTGTCTTGCAATAATAAAGAAGCATAAAACCATTTCATAAATTATTCCCCAAGTAAAACAGTAAAGTAGCCATAGCCAAGAGAAGTCCAAGCCATGCGTGATGACCTTCAAACGGAAGAAGTCCAAACTAACAATAGCATTTCCTCCCTGTAACCTGGGGGGGAAACGAAAGACAAGAGGCGAAACAAAACGGGGTCAGTCATAAAGACTGGTAAGCCCTATCTACTATCAGTATATAAACTAGTAAAGTTAACTGGCATGAGGAACTGAGATGAACATAAGTATGATGACAAGATAGATAAGCTAAACCAAAATAACAGGATGAACTACGGTACCAAAATAAACGAGTGTGTCATGATAAACTACGGTGTCAGGATAAATCAAGGTACCACATCGTCAGGTTTCTATCAAGTATACTATCCCAAGGTATTTATCATGTATAACATCCTAAGGTATATATCATGTACATTTGCTCTGCACCCCTCGTACTAGTATCCCAACTCGCGTCATGTGTTAACTATGAAGGTCCCTTGCCCAACGCCACGTAATGGTCCATGTCAACCTAATATATAGCATATGTAGGTTTTCCCAACTCGTATGTTTCTTTCCATGTATAAGTTTAGTCCTTTGCCGTAGGCCATACGGGCTTTCCCATGTAAACGTCTTATCCTTGAAGTTATTTTGGACTGCTACCCTTGATCTAGTTATGTTTTCTTACCATGAACTATCGCGTGTCCACTTAGGATTTATGCCACCTAGGACCACTAGGGATTATGCTACCTAATGAACGTTTCCGTGTCTCGGTTTGGGTTCAGCCACCTAGGGCCAATAGGGATTATGCCACCCGTCAACCGCGCCCTTTATCCCACGTATGTATCGTGAATCGTTTTCCATGTCTAGATGCACATGTTCCTCAATGTGCCATCCGAGTTCCGTGCCAGGGCAAATCAAGAAATACGGGACTCGGTCAGGGGCTTTTAGTCGTCTACTGATGCAGATATCAAGGTCTGTTTTTGTGCCTGTGGTTATGGTCCCACGTGACCCCTCCCTCAACTACTGAAAGGCAATCCAAGAAAAATCATGTATGAGAACTACACTAAGGCCCATCGATGCCCACTTCCAGATAGCCAACCTCACCCATAACTTGATAGCTAGTATATGGTCTTTTGGGAGTTCCTTGCCTTTCCGTACGTACACGATTGACTAAAGATGGTAGGTAGTCGGCGACATGCTATCCCGGGGCAAAATCAAGTATCGTCGACTCCACGCTAATCCATCCCAGTCTTTAGGTCGCTCGAATAGCAACCAAGGCATACTCTTGGCTCTTCTACCGCAGACCTTAACCCCTGTGAGGCCGGGTTTCATGGACCACTCGCCACCTCACAGAGGGATACCAAGAGTACCCACACGTTCCCCGAACCTTTCACTTCGTCACCCAGTTCGTTGGAGCTTTTATCCTAGTCAGATAATTGCTCCTCCTCGTATACTAAGCGATGACCTACCATACCAGGTTACTCATCTCTTTATGAACTAGTCCCATGTCCTTAGCTAAGAATTATTACTTAGTTACCCTTAACTAAGGATTACCACTTAGCCCCTCTTTCCGCTATCCTTGTTAACTACGATTTCCAACCTAGTCCTTTGAGCTAGGGTTTTGTCAAATGGGTTAAGTGTTGTTATCCAAGTTCGTGACTTGACCCGCCTACAAATCATGTCAAGATTGGCTAAGTACTCAAGTTCAAGGTTTAGCCATACAAGTTGGTTAAGTGTACCAAGAAGCTCATGACTTAACCCTATCAAGTCAAATTGGTTAAGTATTTATTTACCTTAACCCTATTAGATTTTCATGTTAGATTGATTAAGCATGGATTATCTTAATCCCATCAGATTATCGAGTCGGATTGGTTAAGTACGGGTTAGATTAACTCCATCCACTAATCGTATTACAATGGTTAAGCCTAATCTTAAAAGGTCTTGTGACTTAACCCTTATCAGGTCCACCTATTAGATTGGTTAAGTATAGGTTACTCAACCTCATCAAATCATCACGTATAATTGGTTAGGTATAAGTTACTTAACCCCATTAAATTATCATGTTAAATTGGTTAAGTATTGGTTACTTAACCCCATTGAATAACCAAGTTTAGATTGGTTAAATGTTTAACTTAACCCCATCGAATTCCCGTGTTTAGATTAGTTAAGTATAGATTACTTAACCCCATATAATTACCGTGTTTAGATTAGTTAAGTCTTAGTTACTTAACCCCATCTAATTACCGTATTTAGATTAGTTAAGTCTTAGTTACTTAACCCCATCTAATTACCGTGTTTAGATTAGTTAAGCGTAAATTACTTAACCCATTCCCTAACTGTCTTGTATGGTTAAGTGTCATTAAGAAATCAAGCCCGGTCCCACTTAACCTACCCATTTGTGTCATATCGGTTAAGTGTCATTAGTCAAATTTACTTAACCTTATCATGTGGCATTAATTTAATTAATGCACTCTCAACCTCTCACATTAGACTTTGTTGTGGTTACTAGTTAAGTCGGGCGGGTCCGGGTAGTTTTACACCACAACCTAGTCTAACCTCGGGTCTTAAGCGCGACATGACCAACTTCTCACATTGGATCCTATTGTTTGTAGCCACTAGTTAAGCCAGGCGGGTCCGGGTAGATTTATGCTACAAACTCAACCCAACCTCGAGTTGGCCATTTTCATGTTTGGTCTAGTGTCTTATTACACTTACAACCCATACGTGTCAAGTTTTCAAGTCCCATGCTCATAGCCAAAGTTACATGTTATCATGTTTATACCCATTTACCCAAGTCATGTTTCACGTCATTAAAGTTTTACCCATAACGTAACCCAACGCTTTTAAACTCGCATATACATTCGCAACAACGCATAATGGATTAAAAGAAGGAACTTGGCAAAGGCATGACAAAAGGGGTATAAGGCCACAAGTTAAACATGGTGGCAAATGAGGCATAAACGTGTTCATTAACTTGCATATTACACTATTAGGCCTCAAAAACATGCACAACCTGAAACTTAGCACATAGGTGAATCATGGTGATAAATGACATAGAAAGATGGCTAGAAGTTCGCATATAGCATTACATGTAAGCTATCATAAGGGATATGATAGTTCTCATGTTGCCAAAATGCAACATTCAACATGAAGTTTATATCTTTAAGCCCACAAGATCAAAATAATGACTTTTTAGTCATGATAGGATACATAACATGATAGCATGCAACATACTTAATGTTCAAACCCAACTTACAACATGTCACATTAAGTTTAAAGTTAATATCTAAGAGTAGGAAGAGGGCTTACCATGCTATGAAGGCACAAATCAATATGAAATTAAAAGATTGAGACGAAGCCGTTCATGCTATCACCAAAAACCCCAAATAAAAGCTCCTTAGAAAACCCTTGAGCAAAATCCATAAAAATCCCATCTTTGATGAACAAAGATTAAAGCTTTAGCCTTGAAATCATGTTTAGAAGCTCTCATATGAACATAGAAACTCTCATACGCTCACATGATCAAAGAATCTCTCATAGAAATGAAGATAGAATTTTGGCAAGAGGATGGAGGCCATGATGAGGAACCATTTTGGCATAGTTTAGTTGTAGGATCAATTTATGAGGGTTTTAGGAGAGGGTTAGGGGTCTTTTTATAGAAGACTAGGATAGTTTTAGCCATAGGATAAACCCTAGAACCAATCCTAGCCTTTAAAGCATGTCTTGGGGAAGAAGTCACATGTAGGAACCATTTAGGGCCTTTAGATTAAAGCTGAACCATGAGAATCATTCAAATGCAAAGTCTGCATTCGAGCGAATCGGCCCACGGGTTGACAGCCAAACACCCTGGATTAACCCCTAGTCGACCCAGCGAGCTCGGGTCGACCTCAAAAATCGGCCGGTTCGGTTATTCCCCTCTCCCAATTCGCTGTTTTGAACATTTTTGCATATTTATTTATTAAATTTTCAATTATATATATATATATATCAATATATATATATTTCTCTACGCAACCCATTTCACTTAATTAAGTATACTTTAATTTGTGAATTTTTATGTTCAAATTACGGGGTGTTACATTCTCCCCTCCTTAAAGGATTTCGTCCCCGAAATCTCTAAGTCAAGAAGAACGTATCCTACCAACCAAACAACCATCTACTCAAACCATCAAACACTGGCATCATTGTCCTTAGACGGTTTCTAATGCCATATGAACATATGCAGAACGTGTGTGTATATGCTCCTTAACTAATGCTAATGATCAGGCCTGAATGATCTTTCTAATGCAAAATATGTTTAGTGCCATGAGTCCAACATGTATGCTAATAGTCCTAGTCATATAAGTACTATATGCGTGCACAAACATTCATCCATATGCAACATCCGCATGATAACACATTCAATTTCATCCATAAACAAGTATAAATACTCGTGCATATGCAACATGAATCGTGACCGCGTCAATCTAGTATCTAATGTGTATTCGCGCATCCACGAGCAACCACTTGCAACCATTTGCAACCATATCAATCATAACATGTTTCAAATACATGTTTACATCCATAGAGTTCTATCTAAGGTTCCCAAGATAAGATCGAGGAGATAAACAAGACAAACTCCTTATGGGGTTTGTAACAGAAATAGGACCGAGAGGATATCCACCAAGCGATAGCATGCAAGTAAGCTCTACAGGTGAACCAAGGATCAAAGATACACTCTTAAAAAGAGATATGATGTGCGCGTCTGAGCCGCATTTCCACGAACTTAATTCCATTGTGCCTTGACCGCCTTTGACTTCATGGTTTCGTAGCTCCTTGGTTCCTATTTCCAAGGTATGAGTCGGAACTCTTTTCACTATCGCCTCTCGTTCCACTTTCATTTATTCTTTCCCTAGTATACTTGGCTCAACCATATCTACGTACTCATGCAAGCTCTCCAAAATTCACTAGTGAATTCTGGATCTCGTTTACCAATGCCAATTTATGTTACCACGTGCACTTACTAGGGTGATTCCTATAACCAATGCTTAAGCGGAATGAACCATCCGTCTTATTGGCGAACGTTACTCGATTGGATCAGAGATTTCCGATAAATGCATCAAGAGATTCCAGGTAACTAACCATGACAGAACCTAACAGGTTACACGAGACTTCGAAGGTATTACCAAAGCAAGCCAAGAGTCTGACTGCCCTCTTTTCAAAACCGAGAATGGTATCCCTTACTGGATAACCGCTTTACCCCTAGAATCCATCCATAGCTCAACAATAGAAGTATTGCTTCTAATCTCAACACTTGGCATAGACGTTCTCAAATCCAACAAGTCATGAATAAATGGACCGACTCTCCAACCATATTTTGGGACAAAAACTGGGATCCTCTACCATGCTAGTACTAAGGTGCAGAGACTCAACTATCCAAGCAGACTTAAATGATACGATGGTCAAGAAAAAGCCTGGACGGGATGATAGAAAAGAACGACTAAACCTTTACCAGAAACGGTACCATTTCTTTTAGGTACCCTAGAAATGGGAGCGTACAATTGCCCTCTCCGATGATCTTGTCCTTGTCCTCCTTGATGGACTAAGCCATAGCAACAGTTGCTTATCCTTAAGCTCGCGTCCTTTATCCTTGTTCTTATTATCCCTTCTTATAACTTCGGTAACCGGTCTCTCGAGAACTTCCTCCATCGCACGGGAAAACACTTACGTAGCTAGACAAGGATTAGTCGCAGTTAAAACTACTGTGACTCCAGATGGAGGAAAGAAAGGGAAAAGAGATTCGATCAAGGGAACAAAGGATAGTGCTAATGGCTTTTGGGGAATAGCCTTTAAAAACTTTTCTTGAAAAATGCTTCTTTGTAAACGGTTTCTCAAAAAGTTTTCAGAAGGTTTTTAAAAACTTTTGCCCAGTCTGGTAACCATCTGCTCTGATACCAAATGTAACACCCCACCTCCGCTAGGGTCACTCGCAAAGGAATGCACTAGCTTTAGAGGGGTATTACTGGTAAACATGTACAGAAATATTACAAGACAGAACATATATATAAAACATCGGAAGTAAAACAAATTTCATTACCTTATAAAATAAGGTCTAAAAGCCTTTTACATCAAAATACATCAGAACCTGTCTTGCAATAATAAAGAAGCATAAAACCATTTCATATATTATTCCCCAAGTAAAACAGTAAAATAGCCATAGCCAAGAGAAGTCCAAGCCATGCGTGATGACCTTCAAACAGAAGAAGTCCAAACTAACAATAGCATTTCCTCCCTGTAACTTGGGGGGGAACGGAAGACAAGAGGCGAAACAAAACGGGGTCAGTCATAAAGACTGGTAAGCCCTATCTACTATCAGTATATAAACTAGTAAAGTTAACTGGCGTGAGGAACTGAGATGAACATAAGTATGATGACAAGATAGATAAGCTAAACCAAAATAACAGGATGAACTACGGTACCAAAATAAACGAGTGTGTCATGATAAACTACGGTGTCAGGATAAATCAAGGTACCACAACGTCAGGTTTCTATCAAGTATACTATCCCAAGGTATTTATCATGTATAACATCCTAAGGTATATATCATGTACATTTGCTCTGCACCCCTCGTACTAGTATCCCAACCCGCGTCATGTGTTAACTATGAAGGTCCCTTGCCCAACGCCACGTAATGGTCCATGTCAACCTAATATATAGCATATGTAGGTTTTCCCAACTCGTATGTTTCTTTCCATGTATAAGTTTAGTCCTTTGCCGTAGGCCATACGGGCTTTCCCATGTAAACGTCTTATCCTTGAAGTTATTTTGGACTGCTACCCTTGATCTAGTTATGTTTTCTTACCATGAACTATCGCGTGTCCACTTAGGATTTATGCCACCTAGGACCACTAGGGATTATGCTACCTAATGAACGTTTCCGTGTCTCGGTTTGGGTTCAGCCACCTAGGGCCACTAGGGATTATGCCACCCGTCAACCGCGCCCTTTATCCCACGTATGTATCGTGAATCGTTTTCCATGTCTAGATGCACATGTTCCTCAATGTGCCATCCGAGTTCCGTGCCAGGGCAAATCAAGAAATACGGGACTCGGTCGGGAGCTTTTAGTCGTGTGCTGATGCAGATATCAAGGTCTGTTTTTGTACCCGTGGCTATGGTCCCACGTGACCCCTCCCTCAACTACTGAAAGGCAATCCAAGAAAAATCATGTATGAGAACTACACTAAGGCCCATCGATGCCCACTTCCAGATAGCCAACCTCACCCATAACTTGATAGCTAATATATGGTCTTTTGGGAGTTCCCTGCCTTTCCGTACATACACGATTGACTAAAGATGGTAGGTAGTCGGCGACATGCTATCCCGGGGCAAAATCAAGTATCGTCGACTCCACGCTAATCCATCCCAGTCTTTAGGTCGCTCGCATAGCAACCAAGGCATACTCTTGGCTCTTCTACCGCAGACCTTAACCCCTGTGAGGCCGGGTTTCATGGACCACTCGCCACCTCACAGAGGGATACCAAGAGTACCCTCACGTTCCCCGAAGCTTTCACTTCGTCACCCAGTTCGCTGGAGCTTTTATCCTAGTCAGATAACTTGCTCCTCCTCGTATACTAAGCGATGACCTACCGTACCAGGTTACTCATCTCTTTATGAACTAGTCCCATGTCCTTAGCTAAGAATTATTACTTAGTTACCCTTAACTAAGGTTTACCAATTAGCCCCTCTTTCCGCTATCCTTGTTAACTACGATTTCCAACCTAGTCCTTTGAGCTAGGGTTTTGTCAAATGGGTTAAGTGTTGTTATCCAAGTTCGTGACTTGACCCGCCTACAAATCATGTCAAGATTGGCTAAGTACTCAAGTTCAAGGCTTAGCCATACAAGTTGGTTAAGTGTACCAAGAAGCTCATGACTTAACCCTATCAAGTCAAATTGGTTAAGTATTTATTTGCCTTAACCCTATCAGATTTTCATGTTAGATTGATTAAGCATGGATTATCTTAATCCCATCAGATTATCGAGTCGGATTGGTTAAGTATGGGTTAGCTTAACCCCATCCACTAATCGTATTACAATGGTTAAGCCTAATCTTAAAAGGTCTTGTGACTTAACCCTTATCAGGTCCACCTATTAGATTGGTTAAGTATAGGTTACTTAACCTCATCAAATCATCACGTATAATTGGTTAGGTATAAGTTACTTAACCCCATTAAATTATCATGTTAAATTGGTTAAGTATTGGTTAGTTAACCCCATTGAATAACCAAGTTTAGATTGGTTAAGTGTTTAACTTAACCCCATCGAATTCCCGTGTTTAGATTAGTTAAGTATAGATTACTTAACCCCATCTAATTACCGTGTTTAGATTAGTTAAGTCTTAGTTACTTAACCCCATCTAATTACCGTATTTTGATTAGTTAAGTCTTAGTTACTTAACCCCATCTAATTACCGTGTTTAGATTAGTTAAGTGTAAATTACTTAACCCCATTCCCTAACTGTCTTGTGTGGTTAAGTGTCATTAAGAAATCAAGCCCGGTCCCACTTAACCTACCCATTTGTGTCATATCGGTTAAGTGTCATTAGTCAAATTTACTTAACCTTATCATGTGGCATTAATTTAATTAATGCACTCTCAACCTCTCACATTAGACTTTGTTGTGGTTACTAGTTAAGCCGGGCGGGTCCGGGTAGTTTTACACCACAACCTAGTCTAACCTCGGGTCTTAAGCGCGACATGACCAACTTCTCACATTGGATCCTATTGTTTGTAGCCACTAGTTAAGCCGGGCGGGTCCGGGTAGATTTATGCTACAAACTCAACCCAACCTCGAGTTGGCCATTTTCATGTTTGGTCTAGTGTCTTATTACACTTACAACCCATACGTGTCAAGTTTTCAAGTCCCATGCTAATAGCCAAAGTTACATGTTGTCATGTTTATACCCATTTACCCAAGTCATGTTTCACGTCATTAAAGTTTTACCCATAACGTAACCCAACGCTTTTAAACTCGCATATACATTCGCAACAACGCATAATGGATTAAAAGAAGGAACTTGGCAAAGGCATGACAAAAGGGGTATAAGGCCACAAGTTAAACATGGTGGTAAATGAGGCATAAACGTGTTCATTAACTTGCATATTACATTATTAGGCCTAAAAAACATGCACAACCTCAAACTTAGCACATAGGTGAATCATGGTGATAAATGACATAGAAAGATGGCTAGAAGTTCGCATATGACATTACATGTAAGCTATCATAAGGGATATGATAGTTCTCATGTTGCCAAAATGCAACATTCAACATAAAGTTTATATCTTTAAGCCCACAAGATCAAGATAATGACTTTTCAGTCATGATAGGATACATAACATGATAGCATGCAACATACTTAATGTTCAAACCCAACTTACAACATGTCACATTAAGTTTAAAGTTAATATCTAAGAGTAGGAAGAGGGCTTACCATGCTATGAAGGCACAAATCAATATGAAATTAAAAGATTGAGACAAAGTCGTTCATGCTATCACCAAAAACCCCAAATAAAAGCTCCTTAGAAAACCCTTGAGAAAAATCCATAAAAATCCCATTTTTGATGAACAAAGATTAAAGCTTTAGCCTTGAAATCATGTTTAGAAGCTCTCATATGAACATAGAAACTCTCATACGCTCACATGATCAAAGAATCTCTCATAGAAATGAAGATAGAATTTTGGCAAGAGGATGGAGGCCATGATGAGGAACCATTTTGGCATAGTTTAGTTGTAGGATCAATTTATGAGGGTTTTAGGAGAGGGTTAGGGGTCTTTTTATAGAAGACTAGGATAGTTTTAGCCATAGGATAAACCCTAGAACCAATCATAGCCTTTAAAGCATGTCTTGGGGAAGAAGTCACATGTAGGAACCATTTAGGGCCTTTAGATTAAAGCTGAACCATGAGAACCATTCAAATGCAAAATCTGCATTCGAGCGAATCGGCCCACGGGTTGACAGCCAAACACCCTGGATTAACCCCAAGTCGACCCAGCATGCTCGGGTCGACTTCAAAAATCGGACGGTTCGGTTATTCCCCTCTCCCAATTCGCTGTTTTGAACATTTTTGCATATTTATTTATTAAATTTTCAGTTATATATATATATATTTCTCTGCGCAACCCATTTCACTTAATTAAGTATACTTTAATTTGTGAATTTTTATGTTCAAATTACGGGGTGTTACAGGAGAGAACAATAATTATCATTGTTCTAAGACTTATTAACAAAACACTTCATAGCTCAGTTGGTTAAGGCATTGGATTTGTAACATGGAGGTCGGGGGTTCGAACCACGGTGGCGGCATAATTTTTACCTTTGTTTTAGAGAGGGCCAACTGAACATGCAAATATATATACGTTTATAAATTCAAAATTTGAAAGGATAAGAACGTACATATAAGGAAATAAATAAAATATATGTATATATATGAGAATATATATATATATATGTAGAAATATATGTATACGAAAGATAAAATTCAAGATGAGGCTACAGTCAATGAAATATGGCAAGAATCGAATATCGGTGCAAAATTGTTTGAATTTTGAAAATAAAACGAAAGTTGTGCGTATATATACGCTTAAAATGGTCATTAGAGGAATTGTATACATATAAGAATATTTCATGTGAATAAAACAGTTAAATAAATTCCAGAAATTCAAAAGTTCGAAAATCAAATTTCTACGCCAAAACAATTCAAACATTCAAAATTCAAATTTCTGCGCCAAAGCTTGCGGGACCCAATGTGGACTCAGCACTGCGTGTGTGATAATATTTGGCTAGATTCATCTGCGAAACTGGACTATTTTCTTATCTGGGTTCAATGCTGACTCAGCGCTGCGTGTACGATAAGGTCTTGAGCACCTATAAATAAGACCCTAGACCTAACCCTAAACATCATAATTTAGCAGCTATGCTAGAGCTCTGTCATGGCTCCCTCCCTCTCTCTCTCTCTCTCTCTCTCTCTTCCAAAATATATTCTGAAATTCAAATGTTAGCCTAGGAGGATTATGAATTCAGATCTGGAAGAGGGAATCAACGTTATTAAAAAAAGATTATTAAATCATAAAAGCAAGGTAAACCTCTAAGAACCAATCTACTTAAATTATTTCTCTTTCACTTCTCTTTTCATGAAATAAAAAATCCATGGTCGTTAGGTCGTGAATCAAATTAAAGGGAAAAGGAAAACCATGGATGATAGAACAGACAGATCTAAAATTTGGGGAAAGCTTAAAGCTACAGCCTTTAGATAATATTACGAATATCGTTTAGCATTCCCCTTTTTAATAAATTGTGAAATGGCCAGTTTAATTTTAAATTGTTGTTGTAACAAATTGAAATATTGATATGAATATGTCAGGAAATTCCTATGTTGAATTGGCTAAGTTATTGAATGCTTACATGCTGGAGAAAATAAACTTGTTAGGATATGGATAGCCAATTCAGTGATTGTAATTACATGCTTTACTTAGGACATATTATTGATTGAACGACATGTTAAAATAATTACCCGATTGAATGTTTACATGTCCTAGTAGAATTAAACATATGTTGAAAATGACATGCGACAAAATATAGGCAAAAATTGGATGGCATGTAAATTAGATTACTGTAAACTATATTATAGTAAAAAGGATAATATGTCTAAAATTTTCATGTAATGGGATTTTGGAACATAACATATACTATGTTTTGAGACTTTAATTTGGAAGCTCAATTTAATATGAACATAAGTGATTGAATGAAAATGAATATGCCTAGGAATACAATTAGAAACTGTAACTACACTTACGGCATGAGGTTAGGTTGCATTAGTGGCGGAAGTCTACCCGAACCCGACCGGCATATCCAGCAGCCACTAACATTAAACCTAATGTGAGAGGCCTAAGTGAAAGAATTAACAACATGTGCTAAGACACGAGGTTAAGTCAGCTTGTGGTAGAAGTCTGTCGGGACCCGCCCGACAAATCCAGCGTCCAAAAGTATAGGCTTAATGTGAGAGGTCTAGTGCTTATATATATATTTGTATATGTATATATGCATATAACAAGATATGAATAAATGCAAGAATGGTAATTAAATGTCTAACTCAGAAAATAAGAAAGGAAGGGATGTAATGAACTGAGTTAGTGTATAAGAGGGAAAAGTGATGTATTTCCCTAAATGACTTATTTTGAGAACTTTGTTGCAAGTAAGCCACAATAAATAAAGAAAATGTAAAGAAATTACTTGCTACCACGGATTCAGATGGGTTGATTCCTTCTATCAAGCTGATAAGGTGAAGTGTTTTCCTTAATATAATAAGGAACATATATTATAGTGAATGGAGAATAATGGTTTACAACAGTAAATGGTTTAAAAAAGGAATGATAATAACCTATTATAAATTAATAACATTAATGAAAATGTTGTATTATAGATAGACTTGTCCTAGGGACAAGTGAATATTATAACTAAGTTTTTAATAAACTAGTAAGGGAATAAGATAACTGGTAAATTAAGTTAAGTGACACTTAATTGTAAATTAAGTAATCAGAAAAGGGGAAAACCTGAAAACGGTTAAGAAAAGCGGGAAAAGTATATTGTACTTAATTATAAATTAAGTAGTTTGGGAGTCTGAAACCTGTTGGTAAGAATAACATGTTTAGACTTGTCCTAGGGACAAGGAGAAATTATAACATAGGTTATAATAAATGGGTAGATAAACTTATTAATGGGCCTTAGTTAATAGGACTAAGTTAGTAAGTAAACAACGGTAAGTGGTATTGACGACGTAAAGTGGAATTATGATTAAATGAGAAAGGATGAGGAAAACATATGAAATGAAATAGGTTATATTTAATCATAAATGGTAAGTGAATGTTAAGTGGAAACATGTGAATTGGATATATTTAACTACATATTAAGTAAAACATGTTATTGAAATCAAACAAGAATATAAAAGTGATTGTGGATCACATACCTTGGGCCACAATCGAGAGAATAACATGTTGTAAGCTTATTAATAAACTTAAGTGAATTAAGTTGTATGACTGAAATCAATAAGCAAGAGAATCTTGGAAAATTGAATAAGAACTCAATATGAATTGGAATAACCAAGTTAACTGGAAACCTGGTGAGTTGAGACAAGCGCGTAAAAGAATGGTTAGACGTAGGGTCTAATGACATATAAAACTGAGGCGCTTGGACCAGTCTATACGTTAGAGGATGAATAACCATAAGGATTAGATCATCGGGGTGTCAAAATACACAAAGAGGAGCGCATGTCCATCTAGATATTCTTGTAGGCTCCAACGGACTGGTTTAAGAAGCACGTGGCTTCCGGGGACGTAGGGTACTCTTGGTATTCCTCTGTGAGTGGCAGCTGATCCGCCTGTACTCACAGAGGTTAGGTCTGCATATGTGAACCAATGAGTATGCCTTGATTGCAATAATAAGGGGCAATCAAAAGACTAAGATGGACCAGTGTGATTCGGTGAGACCAGTTAGTGCCCTGTGATAGCAACTCGTCGTCTACCTAACAACTTCAGTCAATACGTAAAGCGGAAAGGCGGAGAACTCCAAAAGACCATATACTTTGCTATCTAGTTATGGGTGAGGTTAGCCAATTGGTTTGAAGGGCATAGGGGGCCAGGGTTAAGTTCTCATTATTGATTTTCTTGGGTGCCTTTCATTAGCCAAGGGAGGGGTCTATGGGACCATAGCCATTGCAAAAGGAGACCTTAACATATGCAATCGACAGATATTTGAAAGCTCCCGACCGAGTTCCGTGTTTCTTGATTAGCCCTGCCACGGGACTCGGGGGCACATATAGAGAACATGTGCAGTAGACATCGAGAACGATTGATGATACATACGTGGGAAAGTCTAGGTACACTCATGTCGCTCTGGATGGTGTATCATAAGACTAGAGGGCATTATTCGAGGATGGAACCTAATTCGATCAACTGGTTCAAAGATGGTAGTCTGAACGCTTAGGTAATATAGAAGTAGTTGTTCTTTGCAGACTTAGCGTTGACATATATACAGAAATCCGTATGACATTCGGGCGTAGGATTACGAACTGCTATATTCCTGCGATGATACGGTGGATACTGTGCGAGTAGGTACCATGGGGTGTACCTTAGTTGGGGGTAGCTACATATACACTACATTAGGTTAATCTACTAGGGAGTAAATGGGTACTACGTGTGTGTAAGCCTTGAGTGCAGTTAACCCAAGTAACCTAATAAATAAGAAAATATGATTGAACGGTATATGTACGATTATCGAAAGTGTATAGTTTAAATCCAGTCACCATAACTTGTATTCTGACCCCCTCCTCATAACATACTCACAGGTTAGATTGTGGCAGATACATAATAGCTTTGGATACTGGTTAGGCAATATTAATAATACAGTAGGACTATGTTTTGATTATACTATATTTTATCCTTTTCGCTATGAGATATTTTTCTGAGCTCTGACATGTTTTGTCTCTGTCTTTTCTATAGGATACCTGAGCAAACAATTCCGCATTTTGATAGATCGGAATTTCGAAAAAAAATTCGGTCTATCAAAATTTGGATTGTCACATTCTTCCTCTGTAAACTTCGGCCGACGGTTTTTATTTGGGTTCAAACTTAGGGTTGGAAACTTCAAGATCCACAATCGACTTCACCACGTCAAACCTCGCCATGGCATAAGGCTACTTGTGGCGCGCCTGGGGGTCCCACCACATCGAGCTCGGCGGAGGTAGGCGGTGGCAATCCAGTAGCGAACAACGGGAGTTTAAGAGGGAGGTTCGACCAATTTGTATGGCGAAAGATACTGCTACCCATATGGTTTGAAGAATGGACAAATCTCAAATATTCTCCAAAGGATCAACAAGGTTTTACTGAGTGGATTGGGAGATTTTAATGGAGGAAGTTTCTTATGATTTTGGCCGTTAATCGATGAAGGAGGCGGCGGCTCTGATATGAATTAGGGTGTTGATAATTCCTATATTTATAATATAATATTATTTAATTATTAATCACTAAAAAGCCCGTTATCTCATACTAACTCCAAATCCAGCCCAGCGAATGTCACCGCTAGCCAAATACCACTATTCTGGACACAGTGGACTAGGTCTCATCAGCCCATTTGATCGTTTAAGCCCATTTTTCTTTAAATTAAAATATAAAACATTTAATTATTTAATTTGATCATACATTTTAATTTACCTGGGTCACAAACTAACTCCAAAAATTCCCAAAAAATAAATCTAGCTAAGTTTTGATGATATGGTCCTAACAAAATTATTTTCATCAAATTTGAGACCGTTTGAAAAACGGCCTTTTTAACAGTCGATCCAATTCAATAGAAATTACCAAACACATTTTAATTTACTACTCTCACATATTAATTTCAAAAATTATGAAAAGTTAAACCTAACAATAATTTGACATTCTGGATCCAACAAAATGGTTTTATCGAAAACGGAGGTCGTTTGTAAAATCGCTATTTTTAATAGATTTATATTTATTTAAAAATGGAATTTTTAAATTCTAACACATTTTCCAACAACATTTTTTAAAATAAAAATTTTAAACTAGTTATGATTTTCTGGGTTGTTATAAATTTTTATGGATTATTTGGTGATTTGTGTGGTGATTGTGATGATTAACATATTATAAATAATGTTAATGTCAATGTGATAGTGAAATTAAATTATAAATATCCATTTATAATTTAAATAGTAAAATTGGCTAATTAGAAAAATAATTCAAACCGCCATACAAGTCACCGAGGAACAGGATGAACCGAAGGCACTGTTCAGTACATCAATCTTAGGCACTGTTATCTAAGAATTTATACAATAGCTCTTGCACTTTACTCCGTCTTCAATTATCTTTGGCATATATGATTGGCAACGCTTATGCCAATACAGAGTGGTTCTTTGGATAATAATCCAACCAGTCTCTCCATATTGACAACGATGGTCAAAAACTTCGATAGTCTGTGATTTAACTATCGAATAAAAACAAGTGTTTTGATAGTCGATGATTTAACTATCAAAGAAAACAAGTGTTCATCCTATTATCAAACAATCACTGAGCCCTTAATTAATATTCCATTAATTAAATAACTTCTCTATTTCTTTATCAATATTTGTTAAACAAATATTTTCAATAACCATATTGGCCTTTTACGTTATTTGGAAAACATTTCTGAATATCGTCTTCCTTTATTTTCTAAACTTTATAAAATATATGCTCTTTATAATTGGAAAATATTCCAATTACTTATCTCTTTACCAATCTCGTTCATTTCTATACTTACGAGATATTATTTCTAGTCTTCCTTTTTTTTATTATACTATTCTATTTTTAAGTTCGTTTCCTTATCGACTTCTATATATATCGACACACTAATTTCTAACTATCAAATTATCTTAAAAATATTCTAACTCCTTGAATTCCCGGAAAAATTCACCATAACCTCCTTTGTACCGGGAGCATCGGTATATTTCAAATAGCCTCCCATGGCCCTCACCAATCCAAAAGAAAAAGAAAAAGCCAACCGGCTTGCCGATACGGTGCATAAAATCTCATATATGAACCAAATACGTACCTTTTTGTCGAGCATTCTATTTATATACCTTCATTATCCTTATCCCATACCTGTCTCCTGTATGTCTATACCTGTCCAATTTATTTCAACCATACCTGATCGTTTAACTCAATGCGTTAATTAATTTGTTAATTAACACTTTAGTCTATTTCAATTTTATATTTGAACATGACATGTTCAAATATACTTTAACTTGCTTATTAACTAATTTGAATTCAAATTTCAAATTTAATTTCTATATTCGATTTCGAATATACATTTACAAATCCAATTCACCTTTCAAAGTTCAACTTCAAATTCAAAACTCGATTAGCTAATTTCTCTTCGATTTAGTTAATTCTATTCAATTTCTATTCAAATTTTATATCACTTCTATTATTCAATTCTATTTCACTTCTATTATTCAAATTCTATTTCACTTCTATTATTCGAATTCTATTTCACTTCTATTATTCAAATTCTATTTCACTTCTATTATTCAAATTCTATTTCACTTCTATATTCAAATTCAATATTTGAATTTTCTTTTTCATTCTTTAAACAAGTCTCGATTTCAATTCCTTTTGAAATCGATATTTCTACTTTTGGAAAAATAGATTTCCCTTTTCAATTTCACACTTGTATTTTCTTATTTCTGAATTATCCAATGAAAATTCTTTTCACTTCATTTATAAACTTCGTTCATAAAGAACTATTTATAAACTGCGTTTATAAAAGAACTATTTATAAACTGCGTTTATAAAGGAACTACTTGTTTTATTTTTCAAAAAAAGTTTATATTTCAAATCTATTTAAAAATTCAAATTCTATTTGAATCTCCTATGTTCAAATTTCATATTCAAATCTATTTGAATTCTCTTTATTCAAATTTCATTTCAATTCTATTTGAATCTCCTATATTCAAATTTCATTTCAATTCTATTTGAATCTCCTATATTCAAATTTCAAATTGAATTCTATGCATTATTTATAAACAACATTTATAACTTCACTTAAAATCCCATATTATATATTTATAAACAAAGTTTATAAATTCAATTCAAATCCCACATTTTAATTTATAAACAGAGTTTATAAATTCAATACTCGTTTTATATATATATATATATATATATATATATATATATATATATATATATATATATATATTCAAAACAAGTTAAATATTTTCTATATTTCATTTAAAATTCAAATTCTATTTATAAAAAATAGAATTCCCTTTTTAAATCTCAAGTATCCTTTCCGCGATATTTTTAAATATCAACACTTAGGGCCAGTGATATTTAAACACACAAAGCAACCAATTATTTATTTTTCTAACACATCATATATGATAGTATACATGCAAATAAATAAACAAACAGATAATATATTTTTGAGGAATCCAGTCGGATTCCTCCAACCTGTTTTCCTACATCCACAGATGTTAGTCAACATAGTAATACCCATCCTGCTTCGAGGCAGGATATCGCGGTATGAAGGTCATCCACTAGTACATTTGTGGGGCGCATAGGGAAATCATCCGCTATGAAACTACGGTCATCCGCTAATGATACTGCAGGAACAATCCAATCATCAACCCAATATATATATATATATATATATATATATATATAGTCAACCCTAAATAACTATTTAAATCAACCAACTGCATTCAAACAAGCAACAACAATTATTTTTAACAACATAAAAATAATTCTAATTAAGGTGACTGATATTTACTCACCAATGATTTTCCTTTGGCACTCCATTTTGATTCCGATAGTTTCTGAATTAAATTCCCGATTGTAAATTCAAAGAAATCACCCAATCTTGTCTTGTTCATGAGATTCAGACCTTACATAATTTATTTACGATTTATATACGTTAACCATTTTTAATTTTAAATTAGATTTTAAATCGAGTAATAATTTAAATAAAAATCTCACCTTCATTTCTCTTATCTAAAATGGCAGGTGCCTTTCCAGGAAACCCAAAAGTCATAGCCGACCTTCCCTTTTCCAATTTCAACTCCCCACTGCCATACAACAACATCCGAACCTTACCAAGCTTTGACCAGACACTATCAGTTGCCACTTCCAGCTAACATAAATCATCTCTGACCATTTTCAGCCTCCCTCCCACGTAGACATCACCAGAAACAATCGTGACCTCCAATGCATCATGCTTCAGGTACCACATCCCTTTAAACACTCATCTCCTCTGCCAAATCCCATCGCAGCCTTCATCATTACTAACGTTTTGATCCTCCGCTCCAAACTGCAAGCCCTATGTCGACGGAGACACAGCTGAATCCACCAAATCAGCATCGCACTCAACAATCTCAACTTCCCCCTATCACTTCCTCAACGTCGAACCACCCAACACTTCATTTTGGACCTCCGATCTTTATTGACCATTTCGCACTCCCAAAGGAAGTCGCGACTTCCTATAAGCATCGCAACACAAATAAAGGACATCAGGATGCAGCACAATTTCATACGAGTGGAGATAAACACTAGTTGCGATCGATTTTAATTTCATGATTTTGATTCTGGGGCAAAAAAGGGGGAGACCGAGGCTTTCCGATTTACTGGAAGTGATAAAAGGGAGTTCGGCTTTTAAGGCATTTTAACTGAGGAGGCTTTTGATTTTATAGACAAAGGGTGTGTTTCAGAAAGGAACGGCGAGGCCATATTTTTGTGGAGGTGAAGGATCCACGGTACTCTCATTTTTTTGTGGTGAAGAAGGAAGTCGTGGTGTTCTCTTTTGTGTGGAGATGGAGGATACACGGCCCCTTGTTTTTTTTGTCCACAACTAAAATGTTTTATTTTATTTTAATTAGTTTTTGATCCGGTACCCTCTAATTAAAAATACCCTATGATTCTGAACTCCTTTCTGAACCTTACAAGTGTCAATTCTAGTGTAAAACCCCTATTTTGAACCAACTGGGATAAGTATCGAAGTCCAGTTTGGTCATATAGAGAAGATATTAATTTAAATTGATATAAATTAAATTTAAAACAATAAATTCTGCGATAATAAATTAATATTATTATTCGAATTCAAACAGAAGTCTGAACTGTATTTAATTCAGTTTTAAATCTCGAACTGAATTATATTTTCGCATTACGATGATTTAATATTAAACTGAAATTGATTATTAAATTAATAACTTAATAAAAAATTCCATTTATATTATCCACCCAATATTTTAAATCCGTATTAAATATTTAAAATTAACCCATAAGAACCCGGGTCATTACAACCGCATCGTCAAAATACAGCCAGATTTATTTTTATGGAATTTTTGGATTCCGTGTATGGCCCCGGTAAATTAAAATGTACGTTGAAATGAATTTTGAACATTATATTAATTTATATTTTAATTTTGATGAAAACTGATCGTAACAGTCGATTTGGCTTACGTGACATATCCCATTGCGTTCGGAATGAGGGTAATTAGCTAAGGGCGACAGCCATTGGGTTCGATTTGGAGTCCGAACGAAAAAGTAACTTTATGGAGATTAAATTAATTAAATAAATATATATTTATTTTGGTCAAAACTCTTATCTTCCTCCACTCAGTCAACCCGCCGTTCAAAACAGAAAATAAAGGAAAAAACGATCGATCCTCTAGCCTTACGCGTCGTTGGTCGCGCCGCCCACCGCAGTTGCCAGATTCGATTCCCCCTCCAACGCCACCTTCTCTATCCTCTCTCCTCTTCAATCCCACGTTCAAACCCGAAAACCGCTAGCCAAATCGCAAAGAAGCCGCCGCCACACCCAACGTTGGCCCATGCCGCCTCAGGCGAGCTTTCTCCGGCCACCCACGATCCTCCTCCACGCCTTTCGACCGTCCACCGACAGTGGGGCGCCTCCTCAGAAGAAAACTGAATAAAAAAAGCGATTTTTTATTTTATTTTACTTAATGTAATTATTAAAGTTAGTAATTAAGCAACAATTATATTATAAATTACTTTTTATAATAAAGATAAGATTTTTAGTAATAAAAACCTGATTTTTATATATTTATTAGCGATATAAAAATATGATTTTTATAAACTTATTAGCGATATAAAAATATGAATTTTATATATTTATTAGCGATATAAAAATATGATTTTTATTATGAGGTTAGCGATATAAAAATATGATTTTCATTATGAAGTTAGCGATATAAAAATATGATTTTTATTATGAAGTTAGCGATATAAAAATATGATTTTTATATATTTATTAGCGATATAAAAATATGATTTTTATTATAAAGATAGCGAAATAAAAAGGTGATTTTAATATATATAACATCGGAATAAAAATGTGATTTTTATTTATACATTGCGATGTTAAAAATGTGATTTTTAATATAAATTTCGTGAAACAGACTACATTGGAATTTCGGGCAAATACAAGCTATTCAGAAATTCATATATAAAACCGGAGGAGTGGATCCCAAAGATGAGAACTTCTCACTCTAATTTATTGTTTAGTTAAATATACATACAAGGATGCAAACGGTGCTTAGTAGCACCCGACACCTTTGTTTAAACCATGGATATTTGATTGATTTTTGGATTGATTGATTTGTTTGTATTTGGTTTGGGAAATGAAATGAATTGATTAGATTTTATTTGTATATGGCACGAGCCATTGTTAGGCGAGGGATAAGGCTAGACCTTATTCCGGTTCTAGTGTCGCGCCGTTATGTTGCCGAAATTTTCTAAAAATGTTAGAACAATAAAAATATCATTTTTATTGTATAAATGAACTGTATAAAATATTCATGTGTTGAAATAAATAGTCTATAGTTAAAAATATAATTTTTAACGTGTATATGAATAAAATAAATATTCATTTACAAATCGGACGATTTGTTTATGTACACACATTTGACTAATATTGATTGGGACAATAATTTTACACATCTCCCTACTGCACAAATAATATTCAATATTTGTTGGTTGAAACCCCACACAGGTATTGGGATGATATTTGACATACACTAATCCCAACTGTTTAGTTGTATGTCAATCGATTGGTTGACAGGCTGTTGTAAACATTAATTTTTTATATTTAATGCTTATGCAGTTGTGTAATGCAATCTGGATGATGGTTGACTATGTTTGATTATTGTTGTGTACATGTGTGTATGAAATCCATATAAATAAAATTATATGGTAATTGACTGACAGATTCCAATTCGGAAAGAACGATTATTTTAAATTAATGAATATTTTAAAATGACGAATAACGAATACTTAAAATTGACGAATATTTTAAAGTAATATTCAGTAATGGACCAAAATATGATTTTGATGTCCGATTTGGGATTGACACGAAAGCATTGAAATATATAAAGCCGTGTTGATTAGATATGCGCCATTTTGACGCGAATGATTTTTATATCGATTTTTATTCATTTTTATAATGGATATCGAAAAGAAAGTGATTTCAAAATCTAATGTTTTGAAAAAATAATTATCATTTATATATTAATGATATGGAATATTCAATTTTGATTTAAAATTGAATACGAAGTTGAAATCGTTTTTATTACAAATTTACAACGATTTATAAAATACATTTAAATGGAAATTGACGAAATAAATATAATATACATATATATATATATATATATATATATATATATATATATATATATATATATATTAAGTGGCCTGAATAGAACGCGTCGCGCCGCGGCTGTTCGGAATTTTGACCATTGACTTCGAATTGATATTACGGTAGATCCGACCGTCGGATTCTCGTAAAACTAGAACCGTTGGGTTCGTATCGAAAAGAGCTTTCCAACGAATACAATAGATTCGAAATCTAATTGTTGGATTTCGAATTATGTCCAAATCAAATTTGGAAAAGGTCGTTGTAAGTGCAGTTCGATGACCGTTTATGGAAATCGACTATTCGAACCTTGATAAAATTAGTAAAAATATTATTAATTTGTGTAAAATCATAATAAGTGATTTGGAAAGAATTGGGATGAAAAAATCCATATTTGAAAAGATAAAAATATATTTTTATCAAAATGAACTAGTTTTGAACTAGAATTGTAATCCAATATTTTTAAATAAATGAATTGGATTTGAAATGGTTTTAAAAATAACCAGAATTTCCAATATATGAATTGGAATGAAATTGAATCGAAATTATCTTTGGAATGTTTCAATATCGGATTCCGTTATTATACGGATATTGTGGAGGAATTTAGAAGATATATATATATCGTTATTTCCAATATGATATTTGTTGATTTCATAATTTGATATTGAATATAACCCGATATAATTTATATTCAGAGCCTTGTATTTAATATTGAATTGGATTTTGGGTTTGTCGTGAATGGTGTCTTCATTAACAGTGTTCTTAAACCTAGTTGGGAAAAGAATAAATCTTTAACTAAGATTTAGTGAAGTTTTTCCAATTAATTAATATTTAGAATAAAAGAATTGGATTATGGGTTTGTCATGAATGGTGTCTTAAATAACACTGTTCTTAAACCCCGTGTGAAAAGAATAAATCTTTTAATTAAGATTATTAGAGTTTCAAGTTAATTAACATTTAATTGGAATAAAATGGGATGTGAATTGGGTTTATTGTGAATTGTGTTTTTAACGACATTCGTTCTTTAACCCAATTTACTGTGAAATGTGATTTGGAATTTATAAATCTTTTTATTAAGATTTAATGGAAATTTTCCAAAGTAAAGTTTTCCAATTTAATATATTAAATTGGAATTGAATGGAATTCGATTTGGTAATAATCGAAGTGAGCTTCTATGGAGGAAGACTGTTAATATATATGGAATGTAAAAGTCTTTGTCGTTATTCCATTTATATTATTAGTCGGATATGGAAATTGATATCGATTATATATTGATTTGTTTTCGGTGAAGATTCCATAATTATTGGGATGTGATTTGGGTTTATCGTGTACTGTGTTTTAAAAGACATTAGTTCATTAACCCAGTTAAAGACAGGATTGCATGTTTATCATTGTATTTCGAACTGTACGGTTGATCTCATCTAAATATATATTTGTTTGGTAGCGGAGAATTTATTCTCTTGCTTAACATCCTTCTTTGAGACGTACGAGCTCACTGGTTGTATGTCGGCAAAAATCAATAGCACGGTTTAGATTGTTGATGCGGCATGTTTGTGTTTCCAAAGTTAAATAATCATTAATATTGTTTTTTGGGAAGACTACCAGGTGGCGTTTTAATCAATCTTTAATTAGATTGAAAGGTGAATTGATAATTTAAATTATCAAATTTGGGAAATGATCGAGAATGGAGTATCACCAATTTTCCTCCTAGCGGTAGTTAAATCTTTAATTAGATTTGAACGTTAAATGGTAATTAAATTTACCGATAACACTGTGGTGTTGGATATGGAGTGTTACCGGTTTTGCTTCATGGGATGAATAGGTTGGGACTGGGAAATAAAAGAAACGATTACTTGGGCAAGGTGCGCTAATCCCGACTAGTTTGGATAAACCTTAATTCGATTTGAATTAATATCCAATGGAAGATTAAAGAATAAATATAAGGAATTTATCTTTGATAAAATTAATGGGAACCTTTCCCAAAGGATTTGAATATTTAAATAAAAGAATATTCAGAATTGGAATGAGGCGTATGTTATGTTTTATAGCACTTATTTATTATACACGCTATTTATTCGGAAACGTCGGGTTTATACCAATTCTGAATAACTGAATTGACGATAAGATGACAATGAAGACGGTGGTTGAAGACAGGAGGTATTCACATCATTTGGATGATTACTGATGTCTTGATTGGGCTGTACACCCAAGACTAGGTAATAAGTGGTGATCGTCCAGACGTACTTAGATATCAACCAGATATGTGAGGACCTCTCTCCTGTATTGGACATATTGGACGAAGAATAAGGTGCCTTCGGTTTCGTTCAGATACAGAACGAACTAGTAAATGGATATGTGTCTGACATTGAATTTTATTCTGTGTAGATTGATCTCTATTAAATATATATCTTTTTGGTAGCGGAGAATTTATTCTCTTGCTTAACACCCTTCTCTGAGATCTACGAACTCAGAGGTTATATATCGATAGACATCAGTTGCATGGCGTGAATTGCCAGTGTGGCAGGCTGAGATGCAAATGATCAAGGGTTCTGTTGAAAAGCAGAGTCTTATGGTTGATGGTCAAAGCATGACTTTAATATAGCATAGCTTTGTGTGTAGCGTTAATTCGCGAGCCTCACAGCTCGGTATGAGTTAAAAACGAGATTAGGGATCGTTGGGAGAAGATGACGTTTCTTTCTAGCTATGGGTGGTGTCATGGTATGGAGCCCAGACATTTATATTTTCACCTATGTAGATGATGGATAGCGAGGCGCCTCAGATATATCGGTTACTGCGGAGCCGATGGATAGGTCCGATAGGACCAGGAAACGTGTGTTCAGGAATTGCCAATCCTCATACGTAAGAGAGGACCGGCCCAGCCGATCCAAGGGTTACCCAGAGTGTGTAGTCCTGAGACATTTGCTATAGTGTCTCGAAGCGGTTAGGAGTACATCCCTTGCCTAGACTCATGACGGAAATCCAACTTCCAATACGTGACATTCGATTTTATTTGTAGAGCCTAGTATGGCAACATAGTAGCATGGGATACTATGCATTCTATGATTGATACATTTATATTTATAGTTTTTTTCATACACTTTACACTATAATAGTATCGAAATGGTTTTTTTTAAACGTACCAAGCATGTTTGGCTATTATAAGGTAAAACCCTATCCTTCGGCTTGCGTTGCATTGTGTGATGGGACATGGGTCTTATAATAGCTTCATTTTTCCAAAAAACATTGCGTTGTTTGTTTTATGCACTGATATTCTTGGAAGGAAACCCGTTCCATGTTATACGGCGTGGTCCCTTGATTTACTTTATTTTTAAAGTAAAGATATAATAACCGTTTTAGTTCTCACACCAGTCACATGACTGACCTGGAGTTTATTGTTTTAACCTAAACTCTGGTTGCCCCTATTTTCCACACGGTATACTAGTAATTTTGGTTTTTCATATACTATATTTACATGCCTCTTGATTTACAACTGGAACTATATTAGGAAAGCTTTGTATCGGTGTATTCTTTTCAGTTGTATTATGTATTATTTTTCCGCTGCGTTGTAATTTGAATGTCTGATATTTATCAAATGTATATTATTTGTTTATACTATGTTATATTCTTAAACTCTGATGTAATTGTTGTAATAAGCGATGAAATGTTCTTCTGTTTGTGTTCTGATTTGTCGTGTTCTCAACTCAATCCGGGCTTTCCCGTAAGGACGAGTTTGGGTCGTTTCAAACTAGTTAACAACTAGAATAAAGAACTGGAAGGAATTGAAATGGTTTTAAAATAACCAGAGTTTTCCAATGAATAAATTGGAATGGATTTGGAATACAAATGATTTTTGGAATATTTCAATATTGAATTCCATGATTATACGGATATTGTAGAGGAATTTGGAAGATATATATATATATATATATATATATATATATATATATATCATTATTCGCAATACAATATAATTTCTATTTAGAGCCTTGTATTTAACGTTAATGGTGTCTTTAATAACACTGTTCTTAAACCTGGTTGAGGAATGAATAAATCTTTTAATTAACATTAATGAAGTTTAACAATTAATTAATTTGATTGGAATTGAAATGGAAATGGGTTTTGGGTTTATTGTGAATAATGTTTTAAGTAACATTTGTTCTTTAACTCAATTAACAGTGAAGATATGATTTGGAATTTTCAAATCTTTTTATTAAGATTTATTGGAAATTTTCCAAAGTAAAGTTTTCCAGATTAATATATTAAATTGGAATTGAATGGAATTCGATTTGGTAATAATCGAGAAGAGCTTCTCTGAATGAAGACCGTTGCTATAAATGGAATTTAAAAGGCTTTGCCGCTATTCCAATTATATTATTGGTCTGATATGGGAATTTATATCGATTATACAATGTTATGATTTCCGTGTGGATTCCATTTTGATGGAAGATGATTTTGGGTTTATCGTGAACAACGTTTTAAATAACATTTGTTCATTAACCCAATTAACAGTGAAGGTAAATCTTTTATTCAAATTTAATGGAAACTTTCCAAAGTAAAGTTTTCTAATTGGAATTGAATGGAATTTGATTTGGTAATAATCAAGATGAGCTTCTGTGAATGAAGACCATTACTATATATGAAATTTAAAAGGCTTTGCTGTTTTTCCATTTATATTATTAGTCTCACACGGGAATTATATCGATTATACACAGTTATGATTTCCATGTAGATTCCATTTTGATGGAAGATGATTTTGGGTTTATCGAGGATTTATTTCCTAAATTTGAATCATTAAATAATGATTTTTGGATTAAAACTAAGCAGATTTTAATGAATCTTTAATTAGATAGAAAAGTTAACATGGTAAATAAATTTGCCAAATTTGAGAAGTGATCGAGAGTAGAGTACCACCAGTTTTACTCCAGGCGATTGCTAAATCTTTAACCAGATTTGAACATGAAATGGTAATTAATTTTACCGATAACATAGTGGGCGTTAGATATGGAGTACTACCAGTTTTGCTCCATTGGATGAATAGGTCGGGATTGAAAAAATAAAGAAATAGTTACTCCGGTAAGGCTCGATAATCCCGACTAAAATAAATCTTTTGAAATTGATATCCAAAGGAAGATTAAAGAATAAATTTAAAAGAACTTACCTTTGATAAAATTAACGGGAAACATCCCCCAAAGATGTAAATATTTGAGTAAAAGAATATTATGAATTGGAATGAGGCGTACGATGTGTTTTTTATAGCACTTGATTATAAGATACGTGAATTATTTGGAAAGATCGGGGTTTAAGCCATTCAGAATAATTAATAAGATGACTAAAAGTCGATGATGAAGACGGTGGTTGAAAACCGGAGATCTTCACATCATTTGGATGATTACTGATGTCTTGATTGGGCTGTACACCCAAGACAAGGTAATAATTGGTGATCATCCAGACGTACTTGGAGATTGACCGGATATGCGAGGGCCTCTCTCCTGTATTGGATATATGGGACAAGGAACAAGTTACCTACGGTTTCGCTCAGACCCAGATTGAACTTACAAATGGATGTGTGTCTGACATTGGATTTCATTCTGTGTTGATTGATTTCCATTAAATATATATTTGTTTGGTGACGGAGAATTTATTCCTTGGCTTAACACCCTTCTCTGAGATGTATGAGCTTAGAGGTTATATATCGATAGACATCAGTCGTATGGCGTGAATTGTCAATGTGGCATGCTAAGATGTAAATGATCAAGGCTTTTGTTGGAAAGCAAAGTCTGGTGGATGATGATCAAAGCAAGGCTTTTAAGTTGCATCGCTTTGTGTTGTAGCGTTAATTCGCGAGCCTCGCTCCTCATTATGATTTAAAAACAGAATGAGTACGGCTGGAAGTGCATGCATTTCTTTCTAGCTAAAAGTGGTGTCACGGTATGGAGCCCAAACATTTTTTTACTTATGTGGATGATGGATTGTGAGGCGCCTCAGATACAGGGCTATATGCTCATAGGGTCGACATACTGACCTATTTAGAGGTCTGATAGGACCAGGAAACGAATTGTTTAAGAATAATTAATTCACTAAAGTAAGTGTGGATCGGCCCTTCTGCTAACCATGGGTTTCCCGTAGGTGTGATCCGAAGGCATTTGCTAGACTGTCTCGAAACCGGTAAGGGAAGATTTTTTGCCTCAACTCATAGATGGAATCTAATTTCCAATACGACACTTTTCGGTTTTAGTTGCACACTTATGAATGGCGGCATAATATATGGTACTTATGTCGTCTAGGATTGATACATCTATATTTGAAGTTGATTTTGACACTATGCACCTATAGTAATATCAAAATGATTTGTTTTAAACATACGAAGCATGTTTGGCCATTATAAGGGAATACTCTATCCTCCGGCTTGGTTGCATTTTGTAACAATCCGGAAAATCAGAACCAATTAAAAATTTTATTTTGGCAATTTTAATGAATTTTGAATATTTAAAATGATTTATTTTAAATAATAACGACGAGAAATTTATTTTTACAAGAATTATAATGCAAATATTTATTTAAATCGAAATTAGAATATAAATATTTATTTTAATTATAAAGGGAATTGGAAATGGCGCGGTAGTTTGAAAATTCGATTTCAAACCTCAAATGAATGTACAGGATACAAAATAAACCGATTTTAGTGAAACCAAAAATATTAGAATCTATTTGAAAATATCTTTCCAACGAATCCGAAAAATTGAAATTTCATAGCGGGAATTAAAAGTTATGTGAAGCGACCCGAACTTCCCCGGTCTCCGAAGAGAAGAGAAAGAACGAATTACTTTGAGAACATGACAAAATAGAACGCAGACAGAAGAACATTTCATTGTATATAACAACAATTCCATCAGAATACAAGAATATACAGAGTAGGAATGAATATTACACAGAAATATCAGAGATTTAAATTACATTTAAATACATCGCAGCGAAAATAATATAAAACACAACTAGAAGGAGATATACGGATACAAAGCTTTTCGGATATCATTCCAGCTGTAAACCAGGATCCTGTGAATATAAATCTGCAAAAACCAAAACTACTAACTGCCCGTGTCAAAATAAGGGCACCCAGAGTTTAGGTTAAAAACAATAAATTCCAGGTCAGTCATGGGACTGGTGTGAGAACTAAAACAGTTATTAATCTTTATTTTCAAAGTTAGGTAAATCAAGGGACCACGCCGTATAACACGGAACGGGTTTCCTCCCAAGAATACCAGTGCATAAAACATACAGCGCAATGCTAAATAAAGAAAAATGAAGCTATTATAAAACCCAGTTCCCATCACACAATGCAACGCAAGCCGGAGGAGAGGGTTTTTACCTTATAATAGCCAAGAATGCTTGATACGTTTAAAACAAATCATTTGATACAATTATAAGTGCATAGTGTATAAAACAACTTCAAATCATAAGTATCAATCATAGACGGCATAAGCGCCCCATCCCACTATATCTCCATACTAGGCTCTACAAATAAAACCGCAAATGTCACGTATTTGGAAATTGGATTTCCATCTATGAACCGAGGCCAGGGATCGTCCTCTACCGATTCGAGACGCTCTAGCCCATGTCCCAGGACCCAGACTCAGGTGGGCCCTTGGAGCGACAGGGCCGGTCCACCGATGTGGATTAAAATGCCTGAACAATACGTCTCTCCGCCCTATGGGGCGTAAACGAGCCAACGAATGACTCCATCGGACCCAGATCGTCCGATCAAACCGAGGCGCCTCGTAACACCAACAACCACATAAGTCAAACTCGGCAGGGCGTGTAAAACCACTGACGCCACTTCAAGCTAGAAAGAAACGCATGCCCTCCCTGAGGTCCTCTCCCGTTTTTGGTTCATATCGGGTGTGAAACTCGTGAAGTAAACGTTACACAAAGCTACGCCACAAAGGCCGTGCTTCGATCATCAACCACAAGACTTTGTTTTTCAACAGAAGCATTGATCATTTGCCACTTAGGCATGCCACACAGGCAATTCACTCTATGCGTTTGATATCCATCAGTATATAACCCCTGAGCTCGTACGTCTCAGAGAAGGGCGTTAAGCAAGATAATAAATTCTCCGCCGCCAAACAGATATATATTTAATAGAAATCAATCAAACAGACTAAAATCCAATGTCAGACACACAGTCCATTTACAAGTTCGTTCTGGGTCTGAACGAAACCGGAGGCACCTTGTACCCCGCATATCCATCGATCTCCAAGTACGTCTGGACGATCATCAATTGTTTCCATCTTCTTGCGTGTACATCCCAATCAAGATCATCAGTATTCACCCAAACGACGTGAATACCTCCGGTCTTCGACCACCGTCTTCATCTTCGACTTATCGTCGTATCAGTTATTCAGAATGGGATAAACCCGGTCTTTCCGAATAACTCGCGTATATTTTAAATAAGTGTTACACAAACACAACATACGCCTCATTCCAATTTATCAGTCACTAACCGTAAATTAATCAAGAGAATAATTCCCCAAATATTAACCACGAAGGCCGAAACCAACATCAGATCAATATCCAGAAAACCATTCTGCTTAGCTAACCGACAGTTAGTTTCTAAATTTCACATTCATAGGGAAAGGTTCCCATTAATTTTATCAAAGATAAATCCTTTAAATTTATACTTTAATCTACTTTTGAATATCAATTCAAACTAGTCGGGATTAGCGAACCTTACCGAAGTAATCATTTGTTTTAATTTCCCAATCCCAACCTATTCATCCCATGAAGTAAAATTGGTAATACTTTGTATCTAACACCACGGTGTTATCGGTAAATTCAATTACCATTTCACGTTCAAATCTAATTAAAGATTTAACTATCGCCTGGAGCAAAACTGGTGATACTCCATTCTCGATCATTTCAATCTAATTAAAGATTCATTAAAACTCCACTTAGTTTTAATCTGTGACTGGGTTACAGAATCAGAGTCATTTAAAACACGGTTCACGATAAACCCAAAATCACATCACATTTCAATCAGTCCCTAACCGTAAATTAGCAAGTGAGCAGTTCCCTAAGTATTAACCCCGAAGGCCGAAACCAACATCAGATCAATACCCCAGAAACCATTCAACTCAACTAATCTCCAGTTAGTTTCTGAATTTTCTTAACTCCTTTGGGTCTAAGAACAGTATTATTGAAGATACCGTTCACGACAACCCTAAATCACATTTCATTAATTATCGGGTTAAAGAACAAGTGTTATTTAAAACACCATTCACGATAAACCCAAAAATCAATACCAATTCAATTCCAATTAAATATTATTTAATTGGTACATTTCATTGAATCTAAATAAAAAGATTTAATCTTTTCTCAACTGGGTTCAAGAACAGTGTTAATGAAGACACACCATTCACGACAAACCCAAATCACATTTGATATTAAATACAAGGCTATGAATAGAAAATATACCGGCTTATATTCAATATCAAACTCTACGACCAACAAATATCGTATTGGAAATAACGATATATATATATCTTTCAAATTCCCATAACAATATCTGTATCATCACGAAATCCAACATCGAAATATTCCGAAGACAATTTCGATTCAAATCCATTCCAATATAATTATTGGAAATTCTGGTTATTTTCAAAACCATTTCAAATCCAATTTATTTATTTAAAAATAAATAGAATTATAATTCTAGTTCAAAACTAGTTCATTTCGATAAAAATCTATTTTTATCTTTTCAAATATGGAGTTTTTCATCCTAATTCTTCCCAAATCATTTCTTATGATTTTACACAAATTATTACTATTTTTAATAATTTTATCAAGGCCCGTACAGTCGATTTCCATCAACGGCCATCGAACTGCACTTATAGCGACCTTTTCCAAATTTGATTTGGACATAATTCCAAATCCAACCGTTAGATTTCTAATTTCTAATAATCGTTAGAAAGCTCTTTTCGATACGAACCCAACGGTTCAAGTTTTAGGAGAATCCGATGGTCGGATCTCCCGTAATATCCGTTCGAAGTCAATGGTCGAAATTCGCGAACTACCGCGGCGCGGCGCGTTCTATTCAGGCCATTATATTATATATGTGTAATATATATAATATATACTTCATCAATTTCCTTTTAAAACGTATTTTATAAATCGTTTTAAATTCGTTTTCGAAACGATTTCTACTTCATTTCAAATTCAAATCAAAATTGAATTTTCCAATATAAATTCGTTTTAAATTCATTTCAAATTGATTTCAATTCAAATCGATTTTAATTCGATTTGAATTCATTTTCTTTTCAATTCAATTCAATTCGAATCCGTTTTATATTCAATTCAATTCGAATTCGTTTTACATTCAATTCAATTCAATCTAATTCGAATTTCAATCCTATTCAGTTTAAATTCGAATTCATTTCTATTCAATTTCAATTCTATTCAATTCGAAATCACTTCTATTCAAAATATTAGATTTTGAAATCACTTTCGATGTTCATTATAAAATGAATAAAATCGATATAAATATCGTTCGCGTCAAAATGGCGTAAATCTAATCAACACGGCTTCATATATTCCTATTTTCAAATATTCTATTTTAAATATTTCCTTTTCAAGTATTTCTATTCAGATATTTCTTTTTCAAAACTGGAATGAGGCCCAATCAATTACCATATAATGTTAACTATATGGATTTTCTATAACACATGTATACAATAACAACGATGAATAATCAACCATCATCCAAAGTGCATTCTACACTGTATAAGCATCAAATATAAATATTCAACGCTATAATAGCCTGTCAATCTATCGATCGACATACAACTAAACCATCGGGATTAGTGTACGTCCAATATCATCCCAATACCCATGTGGGGTTTCAAACAATCAAACACAGATTTTATTTGTGCAGTTGGGCGATGTGTAAAATTTATCGTCCCAATCAATATCAGTCAAATGTGTGTATATAAACAAATCGTCCGATTTGTTTATTTTTATTTCATTTCTTTACGCGTTAAAAATTCCATTTTTAACTATAAAATATTTTCCACTATAAAATCTTTTATTTCAACTATATAAATATTTCATTTCACATAACATCACACAATCAACTACACATCAAGATCAAACAAACAAGCATACAAGCCGTCCATGGTTTGTGGACGATGGGTGTCGGGTGCTACTAAACACCGTCTGCATCCTAGTATATATTTCAACTAGAAATAAAATTAAAAAGTGAGAAGTTCTCACCGAGGTTTCCACTCCGCCGTGCTTTGCTTTCGAACTGCTGAATCTGCTTGAAATTCCTATGTAGTTATTTTCACGTTGTTCACAATAAAATTTACATTTTTATCATTTCATTCTAATAAATAAAAATCATATTTTTATTTCTTCTTCATATATATTTTCGACGCTTCATTCAATATGAAAATTATATTTTTATATTTCTACTTCTTATATAAAGATTGAATTTTTATCTTACTACACATATAAAAATCGAATTTTTATTTCATCGTTATAAAAATCACACTTTTATTTCAATATAGATATAATAAAATCAGATTTTTATTTCGCTACATATATAAAGATCAAATTTTTAATTCGCTACAACATATATAAAAATGATATTTTTATATTATCTGTCTTATAAAAATCACATTTTTATAATCTCAACTATATAAAAATCCGACCTTTCTAAATAATGAAAATCTTATTTTTAATCTCCAAAGAAAAACCTTATTTTGAAACAAAGAAAAATCTAATCTTTATAAATAAAAATCGATGCTATTCAGTTTTTTTTTTTAAAAAAAGATCAATGCTATATAAGAAAAATACTGGAATAAAATGAAATAAACAAAATAAAAACTTACTGTATGAAATGTAGATGGAAGGGGGAAGCGACGCAGTTCGTCTGTGGGGATGGGGTCTGCGGACTTCGGTGCGCAGGTGGGAGGTTTTGTCGGCGGTGGCGGGTCAGTAGGTGGTCGGCACGGCAGGCTCGGGTGCCAGGGCGGAGGGTTGTTTCGTGGATTTGACTAGAAGAGGAGAGCGAATCGCGAGAGGACAGGGAGGGAGGAAGAAGAAGGAGAAGGACCGGAGGGGATCTGAACACGAGGGCGGTTGGCCGGAGGGGAGGCGTTGCCTCTGGTGTAACAACCCGGAAAATCAGAACAAATTTAAAATTTTATTTTAATGGAATTTTGTTAGAAAATGCGTCAGAATTAAAAAAAATATTCCATTATTAGATTAAATTATTGGATTTAAAAAGTTTTTTTTTAAATTACACAAATAATTTTTCTTTCCATTCACATTTCATACAAATTTTCCTTTCTTTCCTATTCCTTTTCTAATTTCCTCATATTCAGTGCTTCTTTCTCTCCACTCTATTTCTCCGTTAATGTAGCATTCATTGTTTCCTATTTAATGCGTACATTACCCATTTCTATTTAGATATAATAAAAATATGCTAAAACAAATAAATGGGGGGAAAGTTTCTTTATTAGAATTACACCTTTCTCCCTTCTCTTTCATTTATTTCTTAACGTTACAATTCTTAAATAAATAAATAAATAAAACAATAAGAAAAAAAAACACATGAAGAGTTAATGCACCCTCTACCCATTCTAATTCCTTTCTCTTTCTTCTATTTATTCTTATGTCACTCCTCTTACCTTCCATTCAACTTTCACATATTATTCCTTCCTTTTCCTCCATTAAGTGCACATTTATTTCTTTCCTTACTTTTACATTCATGCATCTTATTTCATTTGCATGTTCTCATTCAATATGTTTTCATCCCCTTATTCTCCTTTCCCGTTTTTCTTTCTTGTTATCTTTTTCTTTAAAAACAAACAATCCTCTCTCTCTCTCTCTCACTCACACACACACACATACACACACATATATATATATATTATTTCCTTCTATATCTATTCTTGTTTACATTATCTTTATGTATTTATAGACATTTTTGTTGCCTTATTCTTGTTTGTGCAATTTAATATGTTCCCTACAATTATGATGGTATATGTTTTGAAATTAAAGAGGACACACAAATTTATAACGGTTAGCATCAAACAATTTCTTATGCATTCATTTTCTTTGTTTTCTCTTTCTCCTTGTGGCTTATTTTTGAATTTTGAATATGAGATAAATATTGCCATCTCAGTCTTAATAAACCACGTTTAATTTATTTATAACTTACCTAATACAAAAGGGAATCTTAGTTAAATAAATCATGTATATATCTTTTCATTTTTCATTCTCTATCAGAAAACTATAATTCTCCTAGATCTACATCTCAAAAATTCATAGAGAAATTTTTTCCTCAAAATCCATTTGCAAATGAAGAATCAAGGAAAACATATCCTATATTCCTCTCTCTCTCTCTTATCATCTCCTCTCTAAAATCCATGCCATATTTTCAACAACTTAATTCATGGAAATTAAAGAGATTCTCCTGCTCTTTATTTATATACGAACATGATGAATTTTTGTGGCCTGCTCTACTCGCAATTGCCACTCAAAGCCGCTATCTTTACAGCTTTTTCGGGTGAGGCTGGGTCCAATGAGTTGGGGACGGCGCTGGGTGCGGGAAGGAGTCGGACCGGCGCTGGAGCCGATGGGATGGAAGATTTCAAGTCGACGGGTTTTGGGTTCTTCTGAAGAAGAAAACGATGAAGGGGAATTTGATGAAACCGACCAAATCAAAACGGAGCATGTTGGAAATTCAGACAAACCAATGTGAGAATCTTTGATTTTCACAATCTAATTTATTTAATTAATTATTTTGTCAATGTTGAATGATTACTTGTATGTCATCTATTTATATCTGTTTGTAATTGTTGTTCTGATGAGTGGTTTATATTGTATTGTATTGTATTGAATTGAATTGTTTAGATCCGTTCTTGTAACTATAGTTCTGTATAAATTCAACCAAGATCATCGATATTGTTGAATTAGATTGGAATAGGATTTTTAATCAAAATTAAAATATCATGTAGTTTATTTTTATTTTATGAATATAAAATTTTATATAATATTGAACATAGTGTTGTATGAAATCAAGTTGTCAAATAAAAACAAGAATGGTAAACAAATTTTTATTTGCGAATAAAAAGTTAAGATTTGTAAATACATTTTCATTTGCGATTTTATGTGTGAATCAAAATAAAGTTAAGATTTGTAAATGTACTTTTATTTGCATTTTATTTGCGAATAAAAGAACAAAATGGTTAGACATATTTTTATTTTCTTTTCTTTTGTAAATAAAAGAACAATTTAGAAACATTTTTTTACATTTCATTTGTAAATAAAAAGGCTTATTTAGAATTTACATTGTTATTTACATCTTATTTCTAAATAAAAAGAAATAACCGGAAAGCACATTCTGTTTACACTTTATTTTATTGTTAAATGGATACGATGACCAGTCTTGATCCAACTAATTATATTTTATTGTTAAATGGTTACAATAAAAAGAATTTAACATTTTTATTGTTGAATGGGTCAATAAAGGACAAAATTAACATTTTGTTTAATTAGATTATAAAGGACAAAATAATATTTTTGTATTGAAATTAACATCTTTAATGAAATGAGAACCGACAAAATTAAATTGTCATTTTATTGAAATTGATATTTTGTTGAATTGGAATGGACATTATAAAAATGTCATTTATGAGTAATTATTTTATGTTAATTATTAAAATGGGATTTAGGTTAATTATTAAAATGTTATTTATGTTCATAATAAAATTATCATTTATGTTCATTTGAAATTGTCAAAAATAAATGTCATTATATAAATGTCATTATATTAGAAAGGTCCTTAGTATAGAAATACCATTTTTGTCATGAAATGTCATATTAATAGAAAAATGTCCTTTTGTTATGAAATGTGTATTAGCATAAATTGTCATTTTAGTTATAAATATCATTTTAGTTATAAAATGCCATTTTTGTCAAAAAATGTCACCTTAGAATAAGAATACCATTTTGTAGAAATGTCATCTTAAAAATAAGAAATGTCCCTTTTTATTAGAATTGGCAAAAGAGAAAAAAATGTCATATTTTAATTTATTAAAATTATCAAGAATATAAATATCATTTATGTTCACATAAAATTGTCAAAAATGAAGTATCATTTATATTCATCTAGAGATGTCGTTTATGTTCATGTAGGATTGTCGAAGGTAAGAGTATCTTTTCTATATGTCATTTAGATTAGAACATATTTGGCAAATAAATTTGTCATTTAGATTGAATCATATTTTATAAATAAAATATGTCATTTATATAAAATATGTCATTTATATAGAATATGTCATTTACATAGAAAATGTCATGTTAAGATTAAAACACCATTTTGGGTTAAAAATGTACATTAGAATAGAACCATCACTTTTGATTAGAAATGTACATTAGAATAGAAACATCACTTTTGATTAGGAATGTATATTAGAATAAAAATATCATTTCTGTTAGAAATGTCCCATTAGATTGAATGTGTCATTTTATGTTAGTATTTAAAATGTGAATCATGTTATGTTACATTGAAAATGCCACATATTTAGATTATGTCATGTTACATTAAAAATGTCTTATATTTAGATCATGACATGGTCTATTAAATTATATGTTTGTTGAAATCAAATTATAAATATTTATTTATAATTTAAAACAGTGGGAATTGGTTAAATTTATTAACCAATAATCTATTTGGATGAAATGTTATTGTTTGAAAATCCCATACGGGTGTTGGGAAGACAAACACTAGTCCCAATATTTAACTGTATGTCAATCGATGGATTGACAGTTTGTGATGAGCGTTATTATTTATTAATTTTAATGCTCACACAATTATAAATCTCACTATGGATGTGAATGGATTGTTGTGTGTTTATTTATCATTATTGTCATATACATGCAATGGATGAAATCCATGTATTTGAAATTACATGGTGATTGATTGAGTCACATTCCAATAAAGAATATTCTAGAAAAAGAATATTTTTAAATAAAAATATTTTAGATAAATAATGGTTTATAATAATGAATGTTTTACAATGTAAAATTTACAATTATAAATTATAATTGCGCTTTAGACCCGAGGTTAAGCCCAACTTATGGGATAACTCTGCCCGGAACCAACCGGCATATCCAGCGTCCATAAGTCCCACGCTTAATGTGGGAGGTCTGGCCCAGTATAAAATATGAATGAATATTAAAAAGAAGTGATTTATAAATTTAATATTAATATTTTTAATATGATAAGTAAATAGAATATTCAATTTTGACTTTAAATTGGAAATGAAGTTAAAACTGTCTTAAAGCGGATTTATAAATATTTTATAAAGTACGTTTTAAATGAAAATCGACGATACAATATATATACATATACATATACATATACATATACATATATATATATATATATTTAATGGCCTGAATAGAACGCACCGCGTAGCGACCGTTCGCGAATTTCGACCATTAACTTTAAATGGACGTATCGGGAGATCCGACCGTCGGATTCTCCTAAAACCGGAACCGTTGGGTTCGTATCGAAAAGAGCTTTTCAATGAATATAAGACTTTTAAAATCTAACGGTTGGATTTGGAATTATTTCCAAATCAAATTTAGAAAAGGTCGCTATGAATGCAGTTCGGTGGCCGTTATTGGAAACCGACTGTACGAGCGAAAATAAAATCATAATAAATGATTTAAAAGGAATTTAGATGAAAATTTCCAATAGTGAAGAGATAAAAATATATTTTACCGATATGAACTAGTTATTAACTAGAATAAATCTTATAATTAAGATTAATATAGTTTTCTAATAAATTAATATTTGCTTGGAATTAAATAGAATAAATTGGATTTTTGGGTTGTCGTGAAGGGTGTCTTAAATAACACTGTTCTTAACCCCAATTGAGCAAAGAATAAATCTTTTAATTAAGATTTTTAGAGTTTCAATCATATTTGATAGTTGGAATAAAATGAAATGTAAATTGGACTTATCGCGAACAGTGTTTTAAACGACATTTGTTCTTTAACCCAGTTTGCAGTGGAATATAATTCGGGATTTATGAATCTTTTATTAAGAATTAAAATGGAATATTTTCCAAGAGTAAAGTTTTCCAATTTAATATATTAAATTGGGATTGAATGGAATTTGATTTAATAATATTCGAGATGAGCTTCTGTAAAAGAAGGTCGTTAATATATATGGAATTTAAAAGGCTTTGCCGTTATTCCATTTATATTAATAGCCCGATACAGAAATTAATATCAATTATACATTGGTCTGATTTCTATGAAAATCCCCTATTTAATGGGAGATGAATTTGTGTTTATCGTGAACAATGTTTTAAATGACATTAGTTCTTTAACTCAAATAAGGATAAGATTAATTTCTTAAAATTAAATAATCATTAAATAATGATTTTGATATTTAAAACCAAATTGGAGTTTTTAATAAATCTTTAAAAGAAAAGATTTAAGAATAAACTTAAAGGATTTATCTTTGATAGAATAACACGAATATTTTATTAGAAGAATATTCTGAATTGGAATGTGGCGTTGGATGTGTTTTTATAGTACTTGATTTTTAATTATAAAATACGTGAGTTATTCGGGAAGACCGGGTTTAACCCAGTCCGAATAATTACTGCGACGATGAAGAATCGAAGATGATGACGGTGGTTGAAGACCGACGATCTTCACATCGGATGGATGTGTTGCTACAGAGACCCTTGATGGGAGTAGCTACCTTGAAGGGGCTTCAGTGGTGGCCGTCCGGACTATTGTTGATTGTTCGGATTTGGTTTTCGCTCAGACCCAGAGCATAAGCTAGTAAATGAATGTGTTGTCTGACATTGGATTTCGTTCCATGTGAATTAAATTGATTTCTGTTAATGTATGTCTGTTTGGTGGTGGAGGATTTATTCTCTACTTAACACCCTGGTATATATTAATAGTGATTGATCGCATGGCGTGAATTGTCAATGTGGCATGCCAAGATGCAAATGATCAAGGCTTTTGTTGAAAAGCAGGGCCTTGTGGGATGATCAAAGCATAGCCTATTACGGCATAGCTTTGTGTATATCGTGACTTCGCGAGCCTCACACCCGGTATGAGTCAAAAACGGGATATGGACCGCTGGGAGTGCACACGTTTCTTTCTAGCTAGTGGTAGTGTCAGTGCTTTAGCACGGCCTGGCATTTTACTTATGTGGATGATGGATTTTGAGGCGCCTCGGATTTTTATAGGCCGTTAGTGGTCATACTATCTATAGGTTCAAAGGAACCGGGAAACATGTGTTCAGGCATAACCAATCCACTGCCGATAGGCGGGGACCGGCCCTACCGCTCCAAGGGTTCACTGCGGGGATCCTGATGCATGTGCTAGAGTGTCTCGATTCGGAGAGGAGCTTGCCCCTAGCCTCGACTCATGATGGAAATCCAATTTCCAATACGACCTTGCGATTTTGATTGTAGAACTAGTTTGGCGACATGATATATGGTACCCATGTCGTCTATGATTGATATTTATGATTGAAATGTTTTATTAAAAACACACTATTATTAAATCCGTTTTATCGTATCAAACATCTTTTAACCATTATAAGGTAAAACCCTCTCCTCCGGTTTGCATTGCATTGTGTGATGGGACTTGGGTCTTATAATGGTTTCATTTTCTAAAAAGCATAGCGTTATTTGAACGATTTACTTTACTTATGCACTGACAATCCAATGGAGTAAACCCGTTCCGCGTTAGCAGCGTGGTCCTGTGATTAGCCTTATCATTAGATTAGTTTAGTTAAGATTTCTCATACCAGTCCCATGACTGACCTGTAGTTTGTTTCACTGGCAAACTCGGGTGCCCATATTTTTCCACACGGGTAGTCGAGTAGCTTGTTTTGCAGATATCTATTCTTTTAGCAGGATCCTGGATTGAAGCTTAAAGCTGTGTCCAGAGCATTTATAGTCTTCCGCTGTGTATTGTATTTATGTATTGCAATTTAACTTCCCGTTGTATCATTCCTTTAATTGATGTACTCTGATATTCTGTACTCAGATGTAACATTATTGTAATGTCTATTAAAGTCTATTGTTATTTGTTCTTATGAATTGTATTCCCAAAGTTATCGTATGCGAGTTTTGAACAGTCTTGGTCGATTTTGCAGTCGATTAGGTCCGGGCAAAATCCGTGTCGTTACAGTTGGTATCAGAGCTCTGGTTAGCTCAAATCTTTGGGGTACAACTCGTTAGAACTGAACAAAGACTCATCAGAGATTGGTTTAGTAATTAATATCCAACAAGAATACTCATTAGAGATGGGATCAGTGGTATCCTAGAATGAGTCCGAAGAGTGTTGTTTTTAAAAATAAATAAAAGCGGTAATAAATTTAGTTTTGAAAATTTATCTTAAAATACGTATCTGAGATATTATTATATTTTAGATTTTGACAATCGAGTATATAGAGATTTTAATATATGTCTTGCAAGCGTGTATAAGAAGCTCCAATATATTAGATAGATATAGAGTCACACTCTAATAGCCCGGAGACGATTCCGATGATGAGGCATCATCATCAGCGTTTATGTTCGAGTTTGGAGTGAGAGATCTATATATTTCCAATCGACTGGTATGAGAACCAAAACGTAGTTAGAACACATTGTTGTGATTTGCACTAAAAATATGATTTTTGACTATATATGTAAAAGTTATATATATTCGAAAAGTTAATCATCTAATTGATTGCTGGTTGTGATGTTTGATTATTGGATTAACTAATAAAATTATTGAAACCAATAAATAAAAATTTAATTAAGTTAGCTAATTAAACAACTTTTAGCCTCGTTCCTTTTCGAGGACGAAAATGTTTTAAGTGGGGGAGATTGTAACAACCCGGAAAATCAGAACAAATTTAAAATTTTATTTTAAAGGAATTTTGTTAGAAAATGCGTCAGAATTAAAAAAAATATATTCCATTATTAGATTAAATTATTGGATTCAAAAAGTTTTTTTTTTAAATTACACAAATAATTTTTCTATCCATTCACATTTCATACAAGTTTTCTTTTCTTTCCTATTCCTTTTCTAATTTCCTTATATTCAGTGCTTCTTTCTCTCCACTCTATTTCTCCGTTAATGTAGCATTCACTGTTTCCTATTTAATGCATACATTACCCATTTCTATTTAGATATGGTAAAAATATGCTAAAACAAATAAATGGGGGAGAAAGTTTCTTTATTAGAATTACACCTTTCTCCCTTCTCTTTCATTTATTTCTTAACGTTACAATTCTTAAATAAATAAATAAATAAAACAATAAGAAAAAAAACACATGAAGAGTTAATGCACCCTCTACCCATTCTAATTCCTTTCTCTTTCTTCTATTTATTCTTATGTCACTTCTCTTACCTTCCATTCAACTTTCACATATTATTCCTTCCTTTTTCTCCATTAAGTACACATTTATTTCTTTCCTTACTTTTACATTCATGTATCTTATTTCATTTGCATGTTCTCATTCAATATGTTTTCATCCCCTTATTCTCCTTTCCCGTTTTTCTTTCTTGTTATCTTTTTCTTTAAAAACAAACAATCCTCTCTCTCTCTCTCTCTCCCTCACACACACACACACACACACACACACACACACACATATATATATATATATTTCCTTCTATATCTATTCTTGTTTACATTATCTTTATGTATTTATAAACATTTTCGTTGCCTTATTCTTGTTTGTGCAATTTAATATGTTCCCTACAATTATGATGTTATGAGTTTTGAAATTAAAGAGGACACACAAATTTATAATGATTAGCATCAAACAATTTCTTATGCATTCATTTTCTTTGTTTTCTCTTTCTCCTTGTGGCTTATTTTTGAATTTTGAATATGAGATAAATATTGCCATCTCAGTCTTAATAAACCACGTTTAATTTATTTATAACTTACCTAATACAAAAGGGAATCTCAGTTAAATAAATCATGTATATATCTTTTCATTTTTCATTCTCTATCAGAAAACTATAATTATCCTAGATCTACATCTCAAAAATTCATGGAGAATTTTTTTCCCTCAAAATCCATTTGCAAATGAAGAATCAATGAAAACAAATCCTATATTCCTCTCTCTCTCTCTCTCTTATCATCTCCTCTCTAAAATCCATGCCATATTTTCAACAACTTAATTCATGGAAATTAAAGAGATTCTCCTGCTCTTTATTTGTATACAAACATGATGAATTTTTGTGGCTTGCTCTACTCGCAATTGCCACTCAAAGCCGCTATCTTTACAGCGTTTTCGGGTGAGGCTGGGTCCAATGAGTTGGGGACGGCGCTTGGTGCGGGAAGGAGTCGGACCGGCGCTGGAGCCGATGGGATGGAAGATTTCAAGTCGACGGGTTTTGGGTTCTTCTGAAGAAGAAAACGATGAAGGGGAATTTGATGAAACCGACCAAATCAAAATAGAGCATGTTGGAAATTCAGACAAACCAATGTGAGAATCTTTGATTTTCACAATCTAATTTATTTAATTAATTATTTTGTCGATGTTGAATGATTACTTGTATGTCATCTATTTAGATCTGTGTGTAACTGTTGTTCTGATGAGTGGTTTGTATTGTATTGTATTGTATTGAATTGAATTGTTTAGATCCGTTCTTGTAACTATAGATCTGTATAAATTCAACCAAGATCATCGATATTGATTAGAGTAGGATTTTTAATCTAAATTAAAATATCATGTAGTTTATTTTTATTTTATGAATATAAAATTTTATATCATATTGAACATAGTGTTGTATGAAATCAAGTTGTCAAATAAAAACAAGAACGGTTAAACATATTTTTATTTGCGAATAAAAAGTTAAGATATGTAAATACATTTTTATTTGCGATTTTATGTGTGAATCAAAATAAAGTTAAGATTTGTGAATGTACTTTTATTTGCATTTTATTTGCGAATAAAAGAACAAAATGGTGAGACATATTTTTATTTTCTTTTCTTTTGTAAGTAAAAGAACAATTTAGAAACATATTTTTTTTTACATTTCATTTGTAAATAAAAAGGCTTATTTAGAATTTACATTGTTATTTACATCTTATTTGTAAATAAAAAGAAATAACCGGAAAGCACATTCTGTTTACACTTTATTTTATTGTTAAATGGATACGATGACCAGTCTTGATCCAACTAATTATATTTTATTGTTAAATGGTTACAACAAAAAGAATTTAACAATTTTTATTGTTGAATGGGTCAATAAAGGACAAAATTAACATTTTTGTTTAATTAGATTATAAAGGACAAAATAATATTTTTGTATTGAAATTATCATCTTTATTGAAATGAGAATCGACAAAATTAAATTGTCATTTTATTGAAATTGATATTTTGTTGAATTGGAATGGACATTATAAAAATGTCATTTATGAGTAATTATTTTATGTTAATTATTAAAATGTGATTTAGGTTAACTATTAAAATGTTATTTATGTTCATAATAAAATTATCATTTATGTTCATTTAAAATTGTCAAAAATAAAGGTCATTATATAAATGTCATTATATTAGAAAGGTCCTTAGTATAGAAATACCATTTTTTTCATGAAATGTCATATTAATAGAAAAATGTCCTTTTGTTATGAAATGTATATTGGCATAAATTGTCATTTTAGTTATAAATATCATTTTAGTTATAAAATGCCATTTTTGTCAAAAAATGTCACCTTAGAATAAGAATACCATTTTGTAGAAATGTCATCTTAAAAATAAGAAATGTCCCTTTTTATTAGAATTGGCAAAAGAGAAAAAAATGTCATATTTTAATTTATTAAAATTATCAAGAATATAAATATCATTTATTTTCATATAAAATTGTCAAAAATGAAGTATCATATATATTCATCTAGAGATGTCGTTTATGTTCATGTAGGATTGTCGAAGGTAAGAGTATCTTTTCTATATGTCATTTAGATTAGAACATATTTGGCAAATAAATTTGTCATTTAGATTGAATCATATTTTATAAATAAAATATGTCATTTATATAAAATATGTCATTTATATAGAATATGTCATTTACATAGAAAATGTCATGTTAAGATTAAAACACCATTTTTGGGTTAAAAATGTACATTAGAATAGAAACATCACTTTTGATTAGAAATGTACATTAGAATAGAAACATCACTTTTGATTAGGAATGTACATTAGAATAAAAATATCATTTCTGTTAGAAATGTCCCATTAGATTGATTGTGTCATTTTATGTTAGTATTTAAAATGTGAATCATGTTATGTTACATTGAAAATGCCACATATTTGGATTATGTCATGTTACATTAAAAATGTCTTATATTTAGATTATGACATGGTCTATTAAATTACATGTTTGTTGAAATCAAATTATAAATATTTATTTATAATTTAAAACAGTGGGAATTGGTTAAATTTATTAACCAATAATCTATTTGGATGAAATGTTGTTGTTTGAAAACCCCACACGGGTGTTGGGATGACAAACACTAGTCCCAATATTTAACTGTATGTCAGTCGATGGATTGACAGTTTGTGAAAAGCATTATTATTTATTAATTTTAATGCTCACACAATTATAAATCTCACTATGGATGTGAATGGATTGTTGTTATCATTATTGTCATATACATGCAATGGAAGAAATCCATGTATTTGAAATTACATGGTGATTGATTGAGTCACATTCCAATAAAGAATATTCTAGAAAAAGAATATTTTAGGAAAAAGAATATTTTAAATAAAAATATTTTAGATAAATAATGGTTTATAATAATGAATGTTTTACAATGTAAAATTTACAATTATAAATTATAATTGCGCTTTAGACCCGAGGTTAAGCCCAACTTATGGGATAAGTCTGCCCGGAACCAACCGGCATATCCAGCATCCATAAGTCGCAGGCTTAATATGGGAGGTCTGGCCCAGTATAAAATAAGAATGAATATTAAAAAGAAGTGATTTATAAATTTAATATTAATATTTTTAATATGATAAGTAAATAAAATATTCAATTTTGACTTTAAATTGGAAATGAAGTTAAAACCGTTTTAAATGAAAATCGACGATATAATATATATACATACATATATATATATATATATTTAATGGCCTGAATAGAACGCACCGCGTAGCGACCGTTCGCGAATTTCGACCATTAACTTTAAATGGACGTAACGGGAGATCCGACCGTCGGATTCTCCTAAAACCGGAACCGTTGGGTTCGTATCGAAAAGAGCTTTTCAATGAATATAAGAGTTTTAAAATCTAACGGTTGGATTTGGATTATTTCCAAATCAAATTTAGGAAAGGTCGCTATGGATGCAGTTCGGTGGCCGTTATTGGAAACCGACTGTACGAGCGAAAATAAAATCATAATAAATGATTTAAAAGGAATTTAGATGAAAATTTCCAATAGTGAAGAGATAAAAATATATTTTATCGATATGAACTAGTTATTAACTAGAATAAATCTTATAATTAAGATTTAATAAAGTTTTCCAATAAATTAATATTTACTTGGAATTAAACAGAATAAATTGGATTTTTGGGTTGTCGTGAATGGTGTCTTAAATAACACTGTTCTTAACCCCAATTGAGCAAAGAATAAATCTTTTAATTATGATTTTTAGAGTTTCAATCATATTTGATAATTGGAATAAAATGAAATGTAAATTGGATTTATCATGAACAGTGTTTTAAACGACACTTGTTCTTTAACCCAGTTTGTAGTGGAATATAATTTGGGATTTATGAATCTTTTTTTAAGATTTAAAATGGAATATTTTCCAAGAGTAAAGTTTACCAATTTAATATATTAAATTAGGATTGAATGGAATTTGATTTAATAATATTCGAGATGAGCTTCTGTAAAAGAAGGCCGTTAATATATATGGAATTTAAAAGGCTTTGCCGTTATTCCATTTATATTAATAGCCCGATACAGAAATTCATATCGATTAAACATTGGTCTGATTTCTATGAAAATCCCCTATTTAATGGGAGATGAATTTGAGTTTATCGTGAACAATGTTTTAAATGACATTAGTTCTTTAACTCAAATAAGGATAAGATTAATTTCTTAAAATTAAATAATCATTAAATAATGATTTTGATATTTAAAACCAAATTGGAGTTTTTAATAAATCTTTAAAAGAAATGATTTAAGAATAAACTTAAAGGATTTATCTTTGATAGAATAATACAAATATTTTATTAGAAGAATATTTTGAATTGGAATGTGGCGTTGGATGTGTTTTATAGTACTTGATTTTTAATTATAAAATACGTGAGTTATTCGGGAAGACCGGGTTTAACCCATTCCGAATAATTACTACGACGATGAAGTATCGAAGATGAAGACGGTGGTTGAAGACCGACGATCTTCACATCGGATGGATGTGTTGCTACAGAGACCCTTGATGGGAGTAGCTACCTTGAAGGGGCTTCAGTGGTGGCCGTCCGGACTATTGTTGATTGTTCGGATTTGGTTTTCGCTCAGACCCAGAGCATAAGCTAGTAAATGAATGCGTTGTCTGACATTGGATTTCGTTCCATGTGAATTAAATTGATTTCTGTTAATGTATGTCTGTTTGGTAGTGGAGGATTTATTCTCTACTTAACACCCTGGTATATATTAATAGTGATTGATCGCATGACGTGAATTGTCAATGTGGCACGCCAAGATGCAAATGATCAAGGCTTTTGTTGAAAAGCAGGGCTTTGTGGGATGATCAAAGCATAGCCTATTACGGCATAGCTTTGTGTATATCGTGACTTCGCGAGCCTCACACCCCGGTATGAGTCAAAAACGAGATATGGACCGTTGGGAGTGCACACATTTCTTTCTAGCTAGTAGTAGTGTCAGTGCTTTAGCATGGCCCGACATTTTACTTATGTGGATGATGGATTTTGAGGTGCCTCGGATTTTTATAGGCCGTTAGTGGTCATACTATAGGTTCAAAGGAATCGGGAAACGTGTGTTCAGGCATAACCAATCCACTGCCGATAGGCAGGGATCGGCCCTACCGCTCCAAGGGTTCACTGCGGGGATCTTGAGGCATTTGCTAGAGTGTCTCGAATCGGAGAGGAGCTTGCCCCTAGCCTCGACTCATGATGGAAATCCAATTTCAAATACGACCTTGCGGTTTTGATGGTAGAACTAGTATGGCGACATGATATATGGTACCCATGCCGTCTATGATTGATATTTATAATTGAAATGTTTTATTAAAAACACACTATTATTAAATCCGTTTTATCGTATCAAGCATCTTTTGACCATTACAAGGTAAAACCCTCTCCTCCGGTTTGCATTGCATTGTGTGATGGGACTTGGGTCTTATAATGGTTTCATTTTCTAAAAAGCATAGCATTATTTGAATGATTTACTTTACTTATGCACTGGCAATCCAATGGAGTAAACCCGTTCCGCGTTAGCAGCGTGGTCCTGTGATTAGCCTTATCATTAGATTAGTTTAGTTAAGATTTCTCATACCAGTCCCATGACTGACCTGTAGTTTGTTTCACTGGCAAACTCGGGTGCCCATATTTTTCCACACGGGCAGTCGAGTAGCTTGTTTTGCATATATCTATTCTTTTAGCAGGATCCTGGATTGAAGCTTAAAGCTGTGTCCAGAGCATTTATAGTCTTTCGCTGTGTATTGTATTTATGTATTGCATTTAACTTCCGCTGTATCATTCCTTTAATTGATGTACTCTGATATTCTGTACTCTGATGTAACATTATTGTAATGTCTATAAAAGTCTATTGTTATTTGTTCTTATGAATTGTATTATCAAAGTAAACGTATGCGAGTTTTGAACAGTCTTGGTCGATTTTGCGGTCGATTAGGTCCGGGCAAAATCCGTGTCGTTACATCTGGCGTCGGTGAGGTAGCAGGGAAGGGGAGCGGGAGGTTAGGGCATGACGGGGTCCTTTTTCCTTTTTTTTTTCTTTTTTTTTCCTCAGCGGTTTTGACTGAAGGGAGAAGGGGTAGAGCTTGAATATATACTTTAATTTAATTATTCAATTATTTTATTCTTCAAAAAGTTACTTACAATTTCAATCTCAAAACGAGACCCACCGCCTGTCGTCCCTAACTAATTACCCCCATTCTGAACACAATGGGATATGTATCGTAAGCTGATTCGATCGTTTCGATCAGTTTTCGTCAAAATCAAAATATGACTTTATATATTGAATTTGAACGCACATTTCAATTTACCGGGGCCATATATGGACTCTAAAAATTCCCGAAAAATATTTTCTAGCTTCGTATTGACGATCCTAACAGAACTAATTTCATCAAATTCTGAGACCGTTTGAAAAATGGTCATTTTCCAGTCGATTAAAATCAACTAAAACTGGTCAAACGCGTTTTCCTTTGCCACACTCACATATTGATTCGAAAAATTATGAAATTTGAAACCTAGCAATAATTTGACATCGCGGATCCAACAAAAGTGGTTTCGTCGAAAACCGAGGTCGTTTGCAAAATGGCCATTTTTAAGGGCCGAAATTCCATAGCGACTATTCTGAATTTTCAACTGGACATATCTTTTGATTCCCGCTATGAAATTTCGATTATTCGGATTCGTTGGAAAGATATTATCAATTAGATTCTCATATTTTTGGTTTCGTTGAAATCCGGCTTATTTCGAATCCTGTACATTCATTTGAAGTTTGAAATCGAATTATCGAACTACCGCGCCATTTTCAATTCCTTTTATAATTATAAATAAATATTTATATTCTAACGACGATCTATATAAATATATACGTTCGAATTCCATTCGAAGTAAATTCTCGTCGATATTATTTAAAATAATCTATTTTAAATATTCAAAATTCACTACAATTGCCAAAACAAAAATTTTAAATTGGCTCGGATTTCCGGTTTATTACAATCTCCCCCACTTAAAACTTTTCATCCACGAAAAGGAACGAAGCCGAAAGTTGTTTAACAATTCAACTCAACTTTCACTATTTTCATTATGGCTTAAGTTCTTCAACTTTTCAATTTCTAAGAACTTTTCAAATTTTTCAAAAATTTGGCTAACATCCTAAATTTTCGAAAAATTTCGCCATAACCTCCGCTGCACCGGGATCACCGGGAAAATCCCGAAATTGCCATATAGGCCCTCTGATCTCAAAAAGAAAAAGAAAAAGCCAAGCGGCTAGCCAATCGGCTCATAAAATCATCATCACCCAAACAAAACAATAAATTATGGTAAACATGTACCTATTTGTCGGGCAAACAAATTTTATCCTCTGCTCTAGCCTCCTTGCTATGACCTGTTCAGAAGATATACATGTATATGCATGCAAATTTCAAGCAATTTTAAATACAGTTCACTATTTGATACAATTTGGCTAAAGGTTCAACATTTTAATTAATCAAACAACACAACCATCAATCAATTAGTTGATTAGCTTTTCAAATCCATAATTTTGATACATAGTCAAAAAATAAGATTTTTGATGCCAAATCACAAAAATAAGCCCTATCTAATTTTGGTTCTCACACCAGTCTAATGGAAATATATAGACATCTCACTTTCGTCACTCGAAGATAAATTCTGATGATGTTTCGAACCACCATCAGAACATCCACGGGCGACTATAGTGTGACTCTATATCTATCCAGTATATAAAAACTTCAAATACACGCGGATCAGACGTATACGCAAAATCTTTATATACCGGATTGTCCAAATTCAATATAAATAAATAATCAAATACGAACAATTCGATTTAAATTTTCAAAATAAAAATTGTTTTCATTTTCAAAAATATACTCTTCACACTCGTTCTAGAATACTACTGATCCCATCTCTAACGAGTCATTCTCGTTGGATATTACCAATCCAATCATCTGATGAATTCTTTCGTATGGTTCTAATGTGCCTTGTTCTCTGAGCTTTGTAAACCAAAGCTCTGATACCAAATGAAGCGACCCGAACTTCCCCGGTCTCCGAAGAGAAGAGAACGAACGAATTACTTTGAGAACACGACAAAATAGAAAACATTTCATTGTATATTACAACAATTCCATCAGAATAAAAGAATATACAAAGTATGAATGAATATTACACAGAAATATCAGAGATTTAAATTACATTTAAATACATCGCAGCGAAAATAATACAAAACACAACTAGAAGGAGATATACGAATACAAAGCTTTCCGGATATCATTCCAGCTGTAAACCAGGATCCTGTGAACCAAAACTACTAGCTGCGCGTGTCAAAATAAGGGCACCCAGAGTTTAGGTTAAAAACAATAAACTCCAGGTCAGTCGTGGGACTGGTGTGATAACTAAAACAGTTATTAATCTTTATTTTCAAAGTTAGGTAAATCAAGGGACCACGCCGTATAACACGGAATGGGTTTCCTCCCAAGAATACCAGTGCATAAAACAAACAGCGCAATGCTAAATAAAGAAAAATGAAGCTATTATAAGACCCAGTTCCCATCACAAAATGCAACGCAAGCCGGAGGATAGGGTTTTTACCTTATAATAGCCAAGAATGCTTGATACATTTAAAACAAATCATTTGATACAATTATAAGTGCATAGTGTATAAAACAACTTCAAATCATAAGTATCAATCATAGACGGCATAAGCGCCCCATCCCACTATGTCGCCATACTAGGCTCTACAAATAAAACCGCAAATGTCACGTATTTGAAAATTGGATTTCCGTCTATGAACCGAGGCCAGGGATCGTCCTCTACCGATTCGAGACGCTCTAGCCCGTGTCTCAGGACCCAGACTCAGGTGGGCCCTTGGGGCGGCAGGGCCGGTCCACCGATGTGGATTAAAATGCCTGAACAATACGTCTCTCCGCCCTATGGGGCGTAAACGAGCCAACGAATGACTCAATCGGACCCGGATCGTCCGATCAAGCCGAGGCGCCTCGTAACACCAACAACCACATAAGTCAAACTCGTCAGGGCGTGTAAAACCACTGACGCCACTTCTAGCTAGAAAGAAACGCATGCCCTCCCTGAGGTCCTCTCCCGTTTTTGGTTCATACTGGGTGTGAAACTCGCGAAGTAAACGTTACACAAAGCTACACCACAAAGGTCGTGCTTCGATCATCAACCACAAGACTTTGCTTTTCAACAGAAGCCTTGATCATTTGCCACTTAGGCATGCCACACAGGCAATTCACTCTATGCGTTTGATATCCATCAGTATATAACCCCTGACTCGTACATCTCAGAGAAGGGCGTTAAGCAAGAGAATTATTCTCCGCCGCCAAACAGATATATATTTAATAGAAATCAATCTCACAGACTAAAATCCAATGTCAGACACACAGTCCATTTACAAGTTCGTTCTGGGTCTGAACGAAACCGGAGGCACCTAGTACCCCGCATATCCATCGATCTCCAAGTACGTCTGGACGATCACCAAATGTTTCCATCTTCTTGGGTGTACATCCCAATCAAGATCATCAGTAATCACCCAAACGATGTCTTCGACTTATCGTCGTATTAGTTATTCAGAATGGGATAAACCCGGTCTTTCCGAATAACTCGCGTATATTTTAAATAAGTGTTACACAAACACAACATATGCCTCATTCCAATTCAATAGTCACTAACCTTAAATTAATCAAGAGAATAATTCCCCAAATATTAACCCCGAAGGCCGAAACCAACATCAGACAATATCCAGAAAACCATTCTGCTTAGCTAACTGACAGTTAGTTTCTAAATTTCACATTCTTAGGGAAAGGTTCCCATTAATTTTATCAAAGATAAATCCTTTAAATTTATACTTTAATCTACTTTTGAATATCAATTCAAACTAGTTGGGATTAGCGAACCTTACCGAAGTAATCATTTGTTTTAATTTCCCAATCCCAACCTATTCATCCCATGAAGTAAAACTGGTAATACTTCCTATCTAACACCACGGTGTTATCGGTAAATTCAATTACCATTTCACGTTCAAATCTAATTAAAGATTTAACTATCGCCTGGAGCAAAACTGGTGATACTCCATTCTCGATCATTTCAATCTAATTAAAGATTCATTAAAACTCCACTTAGTTTTAATCTGAGACTGGGTTACAGAATCAGTGTCATTTAAAACACAGTTCACGATAAACCCAAATCACATCACATTTCAATCAGTTCCTAACCGTAAATTAGCAAGTGAGCAGTTCCCTAAGTATTAACCCCGAAGGCCAAAACCAACATCAGATCAATACCCCAGAAACCATTCAACTCAACTAATCTCCTGTTAGTTTCTTAATTTTCTTAACTCCTTTGTGTCTAAGAACAGTATTATTGAAGATACCGTTCACGACAACCCAAAATCACATTTCATTAATTATCGGGTTAAAGAACAAGTGTTATTTAAAACACCATTCACGATAAACCCAAAAATCAATACCAATTCAATTCCAATTAAATATTATTTAACTGGTACACTTCATTAAATCTAAATGAAAAGATTTAATCTTTTTCTCAACTGGGGTCAAGAACAGTGTTAATGAAGACACCATTCACGACAAACCCAAATCACATTTGATATTAAATACAAGGCTCTGAATAGAAAATATACCGGCTTATATTCAATATCAAACTCTACGACCAACAAATATCGTATTGGAAACAACGATATATATATCTTTCAAATTCCCATAACAATATCTGTATCATCACGAAATCCAACATCGAAATATTCCGAAGACAATTTCGATTCAAATCCATTCCAATATAATTATTGGAAATTCTGGTTATTTTCAAAACCATTTCAAATCCAATTTATTTATTTAAAAATAAATAGATTTATAATTCTAGTTCAAAACTAGTTCATTTCGATAAAAATCTATTTTTATCTTTTCAAATATGGAGTTTTTCATCTCAATTCTTCCCAAATCATTTCTTATGATTTTACAAAAATTATTACTATTTTTAATAATTTTATCAAGGCCCGAACAGTCGATTTCCATCAACGGCTATCGAACTGCACTTATAGCGACCTTTTCCAAATTTGATTTGGACATAATTCCAAATCCAACCGTTAGATTTTTAATTTCTAATAATCGTTAGAAAGCTCTTTTCGATACGAACCCAACAGTTCCGGTTTTAGGAGAATCCGACGGTCGGATCTTCCGTAATATCCGTTCGAAGTCAATTGTCGAAATTCGCGAACTACCGTGGTGCGGTGCGTTCTGTTCAGGCCATTATATTATATATATATATATATATATAATATATACTTCGTCGATTTCCTTTTAAAACGTATTTTATAAATCGTTTTAAATTCGTTTTCGAAACGATTTCTACTTCATTTTAAACTCAAATCAAAATTGAATTTTCCAATATAAATTCGTTTTAAATTCATTTCAAATTGATTTCAATTCAAATCGATTTTAATTCGATTTGAATTCATTTTCTTTTCAATTCAATTCGAATCCGTTTTATATTCAATTCAATTCGAATTCGTTTTACATTCAATTCAATTCAATCTAATTCGAATTTCAATCCTATTCAGTTTAAATTCGAATTCATTTCTATTCAATTTCAATTCCATTCAATTCGAATTCATTTCTATTCAAAATATCAGATTTTGAAATCACTTTCGATGTTCATTATAAAATGAATAAAATCGATATAAATATCGTTCATGTCAAAATGGCGTAAATCTAATCAACACGGCTTCATATTTTCCTATTTTCAAATATTCTATTTTAAATATTTCCTTTTCAAATATTTCTATTCAAATATTTCTTTTTCAAAACTGGAATGAGGCCCAATCAATTACCATATAATGTTAACTATATGGATTTTCTACAACACATGTATACAATAACAACGATGAATAATCAACCATCATCCAAAGTGCAATCTACACTGTATAAGCATCAAATATAAATATTCAACGCTATAACAGCCTGTCAATCTATCGATCGACATACAACTAAACCATCGGGATTAGTGTACGTCCAATATCATCCCAATACCCGTGTGGGGTTTCAAACAATCAAACACAGATTTTATTTGTGCAGTTGGGCGCTGTGTTAAATTTATCATCCCAATCAAGATCAGTCAAATTTGTGTATATAAACAAATCGTCCGATTTGTTTATTTTTATTTCATTTCTTTACATGTTAAAAATTCCATTTTTAACTATAAAATATTTTCCACTATAAAATCTTTTATTTCAACTATATAAATATTTCATTTCATTTCACATAACATCACACAATCAACTACACATCAAGATCAAACAAACAAGCATACAAGGCGTCCATGGTCTGTGGACGATGGGTGTCGGGTGCTACTAAACACCATCTGCATCCTAGTTTATATTTCAACTAGAAATAAAATTAAAAAGTGAGAAGTTCTCACCAAGGGTTCAACTCCGCCGTGCTTTGCTTTTGAACTGCTGAATCTGCTTGAAATTCCTATGTAGTTCTTTTCACGCTGTTCACAATAAAAATTACATTTTTATCATTTCATTCTAATAAATAAAAATCATATTTTTATTTCTTCTTCATATATATTTTTGACGCTTCATTCAATATGAAAATTATATTTTTATATTTCTACTTCTTATATAAAGATTGAATTTTTATCTTACTACACATATAAAAATCGAATTTTTATTTCATCATTACAATAATCACACATTTATTTCAACATAGATATAATAAAATCAGATTTTTATTTCACTACATATATAAAGATCAAATTTTTAATTCGCTACAACATATATAAAAATGGTATTTTTATATTCTCTGTCTTATAAAAATCACATTTTTATAATCTCAACTATATAAAAATCCGACCTTTCTAAATAATGAAAACCTTATTTTTAATCTCCAAAGAAAAACCTTATTTTGAAACAAAGAATAATCTAATCTTTATAAATAAAAATCAATGCTATTCAGTTTTTTTTTAAAAAAAAAAAATCAATGCTATATAAGAAAAATACTGGAATAAAATAAAAACTTACTGTATGAAATGTAGATGGAAGGGGGAAGCGGCGCAGTTCGTCAGTGGGGAGGGGGTCTGCGGACTTCGGTGCGCAGGTGGGAGGTTTCGTCGGCGGTGGCGGGTCAGTAGGTGGTCGGCACGGCGGGGTCGGGTGCCAGGGCGGAGGGCGGTTTCGTGGATTTGATTAGAAGAGGAGAGCGAATCGCGAGAGGACAGGGAGGGAGGAAGAAGAAGGAAAAGGATCGGAGGGGGTCTGAACATGAGGGCGGTTGGCCGGAGGGGAGGCGTTGCCTCTGGCGTCGGCGAGGTAGCAGGGAAGGGGAGCGGGAAGTTAGGGCACGACAGGGTCCTTTTTCCTTTTTTTTTCTTTTTTTTTCTCAGCGGTTTTGACTGAAGGGAGAAGGGGTAGAGCTTGAATATATATTTTAATTTAATTATTTAATTATTTTATTCTTCAAAAAGTTACTTACAATTTCGATCTCAAAACGAGACCCACCGCCTGTCGTCCCTAGCTAATTACCCCCATTCTGAACACAATGGGATATGTATCGTAAGCTGATTCGATCGTTTCGATCAGTTTTCGTCAAAATCAAAATATAACTTTATATATTGATTTTGAACGCACATTTCAATTTACCGGGGCCATATACGGACTCTAACAATTCCCGAAAAATATTTTCTAGCTTCTTATTGACGATACGGTCCTAACAGAACTAATTTCATCAAATTCTGGGACCGTTTGAAAAATGGTCATTTTCCAGTCGATTAAAATCAACTGAAACTGGTCAAACGCGTTTTCCTTTGCCACACTCACATATTGATTCGAAAAATTATGAAATTTGAAACCTAGCAATAATTTGACATCGCGGATCCAACAAAAGTGGTTTCGTCGAAAACCGAGGTCGTTTGCAAAATGACCTTTTTTAAGGGCCGAAATTCCATAGCGACTATTCTGAATTTTCAACTGGACATATCTTTTGATTCCCGCTATGAAATTTCGATTATTCGGATTCGTTGGAAAGATATTATCAATTAGATTCTCATATTTTTGGTTTCGTTGAAATCCGGCTTATTTCGAATCCTGTACATTCATTTGAAGTTTGAAATCGAATTATCGAACTACCGCGCCATTTTCAATTCCTTTTATAATTATAAATAAATATTTATATTCTAACGACGATCTATATAAATATATACGTTCGAATTCCATTCAAAATAAATTCTCATCGATATTATTTAAAATAATCTATTTTAAATATTCAAAATTTACTACAATTGCCAAAATAAAATTTTAAATTGGCTCGGATTTCCGGGTTATTACATTATGTCCAGTTGAAAATTTAAAAAAGTCGTTATGGAAATATAACCCTTAAAAATAGCCATTTTGCAAACGACCTCCGTTTTCAACGAAACCACTTTTGTTGGATCCAGTATGCCAAGTTATGGCTAGATTCCGAAATTTATAATTTTTGGAATTAATCTATGAGCGTGGTAAAGGAAAACGTGTTTTGTCAGTTTCAAATCAATATGGATTGACCAGAAAATGGCCATTTTTCAAACGATCTCTAAATTTGACGAAGTTAGTTTTGTTAGGACGCAGCCAGATTTATTTTTTTTGGAATTTTTGGAGTCCATACGTGGCCCCAGTAAATTAAAACGTACGTTTAAATTTAAAATATAATGATTTATATTTTAAATTTAGCTGAAACTGATCGTAACAGTCGAATTGGCTTATGGGACATGTCCCATTGCGTTCGGAACGGGGGTATTTGGCTTGGGACGACAGTCGGTGGGTTCGATTTGGAGTTCGAAATGAAAAGCAACTTTTTAGAGAGAAATATAATAAATTATTCAAATATATAATCCTCCCCCTTTAGTCAAACCCGCATTTTCAAATCGTGTGGTCAACGGACCAAAAGAACCCGTCTCCTTTCCTTCACAAACCCGTCGCTCTCCCTCCTAGGTCGCGCCGGACCACCGTGCGCCTCCCTCCTACCATCGCCGCCACCGACGAGATCCCCTACCCCCTCCGACCACCCTCTCTCCCCCCTTCCTTCTCCTCCTTCGTCTACCACTCCAAATCAGCCCCAACTACCCAAAACCTGTCCCCACACCATCACCCACGACCACCACCGATCAGCCGACCACCCACGACCATGCCGTCGCCCCATTAGCCACCCACAACCACCACTTCGACGATGAACCCCTCCCCTTGCAAAAAAAATCGGTTTTTATATAAAAAAAGATTAGAGAAAAGCCTCCGACAGTCCGCCGCCCTACTAGCACGCGCCACCCAGAGCACCGAGCCTCCCTCGTCCTCCTTCACCTCCAAAGTGAGTTTTTAGATTTTGTTTATTTTAATTTATTATATAAAATCGGCGATTTTCTTATATAAAAAGGTTAGATTTTTAATTGTGAAAAGATACGGTTTTATTTATATAAAATATAGTTTTTTTACCATATGAATAACAACATAAAGATTTGATTTTTATATATATAGCATTACTAGAAAGATGAGATTTCTATCATATGAAAGATGAGATTTTTATATGTATGGTTTTGAAATAAAAATGCGATCTTTATATATGTTGTAGTGAAATAAAAATATAATCTTTATATGAAATATCATTGTGTAAAAATATACTTTTTATACATGAAGTGGCAATACAAAAATGTAATCTTTATTACATAAATAGCGATGTAAAAATAAGATTTATATATATATATAATGGAGTTATAAAAATATGATTTTTTATTACTTGAATAGCGATGAAAAAATATGTTGTAGCGAAAAGAATTGATTTTTAGTTATATAAAAATTTGATTTTTAGTGCTATAAGAAAATTAGATTTTTATACATATAGCGAAGTGATAAAAATGTGATTTTTATCCAAATAGAGTTGAAATAAAAATGTGATTTTTATTTATGAACAGCACGGAAAGATGGAGCTGGAATGTTAGGTAAATCCAACCCACCGTCCAATATAGAATTGACGGAGTGGAACCCCAAGGTGAGAAGTCCTCACTATAATTTCTTTGTACAGTTATTTATTTTATAACTGCATATATGAACTGCTCCCAGTCGTCCACAGACCATGGACGACTTGTTTGATTGTTTGGTTTGATTGATTTATTTGTTTGAATTGGTTTGGGATGAGAATTGAATTGAATTGATTGAGTTGTTATGTGTGTATGGCGTGAGCCAATATCAGGAGAGGGGTAGTGCTAGACATTACCCGATTTCGATATCGCGCCGTTATAATGTTGATATTTTCCGAAATAAAAAGTGTTAGTTAAAAATAACATTTTTATTGAATGAATGAAGTATTAAAAATAGTAAAGTGTTGAAATAAATATTTTAACGTTAAAAATATAATTTTTAACGTATAAAAGAACGGGATAGATTTCTCCTGAAATGAAAATGAATATTCATTTATAAATCAGATGATTTTTTATGTATACCCATTTTATCGATATTGATTAGGACGATAAATTTTACACATCCCCCAACTGCACAAATAAAAATCAGTGTTTGTTGTTTGAAACCCCACGCAGGTATTGGGATGATTAGCTGTATGTCGATCGATTGGTTGATAAGCTGTTGTAAGCGTTAAATATTTATATTTAATGCTTATGCAGTGTAGAATGAACTTAGGATGATGGATGACTGTGTTTGATTATTGTTGTGTACATGTGTGTACGAAATCCAGATAAATTACATTATGGTAATTGACTGTGTCTGATTCCAGTTCAGGAAGAAGGATTTTTTTTTTAAATAACGAATATTTTAGAATAACGAATATGTTAAAATAAAATTTAAATATATAAAGCCGTGTTGATTAGATTAACGCCATTTTGACGCGAACGATATTTACATTTATTTTATTCATTTTTGTAATGAATATCGAAAATGAAGTGATTTCAAAATCTGATGTTTGAAAATATTATCATTTATATGTTAATGATATGGAATACTCAATTTTGTTTTAAAATCGAGTATGAAGTTGAAACCGCTTTTAAAATGAATTTATAAACGATTTATAAAATACATTTTGAATCGAAATTGATGATATATATATAATATATATATATATTATATATTAACGGCCTAAATAGAACGCGCTGCGCCGCGGCAGTTCGCGAATTTCGACCATTGACTTCGAACTGAAGTTAAGGGAGATCCGACCGTCGCATTCTCCTGAAACTAGGACCGTTGCGTTCGTATCGAAAAGAGCTTTCCGGCAAATATTAGAAATTTGAAATCTAATGGTTGGATTTGGAATTATGTCCAAATCAAATTTGGAAATGGTCGTTGTAAGTGCAGTTCGATGGCCGTTTACGGAAATCGACTGTACGAGCCTTGATAAAATTATTAAAAATATCAATAATTTGTGTAAAATCATAATAAATGATTTGGAAAGAATTGGGATGAAAAATTCCATATTTGAAAAGACAAAAATATATTTTTATCAAAATGAACTAGTTATTAACTAGGTTTGAAATCCAATAATTTTTAAATAAATAAATTGGATTTGAAATGGTTTTAAAAATAACCAAGATTCCCAATATATAAATTGGAATGGATTTGAATTGAAATTGTCTTCGGAATATTTCGATGTTGGATTTCGTGATTATACAGATAGTGTTATGGAAATTTGAAAGATATATTCATATCGTTATTTCCAATACGTTATTTGTTGAATTTGATATTGAATATAAGCCGATATATTTTCTATTCAGAAGCTTGTATTTAATATCAAATGGGATTTTGGGTTTGTCAGGAACGATGTCTTCAGTAACACTGTTCTTGAACCCCATGTGAAGAGAATAAATCTTCTAATTAAGATTGTTAGAGTTTCCAATTATATTTACTAATTGGAATAAAATGGAATGTGAATTGGGTTTATCGTGAATTGTGTTTTTAACGACATTCGTTCTTTAACCCGATTTACAGTGAAATGTGATTTGGAATTTATAAATCTTTTGTTAAGATTTAAAGGAGATTTTCCAAAGCAAAGTTTTTCAGTTTAACATATTAAATTGGAATTGAATGGAATTCGATTTGATAATAATCGAAATGAGCTTCTGTTGAGGAGGACTGTTAATATATATGGAAGGCTTTGCCGTTATTCCATTTATATTATCGATTGGATATGGTAGTTTATATCGATTATATATATTGATCTGTTTTCCGCGAGGATTTCATTGTTAATGGAATGTGATTTTGGGTTTATCTTGAGCTGTGTTTTAAATAACATTAGTTTATTAACCCAGTTAAAGATAAGATTAATTTCTTGACTTTGAAGAAATTCATTATGTAATGATTTTTGGAGATTAAAACTGAACTAGAGTTTTAATGAATCTTTAATTAGATTGAAATGTGAATCTGATAATTAAAATTATCAAATTCAAGAAATGATCGAGAATGGAGCATCATCAGTTTTTCTCCAAGCGATAGTTAAATCTTTAATTGGATTTGAACGTGAAATGGTAATTAATTTTACTGATAATACCGTGGTGTTAGATTTGAAGTATTACCATTTTTACTTCATGAGATGAATAAGTTGGGGTTGGGAAATTAAATAAATGATTACTTCGGTAAGGTGCGCTAAACCCGACTAGTTTGGATAAACCATAATTTGTTTTGAATTGATATCCAAAGGAAGATTAAAGAATAAATTTAAAGAATTTATCTTTGATAAAATTAATGGGAACCTTTCCCACTATAAGAATATTGGAATAAAGGAATATTTTGGATTGGAATGAGGCGTATGTTGTGTTTTTATAGCACTTGTTTATTATATACGTGAGTTATTCAGAAAGACCGGGTTTATCCCATTCTTCATAACAGGTTCCACGATATGTTTAGGATGAAGATGGTGGTCAAAGACCAGAGGTCTTTACATCGTTTAGATGATTACTGATGTCTTGATTGGGCTGTACACCCTAGACAAGGTAATAAGTGGTGACTGTCCAAACGTATTTGGAGATCGACGGATATGCGAGGGCCTCTTTCCTGTATTAGACATACGGGACAACAAATAACTTGCCTTCGGTTTCGTTCCGACCAAGAACAAACTTGTAAATGGGCTGTGTGTCTAACATCAGATTTCATTCTGTGTGAATGATAGACGTCAGTTGTATGGCGTGAATTGCCTGTGTGGCATGCTGAGATGCAGATGATCAAGGCTTCTGTTGAAAAGCAGAGTCTTGTGGTTGATGATCAAAGCACGGCTGACACGACCCGAATTTCCCCGTGAAGGAAAGCACGGATTGAGTTGAGAACAAGACGAATCAGAACACAAACAAAAGAACATTTCATTGTTATTACAACAATTCCATCATAATACAAGAATATACAGAGTATGAATAAATATTACACATTCAATAAATATCAGAGATTACAATAAATTACATAGCAACGAAAAAATAATACAAAGCACAACTGAAAGAAATACATGGATACAGAGCATTCTAAGTATCGTTCCTGCTGTAAATCAGGATCCTGTGAATATAAATCTGCAAAACCAAAACTACTAGCTGCCTGTGTCGAAAATAAGGGCACCCAGAGTTTAGGCTAAAACAATAAACTCCAGGACAGTCATGTGACTGGTGTGAGAACTAAAACAATTATTTAAAACATTACTTTAAAAGAGAGTAATTCAAGGGACCACGCCGTGTAACACGGAACGGGTTTCCTCCCAAGAACACTAGTGCATAGAATAAACAATGCAATGCTTTTTCGAAAAATGAAGCTATTATAAGACCCAGGTCCCATCACACAATGCAACGCAAACCGGAGGATAGGGTTTTCCCTTATAATAGCCAAACATGCTTGGTACATTTAAAACAAATCATTTGATACTATTATAAGTGTATAGTGTCAAAACAATTTCAATCATAAATATCAATCCTAGGCGGCATGAATGTCCCATACCACTTTGTCGCCATACTAGGTTCTACAATTAAAACCAAAATATCTAGTATTGGAAATTGGATTTCCGTCATGAGTGAGGTAAGGGGCAAGCTCCTCTCTGCTTCGAGATACTCTAGCAAATGTCTCAGGACTACTCTCCCTGGGTAACCCTTGGAATCGGCTGGGTCGGTCCACTCTTACGTTTGAGGATTAGTTATTCCTGAATGTAATGACCCAGCGGATTTTCGGCCTCGAAAATTGACATAAATACCCTTACCGTAACTTATGCCAACCCTCCAAACACCGAAAACACTGGAGCGTTATTAGAAAGAATTTAGAGGGTGAGATAAGAAAGAAAGAAATATTAGAATAGAAGAAGAAGAAGAACAAACACAACACAGAGTCCGACATCGCAGCAGAACAAAATATAATACAGAAATAAATCTTTACTGAGAGCTTTAAAATACTTACAATCATCAGAGTACTTCAACATCTAGACAGTTACAATAACCTGTCCTCAGATATAACGCACAATGGAATAGTAGCGATATAATATCACACGTCTGGACTCTTCCAACTCGTCTCTTCACATCATTCGATAACCTGAATCTGTACACCTCGGGCTAACCCGAGCATTTACAAAACACCGGGTCAGTCTGGTGAACCAGAGTGAGAAAAACTCGCACAGTTTAAAGGGTATCACACAACCAGATTTTAAACATAAAATCTTTTCGAAAGAAAAAGATAATCGTAAGACCAAATCCACACATAAACATGGACGGTTTTTACCTTACGATAACCCAAAACATTTTTGAAATCAATATCTTTTCTGATATTATAATAGTGTCTAAATACAAGTAAATAACAATCTAGCAGAACGCTTGCATCTCATGCTCTGCGTATATAGTATACAATCAAAACCGTGTGCACTTATTAGAAACTGGATCCCGACCATGACAAGGTATGGGACCACCTGCCGATAGTGTATCTCTAGAGGCGAATACACTGGGTTCAACAAGAACGTCTTGCAACATGGCCCACACATGATCGACCACTCATTGCGTTTGAGTGTATCGAATGTATATCACCAACGGTTGGGCTCAAACCACCGTTTCCCGATAAGTGACAGCATCGAAATAGATTAAAGAATGAGATGGATTTTCTCTAGATAGGTGATTATACACCCTAATGGGAGCGACCCACATAGTCATGCTGCCTGCCCGATTTTTGTCATTTCCCGGTTGATGAGGCTTGAGGCTACGCTTTATCAGTACATCACATTAACTTCGAACGTCACATCGTCAGATCCATCAAAATCACTAATTGACGTCTACAACAATACATTACGTGTTAGCTAAAGAAGTTTCCTTCTCCGCTTTCACTCCTGGTACGATTGAAGAAATCAATGTACGTGACCTTTCTGGAAATATTCTGTTAGACATTCATCCATACAAGTCACCCATGAACAGGGTAAGCCGAAGGTACCCTCCTACTGCATTCCCGAAATTACCCTGAGAATCAGTAGCGAGAAGTTCTTGCGAATCCGTAGATTTCAACCACAACAGAATCACAGTTTATCTCCACTTGCAAGTCAGAGATTTTAAGTAATCCTTTCGCTTATGAAGATCCACGGTCTTCAATAGCTTCATCTCGAATCAGCACCTTCAACGTATTCATATTTGCTGGACGGAATGGTTTTCGAATATTTATATTCGATCCAGGTCTTTCCGTGCCAACAAACGTATGGCCAAATTTGATAGTTGGTTATTTAACTATCAATTAAACAAACATTCATCCATAAAAGAAAATGGGTTCACTGATTCAATACTCAGTATCATTAGCCTCTTTAACGAACCATTCGTTAATTTTAACCTTTCCAACATTTGGATCATCGCTTTTTACTTCTTATCATAGTATAAGAATATTCTCCACCTTCATCTTTATTCAACTTATAAGCTTGTCGAAAAACAGTTTATAATATCATGTATGTGAATCGTAACTTATGTCTCCCTCAACTATTCTCATTTATAAACTAATAACATTCCTCAGGAAACCTATTTAAATCTCGATAACATTTACTTAAATAACTCTTTTTAACTCTTTCGATTTATATTAATAACCCTTCACGACGATATATATGAACTTCGATTCTATTAGAAATAGAATCCTTAAGAAAATTCCTTAATATCTCTTTATTATAATATTACAAATTATTTCAACAATTCAATTTCATTTGTTTAAAAACAAATCTTTTATAAATCTTATATCACAGTCTTATACATTTATTATATTGTTGTCTTTCCAAATTCGCATGTTGATATTTATCAAATAATCCAACTTATTATCTGTAATAACGTTACATATTTCATTTCAAAAACGATTTTTACTCATCACATTCTCTTTAACTCATACTCGACCATGTGTTCGTTGCCTAAAACATACAATAATCCTTTAAAAACTTATATCTAAAAATAGTTCGTCTTATTAGCAATAAATGTTACATTTACAAACCACTAACCTCATTTACTAACTCAATTTCATTTTCCAATTTTTAAATTTCCATTTACAAAATCTTTTGTAAATTAATTACTACAACTTATCAATCGTTTTCATTTGCACATTCTTTTACTTCATTTGGAAAATCTTGTTTCCAATTCTTTATCGACAACTGATGTTCGTTGTCGTTTTTCAAATCTTTGACTTAGCTTATATTCCCAACCTCGATCCCATAAACTCATATCCCATTTATATATTCAAATCTCATTTAAATCCAAATCTCATTTGTAAATCCAAATATCATTTATAAATCCAAATCTCATTTATAAATCCAAATCTCATTTATATTACTTCTTATTTGCAAATCTGCTGATTCGTAAAATCTTATTCAGGAAATGTTATTAAATCTCGTTTCGTATCATAAAACACCGTTTGTTAAAACGATCATTTATTACAAAAATATTACTCTTTAAAACTCTTTTTATACATTCTCGAATATCCATGCTCCATTTCAATATTTTGAAATCCATTTAAACTTCTTTTATGAACGCATTCCAACATTTAAACAGTCAACACGATAAATTTATATTGTTTAAATATTTACTAAATGTTATCTTGCATCTCTATTAGTTATATTTTATTATAAATTTAACTTCGACTATTATTTTACAATTAAAAATCGTACTTCAAAACCATTTAAAAATATATCCTTAATTTTGAAAACCATTCGAAATTGATTAATATCGATTTCGAAAATTTATTCCTTTTAACCGACAGTACTAAAGAGGCAAAAGGCTACTATAGTACCAAACCGTGAAATATAGACCAATTTCACGTTTAATACAAACAAATGTGATCATTTTGATAAACATTATCAATATCAGTGAGGAATCTAGTTGGATTCCTCCAACCTGTCATTCCCCTATAGAACAACGGGTTACCACAGTTCAAATATTTCAGTTCAATATGGCCAATCAACATTCGCTTTCATCTAGACAGATGAAATAAAACAGTTTAACAGTCAATAATAACTGTAACAGTCAATACTGGGATAATAACAGAAATTCAAACATTCATTTATTTATTTACGACGTTTATAGTGTTATAAACGCAACCACTGAGGTAAGTTACCACAATTGGATTTTATCGTTAGAAATAACAATTTGTTTCAATTAAATTAAACGAAAATTTAATTTAATCATTTCAGTCCATATATGAATATAAAATCAACAACGAAAAAACAACCCTAGCACATAATTTAAAAACCCTACTTATATAAAATATAAGAGGGGAGAACTAAGTGAGTTTATCTCACATTGGTTTTGATACGTTGTTGAAACGGGTCGATTAAATTAAATGAGCGTTTAATTTAATTAGAACTTCCAACTACTTCCTACTCCGTCCGGTCCAACTTCATGATCACGTAGTACTCCCTAATATGGTCCCAACACTTTTGGTTCAATTTGATTCTGTTAATATAAGCACGATATACAATTTTTTAGATCATAGTTTAATTCAAATTAATGAAATGATAATTATTACTAATATTGGTCAAATTATCCAATTACCTCTTTTAAACAATACAGGTTGGTGTATATATAAGTCTTAATTGACTTACTTACGTAGTTATAATTATTGGCAGCATCAAATATCTCTTCTACCTAGTGTCGTTCACTAACTTCACACCATTTCATAATTATAGCCTAATTAATTTAATCCTTTAATTAACTATTACTATCCCTATCGTTATTTAAAATAAATGACTTACTGTTCTTCTTTTACCTCAAAAGAACGAGTGACTTTCTCCTTTAATAATCAGCCCAAGCTCCTGCTGTTTAAAAATATGCCGATCTCTTTTTCTTTCTTTTCCCTTTTTCCTTTGTTCACGTTCGGCTCATGACCCACAATTTTCCATGCACAGCCCGCCAAAATCTTCTTCCCACGCCTGTTATGATTTGTGAATGACGTTCATGATGTTGTTCCTCAACAACATCACCTTCCACTACTTCCTTCGCATGTTGATGTTTCCCATCCAACCTGCTAACGTCCTTCTTTTCTCCCCCTACTTCCCCTATTATTTCTCCCATCCTGTTTCTCCCCCAGCATCATTTTCTTTTTTCTTTTTCTTTTTTATAAAGCCCAATGGCCTGTACTCCCATGCAAAGCCCACCCGATTCCCCTCTTCTCTCCATTGCTTGTTTGCTCTCCTGTCCAGTTTCACGTCTGCCATTTTGTACCCCCATTTCTTTTTTTTATAGTTGAAAGAAAGCTTTCAGTTTTTCTGAGAATGAAAGAAGCAGCATTCAAACCTATTTATAAAGCTGATTTACGTGGTTGTCACAGTTCAATTTTCTTGGCAAGCACGGTTTACTGTACATGGTGTGGCCATCACGTTTTGATAGGGGAGTAGGTATGCAGAAGAAAGTTTAGGCATGTGCGTCGGATATTTTCTCTTCAGGCAGCATGTGCCATCAAATACATATTGCTGTCAATATTATAGGTTGTCAATATTATAGGCTTGGGTATATTTTTATTTGAATCCTTACAAGAGGCGCATGGGGTTATCTGATGTGCGGAAGGAAGATGTATGGTTGTTCAGAGTTTTCTTTTCCTTTAAGTTGGGTATGGTTTTATTAATATAATAATATGCGAAAACTTCGTCGTGAGAAATCACATTGAAAATCTCTATATAAGATTTCTGTTTACTGATAAAAAAACTAATCTTAGTGTAAAAGGTATTCCGGATCCAATGGGACAAGTTTCGTCGAAATTCGACATCGTCTGAAAAAAATTCCTTTATAAAACCGGAAATCAACACGCGTTCAAAATTTTCACGATCACTAGATAAATCAAATCAATTTGAAACTTCGAAATCCTAAAATAATTTTTCAATACGAACCCAACGACATCTGTTTCGTCGAATTCTGAGACTGTTTCCCCGATAGGCTATTTTTACGCGCACCGCAATGCCATTTCGGACGCCTAATTTCCCGGTCTCTAAAAATAAAAAACTATATACCTATCCTGACTCTAATCGATGATACGAACTCAACGGAACTGGTTTCGTGGCTTAATTCGATCGTCTGCTCAAATTATCCCCAAAAACCCCTTTATTAAATTAACTACGCGTTATAGAAATTGAACGGGCGTTTGTGGCTGTCGTGGTCACATACGACATCGGTTTGCCACACAATTTAACACCGTGCAATAATTTAGCGTTACGGTCCCAATGAAACTGGTTTCGTCAAAAACAGAGTTCGTTTGCAAAACGGCTATTTTAAAGGCCTATAATTTAATAACAATTTTCCATAACGACTATTTTAAAATTTGATTTGGCCATAACTAACAATCTATAACATGAAATCTAGATTTTTCTCTTTCATGTGAAAATTATAGTCAACACGGTCCCAACATTTCTCGTTTCACAGAAATCCGACTTATCTCGAATCCTGTATATCAATTTGAAGTTCGAAATTAAATATTACGAACTGCACGTTATTTTCAAGCTCTATTTATATTTTAAATAAACATATATCATTCAAATTTTGTTTTAAATATGAATTTCATATTAAAATTCATTAATATTATAAATAAAATATTTAAAATAATAAAGTAAATTAAATATTTGACTGCTAAAAATACGGGTCGTTACATTCTTCCCTCCTTAAAATAATTTCGTCCTCGAAATTGCTAAGGTAAGAAAGAACGTTACTACTCATAAATTTCAAAATCCAAATTTATTTTAAAATCGAAACATTTCAATACCGTAAATAAATTTTTCAAAATATCAATAACATTTTAAATTCCCGAAAAAAATCGGCAGAGTCTCCCAAGTACGAAGTGACATCTGCGGTATCGCAGGAACAAATAATATATATTCATCGACCAACGGTCGGAAAGCCAAAACCAAAAACCAAAATTTATATTTTTGCGTAGGCGTACCTTCTTACAAGCACTGCTGAGCTTGCTTGCTCTATTTATCGTGATCTACTCGATCAAAATCTAATCCTCAAAGCCATCTGGCACCTGTATTCAACTCAGTTTGACATATGAGTAAAAATTTCATGATATATGATATCTCATTAACCAACATGTATAATGACATAACTTCCCAAAATCAACATAAATATCAATTCATTTGTAAATGGAGGTTTAAATCATTTATTTTAATCCATATGCAGTTTCATTCTTCTTTATTTTAATTCATTCAGCTCTCATATAAACCATCGATGAATTCAACAAATCAAACAATCGGTAATCAATCAACACCCAATGCACCATCAACTCAATCAAAACAATTGAATTTGTATTCAATATTTATATTTATTTTGGCTTAACATATTTCAATAACAACTCTTCAAAATTTCAAATCCAAATTTATTTTATTTGATTTCAACATCATTTCTCAATTTAATTCACTTAACCAAGTTAAATTCAACTCAAATTCCTAATCCCAATCTGAATATTATTCAAATCAACCGTCCTGATATCTCAATAAAATTAAAAAAATCGTTTCTTTTCTATACGAAAATATATTTGGGTAAAATTATTTCATTTACCCTCTTTAAAAACATACTGCATCGGTTTATCATACTTGAGTGTTTAGAAACCCCTATCGATACAGTGGATCAAACTGATCGACCAGAACTCATAAACAACTCAACCAATAAATCTCCATAATATAAAACAATTTTTATATCAAATAACAAATACGCGCTCATATATATACACTCAACTCGATCTAGAGTATTTCTAACCAACTCTCTATCGAGCCACACCACAGAGCCAAGGTTATTACTAAACCAATAGCTCTGATACCACTGTAACAACCCAGCGGATTTTCGTCCTCGAAAATCGACATAAATACCCTTACCGTAACTTATGCCGATCCTCCAAACACCGAAAACACTGGAGCGTTATTAGAAAGAATTTAGAGGGTGAGATAAGAAAGAAAGAAATATTAGAATAGAAGAAGAAGAAGAACTAACACAACACAGAGTCCCACATCGCAGCAGAACAAAATATAATACAAAAATAAATCTTTACTGAGAGCTTTAAAATACTTACAATCAATAGAGTACATCAACATCTGGACAGTTATAATAACCTGTCCTCAGATATAACACACAGCGAAATAGTAGCTATATAATATTACACGTCTGGACTCTTCCAGCTCGTCTCTTCACATCATTCGATAACCTGAAGCTGTACACCTCGGGCTAACCTGAGCATTTACAAAACACAGGGTCAGTCTGGTGAACTAGAGTGAGAAAACTCGCACAGTTTAAAGGGTATCACACAACCTGATTTTAAAGTTAAAATCTTTTCGAAAGAAAAAGATAATCATAGGATCAAATCCACACATAAACACAGACGGTTTTTACCTTACGATAACCCAAAACATTTTTGAATTCAATATCTTTTCTGATATTATAATAGTGTCTAAATACAAGTAAATAACAATCTAGCAGAACGCTTGCATCTCACGCTTTGCGTATATAGTATACAATCAAAATCGTGTGCGCTTATTGGAAATTGGATTCCGACCATGACAAGGTATGGGACCACCAGCCGATAGTGTATCTCTAGAGGCGAATACACTGGGTTCAACAAGAACGTCTTGCAACCTGTCCCACACATAACCGACCACTCATTTCGCTTGAGTGTATCGATTGTATATCACCAACGGTTGGGCTCAAACCACCGTTTCTCGATAAGGGACAGCATCGAAATAGATTGAAGAATGAGATAGATTTTCCCTAGATAGGTTATTATACACCCTAATGGGAGCGGCCCACATAGTCATGCTGCCTGCCCGATTTTTGTCATTTCCTGGTTGATGAGGTTTGAGGCTACGCTTTATCAGTACATCACATTAACTTCGAATGTCACATCATCAGATTCATCAAAATCACTAATTGACGTCTACAACAATACATTACGTGTTAGCTAAAGAAGTTTCCTTCTCCGCTTTCACTCTTGGTACGATTGAAGAAATCAATATATGTTACCTTTCTGGAAATATTCTGTTAGACATTCATCCATACAAGTCACCTAGGAACAGGTTAAGCCGAAGGTACCCTCCTACTGCATTCTCGGAATCACCCAGAGAATCAGTAGCGAGAAGTCCTTGCGAATCCGTAGATTTCAACCACGACAGAATCACATTTTATCTCTGCTTGTAAGTTAGGGATTTTCAGTAATCTTTTCGCTTATGAAGATCCACGGTCTTCAATAGCTTCATCTCGAATCAGCATCTTCAACGTATTCGTATTTGCTGGACGGAATGGTTTTCGAATATATATATTCGATCCCGGTCTTTCCGTGCCAACGATCGTATGGCCAAATTTGATAGTTGGTTATTTAACTATCAAATAAACAAACATTCATCCATAAAAGAAAATGGATTCACTGATTCAATACTCAGTATCATTAGCCTCTTTAATGAACCATCCGTTAATTTAACCTTTCCAACATTTGGATCATCGCTTTTTACTTCTTATCATAGTATAAGAATATTCTCCACCTTCATCTTTATTCAACTTATAAGCTTGTCGAAAAACAGTTTATAATATCATGTATGGGAGTCGTAACTTATGTCTCCCTCAACTATTCTCGTTTATAAACTAATATCATTCCTCTGGAAACCTATTTAAATCTCGATAACATTTACTTAAATAACTCTTTTTAACTCTTTTGATTTATATTAATAACCCTTCATGACGTTATATATGAACTTCGATTCTATTAGAAATAGAATCCTTAAGAAAATTCCTTAATATCTCTTTATTATAATATTACAAATTATTTCAACAATTCAATTTCATTTGTTTAAAAACAAATCTTTTATAAATCTTATATCACTGTCTTATACAGTTATTATATTGTTGTCTTTCCAAATTCGCATGTTGATATTTATCAAACAATCCAACTTATTGTCTGTAACAACGTTACAGATTTCATTTCAAAAACCATGTTTACTCATCACATTCTCTTTAACTCATACTCGGCCATGTGTTCATTGCCTAAAACATAAAATAATCCTTTAAAAACTTATATCTAAAAATAGTTCATCTTATTAGCAATAAATGTTACATTTACAAACCATTAACCTCATTTACTAACTCGATTTCATTTTCCAAATTTTAAATTTCCATTTACAAAATCTTTTGTAAATTAATTACTACAACTTATCAATCGTTTTCATTTGCACATCCTTTTACTTCATTTGGAAAATTTCGTTTCCAATTCTTTATCGACAACTAATGTTCGTTGTCGTTTTTCAAATCTTTGACTTAGCTTATATTCCCAACCTCGATCCCATAAACTCATATCCCATTTATATATTCAAATCTCATTTAAATCCAAATCTCATTTGTAAATCCAAATCTCATTTATAAATCCAAATCTCATTTATATTACTACTTATTTCCAAATCTGCTGATTCGTAAAATCTTATTCATCAAATTTTATTAAATCTCGTTTCGTATCATAAAACACCGTTTGTTAAAACGTTCACTTATTACAAAAATATTACTCTTTAAAACTCTTTTTATACATTCTCGTATATCCATGCTTCATTTCAATATTTTGAAATCCATTTAAACTTCTTTTATGAACGCTAAGGCCCTTATAAAACCATTCCAACATTTAGTGTAACGACCCGTATTCTACACATCATAGGATCGTAGGATATTTATTTCTTTCACATACGAAGTCGTATGGTCATGTAACTTTGGGAGACGACTATTGTGGTCATTTCCTATGTTCATGATTTTTCCCGATTTTTAAATGACCATTTTACCCCTAGTTGGCACTGTTTTGGCCATAACTTTTGACTGGAAAGGAATTTTGACCGGAAACCACTTCCATTGGCTCCGGATGATGGTTTACAATTCCGTAGAGTGGTCACATTAGCCAAACGGACTCACCGTTTGGGAGATATGGCTGAAACAAGTTTCAGATGGTGAAAAACAGCTTAATTGGGTTTAACCGGGTGATTAGCAGCTAGGTCCAGAGGGGAATTTCGGGTTTAGAGGTATAGGAGGACTGATTAGGGTTAGGAAATCACTTTCATTTCAGTTTTGAGCCGCCACAAACCTTCTTGAGACCTTAGTAATGGCTTCCATCCTCTAAAACCACTCCAAAACACATTTTTAGTGAAGATTAAGCCTAAACTACATCAAAACAAGGCCAAATAGCAACAGAGCAAGGTTGGAGCTGCTGCTATACATAGGAATTCGACCCAAACAGAGAGTATTTCGGATTTGATGTTTCATTTGTGGCCAAGGTGAGTGATTTGCATAGCTTTTGCACTAATTACGGTAACTAAGGGTAATTAGTGAAGATTAGCGAATTTATACACTAATAAATTCTGGAAAAATGTTTAGAAATTCTTAAATAATATTGTATGCCTCTGTTAGAAATTGGGTTCGATTTGATTAAGTTTCGTTAACCCTATGATTAGTTTTATTTAATCATGCTTAAGGGAAAAATGGGATTTTGGGCATCTTTGATCCATTTTGATATGTAAATTCATTGTTTTGGTGTTTGTGGTTAGTTTGCTATGTTGCTATGACTGTTTGGGATGATTTGTGATTGATTAGCAAAGTTAGATTTGCAGAAAACGTCGTCGAATGGCGTAAACAAGTTGCAGGAAAAGTGCAGGAAAGTACCCGAACCGGACCGGATCGGATCCGAACCGCATTGAAGAGGGAACCCGTTCCGAACCGCATTGGAGTAGAAACCCGATCCGAACCGCATTGAAGAGGGAACCCGTTCCGAACCGCATTGAAGTGGAAACCCGTTCCGAACCGCATTGAAGAGGGAACCCGTTCCGAACTGCATTGAAGTGGGAACCCGTTCCGAACCGCATTGAAGTGGGAACCCGTTCCGAACCGCATCGAAGTGGGAACCCGTTCCGAACCGCATTGAAGTGGGAACCCGTTCCGAACCGCATTGAAGGGGGATCCCAAACCGAACTGCATTGAAGAGGGAACCCGAACTGAACCGCATTGAGGAGCTGAACCCGAACCGAACCGCATGGAGGAGGTGAGTTTGAACCTCTACTCCAACTACGCGATGGCTCTTCTGAAGACCAACACCAATTCCACCAAAACCCGAGATGCAAAGGAAGTCCAAATAGGAAGTAGAACTCAGGATCCAGTTGGGAACCAACGAGTTATCTTCATGAGTTGGGCTTTGCTGCGGGACGTGTGCTAAGGGGTTGTCGATGTTTATGACTTTGGATCACTATGTATGGGAAGTACGTGAACGGATTCAGGGCTGAAAGGGCCTAGGTACGACTAAAGGGCTATAAACCAATGAAGTGGGGTCATTTGTAAAGATTTGGTCATGACTCCATGTGGTAAGCTTGGTAGTCGCAGTAGTTGTACAAGTCGAACTCCGTCACTACTTCAATTGGTCTAGTGATTGACAGTGGTGGACATCGTATGCTTTACGCACTGAGTGAGAGATGTGAGGATGGTTGCTATGATTGATTTGTTTGCTATCATTATGACATGCATACCCCACCCCCGTATTCTTGCACTATTTATTATGGCACCTTAGAGTATTGTACGGTATGTGGTACTAACTCTTTGGTTGCAGGTCCAGGTTCAGGTATGGTTTAGTATACCTGTTATTATTCTGTTTATATGCTTATCGCTTATACCAGACTTTATGTCTGACCCAGAGTTTTATGTCTCCTCTTATTACTCTGGGTGCTCACACGAGCAGACTAGAGACAGGTTAGCTGGTGATGCACGGGTAGATGATCCGGAGACGAGCAGGAGGCTTCCACGTAATATATATATATATAGTATTCTCCCTGTGTTGTTGAAGATCACTGCTTGGGCATTGGTGGTGCATCTTCCACTTTAGCTTTCTTTTGTTTAGAAACAGTAAATTTGGAAAGTTGTAATAAGCTGTATTGGGATTTCCGCTGCTTTGATGTTGATGTTGATTTTAGTTATCAGCTTATGCACTGTCTCACCTGTTTTATGTCAAGTATGTTATTAATATTATATTTTACTCCATGCGCTGTGAGACATTCTATAGGTTCTTGATTAGTTCGTTCCCTTCTTTCCTTTCTCCTGACGACCGTCCCGTGCTAGTCGGGCATGTGTACAACGCACTTTCGGAGGAAATGCAGGCTTGTGCTGGGGCGGGCCGTCACATTTAAACAATCAACACGATAAATTTATATTGTTTAAATATTTATTAAATGTTATCTTGCATCTCTATTAGTTATATTTTATTATAAATTTAACTTCGACTATTATTTTACAATTAAAAATCGTAATTCAAAACCATTTAAAAATATATCCTTAATTTTGAAAACCATTCGAAATTGATTAATATCGATTTTGAAAATTTATTCCTTTTAACCGACGGTACTAAAGAGGCAAAAGGCTACTATAGTACCAAACCGTAAAATATAGACCAATTTCACGTTCAATACAAACAAATGTGATATTTTGATAAATGTTATCAATATCAGTGAGGAATCTAGTTGGATTTCTCCAACCTATCATTCCCCTGCAGAACAATGGGTTACCACAGTTCAAATATTTCAGTTCAATATGGCTAATCAATATTCGTTTTCATCTAAACAGATGAAATAAAACAGTTTAACAGTCAATAATAACTGTAACAGTCAATATTGGGATAATAACAGAAATTCAAACATTTATTTATTTATTTATGACGTTTATAGTGTTATAAACGCAACCACTGAGGTAAGTTACCACAATTGGATTTTATCGTTAGAAATAACGATTTGTTTCAATTAAATTAAACGAATGTTTAATTTAATCGTTTCAGTCCATATATGAATATAAAATCAACAATGAACAAACAACCATAGCACATAATTTAAAAACCCTACTTATATAAAATATCAGAGGGGAGAACTGAGTGAGTTTATCTCACCATAGTTTTTATATGTTGTTGAAACGGGTCGATTAAGTTAAACGAGCGTTTAATTTAATTAGAACTTCCAACTGCTTCCTACTCCGTCCGGTCCAACTTCATGATCACGTAGTACTTCCTAATATGGACCCAACACTTTAGGTTCAATTTGATTCTGTTAATATAAGCACGATATACAAATTTTTAGATCATAGTTTAATTCAAATTAATTAAATGATAATTATTACTAATATTGGTCAAATTATCTAATTACCTCTTTTAAACAATACGAATTGGTGTATATATAAGTCTTAATTGACTTACTTACGTAGTTATAATTATTGGCAACATCAAATATCTCTTCTACCTACTGCCGTTCAATAACTTCACCCCATTTCATAATTATAGCCTAATTAATTTAACCCTTTAATTAACTATTACTATCCCTATCGTTATTTAAAATAAACGACTTACTGTTCTTCTTCTACCTCAAAAGAACGAGCGACTTTCTCCTTTAATAATCAGCCCAAGCTCCTGCTATTTAAAAATATGCCAATCTCTTTTTCTTTCTTTTCCCTTTGTTCACGTTCGGCCCATGACCCGCAATTTGCCATGCACAGCCCGCCAAAATCTTCTTCCCACGCCTGTTATGATTTGCGAATGACGTCCATGCTGTTGTTCCTCAACAGCATCACGTTCCACTACTTCCTTCTCATGTTGATGTTTCCCATCCAACCTGCTAACGTCCTTCTTTTCTCCCCCAACTTTCCCTATTATTTCTCCCATCCTGTTTCTTCCCCAGCATCATTTTTTTTTTTCTTTTTTTTTTCTTTATAAAGCCCAACGGCCCGTACTCCCATGCAAAGCCCACCCGATGCCCCTCTTCTCTCCATTGCTTGTTTGCTCTCCTGTCCAGTTTCACGTCCGCCATTTTCTACCCCCATTTCTTTTTTTATATTTGAAAGAAAGCTTTTGGTTTTTCTGAGAATGAAAGAAGCAACATTCAAGCCTATTTATAAAGCTGATTTACGTGGTGGTCAGGGTTCAATTTTCTTGGCAACCACGGTTTACAGTACATGGTGTGGCCATCATGTTTTGATAGGGGAGTAGGTAAGCAGAAGAAAGTTTAGGCATGTTCGTCGGATATTTTCTCTTCAGGCAGCATGTGCCATTAAATACATATTACTGTCAAAATTATAGGTTGTCAATATTATTGGCTTGGGTATATTTTTATTTGAATCTTTACAAGAGGCGCATGGGGTTATCTGATGTGCGAAAGGAAGATGTATGGTTTATCAGAGTTTTCTTTTCCTTTAAGTTGGGTATGGTTTTATTAATATAATAATATGCGAAAACTTCGTCATGAGAAATTACGTTGAAAATCACTATATAAGATTTCTGTTTACGGGTAAATAAACTAATCCTTGTGTAAAAAGGTATTCCGGATCCAATGGGACAGGTTTCGTCGAAATCCGACATCGTTTGAAAAAAATTCCTTTATAAAACCGGAAATCAATACACGTTTAAAATTTTCACGATCACTAGATAAATCAAATCAATTTGAAACTTCGAAATCCTAAAAAAAAATTCAATACGAACCCAATGGCATCAGTTTCATTGCATTCTAAGATTGTTTCCCCGGTAGGCTATTTTTACGCGCACCGCAATGCCATTTCGGACACCCAATTTCCCGGTCTCTAAAAATAACAAACTATATATCTATCCTGACTCTAATCGACGATACGAACTCAACGGAACTGGTTTCGCAGCTTACTGCTCAAGTTATCCCTAAAACCCCTTTATTAAATTAACTACACGCTATAGAAATTGAACGGTCGTTTGTGGCTGTCATGGTCACATACGACATCGGTTTGCCACACAATTTAACACCGTGCAATAATTTAGCGTTACAGTCCCAATGAAACTGGTTTCGTCGAAAACAGAGTCCGTTTGCAAAACGGCTATTTTAAAGGCCTATAATTTAATAACGATTTTCCATAGCGACTATTTTAAAATTTGATTTGGCCATAACTAACAATCTATAACACGAAATCTGGATTTTTCTCTTTCATATGAAAATTATAGTCAACACGGTCCCAACGTTTCTTGTTTCACAGAAATCCGACTTATCTCGAATCCTGTATATCAATTTGAAGTTCGAAATTCAATATTATGAACTGCATGTTATTTTCAATCTCTATTTATATTTTAAATAAATATATATCGTTCAAACTTTGTTTTAAATACGAATTTCATATTAAAATTCATTAATATTATAAATAAAATATTTAAAATAATAAATTAAATTGAATATTTGACTGGTAAAAATACGGGTCGTTACACTGAACACACGTTTCCCGGTCCTTACAGAGCTATAATCCGAGGCACCTCGCATTCCAACAACCACAAAGGAGAAAATAATATAAATGTCAGCCAGTTTCAGCATTGACACCACTGTAGCTAGAAAGAAACGTCGTGTCCTCCCAGCGGTCATTATCCCGTTTTTGACTCATACCGAGATGAGAGGCTCGCGAATTAATGCTATACACAAAGCTGCGCCACACAAGCCGTGCTTTGATCATCAACCACAAGACTTTGCTTTTCAACAGAAGCCTTGATCATCTGCCACCTAGGCGTGCCACACAGGCAATTCACTCCGTGCGACTGATGTCCATCGATATACAACCTCTGAGCTCGTACGTCTCAGAGAAGGGCGTTAAGCAAGAGAATAAATTCTCCGCCGCCAAGCAGATGTATATTTGATAGAGATCAATCAACATAGAATAAAATCCAATGTCCGACACACAGTCCATGTACAAGTTCGTTTTGGGTCTGAACGAAACCGGAGGCACTTTCCTCGCATATCCATCGATCTCCAAGTACGCCTGGACGATCACCAACTGATTCCCTCCTCTTGGGTGTACAGCCTAATCAAGATCATCTGTAATCAACCAAACGATGTGAAGACTTCCGGTGTTCAACCACCGTCTTCATCTTCGACTAATCGTCGAATCGGTTATTCAGAATGGGTATGAACCCGGCCTTTATGAATAACCCGCGTATATAATAAACAAGAGTCATACAAACACAATATACGCCTCATTCCAATTCATCAGTCACTAACCGTAAATTAGCAAGAGAACAATTCCCCAAATATTAACCCCGAAGGCCGAAACCAACATCAGATCAATACCCAGGAAACCATCCTTCTTAGCTAACCTATAGTTAGTTTCTAAATTTCACATTCTTAGGGAAAGGTTCCCGTTAATTTTATCAAAGATAAATTCTTCTAAATTTATTCTTTAATCTTCCTTTGGATATCATTTCAAACCATGTTAAGGTTTCCCAAACTAGTCGGGATTAGCGAACTACACCAAAGTAATTATTTATCTTATTTCCCAATCCCAACCTATTTATCCCATGGAGCAAAACTGGAAATACTCTATATCTAACACCACGGTTTTATCGGTAAAATTAATTACCATTTCACGTTCAAATCTAATTAAAGATTTAACTATCTCTTGAAGCAAAACTAGCGATACTCCATTCTCGATCATTTCAATCTAATTATATATTCATTAAAACTCCACTTAGTTCTACTCTTTAACTGGGTTAAAGATCCAATGTCATTTAAAACACGGTTCACGATAAACCCACATCACATTCCATTCTATTAGATTCTAACCGTAAAGTAGTAAGAGAGCAGTTCCCTAAATATTAACCCCGAAGGCTGAAACCAACATCAGATCAATATCCAAGAAACCATTCAACTTAACTGATCCCCACTTAGTTCCAAATTTTCTTAACTCCATTTGGGTTTAAGAACATTATTATTAAAGATACCATTCACGACAAACCAAAATCCCATTTGATATTAAATACAAGGCTCTGAATAGAAAATATATCGGCTTATATTCAATATCAAATTCTGAAACCAACAAATATCGTATTGGAAATAACGATATATATATATCTTTCAAATTCCCATAACAATATTTGTATATTCACGAAATCCAACATCGAAATATTCTGAAGATAATTTTGATTTAAATCCATTCCAATTCATATATTGGAAATTCTGGTTATTTTAAAACCATTTCAAATCTAGTTCAAAACTAGTTCTTTTCAATAAAAATACATTTTTTCTTTTCAAATATGGGATATTTCATCCCTGTTCTTTCCAATTCATTTCTTTTGATTTTACACAAATTATTAATATTTTTAATAATTTTATCAAGGCCCGTATAGTCGATATCCTATAACGGCCATCGAACTGCACTTATAGTGAACTTTTCTGAAATTGATTTGGACGTAACTCCAAATCCAACAGTTAGATTTCAAATTTCTAATATTCATTCGAAAGCTCTTTTCGATTCGAACCCAATGATTCTGGTTGCAGGAGAATCCGACGGTCGGATCTCCCGTAATGTTAGTTCGAAATCAATGGTCGAAATTCACGAACTACCGCGGCGCGGCGCATTCTATTCAGGCCATTATATTATATATATAATATATATTTCTTCGATTTCCTTTTAAAACGAATTTTATAAATCGTTCCAAATTCGTTTCTAAAACAATTTCAACTTCCATTTCGAATTTAAATCAAAATTGAATTTTTCCTTATAAATTCGTTTTAAATTCATTTCAAATTGATTTCAATTCAAATCGATTTCAATTCAGTTCTAGTTCGTTTCAATTCAATTTCAATTTGATTTTGAATTCATTTCAAATCAATTTCTATTCAATTTCAATTCGAATTCATTTTCTATTCAATTCAATTCGAATTGATTTTCTATTCAATTCGAATTCCTTTCAATTCAATTCGATTTAATTCGAATTTCAATTTCTTTCAATTGCATTTCAAATCGTTTCAATTTAATTCGATTTTCATTTCTATTCAATTTAATTCAAATTTCATTCCTATTCAATTTAACTCGAATTCATTTCAATTCAATTCGGTTTAATTCAAATTTCAATTCATTTCAATTTATTTGATTTGAAATCACTTTTCGATATTCATTATAAAATCGACAAAATTCCCGTATGCTTTGAAATGGCGTTTAACTACTTAGCACGGCTTCACATTTCAATATTCAATAAATATTATCTTAGATATTACGATAATATCGAACTGGAATCAGACACAGTCAATTACCATATAATTTCAATTATATGGATTTCATCCAATTCATGTACACAACAGTGACGATAAACAATCAACCATCATCCAAAGTGCGTTTTACACTGTATAAGCATCAAATATAAATATTCGACGCTTATAATAGCATGTCAATCAATCGATCGACATACAACTAATTATTGGGATTAATGTATGCCATATATCATCCCAATACCCATGTGGGGTTTCAAACAATCAAACACATATTTTATTTGTGCAGTTGGGCGATGTGTAAAATTTATCATCCCAATCAATATCAGTCGATGGTGTGTAATATAAACAAATCGCTCGATTTGTTGATAAATATTTATTTCATTTTAAATACACGTTAAAAATTATATTTTTAACTATAAAATATTTTAACTATATAAATATTTTATTCCACATCACACGATCAATTACACAAGAAAATCAACCAAACAAACAAGCCATCCATGGTCTGTGGACGACGGGTGCTGCTAAGCACTGTCTGCATCCTAGTATATATTTCAAACTAGAAAACAAGATTTAAAGTGAGAAGTTCTCACCAACTAGCTAATCCAATACCACGACTCTTCATATGCAGAAATCTTCGTCGTGTTCGCCTTTTGTCAATTTCATTGCCCGTATTCACTACATATATAAAAATCACATTATTATATTGTTGCTATGTATATAAAAATCACATTTTTATAACTACGCTACATGGATAAAAATTCTATTTTTACACCGCTGCTATATAGATAAAAATTCTATTTTTACACCGCTGCTATATAGATAAAAATTCTATTTTTACACATAAAAATTCTATTTTTACACCAGTGTTCATATAATAAAGACTATATTTTTATCACACTATTCTCTATATAAAAATTATATTTTTATATCGCTCTTCTTCCAATAAAGATTATATTTTTATAACGCTCCTTCCTATATAAAAATTATATTTTTATTCTTTCTATAATATAAAAATCATATTTTTATTCTCTCTATAATATAAAAATCATATTTTTATTATCTACCTTAATAAAAATTATATTTTTATTCTCTACATTATATAAAAATTATATTTTTATTATCTCTGCTATATAAAAATCATATTTTTATTATCTATACAATATAAAAATCATATTTTTATATTGCTAACTTCTTAGTAAAAATCGTATTTTTACATCGTTATACATATAATAAAAAACCGCATTTTTATTATATCGCCAAATATATATAAAGATCAAATTTTTACTAACTCTTCTCATATATAAAAATTCGATTTTTCTACTTCTTTAAATTTGATTCTTCAACTACTTTAATATTATAAAATCCGACCTTTTTCTACGCTTCATATATTTTTAAAACTGAAAATAATTGATGTTATTTATTTAAAACAAAACTGATTTTTAAACCTAATTACATTAAGTAAAAATAAATAAAAACTCAGTTTTAACTCGTTAGGAATTCCCGGTTGTTGGCGTCGCTTGGAGGTGCTCCGGTGGGTGCGCACTCGACTGGGCAGGGGCTGGAGTTCGATGCCGAAGGGGAAAAGGGTTTTCCCCCGCGCTTGGAGATGGACGGGGTGCTCCATGGCGTCGCAGGTGCTCTTGGGGGGGGGGGGAGGGAGATGGCGCCGGGCCTGAGGTGGTGGGGGCGATCAGTGCAAGCGGCGCAGGGTCTAGGGTTGGGGGGAGAATGGGGGTTTCGAATTGGGTGGCTTCGCGGGAATCGTGGAGGCTTGGGGATGTTTCCTAGATGGTGGCGCCGGAGGCGCGCCGCACCTTGTGGCCGCAGCGGTGGTCTTCCTCCCCGCCGTCCGCCCTTTTTTTCTTTATCGATTATGAAATGAATCGGGGGGGGGGGGGGGGCTGAATGGTTAAAGGAAGAGAGAGAGGGATTTTATTTATTTATTTAATTATTTGATTTCAAAAAGCAACTTTTAATTTCGACCTCGAAATCGAACCCACCAACTATCGTCCATAGCTAACTATACCCATTCCGAATACAATGAGATATGTATCGCAAGCCAATTCGACTGTTTCATTCAGTTTTCGTCAAAATCAAAATATAACTCTATATACTGAATTTGAACGCGCATTTCAATTTACCGGGGCAACATACTAACTCGCAAAATCCTCGAAAAATATTTTCTAGCTTCGTATTGACGATACGGTCCTAACAAAACTGATTTCATTAAATTCCGAGACCGTTTGAAAAATGGCCATTTTCCAGTTGATTAAAATCAACAAAAACTGGTCAAACGCGTTTTCCTTTGCCACGCTCACATATTGATTCGAAAATTTTCGAATTTTGGAATCTAGCAATAACTTGACATCATGGATCCAACAAAAGTGGTTTCGTCGAAAACCGACGTCATTTGCAAAATTTTCATTTTTAAGGGCCCAAAATTCCATAGCGACTATTCTGAATTTTCAACTGGACATAACTTTTTATCCCCGCTATGAAATTTCAATTTTTCGGATTCGTTGGAAAGATATTCTCAAATAGATACAAATATTTTTGGTTTTGCTAAAATCCGGTTTATTTTGCACCCGGTACATTCATTTGAACTTTGAAATCGAATTTTCGAACTACCGCGCCATTTCAGACTCGTTATATAATTAAAATAAAATATTTATATTATAACGTCAAGCTATATAAATATATACGTTCTAATTCTAGTCAAAAAAAATTTCTCATCATTTTTATTTGAAATAATTCATTTTAAATATTCAAAATTCACTAAAATTCCCAAAATAAAAATCTTAAGTTGGCTCGGATTTTCCGGCTTGTTACAATGGCTTTAATATAGCACAGCTTTGTGTAGCGTTAATTCGCGAGCCTCGCACACCGGTATGAACCAGAAGCGGGAGAGGACATCAGGGAGGACATGAGTTTCCTTCTAGCTAGGAGTGTTTCTGGGTTTTGGATGCCCAGATGTTTTACTTATGTGGATGATGGATAGTGAGGCGCCTCAGATATATTGGCACTGCGGGGCCGTTGGATGATATGGTCTTTATACAGACCAGATTTACGCCCCATAGGGCGGGGAAACGTAGTGTTCAAGCATTTTAATCCACATCGAGTGCACCGGCCCTGACGATCTTAAGGCTTGACTGAGTACTTGCCTGAGGCTCTGGCTAGAGAGTCTCAAATCGGGAAGGACGATCCCTTGCCTTTGTTCACAGACGGAAATCCAACTTCCAATACCTGACATTTCGGTTTTTATTGTAGAACATAGTATGGCGACATAGTGGGATGGGGCACTACGCCGTCTATGATTGATACATTTATATTTGAAGTTGATTTCTTCACTTATAGTAATAGTAAAAAATGAAATTTCACGTATCAAGCATTATTAGGCAATTATAAGGTAAAACTCTATCCTCCGGCTTGCGTTGCATTGTGTGATGGGACCTGAGTCTTATAATAGCTTCATTGTTCTTTATTTAGCATTGCGCTGTTTGTTTTATGCACTGGAATTCTTGGGAGGAAACCCATTCCGTGTTATACGGCGTGGTTCCTTGATTTACCTTACTTTAAAATCAAGATAATAAATGTTTTAATTCTCACACCAGTCACATGACTGACCTGGAGTTTATTGTTTTAACCTAAACTTTGGGTGCCCCTATTTTCCACACGGGCAGCTAGTAGTTTTGGTTTTGCAGATTTATGTTCACAGGATCCTAGTTTACAGCTGGAATGATATTCGGAAAGCTCTGTATCCGTGTATCTCTTTCACTTACATTGTAAATTGTAATTCTCTGATATTTATCAAATGTATATTATTTGTTCATACTCTATATATTCTTGTACTCTGATGTAAATTGTTGTAATAAGTAATGAAATGTTCTTCTGTTTGTGTTCTGGTTTTTTGTGTTCTCAACTCAATTCGGGCTTTCCTTTACGGGGAAGTTCGGGTCGTGTCAGTTTGGTATCAAAGCTTTGGTTTACAAATCTTGAGAATAAGACACGTTAGAACCGAATGAAAGAATTCATCAGGGTTTGGATTAGTAATATCCAATAAGAATGACTCGTTAGAGACGGGATTAGTAGTATCCTAGAACGAGTGTGAAGAGTAGTGTTTTTAAAATAAAAATGAAAACAAATTTTATTTTGAAAATTTAAACTTTATTCAACGTATTTGAACATTTATTATGTATTGAATCTGGACAATCGAGTATATGAGATTTTGCATATACACGTCATGAATGTATATTCGAAGTCTCAAATATACTGGATAGATATAGAATCACACTCTAGTCGCTCGGAAATGATTTTGATGATGGCATGCCATCATCAGAGCTTATGTTCGGGTTTCAAAAGTGGGATTTCTATATATTTCCAATTGATTGGTTTGAGAACCAAAACTAGATAGGGCTTATTGTTGTGATTTGGCATCAAAAACATGATTTTGTTTATATATATCAAAGTTATGAATAATGAAAATTTATCAACTAATGTATTGCTGGTTGTGTTGTTTGATCAATTAAAATTTTGAACTATTTAGCCAAATTGAACCAAATGTTGAACTGGATTCAAAATTATTTGAGATTGCATACATGTACATGCATGTATATTGGACAGGTCATAGCAAGGAGGCTAGAGAAGAACAAAATTGTATGCCTGACAAATAGGTACATGTTTACCAATTTATTGTGTTTGGATGATTTTATGAGCCGATTAGCTAGTCGTTTGGCTTTTTCTTTTTCTTTTTGAGATGAGAGGGCCTGTGTGGCATTTTGGGGATTTTCCCGGTGCCCCCCGTACAAAGGAGGTTATGGCGAAATTTTTTGAAAATTTAGGGTGTTAGCCAAACTTTTGAAAAAATTGAAAATTCTTAGAAACTGAAAAGTTAAAGAATGAACGCCATATTGAAAGTTCAGTTGATTAGTAAAACAACTTTCAGCTCTATTCCTTTTCGAGGATGAAAAGATTTTAAGTGGAGGAGATTGTAACAACTCAGAAAATCAGAACCAATTTAAAAATTTTATTTTGGCAATTTTAATGAATTTTGAATATTTAAAATGATTTGTTTTAAATAATAATGACGAGAAATTTATTTTTAATAGAATTAGAATATATATATATATATTTATTTAAACCGAAATTAGAATATAAATATTTATTTTAATTATAAAGGGAATTGGAAATGACGTAGTAGTTTGAAAATTCGATTTCAAACTTCAAATGAATGTACAGGATTCAAATAAACCAAATTTTAGTGAAACCAAAAATAATAGAATCTATTTGAAAATATCATTCCAACGAATCCGAAAAATTGAAATTTCATAGCGGGAATAAAAAGTTATGACCAGTTGAAAACTCAAAATAGTCGCCACGGAAATATAGCCCTTAAAAATAGCCATTTTGCAAACGACCTCCAGTTTCGAAAAAACAACTTTTCTTGGATCCGGAATGTCAAGTTATTTCTAGATTCCAAAATTCATAATTTTAGAATTAATCTGTGAGCACGGCAAAGGAAAACATGCTTCGTTAGTTTTAGTCAATTTGGATCGACCAGAAAATGGCCATTTTTCAAACGGTCTCTAAATTTGACAAAATTAGTTTTGTTGGGACCGTATCATCAAAACATAGCCAGATTTATTTTTTTGGAATTTTTTGAGTCAGTATGTGGCCCCAGTAAATTGAAATGTACGTTTGAATTTAAAATATAATGATTTATATTTTAAATTTAGCGGAAACTGATCGTAACATTTGAATTGGCTTACATGACATGTCCCATTGCGTTCGGAATGGGGGTATTTGGTTAGGGACGAAAGTCGGTGGGTTTGATTTGGAGTTCGAAATGAAAAGTAACTTTTTAGAGAGAAATAAATAAATTATACATATAAATAATCCTCCCCCTTGAGTCAAACCCTCATTTTCAAATCGTGTGGTCAACCGACCAAAAAAACCCGCCCCCTTCCCTTTATAAACCCGTTGCTCTCCCTCCTAGGTCGCGCCGGACCAACGTGCGCCTCCCCCCACCATCGCCGCCACCGGCGAGATCCCCTTCCCCCTCCGACCACCCTCTCTCTCCCTTCCTTCTCCTCCTTCTACCACTCCAAATTAGCCCCAACAGCCCAAAACCCATCGCCACACCATGACCCACGACCACTACTGAGCAGCCGACCACCTACGACCCTGCCGCCGCCCCATTAGCCACCCACAAACACCCTTCCGACGGTGAACCCCTCCCCTTGCACATAAATTCAGTTTTTATAAAAAAAAGGATTATAGAAAAGCCTCTGACAGTCCACCACCCACGAGCACAGAGCCTCCCCCGTCCTCCCACACCTCCAAAGTGAGTTTTTAGATTTTGTTTATTTTTATTTATTATAAAAAATCGGCGATTTTCTTATATAAAAAGGTTAGATTTTTAATTGTGAAAATATACGATTTTATTTATATAAAATATAGTTTTTTTATCATATGAATAACAACATAAAAATTTGATTTTTATATGTATATCATTACTAGAAGATGAGATTTCTATCGTATGAAAGATGAGATTTTTATATATATGGTTTTGAAATAAAAATGCGATCTTTATATATGTTGTAGTGAAATAAAATATAATCTTTGTATGAAATATCATTGTGTAAATATATAATTTTTATACATGAAGTGGCAATACAAAAATGAAATCTCTATTACATAAATAGCGATATAAAAATAAGGTTTTTATATATATAATGGAGTTATAAAAATACGATTTTTATTACATGAATAGCGATGTAAAAATATGTTGTAGCGAAAAGATTTGATTTTTAGTTATATAAAAATTCGATTTTTAGGGCTATAAGAAACATTGATTTTTATAAATATAGCAAAGTGATAAAAATGTGATTTTTATCCAAATAGCGTTGAAATAAAAATGTGATTTTTATTTATGAACAGCGTGAAAAGATGGAGCTGGAATGCCGGGTAAATCCAAACCATCGTCCAATATAGAACTGATGGAGTGAAACCCCAAGGTGAGAACTCCTCACTATAATTTCCTTTGTATAGTTATTTATTTTATAACTGCATATATGAACTGATCCCCATCATCCACAGACCATGGACGACTTGTTTGTCTGTTTGGTTTGGTTGATTTATTTGTTTGAACTGGTTTGGGATGAGAATTGAATTGATTGAGTTGTTATGTATGTATGGCACGAGCCAATATTAGGAGAGGGGTAATGCTAGACATTACCCGATTTCGATATCGCGTAGTTATAATGTTGAATTTTTTTGAAATAAAAGGTGTTGGTTAAAAATAACATTTTTATTGAATGAATGAACTGTTAAAAATGGTAAAGTGTTGAAATAAATATTTTAACGTTAAAAATATAATTTTTAACGTTAAAAATATAATTTTTAACGTATAAAAGAACGGGATAGAATTCTCCTGAAATGAAAATGAATATTCATTTACAAATCAGATGATTTTTTTATGTACACCCATTTTCTTGATATTGATTGGGACGATAAATTTTACACATCGCCCAACTGCACAAATAAAAATCAGTGTTTGTTGTTTGAAACCCCACGCGGGTATTGGGATGATATATGACATACACTACTCCCAATAATTAGCTGTATGTCGATCGATTGGTTGACAGGCTGTTGTAAGTGTTAAATATTTATATTTAATTCTTATGCAGTGTACAATGCACTCTGGATGATGGTTGACTATGTTTGATTATTGTTGTACACATATGTGTATGAAATCCATATAAAAAACATTATATGGTAATTGACTGTTTCTGATTCCAGTTTAGAAAGAAGGAATTTTTTTTTAAATAACAAATATTTTAAAATAATATTCATAAAAGAAGCAAAATATGATTTTGATGCCCGATTTGGGATGGACACGAATATATTTGGATATATAAAGCCGTGTTGATTAGATTAACGCCATTTTGATGCGAATGATATTTACATCGATTTTATTCATTTTTATAATGAATATCGAAAATGAAGTGATTTCAAAATCTGATGTTTGAAAATATTATCATTTATATGTTAATTATATGGAATATTCAATTTTGATTTAAAATTGAATATGAAGTTGAAACCGTTTTTAAAACGAATTTATAAACGATTTATAAAATACATTTTGAATGGAAATCGATGAAATATATACAATATATATATTATTGGCTTGAATAGAGCGCGGCGCGGCGCGACAGTTCACGAATTTCGACCATTGATTTCGAACTGACATTACGGGAGATTCAACTGTCGAATTCTCCTGAAACCGGGACAGTTTGGTTCGTATCGAAGAGAGCTTTCCGATGAAAATTAGAAATTTCAAATCTAACGGTTGGATTTGGAATTATTTCCAAATCAAATTTGGAAAAGGTCGTTGTAAGTGCAGTTTGATGGCCATTTATGGAAATCGACTGTACGGGCCTTGGTAAAATTATTAAAAATATCATTAATTTGTGTAAAATCATAATAAATGATTTGGAAAGAATTGGGATGAAAAATTCCATATTTGGAAAGATAAAAATATATTTTTATCAAAATGAACTAGTTATTAATTAGATTTGAATTCCAATAAATTTTAAATAAATAAATGAATTTGAAATGGTTTTAAAAATAACTAGGATTCCCAATATATAAATTGGAATGGATTTGAATCGAAATTGTCTTCGAAATATTTCGATGATGGATTTCTTGATTATACATATTGTGTTATGGAAATTTGAAGGATATATTCATATCTTTATTTCCAATGCGATTTTTGTTGGTTGTTGAATATGATATTGAATATATGCCGATAATTTTCTATTCAGAACCATGTATTTAATATCAAACGGGATTTTGGGTTTGTCGTGAACGGTGTCTTCAGAAACATTGTTCTTGAACCCCATGTGATGAGAATAAATCTTTTAATTAAGATTGTTAGAGTTTCCTATTATATTTAATAATTGGAATAAAATGGAATGTGAATTGGGTTTATTCTGAACTGTGTTTTTAACGACATTCGTTCTTTAACCTGATTTACAGTGAAATGTGATTTGGAATTTATAAATCTTTTGTTAAGATTTAAAGGAGATTTTCCAATTTAACATATTAAATTGCAATTGAATGGAATCCGATTTGATAATAATCGAAATGAGCTTCTGTGGAGGAGGACTGTTAATATATATGGAATTTAGAAGGCTTTGTCGTTATTTCATTTATATTATCGATTGGATATGGAAGTTTATATCGATTATATATATTGATCTATTTTCTATGAGGATTCCATTGTTAATGGAATGTGATTTTGGGTTTATCGTGAGCTGTGTTTTAAATGGCATTAGTTCTTTAACCCAGTTAAAGATAAGATTAATTTCTTAACTTTGAAGAAATTCATTAAGTTATGATTTTTGGAGATTAAACTGAATTAGAGTTTTAATGAATCTTTAATTAGATTGAAATGTGAATCTGATAATTAAAATTATCAAATTCAAGATATGATCGAGAATGGAGTATCACCAATTTTGCTCCAAGTGATAGTTAAATCTTTAATTGGATTTGAACGTGAAATGGTAATTAATTTTACCGATAACACTGTGGTGTTAGATATGAAGTATTACCAGTTTTACTTCATGGGATGAATAGGTTGGGATTGGAAAATTAAATAAATGATTATTTCGGTAAGGTGTGTTAATCCCGACTAGTTTTGATAAACCATAATTTGGTTTGAATTGATATCCAAAGGAAGATTAAAGAATTTATCTTTGATAAAATTAATGGGAACCTTTCCCAGTATAAGAATATTTGAATAAAGGAATATACTGGATTCGAATGAGGCGTATGTTGTGTTTTTATAGCACTTGTTTATTATATACGTGAGTTATTCAGAAAGACCGGGTTTATCCCATTCTGAGTAACTGATTCGACGATCTGTCGAGGATGAAGACGGTGGTCGAAGACCAGAGGTCTTCACATCATTTGTATGATTATTGATATCTTGATTGGGCTGTACACCCGAGACGAGGTAATAAGTAGTGATCGTCCAGACGTACTTGGAGACCGACGGATATGCAAGGGCCTCTCTCCTGTATTGGGCACACGGGACGAGGAATAAGGTGCCTCCGGTTTCGTTCCAACCCAGAACGAACTTGTAAATGGACTGTGTGTCTGACATTGGATTCATTCTGTGTGATTGATAGACGTCAGTTGCATAGTGTGAATCGCCTGTCTGGCATGCTGAGATGCAGATGATCAAGGCTTCTGTTGAAAAGCAGAGTCTTGTCTGAGGTTCAGGCATTTTATACAGACCGAAGGATGATATGGTCTTTATACAGACCAGATATACGCCCCATAGGGCGGGGAAACGTAGTGTTCAGGCATTTTAATCCACATTGAGTGGACTGGCCCTGACGATCTAAAGGCTTGACTGAGTACTTGCCTGAGGTTCGGGCTAGAGAGTCTCAAAGCGGGAAGGAAAATCCCTTGCCTTGGTTCACAGATGGAAATCCAACTTCCAATACATGACATTTCCGTTTTTATTGTAGTGCCTAGTATGGCGGCATAATGGGATGGGGCACTATGCCGTTTATGATTGATACATTTATATTTGAAGTTGATTTCTTTACTTATAGTAATAGTAAAAGATGAAATTTCACGTATCAAGGATTATTTGGCTATTATAAGGTAAAACTCTGTCCTCCGGCTTGCGTTGCATTATGTGATGGGACCTGAGTCTTATAATAGTTTCATCGTTCTTTATTTAACATTGCGTTGTTTGTTTTATGCATTGGTATTCTTGGGAGGAAACCCATTCCGTGTTATACGGCGTGTCCCTTAATTTACCTTACTTAAAATCAAGATAATAACTGTTTTAGTTCTCACACCAGTAACATGACTGACCTGGAGTTTGTTATTTTAACCTAAACTCTGGGTGCCCCTATTTTCCACATGGGCAACTAGTAGTTTTGGTTTTGCAGATTTATATTCATAGGATTTTGGTTTACAGCTGGAAAGATATTCGGAAAGCTCTGTATCCGTGTATCTCTTTCAATTGTGTTTTCTATTATTTTCCGCTGCATTGTAAATTGTAAATCTCTGATATTTATCAAATGTATATTATTTATTCATACTCTGTATTTTCTTGTACTATGATGTAAATTGTTGTAATAAGCAATGAAATATTCTTCTGTTTGTGTTCTGATTTGTCGTGTTCTCAACTCAATCCGGGCTTTCCTTCGCGGGAAGTTCGGGTCGTGTCACATTGTGTGAGGGGACCTGAGTCTTATAATAGCTTCATTTTCGAAAAAGCATTGCGTTGTTTTATTTTAAACTGAGATTCATGTGGAGTAAACCCGTTTCATGTTATACGGTGTGGTCCCATGATTTCCTAACTTTTAAAGTAAAGATTTAATAATTGTTTTAATTCTCACACCAGTCCCATGACTAACTCGGAGTTTATTATTTCTACCTAAACTCTGGGTGCCTATATTTTCCTCACGGGCAGCTAGTAGTTTTGATTTTCACAGATACTTCTTTTCATAAGATCCTGGATTACAACTAGAGTTATATTCATAAAGCTTTGTCTCCATATATCTCTTTAAGTTGTATCAGTTGTTATTTTCTGCTACGCATTGTACTTATGTATTATTTTCTGCTGCTATGTAAATTCTTAATCTCTGATATTGTATTTCCAATGTGTAATATTTATTCGTACTCTGGAATATTCTTGTACTCTGATGTAAATTGTTGTAATAGTAATTAAATGTTCCATTATTTGTGTTCTGACACGTCGTGTTCTCAAACAATCCGTATATCTCTTCTTTTCGGAGACCGGGGAAATTTGGATATCACAATACCTAGACATCACCCGTAGCTAGAAAGAAATGCATGTCCTCTCGGAGGTCCTCATCCCATTTTTGATTCATACCGAGTTGTGAGGCTTGCGAATTAAAGCTATACACAAAGCTATGCTACTTAAAGTCATGCTTTGATCATCACCCATAAGGCCTTGCTTTTCAACAAAAGCCTTGATAATTTGCATCTTAACATGCCACATTGTATATAACCTCTAAGCTCATAAGTCTCAGAGAAGGGTGTTAAGCAAGGAATAAATTCTCCACCACCAAACGGATACATATTTAATAGAAATCAATCAATATAGAACGAAATACAATGTCAGACATAATCCATCTACAAGTTCATTCTGGGTCTGAACGAAACCGGAGGTACCTTATTCCTCATCCCATATGTCCAATACAGGTGGTCCTCGCATATCCGGTCAATCTCCAAGTACATCTGGATGATCACCACTTATTACCTTGTCTTGGGTGTATAGCCCAATCAAGACATCGGTAATCATCCAATCGACGTGTAGATCTCTGGCCTTCAACAACCATTTTCAAATCTTCGACTTTTACTCGTCGTATTAGTTATTCAAAACGGGTTAAACCCGGTCTTTCCGAATAACTCGCGTGTCTTATAATTACGTGCTACAAAAACACATCATATGCCTCATTCCAGTCCAAAATATTCTTTTATTAAAATATTCGTTACATTGGAAATTATTCCCTTAAATCTTATCAAGATTTATTCTCTTTAAACCTCTTGTTGAAATCTTTCTTTTTAAAACCATTGCAACAGATTTTGTTTTATCTTTTTACAAAACTTAAACCAAATTTAAAGTTTATCAAATTAGTCGGGATTACGGCCCTTACCAAAGTAAACATAATTTTATTATCCTAATCTCAACCTATTCATCCCATGGAGAAAAACTGGTAGCACTCCATATCTAACACTCAATGTGTTATTGGTAAAATTCATTACCATTTCGCATTTAAATTTAACTAAAGATTTAACCATCGCATGGAGTGAAACTGATGGTACTCCATTCTCGAACATTTCTTGAATTCGGTAAATTTAATTACCTTATTCACATTTCAATCTAATTAAAACTCTACTTAGTTTTAATCTGAAAAATCATTAGTTAATGTGTATTCAACTTTAGGAAAATTAATCTTGTCTTTAACTGGGTTAAAGAACCAATGTCACTTAAAACATAGTTCACGATAAACCCAAATCATCTTCCATCAAAATGGAATCTTCACCGAAATCATAACAGTATATAATCGAAATAAATTTCCGTATGGGACTAATACTATAAAAGGAATAACGACAAAGCCTTTTAAATTCCATAAATAGTAATGGTCTTCCTTTACAGAATCTCATATCGATTATCACTAAATCGAAATCCATTCAGTTCCTATTTCCTTTATTAAATTGGAAAACTTCTCTTTGGAAAAATTCCATTAAATCTTAGTCAAAAGATTTATAAATTCCAAATCCTAACTTCGCCGTTAATCGGGTTTAAGAATTAATGTCATTTAAACCATCGTTCACAATGAACCCATAATCAACTACCATTTATTTCCAATTATATTAATTAATTGGAAAACTTCATTAAATCTTGGTTAAAAGATTTATTCTTTTCTCAATTAGTTTTAAGAATAGTGTTATTAAACACACCATTCACGGAAAACCCCAAAACCCAATTTGTGCATATTTTAAATAATTTTATTAAGGCCCTTAAAGTCGGTTTCCAATATCGGCCACCGAACTGCCTTCACAACAACCTTTGTCCAAAACAGATTTGGATGAATTTTAAAATCTCACTGTTTGATTTCAAATCTTTTATTATCACTTGAAAGCACTTTTCAATATGAACCAAACGATTCCGGTTTTAAGAGAATCCGATGGTCGGGTCTCCTGTTATGCAAATTCAAAGCTGATGGTTGAAATTCGCGAACGGCCGCTATGCGATATGTTCTATTCAAACCATTTAAATATATATAATATATTTGTCAATTTCCTTTATAAAACGTTCATAAATTCGTTTTAAAACGATTCTAACTTCCATTTCAATTTTAAATCAAAATTGATATTCCTATATTATTATAATATCAAAATAATAATATTTTCAAAATATCTAATTTTGAAATCCATTTTCTTTATATTCATTATAAAAATAAATGAAACCGATAGAAAACTCCGTTCGAGTTAAAATGGCATTTACTAGCTTAACTTGGCTTCAGATTCATTCCAGTTATGAATAATTCAATTTTTTCGTGTCCATCCAAAATCGGACATAAAAACCATATTTTGATTTTTCACAGAATATTATTTTAAAATATTCGTTATTTCTGAATTTGAATCAGACTCAATCAATTACCACATAATTTTATTTATATGGATTCCATACATCTCATGTATTCAAAAATAGTGATGAACAACTATTAGACATCCAATTCACATCCAGAGTGTAATCTACAACTATATAAGCATTAAATATTCAAATAATGCTTACTACCCCGCCTGTCCATCGATCGATCGACATACAACTGAACACAAGGGAGACGTGTGAAGTTAGTATCATCCCCAAACCCATGTGGGGTTTTTAACTCCCATGTGAGGTTTACATCACAATCCATGTGATCTTATATATTATTTTCACAGTTTAATAATGATACCATCTAAAATTGTAACATCCATCTACCACCAAAAAATATTGCAATCACATGCACTCAACATATATTCAGTTATAAAAATATATAAATAAATGTACAAAATATTCGAGTGAGAGAGTTCTCACCATTGGTTTTCACTCCATCAATCTTTAATTGATGATTTATAAAAATGATTTCGCAAGAATCGGGCTGCTGAAATATGTGAATTAGAAAACTGAAAGGTGATAAACGAAGTCCAAATGATCCGTGCTCCAATCGAGAGAAAGCCTGGATCAAAGTAGACTGTGTACTGAGCTCCCTCCGTTTAATAGCTTAACCAGTCGACTGGTCCATTTCTGACCAGTCGACTAGTCAGAAACGGTGTTGTTGCCCAGAAAGACCACTAGTCAATTGTACTATTTTGGACCAGTCGACTGGTGGCTGTCGAATAGTCCATTTTAGTTTTTTTTTCTTTCCCTTATATGAATCGTTTTCGGTGGCTATGGAGGGTATGCACTTGATCTTAATGATAATAAGGCCGGATAAGCTCGTCGAAACAACTCACAAACACTTGCACAAACATATATACATAAGATTGCTATGATTTCAATCATATATTCTAAAGCGAACCAATTCTCCAACCATAGCTATAAAATGCGATGTAAGGGAATTGTGAAGTCTTAGAACTTGCCGGGGCGACAACGGATCTTCACAATATCGCTAAAACAACTCTTGGCATGTGCATTTTGATTGTGTGCACAATCAAAACGAGAAATTCCTATTGAAGGAAGCTAAAACTAATGAACCGGAAAGTGTATACTTATCTAACCAATTCATATGCATACACAGGACTCTAAACGAACCTAAATGACACTATACAAGCTAATAGCTTGTGGCATATATACAAAGAACTCACAAAGATCTCACATTTGCTTGCTAGAAGGAAGAAATCAATCCAATGACAACCTAGAACAACCTCTCTTCTAACATAGCTTTCTAATCTCCAATCTAAACACATATATCATTGAATTTCCTATGAGTAACGTCATAGGAAATCTTAAAAATCAAAGAGGAAACAAGTAGTAGAAGATGGAGAAGATAAAGAGAAGCTTACCTAAGCTTCTACACTTGATTTGCACTTGATTTCAATAAGACTGAAGCTCCTAGATTAAGCTAGGGCTTAGGGAATTTATGTTTCCCTTTCTTTTCCCCATTTTCTATTTCTTTTGAAGAATTGAAGTGAATGAGGGAGAATGGGCTTATTTGGAGGTTATAAGAGTGGGCTAGGTTTAGCCAACCAAGACCCAACCAAGGTGCTAAAACTCCGAAGCTCAGAATATATCGAAGTTTATACTTTATGAGCATGCAAATGGTATTTTGAACTCAGTGCAAGTGGTTTCGAGTCCAAAATCTCCATATGCAAAAAGTGATATTTTGGTCTTATATCCAATGAAAAAGACCAAAATTTCTCCAACTCCAAATGTATCGATGCTTATAGTTTTCGAATACGCAAACGGCAATTTGAACTCAATGGAAGTGGTTTCAAGTTCAAATTCATCCTTATGCAAAATGTGATCTTTCTATGGGCTATGTATAATATTTAAAATATATATAAATTCCATAGTGACTATTCTAAATTTTTATTTAGATATAACTTTGCAATTTATAAAGTGAAATCTCAATTTCATATACTCGTTAGAAAATTACAATCCAAACCATCCTAACATTTCTTGTTTTATCAAATTCTGATTTATATTGAATTCTTTGTATTCATTCAAAGTTTAAAAATCAAAATTTCAAACTACCAGCACCATTTCGTGTTCGTTTTAGAATTAAAATTAAAATTTTATATGTTATAACTTCGATCTAACTAAATTTTAAATTGTTTATTCTCAAAATAATTCGTCTAAAAGATTTAATTTCTATCAAAATCAATAAAAATAAATTTTAAATTGGTTCCAAAATTCTGGGTTGTTACAATCTCCCCCACTTAAAATCTTATCGACCCTGAAAAGAAAGAAGGAACTAAAGATCGTTTACTTAAACCAACTCAACCTTCGCTTGACTCAAGTTCTTCAACTTTTCAGTTTATAAGAACTTTCCAACTTCTCGAAATTCGGCTAACGCCTTAAATTTTCGAAAAATTTCGCAATATACTTCTTTGTACGGGTTGATCGGTACAACTACAAATGGCCTCTACGGACTCTCATATGTCAAAAGAAAATCAAAAAGCCAAGAGGCTAGCAAATCGACTAATAAAATCATTAAACCCAATAAATACAGTAAATATATACCTATTTGTCGGGCATACCATTTTATTCCTCTTCTTAGCTTCCATGTTATAACCTGTTCATTATATATACATGTACGTATATCCAATTCCAATTTGAACTAATCTTCAATTTATCTTAACATTAGATTTGATTTGGCTTATTTTACCTTTCATATTGGTTTTATTATTCCAATATTTTTATTAGTTAAACTAATAATCACACATCACAACCAGCAATTAACTAATTGATTAGCTTTTCAAATATATAACTTTTATAGACCCAAAAATCATATTTTTAGTGTCAAATCACAAACAATAAACTCTAACTAAGTTTTGGTTCTTCCGCCAGTCAATTGGAAATATATAGACATCCCACTTTCGAAACTCGAACAAAAACTCTGATGATGTAGCTACAATCATAAGAATCATCTCTAGGCGACTAGAGTGTGATTCTACATCTATCTTGTATGTTCAAGACTTCATATACATGTAGATTAGACGTATATGCAAAATCTTCTTATACTCGATAGTCGAAATCAATATAAAATAAAATATTCAAATACGTATAATAAGATATAATTTTCAAAATTCATTTTTAATAACCAACACTCTTCAAACTCATTCTAGGATACTACTGATTCCATCTCTAGTGAGTTATTCTTATAGGATGTTACTAATCTTATCTCTGACGAATTCTTTTGTTTGGTTCTAATGTGTCTTGTTCTCGAGCTTTGCAAACCAAAGCTTTGATACAAAGCTGTCACGCACCTAAATCGCCCGGCCTCTGAGGAGACGGGAAAACGCGGATTGTAATGAGAACATGACGCATCAGAACACAAACATAAGAACATTACGTTGCTATTACAAGAATTTACAACAGAGTACAAGATATATCAGAGTACGAATAAATGTACAGCGGAAAAATATCAAAGATTAAAATACTTAAATTAAAAATGTATGAATACGATATACAATGGAAATACATCAACTAACGCAACTGAAGGAAATACATGGACACAAAGCTTTCCGAATATATCTCCAGCTGTAATCCAGGATCCCGTAAAAGAAATATCTGCGAAAACCGATACTACTAGCTGCCCGTGTGGAAAATATGGGCACCCAGAGTTTAGATAGAAACAATAAACTCCGAGCCAGTCATGGGACTGGTGTGAGAACTCAAAACAGTTATTAAACTTTACTTTAAAATAAGGTAATTCACGAGACCACACTGTATAACACTGAACGGGTATACTCCCATGAATACTCTGAAATAAAAAAAATTGGTAAACAATGCAATGCTTTTGAAGAAATGATGCTATTATAAGACTCAGGTCATATCACATAATGCAACGCAAGCCAGAGTATTGAGTTTTCCCTTATAATAGCCAAACATGCTTGATACGCTTTAAAACAAATCATTTTGATATTACTATAAGTGCATAGTGTCAAAACCCACTTCAAGTATAAATGTATCAATCATAGACGGCATAGATACCATATATTATTTCGCCATATAGGTTTACAATTAAAACCGCACAATGTCATATTGGAAATTGGATGTCCATCTATGAGTAGAGGCAAGGGATCTTCCTCAACGGTTTCGAGACACTCTAGCAAATGCCTCAGGATTACACACTCTGGGCAACCCTTGGTTAGCGACAAGGGTTGTCCTCTCTTATTTTGAGGATTGGTTATTTCTGAACAATAAGTTTCCCGTTCCTATCAGATCAATCTCTGAGCCATTTAGTCGGCTCGATATCCAAGGCGCCTCGCAATCCATCACCCACATAAGTAAAAATATTTGGGCTCCAAACCATGACATCACCCATAGTTAGAAAGAAACGCATGTCCTCCCAGAGGTCATCATCCCGTTTTGGACTCATACCGAGGTGTAAGGCTCATGAATTAACGCTGAACACAAAGCTATGCTACTTAAAGCCATGCTCTGATCATCACCCACAAGGCCCTGCTTTTCAACAAAAGCCTTGATCATTTACATCTTAACATGACACATTGTCAATTCATGCCATACAACCGATGTCTATCAATATATAGCATCTAAGCTCGTACGTCTCAGAGAAGGACGGTAAATGTAATGACCGGGAAATTCGCTCGATCTGAATCGATCGCTAAACCGACCAAGGCCGTTCAAAACCCCTGATTGTTTTGAGAACACGACAAACCAGAACGCAGACAGAAGAATATTTCATTGTTAATTACAACAATTACGTCGGAATACAAGAATATACAGAGCATAAACAAATAAAATTCATTCTAAAATATCAGAGATTACAATACATTACATAGCGGTGGAAAATAATACAATACACAACTAGAAAAGATATACGGATACAGAGATTTCCGGATATCATTCCAGCTATAAACCAGGTTCCTGTGAATATAATCTACAAAACCAAAACTACTAGCTGCCCGTGTCAAAATAAGGGCACCCAGAGTTTAGGTTAAAACAATAAACACCAGGTCAGTCATGTGATTGGTGTGAGAACTAAAACAGTTATTAATCTTTATTTTAAAGTTAGGTAAATCACGGGACTACGCCGTATAACACGGAACGGGTTTCCTTCCAAGAATACCATTGCATAAAACAAATAGCGCAATGCTAAATAAAGAAAAATGAAGCTATTATAAGACCCAGGTCCCATCACACAATGTAACGCAAGCCGGAGGATAGCGTTTTACCTTATAATAGCCAAAGAATGCTTGATACGCTAAATTTCATCTTTTATTACAATAAGTGTATAGTGCCAAAACAATTTCAATCATAAGTATCAATCATAGACGACATGGGTACCATATATCATGTCGCCAATACTAAGCACTACAATCAAGACCGCAAAGTCATGTATTGGAAGTTGGATTTCCATCTGTGAACCGAGGAAAAAGATAGTCTTCTACCGATTCGAGACTCTCTAGCCCGAGCCTCGGGACAAGTACTCAGTCAAGCCCTTAGATCGTCAGGGCCGGTCCAACGATGTGGATTAAAATGCCTGAACACTGCGTTTCCCCACTCTTTGGGGCGTAAACGAGCCAACGAATGACTCCATCGGCTTCACATAGTCACCGATATATCCGAGGCGCCTCGCAACAGTAACAACCACATAAGTCAAACTCGTCAGGGCGTGTAAAACCACTGACGCCACTTCTAACTAGAAGGAAACACATACCCTCCTAGAGGTCCTCTCCCGTTTCTAGTCCACTACTGGGGTGTGAGGTTCGCGAATCAACGCTACACAAAGCTATGCCACATAGGCCGTGCTCTAATCATCAACCACAAGACTTTTCTTTTCAACAGTAGCCTTGATCATATTGCCACTTAGGCATGCCACACAAGTAATTCACTCCATGTGTTTGATATCCATCAATATATAACGTCTGAGCTCGTACGTCTCAAAGAAGGGTGTTAAGCAAGAGAATAAATTCTCCGCCGCCAAATAGATTTATATTTAATAGAAATCAATCACACATAATAAAATCCAATGTCAGACACACAGTCCATTTACAAGTTCGTTCGGGGTCTGAACGAAACCGGAGGCACCTAGTACCCCGCATCTCCATCTATCTCCAAGTACGTCTGGACGATCACTAACTGATTCCCTCCTCTTGGGTGTACAACCCAATCAAGATCATCAATAATCACCCAAACAACGTGAAGACCTCTGGTCTTCGACCACCGTCTTCATCTTCGACTTATCGTCGTATCGATTATTCAAAATGGGATAAACCCGGTCTTTCCGAATAACTCGCGTATATAATAAACAAGTGTTCCACAAACACAACATATGCCTCATTTCAATTCATCAGTCACTAACCATAAATTAGTAACTGAACAATTCCCTTAATATTAACCCCGAAGGCCGAAACCAACATCAGATCAATACCCAGGAAACTATTCATCTTAACAAATCTTCGGTTAGTTGCTAAATTTTACATTCTTAGGGATAGGTTCCCATTAATTTTATCAAAGATAAATTCCTTAAATTTATTCTTTAGTCTTCTTTTGAATATCAATTCAACTAGTCGGGATTAGCGAACCACACCAAAGTAATCATTTATTTTATTTCCCAATCCCAACCTATTCATCCCATGAAGTAAAACTGGTCATACTTCATATCTAACACCACGATGTTATCGGTAAATTCAATTACCATTTCACGTTCAAATCTAATTGAAGATTTAACTATCGCCTGGAGCAAGACTGGTGATACTCCATTCTCGGTCTTTTCAATCTAATTAAAGATTCATTAAAACTCCACTTGGTTTTAATCTTCCTGTCTTTAATTGGGTTAAAGAACCAATGTCATTTAAACACGATTTGCGATAAACCCGAAATCACATTCCATTCTATCATCCTTTAACCGTAAAATAGCAAGTGAGCAATTCCCTACGTATTAACCCCGAAGGCCAAAACCAACATCAGATAGAATGGAACAAAACTGGTGATACTCCATTCTTGACCATTTCAATCTAACTAAAGATTCATTAAAACTCCACTTGGTTTTTAATCTTCCCAATAATCACTATCAATGATTATTTAACTTGCGAAATCACATCCTGTCTTTAACTTGGTTAAAGAACCAATGCCATTTAAAACACGGTTCACTATAAACCCAAAATCACATCCCATTAATTATCGGGTTAAAGAACAAGTGTTATTTAAAACACCATTCACGATAAACCCAAAAATCAATTCAAATTCAATTCCAATTAAATACCATTTAATTGGTACACTTCATTAAATCTAAATAAAAAGATTTGATCTTTTTCTCAACTGGGTTTAAGAACAGTGTTAATGAAGACACCATTCAAATCACATTTGATATTAAATACTAGGATCTGAATAGAAAATATATCGGCTTATATTCAATATCAAATTCTACAAACAACAAATATCGTATTGGAAATAACGATATAAATATATCTTTCAAATTTCCATAACAATATCTGTATAATCACTAAATCCAACATCGAAATATTCCAAAGGCAATTTCGATTCAAATCCATTCCAATTCAATTATTGGAAATTCTGGTTTCTTTTAAAACCATTTCAAATCCATTTATTTATTTAAAAATAGATAAATTATTATTCTAATTCAAAATTAGTTCATTTCGATAAAAATCTATTTTTATCTTTTCAAATATGGAGTTTTTCATACCAATTCTTCACAAATCATTTCTTATGATTTTACACAAATTATTACTATTTTTAATAATTTTATCAAGGCCCGTACAGTCAATTTCCATCAACGGCCATCGAACTACACTTACAACGACCTTTTCCAAATTTGATTTGGACATAATTCCAAATCCACCATTAGATTTCTAATTTCTAATATTCATTAGAAAGCTCTTTTCGATACGAACCCAATGGTTCTGGTTTTAGGAGGATCCGACGGTCGGATCTCCCACAATATCCATTCGAAGTCAAGGTTCAAAATTCGCGAACTGCCGCGGCACGGCGCGTTCTATTCAGGCCATTATATATATATAATATATATGTATTATATATATTTCGTCGATTTCCTTTTAAAACGTATTTTATAAATCGTTTTAAATCCGTTTTCAAAACGATTTCAACTTATTTTCAAATTCAAATCAAGACTGGATTTTTCAATATAAATTCGTTTTAATTTCATTTCAAATCGATTTCAATTCAATTTCATTTTAATTCGAATTTCAATTCATTTCAATTTAATTCGAATTTCAATTCATTTCAATTTCATTCGAATTTTGAAATCACTTTCAATATTCATTAAAAAATGAATAAAATCGATATAAATATCGTCCATGTCAAAATGGCGTCAATCTAATCAACACGGCTTCAATTCAACACATGAATTTATTTTCTATTCAACACATGAATTTATTTTCTATATTGGAATGAGGCCCAATCAATTACCATAGAATGTTAATTATATGGATTTCCTACAACATATGTATATAATAGCAATGATAAATGATCAACCATCATCCAGAGTGCACCATACAACTGCATAAGCATTAAATATCAATAATTAACGCTTACACAGTCTGTCAACCCATCGATTGACATACAACTAAACAACCAGGATTAGTGTATGTCAAATATCATCCCGATACCCGTGTGGGGTTTCAAATCAACAAACATATATTTTTATTTGTGCAGTTGGGTGATGTGTAAAATTTATCGTCCCAATCAATATCAGTCAAATCAGTGTATATAAATAAATCGTCGATTTATTTATACATATTTATTTTATATACACGTTAAATATTATATTTTTAACTATAAAATATTTTCCACTATAAAATATTTTATTTCACTCCACATCACACGATCAAATTTCACAACACATCAATCAAACAAACAAGCCGTCCATGGTCTGTGGACGACGGGTGTCAGGTGCTGCTAAGCACCGTCTGCATCCTAGTATATATTTCAAATAGAAATAAATTAAAGGCAAGAAGTTCTCACCGGCTAGATAAACCAATACACCACAACTCTTCATATGTAGAGACCTTCGTTGTGCTCGCCTTTTGTCAATTTCATTGTCCGTAGCCACAACATATATAAAAATCACATTTTTATATTGTTGCTATGTATATAAAAATCACATTTTTACACCGCTACTATATAGATAAAAATTCTATTTTTACCCCGCTGCTATATAGATAAAAATTCTATTTTTACACCGCTGTTCATATAATAAAGATCATATTTTTATCATGCTAACTTCATAATAAAAATTATATTTTTATATCGCTTCCACATATGTAAATATCACTCCTTTACAACGCTACTTCCATGATAAAAATTATATTTTTATTATTCTACATGAATAAAAATCATATTTTTATTCTTCCTATGATATAAAAATCATATCTTTAATATCTATACTATATAAAAATCATATTTTCATATCTTTAATATCTATACTATATAAAAATCATATAAAATCATATTTTTATTCTTCCTATGATATAAAAATCATATCTTTAATATCTATACTATATAAAAATCATATTTTCATATCTTTAATATCTATACTATATAAAAATCATATTTTTATAATCTATCTATGATATAAAAATCAAATTTTAATTAGAAATAAAAATCAAATCTTTTTAGAAAATAAAAATCTCATCTTTCCTCGCTTAGAAATCCAAACTTTCTATAACATCACTTGTATGATAAAGATCATATTTTTAACTCAAAATCATATAAAGACCATATTTTTCACAATTCCGAATATATTTTAAAACAATGAATATGGCAAAAATAAAAGGGAATTACCCTTAATCGTTGTGTTAAGAGGGATTACTCCTTTTCCTCTGAGCCGTGGTGTTTGAATCCATTTCCGAGCCACTCAGGCTTCACGTCGGAGGCTGAAATGGCCATCATTGGAGAAGGAAGCAACGAGGCACGCTCGGTGGTCGGGGAGTCGGGGATGGTGGCGCGTTGCTGAGAGGAGGTGGCTGGGGTATCGCGCAGGCGAAGGCGGGGCCCGGAGGTTCAGGTGGCAGCGGGTATGATTTCCAGCATTGGGTTTTTGGGGGTTTCGGCCTTCACTGAACGGCGATGGAGAGGAGGGAGTGAGGAGGAGCTCGCGGAGAAGAAGAGGGAAGGGGGGTGGCTCGAGGGGAGGGGGCTCGCCAATCTGGGCAGCGGCGCGACGAAGGGTTTGTTGGCTGAGGCGTCGGTTTTTCAAGAAAAGGGGGAAAAGAAATTGGATCATGAAAACTGAATGCGGGGGGGTGTTAATGAAAAAGGTTTATATTTATATTATTATTTATTATTATTTTCCCCCTTAAAGTTGACTTTTTATTCAAGCTCAAAATCAAGTCCAACGACTGTAGTGCTTAGCATAATACCCCCATTCCAAGCACAATGGGATATGTTTCGTAAGCTGATTCGACTATTTCGATCAGTTTTCATCAAAATCAAAATATAAATCTATATATTGAATTTGAACGGACATTCTAATTTACGCGGGTCACATATGAATCCGAAAAATTCCAGAATAATATTTTCTAGCTTCGTATTGACGATATGTTCCTAACAAAACTAATTTCATCAAATTCTGAGACCGTTTGAAAAATGGTCATTTTCCAGTCAATTAAAATCAACTAAAACTAGTCAAACGCGTTTTCCCTTGCCACGCTCACATATTGATTCGACAAATTATGAATTTTGAAACCTAGCAATAACTTGACATCCCGGATCCAACAAAAGTGGTTTCGTCGAAAATAGAGATCGTTTGCAAAATTTCCATTTTTAAGGGCCAAAATTCCATAGCGACTATTCTGAATTTTCAACTGGACATCTTTTTATTCCCGCTATGAAATTTCAATCTTTTGGATTCGTTGGAAAGATATCCTCAATTAGATTCTTATATTTTTGGTTTCGCTAAAATCCGGTTTATTTTGCACCCGGTACATTCATTTCAACTTTGAAATCAAATTTTCGAACTACCGCGCCATTTTCAATTCCTTACGTAATTTAAAATAAATATTAATATTATAACGACGGTCTATATGACTATATACGTTCTAATTCTATTCAAAATAAATTTCTCGTCGTTTTTATTTAAAATAATTCATTTTAAATATTCAAAATTCACTAAAATTGCCAAAATAAAAATTTTAAATTGGCTCGGATTTCCGGGTCATTACAGTAAGTAAGAGAATAAATTTTCCACCACCAAATAGACACATATTTAATAAAAATCAATCAATATAGAATGAAATACAGTGTAAGACATAATCCATCTACAAGTTCGCTCTGGGTCTGAACGAAACCGGAGGCACCTTATTTCTCATCCCATATGTCCATTACGGGAGAGAGGTCCTCTGATATCCGGTCGATCTCCAAGTAAGTCTAGGCGATCACCACTTATTACCTTATCTTGGGTGTACAACCCAATCAAGACATTAGTAATCAGTTGATATGAAGATCTCCGGTCTTCAACCACCGTCTTCAAATCTTCGACTTTAGTCGTCGTATTAGTTATTCAAAATGGGTTAAATTCGGTTTTTCCAAATAACTCGTGTGTCTTATAATCAAACGCTATAAAAACACATCGTATGCCTCATTCCAAACCAGAACATTCGTTTATTAAAATATTCATTACATTGGAAATTATTCCCTTAAATCATATCAAGATTTATTTAATTTAAACCTCTTGTTTAAATCTTTTATTTTAAAACCATTGCAAAAGTTTTTATATTATATTTTTACAAAACTTCAACCAAATTTAAGGTTTATCGAACAAGTCGAGATCATCGAACCTATTCATCCCATGGAGAAAAACTGGTAGCACTCCATATCTAACACCCAACGAGTTATCAGTAAAATTCATTACCATTTCACGTTTAAATCTAATTTAAGATCTAACTATCGCATGAAGTGAAACTGGTGGTATTCCATTTTCGAACATTTCTAGAATTCGGTAAATTTAACTACCTTATTCACATTTCAATCTAATTAAAGATTCATTAAAACTCTACTTAGTTTTAATCTCAAAATCATTACTTAACGAATATTCAACTTTAGGATAATTAATCTTGTCTTTAACTGGGTTAAGGAACCAATGTCTCTTATAACATAGTTCGCGATAAACCCAAATCATCTTTCATCAAAGTGGAATCTTCACGTAAATCATAACAGTAGATAATCAATATAAATTTCCGTATCGGACTAATAATATAAAATGAACAACGGCAAAGCTTTTTAAATTCCATAAATATTAATGGTCTTCCTTCACAGAATCTCATCTCGATTATCACTAAATCGAATTCCATTCAATTCCGATTTCCTTTATTAAATTGGAAAACTTCTCTTTGAAAAATTCCATTAAATATTAATTAAAATATCGGTAAATTCCAGATCCTAACTTAACAGTTAATCGGGTTTAAGAACTAATGTCATTTGAAACATCGTTCGCAACGAACCCATAATCAACTACCATTTATTTCCAAATATATTAATTAGTTGGAAAACTTCATTAAATCTTGGTTAAAAGATTTATTCTTTTCTCAACTGGGTTTAAAAACAGTGTTATTAAAGACACCATTCACGACAAACCCCAAAACCTAACATATGCATATTTTAAATAATTTTATTAAGGCCCTTACAGTCGGTTTCGAATATCGGCCACCGAACTGCCTCCACATCGACCTTTTTTCCAAAACTGATCTGGACGTATTTTAAAATCTTACCACTAGATTTCAAATCTTTTATTATCACTCGAAAGCTCCTTTTGATATGAACCCAATGGTTCCGGTTTTAGGATAATCCGATGGTCGAATCACCTGTTATGCAAATTCAAAATTAATATTGAAATTAGCGAATGGTCGTTGCACGATACATTCTATTCAAACCATTTAAATATATATAATATATTTCATCGATTTCCTTTTTAAAACGTTCATAAATTCGTTTTAAAACGAGTCTAACTTCCATTTCAATTTTAAATCAAAATTGAACTTCCTATATTATTATAGTATCAAAATAATAATATTTTCAAAACATCAAATTTTCTTGATATTCGTTTTAAAAATAAATGAAATCGATAGAAAACTCGTTCGAGTTAAAATGGCGTTTAGTAGCTTAACTCGGCTTCGTATTCATTCCAGTTACGAATAATTCTGTATTTTCATGTCTATCAAAAATCGGACATCAAAATCATATTTTGATTCTTCACTGAATATTATTTTAAAATATTCGTTATTTCTGAATTGGAATCCGACTCAATCAATTACTATTTAATTTTATTTATATGGATTCCATACATCGCATGTATTCTAAAATAGTGATGAACAACTATTAAACATCCAATTCACATCGAGAGTATAATCTACAACTGTATAAGCATTAAATAACGCTTACTACCGCCTGTCCATCTATAACGACCCGAAATCCCCCAATCTCCGAAGGGACGGAAAACAGCGAATTGCTTTAAGAACACCACGCATCAAACACAAAGAGTAGAACATTTCATCACTATTACAACAATTACATCAGAGTACAAGAATATGTCAAAGTATGAATAATATACAGCGGAAATATAATATCAGAGATTAAAATTTTACATAGCAGTGGAAATTTAAAAATGTATAAATACAATGCATAGCTTAATATACATCAACTAGCACAACTAAAAGAAATACATGGATACAAAGCTTTCTGAATATTGCTCCAGCCGTAAACCAGGATCCTATGAAAAGATATCTACAAAACCAAAACTACTAGCTGCTCGTGTGGAAAATATGGGCATCCAAAATTTAGGTAGAAACATTAAATTTCGAGTCAGTCATGAGACTGGTGTGAGAACTAAAACAGTTATTAAATCTTTACTTTAAAAGTTGGGAAGTCCCGGGACCGCGCCGTATAACACGGAACGGGTTTACTCCACATGAATCTCAGTTTAAAATATAACAACGCAATTCTTTTTGGAAAAATGAAGCTATTATAAGACTGAGGTCCCATCACACAATGCAACGCAAGCCGAAGGATAGAGTTTTCCTTTATAATAGCCAAACATGCTTGATATGTTTAAACTAAATAATTTCGATATTACTATAAGTGCATAGTGTCAAAATCAACTTCAAATATAAATGTATAAATCATAGACGGCATAGGTACAATATATTATGTCGCCATAATGGTTTTACAGTCAAAACAGCACAATGTCGTATTGGAAATTGGATTTTCATCATAAACCAAGGCAAGGGATCTTCCTTCCGATTTGAAAACTCTAGCCCGTGCCTTAGGACTCAGCCGCAACTACAACTGGAGCATGCAGGGCAAGTCCACACTTACTTTAGTGGATTGGCAATTCCTTAACAATACGTTTCCCTGCCCTATGGGGCATAAAATCTGGTCAGTATGTCAACCAGTATCAAGAGCCACTAGGAACTCAAATCCAAGGTACCTTGCTTTCCAACAACCACATAAGTAAAATGTCTGGGCTCCATACCATGACATCACTCCTAAATAGAAAGAAACGCATGTCCTCCCTGTTGTCCACTCCCGTTTCTGGTTCATACCGAGGTGTGAGGCTCGGAATTAACGATATACAAAAAACTATGCTAATTAAAGTCGTGCTTTGAGCATCATCCACAAGACTCTGCTTTTAAACAAAAGCCTTGGTCATTTGCATCCCAACATGCCACACTGACAATTCACGCCATGCAACTGATGTCTATCAATATATAACCTGTAAGCTTGTACGTCTCAGAGAAGGGTGTTAAGCAAGAGAAAAAATTCTCCGTCATCAAACATATATATATTTAATAGAAATCAATCAACATAGAATGAAATCCAATGTTAGAAACACATCCATTTTCAAGTCAGTTCTAGGTATGAACGAAACTGAAGGCACCTTATTCCTTGTCCCATATGTCCAATACAGGAGAGAGGTCCTTTAACAACCCGGAAATTCTGAACCAATTTAAAAATTTTATCTTATCAATTTTAATGGATTTTAATATTTAAAAATAATTTATTTTAAATAATAACGGCAAAAATATTATTTAAATCGAAGTTAGAACGAATATATTTATTTTAATTATAAAAGGAGTTAGAAATGGCGCGGTAGTTTGGAAATTCAATTTCAAATTTCAAATTTCAAATGAATGTATAGGATTCAAAATAAATCGGATTTCAGTAAAACCGAAAATAATTAAATCCGTTTGAAAACATCTTTCTAACTGATTAGAAAAATTGAAATTTCATAGTGGGAATAAAAAGTTATGACCTGTTTTAAATTCAAAATAGTCGTTATGGAATATATATATATATATATATATTAATATAATAAATAGCCATTTTGCAAACGACTTTCATTTTCGATGGAACCACTTTTTTTGGATCTAGAATGTCAAATTATTATTAGATTCCAATTTTCAGAAGTTTTGGAATTAATATGTGAGCATGGTAAAAAAAACGTGTTTTGTCAATTTCAGTTGAATTGGATCGACCAGAAAATGGTCATTTTTCAAGCGATCTCTAATTCGACAAAATTAGTTTTGTTAGGACCGTATCGACAAAACAAAGCTAGAAATAATTTTTCTGTAATTTTTTGAGTCAGTATGTGGCCTCGGTAAATTAAAATGTACATTTAAATTAAATATATATTGATTTATATTTTAATTTAAAGAAAAACTAATCGAAACAGTCAAATTCGCTTACGAAACATATCCCATTGTGTCCGGAATGGGGGTATTTATCTAGCGGCGACACTCGTTGGGTTTGATTTGGAGTTCGGAACGATACAGGAGTTATATTAATACACAGTATTTCCGTATACCACCTAAACCCTAAGTAGCCGCCGCCATCTCTTGAAATCAATGGTCGACATCTTCAATCGTTCCTCCCACAAAATCTCCTCATCCACGATTTGATGCAACGAAGGTTATAAACAAAAATCATAAAGGATCCTAAGATCTACAATTGGGTACGGTTGAGATGGGGGTTACCGCTGTACATCGCACGGATTTGGGACTCAAAGGAGTCTACTTCGGCAGCCTTTTCTGACCACCAAGGGACGACGAGCTCGGAGTTGCTCAGCGTGGGGGTAGCCGTGGCGAGGCGGCATCTCGTGGTGGCTTTGGATTGATCTCCAGCACGGCGAGGGTGGTGAAATTCTGAACCCTAACTTCGAACATGGGGTTGATGAAGAAGACGTGTTCCTGTGTATCACCATAAAGAAGAAAGAGGGGTAATTCCCTTAAAAGTTGGATTTTTTATATTTGAAAAGCATAAATAAAAATGTGAAATTTTTATATGTACCATTGTTTTAAAAATAAAACTACCGTGGTTTAAAAAAAATCACAGAATTGTTTTTCAAAATAAATAATAGAAAATAGCATTGTCCTAAAATAAAAATGACATTGTTTTTGAATAAAATAACATTGTATTTGAAAATAAAATTAACACTGTATTTGAAAATAAAGTTAGCATTGAGTTTGAAATAAAGTTAGCATTGATTTTAAAATAAAATTAGCATTGTTTGTAAAATAAAATTTGCATTGTTTTTAAAGTAAAATTAACGTTGTTTTTCAAAACAAAAATAGCAATATAAAAATATGATTTTTATATAAACATAACGTAAATAAAAATATGATTTTTACCATATATATAGAACAACATTAAAAATATGGTTTTAAAAATAGATTTGTTTTAAAAACAAAAATAGATTTGTTTTAAAAATAAAAATAGATTTGTTATAAAAATAAAAATGGGATTGTTTTTCGAAACAAAAATAGCATTGTGATTTTTATAGAAAAAGCATTGCATAAAAAAATGAATTTTTATCTATATATATAACATTGTTTTAAGTGTAAATTTTGTATATGGATAGCACAGTTTTTAAAATATATAAATGGCATTGTAAATAAAAATCATGTTTTTAAAATAAATAGCATTGTAAATAAAAATATAACTTTTATAAAATAGCATTGTTTTTGAATTATCAATAGCATTATCAAAAATGTGATTTTTTATGTATACCGCGTGAAACAGATTATAACGGAACTGTCTGGGAACAAAGCGGAATTCAAATCGTCCAGTAAAGAATGACGGAGTGGAAACCAAAGGTGAGAATTCCTCACTAAAATTTCTGCATAGTTATTTATTTATTTTCATAATTGAAAAATATATAGAATTGCAAAAGTAGATTTTTATCAGTTTAATTATTATAAATTATATATAGTGCATGTTAGATCACTTTCCTCGTCCACAAACCATGGACAATTTAAATTGACTATATTGTATGTTGTTTGTGATGTTGAAATGTTAAACGTATTAAAAATGATGTTAACATAAATATGGTAATTGAAATTAAATTATAAATATTTATTTACAATTTAAACACTGTAAAATTGGCTAAATAGAAAATAATTCAATCTGAAGTAGAATTGGTTAAATTTGTTAACCAATAATTTATTTATATAAAATGTTGTTGTTTGAAAACCCCACAAGGGTATTGGGACGATATTTGACATACATTAGTCCCAATCTTTAGTTGTATGTCAATCGATGGATTGACAGGCTGTGATGAGCATTATTTAGTTATTTTAATGCCCACACAATTGTAAATTTCACTATGGATGTGAATGTATTGTTTAATGAGTGTTTATCATTATACCTGCGATGTATGAAATCCATATAACTGAAATTATATGGTAATTGATTGAGTCGCATTCCGATTCAGAAATAAACAATGTTTTATAATGTAACAACCTGGAAAATGCGAGCCAATTTAAAAATTTTTAATTGGTTATTTTCAAAGAATTTAAACAATTGAAATATAATATTTCAATAAAATAATGAATTGGAAATAGTGTGGCAGTTTGAAAATTTGAATTCAATCTTTGACTGACTGTGTCGGGTGTAAAATATAACGGATTTTAGTGAAACCAAAAATATTTAAATCTGTTTATGAATATCTTTCTAACGAATCTGAAAAATCGAAGTTTCATAGCGGGAATCAAAAGTTATGGCCAAATGAATTTTCAGAAAGGTCGCTATATAGAATATATAGCCCTTGAAAATAGACATTTTGCAAACGACCTCGGAATTCGACAAAAACACTTTTGTTGGATCCGAGATGTCAAACTATTGCTAGGTTTCAAATTTCATAATTTTTGAAGCAGGTATGTGAGCGTGGCAAAAGAAAATGTGATTGGTCAATTTCTGTTAAATTAGATCGACCAGGAAATGGCCATTTTTCAAACGATCTCAGAATTCGACAAAACTAGTTTTGTTGGGACCGTAGCGTCAAAACATAGCTAGATTTATTCTTCTGGAATTTTTCGAATCAGTTTGTGGCCCTGGCAAATTGAAATGTACGTTCAAATTGAATATTGAATGTTTTATACTTTAATTTGAAAAATAACTGACTATAACAGTCGAATTGGCCTACGAAAGATATCCCATTGTGTCCGGGATGGAGGTATTTAGCTAGTGGCGTCAGTCATTGAGTTTGAATTGTTGTCCGTGTGGAGAAACACTATTTTAAAATTTAATAAAATCATCGGCCAATCAGATTTCTCCTTCATAATTAAAAATATATATCAGAAACCCCCCTTCGTAAAACGATCTCGACGGCGGAAAGGACCTCCCCACTTCTCGACCAAATTCCGACCTCCACAGCCAACATTAGCCCCCACTCCAGTTGAGTCTTTTGTTCGCCTCACTCCCCTCTTTAAATCTATACCCGCCTCGCCCTCCACCACACAACGTTCAGGAGATCCAAAGCCCCAAAGGCAGCTCGCGTCGACCGTGATCCTGCCACCATAGCCCCGTCGAACTGAAGGTGGGTACCATGCGCCTGAAGCCCTTTCCAAACTCTACGGTGTGGCGAAGTCTAATCGTCCAATTGCTACCCCATTGGATCAAAAATCGAAGACCTAGTTTCGAAGGTTGAAACGAGGTAAACGGCTTGAATTTTCTAAATTGAAAATAACACTTTTAAATGTTGCAAACTTTCAAAAATCATATCTTTATGGTGTGTTAACGAAATTCGATGAAACAGGGAACATCGTGACCGCAAGGAGGCTCTCTACCATCTAGAAGAGACCGCGGATTTTTCTGAGCTATCTACGATTTTTAGCACCTCAAAAACCAATGTGACAACTCTAAACTCAAATGTGAATTCAAATTGTGTTGTATAAATTATATAAGCGAAGTATAAATTATATACGCATTGTATACCTCATGTACATGTGTTGTATAAGTTATATGAGCGATGTATAAATTATACAAGCGTTGTATGAAACATATATGCATAGAAATTGTGTTGAAATGAAAGTGAAATATATTTATATACGAATATATATATATATATATATATATATATATATATATATATATATACTTACCTCATCCACAAACCATGGACGATATTTATTGCTTGTGATTGGCATGAAAATATGTGGTATGACGAATGGTTGAAAATAATTGTTTGTGGTTGATATTGTTGGTATTGTGGTTGAAAAATACCTTTGTGGTTGAAAAATACCTTCTTGTGGTTAAAACAAATTAGAATAGGATTGTGGAAATGAAAATAAAACATGCCGCCTGCGTGCGAACTAGATGCATGAAATCCCCATTGTCAAAAACCGCGAGGTTTTAAGGTAGTGCGAGGAGCCGTACTCGGGACGGTGCCTGTTTTAACTACCCTGCCATTATGCTGCCAAAATTTTTAATAATATTCATGTGTTAGAATTATTTTTATATGTTGAAATTACATTCATGTGTTGAATAGAAATTCTTTCATTGAATAGAAATTCATGTGTTGAATGGTATTCGTGTTTTAAATAAATTACTTTAACAATAAAATTCACATTTTTATTATATATACGAACTATAGAGAACATTCATTTGTTGAATGAAGGACTAGAACGATAAAAATTATATTTTTATCGTATAAGTGAAGTCGAAACATTCATGTGTTGAATATAGGAAGTGAACAATAAAAATTACATTTTTATTGAGAATATGAAGAGATAAATACATTTATAGGTGGAATAAATATTTTGGAAGGTAAAAATATCATTTTTATCACGTGTGGGATTTGCTAAAAATATACAAGTGTTGAGATAAATTTTTGTTTGCTATGAATATTATTTTTAACATGTATAGGAACTAAATAAAATAGTCATGTGTTGAAATATATTTTAGTTCACTAAGAAGATCATTTTTAAATGAAATGTGAACTGTTGAAAACAACCACTTGCTCAAATAGATATGCATGAGTTGAAATATTCATTAATTAGCCAATGATATGGTTTTAGTTATTTATGCAACATTAGAACGAATGGTAACTTTAAACCAATTCGAATCAAATAAGAAAATGAATGGAAAGTGATAGGTGATAAAAATTGCACATGTGTACATGCATATTTATTGAACAGGTTATAGCAAAGAGGCTAGAGAAGAGGAATAAAATTGTGTGCCCGACAAATAGGTACATGTTTACTGTTTTGCTTGGGTGATGATTTTATGAGCCGAATGGCTAGCCGCTTGGCTTTTTCTTTTTCTTTTTCTTTTTGAGATGAGACGCCCGTGTGGTTATTTGGGAATTTTCCCAGCCCTTCCCGTACAAAGGAGGTTAGGGTGAAATTTTCCAAAAATTAAAGGCATTCTTGAAATATTTGAAGTGAAAACGATATTGAGATCGCCGAATGAACTATATATATATATATATATATATATATAATTAAAACGAATCATGGCCGTGCATTTCGTGTTTTGAAACCGTGATTTCAAACGATTAGTGCGGGAAATCCGACCATCGGATTTTCCCGAAACCGCAACCGTTGGGTTTGCCTTGGAAGTATCTTTCCAACGGGACCAACTTTGCAAAGATCCAACGGTTGGATTGTTTGGAATGTTTAATTCAGATTCAGCGAAAAACAGCGCCAGAATGGAACCGTTGGATTTTGAAATTAAATTAACTTCAAACGGTTAGATTTTGAAATATAAATATAATTAAATTAAATCGAATACCGTCGTATTTTCCCACAACTGGAACCGTTGGATTCGTTTTGAAAAGATCTTTCTAATGATATAAAATTTGTGAAAATCCAATGGTTAGATTTTCCGATATGTGTAAAACAAATTTAGGGAAAAACAGCGCCAGTGCCTCGGCACGACCTGAAACATCGTTTAATTAAATATGGCCATTTTTAAATAAATAAAAATGGCGAAAAATCGCTATAAAATATTATAAACTATATGGAATGGAAATAGGCCAATTTTACTTGGTTTTCTTGATATTTGATGGTTGAATGTGTTTGACATGAAAATTATACTAAAGAACTGAAATGTGAATGTCGAATAATTTAACCATGGAAAGAATTGATTTGAATTCTAAATATATGTTAATTATTTGAAAAGGCCGAGGTAATCCTCATTTCAAATAATTGGTCGAACGGTTCGAAGTTGAAAATACGAAGACGGTTCAAGACCGACGATCTTCGTATCGGATGGATGGGCGTTATTGAGGTTCCCAATTGGAGTAGCTACCTTGAAGGGACTGAAGTAGTAGCCGTCTGGACGTATGTGTTGATTGTACGAATATGCGAGGAATATGGTGCCTCCGGTTTCGTTCAGACCCAGAATGGACTTGTAAATGGACTGTGTGTCTAACATTGGATTTTGTTCTATGCTGATTGATCTCTGTTAAATATATATCTGTTTAGCGGGGGAGAATTTATTCTCTTGCTTAACGCCCTTCTCTGAGACCTACGAGCTCAGAGGTTATATATTGATAGAAATCAGTCGTATGGAGTGGATTGCCTGTGTAGCATGCCAAGATGCAGTGATCAAGGCTTCTGTTGCAAAGCAAAGTCTTGTGGTTGATGATCAAAGCACGGCCTACGTGGCCTAGCTTTGTGTATAGCGTGGATTCGCGAGCCTCACACCTCGGTATGAGTTAAAAACGGGATAAGGACTGCAGGGAGAGCACGACGTTTCTTTTTAGCTAAAGGTAGTGTCAGTGCTTAAACTGGCTGACATTTATATTATTTTTACCTATGTGGTTGTTGGAATGAGGCGCCTCGATTTTAGGTCTGTTAGGACCGGGAAACGTGTGCTCAGGAATAATTAATCCTCAAACGTAAGAGAGGACCAACCCTGAAGCATCCAAGGGTTACCTAGAGTGTGTAGTCCTGAGGCATTTGCTAGAGTGTCTCGAAGCGGAGAGGAGCTTGCCCCTTGCCTCGACTCATGATGGAATCCAAACTTCCAATACGATATAACGGATTTGATTGTAGAACTAGTATGGCGACATAGTGGTATGGGGCACTTATGCCGTCTATGATTGATATTTATGATTAAATTCTCTTTTGGAACATATATGAACTAGTAATAATATCAAGTGATTTTGCTTTGCACGTATTAAGCATATTTTGGCCATTATAAGGTAAAACTCTATCCTCCGGTTTGCGTTGCATTGTGTGATGGGACTTGAGTCTTATAACGGCTTCATTCTTTTCAAAAAATCATTGCGTTGTTTTAAAGGATTTATCTTGTTTTAATGCACTGGCAATCAGTGGAGTCAACTCGTTCCGCGATAGTGGCGTGGTCCTATGATTTGCCTTATTACTGTTGTTTAACCAGTTAAGTAGATTTCTCATACCAGTCCCACGACTGACTCGTTGTTTGTTTCACTTTGCAAACTCGGGTGCCCTTATTTCCACACGGGCAGCCTAGTTGATAGATGACAGGATATTTTGGCTTGGCACTGCTGCATGGAGTGCGTTTTTGGCTTGATGGCAAAGATTAGATTTACTTGTATTTTGGCTATTGATTTCCGCCATTCTTATCTTATGTATATGATTCCGCCTACGGCAATGTAGACTGATTTACTTCCAACATGTATTACTTCATGTATATTTACCGCCTCCGACGATGTAGACTGATACCTCTATTATGCCTCGCTGTATGTATATGATTTCGCCTATGGCGATGTTGACTGATCATTCCCTTTTTATGCACTAAATTATATCCTACGTTGTGCTACTCTGATGTTGTTACATGTTATGATTCCGCTGTCATATTTATGTAAAATTATTCTATTTATTGTTTTTGCTATTATCTGTGCTTTGCTAATGATGATTAATGTGTTACATTCTAATGATTATCCTTAACACCATCGTACGGGTTTTCGGATCGTCACATATAATAAAAAATGTTTTATAATAAATAACATTTTAGAATAAAGACATTTTAGAATAAAAGATCATTTTAGAATAAAGACATTTTAGAATAAATATCATTTAAGAATAATGATCATTTTAGAATAAAAGATCATTTTAGAATAGAAGAACATTTTATAATAAAGGAAATTTTTATAGTAAAGGATATTTTTAAATAAAGGAATATTTTTAAAATAAAGAATCTTTAAAAATAAAGAATATTTTGAAATAAAATGTTTGAACAATAAAAATCACATTTTAATTGTTTGTATAAACAAATTAAATAATCATTTGTTTAATTATATTTTAGTACATTCAAAATGTCACCCTTTAACATGTTAATGAAAATTAAATAATCATTTGTTTGATTATATTTTAGTACATTAAAATGTCACCTTTTAACATAGTAATGAAAATTAAATAATCATTTGTTTAATTATATTTTAGTACATTAAAAATGTCACCTTTTAACATGGTAACGAAAATGAGAATAATCATTTGTTGAAATTATATTTTTGAACATTAATAATGTCATCTTTAACATGTTAATGAAGTGAATAAAAGATTTATGTGCTAAATAAATTTTTTGAACAATAAAAATATTATTTTTAGTGAATGTATAAACCATATAAGATATTCCTGCGTTGAATGAAATTTTTAGAACAATAAAAATAGATATGTGGTTAAATGCCTTTTTATCGATCAAGTTATTCATTTTATAATGAATATCGAGAAGAAGTGATTTCAAAATTTATTATTTTGAAAATATTATCAATTTAATATGATAAAAATATAGAATATTTAATTTTGATTTAAGATTGAAAATAAAGTTGGAATCGTTTTAAAATGAATATATAAACGATTTATAAAATACGTTTTAAATGGGAATCGATGAAATATATATATCATATATATTTAATGGCCTGAATAGAACGTGCCGCACAATGACCATTTGCAAATTTCGACCATTAACTTCAAATTGATGTAACGGGAGATCCGACCGTCGGATTCTCGTACAACCGGAACCGTTGGGTTCGTATCGAAAAGAGATTTCCAACGAATATAATAAGTTTGAAATCTAATGGTCGAGTTTGGAATTATGTCTAAATTAAATTTGAAAAAGGTCGCTCTAGATGCGGTTCGGTGGCCGTTACTGGAAACCGACTATACGAGCCTTAATAAAATTACTAAAAATATGGATAAATTGTGTAAAATCATAATAAATGGTTTGGAAAAATTTTGGATGAAAAATTCCATATTTGAGAAGATAAAAAATATATTTGTATCGAAATGAACTAGTTATTAACTAGAATAAAACTTTAATTAAGATTTAATGAAGTTTTCCAATTAATTAACAATTAATTTGAATTAAATAAAATAAATTGGATTTTGGGTTTGTCGTGAATGGTGTCTTAAATAACACTATTCTTAAACCCCGTGTGAAAAGAATAATTTTTTTAATTAAGAGTTAGAAAAGTTTACTAACTAATTAATTAATGTTTAATTAGAATTGAAATGAAAGTTGAGTGTGGGTTTATCGTGAACTATGCTTTAAACGACATTCGTTCTTTAATCCCAATTAATAGGGGAAATATGATTTGAAATTTTTAAATCTTTTATAAAGATTTAAATGGAATTTATAAATCTTTTATTAGGATTTAAATGGAATTTTTCCCAAAGTAAAGTTATCCAATTTAATAGAATAATTTGGGATTGAGGGGAATTCGATTTAACAATAATCGAGATAAGCTTCTGTGAATGAAAACCGTTACTATATATGGAATTTAAAAAGCCTTGCCATTATTCCATTTATATTATTAGTCTGATAAGGAAATTTATATCGGTTATATATTGATCTGTTTTCCATGAAGATTCCATAGTTAATTGAAAATGATTTGGGTTTATCGTGAACTGTGTTTTAAATGACATTAGTTCTTTAACCCAATTAAAGTTAAAGATTAATTTCCTAAATTTGAATAATCACAAAGTAATGATTTTTGATACTAAAACCAAAGTAGAGTGTTAATAAATATCTAATTACATTGAAATGGGAATGAGATAATTTAATTTATCGAATTCTTGAAATGTTCGAGAATGGAGTACCGCTAGTTTTACTCTAGGCAATAGTTTAATTATTTAATTATATTTAAATGTGAAATGGTAATTAAATTTACCGATAACACTGTGGGGGTTAGATATGGAGTGCTACTTGTTTTGCTCCATGGGATGAATAGGTTGGGATTGGGATAATAAATATAAATAAATGATTACTTCGGTAAGGTGCGATAATCCCGACTAGTTAATCAAATATTTTGAAATTGATATCCAAAGGAAGATTAAAGAATAAATGTAACAACCAGGAAAATCATAACCAATTTAATTTTTTTATTTTGGCAATTTTAATGAATTTTGAATATTTAAAAAGAATTATTTTGAATAATAACGACCAGAAATTTATTTGAACCGAAGTTAGAATATATATATTTATTTTAATTATAAAAGAAATTAGAAATGGTGCGGTAGTTTGAAAATTCGATTTCGATGTTCAAATGAACGTACGGGATTCAAAATAAACCGAATTTTAGCGAAACCAAAAATATTTGAATCTATTTGAAAATATCTTTCCAAAGAATCAGAAAAATTGAAATTTCATAGCGGGAATAAAAAGTTATGTCCAGTTGAAACTTTAGAATAGTCGCTATGGAATTATAGTCCTTAAAAATAGCGATTTTGCAAACGACCTCCGTTTTTGATGAGACCACTTTTGTTGGATCCAGAATGTCAAATTATTGCTAGATTCCGATTTTCATGATTTTTGGGATCAATATGTGAGCGTGGCGAATTTAAACACATTTGACCAATTTTAGTTGAATTTAATCGACTGGAAAATGGCCATTTTTCAAACGGTCTTCAAATTTGACGAAATTAGATTTTAGGACCGTATCATCAATACGAAGGTAGAAATTATTTTTTTTGGAATTTTTAGAGTCTGTGGCCCCGGTAAATTAAGATGTACGTTTAAATTGAATATATAATGATTTATATTTTAATTTAAAGGAAAACTTATTGTAACGATCGAATTAGCCTACGGAAACTATCCCATTGCGTTCGGAATGGGGGTGATTAGCGAGGGGCGATAGTCGTTGGGTTTGATTTGGAGTTCGAAATCATAAGGGGATAATTTGCGAATAAAATAAAAATTAAATATTATATATGTATATTCTTTTCTATTCAAACCCAACCCCTCTCTTCTCAGAAGTCAAACCCCCCCCCCCTCGTCGTTATTTTCAAATGAAATAAAAAAGAAACCGAACCATAAATCCCGTCGCTCCCCCTACCTCGACGTCGCCGCTGTCGCCATCGATTCCCCCCCACCGCTGTCGCTCGATCGCCAAACCCCCCTCCTCTCTCTCAGCCATTGACGCCACCCTCCCCTCCTTCTCTCCCTTCTTCAACAAAGAAACCCCAAGCCCTAGGAGCGATCGTCACCGCAAACTCCGGCGCGACCACCCTGGACAGCCGCCGATGCCTCAATAAACCCGTGCAACCCCTCCCTCCCTCGGACGCACGAAATCCCTCCTCCATTCAAAGAAAGGTGAGTTTGTTTATTGATTTAGTTTAAATAAATTTTTAAAATTAAATAAAATCAATCCTATTACATATGAAATAGCATTAGAAAAAAAATATGATTTTGGATATAGTAAAAGAAGTGATTTTTATTTTATATGATTAGCATATAAAAGAAGTGATTTTTATTTTATATGATTAGCATATAAAATAAATGATTTTTATTTTATAAGATTAGCATATATAAAATAAGTGATTTTTGTTTTATATGATTAGCATATAAAAGAAGTGATTTTTATTTATATGATTAACATATAAAGATGGCATTTTTAATTATATAAAGATTTAATTTTTAGTTAAGAAAAGATTTGATTTTTAGTTAAGAAAAGTTCTGATTTTTAGTTAAGAAAAGATTTGATTTTTAGTTAGGAAATGATAAGATTTTTTTAAATGAGAAAAGATAATATTTTTATTATATATGGAGCGTTATTAAAAATGTGATTTTTTAAAATATATAAGGCATTGTTTTTAAAAATACAATAACATGATTTTTAAAAGAAATAACACAGTGTAAAAACGTGATTTTCTAATATATGAAGCGTTATTAAAAATGTGAATTTTAGTATCGATTGCGTGAAACATATGGCGATGAAACAGACTAAAATCAAAGGGGAATCCAAACCGTCCAATAAGGATTGGCGAAGTGGAAACCAAAGGTGAGAACTTCTCACTTTAATTTTATTTTCTAGTTAAAACATATGCTAGGATGCAGACGGTGCTTAACAGCACCCGACACCCGTCGTCCACAGAACATGGACGACTTGTTTGTTTAATTGTGTTGTGAAAATTGATTGTGATGTGGAATGGAATAAATAAATTATTCATGTGTTGAAATAGCTTATCGTTAAAAATATAATTTTTAACGTGTATATGAATAAAATAAATATTCATTTAAAATCAGATGATTTGTTTATGTACACACATTTGACTGATATGGATTGGGACGATATATTTTACACATCGCCCAACTGCACAAATAATAATCAGTGTTTGTTGTTTGAAAACCCCACATGGGTATTGGGATGATATTGGACATACGCTAATCCCAATATTTAGTTGTATGTCAATCGATTGGTTGACAGGCTGTTATAAGCGTAGATTATTTATATTTAATGCTTATGCAGTTGTGTAATGCAATCTGGATGATGATTGACTGTGTTTGATTGTTTTTGTGTACTGTGTTGTATGAAATTGTAACGACCCGGAAAATCAGAACCAATTTAGAATTTTTAAATTGGCTAAAATAATGGATTTTAAATATTTAAAACAATAGTAATGTAAAGTGAGTTTGAATCGACGTTTGAAAACGAATATAATTAATTCTAATTATAAACAAGGCCTGAAATGGCGCTGCAGTTTCAAAAATTGAATTCAAACTTTGTCGGACTGTACCGGGTGCGAAACAAAACGGATTTGAGTGAAAACAAAATATTTAAATCTGTTAGTGAATACCTTTCTAACGAATCTGAAAAATCGAAGTTTCATAGCGGAAAGCAAAAGTTATGGCCAAATGAATTTTTAGAAAGGTCGTTATGGAATTTATATAGCCCGTGAAAATGGCCATTTTGCAAACGACCTCGGAATTCGACGAAACAACTTTTGTTGGATCCGGGATGTGAAGTTATTGCTAGGTTTCAAATTTCACAATTTTTGAAGCTAGTATGTGAGCGTGGCAAAGGAAAACGTGTTTTGGTCAATTACAGTTAAATTGGATCGACCAGAAATGGGCCTTTTTGCAAACGGTCTCAGAATTCGACGAAACTAGTTTTGTTGGGACCGTATCGTAAAAACATAGCTAGATTTATTTTTCTGGAATTTTTCGAATCAGTTTGTGGCTACGTTCAAATCGAATATTGAATGTTATATATTTTAAATTGAATGAAAACTGACTGAAACAGTCGAATGGGCCTACGAAACATATCCCATTGTGTTCGGAATTGGGGTAAAACGCTGGGGACCACAGTCATTGGGTTTGGATCATCCTGAAGTGGCGCGGATTTCAAGAAAAATGCTGACCTAGTTTTGAAGAATTCAAAGAGGTATACGGCTGAATATAATTTAACCTATATTATAGCAGTTCTAAGCACTACGGTTTTTGTTTTCACTATAAAAATCATATCTTTTCCGTTTCTCGACGAAATTCAGTGAAACAAGAGACAGTGGACTCGTGTGGACGTCTTCTACATTCTAGAAGAGACCGCATATTTTTCTGAGCTTTCTGCTATTTTTGGTGGAGTGGAACCCAATGTGAGATTTCTAATTTATAAACGATATGGAAAAACGACGATGTATAAATTATATAGTCGATGTATGAGTTATATAAGCATTGTACACCTCATGTATAAGCGTTGTATAAGTTGTACGTTCGATGTATAAGTTATATATGCGTTGTTAAAATTATATATGTGTTGAAATAGAAGTGAATTGATATATATATATATATATATATATATATATATATATATATATATATATATATACGCCCCTCGTCTACAAACCATGGACGATATTTATTGATTGTGATTGGTGTGAAAATAGATTGATAGCGAATGGTTGATTGGAATTGTTTGTGGTTGATATTGATTGATTGTGGTTGAAAAATACCCGTTTGTGGTTGAGAAATATTTGGTTGAAACCACATAGGATTAGTTTGTGGAAATGAAAAATATATACATGCTGCCTGCATGCGAACTAGATGCATGATTCCCCATTGTCAAAAACCGCGAGGTTTTAAGGTAGAGCGAGGAGCCGTACTAGGGACGGTCCCAGTTTTAACTACCCTGTCGTTATGCTGCCGAAATTTTGAATAATATTCATGTGTTTGAATTATTTTCATTTGTTGAAACTATATTTATTCATTGAATAGAAAACCTTCATGTGTTGAGTCGATACTCATTCGTTGAATTGAAATTCATGTGTTGAATGGTGTTCGTGTTTTAAATATAAAAATCACATTTTTATCTATATATATAAACTATAGAAAACCTTCATGTGTTGAACCGATATTCATTCGTTGAATTGAAATTCATGTGTTGAATGGTATTCGTGTTTTAAATATAAAAATCACATTTTTATCTATATATAAAAACTATAGAAAACCTTCATGTGTAGAATCGATATTCATTCATTGAATTGAAATTCATGTGTTGAATGGTATTCATGTTTTAAATATAAAAATCACATTTTTATCTATATATATAAACTATAGAAAACCTTCATGTGTTGAATCGATATACATTCGTTGGATTGAAATTCATGTGTTGAATGGTGCTCGTGTTTTAAATATAAAAATCACATTTTCATCTATATATATAAACTATAGAAAACCTTCATGTGTTGAATCGATATTCATTCATTGAATTGAAATTCATGTGTTGAATGGTATTCATATTTTGAAATAAATTGTTTTATAATAAAAATCACATTTTTATCATCTATACGAACTATATAAAATAATCTTGTTTTGAAAGAAATTGCTTTATAATAAAAATCCTATTTTTATCACCTATATGAACTATAGAAAATAATCGTTTTTTGAAATGAATTGTTTTATAATAAAAATCACATTTTTATTATATACATGAATTGTTAAATATAGTGAAGTGTTGAAATAGAAGACAGTTCGATAAAAATATCATTTTTATCAAATGTATGAAAAGAATATAGCTTTGAAATCGAAGGATCGATATATATATATATATATATATATATATATATATATATATATATATATATATATATATTTGAAAATTTATATGTATATATATATATATAGAATTGAAATATATCGAATAACGACGCTGTAGTTCGTATTTTGAAACCGTGATTTCAAACGATTATACCGGGAGATCCTACCATCGGATTTTCCCGAAACCGCAACCGTTGGGTTCGCTTTGGAAATATCTTTCCAACAGCACCAACTTTGTAAAAATCCAACGGTTGGATTGTCTGAATGTTTAATTCAAATATGAAGAAAAACAGCGCCAAAATCGATTATATTTATATATATATTTAAATATAATTATATTTAATCGAATAACGACGCTGCAGTTCGTATTTTGAAATCGAAACTTCAAACGATTGTACCTGGAGATCTGACTGTCGGATTTTCCCGAAACTGGGACCGTTGGATTCGTTTTGAAAAGATCTTTCTAATGACGTAAATATTGTGAAGATCCAATGGTTAAATTTTCAGATATGTGTAAATCAAATCTGGAGAAAAACAGCGCCACGGCCGCGTTATGGCCCGAAGCATCGCTTTGAATAAATTGGCTATTTTAAAATAAATAAAAATAGCGATAAATCGTTATAAAATATTATAAACGATATGTATGCGAAATTTAGAAACTAACTGAAGGTTGGCTAAGTCGAATGGTTTCTTGGGTATTGATCTGATGTTGGTTTCGGCCTTCGAGGTTAATATTTGGGAAATCGTTCTCTTACTGATTGACGGTTAACGACTAATGAATTGAAACGATGCGTTTGTATTTATCACATGCGCGAGTTGCTCAGAAAGACCGGGTTTATCCCATTCTAAATAACTAAATCGACGATAAGAAATCGAAGATAAAGACGGTGGTCGAAGACCGGAGATCTTCACCTCGTTTGGATGGTAACCGAGGTCCTGATTGGGTGGCATCCCGAAATATGGATAATGAGTGGTGATCGTCCAGACGTACGTGGTGATCGATGGGTTTGCGAGGTATATAGTGCCTCCGGTTTCGTTCAGACCCAGAACGGACTTGCAAATGTTCAATGTGTCTGACATTGGGATTTATTCTGAGTGATTGATAGCCATCGGTTGCACGGTGTGAATTGCCTGTGTGGCATGCTAAGATGCAGTGATCAGGGCTTCTGTTGAAAAGCAAAGTCTTGTGGTGATGATTAAAGCACCGCCTGTGTGGCGTAGCTTTGTGCATAACGTAAATTCGCAATCCTCACACCCCGTTATGAACCAGAAACGGGAGAGGACATCAGGGAGGGCGTGCGTTTCTTCCTAGCTAGAAGTGGCGTCAGTGGTTTTACATGCCCTGACGAGTTTGACTTATGTGGTTGTTGCTGTTGCGAGGCGCCTCGGTTAGATCGGACGATCTGGGTCCGATGGAGTCATTCGTTGGCTCATTTACGCCCCAAAGGGCGGGAAACGCAGTGTTCAGGAATTTTAATCCACATCGGTGGACCGGCCCTGACGATCCAAAGGCTTGACTGAGTACTCGCCTGAGGCTTGGGCTAGGCAGTCTCGAATTCGGTAAGGACTATCTTTTGCCTTGGTTCATGACGGAAATCCAATTTCCAAATACGACATCGTGCGGTTTTGATTGTATATATATATGGCAACATGATATATGGTACCCATGCCATCTATGATTGATAGTTATGATTCGAAATTGTTTTTGAAACATGTAAACACTAGTAATATTATCAATTGATTTTGTTTTATTAGTATCAATCATATTTTGGCCATTATAAGGTAAAAACTCTATCCTCCGGTTTGCGTTGCATTGTGTGATGGGAACCGAGTCTTATAGTGGCCTTATTTTTATAAAAAAGCATTGCGATGTTTAAAAGAAAGATTTGTTTTTAAAGCACTGACAATCCAATGGAGTAAACCCGTTCCACGAAAGTGGCGTGGTCCTGTGATTAGCCATATATTAAATGTGTTGAGTAGATATCTCATACCAGTCCCATGACTGACTCGTAGTTTGTTTCACTTTCAAACTCGGATGCCCCTTTTTCTACACGGGCAGCCTTGTATTCAGGTTTAGCAGGCTTTATCCGGATAGCTGGAGCTGAAGATGGATTCTATTATTTATCTCTTTTTATGCTGTTCAGCTCCTATTGTACATTACGTTTGTTTTTCCGCTGTAGACATATATGTATAGTTGAACTGTATTTGTACTAAGTAAGATCCTGTATACTGTGTAACTCTGATGACTACGTTTATCCAATGTATTCTATTGTACATTATCTGGTGTATTTATTTAATTTTGTTCTACTATTATCTGTTTCTGTGTTATATTCCAAAGATTACCCTTGTCTCCGTCTGTACGGGAAATGGGGTCGTCACAGAAATCCAAATAATCAACATTATATGGTAATAGACTGTGTCTGATTCCAGTTCAGAAAGAAGTAATATTTTAAAATAACGATTATTTAAAAATAATGAATATTTTAAAATAATATTCAGTAAAAGATCAAAATCTGATTTTGATGTCCGATTTGGGATGGACACGAAAATATTTAAAAATATGAAGCCGTGTTGATTAGATTAATGCCATTTTGACGTGAACGATATTTATATCGATTATATTCATTCCTATAACGGATATCGAAAAGGAAATGATTTCGAAATATAATATTTTGAAAATATTATCATTTATATATTAATGATATGGAATATTCAATTTTGATTTGAAATTGAATATGAAGTTGAAGTCGTTTTGAAACGAATTTAAAACGATTTATAAAATATGTTTTAAAAGGAAATCGACGAAATATATATAATATATATATTTAATGGCCCGAATAGAATGCGCTGAGCCGCGGTAGTTCGCTAATTTCGACCATTGACTTCGAATAGGCGTTACGGGAGATCCGACCGTCGGATTCACCTAAAACTGGAACCTTGGGTTCATATCGAAAAGTGTTTTCCAACGAATATAAGGAATTTGAAATCTAACGGTTGGATTTGGAATTATGTTCAAATCAAATTTGGAAAAGGTCGCTGTAGGTGCAGTTCGATGACCGTTTTTGGAAATCGATGGTACGGGCCTTGATAAAATTATTAAAAATATCAATAATTTGTGTAAAATCATAATAAATGATTTGGAAAGGATTAGGATGAAAAATTCCATATTTGAAAAGATAAAAATATATTTTTTATCTAAATGAACTAGTTATGAACTAGAATTATAAATCCAATATTTTTAAAATAAATAAATTGGATTTGAAATGGTTTTAAAAATAACCAAAATTTCCAATATATGAATTGGAATGGATTTGAATCGAAATTATCTTCGAAATATTTCGATATTGGATTCCGCGATTATACGGACATTATGGAGGAATTTGGAAGATAAATATATCGTTATTCCAATACGATATTTGTTGATTTTGGAATTTGATATTGAATATAAGCCGATATATTTTCTTATTTAATATCAAATGGGATTTTTGGTTTGTCGTGAACGGTGTCTTCACTAATGCTGTTCTTAAACCCAGTGGAGAAAAGATAAACTCTTTTTAATAAGTTTTAATGAAGTTAACCAATTAATTAACATTTATTTGGAATTAAATTGAAATTGGTTGTTGGGTTTATCATGAACGGTGTTTTAAATGACATTAATTTTTTAACCCAATTCAAGATAAGATTAATTTCTTAACTTTGGATAATGATTAAGTAATGATTTTTGGAGATTAAACTGAATTAGAGTTTTAATAAATCTTTAATTATATTGGAATGTGAATGAGATAATTAAACTTATCGAATTCATGAAATGATCGATAATGGAGTATCACCAGTTTTGCTCCAAGCGGTAGTTAAATCTTTAGTTAGATTTGAAAGTGAAATGGTAATTAATTTTACCGATAACACTGTGGTGTTAGATATGAAGTATTACCAGTTTTGCTTCATGGGATGAACAGGTTGGGATTGGGAAATTAAATAAATGATTAATTCGGTAAGGTGCGTTAATCCCGACTTGTTCGGAAGACCTTAATATGGTTTGAATGATATCCAAAGGAAGATTAAAGAATAAATTTTGAAGAATTTATCTTTGATAAAATTAATGGCAACATATCCCAAAAGAAGTGAATATTTAAATAAAAGAATATTAAAAATTGGAATGAGGCGTATGTTGTGTTTTTATAGCACTTGTTTATTATATATGCGAGTTATTCATAAAGACCGGGTTTATCCCATTCTGAATAACTGGATCGGCGATGAGTCGACGATGAAGACGTTGGTTGAAGACCCGAGGTCTTCACATCGTTCGGATGATTACTGATGTATTGATTGGGCTGTACACCCAAGACAAGGTAATAATTGGTGATCGTCCATACGTACTTGGAGACCGACCGGATATGCGAGGGTCTCTCTCCTGTATTGGACATATGGGACGAGGAATAAGGTGCCTCCGGCTAAGTTCAGTCCCAGAACGACCTTGTAAATGGACTGTGTGTCTGACATTGGATTTCATTCTGTGTGATTGATAGACATCGGTTGCATAGCGTAAATTGCCTGTGTGGCATGCTGAGATGCAAATGATCAAGGCTTCTGTTGAAAAGCAGTCTCGTGGTTGATGATCAAAGCACGACTTTAATATAGCATAGCTTTGTGTAGCGTTAATTCGTGAGCCTCACACCCTGGTGTGAACCAGAAGCGGCAGAGGACCTCAGGGAGGACATGTGTTTCCTTCTAGTTAGGAGTGGTGTTTGGGTTTTGCATGCCCAAATGTTTTACTTATGTGGATGATGGATAGCGAGGCGCCTGGGTTATATCGACACTGCAGGGCCGATGGATGGTATGGTCTTTATACAGACAAGATTGACGCCCCATAGGGCGGGGAACACATTGTTCAGGCATTTTAATCCACTTCAGTTGGGCCAGCCCTGACGATCCAAAGGTCCACCTGAGTCTGGGTCCTGAGACATGGGCTAGAGCATCTCGAAGCAATAAGGACGATCCCTTGCCTTGGTTCGCAGACGGAAATCCAACATCCAATACGTGACAATTGCAGTTTTGATTGTAGTGCCTAGTTTTGGCGACATGATATATGGTACCCATGCCGTTTAGGATTGATACATTTATATTCGAAGTTGTTTTAAACACTATGCACTTATAATAATATCAAATGATTTGTTTTAACGTACCAAGCATGTTTGGCTATTATAAGGGAAAACCCTATCCTCCGGCTTGCGTTGCATTGTGTGATGGGACCTAGGTCTTATAATAGCTTCATTTTTCCAAAAAGCATTGTGCTATTTGTTTTTGCATTGGTATTCTTGGGAGGAAACCCGTTCTGTGTAATGCGGCGTGGATATATCTGATTTTAAAGTAAAGTTTTAAATAATTGTTTTAGTTCGCACACCAGTCACATGACTGACCTGGAGTTTATTACTTTAACCGAAACTCTTGGTGCCCCTATTTTCCACACGGGAAGCTAGTAGTTTTAGTTTTGCAAATTTATATTCATAGGATCCTGGTTTACAGCTGGAATGATATTCGGAAAGCTCTGTATCTGTGTATCTCTTTCAGTTGTGTTTTGTATTTATTTTCCGCTGCATTGTAATTTGTAAAACTCTAATATTTTTCTGATGCATAATATTTATTCATACTCTGTATATTCTTGTAATCTGATGTAAATTGTTGTAATAAGCAATGAAATGTTATTCTGTTTGTGTTCTGATTTGTCGGGTTCTCAACTCAATCCGGGCTTTCCTTCACGGGGAAGTTCGAGTTGTTACATTTTGGTATCAGAGCTTTGGTTTATAGAGCTCGAGAACATGATTAGCAATATCCAATGAGAATGACTCGTTAGAGATAGGATCAGTAGTATCCTAAAACGAGTGTGAAGAGTAGTATTTTTGAAATAAAAATGAAAACCAATTTTTGTTTTGAAAATTTAAATCATATTATATGTGTGTGAATATTATTTTTATATTGATTTTGGACGATCAAGTATATGAAGATTTTGCATATACGCCTAGCTAGCATTTATTCGAAGTCTCAAATATACTAGATAGATATAGAATCACACTCCAGTCGCCCGGAGATGATTTTGATGGTGATCACGTGCATCACTAGAATTTATGTTCGAGTTTCGAGAGGGGGATATCTATATATTTCCAACTGGCTGGTGTGAGAACCAAAACTAGATTGCTTTTGTTGTGATTTAGCATCAAAAAATATGATTTTTGTATATATATATATATATATATATATATATATATATTAAAGTTATGCATTTGAAAAACTAACCAACTAATTGATTGCTGGTTGTGATGTTTGATTGTTTGTTGACTAATAAAACCAACATATGAATGAATGGTAAATTTTACTTAATTGAATTTATTGTTGAATTGAATTGAAAATTATTTGAAATTGCATGCATGTACATGTGTGTACATTGAACAGGTCATAGCAAGGAGGCTAGAGAAGAGGAATAAAATTGTATGCCCAACAAATAGGTACATGTTTACTAATTTATTGTGTTTGGATGATTTTATGAGCCGATTGGCTTTTTCTTTTTATTTTTTGGATGAGAGGGCATGTGTGGCGGTTTGGGGATTTTCCCAGTTCTCCCCGTACAAAGGAGTTTGTGGCGAAATTTTTCGAAAATTTAGGGTGTTAGCCAAAATTTTGAAGAATTGGAAAATTCTTAGGAACTGAAAAGTTGAAGAATTAAGTTGAGTTGATTAGTTAAACAACTTTCAGCTCCGTTCCTTTTGGAGAACGAAAATATTTTAAGTGGAGGAGATTGTAACAACCCGAAAAGTCAGAACCAATTGGCAATTTTAATGAATTTTGAATATTTAAAATGTATTATTTTAAATAATAACGACTAGAAATTTATTTTGAATAAAATTAGAACGTATATATCTATATGAACCAAAGTTAGAATATATATATTTATTTTAATTAAAAAAGAAATTGAACATGTCGCGGTAGTTTGAAAATTCGATTTCAAATTTCAAATGAACGTACAGGATTCAAAATAAACCGGATATTAGTGATACCGAAAATATTTGAATCTATTTGAAAATATTTTTCCAACAAATCTGAAAATTTGAAATTTCATAGCGGGAATAAAAAGTTATGTCCAGTTGAAAATTCAGAATAGTCGCTATGGAATTATAGCCCTTAAAAATAGCGATTTTGCAAACGGCCTCCTTTTTTTTCCGATGAGACCACTTTTATTGGATCCGGAATGTCAAATTATTGCTAGATTCCAATTTTCATGATTTTTAGGATCAATATGTGAGCGTGGCGAATTTAAACGCGTTTGACCAATTTTAGTTAAATTTAATCGACTAGAAAATGACCATTTTTCAAACGGTCTTCAAATTTAACGAAATTAGTTTTGTTAGGACCGTATCATCAATACGATGCTGGAAATATATTTTTTTTTGGAATTTTTAGAGTCAGTATGTGGCCTCGGTAAATTAAGATGTACATTTAAATTGAATATATAATGATTTATATTTTAATTTAAAGGAAAACTTATCATAACGATCGAATTAGCCTACAGAACATATCCCATTGTGTTCTAAATGGGGGTAATTAGCTAGGGGCGACAGTCGTTGGGTTTGATTTGGAGTTCGAAATCATACGGAGATAATATGTGAATTAAATAAAATTTAAATATTATATATATATATTCTTTTCTAGTCAAACCCTAACACTCTCTTCTTAGAAGTCAAACCCCCCGTCATTATTTTCAAATGAAAAAAAAAACCGAACCTTACATCCCGTCGCTCCCCCTACCTCGACGTTGCCGCCGTCGCCATCGATCACCCCCCCCCCCCCCCCCCCGTCGCTCGATCGCAAGACCCCACCTCCTCTCACTCAGCCGCTGACGCCACCCTTCTCTCCTTCTCCCACTTCTTCAACAAAGAAACCCCAAGCCCTAGGAGAGATCGCCACCGCGAACTCCGGCGCCGCCACCCTAGACAGCCGCCGACTCCTCAACAAACCCCTACAGCCCCTCCCTCCCTCAGACGCACGAAACCCCTCCTCCATTCGAAGAAAGGTGAGTTTTTTATTGATTTTATTTAAATAAATTTTTGAAATTAAATAAAATCATTCCTATTACATATGAAATAGCATTAGAAAAAAATACTTATTTGGATATAGTAAAAGAAGTGATTTTTATTTTATATGATTAGCATATAAAAGAAGTGATTTTTATTTTATATGATTAGTATATAAAAGAACTGATTTTTATTTTATATGATTAGCATATAAAAGAAGTGATTTTTATTTTATTTGATTAGCATATAGAAGAAGTGATTTTTATTTTATTTGATTAGCATATAAAAGAAGTGATTTTTATTTTATATGATTAGCATATAAAAGAAGTGATTTTTATTTTATATGATTAGCATATAAAAGAAGTGATTTTTATTTATATGATTAGCATATAAAGATGGCATTTTTAATTATATAAAGATTTAATTTTTAGTTAAGAAAAGATAAGATTTTTTTAAACGAGAAAAGATAAGATTTTTATTGTGTATGGAGCGTTATTAAAAATGTGGTTTTTAAAAATATTTAAAGCATTGTTTTTAAAAATACAATAACATGATTTTTAAAAGAAATTACACAGTGTGAAAATGTGATTTTCAAATATATGAAGCGTTGTTAAAAATGGGATTTTTAATATCGACTACGTGAATCAGATGGCGATGGAACGGACTGAATTCAAAGCGGAATCCAAACCGCCCAATAAGGACTGGCGGAGTGGAAACCAAAGTTGAGAACTTCTCACTTTAATTTTATTTTCTAGTTAAAATATATGCCAGGATGCAGATGGTGCTTAGCAGCACCCGACACCCGTCGTCCATAGACCATGGATGACTTGTTTGTTTAATTGTGTTGTGAAAATTGATTGTGATGTGGAATAGAATAAATAAAATATTCATGTGTTGAAATAAATAGCTTATCGTTGAAAATATAATTTTTAACGTGTATATGAATAAAATAAATATTCATTTAAAAATTGGACGATTTGTTTGTGTACACACATTTGACTGATATGGATTGGGACGATATATTTTACACATCGCCCAACTGCACAAATAATAATCAATGTTTGTTGTTTGAAAACCCCACACGGGTAATGGGATGACATTGGACATACACTAATCCCAATATTTAGTTGTATGTTAATCGATTGGTTGACTAGCTGTTATAAGCGTTGATTATTTATATTTAACGCTTATGTAGTTATGTAATGCACTCTGGATGATGGTTGACTGTGTTTGATTGTTGTTGTGTACATGTGTTGTATGAAATCCATATAATCAAATTATATGGTAATAGACTGTGTATGATTCCAGTTCGGAAAGAAGTAATATTTTAAAATAACGATTATTTTAAAATAATGAATATTTTAAAATAATATTCAGTAAAAGATCCAAATCTGATTTTGATGTCTGATTTGGGATGGACATGAAAATATTTAAACACATGAAGCCGTGTTGATTAGATTAACGCCATTTTGACGTGAACGATATTTATATCAATTATATTCATTTCTATAATGGATATCGAAAAGGAAATGATTTCGAAATGTAATATTTTGAAAATATTATCATTTATATATTAATGATATGGAATATTCAATTTTGATTTGAAATTGAATATAAAGTTGATGTAATAACCCGGAAATCCGAGCCAATTTAAAAAATTTATTTTGGCTATTCTAGTGAATTTTGAATATTTAAAATGAATTATATTAAAAAATAACAACGAGAAATTTATTTTGAATAGAATTAGAATGTATATATTTATTTGAATCGTCGTTAGAATATAAATAATTTATTTTAATTATAAAAGGAGTTGAAAAATGCGCGGTGGTTTGAAAATTCGGTTTCAAATTTCAAATGAATGTGCAGGATTCAAAATAAACCGGATTTTGGCGAAATAAAAAATATTAGAATCTATTTGAGAATATCTTTCCAATGAATCTGAAAAATTGAAATTTCATAGCGAGGATAAAAAGTTATGCCCAGTTGAAAATTCAGAATAGTCGCTGTGGAATTCTAGCCCTTAAAAATGGAAATTTCGCAAACGACCTCTGTTTTCGACGAAACCACTTTTGTTGGATTCGGGATGTCAAGTTATTGCTAGATTCCAAAATTTGTAATTTTCTGAATCAACATGTGAGTGTGGCGAAAGAAAACGTGTTTTAGCAGTTTCAGTCAATTTTGATCGACCAGAAAATGGCCATTTTTCAAACGGTCTCAGAATTTGACAAAATTAGATTTGGTAGAACCATATCTCAATACAAAGCTAGAAAATATTTTTCAGGAATTTTTAGAGTTAGTATGTGGCCCTGGTAAATTAAAATGTGCGTTCAAATTCAATGTATAGATTTATATTTTGATTTTGAACGGAAACTGATTGTAACAAGCGAATTGGGTTACGAAACATATCCCATTGTGTTCGTATCAGGGGTAATTCGCTAGGGTGCGATAGTTATTGGGTCTCGTTTAGAGATCGAATGAAAAAGTGACTTTATAGTGAAAATTAATTAATTAAATTATATACATATATTTATCCTTAACCACCCCTTCCTACCATTGACTTCACTAGAAATAAAAATGAAAAATGGAAATAACAATCTACAGCGCAACGCCCCCCCCCCCAGCCATCGCCTCCGCCGAACCCCGCCCCACCGCCAAGCTGACTGCCGCCACTTCCTCCCCCTTCTCCCTCCAACGCGCGATACCCGAAACCCCGCCCACCCCCCCCCCCCCCCAACACACACGAACACCCCTAAAATCGAGACCACGCCTGGTCCCACACCCCTCCGCCGCAGTCACCGCCTGGCCTCCTCCCCTCGAAGACAGCGCGCGACGGATGGAACTAGCTCAACACCAACGGCCAGCGTGCCCAAATTGGCACTCCGATGGGAGATTGGATGTCTGCCAACCCGCTAGCACCTACCTGCGACGTCCTCGGCAGACTTGCGGCCTCCTCAACCCCAAATCCACCCTGTAAGCTTTTCTTTGGCTATTTTTGTTCATTTATCTTTAACTGTTCAATGAAATTGGTTGTAAAAAGGGAAAAAAATTAGTTTTTTTTGTTGTATCGTAGCAAAATAAAGATATAGTTTTGTATTTATATTAGGGAAATAAAAATATGATTTTTATATTATAGAAAGAATAAAAATATTATTTTTATATTATAGAACGAAAAAAATATGATTTTTATATTACAGAAAGAATAAAAATATGATTTTTATATTATAGGAAGAATAAAAATATGATTTTTATATTGGTAGAGTATTAAAAATATGATTTTTAATGTATAGAACATATTAAAAATGTGATTTTATTATGAACAGTGTGGTAAGGACTACATTGGAATTTCAAACAAATTCATACGGTTCAGCAGTTCAGAAATAGAGAATGAAGGAGTGGATCCCACGGTGAGAACTCCTCACTACAATTTTTTGTGTTCAGTTATTTATTTTATAATAGCATATATGAACTGTTTCCCCGTCGTCCACAGACCATGGACGACTTGTTTGTTCGATTGCGTTTGGATTGATTTGTTTGTGTGAAAATTGATTGTGCGATGGAATGGAAAGTAAAAATTCATGTGTCGAATAGAATAAAATTCATGTGTCGAATAGAATAAAAGTCATGTGTTGAATATAATAAAATTCATGTGTTGAAATAAAATATATATATTCATGTGTTGAATAGAATAAAATTCATGAGTTGAAATAAAATATATATTCATGTGTTGAAATGAAATAAATATTCATGTGTTGAAATAAAATATATATTCATGTGTTGAAATATATATATATATATATATATATATATATATATATATATATATATATTCATGTGTTGAAAAAAAATATTCATGTGTTAAAGTAAAATAAATATTCATTTACAAATCGAACGATTTGTTTATGTACACCCATTTGACTGATATTGATTGGGACGATAAATTTTAGACATCGCCCAACTGCACAAATAAAAATCTGTATTTGTTGATTTGAAACCCCACACGGGTATTGGGATGATATTTGACGTACACTAATCCCGATTGTTTAGTTGTATGTCAATCGATGGGTTGACAGACTGTGTAAGCGTTAATTATTTATATTTAATGCTTATGCAGTTGTGTGGTGCACTCTGGATGATGGTGGATGATTTATCGTTGCTATTATATACATGTGTTGTAGGGAATCCATATAATTAACATTATATGGTAATTGATTGGGCCTCATTCCAATTTGGAAAATAAGGAATATTATAAAAGAAAATTCATGTGTTGAAAAGAATAAAAATTCATGTGTTGAATATAATAAAAATTCATGTGTTGAATAGAAAAAATATTCATGTGTTGAATAAAAATATAAATTCATGTGTTGAATAAAATATATATTCATGTGTTGCATAAAAATATATATTCATGTGTTGAAGAAAATATTCATTTGTTGAATAGAATAACAAAGTTATTGAAATATATAAAGCCGTGTTGGTTAGATATGCACCATTTTAACACGAACGATATTTATGTTGATTATATTCGTTTTTATAATGATTATAGAAAAAAGAAGTGATAATATTTTGAAAATATTATCATTTGTATATCGATGATGTGGAATATTTTGATTCGAAATTGAATATGAAGTTGAAATTATTTCGATAACGAATTTAAAACGATTTATAAAAAACGTTTTTAAAAGGAAATCGACAAAATATATATAATATATATATTATATATATTAAATGGCCTGAATAGAACGCGCCGCGCCGCGAATTTCGACCAATGACTTCGAATGGATATTATGGGAGATCCGACCGTCGGATTCTCCTAAAACCAGAACCGTTGGGTTCGTATCGAAAAGTGCTTTCTAACGAATATTGGAAATTTGAAATCTAACGGTTGGATTTGGAATTATGTCCAAATCAAATTTGGAAAAGGTCGATGTAGGTGCAGTTCGATGGCCGTTGATGGAATTCGACTGTACGGGCCTTGATAAAATTATTAAAAATAGTTATAATTTTTGTAAAATCATAAGAAATGATTTGTGAAGAATTGAGATGAAAAATTCCAAATTTGAAAAGATAAAAATAGATTTTTATCGAAATGAACTAGTTTTGAGCTAGAATTATAATCCCATTTATTTTTAAAATAAATAAAGTGGATTTGAAATGGTTTTGAAAATAACCAGAATTTGCAATATATAAAGTGGAAATGGATTTGAATCAAAATTGTCTTTGGAATATTTCGATATTGAATTTCGTGATTATACAGATATTGTTATGGAAATTTGAAGGATATATTTATATCGTTATTTCCAATACGATATTTGTTGTTCATAGAATTTGATATTGAATATAAGCCGATATATTATCTATTCTAAGCCTTGTATTTAATTATCAAATGGGATTTGGGTTTGTCGTGAATAGTGTCTTCATTTACACTGTTCTTAAACCCAGTTGAGAAACAGATTAAATCTTTTTATTTAGATTTAATGAAGTATACCAACTAAATGGTATTTAATTGGAATTGAATTTGAATTGATATTTGGGTTTATCGTGAACCGTGTTTTAAATGACATTGGTTCTTTAACCTAGTTAAAAATAGGATATGATTTCCCAAGTTAAATAATCATCGATAGTGATTATTGGGAAGATTAAAACCAAGTGGAGTTTTAATGAATCTTTAATTAGATTGAAATATACGAGAATGGTGTATCACCAGTTTTGCTCCAGGCTATAGTTAAATCTTTAATTAGATTTGAACGTGAGATGGTAATTGAATTTACCGATAACACCGTGGTGTTAGATATGAAGTATGACCAGTTTTACTTCATGGGATGAATAGGTTGGGATTGGGAAATAAAATAAATGATTACTTCGATGTAGTTCGCTAATCCCGACTAGTTTGAATCGATATTCAAAAGAAGATTAAGAATAAATTTAAAGAATTTATCTTTGATAAAATTAATGGGAACCTTTCCCAATGTATAAGAATATTTGAATAAAAGAATATTCTGAATTGGAATGAGGCGTATGTTGTGTTTGTGTAACACTTGTTTATTATATACGCGAGTTATTCAGAAAGACCGGGTTTATCTCATTCTGAATAACTAATTCGACGATGTGTCGAGGATGAAGATGGTGGTTGAAGACCGGAGGTCTTCACATCGTTTGGGTGATTACTGATGATCTTGATTTGGCTGTACACCCAAGAGGAGAGAATCAGTTGGTGATCGTCCAGACGTACTTGGAGATCGATGGATATGCGAGGAATAAGGTTCCTCTGGTTTCGTTCAAACTCAGAATGAACTTGTATGGACTGTATGTCTAACATTGGATTTTGCTCTGTGTTGATTGATCTCTATTAAATATACATATGCCTAGTGAAGGGGAATTCATTCCCTTACTTCACCCTTCTCTGAGACGTATGGGATCAGAGGTTGTATATCGATAGACATCAGTAGCTTGATGTGAATTGCCTGTGTGGCATGCCTAAGTGGCAATTGATCAAGGCTTCTGTTGAAAAGCAAAGTCTTGTGGTTGATGATCAAAGCACCGCCTGTGTGGCATAGCTTTGTGTAACATTGATTCGCGAGCCTCACACCCCTGTTGTGAACCAGAAATGGGAGAGGACATCAGGGACGGCATGCATTTCCTTCTAGCCAGGGTGGTGTCAGTGACCTACCAGCCCTGACATTTATATTATTTTCACGTATGTGGTTGTTGGATTGCAAGGCGCCTCGGATATATCGGTGACTATGTGGAGCCGATGGAGTCATTTGGCTCATTTACGTCCCAAAGGGTGGGGAAATGCAGTGTTCAGGCATTTTAATCCACATCGGTGGACCGGCCCTGACGATCCAAGGGCTCACCCGTGTTTGGGTCCTGAGGCTCGGGCTAGAGAGTCTCAAATCGGTGAGGACTATCTTTTGCCTCGGTTCGCAGATGGAAATCAATTTCAAAATACGACATCGTGGGGTTTTGATTGTATACCTATACATGGCGATATAGTGGTATGGAGCACTTATGCCGTCTATGATTGATATTTATGATTGAAATTATTTTGACATTATGCACTTATAGTAATAATAAAACAAGAAATTTAGCGTATCAAGCATTCTTTGGCTAGTATAAGGTAAAAACCCTATCCTCCGGCTTGCGTTGCATTGTGTGATGGGACCTGGGTCTTATAATAGCTTCATTTGCCTAACTTTAAAATAAATATTAATAACTGTTTTAATTCTCACACCAGTCACATGACTGACCGGGAGTTTATTGTTTCAACCTAAACTCTGGTGTGACAACAAGGAATTCCGCTCGATCTGAATCAGTCGCTAAACCTAACCAGACCGTTCGAAATGCCTGATTGTTTTGAGAAGACAACAAAATAGAACGCAGACGGAAGAACATTTCATTGTATATTACAACAATTCCATTAGAATACAAGAATATACAGAGTATGAATAAATATTACACAACATAAAAATATCAGAGATTACAATAAATTAAAAAGCAGCGGAAAATAACACAATACACAACTGAAGGAGATATACGGATACAAAGCTTTCTGGATATCATTCCAGCAGTAAACCAGGATCCTGTGAATATAAATCTGCAAAACCAAAACTACTAACTGCCCGTGTCAAAATAAGGGCACCCAGAGTTTAGGTTAAAACAATAAACTCCAGGTCAGTCATGTGACTGGTGTGAGAACTAAAACAGTTATTTAAAACTTTACTTTAAATCAGATATATCAAGGGACCACGCCGTATAACACGGAACGGGTTTCCTCCCAAGAATACCAGTGCATATAACAAAACAGCGCAATGCTTTTTGGAAAAATGAATCTATTATAAGACCCAGGTCCTATCACACAATGCAACGCAAGCCGGGGGATAGGGTTTTCCCTTATAATAGCCAAACATGCTTAGTACGTTTAAAAAAAATCATGGCTTATTACTATAAGTGTATAGTGTATAAAACAACTTCAAATCATAAATATCAATCATAGACGGCATGGGTACCATATATCATGTCGCCATACTAGGCTCTACAATCAAAACAGCAAATGTCACGTATTTGGAAGTTGGGTTATCATTTATGGTATGAACCGAGGCAAAAGATAGTCCTCTACCGATTCGAGACGCTCTAGTCCGTGTCTTAGGATCAGAGCTCGAGTGACCCTTGGATCGTCAGGGCCGGTCCACACGGAGTGGATTAAAATGCCTGAACATGCGTTTCCCCGCCCTTTGGGCGTAGGTGAGCCAACTAAATGACTCCATCGGTTCGAGAACGACCGATATATCCGAGGCGCCTCGCAACAGCAACAACCACATAAGTCAAACTCGTCAGAGCGTGTAAAACCACTGACGCCACTTCTAACTAGAAAGAAACGCATGCCCTCCCTGATGTCCTTCTCCCGTTTCTAGTTCATACCGGGTGTGAAACTCGCGAAGTAAACGTTACACAAAGCTACGCCACAAAGGCCATGCTTCGATCATCAACCACAAGACTTTGCTTTTCAACAGAAGCTTTGATCATTTGCCACTTAGGCATGCCACACAGGAAATTCACTCTATGCATTTGATATCCATCAGTATATAACCCTTGAGCTCATACGTTTCAGAGAAGGGCGTTAAGCAAGAGAATAAATTCTCCGCCGCCAAACAGATATATATTTAATAGAAATCAATCACACAGACTAAAATCCAATGTCAGACACACTGTCCATTTACAAGTTCGTTCTGGGTCTGAACGAAACCGGAGGCACCTAGTACCCCGCATATCCATCGATCTCCAAGTACGTCTGGACGATCACCAACTGTTTCCATCTTCTTAGGTGTACAGCCCAATCAAGATCATCAGTAATCACCCAAACGACGTGAAGACCTCCGGTCTTCAACCACCTTCTTCATCTTCGATTTATCGTCGTATCAGTTATTCAGAATGGGATAAAACCCAGTCTTTACGAATAACTCGTGTGTATAATAAACATGTGTTACACAAACACAACATACGCCTCATTCCAATTCATCAGTCACAAACCGTAAATTAACCAGAGAATAATTCCCCAAATATTAACCCCGAAGGCCGAAACCAACATCAGATCAATATCCAGAAAACCTTTCTGCTTAGCTAACCTACAGTTAATTTCTAAATTTCACATTCTTAGGGAAAGGTTCCCATTAATTTTATCAAAGATAAATTCTTTTAAATTTATTCTTTAATCTTCTTTTGAATATCAATTCAAACTAGTCGGGATTAGCGAACCTTACCGAAGTAATCATTTGTTTTAATTTCCCAATCCCAACCTATTCATCCCATGAAGTAAAACTGGTAATACTTCATATCTAACACCACGGTGTTATCGGTAAATTCAATTACCATTTCACGTTCAAATCTAATTAAAGATTTAACTATCGCCTGGAGTAAAACTGGTGATACTCCATTCTCGATCTTTTCAACCTAATAAAAGATTCATTAAAACTCCACTTAGTTTTAATCTTTAACTGGGTTAAAGAATCAGTGTCATTTAAAACACGGTTCACGATAAACCCGAAATCACATCACATTTCAATCGGTCCCTAATTGTAAATTAGCAAGTGAGCAATTCCCTAAGTATTAACCCCGAAGGCCGAAACCAACATCAGATCAATACCCCAGAAACCATTCATCTTAACTAATCTCCAGTTAGTTTCTGATTTTCTTAACTCCTTTGGGTCTAAGAACAGTATTATTGAAGGTACCGTTCACGACAACCCAAAATCACATTTCATTAATTATCGGGCTAAAGAACAAGTGTTATATAAAACACTGTTCACGATAAACCCAAAAATCAATACTAATTCAGATCCAATTAAATATTATTTAATTGGTACACTTCATTAAATCTAAATAAAAAGATTTAATCTTTTTCTTAACTGGGTTCAAGAACAGTGTTAATGAAGACACCATTCACGACAAACCCAAATCATATTTGATATTAAATACAAGGCTCTGAATAGAAAATATACCGGCTTATATTCAATATAATATTCTACGACCAACAAATATCGTATTGGAAATAACGATATAAATATATCTTTCAGATTCCCATCACAATACCTGTATCATCACGAAATCCAATATCGAAATATTCCAAAGATAATTTCGATTCAAATCCATTCCAATTCAGTTATTGGAAATTCTGGTTAATTTTAAAACCCTTTTTAAATTCAATTTATTTATTTAAAAATAAATAGAATTATAATTCTAGTTCAAAACTAGTTCATTTCGATAAAAATCTATTTTTATCTTTTCAAATATGGAGTTTTTCATCCCGATTCTTCCCAAATCATTTCTTATGATTTTACACAAATTATTGATATTTTTAATAATTTTATCAAGGCCCGTACAGTCGATTTCCATCAATGGCCATCGAACTGCACTTACAACGACCTTTTCCAAATTTGATTTGGACATAATTCCAAATCCAACCGTTAGATTTCTAATATTCATTAGAAAGCTCTTTTCGATACGAACCCAACAGTTCTGGTTTTAGGAGAATCCGATGGTCTGATCTCCCGCAATATCCATTCGAAGACAATGGTCGAAATTCGCGAACTGCCGTGGCGCGGCGCGTTCTATTCAGGCCATTATATTATATATATAATATATACTTCGTCGATTTTAATTCAAAACGTGCTTTATAAATCGTTTTAATTTCATTTTCAAAACGGTTTTAACTTCATATTCAATTTCAAATCAAAACTGAATATTCCAATATAAATTCGTTTTAAATTCATTTCAAATCGATTTCAATTAAATTTCAATTTAATTCGAATTGCTTTTCAATTTCAATTTGAATTCAATTCCTTTCGATTTCAATTCGAATTCAATTCGAATTCAATTCCATTCAATTTAATTCGAATTTTGATTATTTTCAATATAATTCAAATTTCGAAATCACTTTCAATATAATTCAAATTTCGAAAACACTTTCAATATACATTGAAAATTGAATAAATCAACACGGCTTCATATATTTCTATTTTCAAATATTTCTATTTCAAATATTTCTTTTTCAAATATTTCTATTCAAAACTGGAATGAGTCCCAATCAATTACCATATAATGTTAATTATATGGATTTTCTATCACACGTATATAACAGCAACGATAAATCCTCAACCATCATCCAAAGTGCGTTCTACATTGTATAAGCATCAAATATAAATATTTAACGCTTATAACAGTCTGTCAATCAATCGATCGACATACAACTAACTATTGGGGTTAGTGTACGTCATATATCATCCCAATACCCGTGTGGGGTTTCAAACAATCAAACACAGATTTTATTTGTGCAGTTGGGCGATGTGTAAAATTTATCATCCCAATCAATATCAATCAAATCAGTGCATATAAACAAATCGTCTGATCTGTTTATATTTATTTATTTTATATACACGTTAAAAATTCTATTTTCAACTATAAAATATTTTTAACTATATAAATATTTTATTTCTTTTCACATCACACCACACAGTCAACTACACATCAAAATCAAACAAACAAGCATACAAGCCGTCCATGGTCTGTGGACGACGGGTGTCGGGTGCTACTAAACACAGTCTGCATCCTAGTATATATTTTAACTAGAAAATTAAATTAAAAGTGAGAAGTTCTTACCGATAGCTAAACCATATGCCACGACTCTTCATATGTAGGAAATCTTCCGTCGTTTCTTCTTTCATCACTTTCGTCATTCGTATTTACTACATATACGAAAATCGAATTTTTACTTCGCTATTCAATATATAAAAATCAAATTTTTACTTCGCTATTCAATATATACAAATCGAATTTTTACTTCGCTATTCAATATATAAAAATCGAATTTTTACTTTGCTATTCAATATATAAAAATCGAATTTTTACTTCACTATTCAATATATAAAAATCGAATTTTTACTTCGCTATTCAATATATAAAAATCGAATTTTTACTTCGTTATTCAATATATAAAGATCGAATTTTTACTTCGCTATTCAATATATAAAAATCGATTTTTTATCTCTCTACTACATATGTAAAAATCACTCCTTTACACCACTACTTCCATGATAAAAATTATATTTTTACCTTGCTAGTAATATAATAAAAATTATATTTTTGTTACTCTACATAAATTAAAATCATATTTTTATTTCTACTTCATACATTTTTATACTTCTACTATATATATAAAGATCGAATTTTTATATCATTGCTATAAAAATCGCATTTTTATTTCAACATATATATAATAAAAATCCAATTTTTATTTTGCTATATATATAAAGATAATATTTTTATATTCTCTATTATATAGAAATTCTATTTTCAATACACTACTTATATAAAAATAGTATTTTTATACCTTCTATTATATAAAGATCATATTTTTAATACTCCACTAGTATAAAAATTATATTTTTAACCTTTCTATATTATAAAAATTATATTTTTCCTATGAACAAAAATCATAACTTCGCCAAATAAAAATCGAACCCTTGTCTTCTATATATAAATAAAAACCATTTCTTTATATTTTATACATAAATAGTGATCCTTCTTTATATGAAAATATTATAACTTTATATAAATTAAAATCCTTAGCTTTATATAAATTAAAAATCTGAAATTTACACAATATTATTTATATTAAAAACTGAAATTAAAAACAATATATAATAAAAAAATTAAAAAGGAGGACTTACAATTTGAGTTTGGGGAGAGGAGGGTGCTGCTGCGTTCGCCGGAGGGGGCGGGGCGCCTTGGGGTCAGGGTGGAGGGAAAGGGGGCGGAAGAATTGGGGGTCTTGATTTCGGAGTGTGGCAACGGGGAGGGTGGGGCTCGAGGTCAGTCGACGCGGTGGCCGGAGCAGGGAGGGGGGGTGCGACGCTAGCTCGACAGTCGGAGGCCAGAACGAGGGTGGTGGCTGCGCGTTTCACGGGGGTGGGGGGTTTTGAAATCAGAGAAAGGGAGGGGAGGTTGGCCAACGCGAGGAGGAGGGGGTAACCACTGGCGGCTGCGGCACCTGAAGGGGGGTGCGCGAGGGGGTCAACGACGGGAGTAGGAGGATGTTCGGGTTTTCATAATTTTTTTTTAGATCTGTCTGAGAGAGAGAATGAACCAAGGGGGGAGCTTTATAATATAATGAATTGTTTAATTAATTTAATTCTCCACAAAGTTGACTTTTCACTCGAAACCCAATTCGAACCCAACGACTGTCGATTTTAGCTATTTGCCCCCATTCTGAACACAATGGGATATGTATCGCAGGCTGATTCGATAGTTTTGATCAGTTTCCGCTAAATTTAAAATATAAATTTATATATTCAATTTTAAACGTACATTTCAATTTACCGGGGTCACATACAGACTCTAAAAATTCCCGAAAAATATTTTCTAGCTTCGTATTAACGTTACGGTCCTAACAAAACTAATTTCGTCAAATTCCGAGACCGTTTGGAAAATGTTCATTTTCCAGTCGATTAAAATCTACTAAAACTGGTCAAACGCGTTTTCCTTTGCCACGCTCACATATTGATTCGAAAAATTACGAAATTTGAAACCTAGGAATAACTTGACATCGCGGATCCAACAAAAGTGGTTTCATCAAAATCCGAGGTCGTTTGCAAAATGGCCATTTTTAAGGGCCAAAATTCCATAGCAACTATTCTGAAATTTCAACTGGACATAACTTTTTATCCCCACTATGAAATTTCAATTTTTCTGATTCGTTGGAAAGATATTATCAATTAGATTCAAATATTTTTGGTTTCGCTAAATTCCGGTTTATTTTGAATCCTGTATATTCATTTGAAATTTGAAATTGAATTATCGAACTACCGCGCCATTTTCAATTCCTTTTATAATTATAAATAAATATTTATATTCCAACGTCGAGCTATATAAATATATACGTTCGAGTTCTATTCAAAATACATTTCTCGTCGATATTATTTAAAATAATTCATTTTAAATATTCAAAAATCACTAAAATTGCCAAAATAAAAAATTTAAATTGACTCAGATTTCTGGGTTATTACAATCTCCCCTACTTAGAACTTTTCGTTCCGGAAAAGGAACAAAGCCGGAAGTTGTTTAACTAATCAACTCAACTTTCATTATTTTCATTACGGCTTAAGTTCTTCAACTTTTCAGTTTCTAAGGACTTTTCAAATTTTTCAAAAATTTGGCTAAAACCCTAAATTTTCGAAAAATTTCGCCATAACCTTCCCTGCATCGGGAGCGCCGCAAAAATCCCAAAATTGCCATACAGGCCCTCTGATCTCAAAAAGAAAAAGAAAACGCCAAGCGGCTAGCCAATCGGCTCACAAAATCATCATCACCCAAACAAGACAGTAAATTATGGTAAATATGTACCTATTTGTCGGGCAAACAATTTTATTCCTCCGCTCTAGCCTCCTTGCTATGACCTGTTCAATGTAAGTACTAGTACAAGCATGCAAATGCGACTAATTTTCAATACAATTCACTATTTGATACAATTTGGCTAAAGGTTCAACATTTTAATTAATCAAACTATAATCAAACAACACAATCAACAATCAATTAGTTGATTAGCGTTTGAAATTCATAACTTTAATATATATTCAAAAATCACATTTTTGATGCCAAATCACAACAATAGACCCTATCTAATTTCGGTTCTCACACCAGTCAATTGGAAATATATAGAAATCTCACTTTCATCACTCGAAAATAAATTCTGATGATGTTTCGAACCACCATCAGAACATCCACGGGCGACTAGAGTGTGATTCTATATCTATCCAGCATATTAAAACTTCAAATACATGCTAGCCAGGCGCATATGCAAAATCTTTATATATTGGATTGTCCAAATCAATATAAAATAAATAATCAAATACGAATAATTGATTTTAAATTTTTAAAACAAAATTGGTTTTCATTTTAAAAATATACTCTTCACACTCGTTCTAGGATACTACTGATCCTATCTCTAACGAGTCATTCTCATTGGATATTACTAATCCAATTTCTGATGAATTCTTTCGTATGGTTCTAACGTGCCTTGTTCTCTGAGCTTTGTAAACCAAAGCTCTGATACCAAATGTGACAACAAGGAATTCCGCTCGATCTGAATCAGTCGCTAAACCGACCCAGACCATTCGAAACGCCTGATTGTTTTGAGAACACGACAAAATAGAACCCAGACGGAAGAACATTTCATTGTATATTTCAACAATTCCATCAGAATACAAGAATATACAGAGTATGAATAAATATTACACAACAGAAAAATATCAGAGATTACAATAAATTACAAAGCAGCGAAAAATAATACAATACACAACTGAAGGAGATATACGGATACAAAGCTTTTCGGATATCATTCCAGCTGTAAACCAGGACCCTGTGAATATAAATCTGCAAAACCAAAACTACTAGCTGCCCGTGTCAAAATTAGGGCACCTAGAGTTTAGGTTAAAACAATAAACTCCAGGTCAGTCATGTGACTGGTGTGAGAACTAAAACAATTATTTAAAACTTTACTTTAAATCAGATATATCAAGGGACCATGCCGTATAACACGGAACGGGTTTCCTCCCAAGAATACCAGTGCATATAACAAAACAACGCAATGCTTTTTGAAAAAATGAAGCTATTATAAGACCCAGGTCCTATCACACAATGCAACGCAAGCCAGGGGATAGGGTTTTCCCTTATAATAGCCAAACATGCTTAGTACGTTTAAAACAAATCATGGCTTATTACTATAAGTGTATAGTGTATAAAACAACTTCAAACCATAAATATCAATCATAGACGACATGGGTACCATATATCGTGTCGCCATACTAGGCTCTACAACCAAAACCGCAAATGTCACGTATTTGGAAGTTGGGTTATCATTTATGGTATAAACCGAGGCAAAAGATAGTCCTCTACCGATTCGAGACGCTATTGTCCGTGTCTCAGGATCAGGGCCCGAGTGACACTTGGATCGTCAGGGCCGGTCCACACGGAGTGGATTAAAATGCCTGAACATGCGTTTCCCCGCCCTTTGCGGCGTAGGTGAGCCAACTAAATGACTCCATCGGTTCGAGAACAACCGATATATCCGAGGCGCCTCGCAACAGCAACAACCGCATAAGTCAAACTCGTCAGGGCTTGTAAAACCACTGACGCCACTTCTAACTAGAAAGAAATGCATGCCCTCCCTGAGGTCCTTCTCCCGTTTCTGGTTCATACCGGGTGTGAAACTCGCGAAGTAAACGTTACACAAAGCTATGCCACAAAGGCCGTGCTTCGATCATCAACCACAAGACTTTGCTTTTCAACAGAAGCCTTGATCATTTGCCACTTAGGCATGCCACACAGGCAATTCACTCTATGCGTTTGATATCCATCAGTATATAACCCCTGAGATCGTACGTCTTAGAGAAGGACGTTAAGCAAGAGAATAGATTCTCCGCCGCCAAACTAGTATATATTTAATAGAAATCAATCACACAGACTAAAATCCAATGTCAGACACACAATCCATTTACAAGTTCGTTCTAGGTCTGAACGAAACCGGAGGCACCTAGTACCCCGCATATCCATCGATCTCCAAGTACGTCTGGACGATCACCAACTGTTTCCATCTTCTTGGGTGTACAGCCCAAGATCATCAGTAATCACCCAAACGACGTGAAGACCTCCGTTCTTCAACCACCTTCTTCATCTTCGACTTATCGTCGTATCAGTTATTCAGAATGGTTAACAAGGTCTTTCCGAATAACTCGCGTATATAATAAACATGTGTTACACAAACATAATATATGCCTCATTCCAATTCATTAGTCACTAACCATAAATTAACCAGAGAATAATTCCCCAAATATTAACCCCGAAGGCCGAAACCAACAACAAATCAATATCCAGAAAACCTTTCTGCTTAGCTAACCGACAGTTAGTTTCTAAATTTCACATTCTTAGGGAAATGTTCCCATTAATTTTATCAAAGATAAATTCTTCTTTTGAATATCAATTCAAACTAGTCGGGATTAGCGAACCTTACCGAAGTAATCATTTGTTTTAATTTCCCAATCCCAACCTATTCATCCCATGAAGTAAAACTGGTAATACTTCATATCTAACACGACGGTGTTATCGGTAAATTCAATTACCATTTCACGTTCAAATCTAATTAAAGATTTAACTATCACCTGGAGTAAAACTGGTGATACTCCATTCTCGATCTTTTCAATCTAATAAAAGATTCATTAAAACTCCACTTAGTTTTAATCTTTAACTGGGTTAAAGAATCCGTGTCATTTAAAACACGATTCACGATAAACCCGAAATCACATCACATTTCAATCGGTCCCTAACCATAAATTAGGAAGTGAGCAATTCCCTAAGTATTAACCCCGAAGGCTGAAACCAACATCAGATCAATACCCCAGAAACCATTCAACTTAACTAATCTCCTGTTAGTTTCTGATTTTCTTAACTCCTTTGGGTCTAAGACCAGTATTATTGAAGATACCGTTCACGACAATCCAAAATCACATTTCATTAATTATCGGGTTAAAGAACAAGTGTTATATAAAACACTGTTCACGATAAACCCAAAAATCAATACTAATTCAATTCCAAATAAATATTATTTAATTGGTACATTTCATTAAATCTAAATAAAAAGATTTAATCTTTTTCTCAACTGGGTTCAAGAACAGTGTTAATGAATACACCATTCACGACAAACCAAAATCACATTTGATATTAAATACATGGCACTGAATAGAAAATATACCGGCTTATATTCAATATCAAATTCTACGACCAACAAATATCGTATTGGAAATAACGATATAAATATATCTTTCAAATTCCCATCACAATACCTGTATCATCACGAAATCCAACATGGAAATATTCCAAAGATATTTTCGATTCAAATCCATTCCAATTCAATTATTGGAAATTCTGGTTACTTTTAAAACCCTTTCTAAATTCAATTTATTTATTTAAAAATAAATAGAATTATAATTCTAGTTCAAAACTAGTTCATTTCGAAAAAAATCAATTTTTATCTTTTCAAATATGGAGTTTTTCATCTCGATTCTTCCCAAATCATTTCTTATGATTTTACACAAATTATTAATATTTTTAATAATTTTATCCAGGCCCGTGCAGTTTATTTCCATCAATGGCCATCGAACTGCACTTACATCGACCTTTTCCAAATTTGATTTGGACATAATTCCAAATCCAACCGTTAGATTTCTAATTTCTAATATTAGTTAGAAAGCTCTTTTCGATATGAACCCAACGGTTCCGGTTTTAGGAGAATTCGAAGGTCGGATCTCCCGCAATATCCATTCGAAGTCAATGGTCAAAATTCGCGAACTACCACGGCGCGGCGCGTTCTATTCAGGCCATTATATTATATATATATAATATATATAATATATACTTCGTCGATTTCAATTCAAAACGTGCTTTATAAATCGTTTTAAATTCATTTTCAAAACGGTTTCAACTTCATATTCAATTTCAAATCAAAATTGAATATTCCAATATAAATTCGTTTTAAATTCATTTCAAATTGATTTCAATTCAATTTCAATTTAATTCGAATTGCTTTTCAATTTCAATTTGAATTCAATTCCTTTCGATTTCAATTCGAATTCAATTCAATTCGAATTTCGATTATTTTCAATATAATTCAAATTTCGAAATCACTTTCAATATAATTCAAATTTCGAAAACACTTTCAATATACAATGAAAATTGAATAACTCGATGTAAATATCGTTCACGTCTAAATGGCGTCAATCTAATCAACACGGCTTCATATATTTCTATTTTCAAATATTTCTATTTCAAATATTTCTTTTCCAAATATTTCTATTCAAAACTGGAATGAGTCCCAATCAATTACCATATAATGTTAATTATAAGGATTTTCTACCACACGTATATAACAGCAACGATAAATCCTCAACCATCATCCAAAGTGCGTTCTACACTATATAAGCATCAAATATAAATATTTAACGCTTATAACAGTCTGTCAATCAATCGATCGACATACAACTAACTATTGGGATTAGTGTACGTCATATATCATCCCAATACCCGTGTGGGGTTTCAAACAATCAAGCACAGATTTTATTTGTGCAGTTGGGCGATGTGTAAAATTTATCGTCCCAATAAATATCAATCAAATCAGTGTATATAAACAAATCGTCCGATCTGTTTATATTTATTTATTTTATATACACGTTAAAAATTCTATTTTCAACTATGAAATATTTTTAACTATATAAATATTTTATTTCTTTTCATATCAGATCACACAATCAACTACACATCAAAATCAAACAAACAAGCAGACAAGCCATCCATGGTCTGTGGACGACGGGTGTCGGGTGCTACTAAACACCGTCTGCATCCTAGTATATATTTTAACTAGAAAATTAAATTAAAAGTGAGAAGTTCTCACCGATAGCTAAACCATATGCCACGACTCTTCATATGTAGGAAATCTTCCGTTGTTTCTTCTTTCATCACTTTCGTCATCCGTATTCACTACATATACGAAAATCGAATTTTTACTTCGCTATTCAATATATAAAAATCGAATTTTTACTTCGCTATTCAATATATAAAAATCGAATTTTTACTTCGCTACTCAATATATAAAAATCGAATTTTTACTTCGCTATTCAGTATATAAAAATCGAATTTTTACTTCGCTATTCAATATATAAAAATCAAATTTTTACTTCGCTATTCAATATATAAAAATCGAATTTTTATCTCTCTACTACATATGTAAAAATCACTCCTTTACACCACTACTTCCATGATAAAAATTATATTTTTACCTTGCTGGTAATATAATAAAAATTACATTTTTATTACTCTACATAAATAAAAATCATATTTTTATTTCTACTTTATATATTTTTATACTTCTACTGTATATATAAAGATCGAATTTTTATATCATTGCTATAAAAATCACATTTTTATTTCAACATATATATAATAAAAATCCAATTTTTATTTCGCTATATATATAAAGATAATATTTTTATATTCTCTATTATATAGAAATTCTATTTTCAATACACTACTTATATAAAAATAGTATTTTTCCTATGAACAAAAATCATAACTTCGCCAAATAAAAATCGAATCCCCCTCTTCTATATATAAATAAAAACCGTTTCTCTATATTTTATACATAAATAAAGATCCTTCTTTATATGAAAATATTATATAACTTTATATAAATTAAAATCCTTAGCTTTATATAAATTAAAAATCTGAAATTTACACAATATTATTTATATTAAAAACTGAAATTAAAAACAATATATAATAAAAAAAACTAAAAAGGAGGACTTACAATTTGAGTTTGGGGAGAGGAGGGTGCTGCTGCGTTCGCCGGAGGGGGCGCCTTGGGGTCAAGGTGGAGGGAAAGGGGGCGGAAGAATTGGGGGTCTTGATTTCGGAGTGTGGCAACGGGGAGGGTGGGGCTCGAGGTCAGTCGATGCGGTGGCCGAAGCGGGGGGGGGGGGGGGTGGGGAGGGTGGGGTGCGACGCTAGCTCGACGGTCGGAGGCCTAAACGAGGGTGGTGGCTGCGCGTTTCACGGCGGTGGGGGGTTTTGAAATCAGAGAAAGGGAGGGGAGGTTGGCCAACGCGAGGAGGAGGGGGTAACCACTGGCGGCGGCGGCGCCTGAAGGGGGGGGTGCGCGAGGGGGTCAACGGCGGGAGTAGGAGGATGTTCGGGTTTTTATAAAAAAAATTTAGATCTGTCTGAGAGAGAGACGGAACCAAGGGGGGAGCTTTATAATATAATGAATTATTTAATTAATTTAATTCTCCACAAAGTTGACTTTTCATTCGAAACCCAATTCGAACCCAACGACTGTCGATTCTAGCTATTTGCCCCCATTTTGAACACAGTGGGATATGTATCGCAGGCAGATTCGATCGTTTTGATCAGTTTTCCGCTAAATTTAAAATATAAATTTATATATTCAATTTTAAACGTACATTTCAATTTACCGGGGTCACATACAGACTCTAAAAATTCCCGAAAAATATTTTCTAGCTTCGTATTAACGATACGGTCTTAACAAAACTAATTTCGTCAAATTCCGAGACCGTTTGAAAAATGGCCATTTTCCAGTCGATTAAAATCAACTGAAACTGGTCAAACGCGTTTTCTTTTGCCACGCTCACATATTGATTCGAAAAATTACAAAATTTGAAACCTAGCAATAACTTGACATCGTGGATCCGACAAAAGTGGTTTCATCAAAACCCGAGGTCGTTTGCAAAATGGCTATTTTTAAGGGCCGAAATTCCATAGCGACTATTCTGAAATTTCAACTGGACATAACTTTTTATCCCCACTATGAAATTTCAATTTTTCTGATTCGTTGGAAAGATATTATCAATTAGATTCAAATATTTTTGGTTTCACTAAATTCCGGTTTATTTTGAATCCTGTATATTCATTTGAAATTTGATATTGAATTATCGAACTACCGCGCATTTTCAATTCCTTTTATAATTATAAATAAATATTTATATTCCAACGTCAAGCTATATAAATATATACGTTTGAATTCTATTCAAAATACATTTCTCATCGATATTATTTAAAATAATTCATTTTAAATATTCAAAATTCACTAAAATTGCCAAAATAAAAATTTTAAATTGGCTCAGATTTCCGGGTTATTACATCTGGGTGCCCTTATTTCGACATGGGCAGCTAGTAGTTTTGGTTTTGCAGATTTATATTCACAGGAACCAGGTTTATAGCTAGAATGATATCCGGAAAGCTCTGTATCCATATATCTCTTTCAGTTGTGTATTGTACTATTTTTCTGCTGCGATGTACTTAATTGTAATTTAAATTTCTGATATTTCTCTGATGTATAATATTTTTTCATACTCTGTATATTCTTTTGTATTCTGATGGAATTGTTGTAATAAGCAATGAAATGTTCTTCTGTTTGCATTCCAATTTGTCATGTTCTCAAAACAATCAGGGGTTTCGAACGGTCTTGGTCGGTTTAGCGATCGATTCGGATCGAGCAAAATTCCTTATCGTTTCAGTTGAAGTCATTTTGAAACGAATTTAAAACAATTTATAAGATAAGTTTTAAATGGAAATGATGAAATATATACACTATATATATTATATATATTTAATGCCTGAATAGAATGCGCCGCGCCGCGGTAGTTCGCGAATTTCGACCAATGACTTCGAATAGGCATTACGGGAGATATGACCGTCGAATTCTCCTAACACCGGAACCTTGGGTTCGTATCAAAAAGAGTTTTCCAACGAATATAAGGAATTTGAAATCTAACGGTTGGATTTGGAATTATGTCCAAATCAAATTTGGAAAAGGTCGATGTAAGTCAGTTCAATGCCCGTTTATGGAAATCGACTGTACGGGCCTTGATAAAATTATTAAAAATATCAATAATTTGTGTAAAATCATAAAATTTGATTTGGAAAGAATTGGAATGAAAAATTCCGTATTTGAAAAGATAAAAATATATTTTTATCGAAATGAACTAGTTATGATTAGAATTATAAATCCAATATTTTTAAAATAAATAAATTGGATTTGAAATGTTTTTAAAAATAACCAAAATTTCCAATATATGAATTGGAATGGATTTGAAACGAAATTATCTTCGGAATATTTCGATATTGGATTCCACGATTATACGGACATTGTGGTGGAATTTGGAAGATAAATATATCGTTATTCAAATAGGATATTTGTTGATTTTGGAATTTGATATTGAATTTAAGCCGATATATTTTCTATTCAGAGCTTTGTATTTAACATCAAATGTGATTTTGGGTTTGTCGTGAATGGTGTCTTCACTAACACTGTTCTTAAACCCAGTGGAGAAAAGATTAACTCTTTTTAATAAGATTCAATGAAGTTTACCAATTAATTAACATTAATTGGAATAAAATTGAAATTGGTTGTGGGGTTTATCATGAACGGTGTTTTAAATGACATTAATTCTTTAACCCAATTCAAGATAAGATTAACTTCTTAACTTTGAATAATCAATATGCATTGATTTTTGGAGATTAAAACTGAATTAGAGTTTTAATGAATTTTTGATTAGATTGGAATGTGAATGAGATAATTAAACTTATCGAATTCATGAAATGATCGAGAATGGAGTATCACCCGTTTTGCTCCAAGCGTAGTTAAATCATTAGTTAGATTTGAACGTGAAATGGTAATTAATTTTACCGATAACACCGTGGTGTTAAATATGAAGTATTACCGGTTTTGCTTCATGGGATAAATAGGTTGGGATTGGGAAATTAAAATAAATGATTACTTCGGTAAGGTGCGTTAATCCCGACTAGTTTGGGAAACCTTAATATGATATGAATGATATCCAAAGGAAGATTAAAGAATAAATTTTAAATAATTTATGTTTGATAAAATTAATGGGAACATATCCCTAAAGATGTGAATATTTAAATAAAAAATATTCAAAATTGGAATGAGGCGTGTGTTATGTTTTTATAGCACTTATTTATTATATACGCGAGTTATCCATAAAGACCGGGTTTATCCCGTTCTGAATAACTGAATTGGCGATGAGTCCACGATGAAGACGTTGGTCGAAGATCGGAGGTCTTCACATCGTTCGGATGATTACTGATGTATTGATTGGGCTGTACACCCAAGAAAAGGTAATAAGTGGTGATCGTCCAAACGTACTTGGAGATCGACCGGATATGCGAGGATCTCTCTCCTGTATTGAACATATGGGACGAGGAATAAGGTACCCCCGGTTTTGTTCAGACCCAGAACGAACTTGTAAATGGACCGTGTGTCTGACATTGGATTTCATTTTGTGTGATTGATAGACATCAGTTGCATAGCGTGAATTACTTGTGTGGCATCCTGAGAGGCAAATGATCAAGGCCTCTATTAAAAAGCAGAGTCTTGTGGTTGATGATCAAAGCACGGCTTTAATATAGCTTAGCTTTGTGTAGCGTTAATTCGCGAGCCACACACCCTGTTGTGAACCAGAAGCGGGAGAGGACCTCAGGGAGGACATTCGTTTCCTTCTAGCTAGGAGTGGTGTCTGGGTTTTGCACCCCCAAATGTTTTACTTGTGTGGATTATGGATAGCGAGACGCCTCGGTTATATCGGCACTACGGGTCCGATGGATGGTATGGTCTTTATACAGACCAGATTGATGCCCCATAGGGTGGGGAAACGCATTGTTCGGGCATTTTAGTCCACTTCGGTTGGGCCGGCCCTGACGATCCAAGGGTCCACCTGAGTTTAGGTCCTGAGACACAGGCTAGAGCGTCTCGAAGTGTAAAGGACGATCCCTTGCCTTGGTTGACAGACGGAAATCCAACTTCCAATACGTGACAATTGCAGTTTTGATTATAGAGCCTAGTATTGGCGACATGATATATGGTACACATGCCGTCTAGGATTGATACATTTATATTCGAAGTTGTTTTAAACACCATGCACTTTATAATAGTATCAAATGAATTGTTTTAACGTACCAAGCATGTTTGGCTATTATAAGGAAAAACCCTATCCCGCGGCTTGCGTTGCATTATGTGATGGGATCTGGGTCTTATAATAGCTTCATTTTTCCAAAATGCATTGCGCTGTTTGTTTTTGCATTGGTATTCTTGGGAGGAAACCCGTTCCGTGTTATACGTTGTGGATATATTTGATTTTAAAGTAAAGTTTTAAATAACTGTTTTAGTTCTCACACCAGTCACATGACTGACCTGAAGTTTATTATTTTAACCTAAACTTTGGGTGCCCTTATTTTCCACACGGGAAGCTAGTAGTTTTGGTTTTGCAGATTTATATTCACACGATCCTGGTTTACAACTGGAATGATATTTGGAAAGCTATGTATCTGTGTATCTCTTTCAGTTGTGTTTTGTTTTATTTTCCGCTGCATTGTAATTTGTAAATCTCTGATATTTTTATGATGTATAATATTTATTCATACTCTGTATATTCTTGTACTCTGATGTAAATTGTTGTAATAAGCAATGAAATGTTCTTTTGTTTGTGTTCTGATTTGTTGGGTTCTCAACTCAATCTGGGCTTTCCTTCACAGAGAAGTTCGGGTCGTTACATTTTGTATCAGAGCTTTGGTTTATAGAGCTCGAGATCCAGACACACTAGAACAAAACGAAAGAATTCATCAAAGATTGGATTAGTAATATCCAATGAGAGTGACTCGTTAGAGATAGGATCAGTAGTATCCTAGAATAAGTGTGAAGAGTAGTGTTTTTGAAATAAAAATGAAAACAAATTTTTGTTTTGAAAATTTAAATCGTATTATATGTATTTTATTTTTATTTTTATATTGATTTTGGACAATCAAGTACATGAAGATTTTGCATATACGCCTAGCTAGCGTGTATTCGAAGTCTCAAATTTACTAGATAGATATAGAATCACAATCCAGTCGCCCGGAGTTGATTCTGATGATGATCGCATGCATCACTAGAATTTATGATTGAGTTTCGAGAGGGGGATTTCTATATATTTCCAATTGGCTGGTGTGAGAACCAAAACTAGATAGGTTTTGTAGTGATTTAGCATCAAAAAATGTGATTTTTGAATATATATTAAAGTTATGCATTTGAAAAACTAACCAACTAATTGATCGCGGGTTGTGATGTTTGATTATTTGTTTACTAATAAAACCAACATATGAATGAATGGTAAATTTTGCTAAATTGAATTTATAGTAGAATTGAATGGAAAATTGTTTGAAATAGCATGCATATACATGTGTATACATTGAACATGTCATAGCAAGTATGCCCAACAAATAGGTACATGTTTACTAATTTATTGGGTTTCGATGATTTTATGAGCCGATTGGCTAGCCGCTTGGCTTTTTCTTTTCTTTTTTGAGATGAGAGGGCCAGTGTGGCGGTTTGGGGAATTTCCTGGTGCTCCCCGTACAAAGGAGGTTATGGGGAAATTTTTCGAAATTTTAGGGTGTTAGCCAAATTTTTGAAGAATTGGAAAATTCTTAGGAACTGAAAAGTTGAAGAATTAATGCCAGAATGAAAGTTGAGTTGATTAGTTAAACAACTTTCCGCTCCAGTCCTTTTCGAAAACAAAAAGATTTTAAGTGGAGGAGATTGTAACAACCGGAAAATCAGAACCAATTTAAATTTTTTATTTTAGCAATTTTAATGAATTTTGAATATTTAAAATGAATTATTTTAAATAATAATGACTAGAAATTTATTTTGAATAGAATTAGAACGTATATATTTATTTGAACCTAGGTTAGAATATACATATTTATTTTAATTATAAAAGAAATTGGAAATGTCGCGGTAGTTTGAAAATTCAATTTCGAATTTCAAATGAACGTACAGGATTCAAAATAAACCGGATTTTAGTGAAACCAAAAATATTTGAATGTATCTGAAAATAACTTTCCAATAAATCTGAAAATTTGAAATTTCATAGCGGGAATAAAAAGTTATGTCCAGTTGAAAACTCAGAATAGTCGCTATGGAATTATAGCCCTTAAAAATAGCGATTTTTCGAACGACCTCCGTTTTCTTTTCGACGAGACTACTTTTATTGGATCCAAAATGTCAAATTATTGCAAGATTCGATTTTCCATGACTTTTAGGATCAATATGTAAGAGTGGCGAATTTAAACGCGTTTGACCAATTTATTTGAATTTAATCGACTGGAAAATGACCATTTTTCAAATGGTCTTCAAATTTAACGAAATTAGATTTGTTAGGACCGTATCGTCAATACGAAGCTAGAATTAAGTTTTATGGAATTTTTAGAGTCAGTATTTGGCCCCGGTAAATTAAGATGTACATTTAAACTGAATATATAATGTTTTATATTTTAATTTAAAGGAAAACTTATCATAACGATCGAACTAGCCTACGGAACATATCCCATTGTGTTCGGAATGGGAGTAATTAGCTAGGGGCGACAATCGTTGGGTTTGATTTGGAGTTCAAAATCATACAGAGATAATTTGTGAATTAAATAAAAATTAAATATTATATATATATATATATTATTTTCTAGTCAAACCCTACCCCTCTCTTCTCAGAAGTCAAACCCCCCGTCGTTATTTTCAAATGAAAAAAAAACGAAGCTTAAATCCCGTTGCTCCCCTACCTCGACGTTGTCGCCGTCGCCATCGATTCCCCCCTCCCTACCGCCTTCGCTCGATCGCCAGACCCCCCTCCTCTCTCTCAGCCGCTGACGCCACCCTACCCTCTTCTCCCCATTCTTCAACAAAGAAATCCCAAGCCCTAGGAGCGATCGTCACCGCGAACTCCGGCGCCGCCACCTTAGATAGCTGCTGATGCCTCAACAAACCCTTGCAGCCCCTCCCTCCCTCGGACGCACGAAACCCCTCCTTCATTCGTAGAAAGGTGAGTTTTTTTATTGATTTAGTTTAAACAAATTTTTAAAATTAAATAAAATCAGTCCTTTTACATATGAAATAGCATTAGAAAAAAATACGATTTTGGATATAGTAAAAGAAGTGATTTTTATTTTATATGATTAGCATATAAAAGAAGTGATTTTTATTTTATATGATTAGCATATAAAAGAAGTGATTTTTATTTTATTTGATTAACATATAAAAGAAGTGATTTTTATTTTATATGATTAGCATATAAAAGAAGTGACTTTTATTCATATGATTAGCATATAAAGATGGCATTTTTAATTATATAAAGATTTAATTTTTAGTTAAGAAAAGATTTGATTTTTAGTTAAGAAAAGATAAGATTTTTTTTAAACGAGAAAAGATAAGATTTTTATTGTGTATGGGTTATTAAAAATGTAGTTTTTAAAAATATATAAAGCATTGTTTTTTAAAAATACAATAACATGATTTTTAAAAGAAATAACACAATGTAAAATTGTGATTTTCAAATATATGAAGCGTTATTAAAAATGGGATTTTTAATATCGACTACGTGAAACAGATGGCGATGGAACGGACTGAAATTAAAGCGGAATCCAAACCGTCCAATAAGGACTGGCGGAGTGGAAACCAAAGTTGAGAACTTCTCACTTTAATTTTATTATCTAGTTAAAATATATGCTAGGATGCAGATCACTATAACAAAATAACCATATTACAATGGTGGAACACCGTTATAATATACATTTTACAACGGTGGGCAAACCGTCGTGTATTAAGAAGTTGTAATAGACTAAAATCTTTTACAACTATTTTGCACTGTTGCAACACCGTTGTAATATGTATATTTTTCAACTTTTTTCCACCGTTGTAATAAACTTTATTACAACAGTTATGCACCGCTGTAATAAAATATACTACAACTGTTATGCACCGTTGTGATTGACATTTGGGTTTTAAAAAAATAAATAACATCTTTTGCAACTGAAAACACAATACACTAAACATAGCAATACTCTGTAAGCAAATCAAATATTACAGTTATTTGCAAACTAATTTATTAAAATACTCAAATATTCAATATTACAATCAAAAAGTTTTAGATAACATTTCGTACATTATTTCATACTTGACCGTTACAAAGCAACTTAGTACAAACACAAGTTATCCACACAAAAATGCATATCCTACGGGAGCACACTAGTCGAGGACAACGAAATCTTTACGCCATTTATTTTTTTGGTGCAAGTTCATCGCAATGATCAAACCTATTACATAAGAATATGTCTGTTGTTAGAAAAAAGAACAAAAAGCGTTTTATTAAGCCAATAATACCAAATCTTAACAATAATGCTTAACGTACCTGATAGCATGAACTGCATGTGGTCCAAAGCCCATTTATAAACAATTGGATGTTGCACAACTTCTAAAAAAAAGAGCATCTGCACTTGGACTTTCAGAAAACAAGTTAGCAGATGATAATATTGACATGGTAGCTAAATCCATTAATAAACAAAGTAGTCATTTAATCCAAATTTTCTAACCTATGAATGAAAAATTGCCAAACTAAAATAGTAACATGTAAACTCAAAAAATTATCCTTTATTCTTCATGTTCATCTGCCCCCATTATCAGTCGCCTTACTTATATTCTTCTTAAAGAGACTCATTTACTTATTAATGTCTTTTGGAGCTTGTGTCGCCTTACTTATATTCTTCTCAAAGAGACTCATTTACTTATTAATGGCTTTTGGAGCTTGTATCCCTTTCTCTGCAAAGGAGGTAAATTTTTGTAAATATCTAATTAACATCGGCTATCCATATTTACTTGATTCCACAATTTAAAAAAATAAATAAATAAAAACCGTATAATTTTGTTTAATGTAACTAGAACTTGTAATACAAATAAACTCCAAACATTATCCTTCATTCTTCATGAATGGATAAAATTGGGAGCCTATGTTTATTGAAACAAAACCAAAACATGTAACCCAAAAAGCTGTCTCATGTTATATTTTTTATTTTATCCTACTATTTTTTGTTTTGAGTTCAATAAATTTTTGCCTTCTCTAAAACAGTAGACAAAGCATGAGTCGCTGCCATGATACAACAATACACAACTATATGTAGTCTCATCGAAGATGTTATATATGTATTATTAGCTACTTGCAGAGAAAAGATGAAATCCTGCAAATTTCCGCCTGCACTATGAGACATATGACTAAAGAAGATACTAGCATAGATTCAACCTGAGAATCTTATTCTTTTTTAGTGGTGATGGATTCTTTTTTATTGTACTTTTCTCCCCAATCTAAAATCAACATGGCTAAACAAATTATAATATGCTTAAATGACTACATAAAACATTTGGAAAAAGGATAGTGCACATGAAACAAGCTTGGAATAAATCAGCAGCAAAATAGCAACTACCCGCCAAGTAATTAAGATATTACTAGCAGTTATCTTTTTCACCAATATATCCCAAATGTTACTGTAAATACAAATGCATGGCTGGATAATGAAGTAGCTAGCATAAATGCAACACAAAACGTGACTCAGAGTCAAGAAATGGTCATAATTCGTTGCTGGTAATATTACTATCTGTTATCTTCTTCACTAATAAAACATTAACATCAGAAATGGTTATAATTCATAATAAAAACAATATCAAATAATAAAACATTTCTGTTTATGAGGATTATAGATTTAAGCATTCCTATATGTAGGCAAACTATTTTTCTAACATAAAAAAAATGAATCTGACAGTATGTCACACTCATTTTACATACCGCACTCGTTTCACATACCAAATTAATTACTTGTATTTCTCAGCTGTGTTACTAGATTAATCTTGTTTTGGTTGGTAAGTTATATAACATTGCACACCCTAAAATAAAAGTTATAAAATTTTGTTTATCCTTTTTTGATCTCACCGATTATTATATTGTCTAAGTATAAAATGCAAGGCCCATACACTTTCAAATGCTCGCATGAAAACTGAACACACACACCAACAATGATCCACTCTCACAGATGCACACAGAAACCCCAGCAACTTGCGAACAACATAGCTTACATAGATACATACCAACACAGTTGCACCTTGCCCTTACACACATATCTGCATTCACACACTGCACACGCTAGTTCGCACAACACACACACACACACACTTGCATATGCACTAGAAAAATATTTGCATTGCTGCTGCTCTGGAACAACAGCCTATTGCTACAGATTTTCGTTTTTTCCTAGTGTTTGAGGCATATCTTTTATCAATTTAGTCAACCAAAACGTGGTGTTAAAACAAAGTGCCAACAAAATGCCAACAAAACAACATATATGCGTAATCAAAATGCCAACAAAACAGCCCACATCATTGCAGTCAAGACATAAATGCAAATTTTCTATTCTAGTTAAGCGATGAAGTTAAGATTCCTGAACACGATAATCATGAGTTATAAAACTCACCTCAGACAGCGGATAAAAGTCGCAGACGGGAGCAGGGCTTGGAGCTGCAGCCGATTGAAGGTGAAGATGTGATGTTGTACTCAACTCGATGCTGGCAGCGCGCTCTTGCGGTGATGGAGTCGCTTCGATTGAAAGGAAGCAACTTGGAGGCTTAGACGATGGCGGAAGGTTCTGAAGGGTGGAGACTTGCGAGTTGTATTGGAGTTTGCGAAGAAGGAACGACCGGGGTTGGTCTGCGATGGGGTACGGTGGATTTGTTGGCGGTCTTGGCGGAGCAATCTGATGGGGTGCAAAGGAGGGAGGGCAAATTGTATTTGAAAGGGACGGTGGCCATTAACGATTTGGGGATTTTCTCATAGCTGAAGGGATTAGAATGAAAATAAATAAGAGGAAGGGATCGGCGGAGATAAAAAAAGGAAAGGGAACAAGGAACCAAAAATAAGAGCACATGGACACGTAGGGTAAAATTTAATATGAGACATGTTTTGGAGCCACTTTTTCACGTTTCACGCCTGGATTTCGTTCTTTTGCATTAACCTGAGCGGTAGTTCTTCATTGGTCATTATCAGTTTTGTTTTCTTTTGAATAATAAACTACCAACTGGTTATATATACTCAAAGAGAACCAAAAATTTCCCTGGGTTAGCCTTGGTCTGATTTGCGAGTCATTGGTTAGTTCCAGTGTAATTCAAATGCTCAATTTTGCCAAGTTTTCTCTTAAGTTCATTATCAAAGTTTTTAAAATTAACTATTATTAATTAGAATTGATAAGTAAAAACTTATATTAAATATAATGTGGATTTCTTTATAATTGTCTTTTATTAAAATACTAAATATTACTTGCTAATAATAGCTATTATTGCCTTGCCAAAAAAATTATTATTAATAATTATTACTAATTTCTTCTTAGTTATAACTGAATAATAATGATTAAAAGTTAATTATTATGTATATATGTTACTAGTTAACTATTAAATACATAACGGCAATTAAAAGCTTATGTTACTAATTATTAATTAATAAGTTGTTAACATACATTAACTATTAAAAATAAATTGCTACTTATTAACTATTTAATAATAATTGATAAATATTATTGATTCCCAATTTTATTATTAATTATTATTATTAAATATTAATATAATTATTTATTAAATATAGATATTATAAACATGAAGTTTGTAATAGGCATCTATTACAACTAATAAAATGAAAAGTTGTGATAGATATGTTTATTACAACTTTAGAGAGCTGACAGTTGTAAAAAAAACATTTATTACAACTGTGCTTTTCGCACAGTTGTAAAAAAGGATTTATTACAACTGTGTTTTTCGCACAGTTGTAAAATTAAAGTTGTAATATGATGTTTTTTGTTGTAGTGGATGGTGCTTAGCAGCACCCGACACTCGTCGTCCACAGACCATGGACGACTTGTTTGTTTAATTGTGTTGTGAAAATTGATTGTGATGTGGAATAGAATAAATAAAATATTCATGTGTTGAAATAAATAGTTTATCGTTAAAAATATAATTTTTAACGTGTATATGAATAAAACAAATACTCATTTAAAAATCGGACGATTTGTTTATGTACACATATTTGAATGATATGGATTGGGACAATATATTTTACACATCGCCCAACTGTACAAATAATAATCAGTGTTTGTTGTTTGAAAACCCCACATGGGTATTGGGATGATATTGGGCATACACTAATCCCAATATTTAGTTGTATGTCAATCGGTTGGCTGACAGGCTGTTATAAGCGTTGATTATTTATATATAATGCTTATGCAGTTGTGTAATGCACTCTGGATGATGGTCGACTGCGTTTAACTGTTGTTGTGTACATGTGTTGTATGAAATCCATATAATCAACATTATATGGTAATTGACTGTGTCTAATTCCAATTCAGAAAGAAGTAATATTATAAAATAACGATTAATTTAAAATAATGAATATTTTAAAATAATATCCACCAGTAGAAATCTAATTTTGATGTCCGATTTGGGATGGACACAAAAATATTTAAATATATGAAGCCGTGTTGATTAGATTAATGCCATTTTGACGTGAACGATATTTATATCGATTATATTCATCCCTATAATGGATATCGAAAAGGAAATGATTTCGAAATATAATATTTTGAAAATATGATCATTTATATATTAATAATATGGAATATTCAATTTTGATTTGAAATTGAATATGAAGTTGAAGTCGTTTTGAAATGAATTTAAAACGATTTATAAAATACGTTTTTAAAAGGAAATCGATGAAATATATATATATATATATATATACACATATAATATACATATATATATATATATATATTATATATTTAATGGCCTGAACAGAACACGCCGCACCGGGGCTGTTCACGAATTTTGACCATTGACTTCGAATAGGCGTTACGGGAGATCTGACCGTCGGATTCTCCTACTGGAACAGTTGGTTTCGTATCGAAAAAAGAGCTTTCCAACGAATACAAGGAACTTGAAATCTAACGGTTGGATTTGGAATTATGTCAAAATCAAATTTGGAAAAGGTCGTTGTAAGTGCAGTTCGTTGACCATTTATGGAAATCGACTGTACGGGTCTTGATAAAATTATTAAAAATATCAATAAATTGGGTAAAATCATAATAAATGATTTGGAAAGAATCGGGATGAAAAATTCCATATTTGAAAAGATAAAAATATATTTTTATCGAAATGAACTAGTTATGAACTAGAATTATAAATCCAATATTTTTAAAATAAATAAATTGGATTTGAAATGGTTTTAAAAATAACCAAAATTTCCGATATATGAATTGGAATGGATTTGAATAGAAATTATCTTCGGAATATTTTGATATTTGATTCCGTGATTATACGGACATTGTGGAGGAATTTGGAAGATATATATATCGTTATTCCAATACGATATTTGCTGATTTCGGAATTTGATATTGAATATAAGCCGATATATTTTCTATTCAGAGCCTTGTATTTAATATCAAATGGGATTTTGGGTTTGTCGTGAACGGTGTCTTCACTAACACTATTCTTAAACCCAGTGGAGAAAAGATTAAATCTTTTTAATAAGATTTAATGAAGTTTACCAATTAATTAACATTTAATTGGAATTAAATTGAAATTGGTTGTTGGGTTTATCGTGAATGGTGTTTTAAATGACATTAGTTCTTTAACCCAGTTCAAGATAAGATTAATTTCTTAATTTTGAATAATCATTAAGTAATGATTTTTGGAGATTAAAACTGAATTAGAGTTTTAATGAATCTTTAGTTAGATTGGAATGTGAATGAGATAATTAAACTTATCGAATTCATGAAATGATCGAGAATGGAGTATCACCAATTTTGCTCCAAGCGGTAGTTAAATCTTTAGTTAGATTTGAACGTGAAATGGTAATTAATTTTACCGATAACACTGTTGTGTTAGATATGAAATATTACCAGTTTTGCTTCATGGGATGAATTAGTTGAGATTGGGAAATTTTATAAACGATTACTTCGGTAAGGTGCGTTAATCCCGACTAGTTTGGAAAACCTTAATATGGTTTGAATGATATCCAAAGGAAGATTAAAGAATAAATTTTAAAGAAATTATCTTTGATAAAATTAATGGAACATATACTAAAGATGTGGATATTCAAATAAATGAATATTCAGAATTGGAATGAGGCGTATGTTGTGTTTTTATAGCACTTGTTTATTATATACGCGAGTTATCCAAAAAACTGGGTTTATCACATTCTGAATAAGTGAATCAATGATGAGTCGATGATGAAGACGGTGGTTGAAGACCGGAGCTCTTCACATCGTTTGGATGATTACTGATGTCTTGATTAGGCTGTGCACCCAAGACAAGGTAATAAGTGGTGATCGTCCAAACGTACTTGGAGATCGACCTGATATGCGAGGGCCTCTCTTTTGTATTGGACATATGGGACGAGGGATAAGGTGCCTCCGATTTTGTTCAAACCCAGAACGAACATGTAAATGGACTATGTGTTTAACATTGGATTTCATTATGTGTGATTGACAGACATCGGCTGCATAGCGTGAATTACTTGGGGCATGCTGAGATGCAAATGATTAAGGCTTCTATTGAAAAGCAGAGTCTGGTGGTTGATGATCAAAGCACGGCTTTAATATTGCATAGCTTTGTGTATCGTTAATTCGCGAGCCTCACACCCCGGTGTGAACCAGAAAAGGGAGAGGACCGCAGGCAGGACATGCGTTTCCTTCTAGCTAAGAGTGGTGTCTGGGTTTTGCACGCCCAGATGTTTTACTTATGCGGATGATGGATAGTGAGGCGCCTCCGTTATATCGGCACTACGGGGCCGATGGATGGTATGGTCTTTATACAGACCAGATTGACGCCCCATAGGGAGAGGAAACGCATTGTTCAGGCATTTTAATGCACTTCGTCTAGACCGACCCTGACGATCCAAGGGTCCACTTGAGTCTGGGTCCTGAGACACGGGCTAGAGCATCTCAAAGCGGTAGTGACGATCCCTTGCCTTGGTTCACAGACGAAAATCCAACTTCCAATACCTGACAATTACGGTTTTGACTGTAGAGCCTAGTATTGGTGACATGATATATAGTACCCATGTCTTCTAGGATTGATACATTTATATTTGAAGTTGTTTAAAACACTATGCACTTATAATAGTATCAAATGATTTGTTTTAACGTACCAAGCATGTTTGGCTATTATAAGGGAAAACCCTATCCTCTGGCTTGCATTGCATTGTGTGATGGGACCTGGGTCTTATAATAGCTTCATTTTTCCAAAAAGCAATGCGCTGTTTGTTTTTGCACTGGTATTCTTGAGAGGAAACCTGTTCCGTGTCATACGCCGTGGTCCCTTTATTTATCTAATTTTAAAGTGAATTTTTAAATAACTATTTTAGTTCTCACACCAGTCACATTGTAACGAAAAGGAATTTCGCTCGATCCGAATCGATCGCTAAACCGACCAAGACCGTTCAAAACCCCTGATTGTTTTGAGAACACGACAGATCAAAACGCAAATTGAAGAACATTTCACTGTATATTACAACAATTTCATCAGATTACAATAATATACTGAGTATGAATCACTATTACACATCATAAAATATCAGAGATTACAATAAATTACATAGAAGCGGAAAAATAATACAATACACAACTGAAAGAGATATACGGATACAGAGCTTTCCGGATATCGATCTAGCTTTCCGGATATCGATCTAGCTGTAAATCAGGATATTGTGAATATAAATCTGCAAAACCAAAACTACTAGCTGCCCGTGTCAAAATAAGGCTACACTCTATGTCAAAATAAGGCCACCCAGAGTGTAGGTTAAAACAATAAACTCCAAGTCAGTCATGTGACTGGTGTGAGAACTAAAACAGTTATTTAAAACTTTACTTTAAATCAGATACATCAAGGGACCACGCCGTATAACACGGAACGGGCTTCCTCCCAAGAATACCAGTGCATATAACAAAACAGCGCAATGCTTTTTGGAAAAATGAAGCTATTATAAGACCCAGACCCTATCACACAATGCAACGCAAGCTGGGGGATAGGGTTTTCCCTTATAATAGCCAACCATGCTTGGTACGTTTAAAACAAATCATTTGATACTATTATAAGTGCATAGTGTATAAAACAACTTCAAATCATAAGTATCAATCATAGACGGCATAAGTGCCCCATACCACTATGTCGTCATATATAGGATTACAACTAAAACCGAAATGTCTCGTATTGGAAATTGGATTTCCATCTGTGAACCAGGGCAAGGCGCAATCCTACCGTTTTGAGACTCTCTAGCCCAAGCCTCAGGACTCAGCCGCAACTGTACCTATGCAATATGCAGGGCCAGTCCACCAATGTGGATTAAACTTAAACACTGAACATGCGTTTCCCCGCCCTTTGGGGCGTAAATGAGCCAAATGACGCCATCGGCTCCACACAGTCACCGATATATCCGAGGCACCTCGCAATCTAACAACCACACAGGTGAAAATAGTATAAATCTCAGGATTGGTAGGTCACTGACACCACCCTAGCTGGAAGGAAACGCATGCTGTCCCTGCTATCCTCTCCTGTTTCTGGTTCACAACTGGGGTGTGAATCTCGCGAATCAATGTTACACAAAGCTATACCACACAGGTGGATGTAACAACCCGTATTTTTATAACATGTTAAAACAATAAATCAAGGCAGAATTAAATTTTAAATTCAGAATCAGGGGAAACGGGTTACGCCATTGCGTTCATCTCGAAATTTTACATGAAATAGAGTCCGAGTTTTCGAAAATCGGAGTCCGGATGAAGAAGTTATGGCCTGTACAAGTTTCAGCAGTTTTCAGGCAGCACTGGGCCAGGGAGTCGACCATAGGGCCGACCTACCCCACAGGTCGACCATAGGGTCGACCTACCCCCCAGGTCGACCATAGTTTCGACCCCCCCACCTTACAGGTCGACATGGTCGGCCTGGTTTGACCCAGAACTCATTTTTGAAGCCTGAGACGTGTTTTGATGGTCCGGATTGATTCTTGGGTTAATCTAAGGGCCTAAACTAGGTTCTACACCTATAAAAACACCCTTAGACCTAACCTAATTCATATCAAATCATTCTTACACCATTATGCTGCTAAAATACCTCTTGAACCATGGCCGCCACCCCCCAAATTAAAGAACAAGCATTCAAACTCAATCCAATTCGAAGATTAAAGCTTGTACAATGATTCAAGACAATAAATCAACACTAGTACAACGTTCTATGACAATTTCAGTTCCTAATTCACTAGCCATGCTCTATAAGTTCTAGTTGTTTTTAGATTTAAACATTTAATTATAATATGGACATGAAATAAAGTGGAATTGGATCTAAGTATGTTTATCAATTCTATCTATTTTTGTTGCTCCTTGAATCTTCTGTTTTGGGAATTGTCTATCTTTATGTTCATGACAAGTTTATGATCTATTCAGGAGTTTTCTTGATTTGTGAGGACGTTATCATCAAGTTGTAATATTTATGCCTATGATGATGTTTTCCTCTGATCTCATTTTTACTGAATTTCTACCTCCCCAATCTATTTTCTTTTCATGAACCTTGGTCAATTTCGGACCTTGGCCTAAAGTCGCGATTTGTGTACGATATGTATACGGGGCAATTTTGGGATTATTGCCTATATGAATATGATGTAATAATTGGCAACATGAAATTGGATATTATCATTGTATTTGCAAGTTTGGGCTTGATCTGCAAATTTTGGTATAAACTTGTTATGAACAAATTTGCATAAATATTATATACATGGAATTTGGCACAAATAGGATCTATGTAATGTAACATGAGATTTGGTATATATAAAATGTATGTAATTTGGTATGTAAATTAAACCACGAGTTCGGGCCTATGTAAATTAAATCAAAAGATTAGGCTTATGATTGGGCATATGTAGAATTGGGGATTTGAATATAAAAGCGATTGTAAATTTGATAATTGGCATAAATATGTATTATGAACTTGGGTAGTTGGCGTGTGTTGTAATAAAAAGATTGCAGTTTGGGATAACTACATCATGGATCATGATTTGGGTTTATTTGGGCATGATACATGCAATTTTGGCTAGAACTCGATATGGGTGAAATAGCATAAACTTGGCATACATGTAAATAGGCAACAATTGGACATATGTAAACTGACTAGAATTGGGTACATATATCCATATATCCATATATATATATATATATATATATATATATATATATATAATGTAATTTTGGAACTTGGGCATATGTTTATTAATATGTAAAGTTGGGAATTTAAAACATGAAAATGACTATGTATTGGATAATTGACTTAAACACGAACACGAACATTTCTATATGTTAAACACGTGAACTGACATTGGGGTTTTGGGGGTAATACGACCATTAATGAACCTTTGACACGAGGTTAGACTCAGTTTGTGGTGTAAATCTGTAACACCCCACCTCCGCTAGGGTCACTCACAAAGGGAATGCACTAGCTTTGGTGGAGTATTATCTAGGTAAACATGCATAGAAATATTAAAAGACAGAACATATAGAAACAGCGGAAGAAAACATGATTTCATTACTTAACAAAAGTAGTAAGGTCTAAAACCTTTTACATCAAAGTGCCATTAAATTACTTACATCGAAACCTGTCTTGCAATAATGAAGAAGCATAAAACCATAGTCATAAATTATTCCCCAAGTAAAACAGTAAAGTAGCCATAGCCAAGAGAAGTCCAAGCCATAGATGATGATCTTGAAGCAGAAAATCTGCACTAAGTAGCAACATTTCCTCCCTGTAAACCTGGGGAGGGGGGAAACGGAAGAAAAAGAGGCGAAACAAAACGGGGTCAATCATACAGACTGGTAAGTCCTAGCTACTTTCAGCCTAAAAACAAGTAAAGATAACATGACATGTATAAACTGAAAGTGAACATAAACATGATGACAAGATAAACAGATCAAACTAAGATAACAAGATAAACCCAAGTAACAAGATAACCAAGGTAACAGGATAACCAAGGTAACAAGATAAACTCGGAATAGCATCGCATGTCTAACGTCCTCTGCACCAACTGTACTAGCATCCTAACTCGTATCATCCCTTCCATGTATATGTATAGTCCCTTGCCGTATATCGTATGGGTTCCATCACGTTATTCTGTACCACTACAACGTAGTGTCACCATCCTTGAAATCGCTTGGACTGCCATCCTTGTTCTGGCCAGATTCCCTTATCATGAATTATTGTGTGTTCATCTAGGATTTACGCCACCTAGGACCACTAGGGATTATGCTACCTATTGGACGTTTTCTAGATTCGACCAGGGTTTATGCCACCTAGGACCACTAGGGATTAAGCTACCTATCAAACAACGCCCTTTTTCCACGTAACGATCTAATCGATCGGCTCCCTACAAGTCCTAACTCGTCGTGTGTCGGTGTCATACGGCCCAATCACGAACGTAGCTACTCTGTGCTAGGTCCACCCTAGGGTGTATCAAGCCCTAGGGTGTCAACCACTGACACCATTCCAAGCACGCACAGTGTACAACTATTGGTGCCCACGCCTGCTTTTTCAACTCCGGACTACGTGCACGACCATAGCCCGCCTGAACCTACGATGACGCACCAAACTCAGCCGTCGTCTTGGTCGCTTACAATCAGCCCAGTAATCGTGCCCTGCCCTAGCCTAGTACCTAGGGTATCATGATACATCCAAGAGGGTTACTGCTGAAAAGGACCGCGTAACTAGGGTTTCCGTCTAGCAGGTTAAGTGTTGTCATCTAAATTCAAGACTTAACCCCTATCAGTCTAGCATGTCAAGTTGGTTAAGTGTGGTCATTCAAGTTCGTGACTTAACCCGTCTACGTGTCATGTCAAGTTGGCTAAGTGTTGTCATTCAAGTTCATGACTTAGCCCACGTGTCAAGTTGGTTAAGCGTATTCCAGCGGTTCATGACTTAACCCTATCCAAATCATCGTGTCAAATTGGTTAAGTATATTTAAGCTTAACCCCATCAAATCACCGTGTTAGATTGGTTAAGTATATTCAAGCAATTCATGACTTAACCCCATCAAGTTATCATGTTAGATTGGTTAAGTATATTCAAGCGATTCATGACTTAACCCAATCAAGTTATCATGTTAGATTGGTTAAGTATATTCAAGCGATTCATGACTTAACCCCATCAAGTTATCATGTTAGATTGGTTAAGTATATTCAAGCGATTCATGACTCAACCCCATCAAGTTATCATGTGAGATTGGTTAAGTATATTCAAGCGATTCATGACTTAACCCCATCAAGTAGTCAAATTATAATGGTTAAGTGTTACCCTCGTGAGTTTACTTAACCTTACCATGCATTGCGTTATACTAGTTGGGTGTTATCGACCCATTCAGGTTAAACTAACCCATCCTCTAATCGTGTTATATGGTTAAGTGTCATCAAGAAATCAAGTCCGGTTTTACTTAACCCACCCGTCCATGTCATATTGGTTAAGTGTCATTAGTCTAATCAAGTTACTTAACCCACCCGTCCATGTCATATTGGTTAAGTGTCATTATTCTAATCAAGTTACTTAACCCACCCGTCCATGTAATATTGGTTAAGTGTTATTAGTCTAATCAAGTTACTTAACCCATCCGTCCATGTCATATTGGTTAAGTGTCATTATTCTAATCAAGTTACTTAACCCATCCGTCCATGTAATATTGGTTAAGTGTTATTAGTCTAATCAAGCTACTTAACCCACCCGTCCATGTCATATTCATTTATTATTTACTAATGCATCAACCTCTCACATTGGACTTATTTGCGGTCACTGGATATGTCGGGCGGTTCCGGGCAGAATTACACCGCAAATCCATTCCAACCTCGGGTTCAAGCATTACCACAATCTAATCTTTGCCTACGACCTCTCACATTAGACTATTATTGTTGTGGTCACTGGATATGTCGGGCGGTTCCGGGCAGAATTACACCACAACTCAAGTCTAACCTCGTGTCGAAGACATCCGTTAGATTGATAATTACATATGTGTCATCTAAGTCAAAATCCCCACTTTACATATTACTAAACATATGCCCAAGTTCCACCTTTCATGCCCATGAAAATGTGTACCCAGTTCTAGCCACTTTACATATGTCCAATTCTCGCCTATTTACATGTATGCCAAGTTTATGACATCCCAACCCTATCAAGTTCTAGCCAAAGTTACATGTTGTCAAGTTCATGCCCAAATAAACCCACATCATGGTTCATGTTCCCAATTCCACTTATGCCTAATTTACATAAGCCCAATCCCTTGATTTAACTTACATAGTCCCCAAAACTCGTGATTTAATTCATATGCCAATTCATGTATGCCCAAACTAGCAAATTACATTGGCAATACCCCAAATTTTCCTCATTCATGTTATGCACAAATTCGACCACCCACACCTATATCCAAATAGGTGAAATCCCAATATTCCCCCGTACACAAATCGCACGTAAATCGTAGTTTAGGCCTAGGTCCGAAATCGACCAAGGTTCATCAAAAGAAAATAAATAGGGGAAGGTAGAAACTTTGCATAAAACAAGATCCGAGAGGAAAACATCATTACATGCATGATAAGGATATGAAAGAGTGATTTGCTACATGCATAGGCCCAAATTAATGTCATAGCAACATCCCCAAAGGTCAAGATCATAAATGAACAAGAATGAGCATGGATCGATTATCATGCATAGATCAAATTTTCAACTTTATCACATGTCATATTCAAGTTATTGTTTCAATCTAAAAGCATCTAGAACTTACAAAGCATGGCTAGTGAATTAGGAGCAAGAATCGTCATAGAATCGTTGTAGAAGCTCTAGGAATGATGTAGCAACACTAGAAGCCTTGAGAAACAAGTAGCTCCTTTGATTTGATGGAGAAAGATTGCTCCTTTTCCTTCAATTTAGTTTAGAACCCTCAAGCTCTCAATGTTGAAGATGGAGGTGGCGATTTAGGAGCATTTTGGCAGCACTTCGTTGTTAGAATGAATTGTAGTGAATTAGGCTAGGTCTTATGGTGTTTTTATAGAAGTTAGGAGTAGTTTAGGTCCTTAGATTAACCCTAGTTTAGATTTGAACCATCAAATCCCGTCACAGGCCAAGTAAACAGACCAAAGGAGCAAACTGGTGCACCAGACCAACAAGGTCCGACCAGGGAGGTCGACACCCAGGTCGACTCCCCAGTCGACCCCCCAGTCGACCTGGGGCTAGGCGGGAAATCCCCCCCCCCCCAATCTGCTTCTGGCTGAATTTGAATTTCGGGCTGAATTTTGAATGTTTCTGAAATCTTCTATGGGCCATATCTTGGTCATACGGACTCCGATTTACGAAATTTCGGACTCGTTTTCAAGCAGAATTTCCATCCAATCATCCATCTGCTCAAAGCATCATCCATAGGCAACCATTGTCCTTAGAAGATTTCTAATGCTATATGAACATATGCAGAAAGTGTGTGTATATGTTCCTTATCTAATGCAAATGATCAGGCCTGATTGATCTTCTAAGTGCAAAATATGTTTGGTGCCATGAATCCACATGTATGCAAATAGTCCTAGTCACATAAACACTATATGTGTGCACAAACATTCATCCATATACAATATCCACATGCTAACACATTCAATTTCATTCATAAACAAGTATAAACACTCATGCATATGCAACATGAAAATGTGTCTGAGCCGATCTAGTGCCTAATGTGTATTCATGCATCCACGAGCAACCACTTGCGACCACTTGCAACCATTTCGCAAACATCAATCATAACATGTTTCAAATACATGTTTGCATCCATAGGGTTTTACCTAAGGTCCTCAAGAAAGGATCGAGAAGATAAGCAAGATAAACTCCTTTTCGGATTACAAGAAATCCCTTTCTAAACCCAACCCATATCCTATAAAGCCCAAAAGGTTTAGTCCACCTAACGGACACCTTCAAATCCTAACATGTATTATTAACCGATGAATCATACCCCCTATGGAGTTTGCAACAGAAATAAGATCAAAAATAGGACCGAGAGGATATGCATAAAAGATAGCATGCGGGTAAGCTCTATAGGAAGGGATCAAGAATATACTCTTAAAAAGAGATATGATGCGCGTATCTTGTCTTCAATCTTCTAAGTCGCATTTCCTTGAGCTTAATTCCATGGTGCTTTGATCATCTTTAACCTCATGATTTCGTGGCCTCTTAACTCCTATTTCCAAATATGAGCTGGAACTCATTTCATTGTCGCCTCTCGTTCCACTTTTTCTTATTCTCCCTCTAGTATACTCGGCTCAGCCATATCCGTGTACTCTTGGTTTTATGTAAGCTCTCCAAAATTCACTAGTGAACTCTGGATCTCGTTTACTCACTATACGGCATTTCACGCAGAAGAACTGTCTCTTGAAAACAAACAAATGCCAACCATGTTACCAAGTGTACTTACTAGAGTGATTTCCATATCTCATGCACAAGCGAAATGAACCATCCGCCTTAGCGGCGAACTCTACTCGAACGGATTGCCAACAAATGCATCAAGAGATTCTAGGTAACCAATCATGACAGAACCCCAGAGGTTACACGAGACTTCGAGGGTATTACCGAGGCAAGTCAAGAGTCTAACTACCCTCCTTTCAGAACTGAGAATGGCACCCTTACTGGATAACCACTCCATTCCTAGAATCAACCCATAGCTAAAAAACATAAGCATTATTCGCAAAAGTCATAGATGTCCTCAAATCCAAACAAGTCATGTATAAATGGGACGATCCCCCCAACAGGATTTGAGACAAAACGGGACCCTCTATTGTGCCAGTACTAAGGTGCAGGGACTTAACTATCGAAGCTGGATTTAAAAAGGATGCGATGTACAAAACAAAGTCCTAACGGGATGATAGAAAGGAAAACCTTTAAAAGAAATGTTACCATCCCTCTTAGGTGAGAGTATACAATTTCCCTCTCGGCGATCTTGTTCTTTGCCCATGTCCTTGTCCTATAGTACTTAACTACCTTCTTGTGCTGAGCCTTATTCGCCTTAACCACTCCTATTCTTTCTTGTATAACGCGGTAACGGGTCTCTTGAGAACTTCCTCCATCGCACGAAAAACATTTTCGTAGCTAGAAAAAGGATTAGTCACAGTTAAAACTACTGTGACTACAGGTGGAGGAAAGAAATGAAAAGAGATTCGATCAAGGAAACAAAAGATAATGCTAATGGCTTTTTGGGGAATAGCCTTTTTCTTTAACACTTTTCTTGAAAAAATGCTTCTTTATAAACGGTTTTCAAATAGTTTTCAGAAGGTTTTAAAACTTTTGCCCAGTCTGGTAACCTTCTGCTCTGATACCAAATGTAACACCCCACCTCCGCTAGGGTCACTCACAAAGGGAATGCACTAGCTTTGGTGGAGTATTATCTAGGTAAACATGCACAGAAATATTACAAGACAGAACTTATAAAAACAGCGGAAGAAAACATGATTTCATTACTTAACAAAAGTAGTGGTCTAAAACCTTTTACATCAAAGTGCCATTAAATTACTTACATCGAAACCTGTCTTGCAATAATAAAGAAGCATAAAACCATAGTCATAAATTATTCCCCAAGTAAAACAGTAAAGTAGCCATAGCCTACCATCCAATCATCCATCTACTCAAAGCATCATCCATAGGCAACCATTGTCCTTAGAAGATTTCTAATGCTGTATGAACATATGCAGAAAGTGTGTGTATATGTTCCTTATCTAATGCAAATGATCAGGCCTGATTGATCTTCTAAGTGCAAAATATGTTTGGTGCCATGAAGCCACATGTATGCAAATAGTCCTAGTCACATAAACACTATATGTGTGCACAAACATTCATCCATATGCAATATCCACATGCTAACACATTCAATTTCATCCATAAACAAGTATAAACACTCATGCATATGCAACATGAAAATGTGTCTGAGCCGATCTAGTGCCTAATGTGTATTCATGCATCCACGAGCAACCACTTGCGACCACTTGCAACCATTTCGCAAACATCAATCATAACATGTTTCAAATACATGTTTGCATCCATAGGGTTCTACCTAAGGTCCTCAAGAAAGGATCGAGAAGATAAGCAAGAAAAACTCCTTTTCGGATTACAAGAAATCCCTTTCTAAACCCAACCCATATCCTATAAAGCCCAAAAGGTTTAGTCAACCTAACGGACACCTTCAAATCCTGACATGTATTATTAACCGATGAGTCATACCCCCTATGGAGTTTGCAACAGAAATAAGATCGAAAATAGGACCGAGAGGATATGCATAAAAGATAGCACGCGGGTAAGCTCTACAGGAAAACAGGGATCAAGAATATACTCTTAAAAAGAGATATGATGCGCATATCTTGTCTTCAATCTTCTAAGTCGCATTTCCTTGAGCTTAATTCCATGGTGCTTTGATCATCTTTAACCTCATGATTTCATGGCCTCTTAACTCCTATTTTCAAATATGAGCTGGAACTCATTTCAATGTCGCCTCTCGTTCCACTTTTTCTTATTCTCCCTCTAGTATACTCGGCTCAGCCATATCCGTGTACTCTTGGTTTTATGTAAGCTCTCCAAAATTCACTAGTGAACTCTGGATCTCGTTTACTCACTATACGACATTTCACGCAGTAGAACTGTCTCTTGAAAACAAACAGATGCCAACCATGTTACCAAGTGTACTTACTAGAGTGATTTCCATATCTCATGCACAAGCGAAATGAACCATCCGCCATAGCGGCGAACTCTGCTCGAACGGATTGCCAACAAATGCATCAAGAGATTCTAGGTAACCAATCATGACAGAACCCTAGAGGTTACACGAGACTTCGAGGGTATTACCGAGGCAAGTCAAGAGTCTAACTACCCTCCTTTCAGAACTGAGAATGGCACCCTTACTGGATAACCACTCCATTCCTAGAATCAACCCATAGCTAAAAAACATAAGCATTATTCCCAAAAGTCATAGATGTCCTCAAATCCAAACAAGTCATGAATAAATGGGACGATCCCCCCAACAGGATTTGAAACAAAACGGGACCCTCTATTGTGCCAGTACTAAGGTGCAGGGACTTAACTATCGAAGCAGGATTTAAAAAGGATGCGATGTACAAAACAAAGTCCTAACGGGATGATAGAAAGGAAAACCTTTAACAGAAACGTTACCATCCCTCTTAGGTGAGAGTATACAATTTCCCTCTTGGCGATCTTGTTCTTTGCCCATGTCCTTGTCCTATAGTACTTAACTATCTTCTTGTGTTGAGCCTTAGTCGCCTTAACCACTCCTATCCTTTCTTGTATAACGCGGTAACGGGTCTCTTGAGAACTTCCTCCATCGCACGAAAAACATTTTCGTAGCTAGAAAAAGGATTAGTCACAGTTAAAACTACTGTGACTACAGGTGGAGGAAAGAAAGGAAAAGAGATTCGATCAAGGAAACAAAAGATATTGCTAATGGCTTTTTGGGGAATAGCCTTTTTCTTTAACACTTTTCTTGAAAAAATGCTTCTTTGTAAACGGTTTTCAAATAGTTTTCAGAAGGTTTTAAAACTTTTTCCCAGTCTGGTAACCTTCTGCTCTGATACCAAATGTAACACCCCACCTCCGCTAGGGTCACTCACAAAGGGAATGCACTAGCTTTGGTGGAGTATTATCTAGGTAAACATGCACAGAAATATTACAAGACAGTACATATAGAAACAGCGGAAGAAAACATGATTTCATTACTTAACAAAAGTAGTAAGGTCTAAAACCTTTTACATCAAAGTGCCATTAAATTACTTACATCGAAACCTGTCTTGCAATAATAAAGAAGCATAAAACCATAGTCATAAATTATTCCCCAAGTAAAACAGTAAAGTAGCCATAGCCAAGAGAAGTCCAAGCCATAGATGATGATCTTGAAGCAGAAAATCCGCACTAAGTAGCAACATTTCCTCCCTGTAAACCTTGGGGTGGGGGGGGGGGGGAAATGGAAGAAAAAGAGGCGAAACAAAACGGGGTTAGTCATAAAGACTGGTTAGTCCTAGCTACTTTCAGCCTAAAAACAGGTAAAGGTAACATGACAAGTATAAACTGAAAGTGAACATAAACATGATGACAAGATAAACAGATCAAACTAAGATAACAAGATAAACCCAAGTAACAAGATAACCAAGGTAACAGGATAACCAAGTGTAACAACCCGGAATTTTGGGGCCAATTTAAAATTTATTTTAAGTGATTTTAATGAGTTTTGATATTTAAAATAATCTATTTTAAATAATAATGATCAAAAATCTGATTCAAATCGAAGATAGAATGAATAATTTAATTTTAATTATAAAAAGAGTTAGAAATAGCGCGGTAGTTTGAAAAGTCAAACTTGAACTTTGACTGACTGTACAGGATGCAAAATTTAACGGATTTTAGTGACCAAAAATATTAGAATCTCTTTAAAAATATCTTTCTAATGAATCCGAAAATTTGAAATTTCATAGTAGGAATCAAAAGTTATGCCCAAATTAAAATTTAGAAAGGTCGCTAGGTAATTTGCATAGGTCAAAAATGCTACTTTTTGCATACGAAGGAATTTGGACTTGAAACCACTTCCATTGAGTTCGGAATGACGTTTCTGCATTGAAAAACAGTAAACACTTATATATTTTGAGTTTCGGGATTTATTTGTTTAAAAATGTATTTTTAATATTAAATATATTGGCCTTAAAAATAGTCATTTTTCAAACGACCTCTGTTTTCGACGAAACCACTTTTGTTGGAACCGGAATGTCAAATTATTGCTAGGTTTCAATTTTCAGAAATTTTCAAATTAATATGTGAGCGTAGCAGAGGAAAATGTGTTTTGACTATTTTAGTTAAATTTAAACGCCTTAAAAATAGCCATTTTTCAAATAGTCTCAGAATTCGACGAAAATAATTTTGTTGGGTTTGTATCGTCAAAACAAAGCTAAAAATGATTTTTCGGTAATTTTTAGAATTAATATATAATTATAATTGATTTTCTTAGTGAAAACGGATAATTTTTTATTTTAAGAATTCATTAAAAATTCATACGAGCTCAGAATTGAACAAAATTAATTTTTCTAGGTCCGCAGCGTCAAAACATAGCTAAATATATTTTTCGGGAATTTTTGAAGTTAATTTGTGGCCCCGGTGAATTTTCATGTACGGTCAATATTTAATTAATTAATTTTTAATAGGATTTTAAATAAAAAAACGCTACAAACATCAGAATTGTGGCCCGAGACATAGCCCATTGCGCTCAGAAGACGTCAAAACCCTAAGAACGACAGTAAGCAGGCCTAATTCTGAGTTCGGACCAAAACGGGCTAATTAAATAATAATTAAATAACCCTAATATAATAATATAAAATCCATTGGGGTCTTCTTCCTCTCCCGTCGCTTTCCTCCAGCCGCAAGAACCCATCATGGCCGAAATTGATTCCCCAGATTCTCCCAATCCACTAAGAATTAGATCATGCCGTAGTACAACTTTTTGAAGCTCTTCTCACTCTCTTTAATCTCCAACAAGTTTCATCCCTTTTCATCGACCGTAGGCGAAGAACGAGCACCCCCAACCCGCGCTGAACGGAGCCCCGCCGCGCCTTCTCCTTGCAGCCGCACCTTCCCATCTTCCCGGTGAAGATAGCCCTCTCGTAGCTCTCCAATCTCCCGCAAACCGTTCATAAAACCGTCGACTACAGCTCCCGAAATCCGCATTTGAAGTTTTGAACGAACTAAGGTAAATTATTTCAGATTTTGTGACGCTTTTAGGCGTTACTGCGACAGTTGTTAAAAGTCAGAATTCTAATTTACACATGAATTTCAAATTTAGATCTTTCAGATCCGAAAACGGCCGTGACTCCGAACACGAGATCTGATCGAAATCACCTCCATTTCAGAAACAAGCAAGGTGAGAATTTATTTTTAATTTAATATTAATTAATTTAATTATTATTCTTGTGTTGTTTAATGTTGAATGGTGAAAATGAATCGTTATGCGATGGATGTTATTCTATGTTGTGAATTCGATTTGTGTTTAGATGATGTGATATTAGATCTGAGTTTGAAGCGTTAGATCTGAATTGATGATGTGATGTTTATCGTTTGTGATGGAAATGGGATATGAAAACGTTGGACAGAAAATTAAAGATGACAATTTTAGGATGATTAATAAAAAGATCATCTCTTTATATTGAAAATTAGAAGATGGCAATTTTATGTTGATAAATAAGAAGATAATCTTTTTATAGTGAAAATTAAAAGATGAAACTTTAGGATGAAAATAAAAAGACGATCTTTTTATATTTAAATTAAAAAGATAATCTTTTTATATTGAAAACGAAAAGATGAAATTTTGACGATGAAAATAAAAAGACGATCTTTTTATATTTAAATTAAAAAGACAATCTTTTTATATTGAAAACAAAAAGATGAAATTTTGGCGATGAAAATAAAGAGACGATTTTTTTTTAAGAAAGAAGTTATTATTTTTACTTTGTAAAATAGAAAAGATAACATTTTTACATTGTAAAATAGTAAAGTTGATATTTTTACTTTGTAAAATAGAAAAGATAACATTTTTACATTGTAAAATAGTAAAGTTGATATTTTTACTTTGTAAAATAGAAAAGATAACATTTTTACATTGTAAAATAGTAAAGTTGATATTTTTACTTTGTAAAATAGAAAAGATAACATTTTTACATTGTAAAATAGTAAAGTTGATATTTTTACTTTGTAAAATAGAAAAGATAATATTTTTACATTGTAAAATGGGGAAGTTAATATTTTTACATTGTAAAATAGAAAAGATCATATTTTTACGTCGTAAAATAGTAAAGTTAATATATTACAAATATAAAAAGATTATATTTTTGCATTATACATAAAAAGAAAATGTTTTTACATTGTTTGAAATGAAACATATTTTTATATGTTATTATGAATGAATTTCCACAGCATGAAATAATTAACATTTCTATACGTAATTTATGAATGAATTTTCAACACATGAAATAATTAACATTTTTATGTATTTATGAATGAATTCACACCGTATGAATAAAATTACATTTTTATACGTAATTTAAATGTGAATTTACTTTGCATAACAAAAGTTACATTTTTATATGTAATTTATATATGAAGTTGCACAGTATGACAAAAATTGCATTTTTCTATGTAATTAAAATTGAAATTTACATTGCATGATTAAAATTACATTTTTCTATGTAATTTAGAAATGAATGATAACGGTAGAATGAAAATTACATTTTTACATGTGATTAAAATGAGAAATTTACACTGTAGGATAAAAATTACATTTTTAGATGCAATTTAAATATGAATTTATGTCGTATGATAGGAACTACATTTTTCTATGTAATTAAGATATGAATTTCTATCGCATGATAAAAATTACATTTTTCTATGTAATTTAAATTGATTTTGTGCCGCATGAGAAAAATTACATTTTTTTATGTAATTTAGATGTGAATTAGAACGGTAGAATAAAAATGACATTTTTCTATGTAATTTATATATGAGTTATAACGGTATGATAAAGATTACATTTTTCAATGAAATTAAAATATGAAATTGTATTGTATTATGAAAATTACATTTCTTTATGTAATTGGGACTTGAATCTATAATGTAAAATAAAAATTACATTTTTTTATAATGTAATAAAGAAGTAAGATTCACAAATAAATTAAAAATTACATTTTTATGTAATTAGATAAGAGGATTTGCATCGTAAATTAAAAGTTGCATTTTTATGTAATTAGGAATGAGGATTTACAATGTAAATTAAAGAAAATTACATTTTATATATATATAATTAGAAAAGAGGACTGGCATTGTAAATTAAAGATTTCATTTTTATATGAAATTAGAAATAGGGATTTGCGATGAAAATTAAAAATTTCATTTTTAATGTATTTTAAAAGTTAAAATTTTTCACTGTATTATTAATTACATTTATAATGTAAATAAAAAAAAATTTGCAATGTAACTGAAAGATAGAAATTTTACATTATAATGTTGATTATAATTTTCAGTGTAGTAAAGAAAGAGAAATTTTACGATATAAGGAATAAAGGGAATGCCATATAAATTTATATCTCAGGAAAGTTATATTTTATTTCGACATTGGAATTAAATGACCTACTCATAATCATCAATTGTTAGCATAAATTTAAATTGGTTAAATCCATTAACCAATCATCTATTTGTATATCTATATGAAGTGTGTTGGCTGAAAACCCCACACGGGTATTGGGATGATATTTGACTGACACAAATCCCAATGTTAAATGGTATGTCTATCGTTAGATCGACAGGCTGCGTTAAGCGTTATTATTGAATTTTAACGCTTACACAGTGAAATTTACACACTGGATGTAAATGGATGACTTGATGAGTATGTTGATTATTGAAATATATATGATGTATGTGAAATCCATATAATCCAAATTATATGGTGAATGATTGAGTCACACTCCGATTCAGGTGTTCTTTTAAGAAGAATATTTGTACATTAAAAATCTTTTTATATAAAGAATATTTTTAATAATTATTTTAAAATTATGTTTTCTTTATAATGAATTAACATTTAAAGAGAAATCTTTTAATTAAGATTATTAGATTTTGAAATTATATTTAGTGATATGAAATAAATTGAGATGTGAAGTGGATTTATCGTGGACGATGTTTTTAAATGACATTTGTCCTTTAATCCAAATTACATTGAAATTATTATTTGGAATTTATAAATCTAGTTTATAGATCTTAAAAAGGACATTTTCTAAAAATCAAGTTTTCCAATGTAATATATAAATTTAGAATTAAGTGGAAATTCGATTGGTAATAATCGAAATAGGCTTCTGTAATAGAAGACCGATATTATATATGGAATTTAAGAGGCTTTGCCATTATCCCATGTATACTGTTAGTCCGATACAGAAATTTATAGCGATTATGTATTGATTTGATTTCTGTGGAGTTCCATATTTTGAAAATTGATTTGCGGGTTTATCGTGAACTGTGTTTTAAAGGACACTAGTTCTTTAACCCGTTTAAGACAAGATTTATTTCTTAAAATAAATAACCTTGTAATAATGACTTTTGATATCAAATTAAAAATTGGAGTTTTAATAAATCTTTTAAGAAAGATTTAAAATTTATTTTCATATAATATCTTTGATAAAATTAATGAGAACCTCTTAATATGAGTATTCTATTTAAAAGAATATTCGGGGTTGGAATGCGGCGTAATGTGTGATTTTCCAATATTTGATTTTTAATCACAAATTACGCGAGATATTCAGAAAGACCGGGTTTAATCCATTCTGAATAATCATCACGACGACCAAGAGTCGAAGATGAAGACGGTGGTAGAAGACCGAAGGTTTTCACATCGTTGGGATGATGATGACTGGTATCTTGAATTGGGACTGGACACCCCAAGGCAAGGTATTTGGTAATGATCGTCCAAACGTATTTGGAAATCGACGGACACGTTGTTTCGCTCAGACCCAGAGCGGACTTGTAAATGGATTGTGTGTTTGACATTGTATTCTTTTCTACTGTATTTGTTGAACGCTACTGATTATATATTTCTGTTTGGTGGTGAAGAATTTATTATTCACTTAACACCCTTCTCTAAGACGTATGAGCTTAGAGGTTATATATATATTGGTAGATGATCAACGATATGGTAGGGTTTGACAATGTGGCATGTTAAGATGCAATTGATCAAGGCTTTGTTGAAAATCAGGCCTTGTGGTAGATGATCAAAGCATAGTCTATTTAGGCATAGCTTTGTGTATATCGTGACTTCGCGAGCCTCACACACCGGCGGAGTCTAAAACGGGAGAAGGGAACGCAGGGAGAGCAGCACGTTTCTTTCTAGCTAGAGTGGTGTCAGTGACCTACCAGCCCTGACATTTTACTTATGTGGATGATGGAATGAGGCGCCTCGGATGATAGGTCCTATAGGACTGGGAAACGTGTGTTCAGGAATAACAAATCCACGAAGCTGTATGTGTGGACCGGCCCTGCAGGATCCAAGGGTTCACTGCGGGGGATCCTGAGACATTAGCTAGAGTGTCTCAAATCGGTAAGGAGCTCCTCCCTAGCCTTGACTCATGATGGAAACCAAAATCCAATACGCCCCATGCGGTTTTGATTGTATTACTAGTATGGAGGCATAGCATATGGTACCTTTGCTTCCTAGGATTGATACATTTACTTTGAAATGTTTTGAAATATATGTACACTAATAATAATATCGTTTTTATCGTATTAAGCATCTTTTGACCATTATAAGGTAAAACCCTATCCTCCGGTTTGCGTTGCATTGTGTGATGGGAACTGGGTCTTATGATGGTTTCATTTTTCTAAAAAAAAGCATTGCGTTGTTTTAGCGATTCACTTTAATCTATCCACGGCAATCCATTGGAATAAAACCCGTTCCGCTTTAGCGGCGTGGTCCTTGGATTTGCCTTATTACTATTAGTTATATTAGTTAAGAATTCTCACACCAGTCCCACGACTGACCCGTTGTTTGTTTCCACTTTTGCAAACTCGGGTGCCCTCTCTTCCACACGGGCAGTCGAGTAGCTTTTGCAGATAATTATCTCTTTAGCAGGATCCTGGATTGAAGCCAAAAGCTGTGTCCAGAGCATAGGAAAGTCTTCCGCTGTCTTAGTTATTTTGTTTCCGCTGCACTATATTGTATTTAATGTAAAATTATCTTCCGCTGTAAATTTATTTAATGTACTCTGATTTATATTCTGTACTCTGATGTAACATTTATTATGATGTTATAAAAGTCTGCTGTTATTTGTTTTAATGCGTTGTATTCCCAAAGTTAACGTATGCGGGTTTTGAACGGTCTTGGTCGATTTTGCGATCGATTAAGATCGAGCGAAATCCGTGTCGTTACACCAAGATAACAAGATAAACTCGGAATAGCATCGCATGTCTAACGTCCTCTGCACCAACCGTACTAGCATCCTAACTCGTATCATCCCTTCCATGTATATGTATAGTCCCTTGCCGTATAACGTACAGGTTCCATCACGTTATTCTGTACCACTACAACGTAGTGTCACCATCCTTGAAATCGCTTGGACTGCCATCCTTGTTTTGGCCAGATTCCCTTATCATGAATTATCGTGTGTTCATCTAGGATTTACGCCACCTAGGACCACTAGGGATTATGCTACCTATTGGACGTTTTCTAGATTCGACCAGGGTTTATGCCACCTAGGATCACTAGGGATTATGCTACCTATCGAATAATGCCCTTTTTCCACGTAACGATCTAATCGATTGGCTCCCTACAAGTCCTAAATCGTTGTGTGTCGGTGTCATACGGCCCAATCACGAATGTAGCTATTCTATGCTAGGTCCACCCTAGGGTGTATCAAGCCCTAGGGTGTCAACCACTGACACCATTCAAAGCAAGCACAGTGTACAACTACTGGTGCCCACGCCTGCTTTTTCAACTCCACACTACGTGCACGACCATAGCCCGCCTGAACCTACGATGGCGCACCAAACTCAGCCGTCGTCTTAGTCGCTTACAATCAGCCCAGTAATCGTGCCCCACCCTAGCCTAGTCCTTAGGGTATCGTGATACATCCAAGAGGGTTACTACTGAAAAGGACCGCGTAACTAGGGTTTCCGTCTAGCAGGTTAAGTGTTGTCATCTAAATTCAAGACTTAACCCCTATCAGTCTAGCATGTCAAGTTGGTTAAGTGTGGTCATTCAAGTTCGTGACTTAACCCGTCTACATGTCATGTCAAGTTGGCTAAGTGTTGTCATTCAAGTTCGTGACTTAGCCCTACGAATCACGTGTCAAGTTGGTTAAGCGTATTCCAGCGGTTCATGACTTAACCCTATCCAAATCATCGTGTCAAATTGGTTAAGTATATTTAAGCTTAACCCCATCAACTCACCGTGTTAGATTGGTTAAGTATATTCAAGCGATTTATGACTTAACCCCATCAAGTTATCATGTTAGATTGGTTAAGTATATTCAAGCGATTCATGACTTAACCCCATCTAGTTATCATGTTAGATTGGTTAAGTATATTCAAGCGATTCATGACTTAATCCTATCAAGTTATCATGTTAGATTGGTTAAGTATATTCAAGCGATTCATGACTTAACCCCATCAAGTTATCATGTTAGATTGGTTAAGTATATTCAAGCGATTCATGACTTAACCCCATCAAGTAGTCAAATTATAATGGTTAAGTGTTACCCACATGAGTTTACTCAACCTTACCATGCATCGCGTTATACTAGTCGGGTGTTATCGACCCATTCAGGTTAAACTAACCCATCCTCTAATTGTGTTATATTGTTAAGTGTCATCAAGAAATCAAGTCCGGTTTTACTTAACCCACCCGTCCATGTCATATTGGTTAAGTGTCATTAGTCTAATCAAGTTACTTAACCCACCCGTCCATGTCATATTGGTTAAGTGTCATTATTCTAATCAAGTTACTTAACCCACCCGTCCATGTAATATTGGTTAAGTGTTATTAGTCTAATCAAGTTACTTAACCCACCCGTCCATGTCATATTGGTTAAGTGTCATTATTCTAATCAAGTTATTTAACCCATCCATCCATGTAATATTGGTTAAGTGTTATTAGTCTAATCAAGCTACTTAACCCACCCGTCCATGTCATATTCATTTATTATTTACTAATGCATCAACCTCTCACATTGGACTTATTTGCGGTCACTGGATATGCCGGGCGGTTCCGGGCAGAATTACACCGCAAATCCATTCCAACCTCGGGTTCAAGCATTACCACAATCTAATCTTTGCCTACGACCTCTTACATTAGACTATTATTGTTGTGGTCACTGGATATGCCGGGCGGTTCCGGGCAGAATTACACCACAACTCAAGTCTAACCTCGTGTCGAAGACATCCGTTAGATTGATAATTACATATGTGTCATCTAAGTCAAAATCCCCACTTTACATATTACTAAACATATGCCCAAGTTCCACCTTTCATGCCCATGAAAATGTGTACCCAATTCTAGCCACTTTACATATGTCCAATTCTCGCCTATTTACATGTATGTCAAGTTTATGACATCCCAACCCTATCAAGTTCTAGCCAAAGTTACATGTTGTCAAGTTCGTGCCCAAATAAACCTACATCATGGTTCATGTTCCCAATTCCACTTATGCCTAATTTACATAAGCCCAATCCCTTGATTTAACTTACATAGTCCCCAAAACTCGTGATTTAATTCATATGCCAATTCATGTATGCCTAAACTTGCAAATTACATTGGCAATACCCCAAATTTTCCTCGTTCATGTTATGCACAAATTCGACCAACCACACCTATATCCAAATAGGTGAAATCCCAATATTCCACCGTATACAAATCGCACGTAAATCGTAGTTTAGGCCTAGGTCCGAAATCCACCAAGGTTCATCAAAAGAAAATAAATAGGGGAAGGTAGAAACTTTGCATAAAACAAGATCCGAGAGGAAAACATCATTACATACATGATAAGGGTATGAAAGAGTGATTTGCAACATGCATAGACCCAAATTAATGTCATAGCAACATCCCCAAAGGTCAAGATCATAAATGAACAAGAATGAGCATGGATCGATTATCATGCATAGATCAAATTTTCAACTTTATCACATGTCATATTCAAGTTATCGTTTCAATCTAAAAGCATCTAGAACTTACAAAGCTTGGCTAGTGAATTAGGAGCAAGAATCGTCATAGAATCGTTGTAGAAGCTCTAGGAATGATGTAGCAACACTAGAAGCCTTGAGAAACAAGTAGCTCCTTTGATTTGATGGAGAAAGATTGCTCCTTTTCCTTCGATTTAGTTTAGAACCCCCAAGCTCTCAATGATGAAGATGGAGGCCATGATTTAGGAGCATTTTGGCAGCACTTCGTTGTTAGAATGAATTGTAGTGAATTAGGCTAGGTCTTAGGGTGTTTTTATAGAAGTTAGGAGTAGTTTAGGCCCTTAAATTAACCCTAGTTTAGATCTGAACCATCGAATCCCGTCATAGGCCAAGTAAACAGACCAAAGGAGCAAACTGGTGCACCAGACCAACAGGGTCCGACCAGGGAGGTCGACCCCAAGGTCGACTCCCCAGTTGACCTGGGGTGGGGGGGGGGGGGCAGGTCGACTCCCCAGTCGACCCCCCAGTCGACCTGGGGCTGGGCGGGAAATTTTCCCCCCAATATGCTTCTGGCTGAATTTGAATTTCGGGCTGAATTTTGAATTTTTCTGAAATCTTCTATGGGCCATATCTTGGTCATACCGACTCCGATTTACGAAATTTCGGACTCGTTTTCAAGCAGAATTTCGAGACGAACGCAACGGCGCAACCCCTTTCCCTTGATTCTGATCTTAAAATTTAATTCTGCCTTGATTCTTGTCTTAACACGTTATTAAAAATCCGGGTTGTTACAAAATCTTCCCGGAACCGCCCGGCAAATCCAGTAGCCACAAAGTGTCAGTCTAATGTGAGAGGTCAAAGGTCGTATTGTAGGCGTAATGATTTATGACACGAGGTTAGACTCAGTTTGTGGTGTAAGTCTGCCCGGAACCGCCCGGCAAATCCAGTGGCCACAAAGTGCACGGTCTAATGTGAGAGGTCATGATTCGTTCGTCATAATGAATGAATTAAGGAATACTAACCATAATAAGACGTGGGTATGGTTAGAGGGTTAGGTGGGATAACATGGAAATTTGACATGTAAATGTGGACCTAACCGGTATGAGTTAAGAACATGTAAAACTTACAAGTGTAGGCTTAACCAATGTAACAGTTAATCAGACCAATGGGTAGGTTAAGTAATACGACTAGACTAATGACACTTAACCAATATAACATGACACGTGGCAGGGTTAAGTCAACTGGAACATATAAATAATACTTAACCAACTTTGCATGATACGTGGGCGGGTTAAGCCATGAATTACTTGAAATACTTAACCAATTTGACACGAAGATTTGATAGGGTTAAGTCATGAACCACTTGAATATACTTAACCAACTTGACATGCTAGACCGATGGGGTTGAGTCTCGAATTTAAATGACAACACTTAACCTATTAGAAGGAAACCCTAGTTACGCGGTCCATTTCAGCAGTAAGCCACTAGATGTATCATGGTACCCTGGAACTAGGCAGGGTGGGGCACGATTACTGGGCTGATTGTAAGGGACCAGAACGATGGTTGTGTGGGTGCGCCAGTGTAGGTTCTAACGAAGTGAGGGGGTGCACACACTCCGGAGTAGAAAAAGCAGGCATTGGGCATCAGTAGGTTTATTTGTGCGTGCTTGATTCGTGTCGATGGTTGGCACCATAGGGCTTGATACACCCTATGGTAGACATAGCACAGGTAACTACATTCGTGATTGGGCCATATGACACAGACACATGAATGAGCTAGGACTTGTAGGGAGCCGATCGATTAATAAATCGTTACGTGGAATTCGTTAGGTAGCATAATCCCTAGTGGTCCTAGGTGGCATAAACCCTAAACGAATCTAGAAAACGTTCAATAGGTAGCATAATCCCTAGTGGTCCTATGTGGCATAAATCCTAGTTGAACACGCGATAGTTCATGATAAGGAAACATAGACAGAACAAGGGTGGCAGTCCTAACGATTTCAAGAATGGTGGCACTACATTGAAGTAGTATAGAAATACGTGACGAAACTCGTACGATATACGGCAAGGGACTGTACATATACATGGAATGGATGATACGGGTTGGTATACTAGTACAGTTGGTGCAGAGAATATAGGAAATCAAAGAAAATAGTGGAACGGTGAAACTTAGAAATCTGGCGATGTTATACTTAGTAGAAACCTTGCAATGTGGTACTTGTTAGGAACCTTGATACTTTTGATACGAAGCATGGGATGTTATACTTGATTCATCGTGCCTGTAGCTTACCTAGTCATCATGCTTATGTTTACTTTCAGTTTATTCATGCCATATTATCTTCACCTGTTTTTATGCTGAAAGCCACTAGGACTTACTCAGTCTTTATGACTAACCCAGTTTATTTCGCCTCTTTTTCTTTCGTCCTCCCCCCTCCCCAGGTTCGCAGGGTAGGAATACAGCTTAGTTCGGATCTTACCAAGCTCCAAGGCTCTTTCATGTACTACTTGGATTTCTCTTGGTTATGGCTTGCTTTGCTGCTTTATTGGGGAATGATTTATGACTATAGTTTTATGCTTCTTTACTATTGCAAGACAGATTTTGATGTAATGGATTTAATAGCATTTTAATGTAAAAGGCTTTAGACCTTTCTAGATTTTAAAGCAATGAAATTTGGTTCTTCTTCCGCTGTTTAATATGTTATGTCTTGTAATATTTCTATGTATGTTTACCTAGATAATGCTCCACCAAAGCTAGTGCATTCCCTTTGTGAGTGACCCTAGCGGAGGTGGGGTGTTACAGCGGTGCTTTGATCATCAACCACAAGACTTTGCTTTTCAACAGAAGCCTTGATCAATTGCCACTTAGGCATGCCACACAGGCAATTCACTCCATGCGATTGATATCCATCAATATAATAACCTCTGAGCTCGTACGTCTCAGAGAAGGACGTTAAGCAAGAGAATAAATTCTCCGCTGCCAAACAGATATATATTTAATAGAAATCAATCACACAAAATAAAATCCAATGTCAGACACACAGTCCATTTACAAGTTCGTTCTGGGTTTGAACGAAACTGGAGGCACCTTGTACGTTGCATATCCAACGATCTCCAAGTACGTCTGGACAATCACCAACTGATTCCCTCCTCTTGGGTGTACAGCCCAATCAAGATCATCAGTAATCACCCAAACGATGTGAAGACCTTCGGTCTTCATCCACCGTCTTCATCCTCGGCACCACGTCGAATCAGTTATTCAGAATGGGATAAACCCGGTCTTTCTGAATAACTCGCGTATATAATAAACAAGTGTTACACAAACACAACATATGTAACACCCCGTAATTCTGTTAATATAAATATTCACAAATTAAAGAATAACTAATCTCATACATGAGAATTGTAGGAAACGGGTTGCGCCATTGTGTTCGTCTCGGAATTTTGGTTGAAATAGAGTCCGAGTTTGCATGATTTGGACTTCGTATGAAGGAGATATGGCCATCGGAAGTTTCAGAAAATTCAAAATTCGAAGTCAAACAGGCCAGGCGGGAAATTTCCCGACCAGCACCCCAGGTCGACTGGGGATTCGACTGGGCAGTCAACACCCCTAGGACCAGGTCGACTGCGCAGTCAACTTGGGTGTCGACCTGGTCAAGTCGGTCAGGTTTTGGCAGAGCCCAATCTTGAGCTGCTGATGTGTCTTTAGGTCTGAGTTGGGTAATTTAACGGTTCAGGTTAGTTATGAGTTGATCTGACGGTCTAAATATGAAACGACCCGAAAATCGCCCTTGCGGGAAATCGCTGGATACGCTTACTTTGGGCTACAACACATCAGAATAACAACAGCAAACTTTAATAACATCATAGTAAATGTTACATCAGAGTACAGAATATATATCAGAGTACATTAAATAAATTTACAGCGGAAGATAATTTTACATTACTTTAATACAGTGCAGCGGAAATAAAATAACTAAGACAGCGGAAGACTTTTCTATGCTCTGGACACAGCTTTGAGCTTCAATCCAGGATCCTGCTAAAGAGATAAAGATCTGCAAAAAGCTACTCGACTGCCCGTGTGGAAAAGAGGCCACTCGAGTTTGCAAAAGTGGAAACAAACAACGGACCAGTCGTGGGATTGATGTGAGAATTCTTAACTAATATAACTAATAGTAATAAGGCAAATCCAAGGACCACGCCACTAAAGCGGAACGGGTTTTATTCCAATGGATTGCCGTTCATAATTTAAGTAAATCGTCAAAACATCGCAATGCTTTGTAGAAAAATGAAACCATCATAAGACCCAAGTCCCATCACACAATGCAACGCAAACCGGAGGATAGGATTTTACCTTATAATGGTCAAACATGCTTGATACGATAAAAACGATATTATTATTAGTGTGTATATGTTTTAAAACATTTCAAAGTAAATGTATCAATCCTAGGAAGCATAGGTACCATATGCTATGCCTCCGTACTAGTAATACAATCAAATCCGTAAGGTCGTATTTGAAATTTGGATTTCCATCTGAGTCAAGGCTAGGGAGGAGCTCCTACCGATTCGAGACACTCTAGCTAATGTCTCAGGATTCCCCGTAGTGAACCCTTGGATCCTGCAGGGCCGGTCCACCATACGAGTTGCGGATTAGTTATTCCTGAACACACGTTTCCCGGTCCTATAGGACCTATCATCCGAGGCGCCTCATTCCATCATCCACATAAGTAAAATGTCAGGGCTGGTAGGTCACTGACACCACTCTAGCTAGAAAGAAACGTGCTGCTCTCCCTGCGTTCCCTTCTCTCGTTTTAGACTCCGCCGGTGTGTGAGGCTCGTGAAGTCACGCTATACACAAAGCTATGCCTAAACAGGCTATGCTTTGCTCATCACGCAAGGTCTGCTTTTCAAAAAAGCCTTGATCATATGCATCTTAGCATGCCACATCGTCAATTCATATCATACCATTGATTTCTACCAACATATAACCTCTGAGCTCATACGTCTCAGAGAAGGGTGTAAAACACCAAACAGATATATGTTTAACAGAGATCAACGAATACAGTATAAAGGAATACAATGTCAGACATACAATCCATTTACGCGCTTATGCTCTGGGTTTGAGCGAAAGCCAAAACCGTGCAATCAACACTACGTCCGGGCGGCTACTACTGTCGCCCCTTCAAGGTAGCTACTCCCATCATGGGTCTCAATAGCAACACACCCATTCGATGTGAAGATCGTGGGTCTTCAATCACCATCTTCAACTCTTCGAACGTCGTATCATTATTTGGAATGAGAGTAAACTCGGACGTTCCAAATAATTCTCGTATATATAAATTTGAAAACAATTTCATATCGTTAATATTAATTTATAACGATCAATCTTTATTTTTATTTATATAAAAATAATTAAATTCTATTTAGCAACACTTCATATAAACAGGAGACAATGGCGCTGTTTTTACCCAAATTTGTTTTACGCATTTCTCTAAATCTAACTGTGGGATTTTGACACAATACATATCATTGAAAAGATCTCCCCAAGGCGAACCTAACGGTTTCAGTTTTGGGAAAATCCGACGGTCGGATATTTTGGTATGATCAATTAAAAGTACGATTCTAAAATGTGAACTACCACGCTCGATTCAAGTACTTTTAATTCATATATATTATATATATAATTTATATAAATATAATTCCTCGTCCATTTCATTTTACTATATTTTACAAATAACAAATCTTCTTATTTATATCCAATATTGATATATATATCATCACACACAACAAAGCTTTCTTTTATTTTTCAATTTCCATAAATATACTATACACACAATGTATATCTTGTATATCACTTCAAATTACAACAAAAATAGGTATTTTTGTGTTTCATCCCCATTACAACAAAAGTGAATATTTAACAAAAATGAGTATTTTTTTGTCATTTCAACCCCTAATCAAAAATGCAATATATTTTGGTGTCAACTTCATTTCTATACAAACGAATATATTTTTGTTTGTTTAATTTCAATGTAACAGAAAAATAATTTTGCTATTCTTTTAATGCCAAACAAAAATTGTAATTCTTATCTCTTTCAATGCAAAACCAAAATGATCTTGACTTTTTTTTATAATGGCAATGTAAATTCTATTCCTAGGTGACGTCATAAAAATATAATTTTGATTTAAAAGGAAATATCATACCTTAATTACATAATAAAAATGTAATTCTAATTTACAGTGCAAATTCCCATAAATAGTTACATATAAAAATGTAAATCTTGTTCGCTTGCCAAATTTCATATCATAGTTTCAAATATAAATGTAATTTTTGTTTGCAATGCAAGTTCTCATTCTAAGTTACATAATAAAAATGTAATCTTTATTATCAATGCACATTCCTACTTTTGTTTACATATAAAAATGCAAATTTTATTTACGATGCAAGTTCATACTTTTGTTTTACATGATAAAAATGTAAATTTCATCGCTACCATTTTTCATTGACAAAAATATGATCTTAACCATGCATTTCATTTCATATGCAGTATATAACAAATAAATATATTTCCTTCATATGCAATACATGACATTACCAAATAGATATGTCTTCTTTATATGCAGCATAACATTGAACTTTTTATTAAAAAAAAAGAAATGCAGCAAAAATGCAGTTTTGAAATGTATTCATTTTATCGTAACTCAAACGACGATAAGAATGAAATGTTAACATCGCTATTTTTATTGCACCAGAAATATTGATAAAAATGTGATATCAACATTTCTCTTTTACCGCATCAAAATATTGATAAAAATATAAACATTCCAATTTATACTTTTATTTACATCTAACATGTAAAAAAAAATACGACTCTTCAAAACATGTTTTTATTTTCATCTAAAAGGTAAGTAAACATGCTACTGCTAAATTCATATTTTTATTTATATCAAAAATTTAAATAAACAATGCAACTCTTTAATTCATCAATTTTGACACTAAAAAGATGTCTACTTTTATCTAAACTATCATGACACAAAAAGGATCTTTTTTTTTTTATTAAAAAGAAATAACAATAAAAATGATTCTTTTTAATGTTAAAAAGAATTAGCGAGAAAAAATGTTCTTTTTTTTTTTTTACCATTAAGAAGAAATAGCAACAAAATGTTTCTTTTTATCTACAAAAGAAATATTAACAAAAAGGGTTTCTTTTTATCGACCAAAAAGAAATATGAACAAATTTGTTACTTTTGCATGACAAAAGGAATGTGAACAAATTTTGAAAACAAAAGAGTAGCGAGCAAAAATGGTTTCTTTTTATATTTTACAAAATGAATATTTTGTCATTCTTATATTTTTATATTTGACAAAATCTCTTCTTTATTATTGCATTAAAATGTAATTTACATTTCAAAGTCTAAACCTCTTTTTTTATTAAAATTTTTAAAATCGTCAATTCTTTTCTCATGATTCATATCAACTAAAATAATTTTTTTTTTATGTTACATCGTTTCTAACACTAAACATTCTTATTTGTTCATTTACATAAAATGTAAATTTTCTTCCTTCTATTTGTTCTATTTACATAAAATGTAAATCAATAGTTTATTTACATAAAATGTAAATTTCCCTTTTCAATTATCTTATTTACATAAATGTAAATTTCTTTTCTAATTATTCAATTTACATAAAATGTAAATTTTCTCTTTTTTAATTCTATTTACATAGAAACTGTAAATTTTGTCTTACATACCTAATTAACAAAAATTGTTAATTTTGTCTTGTCGTCAATTCTAACACAACAAAATATAGTTTGATTTCGTCGTCAATTCCAACACAACAAAATATAATTTGATTTCGTCGTTAATTCCAACACAACAAAATATTATTTGATTTCGTCGTCAATTCCAACACAACAAAATATAAGGTGTTATATTTATCAGTTAATGTCCATAAGGTAAACATGACAAAATATGACATTTTATTTGGATTGAGGATTCTAACCTGATCTAATTCCCAAACAAGATAGTATATTTAATTGGAATAAAAATTCTAGTTTAACCCACTTTGCAAAACATGATGATTTTTATTGTATTCATCAGATCAAAATAACACAACAACAGATCTAAACAACACAATACAAGCCAATTCATCAGAACCACAATCACAATTCATCACAGCGCAAATCTAATTAAATAAGGTACAAACAATTATCTAACAGTGATAAAATAATTAATTTAATTAATTAAAATTAGAAATTCTCACATTGATTTTTGCTGAAAATTTGACTGTATCAGATTCAGCTCTGGTCTGCGCCATCGCGAAGCTCTCGGGAAGACGAGTCCAACGCAACTTACGGTTTGTAAAACGGACCTCGTATGAGAGAGATATCGATTTATAAACATTGGATAAATTAAATTAATATAATAATACCCTTCTTTCTCGTTTGAAAAACACGGCCAAAACCAGTACACGCACGAGACCCATCTACCGCTCTTCCTTCTTCTGGACGCACGCAACCCGAGGCATCTTGGCGCCGATCAGATGCTGCCACGACGAAGACCACCCCGAGCTCCACCTTCGGCCGAAACCCCATCGAACTCGGCCTCCTTCCTTGGCCAGAAAACACCCAAAAACGCAGCCACTTCTCGGACGAAATTCACAAAATCCGTGAATCAAAACCCGGTCTTGACCGTATAGATTTGTAGCTCTCTGAATTCTCTTCGATTTGGTATATCATACGTCGATTTTCGTTGAACGGATTGAGAGATATTAGCATTTGAAATTAGGTTGATTTCAGCCATTAAAATCTGGGCGGCGGCTGCTTCATTGAGAATTAGGGTTTCAGCCGATTTTTTTAATATTTAATTTCGAAATTTGTGCTAAAAAGGTGGATTTTCGGGCTTTCTCCGTTTTGGGCCTGCTTACTGTCGATCTTAACGTTTTGAGGCCTTTTGAACGCGATGGGCTATGTCCCGGGCTCCAATTCTGATGTCTATAACGTTTTTTTTCGGTTTTAATTTAAAAATGCAATATTAAATAAATAATTTAATTTCTATCGTACATTTAAATATGCCGGGGCCACATACGACCTCAGAAAATTCTAAAAAAAAATATTTTTAGCTTTCTTATGACGATACAAATCCAACAAAATTATTTTCGTCGAATTCTGAGACTTTTTGAAAAATGGCTATTTTTAAGGTGTTTAAATTTAACTGAAATAGTCAAAACACATTTTCTTTTGCCATGCTCACATATTAATTCGAAAAATTCTAAAAATTGAAATCTAGCTATAATTTGACATTCCGGTTCCAACAAAAGTGGTTTTGTCGAAAACAGAGGTCGTTTGAAAAATGACTATTTTTAAGGCCAATATATTTAATATTAAAAATATATTTTTAAACAAATACTTCTGAAACTCGAAATATATAAGTGTTTACTGTTTTTCAATGCAGAAACGTCATTCTGAACTCAATGGAAGTGGTTTCGAGTCCAAATTCCTTCGTATGTGAAAAGTAGCATTTTTGACCTTTATATATTTCATAGCGACCTTTCTAACTTTTAAACTGGGCATAACTTTTGATTCCCGCTATGAAATTTCGATTTTTCGGATTCGTTAGAAAGATATTTTTAAATAGATTCTAATATTTTTTGTTTCACTAAAATCCGTTAAATTTTGCATCCTGTACGGTCAGTCAAAGTTCAAGTTTGACTTTTCAAACTACAGCGCTATTTCTAACTCCTTTTATAATTAAAATTAAATTATTCATTCTAACTTCAATTCTTAATCATTATTATTTTAAATAAATCATTTTTAATATCAAAAACTCATTAAAATTACTCAAAATAAACTTTAAATTTACCCCCAAAATTCCGGGTTGTTATAGTCTCCCCCACTTAAAAACTTTTCGTCCTCGAAAAGGAACGAAGCTAAAAGTGTTTAATTATCCTACCCCATTTTTCCACTCTTATTGGTTTAAATAATTTTATAGTTGATTAACTTTCAAATATATAATCTTTTATCCATTCAAAATCATATTTTCTAAAATAGATTATAATTACAAATACGTATATTATAGTCTTGTTACTCTCAACTCATTCTAAGGCATTACTAACCCCATCTCTAATGAGTTTTCTCATTCTAGGATACTGCTGATCCTATCTCTAATGAGTATTCTTATTGGATATTTCTAATCCAATCTCTGATGAGTCTTTTGTTTAGTTCTAACGAGTTGTACCCCAAAGATTTGAGCTAACCAAAGCTCTGATACCAAAATGAAACGACCTGAAAATCGCCCTTGCGGGAAATCGCTGGATACACTTACTTTGGGCTACAACACATCAGAATAACAACAACAGACTTTTATAACATCATAGTAAATGTTACATCAGAGTACAGAATATATATCAGAGTACATTAAATAAATTTACAGCGGAAGATAATTTTACATTACTTTAATACAGTGCAGCGGAAATAAAATAACTAAGACAGCGGAAGACTTTTCTATGCTCTGGACACAGCTTTGAGCTTCAATCCAGGATCCTGCTAAAGAGATAAATATCTGCAAAAAGCTACTCGACTGCCCGTGTGGAAAAGAGGGCACCCGAGTTTGCAAAAGTGGAAACAAACAACGGGTCAGTCGTGGGACTGGTGTGAGAATTCTTAACTAATATAACTAATAGTAATAAGGCAAATCCAAGGACCACGCCACTAAAGCAGAACGGGTTTTATTACAATGGATTGCCGTGCATAATTTAAGTAAATCGTCAAAACATAGCAATGCTTTGTAGAAAAATGAAACCATCATAAGACCCAAGTCCCATCACACAATGCAACGCAAACCGGAGGATAGGGTTTTACCTTATAATGGTCAAACATGCTTGATACAACAAAAACGATATTATTTTTAGTGTGTATATGTTTTAAAACATTTCAAAGTAAATGTATCAATCCTAGGAAGCATAGGTACCATATGCTATGCCTCCGTACTAGTAATACAATCAAATCCGTAAGGTCGTATTTGGAATTTGGATTTCCATCTGAGTCAAGGCTAGGGAGGAGCTCCTACCGATTCGAGACACTCTAGCTAATGTCTCAGGATTCCCCGCAGTGAACCCTTGGATCCTGCAGGGCCGGTCCACCATACGAGTTGCGGATTAGTTATTCCTGAACACACGTTTCCCGGTCCTATAGGACCTATCATCCGAGGCGCCTCATTCCATCATCCACATAAGTAAAATGTCAGGGCTGGTAGGTCACTGACACCACTCTAGCTAGAAAGAAACGTGTTGCTCTCCCTGCATTCCCTTCTCCCGTTTTAGACTCCGCCGGTGTGTGAGGCTCGTGAAGTCACTCTGTACACAAAGCTATGCCTAAACAGGCTATGCTTTGATCATCTCACAAGGCCTGCTTTTCAACAAAGCCTTGATCATATGCTTCTTAGCATGCCACATCGTCAATCCATACCATACCATTGATTTCTACCAACATATAACCTTTGAGCTCATACGTCTCAGAGAAGGGTGTAAAATACCAAACAGATACATGTTTAACAGAGATCAACGAATACAGTATAAAGGAATACAATGTCAGACATACAATCCATTTACGCGCTTATGCTCTGGGTTTGAGCGAAAGCCAAAACCGTGCAATCAACACTACATCCGGGCGGCTACTACTGTCGCCCCTTCAAGGTAGCTACTCCCACCATGGGTCTCAATTGCAACACACCCATTCGATGTGAAGATCGTCGGTCTTCAATCACCGTCTTCAACTCTTCGAACGTCGTATCATTATTTGGAATGAGAGTAAACTCGAACTTTCCAAATAATTCTCGCATATATAAATTTGAAAACAATTTCATATCGTTAATATTAATTTATAACGATCAATCTTTATTTTTATTTATATAAAAATTATTAAATTCTATTTAGCAACACTTCATACAAACAGGAGACAATGGCGCTGTTTTTACCTAAATTTGTTTTACGCATTTCTCTAAATCTAACCGTGGGATTTTGACACAATACATATCATTGGAAAGATCTCCCCAAGGCGAACCTAACGGTTTCAGTTTTGGGAAAAATCCGACGACCGGATATTTTGGTATGATCAATTAAAAGTACGATTCTAAAATGTGAACTATCACGCTCGATTCAAGTACTTTTAATTCATATATATTATATATATAATTTATATAAATATAATTCCTCGTCCGTTTCATTTTACTATATTTTGCTAACAACAAATCTTCTTATTTATATCCAATATTGATATATATATATCATCACACGCAACAATGTTTTCTTTTATTTTTTAATTTCCATAAATATACTATACACACAATGTATATCACTTCAAATTACAACAAAAATAGGTATTTTGTGTTTCATCCCCATTACAACAAAAATGAATATTTAACAAAAATGAGTATTTTTGTGTCATTTCAACCCCTAATCAAAAATGCAGTATATTTTGGGTGTCAACTTCATTTCTATACAAACGAATATATTTTTGTTTGTTTAATTAAAATGTAACAGAAAAATAATTTTGCTATTCTTTTAATGCCAAACAAAAATAGTAATTCTTATCTCTTTCAATGCAAAACCAAAATGATCTTAACTTTTTTTTATAATGGCAATGTAAATTCTATTCCTAGGTGACGTCATAAAAATATAATTTTAATTTAAAAGGAAATATCATACCTTAATTACATAATAAAAATGTAATTCTAATTTACAGAGCAAATTCCCATTTATAGTTACATATAAAAATGTAAATCTTGTTCGCTTGCCAAATTTCATATCATAGTTTCAAATATAAATGTAATTTTTATTTGCAATGCAAGTTCTCATTCTAAGTTACATAATAAAAATGTAATCTTTATTATCAATGCACATTCCTACTTTTGTTTACATATAAAAATACAAATTTTATTTACGATGCAAGTTCATACTTTTGTTTTACATAATAAAAATGTAAATTTCATCGCTACCATTTTTCATTGACAAAAATATGATCTTAACCATGCATTTCATTTCATATGCAGTATATAACAAATAAATATATTTCCTTCATATGCAATTCATGACATTACCAAATAGATATATCTTCTTTATATGCAGCATAACAATGAACTTTTTATTAAAAAAAGAAATGCAGCAAAAATGCAGTTTTGAAATGTATTCGGTTTATCGTAACTCAAATGACGATAAGAATGAAATGTTAACATCGCTATTTTTATTGCACCAGAAATATTGATAAAAATGTGATATCAACATTTCTCTTTTACCGCATCAAAATATTGATAAAAATATAAACATTCCTATTTATACTTTTATTTACATCTAACATGTAAATAAAAATAGGACTCTTCAAAACATGTTTTTATTTTCATCTAAAAGATAAGTGAACATGCTACTGCTAAATTCATATTTTTATTTATATCAAAAATGTAAATAAACAATGCAACTCTTTAATTCATCAATTTTGACACTAAAAAGATGTCTACTTTTATCTAAACTATCATGACACAAAAAGGATCTTTTTTTTTATTAAAAGAAATAACAATAAAAATGATTCTTTTTAATGTTAAAAAGAATTAGCGACAAAAATGTTCTTTTTTTTTTTACCATTAAGAAGAAATAGCAACAAAATGTTTCTTTTTGTCTACAAAAGAAGTATTGACAAAAGGGTTTCTTTTTATCGACCAAAAAGAAATATGAACAAATTTGTTACTTTTGCATGACAAAATGAATTTGAACAAATTTAGATAACAAAAGAGTAGCGAGCAAAAATGGTTTCTTTTATATTTTACAAAATGAATATTTTGTCATTCTTAAATTTTTATATTTGACAAAATCTCTTCTTTATTATTGCATTAAAATGTAATTTACATTTCAAAGTCTAAACCTCTTTTTTTATTAAAATTTTTAAAATCGTCAATTCTTTTCTCATGATTCATATCAACATAAAATATAATTTTTTTATGTTACATCGTTTCTAACACTAAACATTCTTATTTGTTCATTTACATAAAATGTAAATTTTCTTCGTTCTATTTGTTCTATTTACATAAAATGTAAATCAATAGTTTATTTACATAAAATGTAAATTTCCCTTTTCAATTATCTTATTTACATAAATGTAAATTTCTTTTCTAATTATTCAATTTACATAAAATGTAAATTTTCTCTTTTTTAATTCTATTTACATAGAAAATGTAAATTTTGTCTTACATACCTAATTAAAAAAAATTGTTAATTTTGTCTTGTCGTCAATTCTAACACAACAAAATATAGTTTGATTTCGTCATCAATTCCAACACAACAAAATATATTTTGATTTCGTCGTCAATTCCAACACAACAAAATATAATTTGATTTCGTCGTCAATTCCAACACAACAAAATATAAGGTGTTATATTTATCAGTTTAATGTCCATAAGGTAAACATGACAAAATATGACATTTTATTTGGATTAAAGATTCTAACCTGATCTAATTCCCAAACAAGATAGTATATTTAATTGGAATAAAATTTTTAGTTTAACCCACTTTGCAAAACATGATGATTTTTATTGTATTCATCAGATCAAAATAACACAACAACAGATCTAAACAACACAATACAAGCCAATTCATCAGAACCACAATCACAATTCATCACAGCGCAAATCTAATTAAATAAGGTACAAACAATTATCTAACAGTGATAAAATAATTAATTTAATTAATTAAAATTAGAAATTCTCACATTGATTTTTGCTGAAAATTTGACTGTCTCAGATTCAGCTCTGGTCTGCACCATCGCGAATCTCTCGGGAAGACGAGTCCAACGCAACTTACGGTTTGTAAAACGGACCTTGTATGAGAGAGATATCGATTTATAAACATTGGATAAATTAAATTAAATAAATAAATAAATTAATATAATAATACCCTTCTTTCTCGTTTGAAAAACACGGCCGAAACCTGTACACGCACGAGACCCATCTACCGCTCTTCCTTCTTCTGGACGCACGCAACCCGAGGCATCTTGGCGCCGATCAGATGCTGCCACGACAAAGACCACCCCGAGCTCCACCTTCGGCCGAAACCCCATCGAACTCGGCCTCCTTCCTTGGCCAGAAAACACCCAAAAACGCAGCCACTTCTCGGACGAAATTCACAAAATCCGTGAATCAAAACCCGGTCTTGACCGTATAGATTTGTAGCTCTCCGAATTCTCTTCGATTTGGTATATCATACGTCGATTTTCGTTGAACGGATTGAGAGATATTAGCGTTTGAAATTGGGTTGATTTCAGTCATTAAAATCTGGGCGGCGGCTGCTTCATTGAGAATTAGGGTTTCAGCCGATTTTTTTAATATTTAATTTCGAAATTTGTGCTAAAAAGGTGGATTTTCGGACTTTCTCCGTTTTGGGCCTGCTTACTGTCGATCTTAACGTTTTGAGGCCTTCTGAACGCGATGGGCTATGTCCCGGGCTCCAATTCTGATGTCTATAACCTTTTTTTTCGGTTTTAATTTAAAAATGTAATATTAAATTAATAATTTAATTTCTATCGTACATTTAAATATGCCGGGGCCACATACGACCTCAGAAAATTCTATAAAAAATATTTTTAGCTTTCTTATGACGATACGAATCCAACAAAATTATTTTCGTCGAATTCTGAGTTTTTTGAAAAATGGCTATTTTTAAGGCGTTTAAATTTAACTGAAATAGTCAAAACACATTTTCTTTTGCCATGCTCACATATTAATTCAAAAAATTCTAAAAATTGAAATCTAGCTATAATTTGACATTCCGGTTCCAACAAAAGTGGTTTCATCGAAAACAGAGGTCGTTTGAAAAATGACTATTTTTAAGGCCAATATATTTAATATTAAAAATACATTTTTAAACAAATACTTCTGAAACTCGAAATATATAAGTGTTTACTGTTTTTCAATGCAGAAACGTCATTCTGAACTCAATGGAAGTGGTTTCGAGTCCAAATTCCTTCGTATGTGAAAAGTAGCATTTTTGACCTTTATATATTTCATAGCGACCTTTCTAACTTTTAAACTGGGCATAACTTTTGATTCCCGCTATGAAATTTCGATTTTTCGGATTCGTTAGAAAGATATTTTTAAATAGATTCTAATATTTTTTGTTTCACTAAAATCCGTTAAATTTTGCATCCTGTACGGTCAGTCAAAGTTCAAGTTTGACTTTTCAAACTACAGCGCTATTTCTAACTCCTCTTATAATTAAAATTAAATTATTCATTTTAACTTCAATTCTTAATCATTATTATTTTAAATAAATCATTTTAAGTATCAAAAACTCATTAAAATTACTCAAAATAAAATTTAAATTTACCCCCAAAATTTCGGGTTGTTACAAAATAAATCCTAAACTCTATATATACCTAGGTAGTCTCTCACTCTAAAATCACATGAAAAATAGAATAGCCGCCGTCATGCCATCGCCATGGAACTCAGTGTAGCCGCCGCCAACTAAGAAGGAAGAAAGCTAATCAAAACTCTAATTCTACTCAACTCTAAAGCAAATCAAGACTCTCTTTCTTTTCTAATTGTGAGTATGATGATCTTAATAAGATTATTAGCAAACTAATTAGATTAAGATGTGATATGGATCATAAGAAAATGATGTGAATTGTCATATATGTTGTTGTAAACCTTATGCTATCATGTATGTTGTAAATCCTATGTTATGTGATGATGATATCCTATATGTTGTAAATCATGCTATGATGATATTATATATGTTGCAAGTTTCTATGCTAAGTTGCGATGTTACAAAGCCATGATGTTATTATGTTGTAGTTAGCTTATGAATCATGATGTTGATTATATATATTTGGGCTATGATGATTCACATGATAAATCACATGTACCTATGCAAGTTTAGATTTATTAGTATGTATAATCTCACATATTGTATGACATCTATTTAGATCTAGAATTATGCTATGACTTGTGTGAGTTCTATGTGTTAGATGCTAGTTCACACCATCATTATGTTGCATAAACCACATATGCAAGTTTATACATGAACTTGGGTTATGATCATATTATGTAAGTTGTGACATTTAACCAAACAAGTTGACACCTTTAGATCAATGACATGTGTAGTTTTATGCAAGTTTCACCCCTATTATGATTAGATCTATTTTATTTGTCTATATGTTGTGATAATTTATCTTTGTGCTATGAGTTAGACTATTCGAGTCTAACGTATATTTTGCGTTGAATAAGCGAACGTATAACGTGGGGTAGGGGTAATATTAAGGATTTAATATTAAGAAATTGAGGTGCAATTGATATGATTTTGCATACCGTAAGTGGATGGCCATAATTGAGTCAATTATGGACATCATTAAAATTGGAATCAATTAATGATTTGAATAGGGATAATTTAAAACTAGGGTAAAAGATTATAAGTGTTAATCAATGCTTAGGACACGAGGTTGGACTCGTTTGTGACGTAAAACTGCCCGGACCCGCCCGGCGAATCCAGTAGTCACAAATGTCAGCCCAATGTGAGAGGTCCTAGGCCCAAATTAAAGCATAACAGTTGTAAAGACATGGGGTTAGACTCTTTTATGGTGTAAGACTGCCCGGACCCGCCCGGCGAATCTAGTTGTCATAAATGCCAGTCTAATGTGAGAGGTCTTTATGAGGTTATGGCCTGAATGAACTAAGAAATACTTAACCAGATAAACATGTGAAGTGGGACATGGGGGTTAAATAGGTGCCTTGGGTGGCATGAGGAATCTAGTGGGTGCCTTTAGTGGCATTTGAAATACGATTAGTAAGACTTAACCAAACACACATGTAAATGAACATGACTAAGAAGAGGGTTAAGTGGGATATACTATTGGGGACAAGCTTAGGTGGATAGCTTGTGGTAAGTAATTGGGGGCCCATTTCAACCAGTAACCCAAACGTATCTTTGTGGGCTCGACCCAAGTCGAGTACGGGACACGCATACTGGGCTTGACTATAAGAGGCCAAACGGGTTAGCGGTGGCAACGCAAGTCCAACGGGTTTCATATGCGTGTGTGGACCCGGGCTGGTAGGTAAGACGTTGTTGCATCGTGTAGGTATAAGCCGTGCATCCTTAGGCTGTATCGGGTTGCCACTTTAGGGGAGTGATACTCCCCACTGTGGGACCAGCACGGGTATCTACGAGTAGGGAGCAGATCGAAAGTGGGTAGTGGGGTACACCTAGCAGAGATAGGGGCAGGCGGCACCTATGTAGTCAGCTAGGGGTACACGAAGTTATTTATAAAATTTCTAAGTGAAGCAAGTGGGATCAACCTTTAGGGTGACTGGTGTGGTGCAGTGTAGTAATTATTCGTAAGTATTAGGTGTGCCTTTAACGTTATCTTTATCTGCTCTTCCATACCCAATAGTTCATAGACATTTCCTTGTTTTCCAGCTTATGCCTTAGTCTAGTTATTTTGATAATAGTATTGTTAGAATTATCATACTCGCCAGACTTTAAGTCTGACCCCTCTATTTCTATCTTTTTTCGCCTCCAGGTCCTCAGGGTGGACCCAGCTTTAGTGGAATCTGATTGAATTGCTTATTCTCTGTTTTGGAAAGCTTGGACCGCTGAAGTAAAGTCCAGCTTGTTATCTTCTTTAATGGCTATTTATGTAATGGGATTATGTATTTTGTTTTATCAAGATGGATATTGTACTTGACTTTGATTTATGGTTTTATGATGTAACAAACATGTTTAATTTCCGCTGCAATGAAATAAAGTTTTAGATTTCCAAGTACTACTTATTATCTGTCTTGTTGTAATTTTTCTGTTCTATATTCACTTAAAACCTCCATGGAAGTTAATGCATTCCCTTTGTGAGTGACATTAATGGACGTGGGGTGTTACACGTGGTATCAGAGCTTAAGGTTACCAGAACAGATAAAATTTTTAGAAAAACTATTTTTCTAAAGTATTTTTGGAAGAAGTGTTTTCAAATACATGTCTTGATGAGTAATTTAAAGAGGAAAGTTTTTATGAAAAACATAATCCCCAATAGCCATATATCATCTTTCGAATTCTCCATTTTGAATCTTTCCTTTTTCGTTTCAGCATGGTTGAAGATCTTAACCTTTCGGAGGGTGTAACAATACCAGGATGGTATAGGAGGTTATTAGAGGCTAGGCCCGCTGCAGGTCCAGCCAATGTTCCTCCACCACCAGTTGCACCCGCTCCTCCTCCTCCTCCTCCTCGCATTGATACTTTTGCAAAGACGTGTAAGGAATTTAAGGCTATGGGTGGAAAACCTTTTCAAGGGTCAGAAACGTTTGTGGAAGCTAGAGATTGGCTTAAGGAGGTGGAAGAATTGCTAGAAATCTTTGAAGTAGAAGAAGGGAGGAAAGTCAAATTAGCAGCTTGGTTAATGAAGGGAGAGGCCTCGTTTTGGTGGGAGGTCACTAATGGGGAGCGTCCTGTTGATTCTTGGGCGGATTTCAGACGTAGATTTGAGGCAAAGTTTCTCTCAAGGGTAGAAGAGAATCTATACATGGAAAGGTTCTTGACATTGAAGCAGGGAAATCTATCAGTGAAAGAGTACGTCAACAAATTTAACCAATTGGCAAGGTTTGGCTTAGATTTGGTGAACACGCAGGAGAAGAAGGCTCTGAGGTTCGTTAATGGCTTGAATGAGCCATTGCAGGGGTTGGCTATGACCCACATCCCTATGGGGGCCACCTTTGAGAAACTAGTAGATATGGCACTCATGCACGAGGAGAAAGGCGCTAATGCTAATAAGGCACCCGAGAAGAAAGGGGATCAGAAGAAACCACAACAGCAAAACAAGAAGGGTGGGAAAGACAATAATGGCAAAGGAAAGAAAAGATGCTTTAACTGTGGGACACCAGGCCATCTCAGCAAGGATTGCAGAAAGAAAAAGAAGACTGGCTGTTTTCACTGTGGTGAAGCGGGACATCTAGTGAAGGACTGCCCAAAGAATGGGCAGAGGGCAGGGTCTACCTCGGGAGGACAGGTGCAGGCTCTTATGGCACCAGGGGTGGCAAGGGGACAAGTTCAGGCTCTCGCGGTCCCACCGCTGCAAGAACGAGGTAGAACCATTTCTGTTGAAAGCTTAGTTTTTCTGTTTGATCATCCTGTCTGTACCTTATTTGATTCGGGCGCATCGCATTCGTTTATCTCTACATCATTAGTTGAATCACTGCACTTAAACACCAGTTTAATAGAGGATCCCTTAGTTGTTTCGAATCCAATTGGGGGCTCAGCTTATTTGTCCATGATATGTTTGGATTTGAAAATTTCTATACTTAGCGTTGGGTTTAGATGTGATGCTTATGTTTTGGGCTTCACGGGCTATGGGCTAATTTTAGGAATGGATTGGTTATCCAGAAATGGGGTCGTTCTTGATTATGAAAGAAGAGTAGTTAGGTTCATGACTCGCCTTGGCAACACTCTCGAAATCTTTTGTAATCCCATAAATTCCGTTATGCTAAGTTATCTAGAATCGCTTGACGCGTCGGTGGAAAATCTACGATCTGTTAAAGTAGTCCAAGAATACTCGGATGTGTTTGAGGAGGTGAAGGGCTTGCCTCCGAAGCGGAAGATAGATTTTCGAATATATCTTGTGGATAATGCAAAACCAGTATCTTTGCCAGTACGCCACATGGCTCCTCGTGAAAGGAGGGAACTCAATAAGCAAGTGAGGAGTTGCTTGAGAAGGGTTTCATAAGACGAAGTATATCAGAGTGGGGTGCTCAGTTAGCATTTTCCACGAAGGCAGATGGGTCCCTTAGACTTTGTGTGGACTATAGAGAACTTAATAAGCTTACTAAGAAGAACAGACACCCACTGCCGAGGATTGACGATCTCTTCGATCAGTTAGTTGGCGCCTTAGTGTTTTCGCAATTGGACTTAGCCACTGGTTTCCATCAGTTGAGAGTGGCTGAGGATAGCATTGACAAGACTGCCTTCAGGACTCCGGACGGTTTCTATGAATGGCTAGTGATGCCCTTCGGTTTGAAAAACGCCCCCGCATACTTTGTTGATTTGATGAGTAGGGTGTTTAGGGAGTACCTTAATAAATTCGTGGTGGTCTTTGTAGACGACATCTTGATCTTTTCTAAGAATGAAGAAGAGCATGCCCTACATCTAAGGGAAGTGTTGGAGACTCTACGAGCGCATAACCTTAAAGCTAAATTTACTAACTGTCACTTCTGGAGAGAGGAAGTGCGATTCTTAGGGCACGTGGTTTCCAAAGAAGGGATAGCTGTGGATCCCGCGAAGGTGGTGGTCATCCAAGATTGGAAGGTCCCTAAAAATGCCACCGAAGTAAGGAGTTTCTTGGGGTTGGTTGGCTACTATAGGAAGTTTATCAAAGACTTCGCAAAAATATCAGCTCCATTGACACGCCTGACGAAGAAGAACCTAGTCTTCGCGTGGGACGTAGATTGTGATAATGCGTTCCAACGTTTAAAGAGAGCTTTGACCTCAGCTCCAGTCTTAGTGCTGCCAGACGGGAGTAAGCCATTTACTATTTATACCGATGCTTGTGGGACAGGTCTAGGCGCAGTCTTAATGCAAGAGGGAAGGGTAATAGCCTATGGTGGAAGGAAGTTAAGGGTGCATGAGAAAAATTACCCTACACATGACCTAGAGTTAGCCGCAATTGTTTTCGTGCTTAAGTCTTGGCGTCATTACCTTCTTGGCGAGAAATTCGAATTGTTCACTGACCACAAATCTTTAAAATACTTATTCTCTCAGAAGGACTTGAACTTAAGACAACAAAGGTGGATGGAATTCTTAGCGTCCTACGACTTCGAAATAGCATATACCCCTGGCAAGGGTAACGTGGTGGCAGACGCCTTAAGTAGGAAAAGTCTGTCCTTGAGTCCATTGTTTGTTGAACGGCAAAACTTAGAATTCATCTCTATGTTTGATTTTAGACCTTCCGTTGACTTTGTACCCGGTTTGCTAGCATCCTTGGAGGTCAGACCTACGCTTTTGGGACGGATTGGTGAGGCACAGCGAGACGACCCACAGTTGGTTGAGTTAGTGGAGAAGCTCAAAAGAGGGGAGTCATCAAGCCATCTCCGTAGGTATACCCTAGATGATAAGGGTTGGTTACGTAGGGATAGTATACTTTGTGTACTTCGAGACGAAGGTTTGAGGAAGGCTATTCTTGACGAAGCACATCATTCGAAGATGACCATTCATCCCGGCGGGGAGAAGATGTACAAAGACATGAAGCGAGTTTTCTTTTGGGCCGGTATGAAGAGGGATGTGGCAGAGTATGTTGCTAGATGCTTGGTGTGCCAACAAGTAAAAGCGGAGCAAAAGAAACCCGGTGGGTTGCTTCACCCATTGGAGATTCCACTATGGAAGTGGGAAAGTGTCTCGATGGACTTTGTGGATGGATTACCATGATCAAGGAAGGGTAATACGGGGATTTGGGTTATAGTAGACAGACTTACTAAGAGCGCCCATTTCATTCCCGTGAAGAGTAAGAGGACTGCTCCATGGTTAGCTTCTGTATACGTTCGAGAGATAGTTCGTTTGCATGGTGTTCCTTCTAACATAGTAAGTGACCGTGATCCTATCTTCACTAGCGAATTTTGGAAGAGCTTGCAAGAGGCGGTAGGGACTCAGTTATGTTTGAGCACCGCGTATCATCCTCAGACGGACGGCCAGACTGAGAGGGTGAATCGCATTCTAGAGGATCTTTTGAGGATATGTATCCTAGACTTTGGGGGTACATGGGAAGAGCATCTTCCGTTGGTAGAGTTCGCATATAATAACAGTTTTCAATCTAGCATTGGCATGGCACCTTTCGAAGCTCTTTATGGACGACCTTGTCGTTCACCTACATGTTGGTGGGAATCTACCGATAAGATCTTACTTGGGCCCGATATGATTAGAGAGACTTCGGAAAAGATCGACTTGATTCGAAGGAGGATGAAGACGGCACAAGATAGGCAGAAATCTTATGCAGACAAAAGGAGGACAGATCTTGAGTTTGATGTTGGGGACATGGTCTTTATCAAAGTGTCTCCATTACGGAATGTTGTTCGCTTTGGGTCCTTTGGGAAATTAGCACCAAGGTTTGTAGGGTCACTTCCTATTAAGGAGAAGATTGGACAGATGGCGTATAGAGTGGAGTTGCCTGAGAGACTTAGTGGTGTACACGACGTATTCCATGTGTCACATTTGAGGAAGTGCTTGCACGAGACCGCGGAAGTGGTAGAGCCGAGCTTGCTTAGAGAGGTGGAGATAGAGCGTGATGCGACGAGCTCCTATATGCATTCTTGGGTTGGAGATCAAGAAGCTGAGAAATCGAGAGGTCAGACTAGTCAAAGTGCAATAGGGAGATGATGAGAGCAACACTACTTGGGAGACAGAAGAGAAGATGCGTTCATTTTACCTTTTTCTTTTTGAGGGTATGTCTTTTAAATTCTTCTTTATCGCTTAGCTTGTACTTATCTTATCTTTAGTATGTCCTCTCGCTAGTATCTTTGACCTTTAGTTAGAGAAATCCTATGGTTGAAACATGTGTTTGAAACATGTTATGTATGATGGATGCATAGTGGATGCGAGTGTTTGCCAGTGGTTGCTCGTGGATGCATATACACACACTTTAGGCACTAAATTGGCTCAGTCACTTCATATTACATATTGCATATATATGGATGTATTTAGTAAAATGGATGTATGAGGATTTTGTTATCATATGGATGCTGCATTCAGATGATGATTGTGCACGTATATAGAGATAATATGTAGCATTAAGAAACTTTTGCATACATAATGGACGCATGGCACTATCATGATTTGCATTAAGAAGGTCAACTGAATCAGTGGACCGCCTGATTTTGCATTAGATATGGACATATACACACACTGTGCATTTAAACATGAAAGAATTAGAAGTCTATAATGACAAAGGATGCCTGTGTTTGATGGTTGAGTAGATGGACGATTGGATGTTAGGATATACATCCTTCTTGACTTGAAGATTTTGGGGTCGAAATCCTTTAAGGAGGGGAGAATGTAACACCCCGTAATTCTGTTAATATAAATATTCACAAATTAAAGAATAACTAATCTCAGACGTGAGAATTGTGGGAAACGGGTTGCGCCATTGTGTTCATCTCGGAATTCTGGTTGAAATAGAGTCCGAGTTTGCGTGATTTGGACTTCGTATGAAGGAGATATGGCCATCGGAAGTTTCAGAAAATTCAAAATTCAAAATTCGAAGTCAAACAGGCCAGGCGGGAAATTTCCCGCCTAACACCCCAGGTCGACTGGGGAGTCGACTAGGCAGTCGACACCCCCAGGACCAGGTCGACTGCGCAGTCGACTTGGATGTCGACCTGGTCAAGTCGGCCAGGTTTTGGCAGAGCCCAATCTTGAGCTGCTGATGATGTGTCTTTAGGGCTGAGTTGGCTAATTTAACTGTTCAGGTTAGTTCTGAGTTGATCTGACGGTATAAATAAATCCTAAACTCTATATATACCTAGGTAGTCTCTCACTCTAAAATCACATGAAAAATAGAATAGCCGCCGTCATGCCATCGCCATGGAACTCAGTGTAGCCGACGCCAACTAAGAAGGAAGAAAGCTAATCAAAACTCTAATTCTACTCAACTCTAAAGCAAATCAAGACTCTCTTTCTTTTCTAATTGTGAGTATGATGATCTTAATAAGATTATTAGCAAACTAATTAGATTAAGATGTGATATGGATCATAAGAAAATGATGTGAATTGTCATATATGTTGTTGTAAACCTTATGCTATCATGTATGTTGTAAATCCTATGTTATGTGATGATGATATCCTATACGTTGTAAATCATGCTATGATGATATTATATATGTTGCAAGTTTCTATGCTAAGTTGCGATGTTACAAAGCCATGATGTTATTATGTTGTAGTTAGCTTATGAATCATGATGTTGATTATATATATTTGGGCTATGATGATTCACATGATAAATCACATGTACCTATGCAAGTTTAGATTTATTAGTATGTATAATCTCACATATTGTATGACATCTATTTAGATCTAGAATTATGACATCTATTTAGATCTAGAATTACGCTATGACATGTGTGAGTTCTATGTGTTAGATGCTAGTTCACACCATCATTATGTTGCATAAACCACATATGCAAGTTTATATATGAACTTGGGTTATGATCATATTATGTAAGTTGTGACATTTAACCAAACAAGTTGACACCTTTAGATCCATGACATATGTAGTTTTATGCAAGTTTCACCCCTATTATGATTAGATCTATTTTATTTGTCTATATGTTGTGATAATTTATCTTTGTGCTATGAGTTAGACTATTCGAGTCTAACGTATATTTTGCGTTGAATAAGCGAACGTATAACGTGGGGTAGGGGTAATATTAAGGATTTAATATTAAGAAATTGGGGTGCAATTGATATGATTTTGCATACCGTAAGTGGATTGCCATAATTGAGTCAATTATGGACATCATTAAAATTGGAATTAATTAATGATTTGAATAGGGATATATTTAAAACTGGGGTAAAAGATTATAAGTGTTAATCAATGCTTAGGACACGAGGTTGGATTCGTTTGTGACGTAAAACTGCCCGGACCTGCCCGGCAAATCCAGTAGTCACAAATGTCAGCCCAATGTGAGAGGTCTTGGCCCAAATTAAAGCATAACAGTTGTAAAGACACGAGGTTAGACTCTTTTATGGTGTAAGACTGCCCGGACCCGCTCGGCGAATCCAGCTGCCATAAATGCCAGTCTAATGTGAGAGGTCTTTATGAGGTTATGGCCTGAATGAATTAAGAAATACTTAACCAGATAAACATGTGAAGTGGGACATGGGGGTTAAGTAGGTGCCTTGGGTGGCATGAGGAATCTAGTGGGTGCCTTTAGTGGCATTTGAAATACGATTAGTAAGACTTAACCAAACACACATGTAAATGAACATGACTAAGAAGAGGGTTAAGTGGGATATACTAGTGGGGACAAGCTTAGGTGGATAGCTTGTGGTAAGTAATTGGGGGCCCATTTCAACTAGTAACCCAAACGTATCTTTGTGGGCTCGACCCAAGTCGAGGACGGGACACGCATACTGGGCTTGACTATAAGAGGCCAAACGGGTTAGCGGTGGCAACGCAAGTCCAACGGGTTTCATATGCGTGTGTGGACCTGGGCTGGTAGGTAAGACGTTGTTGCATCGTGTAGGTATAAGCCATGCATCCTTAGGCTGTATCGGGTTGCCACTTTAGGGGAGTGATACACCCCACTGTGGGACCAGCACGGGTATCTACGAGTAGGGAGCCGATCGAAAGTGGGTAGTGGGGTACACCTAGCGGAGATAGGGGAAGGCGTCACCTATGTAGTCAGCTAGGGGTACATGAAGTTATTTATAAAATTTCTAAGTGAAGCAAGTGGGATCAACCTTTAGGGTGACTGGTGTGGTGCAGTGTAGTAATTATTTGTTAGTATTAGGTGTGCCTTTAACGTTATCTTTATCTGCTCTTCCATACCCAATAGCTCATAGACATTTCCTTGTTTTCTAGCTTATGCCTTAGTCTAGTTATTTTGATAATAGTATTGTTAGAATTATCATACTCGCCAGACTTCATGTCTGACCCCCTCTATTTCTATCTTTTTCCCCCTCCAGGTCCTCAGGGTGGACCCAGCTCTAGTGGAGTCTGATTGAATTGCTTATTCTCTCTTTTGGAAAGCTTGGACCGCTGAAGTAAAGTCCAGCTTGTTATCTTCTTTAATGGCTATTTATGTAATGGGATTATGTATTTTGTTTTATCAAGATGGATATTGTACTTGACTCTGATTTATGGTTTTATGATGTAACAAACATGTTTAATTTCCGCTGCAATGAAATAAAGTTTTAGATTTCCAAGTACTACTTATTATCTGTCTTGTTGTAATTTTTCTGTTCTATATTCACTTAAAACCTCCATGGAAGTTAATGCATTCCCTTTGTGAGTGACATTAATGGACGTGGGGTGTTACAACATACGCCTCATTCCAATTCAGAATATTCATTTATTCAAATATTCTCATACTTTGGGAAAGGTTCCCATTAGTTTTATCAAAGATAAATTCTTTAAATTTACTCTTTAATCTTCTTTTGAATATCAATTCAAATTAGTCGGGATTAGCGAACCACACCGCAGTAATCATTTATTTTATTTCCCAATCCCAACCTGTTCATCCCATGAAGTAACTGGTTATACTTCATATCTAACACCACGGTGTTATCGGTAAATTTAATTACCGTTTCGCGTTCAAATCTAATTAAAGATTTAACTATCGCCTGGAGCAAAACTGGTGATACTCCATTCTCGATCACTTCAATCTAATTAAAGATTCATTAAAACTCCACTTAGTTTTAATCTTCCCAAAAATCAATATCCTGTCTTTAACTGGGTTAAAGAACCATTGTCATCTAAAACAAGGTTCACGATAAATCCAAAATCACATTTCATTAGTTATCGGGATAAAGAACAAGTGTTATTTAAAACATCGTTCACGATAAACCCAAAAATCAGTTCCAATTCAATTCCAATTAAATATCATTTAACTGGTATGCTTCATTAAATCTAAATAAAAAGATTTAATCTTCTTCTCAATTGGGTTTAATAAAAGTGTTAATGAAGACACCATTCACGACAAACCCAAATCACATTTGATACTAAATACAAGGCTCTGAATAGAAAATATATTGGCTTATATTCAATATCAAATTCTAGGACCAATAAATATCGTATTGGAAATAATGATAAAAATATATCTTTCAAATTTCCATAACACTATCTGTAAATCACGAAATCCAACATCGAAATATTCCAAAGACAATTTCGATTCAAATCCATTTCCACTTTATATATGGGAAATTCTAGTTATTTTCAAAACCATTTCAAATCCACTTTATTTATTTTAAAAATAAATGAGATTATAATTCTTGTTCAAAACTAGTTCATTTCAATAAAAATCTATTTTTATCTTTCCAAATATGGAGTTTTTCATCCCAATTCTTTCCAAATCATTTCTTATGATTTTACACAAATTATTACTATTTTTAATAATTTTATCAAGGCCCGTACAGTCGATATCCATCAACGGCCATCGAACTGCGCTTACAGCGACCTTTTCCAAATTTGATATGGACATAATTCCAAATCCAACTGTTAGATTTCTAATTACTAATATTCATTAGAAAGCTCTTTTCGATACGAACTCAACGGTTCGGTTTTAGGAGAATCCGACGGTCGGATCTCCTGCAACGTCAATTCGAAGTCAATGGTCGAAATTTGCGAGCTGCCGCAGCGCGGCGCATTCTATTCAGGCCATTATATTATATATATAATATATATTTCATCGATTTCAATTCAAAACGTATTTTATAAATCGTTTTAGCTTTGTTTTAAAAACGATTTCAACTTCATATTCAATTTCAAATCAAAATTGAATATTCCACATCATTGATATACAAATGATAATATTTTCAAAATAAAAATGATTTCAACTTCATATTCAATTTCAAATCAAAATTGAATATTCCACCTCATTGATATACAAATGATAATATTTTCAAAATATTATATTTTGAAATTACTTCCTTTTCTATATTCATTATATAAACGTATATAATCGATATAAATATCGTTCGAGTCAAAATGGCGCATATCTAACCAACACGGCTTTATATATTTCAATAACTTCGTTATTCTATTCAATAAATGAATATTTCATTCAACACATGAATTTTCTTTTATTTAACACATGAATATATATTTTATTCAACACATGAATTTTCTATTTATTCAGCACATGAATTTTTATTCTATTCAACACATGAATATATATATTTTATTTCAACACATGAATACATATATTATTTCAAAACATGAATATATATTTTATTTCAACACATGAATATATATATATTTTTTACTTCAACACATGAATATATATAATTTATTTCAACACATGAATATATATATTTTATTTGCTAAATTGGAATGAGACCCACTCAATTACCATATAATATTATTTACATGGATTCCATACAACACATATATATAATAGCAACGATAAATAATCAACCATCATCCAGAGTGCACCACACAACTGCATAATCATTAAATATAAATAATTAACGCTTTCACAGTCTGTCAACCAATCGATCGACATACAACTAAATAATTGGGATTAGTGTACGCAAAATATCATCCCAACACCCGTGTGGGGTTTCAAACCACAAACACTGAATATTATTTGTGCAGTTGGGCAACGTGTAAAATTTATCATCCCAATCAATATCAGTCAAATCAGTGTACATAAACAAATCGTCTAATTTGTTTATAGATATTTATTTCAACACATGCCTATTTTATTTAACACATGAATATTTTTATTACAGCTCAGTTATATAATAAAAATGATATTTTTATTATTCAAATATTTTTATTCAATACATGAATATTTTAACACAGTCATTTCACATCACAAACAATTTTCACAACATAATCAAACTAACAAGTCGTCCATGGTCTGTGGATGACGGTGTTGGGATCTGCTAAGCACCGTCTGCATCCTAATATATATTTTTAGCTAGAAAAATAAATTCAAGTGAGAAGTTCTCACCTTGGGGATCCACTCCGTCAGTCTTTCTTTCTGAACGGTTTGAACTTGTTTGAAATTCCAACGCATCATTTTCACGTTGTTCATATATAAAAATCACATTTTTATTATAACTACATGCACAAAAAAAATCATATTTTTATTTTCTACTACATATATAAAAATCGAATTTTTATCGATTCTTCCTATATATAAAAATCGTATTTTTATATCGATGTTCATATAATAACAATCATATTTTTCTCTCGCCATTTTATATTTTCAAATCAAAGTATTGTATATTTTTAAATCAAAGTATTTTATATTTTTAAATCAAAGAAAATTCTATATTTCAAAACAAGGAAAATTTTATATTTCAAAACAATTCAAATTCTATATTTCAAAACAAAGCAAATTTGATATTTCTAAACAAAGAGAAATTTATATTTCAAAACAAAGCAAATTTTATATTTCTAAACTGATTTTATTTCTATTTCAAATTTTAAACAAATAAATATAGTAAAATAAAAATAAAAAAAACTACCTTTCTTCATTAACTAAGAAAAACAGGCCACGTTCATCTTCAAAACAGCCGACAACCAAAACCTTTCTTCCTGTACATTGCGTTTAACAAAGAACCCATCGTCGAACTCCTTCCTCCGCCCACCGCCGTCGCTACCGAGCCTGTGCCTCAATTCAGAGAACGCTACGTTGTAGCCGCCTGCTGTAACAACCCAAATTTTAACAACGTTTTAAGACAAGAATCAAGGAAGAATTAAATTATAAAATCAGAATCAGGATAAACGGGTTGCGCCATTGCATTCGTCTTGGAAAAATACGCGAAATAGAGTCCGAAATTTCGTAAATTGGAGTCCGTATGACCGAGATATGGCCTCGCGAAGTTTCACGAAAATTCAAATCCGAAAACAGATTTGAATTCAGCCCAAAAAGAGAAGGCGGGAAAATTCCCGCCAGACACACAGGGTGTCGACCCCTGGGTCGACCCCCCTCCAGGGGGTCGACATGGGTGTCGACCCCTGGGTCGACCCCCTCCCCCTGTAGAACCCCGACCTGGTGCACCTGCTTGTCATGTTGGCTCGGTTTTGGAGGCTTGTGACGGATTTTGACGATTCAGATCTATCCTAGGGTTTATCCTACGGCCTAAACTACTCCTAATCTCTATAAAAAGACCCCTAAGCCTACCCTAAACCCTCACAAATCACTCATGCCACGAAGTGCTGTCCAAATGCCAAGTGATCATGGCCTCCATCTCCAATTCCTAGAGACTATGCATTCAAATCGGGTTCAAATCAAAAGGTGCAAGCTTTCTACACCAAATCGAGGAGTGATCAACGTTGCTACGCAAATTCCATGACGATTCTTCGACAAAGGAGCCACCTTTCTTCGTCAAGATGATGCATGATCCTTTCCTAAGCCTCACTAGGTAAGTTCTAGCTACTTGTAGATTCGAACGGTGGTTCTAATGTGACATGGGATAAAATGAGATGAAATATAAGTATGCTAGCCTATATGAACCTTGTCATGTCTCTTTTGCTTGAACCTATGACTTTGGGCTAAGTTGTAGCGACTTAATCATGCCATTCATGTTATGTTTAATCTAGTATATCTTGCAAGTTTGAATCTTTATCCATGGAATGTTAGCATGAACCTTTGGGAACCACTTGACTTGTGAAAACATTGGCAAAGACTTGACTTTAGGGCTTATGCATGTAAATGAACCCAAACCCCTTATGTATCATGCATGTTTGTGGCTAAATTCCCTTATGATACCATGCATGTTTGTGGCTAAATTCCCTTATGATACCATGCATGTTTGTGGCCAAATTCACTTATGATACTATGCATGTTTGTGGCCAATATGTTGGCATAATACCCTACTATGTGACTCACTTCCACTTGGGTTGGAAATACGTTTGGGTAGTTTAGGAAAAACATGGGTATGACATGAAAAACTTGACATGGGGTTTACATGAGAACATGACATTCATGATACATTTAAATATGGTCATGACACGTGGGAAAACATGGAACTTGAACTAGACATGGGTGGGTTGTAAGTGTAATAAGACACTAGACCAAACATGAAAGTGGCCAACTCGAGGTTGGGTTGAGTTTGTAGCATAAATCTACCCGGACCCGCCCGGCTTAACTAGTGGCTACAAACAATAGGATCCAATGTGAGAAGTTGGTCATGTCACGCTTAAGACCCGAGGTTAGACTAGGTTGTGGTGTAAAACTACCCGGACCCGCCCGGCTTAACTAGTAACCACAACAAGGTCTAATGTGAGTGGTTGAGAGTGCATTAATTAAATTAATGCCACATGATAAGGTTAAGTAAATTTGACTAATGACACTTAACCGATATGACACGAATGGGTAGGTTAAGTGGGACCGGGCTTGATTTCTTAATGACACTTAACCATACAAGACGATTAGGGGATGGGGTTAAGTAATTTATACTTAACTAATCTGACTTGGTAATTAGATGGAGTTAAGTAACCTACACTTAACTAATCTAAACACGGTAATTAGATGGGGTGGAGTAACCTACACTTAACTAATCTAAACACGGTAATTCGATGGGGTTAAGTTAAACACTTAACCAATCTAAACTTGGTAATCCAATGAGGTTAAATAACCAATACTTAACCAACCTAACGTGATAATTTAATGAGGTTAGGTAACTTATACTTAACCAATTATACATGATGATTTGATGAGGTTAAGTAACCTATACTTAACCAATCTAATAGGTGGACCCGATAGGGTTAAGTCATAAGACCTTTTAAATATACTTAACCATTATAATACGATTAGTGGATGGGGGTTAAGTTAACCTATCCTTAACCCATCCGACTCGATAATCCGATGAGGTTAAGATAATCTGTGCTTAACCAATCTAACACGATAACCTGATAGGGTTAAGATAAACAAGTACTTAACCAAATTGACTTGATGATGGAATAGGGTTAAGCCATGAGCTTCTTGGTATACTTAACCAACTTGTAGGGCTAGGTCTTGGACTCGAATACTTAGCCAATCTCGACATGATTCATAGGCGGGCTAAGCCATGAACTTGAATAACAACACTTAACCCAATAGGCAGAACCCTAGTAGAGGAACTAGGTAGAAAATCATAGTTAATCATGGGTAACGGGGAAATGAAGCTAAGTGGTAAACCTTAGTTAAGTATAACTAAGTAATAATTCTTAGCCAAGGACATGGGACTAGTTCATGAATAGATGAGTAACCCGGTACGGTAGGTCATCGCTTAAAACACGAGGAGGAGCAAATTGTCTGACTTAGATAAAGGCTCCAACGAACTGGGTGACGAAGCGGTAGCTTCGGGGGACGTGAGGGTACTCTTGGTATCCCTCTATGAGGTGGCAGATGGTCCATGAAACCCGGCCTCACAGGGGTTAAGGTCTGCGGTAGAAGAGCCAAGGGTATGCCTTTGTTGCTATGCGAGCGACCTAAAGACTGGGATGGATTAGCGTGGAGTCGACGATACTTGATTTTGCCCTGGATAGCACGTCGCCGACTACCTACCGTCTTTAGTCAATCGTGTACGAACGGAAAGGCAGGGAACCCCCAACAGACCATGTGCTTACTATCGAGTCATGGGTGAGGTTGGCCCATAGGAAAGTGGGGCTATAGTGGGGCCGGGATGTGGTTCTCATACATGATTTTTCTTGGATTGCCTTTCAGTAGTTGAGGGAGGGGTCACGTGGGACCATAGCCACGGGTACAAAAACAGACCTTGATATCTGCATCAGCAGACGACTTAAAGCTCCCGACCGAGTTCCGTATTTCTTGATTTGCCCTAGCACGGAACTCGGATGGCACATTGAGGAACATGTGCGTCTAGACATGGAAAACGATTCACGATACATACGCGGGATAAAGGGCGCGGTTGACGGGTGGCATAATCCCTAGTGGCCCTAGGTGACTTGAACCCAAACCGGGACACGGAAACGTTCATTAGGTAGCATAATCCCTAGTGGTCCTAGGTGGCATAAATCCTAAGTGAACACGCGATAGTTCATGGTAAGAAAACATAACTAGATCAAGGGTGGCAGTCCAAAACAACTTCAAGGATAAAATGGTACTACGTTGAGGTGGTATAGATTTACATGGGAAAGCCCGTACGACCTACGGCAAAGGACTGAACTAATACATGGAAAGAAACATACGAGTTGGGAAAACCTACATATGCTATATATTAGGTTGACATGGACCATTACATGACATTGGGCAAGGGACATTCATAGTTAACACATGACGCGGGTTGGGATACTAGTACGAGACGTACGACCTACGGCAAAGGACTGAACTAATACATGGAAAGAAACATACGAGTTGGGATACTAGTACGAGACGTGCAGAGCAAATATACATGATAAATACCTTGGGATGTTATACATGATAGATACCGTGGGATGTTATACATGATAGATACCTTAGGATAGTATACTTGATAGAAACCTGACGATGTGATACCTTGATTTATCTTGACATGTAGTTTATCATGATACCTTAGCCTATCTTGCTACAGTAGTTCATCCAGTTATCTTGGTTTAGCTTATCTACCTCGTCATCATCCTTATGTTTACTTTCAGTTTATGCATGTCATGTTACCTTTACCTGTTTTTATACTGGAAGTAGATAGGACTTACCAATCTTTATGACTGACCCCGTTTTCTTTCGCCTCTTTGTCTTCCGTTTCCCCCCAGGTTTCAGGGAGCAAATGATGTTGGTTAGTTCGGAACTCTTATGCTTGAAGGTCATCATGTATAGTTTGGTCTTCTTTTGGCTATGGCTGCTTCACCGCTTTATTTTGGGGAATAATTTATGAAAAGGTTTTATGCTTCTTTACTATTGCAAGACAGGTTTTGATGTATTCTGATGTAAAAGGCTTTAGACCTTATTTATTAATAATATGAAAGTTGGTTTTACTTCCGCTGTTTTATATATGTTCTGTCTTGTAATATTTCTGTGCATGTTTACCTCGATAATGCTTCACCAAACCTAGTGCATTCCCTTTGTGAGTGACATTAGCGGAGGTGGGGTGTTACACCTGCGATGCCAACCTCCGCCACCCATCAATTCGAATTCCGATCCCCTCATCGTGCCGGTTTTTGAGCCCTAATGGCAGTTGAATGTGGCCAAGAATCACTTAATTTAGGACATGATATTCGATCACTCCACTGTGGATTTAAAGCTTATGGAATGCTCTTTAATTTTTGAATTGAAAGTTGTTTGAATTGATGAGTGAATTGGGTGTGATTTGAGATGGAAAATCGGAAGCTTATGGCCCTTGATTAGTTGTGGCGGCGGCTGTACACTTCGGGGTAGTTAGGGGGGTTTCACTTGGGGGGAGTAATTTATATAAAATACATATTATTATTTTATTAAATTATTTCTAAAATCACTTGTTTATCACTATGAACCCCAAACGAACTCCAACGAATGTCTCTCCTAGCCAAATACCCTCATTCCGAACACAATGGGATATGTCCCATAAGCCAATCCGATCATTTCGATCAGTTTTCCTTTAAATTTAATATATAATCATTTGATATTCAATTTGAACATATATTTTAATTTACCGGGGTCATATACTAACTCTAAAAATTCTAGAAAAATCATTTCTAGCTTCGTATTGACAATACGTTCCTAACAAAACTAATTTCATCAAATTTGAAGACCGTTTAAAAAATGGCCATTTTCTGGTCGATCGAAATTGACTGAAACTGTCAAAACACGTTTAACATCGTCACGCTCACATATTAATCCAAAAAATTATGAATTTTGGAATCTAGCAATAATTTGACATCTCGGATCCAACAAAAGTGGTTTCGTCGAAAACGAAGGTCGTTTGCAAAATTTCCATTTTTAAGGGAATGAATATATATAAATTCCACAGCAACTTTTCTGAATTTTAAACTGGACATAACTCTCAACTTCTAAAGTGAAATCTCAGTTTCTTACATCCGTTAGAAAGATATTGTTAAACAGACTCGAATATTTCTTGTTCCGCCCAATTCCGACTTAAAACGAATTCTGTATATTCATTTGAAATTTGAAATCGAATTTTCAAACTACCACGCCATTTCAGGCTCGAATTATAATTAATATAAATTTATTCGTTTTAACTTCGTTGGAAATAAATTTTTCGTCGTTATTATTTAAAACAATTCATTTTAAATAACCAAAATCCGTTAAATCCGCCAAAATAAAAATTTTAAATTGGCCCAGAATTTCCGGGTTGTTACATTCTCCCCCACTTAAAATCTTTTCGTCCTCGAAAAGGAACGAAGCTGAAAGCTGTTTAACTAATCAACTCAACTTCCATTATTATTTTTACGGCTAAAGTTCTTCAACTTTTCAGTTTCTAAAAACTTCCAAATTTTTCAAAAATTTGGCTAACACCCTAAATTTTCGAAAAAAATCGCCATAACCTCCCCTACACCGGGAGCTTCGGGATATTTCAAATATCCTCCTAGGGCCCTCACCAATCCAAAAGAAAAAGCCACGCGGCTAGCCAATCAGCTCATAAAATCATCAAATCCCCAAGAAATACAATAAACATGTACCTATTTGTCGGGAAAACCATTTTATTCCTCTGCTCTAGCCTCCTTGCTATGACCTGTTCAACGTATATACATGTACATATATGCAAATGCAACCAAAATTTCAATTCAGTTCTATATTTGACTAATTTTACCCTACATTCACATATGGGTTTGAATAATTTAATTACTCAACTAATTATCAGACAACACAACCAACAATCAATTAGTTGATCAATTTTTCAAGCATATAATTTAATACATAGGTCAAAAATCAGGTTTTTGATGTCAAATCACAACAAATAATCCTATCTAGTTTTGGTTCTCACACCAGTCTAATGGAAATATATAGACATCCCACTTTCGAAACTCGAATATAAATACTGATGATGTCCGGACATCACCGGAATTATCCCCGAGCGACTAGAGTGTGACTCTATATCTATCCAGTATATTAAATCTTAGAATATACGTTCATGACGCGTATATGCAAAATCTTTATATACTGAATTGTCCAAATCAATATAAAATAAATATTCAAATATGTATTAAAACGGTTTAAATTTTCAAAACGAAATTTGTTCCCAACTTTATTTGAAAAAAACATACTCTTCACACTCTTTCTAGGATAGTACTGATCTTATCTCTAATGAGTAATTCTCATTGGATATTACTAATCCAATTTCTGATGAGTTTTTTCGTTCGGTTCTAATGTGTCTTGTCCTCGAGCTCTATAAACCAGAGCTCTGATACCAAACGTAACGAAAAGGAATTTCGCTCGATCCTAATCGATCGCAACACTGACCAAGACCGTTCGAAACCCCTGATTGTTTTGAGAACACAACAGATCAGAACGCAAACAGAAGAACATTCCATTGTATATTACAACAATTTCATCAGATTACAAGAATATACAGAGTATGAATCAATATTACACATCATAAAATATCAGAGATTACAATAAATTACATAGCAGTGGAAAAATAATACAATACAAAACTAAAAGAGATATACGGATATAGAGCTTTCCGGATATCGATCCAGCTGTAAATCAGGATCTTGTGAATATAAATCTGCTAAACCAAAACTACTAGCTGCCCGTGTCAAAATAAGGGCAAACAGAGTTTAGGTTAAAACAATAAACTCCAGGTCAATCATGTGATTGGTGTGAGAACTAAAACAGTTATTTAAAACTTTACTTTAAATTAGATATATCAAGGGACCACGCCGTATAACACGGAATGGGTTTCCTCCCTAGAATACCAGTGCATATAACAAAACAGCGCAATGAATTTTGGAAAAATGAAGCTATTATAAGACCCCGGTCCTATCACACAATGCAACGCAAGCCGGGGGATAGGGTTTTCCCTTATAATAGCCAAACATGCTTGGTACGTTTAAAAAAAATCATTTGATACTATTATAAGTGCATAGTGTATAAAAAAACTTCAAATCATAAGTATCAATAATAGACGGCATAAGTGCCCCATACCACTATGTCGCCATATATAGGATTACAACTAAAACCGAAGTGTCTCATATTGGAAATTGGATTTCCATCTATGAACCAAGGCAAGGTGCAATCCTACCGTTTCGAGACTCTCTAGCCCGAGCCTCAGGACTCAACCACAACTGTACCTAGGTAACATGCAGGGCCAGTATACCGAAGTGGATTAATCTTAAACCCTGAACATGCGTTTCCCCGCCCTTGGGGGCGTAAATGAGCCAAATGACTTTATCGGCTCCACACAGTCACCGATATATCCGAGGCGCCTCGCAATCCAACAACCACACAGGCGAAAATAATATAAATGTCAGGGCTGGTAGGTCACTGACACCACCCCAGCTAGAAGGAAACGCATGCTATCCTTATTGTCCTCTCCCGTTTCTGGTTCACAACCAAGGTGTGAGGCTCGCGAATCAACGTTACACAAAGCTATACCACACAGGTGGTGCTTTGATCATCAACCACAAGACTTTGCTTTTCAACAGAAGCCTTGATCAATTACCACTTAGGCATGCCACACAGGCAATTCACTCCATGCGATTGATATCCATCAATATATAACCTCTGAGCTCGTACGTCTCAGAGAAGGGCGTTAAGAAAGAGAAAAAATTCTCCGCCGCCATATAGATATATATTTAATAGAAATCAATCACACAGAATAAAATCCAATGTCAGACACACAGTCCATTTACAAGTTCGTTCTGGGTCTAAACGAAACTGGAGGCACCTTGTAACTCGCATATCCATCATTCTCCAAGTACGTCTGGACGATCACCAACTGATTCCCTCCTCTTGGGTGCACAGCCCAATCAAGATCACCAGTAATCACCCAAACGATGTGAAGACCTCCGGTCTTCAACCACCGTCTTCATCCTCGATACCACGTCGAATTAGCTATTCAGAATGGGATAAACCCGGTCTTTCTGAATAACTCGCGTATATAATAAACAAGTGTTACACAAACACAACATACACCTCATTCCAATTCATTATATTCCTTTATTCAAATATTCTCATACTTTGGGGAAGGTTCCCATTAATTTTTATCAAAGATAAATTCTTTAAATTTACTCTTTAATCTTCTTTTGAATATCAATTCAAATTAGTTGGGATTAGCGAACCACACCGCAGTAATCATTTGTTTTATTTCCCAATCCCAACCTATTCATCCCATGAAGTAAAACTGGTCATACTTCATATCTAACAACACGGTGTTATCGGTAAATTTAATTACCATTTCACGTTCAAATCTAATTAAAGATTTAACTATCGCCTGGAGCAAAACTGGTGATACTCCATTCTCGATCACTTCAATCTAATTAAAGATTCATTAAAACTCCACTTAGTTTTAATCTTCCCAAGAATCAATATCCTATCTTTAACAGGGTTAAAGAACCAATGTCATCTAAAACACGGTTTACGATAAACCCAAAATCACATTCCATTAATTATCGGGATAAAGAACAAGTGTTATTTAAAACACCGTTCATGATAAACCCAAAAATCAGTTCCAATTCAATTCCAATTAAATATTATTTAATTGGTATACTTCATTAAATCTAAATAAAAAGATTTAATCTTTTTCTCAACTGGGTTTAATAACAGTGTTAATGGAGACACCATTCACGACAAACCCAAATCACATTTGATACTAAATACAAGGCTCTAAATAGAAAATAAATCGGCTTATATTCAATATCAAATTCTACGACCAACAGATATCGTATTGGAAATAACGATATAAATATATCTTTCAAATTTCCATAACACTATCTGTATAATCACGAAATCCAACATCGAAATATTCCAAAGACAATTTCAATTCAAATCCATTTCCACTTTATATATTGGAAATTCTGGTTATTTTCAAAACCATTTCAAATCCACTTTATTTATTTTAAAAATAAATGGGATTATAATTCTAGTTCAAAACTAGTTCATTTCGATAAAAATCTATTTTTATCTTTTCAAATATGAAGTTTTTCATCTCAATTCTTTCCAAATCATTTCTTATGATTTTACACAAATTATTACTATTTTTAATAATTTTATCAAGGCCCGTACAGTCGGTATCCATCAATAGCCATCGAACTGTGCTTACAGCGACCTTTTCCAAATTTGATTTGGACATAATTCCAAATCCAACCATTAGATTTCTAATCTCTAATATTTATTAGAAAGCTCTTTTCGATACGAACCCAACGGTTTAGGTTTTAGGAGAATCCGACGGACGGATCTCTCGCAATGTCAATTTGAAGTCAATGGTCGAAATTCGCGCGCATTCTATTCAGGCCATGATATTATATATATATATAATATATATTTCGTCGATTTCAATTCAAAACGTATTTTATAAATCGTTTTAACTTCGTTTTAAAAACGATTTCAACTTCATAATGATAATATTTTCAAAATATTATATTTTGAAATTACTTCCTTTTCTATATTCATCATAAAAACGAATATAATCAATATAAATATCGTTCGCGTCAAAATGGTGCATATCTAACCAACACGGCTTTATATATTTCAATAACTTCGTTATTCTATTCAACAAATGAATATTTTCTTCAACACATGAATTTTCTTTTATTTAACACATGAATATATATTTTATTCAACACATGAATTTTCTTTCAATTCAACACATGAATTTTCTATTTATTCAACACATGAATTTATATATTTTATTTAAATACATGAGCATATATATTATTTCAACACACGAATATATATTTTATTTCAACACATGAATATTTTTTTTATTTCAACACATAAGTATATATATTTTATTTCAACACATGAATATATATATATATTATTTTCTAAACTGGAATGAGACCCACTCAATTACCATATAATATTATTTACATGGATTCTGTTACGGCCCGGAAAATCTGAACTAAATAAAATTTTTTAAATTGGCTAAAATAGTGGATTTTAAATATTTAAAATAAATATTTAAAATATTTAAAATAAATATTTTAAATAATAGTGATGAAAAGTAAGTTTGAATCGACATTTGAAAACGAATATAATTAATTCTAATTATAAACAAGGCCTGAAATGGCGCTGCAGTTTCAAAAATTGAATTCAAGCTTTGTCGGACTGTACCGGGTGCAAAACAAAACGGATTTAAGTGAAACCAAAAATATATAAATCTGTTAGTGAATACCTTTCTAACGAATCTGAAAAATCGAAGTTTCATTGCGGAAAGCAAAAGTTATGGCCAAATGAATTTTCAGAAAGGTCGCTATGGAATTTATATAGCCCGTGAAATTGGCCATTTTGCATACGACCTCGGAATTCGACGAAACCACTTTTGTTGGATCTGGGATCTGAAGTTATTGCTAGGTTTCAAATTTCATAATTTTTGAAGCTAGTATGTGAGCGTGGCAAAGGAAAACGTGTTTTGGTCAATTATAGTTAAATTGGATCAACCAGAAATGGGCCTTTTTGCAAACGGTCTCAGAATTCGACGAAACTAGTTTTGTTGGGACCGTATCATCAAAACATAGCTAGATTTATTTTTCGGGAGTTTTTAGAACCAGTTTGTGGCCCTGGCAAATTGAAATGTACGTTCAAATCAAATATTGAATGTTATATATTTTAATTTGAATGGAAACTGACTGAAACAGTCGAATGGGCCTTCGAAACATATCCCATTGTGTTCGGAATGGGGGTAAACGCTAGGGACGACAGTCGTTGGGTTTGGATTGGTGTTCGTGTGTGGAAGAGGGTATTTTAAAGATTTTAAAATATATAAATAAATTAAAAAAAATTCATTGGTCAGAAAATTTTTTCTCTCTCCCCGATAATATCGCGACGAATGACGGAAGGGTGTTCATCACTTCCCGTTCATTTTCCGATCAATCCACGCAAAATTAGCCCCTCCTCCAGTTGAAGATTTTGTAGAGGTCCTCGAGATCTTCAAATCCGTATATAGTTTGGAATTTTTCGTGGCCTGTGGAGTGAGAATCGACGCCTGGAAGTCGACGTCTTCCCGCCGCCGCCACCGTCGCTAGAGCCGATCGAGCTGGCCGCCACCCCCCTGCGTTGGAAGCTCTCTCCTCCCCCTTCGACGCTGCGAAGACCGATCGACGAATAGCTACACGGATTTCGAGATAAATGCAAACCTAGTTTTGAACAGTTTGCTGAAGGTATCGGCTATATTTATTTTCAACAGTTTTAACACCTTTAAACCGTTGCAAACTTTGAAAAATCATATCTTTTTCGTGTATTGACGAAATTTGATGAAACAGGAAACATCGTGACCGTGTGGACGTCTTCTACATTCTAGAAGAGACCGCATATTTTTCTGAGCCTTCTGCTATTTTTGGTGGAGTGGAACCCAATGTGAGATTTCTAATTTATAAACGATATGGAAAACGGCGATGTATAAATTATATAATCGATGTATGAGTTATATAAGCGTTGTACACCTCTTGTATAAGCATTGTATAAGTTGTACGTTCGATGTATAAGTTGTATATGCGTTGTAAAAATTATATATGTGTTGAAATAGAAATGAATTGCTATATATATATATATATATATATATATATATATATATATATATATATATATATACACGCCCATCGTCCACAAACCATGGACGATATTTATTGTTTGTGATTGGTGTGAAAATTGGTTGATAGCGAATGGTTGATTGAGATTGTTTGTGGTTGAAATTGATTGATTGTGGTTGAAAAATACCCGTTTGTGGTTGAGAAATATTTGGTTGAAACAACATAGGATTTGTTTGTGGAAATGAAAAAAATATACATGTCGCCTGCGTGCGAACTAGATGCATGATTCCCCATTGTCAAAAACCGCGAGGTTTTAAGGTAGAGCGAGGAGCCGTACTAGGGACGGTCCCGGTTTTAACTACCCTACCGTTATGCTGCCGAAATTTTGAATAATATTCATGTGTTTGAATTATTTTCATTTGCTGAAACTATGTTTATTCGTTGAATAGAAAACCTTCATGTGTTGAATCGATATTCATTCGTTGAATTGAAATTCATGTGTTGAATGGTATTCGTGTTTTAAATATAAAAATCACCTTTTTATCTATATATATAAACTATAGAAAACCTTCATGTGTTGAATCGATATTCATTCTTTGAATTGAAATTCATGTGTTGAATGGTATTCGTGTTTTAAATATAAAAATCACATTTTTACTCTATATATATAAACTATAGAAAACCTTCATGTGTTGAATCGATATTCATTCGTTGAAATGAAATTCATGTGTTGAATGGTATTCGTGTTTTAAATATAAAAATCACCTTTTTATCGATATATACAAATTATAGAAAACCTTCATGTGTTGAATCGATATTCATTCGTTGAATTGAAATTCATGTGTTGAATGGTATTCGTGTTTTAAATATAAAAATCGCTTTTTTATCTATATATAGAAACTATAGAAAACCTTCATGTGTTGAATCGATATTCCTTCGTTGAATTGAAATTCATGTGTTGAATGGTATTCGTGTTTTAAATATAAAAATCACCTTTTTATCTATATATAGAAACTATAGAAAACCTTCATGTGTTGAATCGAAATTCATTCGTTGAATTGAAATTCATGTGGTATTCATATTTTGAAAGAAAGTGTTTTATAATGAAAATACAATTTTTATCACCTATATGAACTATATAAAATAATCTCGTTTTGAAATAAATTGTTTTATAATAAAAATCATACTTTTATTACCTATATGAGCTATATAAAATAATAGTGTTTTGAAATGAATTGTTTTACAATAAAAATAGTGAAGTATTGAAATAGAAGACAGTTAGATAAAAATATCATTTTTATCAAATGTATGAAAAGAATATAGTTTTGAAATCGAAGAATCGATATATATATATATATATATATATATATATATATAGAATCGAAATATATCGAATAACGAAGTTGCAGTTCGTATTTTGAAACCGTGATTTCAAACGATTAGTGCGGAAGATCCGACCATCGGATTTTCCCGAAATCGCAACCGTTGGGTTCGCTTTGGAAATATCTTTCCAACGGCACCAACTTTGTAAAAATCCAATGGTTGGATTGTCTGGAATGTTTAATTCAAATCTGAAGAAAAACAGCGCCAGAATCGATTATATTTATATATATAAATAAATATATATATATATATAATCGAATAACGACGCTGTAGTTCGTATTTTGAAATCGAAACTTCAAACGATTATACCGGGAGATCCGACCATCGGATTTTCCCGAAACTGGAACCGTTTGATTCGTTTTGAAAAGATCTTTCTAATGATGTAAATTTTGTGAAGATCCAACGGTTAGATTTTCAGATATGTGTAAATTAAATCTGAAGAAAAACAGCGCCACGGCCGCGTTATGGCCCGAAGCGTCGTTTTGAATAAATTGGCTACTTTAAAATAAATAAAAATAGCGATAAATCGTTATAAAATATTATAAACGATATGGATGTGAAATTTAGAAACTAACGGAAGGTTGGCGAGGTCGAATGGTTTCTTGGGGATTGATCTGATGTTGGTTTCGGCCTTCGGGGTTAATATTTGGAAAATCGTTCTCTTACTGATTGACGGTTAGTGATTCATGAATTGAAATGATGCGTAGTAGTGTTTGTGTAGCACTTGTTCATTATATACGCGAGTTGCTCAGAAAGACCGGGTTAATCCCATTCTGAATAACTGAATCGACGATAAGAAATCGAAGATGAAGACGGTGGTCGAAGACCGGAAATCTTCACCTCGTTTGGATGGTAACCGAGGTCCTGATTGGGAGGCATCCCGAAATATGGATAATGAGTGGTGATCGTCCAGACGTACGTGGTGATCGATGGGTTTGCGAGGTATCCTCTGGTTTCTTTCTGACCCAGAACGGACTTGCAAATGGACAGTGTGTCTGACGTTGGAATTTATTCTGTGTGATTGAGAGCTATCAGTTGCACGGTGTGAATTGTCTGTGTGGCATGCTAAGATGGCTTCTGTTGAAAAGCAAAGTCTTGTGGTGATAATCAAAGCACCGCCTGTGTGGCGTAGCTTTGTGTATAACGTGAATTCGTGAGCCTCACACCCCGGTATGAACCAGAAATGGGAGAGGACATTAGGGAGGGCCTGCGTTTCTTCCTAGCTAGAAGTGGCGTCAGTGGTTTTACACGCCCTGACGAGTTTGACTTATGTGGTTGTTGCTGTTGCGAGGCGCCTCGGTTGTATCGGTCGATCCGGGACCGATGGAGTCGTTCGTTGGCTCATTTCCGCCCCCAAAGGGCGGGGAAACGTAGTGTTCAAGCATAATAATCCACATCGGTGGACCGACCCTGACGATCCAAAGGGTTGATGCGTTCTGATCCTGAGGCTCGGGCTAGGCAGTCTCGAATTCGGTAAGGACTATCTTTTGCCTTGGTTCATGACGGGAATCCAATTTCCAAATACGACATCGTGCTGTTTTGATTGTATATATATATATGGCGACATGATATATGGTACCCATGCCGTCTATGATTGATAGTTATGATTGAAATTGTTTTTGAAACTTATAAACACTAGTAATAATATCAAATGCTTTTGTTTTATTCGTATCAAACATATTTTGGCCATTGTAAGGTAAAACTCTATCCTCCGGTTTGCGTTGCATTGTGTGATGGGAACTGAGTCTTATAATGGCTTCATTTTTATAAAAAGCATTGCGATGTTTAAAAGAATTATTTGTTTTAAAGCACTGGCCATCCAATGGAGTAAACCCGTTCCACGAAAGTGGCGTGGTCCTGTGATTAGCCATATTTTAAATGTGTTGAGTAGATTTCTCATACCAATCCCATGACTGACTCGTAGTTTATTTCACTTTCAAACTCGGGTGCCCCTTTTTCTACACGGGCAGCGTTGTACTCAGGTTTAGCTGGCTCTTTCTGGATAGCTGGAGCTGAAGATGGATTCTATCATTTATCTATTTTATGTTGTTCAGCTCCTATTGTACATATTATGTTTGTTTTCCGCTATAGACATTTATGTATAACTGAACTGTATTTGTACTAAGTATGATCTTGTATACTGTGTAACTCTGATGATTACGTTTATCCATTATATTCTATTGTGCATTATCTGGTGTATTTATTTATTTCTGTTTTGCTACTATCTGTTTCTGTGTTATATTCCAAGGATTACCCTTGCCACCGTCAGTACGGGGTTTGGGATCGTCTCAGATTCCATACAACAAACGTATATAATAGCAATGATAAATAATCAACCATCATCCAGAGTGCACCACACAACTGCATAAGCATTAAATATAAATAATTAATGCTTACACAGTCTGTAAACCAATCGATCGACATACAACTAAATAATTGGGATTAGTGTACGTCAAATATCATCCCAACACCCGTGTGGGGTTTCAATCAACAAACACTGAATATTATTTGTGCAGTTGGGCGATGTGTAAAATTTATCATCCCAATCAATATCAGTCAAATCAGTGTACATAAACAAATCGTCTGATTTGTTTATACATATTTATTTCAACACATGCCTATTTTATACCGTTCGTATATACAATAAAAATGTGATTTTTTTTGTTCAAACATTTTATTTAACACATGAATATTTATTACAGCTCAGTTATATAATAAAAATGATATTTTTATTATTCAATTATTTTTATTCAACACATGAATATTTTAACACAGTCATTTCCCATCACAAACAATTTTCACAACACAATCAAACAAACAAGTTGTCCATGGTCTGTGGACGACGGTGTCGGGTGCTACTAAGCACTGTCTGCATCCTAATATATATTTTTAACTAGAAAAATAAATTCAAGTGAGAAGTTCTCACCTTGGGGATCCACTCCGTCAGTCTTTCTTTCTGAACGGTTTGAATTTGTTCGAAATTCCAACGCATCCTTTTCACGCTGTTCATATATAAAAAATTACATTTTTATTATAACTTACATGCACATAAAAATCAAAATTTTATTTTCCAACTACATATATATATAAATCGAATTTTTATTGCTTCTTCCTATATATAAAAATCGTATTTTTATGTCAATGTTCATATAATAACACTCATATTTTTCTCTAGCCATTTTATATTTTCAAATCAAAGTATTGTATATTTTTAAATCAAAGTATTGTATATTTTCAAATCAAAGCAAATTCTATATTTCAAAACAAAGCAAATTTTATATTTCAAAACAATTCAAATTCTATATTTCAAAACAAAGCAAATTTTATATTTCAAAACAAAGCAAAATTTATATTTATAAACAAAGAAAATTTTATATTTCAAAACAAAGCAAATTTTGTATTTCTAAACTGATTTTATTTCTATTTCAATTTTTAAACAAATAAATATAGTTAAAAAAACAAAAAAACTACCTTTCTTCATTAACTAAGAAAAATGAGACGACCCCAAACCCCGTACTGACGGCGGCAAGGGTAATCCGTGGAATATAACACAGAAACAGATAATAGCAGAATAGAAATAAATAAATACACCAGAAAATGAACAATAAAATATACTGGATAAGAGTAATCATCAGAGTTACACAGTATACAGGATCATACATAGTACAAATACAGTTCAACTATACATAAATGTCTACAGCGGAAAACAAACATAATGTACAATAGGAGCTGAACAGCATAAAAAGAGATAAACGATAGAATCCATCTTCAGCTCCAACTATCCAGAAAGAACCAGCTAAACCTGAATACAAGGCTGCCCACGAAGAAAAAGGGGCACCCGAGTTTGATAGTGAAACAAACTGCGAGTCATCATGGGACAGGTATGAGAAATCTACTCAACACATTTATAATATGGCTAATCATAGGACCACGCCACTTTCGTGGAACGGGTTTACTCCAATGGATTGCCAGTGCTTTAAAAACAAATCATCCTTTTTAAACATCGCTATGCTTTTTATAAAAATGAAGCCATTATAAGACTCAGTTCCCATCACACAATGCAACGCAAACCGGAGGATAGAGTTTTACCTTATAATGGCCAAAATATGATTGATACGAATAAAACAAAAGCATTTGATATTATTACTAGTGTTTATATGTTTTGAAAACAATTTCAAATCATAACTACCAATCATAGACGGCATTAATGCCCCATACCACTATGTCGCCATATATAGGTATACAATCAAAACAGCACGATATCGTATTTGGAAATTGGATTTCCGTCCTGAACCAAGGCAAAAGATAGTCCTTACCGATTTCGAGACTGCCTAGCCCGAGCCTCAGGGTCAGAGCGCATCGACCCATGGATCGTCAGGGCTGGTCCACCGATGTGGATTAAAATTCCTGAACACTGCGTTTCCCCGCCCTTTGGGGCGTAAATGAGCCAACGAATGGCTCCATCAAACCCGGATCGTCCGATCTAACCGAGGCGCCTCGCAACAGCAACAACCACATAAGTCAAACTCGTCAGGGCGTGTAAAACCACTGACGCCACTTCTAGCTAGGAAGAAACGCAGGCCCTCCCTGATGTCCTCTCCTGGTTCTGGTTCATACCGGGGTGTGAGCCTCGCGAATTTACGTTATACACAAAGCTACGCCACCCAGGCGTTGCTTTGATCATCTCCACAAGACTTTGCTTTTCACAGAAGCCCTGATCTCTGCATCTTAGCATGCCACACAGGCAATTCACACCGTGCAACTGATGGCTATCAATCACACAGAATAAATTCCAATGTCAGACACACTGTCCATTTACAAGTCCGTCCTGGGTCTGAACGAAACCGGAGGCACTATATACCTCGCAAACCCATCGATCACCACGTACGTCTAGACGATCACCACTCATTATCCATATTTCGGGATGCCTCCGAATCAGGACCTCGGTTACCATCCAAACGAGGTGAAGATCTCCGGTCTTCGACCACCATCTTTATCTTCGATATCTTATCGTCGATTCAGTTATTCAAAATGGGATAAACCCGGTCTTTCTCAGCAACTCGCGTATATAATAAATAAGTGCAACACTAACATACACACACATCATTTTAATTCATTAGTCACTAACCGTCGATTAGTAAGAGAAAAATTTCCCAAATATTAACCCCGAAGGCCGAAACCAACATCAGATCAACACCCAGGAAACCATTCGACTTAGCCAACCTTCAGTTAATTTCTAAATCACATCCATATCGTTTATAATATTTTATAACGATTTGTCGCTATTTTTATTCATTTAAAAATAGCCCATTTATTTAAAACGACGCTTCGGGCCATAACGCGATCGTGGCGCTGTTTTTCTTCAGATTTGATTTACACGTATCTGAAAATCTAACCGTTGGATCTTCACAATACATCATTAGAAAGATGTTTTCAAAACGAATCCAACGGTTCCAGTTTCGGGAAATTCCGACGGTCGGATCTCCCGGTATATTCGTTTGAAGTTTCGATTCCGAAATACGAACTACAGCGTCGTTATTCGATTAAATATAATTATATTTATATATATATATATAAATATAATCGTTTCTAGCGCTGTTTTTCTTCAGATTTGAATTAAACATTCCAGACAATCCAACCGTTGGATTTTTACAAAGTTGGCGCCGTTGGAAAGGTATTTCCAAAGCGAACCCAACAGTTGCGATTTCAGGAAAATCCGATGGTCGGATCTCCCGGTATAATCGTTTGAAATCCCGGTTTCAAAATATGAACTGCAGCGTCGTTATTCGATATATTTTAATTCTATATATATATATATATATATATATATATATATATATCGATTCTTCGATTTCAAAGCTACATTATTTTCATACATTTGACAAAAATGATATTTTTATCTAACTGTCTTCTATTTCAACACTTCACTATATTTAACAATTCATGTATATAATAAAATTGTGTTTTTTATTGTAAAACAATTAATTTCTAAACACTATTATTTTATATAGTTCATATAGGTAATAAAAACAGGATTTTTATTATAAAATAATTTCTTTTAAAACAAGGTCATTTTGCATAGTTCATATAGATGACAAAAAGGTGATTTTTATTATAAAACAATTTATTTCAAAATATGAATACCATTCAACACATGAATTTCTATTCAACGAATGAATATCGATTCAACACATGAAGGTTATCTATAGTTTATATATATATATATATATAAATGTGGATTTTATATTTGAAACACGAATACCATTCAACACATGAATTTCAATTCAACGAATGAATATCGATTCAACACATGAAGGTTTTCTATAGTTTATATATATAGATAAAAATGTGATTTTTATATTTGAAACACGAATACCATTCAACACATGAATTTCTAATCAACGAATGAATATCGATTCAACAAATGAAGGTTTTCTATTCAACGAATAAATATAGTTTCAGCAAATGAAAATAATTCAAACACAAGAATATTATTCAAAATTTCGGCAACATAACGGCACGGTAGTTAAAACCGGGACCGTCCCTAGTACGGCTCCTCGCTCTACCTTAAAACCTCGTGGTTTTTGACAATGGGGATCATGCATCTAGTTCGCACGCAGGCGGCATGTATATATTTATTTCATTTTCACAAACTAATCCTATGTGGTTTCGACCAAATATTTCTCAACCACAAATGGGTATTTTTCAACACTATCAATCAATATCAACCACAAACAATCCCAATCAACCATTCGCTATCAATCAATTTTCACACCAATCACAACCAATAAATATCGTCCATGGTTTGTGGACGAGGGGCGTATATATATATATATATTTATATATAGTAGTTCACTTCTATTTCAAAACGTATATAATTTTTACAACGCATATACAACTTATACATTGAACGTATAACTTATACAACGCTTATACATGAGGTGTACAACGCTTATATAACTCATACATCGATCATATAATTTATACATCGTCGTTTTCCATATCGTTTATAAATTAGAAATCTCACATTTCACATTTCGTATATATATACAATTCACAGTCACAACATAATCAAATAAATCGTCCATGGTCTGTGGACGTATGTGAACAGTTCAGATATGCAGTTATAATATAAATAACTGTACAAGAAAATTTATAGTGAGAGAATTCTCACAGTGGTCGGTTTTATTTTTGAATTCTGTTCTGCTTTGATTCAAATTTGCTTGAAATTCTGATTTGCTCCGTTTCACTTCTGGTCTGTTCAGAAATGAAGAGCTCATCTTCATGATCGCAATGAACTTCGTTTCGTCAAATTCTGATTTTATCCAAAAAAGATATGAGGTTTTATCCATTTGAACAATTAAATACATCATTAATTAATTAATTAAAAATTAAAATTCTCATTACAGTTAAAAAGACACGGTCACTTTCTCCCTCTTCTTCAAACCGTTGAACCAATACCCTCGCTACCTTCTCTTCGCTTGCGCCGCCACCAGGGGCCATCGGCCGCCGATCAACCCATCCCCTCCGACGCGCCTTGGTCGGAGCTCCGGCCACCCTCAATAGCCCCCTGTTCGAGCTCCTCCATCGCGATGAAAACGGACCCGAAGTCGGCTGTTTTGAGCACGAAATTCACCACCTCCAGTCGACGAAACTCCACAATACCCATATTGATTTGAAGAGCCTTTCTTGCTCTTCGATTTGGCTTTTGAAAATTCGAATTTCATTACACGGATTGGGAGATCGGAGAGGAAGAAGTTTGGAGCGATTTTAATCGTCGAAAATGAATATGGCGGCGGAAATTTCTGAACGTTAGGGTTATAGAGGAGAGATAGTGTATATATATATATATTAATTAATTAATTTAATTTATTCTCCAAGAGTTTACTTTTTATTTCAACCCCCAAACGAGACCCACCGACTGTCGCCCCTAGCGTTTTACCCCCATTCCGAACAGAATGGGATATGTTTCGTAGGCCCATTCGACTGTTTCAGTCAGTTTTCCATTCAATTTAAAATATAGTACATTCAATATTTGATTTGAACGTACATTTCAATTTGCCAGGGCCACAAACTGATTCGAAAAATACCAGAAAAATAAATCTAGCTATGTTTTGACGATACGGTCCCAACAAAACTAGTTTCGTTGTAACAACCCGAAAATCTGTGCCAGTTTAAAATTTTCATTTTGGCAATTTTAGCGAATTTTGATTATTTAAAATGAATTATTTTAAATAATAGCGACGAAAAATTTATTTTGAATATAGTTCGAACGTATATATTATATACGTCATCGTTAGAATATAAATAATTATATATAATTATAAAAGGAATTGAAAATGGCGCGGTAGTTCGATAATTTGATTTCAAACTTCAATTGAACATACCGGGTGCAAAACAAACCGGATTTTTGTGAAACCAAAAATAATGGGATCTAATTGATGATATCTTTCCAACGAATCCGAAAAATCAAAATTTCATATCGGGAATCAAAAGATATGTCCAGTTGAAATTTCTGAATAGTCGCTATGAAATTCTGGCCCTTAAAAATGGAGACTTTGCAAACGACCTCGGATTTTGACGAAACCACTTTTGTTGGGTCCGTGATGTAAAGTTATTACTAGATTTCAAATTTCTTAATTTTTCAAATCAATATGTGAGCGTGGCAAAGGAAAACGCGTTTGACCTGTTAAAGTTGATTTTAATCGACTGGAAAATGGTCATTTTTCAAACGGTCTCGGAATTAGACGAAATTAGTTTTGTTAGGACCGTATCGTCAATACGAAGCTAGAAAATATTTTTCTGGAATTTTTCGAGTTAGTATGTGACCCCAGTGAATTGAAATGTCCGTTCAAATTCAATATATAGAGTTATATGTTGATTCTGAAGAAAACTGATCGAAACGATCGAATCAGCCTATGATACATATCCCATTGTGTTCGGAATAGGGGTAATTAGCTAGGGACGACAGTCGGTGGTTCTCGTTTCGAGGTCGAATTTAAAAGTTGCTTTTTGAAATTAAAAATAATAAAATAAATAAATATATTTATATAATCCTTTTGCCCTCTCTCTTCCTTCACAAAGTCAAACCGGTCAAAATTAAAAACCGCTCCCCCTTTCCTCAGAGAAACCCCGTCATCCCCGTTTCCTCCCTCCTATCGCCTGCACTCCGCCACCACCACTGTCGCGCCACCTCCCCCGCCTCCCCAGACTACCGTCGTGCCACCCTCTCCTCTCTCTCCTCTCCCCATTCAAGACCCACGCCCCAAAACCCCACGTCGATTAGAAATAGCCGTCGCCGCCTCTCCCTGGCAACATCGTCGCCCTCTCCTCTTCTCGATCCCCTCCTTCTTCCTTTCCCCGTCTCCCTCCTCTCGCTCCTGTCTCCTCTCTCTTCTTCCAAATCAACCGTAACCTCCAACCCTAGCTCCACCACCAGCAGCGCCGCCATCCGCCACCGTGAGCTGCGAAGCCCGCCTCCGCCTCTGAACGCGACAGCAAGCCCCCCTCTCTTGATTTACACTGTAAGTTTTGATTTTTTTTTACTTAGTTATTTATTTTAGTTTAGTTTAATCAGTTTAAAAATCTGATTTTTTTTTGTGTGAATAAGAGTGTACATTGTTTTTCAAAATTGAAAAAGCTTAGATTTTTAATTTGATAAAACTTGGATTTGTATGATAGAAGAGACGATTTATGTTTATACAAAGATTAGATTTTTAATTATATAAAGATACGATTTTTAGAAATGTAAAGATATGGAATAATTTTTAGAAGAATAAAAATATGATTTTGCATATAAAAATGTGATTTTTATAGCAATGAAGCAAAAATTCGATTTTTATATATTGAATAGCGAAGTAAAAATTCGATTTTTACATATGTAGAGGATACGGGCAGTGAAAAGTGACGAAAGGCGAGAACGGCGAAGATTTCTACCTAAGAAGAGTCGTGGCGTCGGATTAGCTATTATGTGAGAACTTCTCACCTTAACTCTTTATTTCTAGTTAAAATATATACTAGGATGCAGACGGTGTTTAGTAGCACCCGACACCCTTCGTCCACAGACCATGGACGGCTTGTATGCTTGTTTGGTTGATTTTGATGTGTAGTTGATTGTGTGATGTGATGTGAAATAAACTAAAATATCTTATAGTGGAAAATATTTTATAGTTAAAAATAGAATTTTTAACGTGTATATGAAATGAAATAAAAATAAACAAATCAGACGATTTGTTTATATACACACATTTGACTGATAACTGATTGGGACGATAAATTTTACACATCGCCCAACTGCACAAATAAAATCTGTGTTTGATTGTTTGAAAACCCCACACGGGTATTGGGGTGTTATATGACATACACTAATCCCAATAGTTTGTTATATGTCGATCGATTGATTGACAGACTGTTATAAGCGTTAAATATTTATATTCGATGCTTATACAGTGTAGAATGCACTTTCAATGATGGTTGATTATTCATCGTTGTTATTGTATACATGTGTTGTAGAAAATCCATATAATTAACATTATATGGTAATTGATTGGGCCTCATTCCAGTTTTGAAATAGAATATTTGAAAATAGAAATATTTGAAATAGAAATATTTGAAAAAGAAATATTTGAAATAGAATATTTGAAAATAGAAATATATGAAGCCGTGTTGATTAGATTGACGCCATTTTGATGTGAACGATATTTATATCGATTTTATTCATTTTATAATGAATATCGAAAGTGATTTCAAAATCTGATATTTTGAAAAGAATTGAAATTCGAATTGAAACTGAATATAAATGAATTCGAATTGAAATTGAATAGAAATGAATTCGAATTGAAATTGAATTGAATTGAAAACGAACTGAAATTGAATTCAAATCGATTTGAAATGAATTTAAAACGAATTTGCAAGGGAAGATGCAATTTTGATTTGAATTTGAAAAGAAGTTGAAATCGTTTTGAAAACGAATTTATAACGATTTATAAAGAACGTTTTGAATTGAAATCGACGAAGTATATTATATATATATTATATATATAATATAATGGCCTGAATAGAACGCGTCGCGCCGCGGTAGTTCGCGAATTTCGAACATTGACTTCGAACGGATATTACGGGAGATCCGACCGTCGGATTCTCCTAAAATCGGAACCGTTGGGTTCGTATCGAAAAGAGCTTTCTAATGAATATTAGAAATTAGAAATCTAACGGTTGGATATGGAATTATGTCCAAATCAAATTTGAAAAAGGTCGCTGTAAATGCAGTTCGATGGCCATAGATGGAAATCGACTGTACGGGCCTTGATAAAATTATTAAAAATAGCAATAATTTGTGTAAAATCATAAGAAAGGATTTAGAAAGAACTGGGATGAAAAATTCCATATTTGAAAAGATAAAAATAGATTTTTATCGAAATAAACTAGTTTTGAACTAGAATTATAATTCTATTTATTTTTAAATAAATAAATTGAATTTGAAATGTTTTGAAAATAACCAGAACTTCCAATGATTGCATTGGAATGGATTTGAATCGAAATTGTCTTCGGAATATTTCGATGTTGGATTTCGTGATTATACAAATGTTTTTATGGAAACTTGAAAGATATAGATATATATATCGTTATTTCCAATACGATCTTTGTTGGTCGCAGAATTTGATATTGAATATAAGCCGGGATATTTTCTATTTCAAAGCCTTGTATTTAATATCAAATGTGATTTGGGTTTGTCGTGAATGGTGTCTTGACTAACACCGTTCTTGAACCCAGTGGAGAAAAGATTAAATCTTTTTATTTAGATTTAATGAAGTGTAACAATTAAATAATATTTAATTGAAATTGAATTGATATTGATTTTTGGGTTTATCGTGGACAGTGTTTTAAATAACACTTGTTCTTTAACCCGATAATTAATGAATGTGATTTTGGGTTTATCGTGAACCGTGTTTTTAAATGACACTGATTCTTTAACCCAGTTAACGATTAAAACTAAGTGGAGTTTTAATGAATCTTTAATTAGATTGAAAAGATCGGGAATGGAGTATCACCAGTTTTGCTGCAGGCGATAGTTAAATCTTTAATTAGATTTAAACGTGAAATGGTAATTAAATTTACCGATAACACCGTGGTGTTAGATATGAAGTAAGACCCGTTTTACTTCATGGGATGAATAGGTTGGGATTGGGAAATTAAAATAAATGATTACTTCGTTGTGGTTCGCTAATCTCGACTTGTTTAGAAAACCATAATTTGGTTTGAAACGACATCAAAAGGATGATTAAAGAATAAATTTTAATGATTTATCTTTGATAAAATTAATGGGAACCTTTCCCATGAAGGTGAAATTTAGAAACTAACTGTCGGTTAGCTAAGCAGAATGGTTTTCTGGATATTGATCTGATGTTGGTTTCGGCCTTCGGGGTTAATATTTGGGGAATTATTCTCTTGATTAATTTACGGTTAGTGACTGATGAATTGGAATGAGGCGTATGTTGTGTTTGTGTAACACTTGTTTAAAATAATACGGGAGTTATTCAGAAAGACCGGGTTTATCCCATTCTGAACAACTGAATCGACGATAAGAAATCGAAGATGAAGACGGTGGTCGAAGACCGGAGATCTTCACCTCGTTTGGATGGTAACCGAGGTCCTGATTGGGAGGCATCCTGAAATATGGATAATGAGTGGTGATCGTCCAGACATACGTGGTGATCGATGGGTTTGCGAGGTATTTAGTGCCTCCGGTTTCGTTCAGACCCAGAACGGACTTGCAAATGGAATGTGTGTCTGACATTGGAATTCATTCTGTGTGATTGATAGCCATCAGTTGCACGGCGTGAATTGTCTGTGTGGCATGCTAAAATGCAATGATCAGGGCTTCTGTTGAAAAGCAAAGTCTTGTGGTGATGATCAAAGCACCGCCTGTGTGGCGTAGCTTTGTGTATAACGTGAAATCGTGAGCCTCATACCTCGGTATGAACCAGAAACGGGAGAAAGGACCTCAGGGAGGGCCTGCGTTTCCTCCTAACTAGGGTGGTGTCAGTGACCTACCAGCCCTGACATTTATATACTTTTCACCTATGTGGTTGTTGCTGTTGCGAGGCGCCTCGGTTAGATCGGATGATCCGGGTCCGATGGAGTCACTCGTTGGCTCGCTTACGCCCCAAAGGGCGGCGAAACGTAGTGCTCAGGCATTTTAATCCACTCCGTGTGGACCGGCCCTGACGATCCAAGGGTCGATGCGTTCTGATCCTGAGACTCGGGCTAGGCAGTCTCGAATTCGGTAAGGACTATCTTTTGCCTTGGTTCATGACGAAAATCCAATTTCCAAATACGTGATCTTGCGGTTTTAGTTGTAATCCTATATATGGCGACATAGTGGGATGGGGCGCTCATGCCGCCTATGATTGATACTTATGATTTGAAGTTGTTTTATACACTAGGCACTTATAATAGTATCAAATGATTTGTTCTAAACGTATCAAGCATTCTTGGCTATTATAAGGTAAAAACCCTATCCTCCGGCTTGCGTTGCGTTGTGTGATGGGAACTGGGTCTTATAATAGCTTCATTTTTCTTTATTTAGCATTGCGTTGTTGTTTTATGCACTGGTGTTCTTGGGAGGAAACCCGTTCCGCGTTAGCGGCGTGGTCCCTTGATTTACCTAATTGTAAAATAAAGATTAATAACTGTTTTAGTTCTCACACCAGTCCCATGACTGACCTGGAGTTTACTGTTTTAACCTAAACTCTGGGTGCCCCTATTTTGACACGGGCAGCTAGTAGTTTTAGTTTTGCAGATTTATATTCACAGGATCCGGGTTTACAGCTGGAAGGATATCCGGAAAGATTTGTATCCGTATATCTCCTTCAGTTGTGTATTGTATTATTTTCCGCTGCTATGTAATGTGCTGTAATCTCTGATATTTATCGAATGTATATTTATTTGTTAATACTCTGTATATTCTTGTATTCTGATGAATTGTTGTATTATACAATGAAATGTTCTTCCGTCTGCGTTCTATTTTGTTGTGTTCTCAAAACAATCAGGCGTTTCGAACGGTCTAGATTGGTTTAGCGACTGATTCGGACCGAGCGAAATCCCTTTTCGTCACAGTTGGTATCAGAGCTTTGGTTTACAAAGCTCAGAGAACAAGGCACATTAGAACCATACGAAAGAATTCATCAGATATTGGATTAGTAATATCCAATGGGAATGACTCGTTAGAGATGGGATCAGTAGTATCCTAGAACGAGTGTGAAGAGTATATTTTTTTAAAATGAAAATAATTTTTGTTTTGAAATTTAAATCACTTATTCGTAGTTGATTATTTATTTTACATTGAATTGGGACAATCCAATATATAGAGATTTTGCATAAATGTCTTGCAAACGTGTATTCGAAGTTTTAATGTATTGGGTAGTTATAGAATCGCACTCTAGTGCCCGGGGATAATTCTGGTGACGGGGCACCATCGCCAGTATTTATCTTCGAGTTTCGAAAGTGAGATTTCTATAAATTTCCAATTGACTGGTGTGAGAACCGAAACTAGATAGGGCTTATTGTTGTGATTTGGCATCAAAAATGTGATTTTTGACTATATATCAAAGTTATGCATTTGAAATGATAACCAATTAATTGATTGATGGTTGTGTTGTTTGTCTATTTGTTTGAAAATTTGTACCATATAGCCAAATTGACCAAAAAGTGAATTGTATTGAAAATTAGTCGCATTTGCTTGCATATACTTGTACTTACATTGAACAGGTCATAGCAAGGAGGCTAGAGCAGAGAATAAAATTTGTTTGCCCGACAAATAGGTACATGTTTACTACATAATTTACTGTTTTGTTTGGGTGATGATGATTTTATGAGCCTATTGGCTAGCCGCTTGGCTTTTTCTTTTTCTTTTTGAGATCAGAAGGCCTGTATGGCAATTTCGGGATTTTCCCGTGGCTCCCGGTGCAGGGGAGGTTATGGCGAAATTTTTCGAAAATTTAGGGTGTTAGCCAAATTTTTTAAGAATTTGAAAATTCTCATAAACTGAAAAGTTGGAGAATGAAAGCCAGATCGAACGTAGAGTTGATTAATCAAACCACTTTCGACTTTGTTCCTTTTCGAGGACGAAAAGTTTTAAGTGGGGGAGATTGTAACAACCCGAAAATCTGGGCCAGTTTAAAATTTTTGTTTTGGCAATTTTAGCGAATTTTGATTATTTAAAATGAATTATTTTAAATAATAGCGACGAAAAATTTATTTTGAATATAGTTCGAACGTATATATTATATACGTCATCGTTAGAATATAAATAATTATATATAATTATAAAAGGAATTGAAAATGGCGCGGTTGTTCGATAATTTGATTTCAAACTTCAATTGAACATACCGGGTGCAAAACAAACCGGATTTTTGTGAAACCAAAAATAATGGGATCTAATTGATGATATCTTTCCAATGAATCCGAAAAATCAAAATTTCATATCGGGAATCAAAAGATATGTCCAGTTGAAATTTCTGAATAGTCGCTATGAAATTCTGGCCCTTAAAAATCGAGATTTTGCAAACGACCTCGGATTTTGACAAAACCACTTTTGTTGGGTCCGTGATGTAAAGTTATTGCTAGATTTCAAATTTCTTAATTTTTCGAATCAATATGTGAGCGTGGCAAAGGAAAACGCGTTTGACCTGTTTAAGTTGATTTTAATCGACTGGAAAATGGTCATTTTTCAAACGGTCTCAGAATTCGACGAAATTAGTTTTGTTAGGACCGTATCGTCAATACGAAGCTAGAAAATATTTTTCTGGAATTTTTCGAGTTAGTTTGTGACCCCAGTGAATTGAAATGTCCGTTCAAATTCAATATATAGAGTTATATGTTGATTTTGACGAAAACTGATCGAAACGATCGAATCAGCCTACGATACATATCCCATTGTGTTCGGAATAGGGGTAATTAGCTAGGGACGACAGTCGGTGGTTCTCGTTTCGAGGTCGAATTTAAAAGTTGCTTTTTGAAATTAAAAATAATAAAATAAATAAATATATTTATATAATCCTTTTGCCCTCTCTCTTCCTTCACAAAGTCAAACCGGTCAAAATTAAAAACCGCTCCCCCTTTCCTCAGAGAAACCCCGTCATCCCCGTTTCCTCCCTCCTGTCGCCTGCGCTCCGCCACCACCACTGTCGCGCCACCTCCCCCGCCTCCCCAGACTACCGTCGCGCCACCCTCTCCTCTCTCTCCTCTCCCCATTCAAGACCCACGCCCCAGAACCCCACGTCGATTCGAAATAGCCGTCGCCGCCTCTCCCTGGCAACATCGCCGCCCTCTCCTCTTCTCGATCCCCTCCTTCTTCCTTTCCCCGTCTCCCTCCTCTCGCTCCTCTCTCCTCTCTCTTCTTCCAAATCAACCGCAACCTCCAACCCTAGCTCCACCACCAGCAGCGCCGCCATCCGCCACCGTGAGCTGCGAAGCCCGCCTCCGCCTCTGAACGCGACAGCAAGCCCCCCTCTCTTGATTTACACTGTAAGTTTTGATTTTTTTTTTACTTAGTTATTTATTTTAGTTTAGTTTAATCAGTTTAAAAATCTGATTTTTTTTTTGTGTGAATAAGAGTGTACATTGTTTTTCAAAATTGAAAAAGCTTAGATTTTTAATTTGATAAAACTTGGATTTGTATGATAGAAGAGACGATTTTCGTTTATACAAAGATTAGATTTTTAATTGTATAAAGATACGATTTCTAGAATTGTAAAGATATGGAATAATTTTTAGAAGAATAAAAATATGATTTTGCATATAAAAATGTGATTTTTATAGCAATGAAGCAAAAATTCGATTTTTATATATTGAATAGCGAAGTAAAAATTCGATTTTTACATATGTAGAGGATACGGGCTATTCAATATATAAAAATCGAATTTTTACTTCGCTATTCAATATATAAAAATCGAATTTTTGCTTCATTGCTATAAAAATCACATTTTTATATGCAAAATCATATTTTTATTCTTCTAAAAATTATTCCATATCTTTACAATTCTAAAAATCGTATCTTTATACAATTAAAAATCTAATCTTTGTATAAACGAAAATCGTCTCTTCTATCATACAAATCCAAGTTTCATCAAATTAAAAATCTAAGCTTTTTCAATTTTGAAAAACAATGTACACTCTTATTCACACAAAAAAAAAATCAGATTTTTAAACTGATTAAACTAAACTAAAATAAATAACTAAGTAAAAAAAAAAAAAATCAAAACTTACAGTGTAAATCAAGAGAGGGGGGCTTGCTGTCGCGTTCAGAGGCGGAGGCGGGCTTCGCAGCTCACGGTGGCGGATGGCGGCGCTGCTGGTGGTGGAGCTAGGGTTGGAGGTTGCGGTTGATTTGGAAGAAGAGAGAGGAGAGAGGAGCGAGAGGAGGGAGACGGGGAAAGGAAGAAGGAGGGGATCGAGAAGAGGAGAGGGCGGCGATGTTGCCAGGGAGAGGCGGCGACGGCTATTTCGAATCGACGTGGGGTTCTGGGGCGTGGGTCTTGAATGGGGAGAGGAGAGAGAGGAGAGGGTGGCGCGACGGTAGTCTGGGGAGGCGGGGGAGGTGGCGCGACAGTGGTGGTGGCGGAGCGCAGGCGACAGGAGGGAGGAAACGGGGATGACGGGGTTTCTCTGAGGAAAGGGGGAGCGGTTTTTAATTTTGACCGGTTTGACTTTGTGAAGGAAGAGAGAGGGCAAAAGGATTATATAAATATATTTATTTATTTTATTATTTTTAATTTCAAAAAGCAACTTTTAAATTCGACCTCGAAACGAGAACCACCGACTGTCGTCCCTAGCTAATTACCCCTATTCCGAACACAATGGGATATGTATCGTAGGCTGATTCGATCGTTTCGATCAGTTTTCGTCAAAATCAACATATAACTCTATATATTGAATTTGAACGGACATTTCAATTCACTGGGGTCACAAACTAACTCGAAAAATTCCAGAAAAATATTTTCTAGCTTCGTATTGACGATACGGTCCTAACAAAACTAATTTCGTCGAATTCTGAGACCGTTTGAAAAATGACCATTTTCCAGTCGATTAAAATCAACTTAAACAGGTCAAACGCGTTTTCCTTTGCCACGCTCACATATTGATTCGAAAAATTAAGAAATTTGAAATCTAGCAATAACTTTACATCACGGACCCAACAAAAGTGGTTTTGTCAAAATCCGAGGTCGTTTGCAAAATCTCGATTTTTAAGGGCCAGAATTTCATAGCGACTATTCAGAAATTTCAACTGGACATATCTTTTGATTCCCGATATGAAATTTTGATTTTTCGGATTCGTTGGAAAGATATCATCAATTAGATCCCATTATTTTTGGTTTCACAAAAATCCGGTTTGTTTTGCACCCGGTATGTTCAATTGAAGTTTGAAATCAAATTATCGAACAACCGCGCCATTTTCAATTCCTTTTATAATTATTTATATTCTAACGATGACGTATATAATATATACGTTCGAACTATATTCAAAATAAATTTTTCGTCGCTATTATTTAAAATAATTCATTTTAAATAATCAAAATTCGCTAAAATTGCCAAAATAAAAATTTTAAACTGGCCCAGATTTTCGGGTTGTTACAATCTCCCCCACTTAAAACTTTTCGTCCTCGAAAAGGAACAAAGTCGAAAGTGGTTTGATTAATCAACTCTACGTTCGATCTGGCTTTCATTCTCCAACTTTTCAGTTTCTGAGAATTTTCAAATTCTTAAAAAATTTGGCTAACACCCTAAATTTTCGAAAAATTTCGCCATAACCTCCCCTGCACCGGGAGCCACGGGAAAATCCCGAAATTGCCATACAGGCCTTCTGATCTCAAAAAGAAAAAGAAAAAGCCAAGCGGCTAGCCAATAGGCTCATAAAATCATCATCACCCAAACAAAACAGTAAATTATGTAGTAAACATGTACCTATTTGTCGGGCAAACAAATTTTATTCTCTGCTCTAGCCTCCTTGCTATGACCTGTTCAATGTAAGTACAAGTATATGCAAGCAAATGCGACTAATTTTCAATACAATTCACTTTTTGGTCAATTTGGCTATATGGTACAAATTTTCAAACAAATAGACAAACAACACAACCATCAATCAATTAATTGGTTATCATTTCAAATGCATAACTTTGATATATAGTCAAAAATCACATTTTTGATGCCAAATAACAACAATAAGCCCTATCTAGTTTCGGTTCTCACACCAGTCAATTGGAAATTTATAGAAATCTCACTTTCGAAACTCGAAGATAAATACTGGCGATGGTGCCCCGTCACCAGAATTATCCCCGGGCACTAGAGTGCGATTCTATAACTACCCAATACATTAAAACTTCGAATACACGTTTGCAAGACATTTATGCAAAATCTCTATATATTGGATTGTCCCAATTCAATGTAAAATAAATAATCAACTACGAATAAGTGATTTAAATTTCAAAACAAAAATTATTTTCATTTTAAAAAAATATACTCTTCACACTCGTTCTAGGATACTACTGATCCCATCTCTAACGAGTCATTCCCATTGGATATTACTAATCCAATATCTGATGAATTCTTTCGTATGGTTCTAATGTGCCTTGTTCTCTGAGCTTTGTAAACCAAAGCTCTGATACCAACTGTGACGAAAAGGGATTTCGCTCGGTCCGAATCAGTCGCTAAACCAATCTAGACCGTTCGAAACGCCTGATTGTTTTGAGAACACAACAAAATAGAACGCAGACGGAAGAACATTTCATTGTATAATACAACAATTCATCAGAATACAAGAATATACAGAGTATTAACAAATAAATATACATTCGATAAATATCAGAGATTACAGCACATTACATAGCAGCGGAAAATAATACAATACACAACTGAAGGAGATATACGGATACAAATCTTTCCGGATATCCTTCCAGCTGTAAACCCGGATCCTGTGAATATAAATCTGCAAAACTAAAACTACTAGCTGCCCGTGTCAAAATAGGGGCACCCAGAGTTTAGGTTAAAACAGTAAACTCCAGGTCAGTCATGGGACTGGTGTGAGAACTAAAACAGTTATTAATCTTTATTTTACAATTAGGTAAATCAAGGGACCACGCCGCTAACGCGGAACGGGTTTCCTCCCAAGAACACCAGTGCATAAAACAACAACGCAATGCTAAATAAAGAAAAATGAAGCTATTATAAGACCCAGTTCCCATCACACAACGCAACGCAAGCCGGAGGATAGGGTTTTTACCTTATAATAGCCAAGAATGCTTGATACGTTTAGAACAAATCATTTGATACTATTATAAGTGCCTAGTGTATAAAACAACTTCAAATCATAAGTATCAATCATAGGCGGCATAAGCGCCCCATCCCACTATGTCGCCATATATAGGATTACAACTAAAACCGCAAGATCACGTATTTGGAAATTGGATTTTCGTCATGAACCAAGGCAAAAGATAGTCCTTACCGAATTCGAGACTGCCTAGCCCGAGTCTCAGGATCCGAACGCATCGACCCTTGGATCGTCAGGGCCGGTCCACACGGAGTGGATTAAAATGCCTGAGCACTACGTTTCGCCGCCCTTTGGGGCGTAAGCGAGCCAACGAATGACTCCATCGGACCCGGATCATCCGATCTAACCGAGGCGCCTCGCAACAGCAACAACCACATAGGTGAAAAGTATATAAATGTCAGGGCTGGTAGGTCACTGACACCACCCTAGTTAGGAGGAAACGCAGGCCCTCCCTGAGGTCCTTTCTCCCGTTTCTGGTTCATACCGAGGTATGAGGCTCACGATTTCACGTTATACACAAAGCTACGCCACACAGGCGGTGCTTTGATCATCACCACAAGACTTTGCTTTTCAACAGAAGCCCTGATCATTGCATTTTAGCATGCCACACAGACAATTCACGCCGTGCAACTGATGGCTATCAATCACACAGAATGAATTCCAATGTCAGACACACATTCCATTTGCAAGTCCGTTCTGGGTCTGAACGAAACCGGAGGCACTAAATACCTCGCAAACCCATCGATCACCACGTATGTCTGGACGATCACCACTCATTATCCATATTTCAGGATGCCTCCCAATCAGGACCTCGGTTACCATCCAAACGAGGTGAAGATCTCCGGTCTTCGACCACCGTCTTCATCTTCGATTTCTTATCGTCGATTCAGTTGTTCAGAATGGGATAAACCCGGTCTTTCTGAATAACTCCCGTAATATTTTAAACAAGTGTTACACAAACACAACATACGCCTCATTCCAATTCATCAGTCACTAACCGTAAATTAATCAAGAGAATAATTCCCCAAATATTAACCCCGAAGGCCGAAACCAACATCAGATCAATATCCAGAAAACCATTCTGCTTAGCTAACCGACAGTTAGTTTCTAAATTTCACCTTCATGGGAAAGGTTCCCATTAATTTTATCAAAGATAAATCATTAAAATTTATTCTTTAATCTTCCTTTTGATGTCGTTTCAAACCAAATTATGGTTTTCTAAACAAGTCGAGATTAGCGAACCACAACGAAGTAATCATTTATTTTAATTTCCCAATCCCAACCTATTCATCCCATGAAGTAAAACGGGTCTTACTTCATATCTAACACCACGGTGTTATCGGTAAATTTAATTACCATTTCACGTTTAAATCTAATTAAAGATTTAACTATCGCCTGCAGCAAAACTGGTGATACTCCATTCTCGATCTTTTCAATCTAATTAAAGATTCATTAAAACTCCACTTAGTTTTAATCGTTAACTGGGTTAAAGAATCAGTGTCATTTAAAAACACGGTTCACGATAAACCCAAAATCACATTCATTAATTATCGGGTTAAAGAACAAGTGTTATTTAAAACACTGTCCACGATAAACCCAAAAATCAATATCAATTCAATTTCAATTAAATATTATTTAATTGTTACACTTCATTAAATCTAAATAAAAAGATTTAATCTTTTCTCCACTGGGTTCAAGTACGGTGTTAGTCAAGACACCATTCACGACAAACCCAAATCACATTTGATATTAAATACAAGGCTTTGAAATAGAAAATATCCCGGCTTATATTCAATATCAAATTCTGCGACCAACAAAGATCGTATTGGAAATAACGATATATATATCTATATCTTTCAAGTTTCCATAAAAACATTTGTATAATCACGAAATCCAACATCGAAATATTCCGAAGACAATTTCGATTCAAATCCATTCCAATGCAATCATTGGAAGTTCTGGTTATTTTCAAAACATTTCAAATTCAATTTATTTATTTAAAAATAAATAGAATTATAATTCTAGTTCAAAACTAGTTTATTTCGATAAAAATCTATTTTTATCTTTTCAAATATGGAATTTTTCATCCCAGTTCTTTCTAAATCCTTTCTTATGATTTTACACAAATTATTGCTATTTTTAATAATTTTATCAAGGCCCGTACAGTCGATTTCCATCTATGGCCATCGAACTGCATTTACAGCGACATTTTTCAAATTTGATTTGGACATAATTCCATATCCAACCGTTAGATTTCTAATTTCTAATATTCATTAGAAAGCTCTTTTCGATACGAACCCAACGGTTCCGATTTTAGGAGAATCCGACGGTTGGATCTCCCGTAATATCCGTTCGAAGTCAATGTTCGAAATTCGCGAACTACCGCGGCGCGACGCGTTCTATTCAGGCCATTATATTATATATATAATATATATATAATATACTTCGTCGATTTCAATTCAAAACGTTCTTTATAAATCGTTATAAATTCGTTTTCAAAACGATTTCAACTTCTTTTCAAATTCAAATCAAAATTGCATCTTCCCTTGCAAATTCGTTTTAAATTCATTTCAAATCGATTTGAATTCAATTTCAGTTCGTTTTCAATTCAATTCAATTTCAATTCGAATTCATTTCTATTCAATTTCAATTCGAATTCATTTATATTCAGTTTCAATTCGAATTTCAATTCTTTTCAAAATATCAGATTTTGAAATCACTTTCGATATTCATTATAAAATGAATCAAATCGATATAAATATCGTTCACATCAAAATGGCGTCAATCTAATCAACACGGCTTCATATATTTCTATTTTCAAATATTCTATTTCAAATATTTCTTTTTCAAATATTTCTATTTCAAATATTTCTATTTTCAAATATTCTATTTCAAAACTGGAATGAGGCCCAATCAATTACCATATAATGTTAATTATATGGATTTTCTACAACACATGTATACAATAACAACGATGAATAATCAACCATCATTGAAAGTGCATTCTACACTGTATAAGCATCGAATATAAATATTTAACGCTTATAACAGTCTGTCAATCAATCGATCGACATATAACAAACTATTGGGATTAGTGTATGTCATATAACACCCCAATACCCGTGTGGGGTTTTCAAACAATCAAACACAGATTTTATTTGTGCAGTTGGGCGATGTGTAAAATTTATCGTCCCAATCAGTTATCAGTCAAATGTGTGTATATAAACAAATCGTCTGATTTGTTTATTTTTATTTCATTTCATATACACGTCAAAAATTCTATTTTTAACTATAAAATATTTTCCACTATAAGATATTTTAGTTTATTTCACATCACATCACACAATCAACTACATATCAAAATCAACCAAACAAGCATACAAGCCGTCCATGGTCTGTGGACGACGGGTGTCGGGTGCTACTAAACACCGTCTGCATCCTAGTATATATTTTAACTAGAAATAAAGAGTTAAGGTGAGAAGTTCTCACATAATAGCTAATCCGACGCCACGACTCTTCTTAGGTAGAAATCTTCGCCGTTCTCGCCTTTCGTCACTTTTCACTGCCCGTATCCTCTACATATGTAAAAATCGAATTTTTACTTCGCTATTCAATATATAAAAATCGAATTTTTGCTTCATTGCTATAAAAATCACATTTTTATATGCAAAATCATATTTTTATTCTTCTAAAAATTATTCCATATCTTTACATTTCTAAAAATCGTATCTTTATATAATTAAAAATCTAATCTTTGTATAAACATAAATCGTCTCTTCTATCATACAAATCCAAGTTTTATCAAATTAAAAATCTAAGGTAGCGTTTGGTTTATTTTGTGTTTTGCATTTTTAGTTTTCGGCGTTAATTATGAAAGTTGTGAAGATTTTAAGTGTAGCGGTGGTGATGGATCAAAGGAAATGAGAGTGACGGAGGGGACCGCGGGAATGGTGGATAGACGGATGTGTTATTGTCATTCCCTTGTTTCTTAAAATATGAAAAATAATAAAAAGTTGTTTTCGGTTTTGTGTGTTAACTCCGTTTTGTAAAACGGTCATTTTTCATGATATATGTGCATTGTTAGTGTTTTTGTATGTGTGAAAACTCAAAATTGAAAAATCTAAACCAAACGCTACCTAAGCTTTTTCAATTTTGAAAAACAATGTACACTCTTATTCACACAAAAAAAAATCAGATTTTTAAACTGATTAAACTAAACTAAAATAAATAACTAAGTAAAAAAAAAATCAAAACTTACAGTGTAAATCAAGAGAGGGGGGCTTGCTGTCGCGTTTAGAGGCGGAGGCGGGCTTCGCAGCTCACGGTGGCGGATGGCGGCGCTGCTGGTGGTGGAGCTAGGGTTGGAGGTTACGGTTGATTTGGAAGAAGAGAGAGGAGACAGGAGCGAGAGGAGGGAGACGGGGAAAGGAAGAAGGAGGGGATCGAGAAGAGGAGAGGGCGACGATGTTGCCAGGGAGAGGCGGCGACGGCTATTTCTAATCGACGTGGGGTTTTGGGGCGTGGGTCTTGAATGGGGAGAGGAGAGAGAGGAGAGGGTGGCACGACGGTAGTCTGGGGAGGCGGGGGAGGTGGCGCGACAGTGGTGGTGGCGGAGTGCAGGCGATAGGAGGGAGGAAACGGGGATGACGGGGTTTCTCTGAGGAAAGGGGGAGCGGTTTTTAATTTTGACCGGTTTGACTTTGTGAAGGAAGAGAGAGGGCAAAAGGATTATATAAATATATTTATTTATTTTATTATTTTTAATTTCAAAAAGCAACTTTTAAATTCGACCTCGAAACGAGAACCACTGACTGTCGTCCCTAGCTAATTACCCCTATTCCGAACACAATGGGATATGTATCATAGGCTGATTCGATCGTTTCGATCAGTTTTCTTCAGAATCAACATATAACTCTATATATTGAATTTGAACGGACATTTCAATTCACTGGGGTCACATACTAACTCGAAAAATTCCAGAAAAATATTTTCTAGCTTCGTATTGACGATACGGTCCTAACAAAACTAATTTCGTCTAATTCCGAGACCGTTTGAAAAATGACCATTTTCCAGTCGATTAAAATCAACTTTAACAGTTCAAACGCGTTTTCCTTTGCCACGCTCACATATTGATTTGAAAAATTAAGAAATTTGAAATCTAGTAATAACTTTACATCACGGACCCAACAAAAGTGGTTTCGTCAAAATCCGAGGTCGTTTGCAAAATCTCGATTTTTAAGGGCCAGAATTTCATAGCGACTATTCAGAAATTTCAACTGGACATATCTTTTGATTCCCTATATGAAATTTTGATTTTTCGGATTCGTTGGAAAGATATCATCAATTAGATCCCATTATTTTTGGTTTCACAAAAATCCGGTTTGTTTTGCACCCGGTATGTTCAATTGAAGTTTGAAATCAAATTATCGAACTACCGCGCCATTTTCAATTCCTTTTATAATTATATATAATTATTTATATTCTAACGATGACGTATATAATATATACGTTCGAACTATATTCAAAATAAATTTTTCGTCGCTATTATTTAAAATAATTCATTTTAAATAATCAAAATTCGCTAAAATTGCCAAAATAAAAATTTTAAACTGGCACAGATTTTCGGGTTGTTACAACGAAACTAGTTTTGTTGGGACCGTATCGTCAAAACATAGCTAGATTTATTTTTCTGGTATTTTTCGAATCAGTTTGTGGCCCTGGCAAATTGAAATGTACGTTCAAATCAAATATTGAATGTACTATATTTTAAATTGAATGGAAAACTGACTGAAACAGTCGAATGGGCCTACGAAACATATCCCATTCTGTTCGGAATGGGGGTAAAACGCTAGGGGCGACAGTCGGTGGGTCTCGTTTGGGGGTTGAAATAAAAAGTAAACTCTTGGAGAATAAATTAAATAAATTAATTAATATATATATATACACTATCTCTCCTCTATAACCCTAACGTTCAGAAATTTCCGCCGCCATATTCATTTTCGACGATTAAAATCGCTCCAAACTTCTTCCTCTCCGATCTCCCAATCCGTGTAATGAAATTCGAATTTTCAAAAGCCAAATCGAAGAGCAAGAAAGGCTCTTCAAATCAATATGGGTATTGTGGAGTTTCGTCGACTGGAGGTGGTGAATTTCGTGCTCAAAACAGCCGACTTCGGGTCCGTTTTCATCGCGATGGAGGAGCTCGAACAGGGGGCTATTGAGGGTGGTCGGAGCTCCGACCAAGGCGCGTCGGAGGGGATGGGTTGATCGGCGGCGGATGGCCCCTGGTGGCGGCGCAAGCGAAGAGAAGGTAGCGAGGGTATTGGTTCAACGGTTTGAAGAAGAGGGAGAAAGTGACCGTGTCTTTTTAACTGTAATGAGAATTTTAATTTTTAATTAATTAATTAATGATGTATTTAATTGTTCAAATGGATAAAACCTCATATCTTTTTTGGATAAAATCAGAATTTGACGAAACGAAGTTCATTGCGATCGTGAAGATGAGCTCTTCATTTCTGAACAGACCAGAAGTGAAACGGAGCAAATCAGAATTTCAAGCAAATTTGAATCAAAGCAGAACAGAATTCAAAAATAAAACCGACCACTGTGAGAATTCTCTCACTATAAATTTTCTTGTACAGTTATTTATATTATAACTGCATATCTGAACTGTACGTCCACAGACCATGGACGATTTATTTGATTATGTTGTGACTGTGAATTGTATATATATACGAAATGTGAAATGTGAGATTTCTAATTTATAAACGATATGGAAAACGACGATGTATAAATTATATGATCGATGTATGAGTTATATAAGCGTTGTACACCTCATGTATAAGCGTTGTATAAGTTATACGTTCAATGTATAAGTTGTATATGCGTTGTAAAAATTATATACGTTTTGAAATAGAAGTGAACTACTATATATAAATATATATATATACGCCCCTCGTCCACAAACCATGGACGATATTTATTGGTTGTGATTGGTGTGAAAATTGATTGATAGCGAATGGTTGATTGGGATTGTTTGTGGTTGATATTGATTGATAGTGTTGAAAAATACCCATTTGTGGTTGAGAAATATTTGGTCGAAACCACATAGGATTAGTTTGTGAAAATGAAATAAATATATACATGCCGCCTGCGTGCGAACTAGATGCATGATCCCCATTGTCAAAAACCGCGAGGTTTTAAGGTAGAGCGAGGAGCCGTACTAGGGACGGTCCCGGTTTTAACTACCGTGCCGTTATGTTGCCGAAATTTTGAATAATATTCTTGTGTTTGAATTATTTTCATTTGCTGAAACTATATTTATTCGTTGAATAGAAAACCTTCATTTGTTGAATCGATATTCATTCGTTGATTAGAAATTCATGTGTTGAATGGTATTCGTGTTTCAAATATAAAAATCACATTTTTATCTATATATATAAACTATAGAAAACCTTCATGTGTTGAATCGATATTCATTCGTTGAATTGAAATTCATGTGTTGAATGGTATTCGTGTTTCAAATATAAAATCCACATTTATATATATATATATATAAACTATAGATAACCTTCATGTGTTGAATCGATATTCATTCGTTGAATAGAAATTCATGTGTTGAATGGTATTCATATTTTGAAATAAATTGTTTTATAATAAAAATCACCTTTTTGTCATCTATATGAACTATGCAAAATGACCTTGTTTTAAAAGAAATTATTTTATAATAAAAATCCTGTTTTTATTACCTATATGAACTATATAAAATAATAGTGTTTAGAAATTAATTGTTTTACAATAAAAAACACAATTTTATTATATACATGAATTGTTAAATATAGTGAAGTGTTGAAATAGAAGACAGTTAGATAAAAATATCATTTTTATCAAATGTATGAAAATAATGTAGCTTTGAAATCGAAGAATCGATATATATATATATATATATATATATATATATATATATATATATATATATAGAATTAAAATATATCGAATAACGACGCTGCAGTTCATATTTTGAAACCGGGATTTCAAACGATTATACCGGGAGATCCGACCATCGGATTTTCCTGAAATCGCAACTGTTGGGTTCGCTTTGGAAATACCTTTCCAACGGCGCCAACTTTGTAAAAATCCAACGGTTGGATTGTCTGGAATGTTTAATTCAAATCTGAAGAAAAACAGCGTCAGAAACGATTATATTTATATATATATATATATATATAAATATAATTATATTTAATCGAATAACGACGCTGTAGTTCGTATTTCGGAATCGAAACTTCAAACGAATATACCGGGAGATCCGACCGTCGGAATTTCCCGAAACTGGAACCGTTGGATTCGTTTTGAAAACATCTTTCTAATGATGTAAATTTTGTGAAGATCCAACGGTTAGATTTTCAAATACGTGTAAATCAAATCTGAAGAAAAACAGCGCCACGGTCGCGTTATGGCCCGAAGCGTCGTTTTAAATAAATGGGCTATTTTTAAATGAATAAAAATAGCGACAAATCGTTATAAAATATTATAAACGATATGGATGTGATTTAGAAATTAACTGAAGGTTGGCTAAGTCGAATGGTTTCCTGGGTGTTGATCTGATGTTGGTTTCGGCCTTCGGGGTTAATATTTGGGAAATTTTTCTCTTACTAATCGACGGTTAGTGACTAATGAATTAAAATGATGTGTGTGTATGTTAGTGTTGCACTTATTTATTATATACGCGAGTTGCTGAGAAAGACCGGGTTTATCCCATTTTGAATAACTGAATCGACGATAAGATATCGAAGATAAAGATGGTGGTCGAAGACCGGAGATCTTCACCTCGTTTGGATGGTAACCGAGGTCCTGATTCGGAGGCATCCCGAAATATGGATAATGAGTGGTGATCGTCCAGACGTACGTGGTGATCGATGGGTTTGCGAGGTATATAGTGCCTCCGGTTTCGTTCAGACCCAGGACGGACTTGTAAATGGACAGTGTGTCTGACATTGGAATTTATTCTGTGTGATTGATAGCCATCAGTTGCACGGTGTGAATTGCCTGTGTGGCATGCTAAGATGCAGAGATCAGGGCTTCTGTGAAAAGCAAAGTCTTGTGGAGATGATCAAAGCAACGCCTGGGTGGCGTAGCTTTGTGTATAACGTAAATTCGCGAGGCTCACACCCCGGTATGAACCAGAACCAGGAGAGGACATCAGGGAGGGCCTGCGTTTCTTCCTAGCTAGAAGTGGCGTCAGTGGTTTTACACGCCCTGACGAGTTTGACTTATGTGGTTGTTGCTGTTGCGAGGCGCCTCGGTTAGATCGGACGATCCGGGTTTGATGGAGCCATTCGTTGGCTCATTTACGCCCCAAAGGGCGGGGAAACGCAGTATTCAGGAATTTTAATCCACATCGGTGGACCAGCCCTGACGATCCAAGGGTCGATGCGCTCTGACCCTGAGGCTCGGGCTAGGCAGTCTCGAAATCGGTAAGGACTATCTTTTGCCTTGGTTCAGGACGGAAATCCAATTTCCAAATACGATATCGTGCTGTTTTGATTGTATACCTATATATGGCGACATAGTGGTATGGGGCATTAATGCCGTCTATGATTGATAGTTATGATTTGAAATTGTTTTCAAAACATATAAACACTAGTAATAATATCAAATGCTTTTGTTTTATTCGTATCAATCATATTTTGGCCATTATAAGGTAAAACTCTATCCTCCGGTTTGCGTTGCATTGTGTGATGGGAACTGAGTCTTATAATGGCTTCATTTTTATAAAAAGCATAGCGATGTTTAAAAAGGATGATTTGTTTTTAAAGCACTGGCAATCCATTGGAGTAAACCCGTTCCACGAAAGTGGCGTGGTCCTATGATTAGCCATATTATAAATGTGTTGAGTAGATTTCTCATACCAGTCCCATGACTGACTCGCAGTTTGTTTCACTATCAAACTCGGGTGCCCCTTTTTCTTCGTGGGCAGCCTTGTATTCAGGTTTAGCTGGTTCTTTCTGGATAGTTGGAGCTGAAGATGGATTCTATCGTTTATCTCTTTTTATGCTGTTCAGCTCCTATTGTACATTATGTTTGTTTTCCGCTGTAGACATTTATGTATAGTTGAACTGTATTTGTACTACGTATGATCCTGTATACTGTGTAACTCTGATGATTACTCTTATCCAGTATATTTTATTGTTCATTTTCTGGTGTATTTATTTATTTCTATTCTGCTATTATCTGTTTCTGTGTTATATTCCACGGATTACCCTTGCCGCCGTCAGTACGGGGTTTGGGGTTGTCTCATTTTTCTTAGTTAATGAAGAAAGGTAGTTTTTTTGTTTTTTTAACTATATTTATTTGTTTAAAAATTGAAATAGAAATAAAATCAGTTTAGAAATACAAAATTTGCTTTGTTTTGAAATATAAAATTTTCTTTGTTTATAAATATAAATTTTGCTTTGTTTTGAAATATAAAATTTGCTTTGTTTTGAAATATAGAATTTGAATTGTTTTGAAATATAAAATTTGCTTTGTTTTGAAATATAGAATTTGCTTTGATTTGAAAATATACAATACTTTGATTTAAAAATATACAATACTTTGATTTGAAAATATAAAATGGCTAGAGAAAAATATGAGTGTTATTATATGAACATTGACATAAAAATACGATTTTTATATATAGGAAGAAGCAATAAAAATTCGATTTATATATATATGTAGTTGGAAAATAAAAATTTGATTTTTATGTGCATGTAAGTTATAATAAAAATGTAATTTTTTATATATGAACAGCGTGAAAAGGATGCGTTGGAATTTCGAACAAATTCAAACCGTTCAGAAAGAAAGACTGACGGAGTGGATCCCCAAGGTAAGAACTTCTCACTTGAATTTATTTTTCTAGTTAAAAATATATATTAGGATGCAGACAGTGCTTAGTAGCACCCGACACCGTCGTCCACAGACCATGGACAACTTGTTTGTTTGATTGTGTTGTGAAAATTGTTTGTGATGGGAAATGACTGTGTTAAAATATTCATGTGTTGAATAAAAATAATTGAATAATAAAAATATCATTTTTATTATATAACTGAGCTGTAATAAATATTCATGTGTTAAATAAAATGTTTGAACAAAAAAAATCACATTTTTATTGTATATACGAACGGTATAAAATAGGCATGTGTTGAAATAAATATGTATAAACAAATCAGACGATTTGTTTATGTACACTGATTTGACTGATATTGATTGGGATGATAAATTTTACACATCGCCCAACTGCACAAATAATATTCAGTGTTTGTTGATTGAAACCCCACACGGGTGTTGGGATGATATTTGACGTACACTAATCCCAATTATTTAGTTGTATGTCGATCGATTGGTTTACAGACTGTGTAAGCATTAATTATTTATATTTAATGCTTATGCCGTTGTGTGGTGCACTCTGGATGATGGTTGATTATTTATCATTGCTATTATATACGTTTGTTGTATGGAATCTGAGACGATCCCAAACCCCGTACTGACGGTGGCAAGGGTAATCCTTGGAATATAACACAGAAACAGATAGTAGCAAAACAGAAATAAATAAATACACCAGATAATGCACAATAGAATATAATGGATAAACGTAATCATCAGAGTTACACAGTATACAAGATCATACTTAGTACAAATACAGTTCAGTTATACATAAATGTCTATAGCGGAAAACAAACATAATATGTACAATAGGAGCTGAACAACATAAAATAGATAAATGATAGAATCCATCTTCAGCTCCAGCTATCCAGAAAGAGCCAGCTAAACCTGAGTACAACGCTGCCCGTGTAGAAAAAGGGGCACCCGAGCTTGAAAGTGAAATAAACTACGAGTCAGTCATGGGATTGGTATGAGAAATCTACTCAACACATTTAAAATATGGCTAATCACAGGACCACGCCACTTTCGTGGAACGGGTTTACTCCATTGGATGGCCAGTGCTTTAAAACAAATAATTCTTTTAAACATCGCAATGCTTTTTATAAAAATGAAGCCATTATAAGACTCAGTTCCCATCACACAATGCAACGCAAACCGGAGGATAGAGTTTTACCTTATAATGGCCAAAATATGTTTGATACGAATAAAACAAAAGCATTTGATATTATTACTAGTGTTTATAAGTTTCAAAAACAATTTCAATCATAACTATCAATCATAGACGGCATGGGTACCATATATCATGTCGCCATATATATATATACAATCAAAACAGCACGATGTCGTATTTGGAAATTGGATTCCCGTCATGAACCAAGGCAAAAGATAGTCCTTACCGAATTCGAGACTGCCTAGCCCGAGCCTCAGGATCAGAACGCATCAACCCTTTGGATCGTCAGGGTCGGTCCACCGATGTGGATTATTATGCTTGAACACTACGTTTCCCCGCCCTTTGGGGGCGGAAATGAGCCAACGAACGACTCCATCGGTCCCGGATCGACCGATACAACCGAGGCGCCTCGCAACAGCAACAACCACATAAGTCAAACTCGTCAGGGCGTGTAAAACCACTGACGCCACTTCTAGCTAGGAAGAAACGCAGGCCCTCCCTAATGTCCTCTCCCATTTCTGGTTCATACCGGGGTGTGAGGCTCACGAATTCACGTTATACACAAAGCTACGCCACACAGGCGGTGCTTTGATTATCACCACAAGACTTTGCTTTTCAACAGAAGCCATCTTAGCATGCCACACAGACAATTCACACCGTGCAACTGATAGCTCTCAATCACACAGAATAAATTCCAACGTCAGACACACTGTCCATTTGCAAGTCCGTTCTGGGTCAGAAAGAAACCAGAGGATACCTCGCAAACCCATCGATCACCACGTACGTCTGGACGATCACCACTCATTATCCATATTTCGGGATGCCTCCCAATCAGGACCTCGGTTACCATCCAAACGAGGTGAAGATTTCCGGTCTTCGACCACCGTCTTCATTTTCGATTTCTTATCGTCGATTCAGTTATTCAGAATGGGATTAACCCGGTCTTTCTGAGCAACTCGCGTATATAATGAACAAGTGCTACACAAACACTACTACGCATCATTTCAATTCATGAATCACTAACCGTCAATCAGTAAGAGAACGATTTCCCAAATATTAACCCCGAAGGCCGAAACCAACATCAGATCAATCCCCAAGAAACCATTCGACCTCGCCAACCTTCCGTTAGTTTCTAAATTTCACATCCATATCGTTTATAATATTTTATAACGATTTATCGCTATTTTTATTTATTTTAAAGTAGCCAATTTATTCAAAACGACGCTTCGGGCCATAACGCGGCCGTGGCGCTGTTTTTCTTCAGATTTAATTTACACATATCTGAAAATCTAACCGTTGGATCTTCACAAAATTTACATCATTAGAAAGATCTTTTCAAAACGAATCAAACGGTTCCAGTTTCGGGAAAATCCGATGGTCGGATCTCCCGGTATAATCGTTTGAAGTTTTGATTTCAAAATACGAACTACAGCGTCGTTATTCGATTATATATATATATATTTATATATATAAATATAATCGATTCTGGCGCTGTTTTTCTTCAGATTTGAATTAAACATTCCAGACAATCCAACCATTGGATTTTTACAAAGTTGGTGACGTTGGAAAGATATTTCCAAAGCGAACCCAACGGTTGCGATTTCGGGAAAATCCGATGGTCGGATCTTCCGCACTAATCGTTTGAAATCACGGTTTCAAAATACGAACTGCAACTTCGTTATTCGATATATTTCGATTCTATATATATATATATATATATATATATATATATATATATATATATATCGATTCTTCGATTTCAAAACTATATTCTTTTCATACATTTGATAAAAATGATATTTTTATCTAACTGTCTTCTATTTCAATACTTCACTATTTTTATTGTAAAACAATTCATTTCAAAACACTATTATTTTATATAGCTCATATAGGTAATAAAAGTATGATTTTTATTATAAAACAATTTATTTCAAAACGAGATTATTTTATATAGTTCATATAGGTGATAAAAATTGTATTTTCATTATTAAACACTTTCTTTCAAAATATGAATACCACATGAATTTCAATTCAACGAATGAATTTCGATTCAACACATGAAGGTTTTCTATAGTTTCTATATATAGATAAAAAGGTGATTTTTATATTTAAAACACGAATACCATTCAACACATGAATTTCAATTCAACGAATGAATATCGATTCAACACATGAAGGTTTTCTATAGTTTCTATATATAGATAAAAAAGCGATTTTTATATTTAAAACACGAATACCATTCAACACATGAATTTCAATTCAACGAATGAATATCGATTCAACACATGAAGGTTTTCTATAATTTGTATATATCGATAAAAAGGTGATTTTTATATTGAAAACACGAATACCATTCAACACATGAATTTCATTTCAACGAATGAATATCGATTCAACACATGAAGGTTTTCTATAGTTTATATATATAGAGTAAAAATGTGATTTTTATATTTAAAACACGAATACCATTCAACACATGAATTTCAATTCAAAGAATGAATATCGGTTCAACACATGAAGGTTTTCTATAGTTTATATATATAGATAAAAAGGTGATTTTTATATTTAAAACACGAATACCATTCAACACATGAATTTCAATTCAACGAATGAATATCGATTCAACACATGAAGGTTTTCTATTCAACGAATAAACATAGTTTCAGCAAATGAAAATAATTCAAACACATGAATATTATTCAAAATTTCGGCAGCATAACGGTAGGGTAGTTAAAACCGGGACCGTCCCTAGTACGGCTCCTCGCTCTACCTTAAAACCTCGCGGTTTTTGACAATGGGGAATCATGCATCTAGTTCGCACGCAGGCGACATGTATATTTTTTTCATTTCCACAAACAAATCCTATGTTGTTTCAACCAAATATTTCTCAACCACAAACGGGTATTTTTCAACCACAATCAATCAATTTCAACCACAAACAATCTCAATCAACCATTCGCTATCAACCAATTTTCACACCAATCACAACCAATAAATATCGTCCATGGTTTGTGGACGATGGGCGTGTATGTATATATATATATATATATATATATATATATATATATATATATATAGCAATTCATTTCTATTTCAACACATATATAATTTTTACAACGCATATACAACTTATACATCGAACGTACAACTTATACAATGCTTATACAAGAGGTGTACAACGCTTATATAACTCATACATCGATTATATAATTTATACATCGCCGTTTTCCATATCGTTTATAAATTAGAAATCTCACATTGGGTTCCACTCCACCAAAAATAGCAGAAGGCTCAGAAAAATATGCGGTCTCTTCTAGAATGTAGAAGACGTCCACACGGTCACGATGTTTCCTGTTTCATCAAATTTCGTCAATACACGAAAAAGATATGATTTTTCAAAGTTTGCAACGGTTTAAAGGTGTTAAAACTGTTGAAAATAAATATAGCCGATACCTTCAGCAAACTGTTCAAAACTAGGTTTGCATTTATCTCGAAATCCGTGTAGCTATTCGTCGATCGGTCTTCGCAGCGTCGAAGAGGGAGGAGAGAGCTTCCAACGCAGGGGGGTGGCGGCCAGCTCGATCGGCTCTAGCGACGGTGGCGGCGGCGGGAAGACGTCGACTTCCAGGCGTCGATTCTCACTCCACAGGCCACGAAAAATTCCAAACTATATACGGATTTGAAGATCTCGAGGACCTCTACAAAATCTTCAACTGGAGGAGGGGCTAATTTTGCGTGGATTGATCGGAAAATGAACGGGAAGTGATGAACACCCTTCCGTCATTCGTCGCGATATTATCGGGGAGAGAGAAAAAGTTTTCTGACCAATGAATTTTTTTTAATTTATTTATATATTTTAAAATCTTTAAAATACCCTCTTCCACACACGAACACCAATCCAAACCCAATGACTGTCGTCCCTAGCGTTTACCCCCATTCCGAACACAATGGGATATGTTTCGAAGGCCCATTCGACTGTTTCAGTCAGTTTCCATTCAAATTAAAATATATAACATTCAATATTTGATTTGAACGTACATTTCAATTTGCCAGGGCCACAAACTAGTTCTAAAAACTCCCGAAAAATAAATCTAGCTATGTTTTGATGATACGGTCCCAACAAAACTAGTTTCGTCGAATTCTGAGACCGTTTGCAAAAAGGCCCATTTCTGGTTGATCCAATTTAACTATAATTGACCAAAACACGTTTTCCTTTGCCACGCTCACATACTAGCTTCAAAAATTATGAAATTTGAAACCTAGCAATAACTTCAGATCCCAGATCCAACAAAAGTGGTTTCGTCGAATTCCGAGGTCGTATGCAAAATGACCAATTTCACGGGCTATATAAATTCCATAGCGACCTTTCTGAAAATTCATTTGGCCATAACTTTTGCTTTCCGCAATGAAACTTCGATTTTTCAGATTCGTTAGAAAGGTATTCACTAACAGATTTAAATATTTTTGATTTCACTTAAATCCGTTTTGTTTTGCACCCGGTACAGTCCGACAAAGCTTGAATTCAATTTTTGAAACTGCAGCGCCATTTCAGGCCTTGTTTATAATTAGAATTAATTATATTCGTTTTCAAATGTCGATTCAAACTTACTTTTCATCACTATTATTTAAAATATTTATTTTAAATATTTTAAATATTTATTTTAAATATTTAAAATCCACTATTTTAGCCAATTTAAAAAATTTTATTTAGTTCAGATTTTCCGGGCCGTAACAGAATCCATGTAAATAATATTATATGGTAATTGAGTGGGTCTCATTCCAGTTTAGAAAATAATATATATATATTCATGTGTTGAAATAAAATATATATATTTATGTGTTGAAATAAAAAAATATTCATGTGTTGAAATAAAATATATATTCGTGTGTTGAAATAATATATATGCTCATGTATTTAAATAAAATATATAAATTCATGTGTTGAATAAATAGAAAATTCATGTGTTGAATTGAAAGAAAATTCATGTGTTGAATAAAATATATATTCATGTGTTAAATAAAAGAAAATTCATGTGTTGAAGAAAATATTCATTTGTTGAATAGAATAACGAAGTTATTGAAATATATAAAGCCGTGTTGGTTAGATATGCGCCATTTTGACGCGAACGATATTTATATTGATTATATTCGTTTTTATGATGAATATAGAAAAGGAAGTAATTTCAAAATATAATATTTTGAAAATATTATCATTATGAAGTTGAAATCGTTTTCAAAACGAAGTTAAAACGATTTATAAAATACGTTTTGAATTGAAATCGACGAAATATATATTATATATATATTATATATATATAATATCATGCCTGAATAGAATGCGCGCGAATTTCGACCATTGACTTCAAATTGACATTGCGAGAGATCCGTCCGTCGGATTCTCCTAAAACCTGAACCGTTGGGTTCGTATCGAAAAGAGCTTTCTAATAAATATTAGAGATTAGAAATCTAATGGTTGGATTTGGAATTATGTCCAAATCAAATTTGGAAAAGGTCGCTGTAAGCACAGTTCGATGGCTATTGATGGATACCGACTGTACGGGCCTTGATAAAATTATTAAAAATAGTAATAATTTGTGTAAAATCATAAGAAATGATTTGGAAAGAATTGAGATGAAAAACTTCATATTTGAAAAGATAAAAATAGATTTTTATCGAAATGAACTAGTTTTGAACTAGAATTATAATCCCATTTATTTTTAAAATAAATAAAGTGGATTTGAAATGGTTTTGAAAATAACCAGAATTTCCAATATATAAAGTGGAAATGGATTTGAATTGAAATTGTCTTTGGAATATTTCGATGTTGGATTTCGTGATTATACAGATAGTGTTATGGAAATTTGAAAGATATATTTATATCGTTATTTCCAATACGATATCTGTTGGTCGTAGAATTTGATATTGAATATAAGCCGATTTATTTTCTATTTAGAGCCTTGTATTTAGTATCAAATGTGATTTGGGTTTGTCGTGAATGGTGTCTCCATTAACACTGTTATTAAACCCAGTTGAGAAAAAGATTAAATCTTTTTATTTAGATTTAATGAAGTATACCAATTAAATAATATTTAATTGGAATTGAATTGGAACTGATTTTTGGGTTTATCATGAACGGTGTTTTAAATAACACTTGTTCTTTATCCCGATAATTAATGGAATGTGATTTTGGGTTTATCGTAAACCGTGTTTTAGATGACATTGGTTCTTTAACCCTGTTAAAGATAGGATATTGATTCTTGGGAAGATTAAAACTAAGTGGAGTTTTAATGAATCTTTAATTAGATTGAAGTGATCAAGAATGGAGTATCACCAGTTTTGCTCCAGGCGATAGTTAAATCTTTAATTAGATTTGAACGTGAAATGGTAATTAAATTTACCGATAACACCGTGTTGTTAGATATGAAGTATGACCAGTTTTACTTCATGGGATGAATAGGTTGGGATTGGGAAATAAAACAAATGATTACTGCGGTGTGGTTCGCTAATCCCAACTAATTTGAATTGATATTCAAAAGAAGATTAAAGAGTAAATTTAAAGAATTTATCTTTGATAAAAATTAATGGGAACCTTCCCCAAAGTATGAGAATATTTGAATAAAGGAATATAATGAATTGGAATGAGGTGTATGTTGTGTTTGTGTAACACTTGTTTATTATATACGCGAGTTATTCAGAAAGACCGGGTTTATCCCATTCTGAATAACTAATTCGACGTGGTATCGAGGATGAAGACGGTGGTTGAAGACCGGAGGTCTTCACATCGTTTGGGTGATTACTGGTGATCTTGATTGGGCTGTGCACCCAAGAGGAGGGAATCAGTTGGTGATCGTCCAGACGTACTTGGAGAATGATGGATATGCGAGTTACAAGGTGCCTCCAGTTTCGTTTAGACCCAGAACGAACTTGTAAATGGACTGTGTGTCTGACATTGGATTTTATTCTGTGTGATTGATTTCTATTAAATATATATCTATATGGCGGCGGAGAATTTTTTCTCTTTCTTAACGCCCTTCTCTGAGACGTACGAGCTCAGAGGTTATATATTGATGGATATCAATCGCATGGAGTGAATTGCCTGTGTGGCATGCCTAAGTGGTAATTGATCAAGGCTTCTGTTGAAAAGCAAAGTCTTGTGGTTGATGATCAAAGCACCACCTGTGTGGTATAGCTTTGTGTAACGTTGATTCGCGAGCCTCACACCTTGGTTGTGAACCAGAAACGGGAGAGGACAATAAGGATAGCATGCGTTTCCTTCTAGCTGGGGTGGTGTCAGTGACCTACCAGCCCTGACATTTATATTATTTTCGCCTGTGTGGTTGTTGGATTGCGAGGCGCCTCGGATATATCGGTGACTGTGTGGAGCCGATAAAGTCATTTGGCTCATTTACGCCCCCAAGGGCGGGGAAACGCATGTTCAGGGTTTAAGATTAATCCACTTCGGTAAACTGGCCCTGCATGTTACCTAGGTACAGTTGTGGTTGAGTCCTGAGGCTCGGGCTAGAGAGTCTCGAAACGGTAGGATTGCACCTTGCCTTGGTTCATAGATGGAAATCCAATTTCCAATATGAGACACTTCGGTTTTAGTTGTAATCCTATATATGGCGACATAGTGGTATGGGGCACTTATGCCGTCTATTATTGATACTTATGATTTGAAGTTTTTTTATACACTATGCACTTATAATAGTATCAAATGATTTTTTTTAAACGTACCAAGCATGTTTGGCTATTATAAGGGAAAACCCTATCCCCCGGCTTGCGTTGCATTGTGTGATAGGACCGGGGTCTTATAATAGCTTCATTTTTCCAAAAATCATTGCGCTGTTTTGTTATATGCACTGGTATTCTAGGGAGGAAACCCATTCCGTGTTATACGGCGTGGTCCCTTGATATATCTAATTTAAAGTAAAGTTTTAAATAACTGTTTTAGTTCTCACACCAATCACATGATTGACCTGGAGTTTATTGTTTTAACCTAAACTCTGTTTGCCCTTATTTTGACACGGGCAGCTAGTAGTTTTGGTTTAGCAGATTTATATTCACAAGATCCTGATTTACAGCTGGATCGATATCCGGAAAGCTCTATATCCGTATATCTCTTTTAGTTTTGTATTGTATTATTTTTCCACTGCTATGTAATTTATTGTAATCTCTGATATTTTATGATGTGTAATATTGATTCATACTCTGTATATTCTTGTAATCTGATGAAATTGTTGTAATATACAATGGAATGTTCTTCTGTTTGCGTTCTGATCTGTTGTGTTCTCAAAACAATCAGGGGTTTCGAACGGTCTTGGTCGGTGTTGCGATCGATTAGGATCGAGCGAAATTCCTTTTCGTTACGTTTGGTATCAGAGCTCTGGTTTATAGAGCTCGAGGACAAGACACATTAGAACCGAACGAAAAAACTCATCAGAAATTGGATTAGTAATATCCAATGAGAATTACTCATTAGAGATAAGATCAGTACTATCCTAGAAAGAGTGTGAAGAGTATGTTTTTTTCAAATAAAGTTGGGAACAAATTTCGTTTTGAAAATTTAAACCGTTTTAATACATATTTGAATATTTATTTTATATTGATTTGGACAATTCAGTATATAAAGATTTTGCATATACGCGTCATGAACGTATATTCGAAGATTTAATATACTGGATAGATATAGAGTCACACTCTAGTCGCTCGGGGATAATTCCGGTGATGTCCGGACATCATCAGTATTTATATTCGAGTTTCGAAAGTGGGATGTCTATATATTTCCATTAGACTGGTGTGAGAACCAAAACTAGATAGGATTATTTGTTGTGATTTGACATCAAAAACCTGATTTTTGACCTATGTATTAAATTATATGCTTGAAAAATTGATCAACTAATTGATTGTTGGTTGTGTTGTCTGATAATTAGTTGAGTAATTAAATTATTCAAACCCATATGTGAATGTAGGGTAAAATTAGTCAAATATAGACTGAATTGAAATTTTGGTTGCATTTGCATATATGTACATGTATATACGTTGAACAGGTCATAGCAAGGAGGCTAGAGCAGAGGAATAAAATGGTTTTCCCGACAAATAGGTACATGTTTATTGTATTTCTTGGGGATTTGATGATTTTATGAGCTGATTGGCTAGCCGCGTGGCTTTTTCTTTTGGATTGGTGAGGGCCCTAGGAGGATATTTGAAATATCCCGAAGCTCCCGGTGTAGGGGAGGTTATGGCGATTTTTTTCGAAAATTTAGGGTGTTAGCCAAATTTTTGAAAAATTTGGAAGTTTTTAGAAACTGAAAAGTTGAAGAACTTTAGCCGTAAAAATAATAATGGAAGTTGAGTTGATTAGTTAAACAGCTTTCAGCTTCGTTCCTTTTCGAGGACGAAAAGATTTTAAGTGGGGGAGAATGTAATAACCCGGAAATTCTGGGCCAATTTAAAATTTTTATTTTGGCGGATTTAACGGATTTTGGTTATTTAAAATGAATTGTTTTAAATAATAACGACGAAAAATTTATTTCCAACGAAGTTAAAACGAATAAATTTATATTAATTATAATTCGAGCCTGAAATGGCGTGGTAGTTTGAAAATTCGATTTCAAATTTCAAATGAATATACAGAATTCGTTTTAAGTCGGAATTGGGCGGAACAAGAAATATTCGAGTCTGTTTAACAATATCTTTCTAACGGATGTAAGAAACTGAGATTTCACTTTAGAAGTTGAGAGTTATGTCCAGTTTAAAATTCAGAAAAGTTGCTGTGGAATTTATATATATTCATTCCCTTAAAAATGGAAATTTTGCAAACGTCCTTCGTTTTCGACGAAACCACTTTTGTTGGATCCGAGATGTCAAATTATTGCTAGATTCCAAAATTCATAATTTTTTGGATTAATATGTGAGCGTGACGATGTTAAACGTGTTTTGACAGTTTCAGTCAATTTCGATCGACCAGAAAATGGCCATTTTTTAAACGGTCTTCAAATTTGATGAAATTAGTTTTGTTAGGAACGTATCGTCAATACGAAGCTAGAAATGATTTTTCTAGAATTTTTAGAGTTAGTATATGACCCCGGTAAATTAAAATATATGTTCAAATTGAATATCAAATGATTATATATTAAATTTAAAGGAAAACTGATCGAAATGATCAGATTGGCTTATGGGACATATCCCATTGTGTTCGGAATGAGGGTATTTGGCTAGGAGAGACATTCGTTGGAGTTCGTTTGGGGTTCATAGTGATAAACAAGTGATTTTAGAAATAATTTAATAAAATAATAATATGTATTTTATATAAATTACTCCCCCCAAGTGAAACCCCCCTAACTACCCCGAAGTGTACAGCCGCCGCCACAACTAATCAAGGGCCATAAGCTTCCGATTTTCCATCTCAAATCACACCCAATTCACTCATCAATTCAAACAACTTTCAATTCAAAAATTAAAGAGCATTCCATAAGCTTTAAATCCACAGTGGAGTGATCGAATATCATGTCCTAAATTAAGTGATTCTTGGCCACATTCAACTGCCATTAGGGCTCAAAAACCGGCACGATGAGGGGATCGGAATTCGAATTGATGGGTGGCGGAGGTTGGCATCGCAGGTGTAACACCCCACCTCCGCTAATGTCACTCACAAAGGGAATGCACTAGGTTTGGTGAAGCATTATCGAGGTAAACATGCACTGAAATATTACAAGACAGAACATATATAAAACAGCGGAAGTAAAACCAACTTTCATATTATTAATAAATAAGGTCTAAAGCCTTTTACATCAGAATACATCAAAACCTGTCTTGCAATAGTAAAGAAGCATAAAACCTTTTCATAAATTATTCCCCAAAATAAAGCGGTGAAGCAGCCATAGCCAAAAGAAGACCAAACTATACATGATGACCTTCAAGCATAAGAGGTCCGAACTAACCAACATCATTTGCTCCCTGAAACCTGGGGGGAAACGGAAGACAAAGAGGCGAAAGAAAACGGGGTCAGTCATAAAGATTGGTAAGTCCTATCTACTTCCAGTATAAAAACAGGTAAAGGTAACATGACATGCATAAACTGAAAGTAAACATAAGGATGATGACGAGGTAGATAAGCTAAACCAAGATAACTGGATGAACTACTGTAGCAAGATAGGCTAAGGTATCATGATAAACTACATGTCAAGATAAATCAAGGTATCACATCGTCAGGTTTCTATCAAGTATACTATCCTAAGGTATCTATCATGTATAACATCCCACGGTATCTATCATGTATAACATCCCAAGGTATTTATCATGTATATTTGCTCTGCACGTCTCGTACTAGTATCCCAACTCGTATGTTTCTTTCCATGTATTAGTTCAGTCCTTTGCCGTAGGTCGTACGTCTCGTACTAGTATCCCAACCCGCGTCATGTGTTAACTATGAATGTCCCTTGCCCAATGTCATGTAATGGTCCATGTCAACCTAATATATAGCATATGTAGGTTTTCCCAACTCGTATGTTTCTTTCCATGTATTAGTTCAGTCCTTTGCCGTAGGTCGTACGGGCTTTCCCATGTAAATCTATACCACCTCAACGTAGTACCATTTTATCCTTGAAGTTGTTTTGGACTGCCACCCTTGATCTAGTTATGTTTTCTTACCATGAACTATCGCGTGTTCACTTAGGATTTATGCCACCTAGGACCACTAGGGATTATGCTACCTAATGAACGTTTCCGTGTCCCGGTTTGGGTTCAAGTCACCTAGGGCCACTAGGGATTATGCCACCCGTCAACCGCGCCCTTTATCCCGCGTATGTATCGTGAATCGTTTTCCATGTCTAGACGCACATGTTCCTCAATGTGCCATCCGAGTTCCGTGCTAGGGCAAATCAAGAAATACGGAACTCGGTCGGGAGCTTTAAGTCGTCTGCTGACGCAGATATCAAGGTCTGTTTTTGTACCCGTGGCTATGGTCCCACGTGACCCCTCCCTCAACTACTGAAAGGCAATCCAAGAAAAATCATGTATGAGAACCACATCCCGGCCCCACTATAGCCCCACTTTCCTATGGGCCAACCTCACCCATGACTCGATAGTAAGCACATGGTCTGTTGGGGGTTCCCTGCCTTTCCGTTCGTACACGATTGACTAAAGACGGTAGGTAGTCGGCGACGTGCTATCCAGGGCAAAATCAAGTATCGTCGACTCCACGCTAATCCATCCCAGTCTTTAGGTCGCTCGCATAGCAACAAAGGCATACCCTTGGCTCTTCTACCGCAGACCTTAACCCCTGTGAGGCCGGGTTTCATGGACCATCTGCCACCTCATAGAGGGATACCAAGAGTACCCTCACGTCCCCCGAAGCTACCGCTTCGTCACCCAGTTCGTTGGAGCCTTTATCTAAGTCAGACAATTTGCTCCTCCTCGTGTTTTAAGCGATGACCTACCGTACCGGGTTACTCATCTATTCATGAACTAGTCCCATGTCCTTGGCTAAGAATTATTACTTAGTTATACTTAACTAAGGTTTACCACTTAGCTTCATTTCCCCGTTACCCATGATTAACTATGATTTTCTACCTAGTTCCTCTACTAGGGTTCTGCCTATTGGGTTAAGTGTTGTTATTCAAGTTCATGGCTTAGCCCGCCTATGAATCATGTCGAGATTGGCTAAGTATTCGAGTCCAAGACCTAGCCCTACAAGTTGGTTAAGTATACCAAGAAGCTCATGGCTTAACCCTATTCCATCATCAAGTCAATTTGGTTAAGTACTTGTTTATCTTAACCCTATCAGGTTATCGTGTTAGATTGGTTAAGCACAGATTATCTTAACCTCATCGGATTATCGAGTCGGATGGGTTAAGGATAGGTTAACTTAACCCCCATCCACTAATCGTATTATAATGGTTAAGTATATTTAAAAGGTCTTATGACTTAACCCTATCGGGTCCACCTATTAGATTGGTTAAGTATAGGTTACTTAACCTCATCAAATCATCATGTATAATTGGTTAAGTATAAGTTACCTAACCTCATTAAATTATCACGTTAGGTTGGTTAAGTATTGGTTATTTAACCTCATTGGATTACCAAGTTTAGATTGGTTAAGTGTTTAACTTAACCCCATCGAATTACCGTGTTTAGATTAGTTAAGTGTAGGTTACTCCACCCCATCTAATTACCGTGTTTAGATTAGTTAAGTGTAGGTTACTTAACTCCATCTAATTACCAAGTCAGATTAGTTAAGTATAAATTACTTAACCCCATCCCCTAATCGTCTTGTATGGTTAAGTGTCATTAAGAAATCAAGCCCGGTCCCACTTAACCTACCCATTCGTGTCATATCGGTTAAGTGTCATTAGTCAAATTTACTTAACCTTATCATGTGGCATTAATTTAATTAATGCACTCTCAACCACTCACATTAGACCTTGTTGTGGTTACTAGTTAAGCCGGGCGGGTCCGGGTAGTTTTACACCACAACCTAGTCTAACCTCGGGTCTTAAGCGTGACATGACCAACTTCTCACATTGGATCCTATTGTTTGTAGCCACTAGTTAAGCCGGGCGGGTCCGGGTAGATTTATGCTACAAACTCAACCCAACCTCGAGTTGGCCACTTTCATGTTTGGTCTAGTGTCTTATTACACTTACAACCCACCCATGTCTAGTTCAAGTTCCATGTTTTCCCACGTGTCATGACCATATTTAAATGTATCATGAATGTCATGTTCTCATGTAAACCCCATGTCAAGTTTTTCATGTCATACCCATGTTTTTCCTAAACTACCCAAACGTATTTCCAACCCAAGTGGAAGTGAGTCACATAGTAGGGTATTATGCCAACATATTGGCCACAAACATGCATAGTATCATAAGTGAATTTGGCCACAAACATGCATGGTATCATAAGGGAATTTAGCCACAAACATGCATGGTATCATAAGGGAATTTAGCCACAAACATGCATGATACATAAGGGGTTTGGGTTCATTTACATGCATAAGCCCTAAAGTCAAGTCTTTGCCGATGTTTTCACAAGTCAAGTGGTTCCCAAAGGTTCATGCTAACATTCCATGGATAAAGATTCAAACTTGCAAGATATACTAGATTAAACATAACATGAATGGCATGATTAAGTCGCTACAACTTAGCCCAAAGTCATAGGTTCAAGCAAAAGAGACATGACAAAGTTCATATAGGCTAGCATACTTATATTTCATCTCATTTTATCCCATGTCACATTAGAACCACCGTTCGAATCTACAAGTAGCTAGAACTTACCTAGTGAGGCTTAGGAAAGGATCATGCATCATCTTGACGAAGAAAGGTGGCTCCTTTGTCGAAGAATTGTCATGGAATTTGCGTAGCAACGTTGATCACTCCTCGATTTGGTGTAGAAAGCTTGCACCTTTTGATTTGAACCCGATTTGAATGCATAGTCTCTAGGAATTGGAGATGGAGGCCATGATCACTTGGCATTTGGACAGCACTTCGTGGCATGAGTGATTTGTGAGGGTTTAGGGTAGGCTTAGGGGTCTTTTTATAGAGATTAGGAGTAGTTTAGGCCGTAGGATAAACCCTAGGATAGATCTGAATCGTCAAAATCCGTCACAAGCCTCCAAAACCGAGCCAACATGACAAGCAGGTGCACCAGGTCGGGGTTCTACAGGGGGAGGGGGTCGACCCAGGGGTCGACACCCATGTCGACCCCCTGGAGGGGGGTCGACCCAGGGGTCGACACCCTGTGTGTTTGGCGGGAATTTTCCCGCCTTCTCTTTTTGGGCTGAATTCAAATCTGTTTTCGGATTTGAATTTTCGTGAAACTTCGCGAGGCCATATCTCGGTCATACGGACTCCAATTTACGAAATTTCGGACTCTATTTCGCGTATTTTTCCGAGACGAACGCAATGGCGCAACCCGTTTATCCTTATTCAGATTTTATAATTTAATTCTTCCTTGATTCTTGTCTTAAAACGTTGTTAAAATTTGGGTTGTTACAGCAGGCGGCTACAACGTAGCGTTCTCTGAATTGAGGCACAGGCTCGGTAGCGACGGCGGTGGGCGGAGGAAGGAGTTCGACGATGGGTTCTTTGTTAAACGCAATGTACAGGAAGAAAGGTTTTGGTTGTCGGCTGTTTTGAAGATGAACGTGGCCTGTTTTTCTTAGTTAATGAAGAAAGGTATTTTTTTATTTTTATTTTACTATATTTATTTGTTTAAAATTTGAAATAGAAATAAAATCAGTTTAGAAATATAAAATTTGCTTTGTTTTGAAATATAAATTTCTCTTTGTTTGAAATATCAAATTTGCTTTGTTTTGAAATATAGAATTTGAATTGTTTTGAAATATAAAATTTTCCTTGTTTTGAAATATAGAATTTTCTTTGATTTAAAAATATAAAATACTTTGATTTAAAAATATACAATACTTTGATTTGAAAATATAAAATGGCGAGAGAAAAATATGATTGTTATTATATGAACATCGATATAAAAATACGATTTTTATATATAGGAAGAATCGATAAAAATTCGATTTTTATATATGTAGTAGAAAATAAAAATATGATTTTTTTTGTGCATGTAGTTATAATAAAAATGTGATTTTTATATATGAACAACGTGAAAATGATGCGTTGGAATTTCAAACAAGTTCAAACCGTTCAGAAAGAAAGACTGACGGAGTGGATCCCCAAGGTGAGAACTTCTCACTTGAATTTATTTTTCTAGCTAAAAATATATATTAGGATGCAGACGGTGCTTAGCAGATCCCAACACCGTCATCCACAGACCATGGACGACTTGTTTGTTTGATTATGTTGTGAAAATTGTTTGTGATGTGAAATGACTGTGTTAAAATATTCATGTATTGAATAAAAATATTTGAATAATAAAAATATCATTTTTATTATATAACTGAGCTGTAATAAAAATATTCATGTGTTAAATAAAATAGGCATGTGTTGAAATAAATATCTATAAACAAATTAGACGATTTGTTTATGTACACTGATTTGACTGATATTGATTGGGATGATAAATTTTACACGTTGCCCAACTGCACAAATAATATTCAGTGTTTGTGGTTTGAAACCCCACACGGGTGTTAGGATGATATTTTGCGTACACTAATCCCAATTATTTAGTTGTATGTCGATCGATTGGTTGACAGACTGTGAAAGCGTTAATTATTTATATTTAATGATTATGCAGTTGTGTGGTGCACTCTGGATGATGGTTGATTATTTATCGTTGTTATTATATATATGTGTTGTATGGAATCCATGTAAATAGTATTATATGGTAATTGAGTGGGTCTCATTCCAATTTAGCAAATAAAATATATATATTCATGTGTTGAAATAAATTATATATATTCATGTGTTGAAGTAAAATATATATATATTCATGTGTTGAAATAAAATATATATTCATGTTTTGAAATAATATATGTATTCATGTGTTGAAATAAAATATATATATTCATGTGTTGAATAGAATAAAAATTCATGTGCTGAATAAATAGAAAATTCATGTGTTGAATAAAATATATATTCATGTGTTAAATAAAAGAAAATTCATGTGTTGAATGAAATATTCATTTATTGAATAGAATAACGAAGTTATTGAAATATATAAAGCCGTGTTGGTTAGATATGCGCCATTTTGACTCGAACGATATTTATATCGATTATATACGTTTATATAATGAATATAGAAAAGGAAGTAATTTCAAAATATAATATTTTGAAAATATTATCATTTGTATATCAATGAGGTGGAATATTCAATTTTGATTTGAAATTGAATATGAAGTTGAAATCATTTTTATTTTGAAAATATTATCATTTGTATATCAATGATGTGGAATATTCAATTTTGATTTGAAATTGAATATGAAGTTGAAATCGTTTTTAAAACAAAGCTAAAACGATTTATAAAATACGTTTTGAATTGAAATCGATGAAATATATATTATATATATAATATAATGGCCTGAATAGAATGCGCTGCGCTGCGGCAGCTCGCAAATTTCGACCATTGACTTCGAATTGACGTTGCGGGAGATCCGACCGTCGGATTCTCCTAAAACCGAACCGTTGAGTTCGTATCGAAAAGAGCTTTCTAATGAATATTAGTAATTAGAAATCTAACAGTTGGATTTGGAATTATGTCCATATCAAATTTGGAAAAGGTCGCTGTAAGCGCAGTTCGATGGCCGTTGATGGATATCGACTGTACGGGCCTTGATAAAATTATTAAAAATAGTAATAATTTGTGTAAAATCATAAGAAATGATTTGGAAAGAATTGGGATGAAAAACTCCATATTTGGAAAGATAAAAATAGATTTTTATCGAAATGAACTAGTTTTGAACAAGAATTATAATCTCATTTATTTTTAAACTAAATAAAGTGGATTTGAAATGGTTTTGAAAATAACTAGAATTTCCCATATATAAAGTGGAAATGGATTTGAATCGAAATTGTCTTTGGAATATTTCGATGTTGGATTTCGTGATTTACAGATAGTGTTATGGAAATTTGAAAGATATATTTTTATCATTATTTCCAATACGATATTTATTGGTCCTAGAATTTGATATTGAATATAAGCCAATATATTTTCTATTCAGAGCCTTGTATTTAGTATCAAATGTGATTTGGGTTTGTCGTGAATGGTGTCTTCATTAACACTTTTATTAAACCCAATTGAGAAGAAGATTAAATCTTTTTATTTAGATTTAATGAAGCATACCAGTTAAATGATATTTAATTGGAATTGAATTGGAACTGATTTTTGGGTTTATCGTGAACGATGTTTTAAATAACACTTGTTCTTTATCCCGATAATTAATGAAATGTGATTTTGGATTTATCGTGAACCTTGTTTTAGATGACAATGGTTCTTTAACCCAGTTAAAGACAGGATATTGATTTTTGGGAAGATTAAAACTAAGTGGAGTTTTAATGAATCTTTAATTAGATTGAAGTGATCGAGAATGGAGTATCACCAGTTTTGCTCCAGGCGATAGTTAAATCTTTAATTAGATTTGAACGCGAAATGGTAATTAAATTTACCGATAACACCGTGGTGTTAGATATGAAGTATGACCAGTTACTTCATGGGATGAATAGGTTGGGATTGGGAAATAAAATAAATGATTACTGCGGTGTGGTTCGCTAATCCCGACTAATTTGAATTGATATTCAAAAGAAGATTAAAGAGTAAATTTAAAGAATTTATCTTTGATAAAACTAATGGGAACCTTTCCCAAAGTATGAGAATATTTGAATAAATGAATATTCTGAATTGGAATGAGGCGTATGTTATAACACCCCACGTCCATTAATGTCACTCACAAAGGGAATGCATTAACTTCCATGGAGGTTTTAAGTGAATATAGAACAGAAAAATTACAACAAGACTAAAACTTTATTTCATTGCAGCGGAAATTAAACATGTTTGTTACATCATAAAACCATAAATCAGAGTCAAGTACAATATCCATCTTGATAAAACAAAATACATAATCCCATTACATAAATAGCCATTAAAGAAGATAACAAGCTGGACTTTACTTCAGCGGTCCAAGCTTTCCAAAAGAGAGAATAAGCAATTCAATCAGACTCCACTAGAGCTGGGTCCACCCTGAGGACCTGGAGGGGGAAAAAGATAGAAATAGAGGGGGTCAGACATGAAGTCTGGCGAGTATGATAATTCTAACAATACTATTATCAAAATAACTAGACTAAGGCATAAGCTAGAAAACAAGGAAATGTCTATGAGCTATTGGGTATGGAAGAGCAGATAAAGATAACGTTAAAGGCACACCTAATACTAACAAATAATTACTACACTGCACCACACCAGTCACCCTAAAGGTTGATCCCACTTGCTTCACTTAGAAATTTTATAAATAACTTCATGTACCCCTAGCTGACTACATAGGTGACGCCTTCCCCTATCTCCGCTAGGTGTACCCCACTACCCACTTTCGATCGGCTCCCTACTCGTAGATACCCGTGCTGGTCCCACAGTGGGGTGTATCACTCCCCTAAAGTGGCAACCCGATACAGCCTAAGGATGCACGGCTTATACCTACACGATGCAACAACGTCTTACCTACCAGCCCAGGTCCACACACGCATATGAAACCCGTTGGACTTGCGTTGCCACCGCTAACCCGTTTGGCCTCTTATAGTCAAGCCCAGTATGCGTGTCCCGTCCTCGACTTGGGTCGAGCCCACAAAGATACGTTTGGGTTACTAGTTGAAATGGGCCCCCAATTACTTACCACAAGCTATCCACCTAAGCTTGTCCCCACTAGTATATCCCACTTAACCCTCTTCTTAGTCATGTTCATTTACATGTGTGTTTGGTTAAGTCTTACTAATCGTATTTCAAATGCCACTAAAGGCACCCACTAGATTCCTCATGCCACCCAAGGCACCTACTTAACCCCCATGTCCCACTTCACATGTTTATCTGGTTAAGTATTTCTTAATTCATTCAGGCCATAACCTCATAAAGACCTCTCACATTAGACTGGCATTTATGGCAGCTGGATTCGCCGGGCGGGTCCGGGCAGTCTTACACCATAAAAGAGTCTAACCTCGTGTCTTTACAACTGTTATGCTTTAATTTGGGCCAAGACCTCTCCCATTGGGCTGACATTTGTGACTACTGGATTTGCCGGGCAGGTCCGGGCAGTTTTACGTCACAAACGAATCCAACCTCGTGTCCTAAGCATTGATTAACACTTATAATCTTTTACCCCAGTTTTAAATATATCCCTATTCAAATCATTAATTAATTCCAATTTTAATGATGTCCATAATTGACTCAATTATGGCAATCCACTTACGGTATGCAAAATCATATCAATTGCATCCCAATTTCTTAATATTAAATCCTTAATATTACCCCTACCCCACGTTATACGTTCGCTTATTCAACGCAAAATATACGTTAGACTCGAATAGTCTAACTCATAGCACAAAGATAAATTATCACAACATATAGACAAATAAAATAGATCTAATCATAATAGGGGTGAAACTTGCATAAAACTACATATGTCATGGATCTAAAGGTGTCAACTTGTTTGGTTAAATGTCACAACTTACATAATATGATCATAACCCAAGTTCATATATAAACTTGCATATGTGGTTTATGCAACATAATGATGGTGTGAACTAGCATCTAACACATAGAACTCACACATGTCATAGCGTAATTCTAGATCTAAATAGATGTCATAATTCTAGATCTAAATAGATGTCATACAATATGTGAGATTATACATACTAATAAATCTAAACTTGCATAGGTACATGTGATTTATCATGTGAATCATCATAGCCCAAATATATATAATCAACATCATGATTCATAAGCTAACTACAACATAATAACATCATGGCTTTGTAACATCGCAACTTAGCATAGAAACTTGCAACATATATAATATCATCATAGCATGATTTACAACGTATAGGATATCATCATCACATAACATAGGATTTACAACATACATGATAGCATAAGGTTTAAACAACATATATGATAATTCACATCATTTTCTTATGATCCATATCACATCTTAATCTAATTAGTTTGCTAATAATCTTATTAAGATCATCATACTCACAATTAGAAAAGAAAGAGAGTCTTGATTTGCTTTAGAGTTGAGTAGAATTAGAGTTTTGATTAGCTTTCTTCCTTCTTAGTTGGCGTCGGCTACACTGAGTTCCATGGCGATGGCATGACGGCGGCTATTCTATTTTTCATGTGATTTTAGAGTGAGAGACTACCTAGGTATATATAGAGTTTAGGATTTATTTAGACCGTCAGATCAACTCAGAACTAACCTGAACAGTTAAATTAGCCAACTCAGCCCTAAAGACACATCATCAGCAGCTCAAGATTGGGCTCTGCCAAAACCTGGCCGACTTGACCAGGTCGACATCCAAGTCGACTGCGCAGTCGACCTGGTCCTGGGGGTGTCGACTGCCTAGTCGACTCCCCAGTCGACCTGGGGTGCTAGGCGGGAAATTTCCCGCCTGGCCTGTTTGACTTCGAATTTTGAATTTTGAATTTTCTGAAACTTCCGATGGCCATATCTCCTTCATACGAAGTCCAAATCACGCAAACTCGGACTCTATTTCAACCAGAATTCTGAGATGAACACAATGGCGCAACCCGTTTCCCACAATTCTCACGTCTGAGATTAGTTATTCTTTAATTTGTGAATATTTATATTAACAGAATTACGGGGTGTTACATTCTCCCCTCCTTAAAGGATTTCGACCCCAAAATCCTCAAGTCAAGAAGGATGTATATCCTAACATCCAATCGTCCATCTACTCAACCATCAAACACAGGCATCCTTTGTCATTATAGACTTCTAATGCTTTCATGTTTAAATGCACAGTGTGTGTATATGCCCATATCTAATGCAAAATCAGGCGGTCCACTGATTCAGTTGACCTTCTTAATGCAAATCATGATAGTGCCATGCGTCCATTATGTATGCAAAAGTTTCTTAATGCTACATATTATCTCTATATGCGTGCACAATCATAATCTGAATGCAGCATCCATATGATAACAAAATCCTCATACATCCATTTTACTAAATACATCCATATATATGCAATATGTAATATGAAGTGACTGAGCCAATTTAGTGCCTAAAGTGTGTGTATATGCATCCACGAGCAACCACTGGCAAACACTCGCATCCACTATGCATCCATCATACATAACATGTTTCAAACACATGTTTCAACCATAGGATTTCTCTAACTAAAGGTCAAAGATACTAGCGAGAGGACATACTAAAGATAAGATAAGTACAAGCTAAGCGATAAAGAAGAATTTAAAAGACATACCCTCAAAAAGAAAAAGGTAAAATGAACGCATCTTCTCTTCTGTCTCCCAAGTAGTGTTGCTCTCATCATCTCCCTATTGCACTTTGACTAGTCTGACCTCTCGATTTCTCAGCTTCTTGATCTCCAACCCAAGAATGCATATAGGAGCTCGTCGCATCACGCTCTATCTCCACCTCTCTAAGCAAGCTCGGCTCTACCACTTCCGCGGTCTCGTGCAAGCACTTCCTCAAATGTGACACATGGAATACGTCGTGTACACCACTAAGTCTCTCAGGCAACTCCACTCTATACGCCATCTGTCCAATCTTCTCCTTAATAGGAAGTGACCCTACAAACCTTGGTGCTAATTTCCCAAAGGACCCAAAGCGAACAACATTCCGTAATGGAGACACTTTGATAAAGACCATGTCCCCAACATCAAACTCAAGATCTGTCCTCCTTTTGTCTGCATAAGATTTCTGCCGATCTTGTGCCGTCTTCATCCTCCTTCGAATCAAGTCGATCTTTTCCGAAGTCTCTCTAATCATATCGGGCCCAAGTAAGATCTTATCGGTAGATTCCCACCAACATGTAGGTGAACGACAAGGTCGTCCATAAAGAGCTTCGAAAGGTGCCATGCCAATGCTAGATTGAAAACTGTTATTATATGCGAACTCTACCAACGGAAGATGCTCTTCCCATGTACCCCCAAAGTCTAGGATACATATCCTCAAAAGATCCTCTAGAATGCGATTCACCCTCTCAGTCTGGCCGTCCGTCTGAGGATGATACACGGTGCTCAAACATAACTGAGTCCCTACCGCCTCTTGCAAGCTCTTCCAAAATTCGCTAGTGAAGATAGGATCACGGTCACTTACTATGTTAGAAGGAACACCATGCAAACGAACTATCTCTCGAACGTATACAGAAGCTAACCATGGAGCAGTCCTCTTACTCTTCACGGGAATGAAATGGGCGCTCTTAGTAAGTCTGTCTACTATAACCCAAATCCCCGTATTACCCTTCCTTGATCATGGTAATCCATCCACAAAGTCCATCGAGACACTTTCCCACTTCCATAGTGGAATCTCCAATGGGTGAAGCAACCCACCGGGTTTCTTTTGCTCCGCTTTTACTTGTTGGCACACCAAGCATCTAGCAACATACTCTGCCACATCCCTCTTCATACCGGCCCAAAAGAAAACTCGCTTCATGTCTTTGTACATCTTCTCCCCGCCGGGATGAATGGTCATCTTCGAATGATGTGCTTCGTCAAGAATAGCCTTCCTCAAACCTTCGTCTCGAAGTACACAAAGTATACTATCCCTACGTAACCAACCCTTATCATCTAGGGTATACCTACGGAGATGGCTTGATGACTCCCCTCTTTTGAGCTTCTCCACTAACTCAACCAACTGTGGGTCGTCTCGCTGTGCCTCACCAATCCGTCCCAAAAGCGTAGGTCTGACCTCCAAGGATGCTAGCAAACCGGGTACAAAGTCAACGGAAGGTCTAAAATCAAACATAGAGATGAATTCTAAGTTTTGCCGTTCAACAAACAATGGACTCAAGGACAGACTTTTCCTACTTAAGGCGTCTGCCACCACGTTACCCTTGCCAGGGGTATATGCTATTTCGAAGTCGTAGGACGCTAAGAATTCCATCCACCTTTGTTGTCTTAAGTTCAAGTCCTTCTGAGAGAATAAGTATTTTAAAGATTTGTGGTCAGTGAACAATTCGAATTTCTCGCCAAGAAGGTAATGACGCCAAGACTTAAGCGCGAAAACAATTGCGGCTAACTCTAGGTCATGTGTAGGGTAATTTTTCTCATGCACCCTTAACTTCCTTCCACCATAGGCTATTACCCTTCCCTCTTGCATTAAGACTGCGCCTAGACCTGTCCCACAAGCATCGGTATAAATAGTAAATGGCTTACTCCCGTCTGGCAGCACTAAGACTGGAGCTGAGGTCAAAGCTCTCTTTAAACGTTGGAACGCATTATCACAATCTACGTCCCACGCGAAGACTAGGTTCTTCTTCGTCAGGCGTGTCAATGGAGCTGATATTTTTGCGAAGTCTTTGATAAACTTCCTATAGTAGCCAACCAACCCCAAGAAACTCCTTACTTCGGTGGCATTTTTAGGGACCTTCCAATCTTGGATGACCACCACCTTCGCGGGATCCACAGCTATCCCTTCTTTGGAAACCACGTGCCCTAAGAATCGCACTTCCTCTCTCCAGAAGTGACAGTTAGTAAATTTAGCTTTAAGGTTATGCGCTCGTAGAGTCTCCAACACTTCCCTTAGATGTAGGGCATGCTCTTCTTCATTCTTAGAAAAGATCAAGATGTCGTCTACAAAGACCACCACGAATTTATTAAGGTACTCCCTAAACACCCTACTCATCAAATCAACAAAGTATGCGGGGGCGTTTTTCAAACCGAAGGGCATCACTAGCCATTCATAGAAACCGTCCGGAGTCCTGAAGGCAGTCTTGTCAATGCTATCCTCAGCCACTCTCAACTGATGGAAACCAGTGGCTAAGTCCAATTGCGAAAACACTAAGGCGCCAACTAACTGATCGAAGAGATCGTCAATCCTCGGCAGTGGGTGTCTGTTCTTCTTAGTAAGCTTATTAAGTTCTCTATAGTCCACACAAAGTCTAAGGGACCCATCTGCCTTCGTGGAAAATGCTAACTGAGCACCCCACTCTGATATACTTCGTCTTATGAAACCCTTCTCAAGCAACTCCTCACTTGCTTATTGAGTTCCCTCCTTTCACGAGGAGCCATGTGGCGTACTGGCAAAGATACTGGTTTTGCATTATCCACAAGATATATTCGAAAATCTATCTTCCGCTTCGGAGGCAAGCCCTTCACCTCCTCAAACACATCCGAGTATTCTTGGACTACTTTAACAGATCGTAGATTTTCCACCGACGCGTCAGGCGATTCTAGATAACTTAGCATAACGGAATTTATGGGATTACAAAAGATTTCGAGAGTGTTGCCAAGGCGAGTCATGAACCTAACTACTCTTCTTTCATAATCAAGAACGGCCCCATTTCTGGATAACCAATCCATTCCTAAAATTAGCCCATAGCCCGTGAAGCCCAAAACATAAGCATCACATCTAAACCCAACGCTAAGTATAGAAATTTTCAAATCCAAACATATCATGGACAAATAAGCTGAGCCCCCAATTGGATTCGAAACAACTAAGGGATCCTCTATTAAACTGGTGTTTAAGTGCAGTGATTCAACTAATGATGTAGAGATAAACGAATGCGATGCGCCCGAATCAAATAAGGTACAGACAGGATGATCAAACAGAAAAACTAAGCTTTCAACAGAAATGGTTCTACCTCGTTCTTGCAGCGGTGGGACCGCGAGAGCCTGAACTTGTCCCCTTGCCACCCCTGGTGCCATAAGAGCCTGCACCTGTCCTCCCGAGGTAGACCCTGCCCTCTGCCCATTCTTTGGGCAGTCCTTCACTAGATGTCCCGCTTCACCACAGTGAAAACAGCCAGTCTTCTTTTTCTTTCTGCAATCCTTGCTGAGATGGCCTGGTGTCCCACAGTTAAAGCATCTTTTCTTTCCTTTGCCATTATTGTCTTTCCCACCCTTCTTGTTTTGCTGTTGTGGTTTCTTCTGATCCCCTTTCTTCTCGGGTGCCTTATTAGCATTAGCGCCTTTCTCCTCGTGCATGAGTGCCATATCTACTAGTTTCTCAAAGGTGGCCCCCATAGGGATGTGGGTCATAGCCAACCCCTGCAATGGCTCATTCAAGCCATTAACGAACCTCAGAGCCTTCTTCTCCTGCGTGTTCACCAAATCTAAGCCAAACCTTGCCAATTGGTTAAATTTGTTGACGTACTCTTTCACTGATAGATTTCCCTGCTTCAATGTCAAGAACCTTTCCATGTATAGATTCTCTTCTACCCTTGAGAAAAACTTTGCCTCAAATCTACGTCTGAAATCCGCCCAAGAATCAACAGGACGCTCCCCATTAGTGACCTCCCACCAAAACGAGGCCTCTCCCTTCATTAACCAAGCTGCTAATTTGACTTTCCTCCCTTCTTCTACTTCAAAGATTTCTAGCAATTCTTCCACCTCCTTAAGCCAATCTCTAGCTTCCACAAACGTTTCTGACCCTTGAAAAGGTTTTCCACCCATAGCCTTAAATTCCTTACACGTCTTTGCAAAAGTATCAACGCGAGGAGGAGGAGGAGGAGGAGCGGGTGCAACTGGTGGTGGAGGAACATTGGCTGGACCTGCAGCGGGCCTAGCCTCTAATAACCTCCTATACCATCCTGGTATTGTTACACCCTCCGAAAGGTTAAGATCTTCAGCCATGCTGAAACGAAAAAGGAAAGATTCAAAATGGAGAATTCGAAAGATGATATATGGCTATTGGGGATTATGTTTTTCATAAAAACTTTCCTCTTTAAATTACTCATCAAGACATGTATTTGAAAACACTTCTTCCAAAAATACTTTAGAAAAATAGTTTTTCTAAAAATTTTATCTGTTCTGGTAACCTTAAGCTCTGATACCACGTGTAACACCCCACGTCCATTAATGTCACTCACAAAGGGAATGCATTAACTTCCATGGAGGTTTTAAGTGAATATAGAACAGAAAAATTACAACAAGACAGATAATAAGTAGTACTTGGAAATCTAAAACTTTATTTCATTGCAGCGGAAATTAAACATGTTTGTTACATCATAAAACCATAAATCAAAGTCAAGTACAATATCCATCTTGATAAAACAAAATACATAATCCCATTACATAAATAGCCATTAAAGAAGATAACAAGCTGGACTTTACTTCAGCGGTCCAAGCTTTCCAAAATAGAGAATAAGCAATTCAATCAGATTCCACTAAAGCTGGGTCCACCCTGAGGAACTGGAGGCGAAAAAAGATAGAAATAGAGGGGTCAGACTTAAAGTCTGGCGAGTATGATAATTCTAACAATACTATTATCAAAATAACTAGACTAAGGCATAAGCTGGAAAACAAGGAAATGTCTATGAACTATTGGGTATGGAAGAGCAGATAAAGATAACGTTAAAGGAACACCTAATACTAACGAATAATTACTACACTGCACCACACCAGTCACCCTAAAGGTTGATCCCACTTGCTTCACTTAGAAATTTTATAAATAACTTCGTGTACCCCTAGCTGACTACATAGGTGCCGCCTGCCCCTATCTCTGCTAGGTGTACCCCACTACCCACTTTCGATCTGCTCCCTACTCGTAGATACCCGTGCTGGTCCCATAGTGGGGAGTATCACTCCCCTAAAGTGGCAACCCGATACAGCCTAAGGATGCACGGCTTATACCTACACGATGCAACAACGTCTTACCTACCAGCCCGGGTCCACACACGCATATGAAACCCGTTGGACTTGCGTTGCCACCGCTAACCCGTTTGGCCTCTTATAGTCAAGCCCAGTATGCGTGTCCCGTACTCGACTTGGGTCGAGCCCACAAAGATACGTTTGGGTTACTGGTTGAAATGGGCCCCCAATTACTTACCACAAGCTATCCACCTAAGCTTGTCCCCAATAGTATATCCCACTTAACCCTCTTCTTAGTCATGTTCATTTACATGTGTGTTTGGTTAAGTCTTACTAATCGTATTTCAAATGCCACTAAAGGCACCCACTAGATTCCTCATGCCACCCAAGGCACCTACTTAACCCCCATGTCCCACTTCACATGTTTATCTGGTTAAGTATTTCTTAGTTCATTCAGGCCATAACCTCATAAAGACCTCTCACATTAGACTGGCATTTATGACAACTAGATTCGCCGGGCGGGTCCGGGCAGTCTTACACCATAAAAGAGTCTAACCCCATGTCTTTACAACTGTTATGCTTTAATTTGGGCCTAGGACCTCTCACATTGGGCTGACATTTGTGACTACTGGATTCGCCTGGCGGGTCCGGGCAGTTTTACGTCACAAATGAGTCCAACCTCGTGTCCTAAGCATTGATTAACACTTATAATCTTTTACCCTAGTTTTAAATTATCCCTATTCAAATCATTAATTGATTCCAATTTTAATGATGTCCATAATTGACTCAATTATGGCCATCCACTTACGATATGCAAAATCATATCAATTGCACCTCAATTTCTTAATATTAAATCCTTAATATTACCCCTACCCCACGTTATACGTTCGCTTATTCAACGCAAAATATACGTTAGACTCGAATAGTCTAACTCATAGCACAAAGATAAATTATCACAACATATAGACAAATAAAATAGATCTAATCATAATAGGGGTGAAACTTGCATAAAACTACACATGTCATTGATCTAAAGGTGTCAACTTGTTTGGTTAAATGTCACAACTTACATAATATGATCATAACCCAAGTTCATGTATAAACTTGCATATGTGGTTTATGCAACATAATGATGGTGTGAACTAGCATCTAACACATAGAACTCACACAAGTCATAGCATAATTCTAGATCTAAATAGATGTCATACAATATGTGAGATTATACATACTAATAAATCTAAACTTGCATAGGTACATGTGATTTATCATGTGAATCATCATAGCCCAAATATATATAATCAACATCATGATTCATAAGCTAACTACAACATAATAACATCATGGCTTTGTAACATCGCAACTTAGCATAGAAACTTGCAACATATATAATATCATCATAGCATGATTTACAACATATAGGATATCATCATCACATAACATAGGATTTACAACATACATGATAGCATAAGGTTTACAACAACATATATGACAATTCACATCATTTTCTTATGATCCATATCACATCTTAATCTAATTAGTTTGCTAATAATCTTATTAAGATCATCATACTCACAATTAGAAAAGAAAGAGAGTCTTGATTTGCTTTAGAGTTGAGTAGAATTAGAGTTTTGATTAGCTTTCTTCCTTCTTAGTTGGCGGCGGCTACACTGAGTTCCATGGCGATGGCATGACGGCGGCTATTCTATTTTTCATGTGATTTTAGAGTGAGAGACTACCTAGGTATATATAGAGTTTAGGATTTATTTTGTAACAACCCGAAATTTTGGGGGTAAATTTAAATTTTATTTTGAGTAATTTTAATGAGTTTTTGATACTTAAAATGATTTATTTAAAATAATAATGATTAAGAATTGAAGTTAGAATGAATAATTTAATTTTAATTATAAGAGGACTTAGAAATAGCGCTGTAGTTTGAAAAGTCAAACTTGAACTTTGACTGACCGTACAGGATGCAAAATTTAACGGATTTTAGTGAAACATAAAATATTAGAATCTATTTAAAAATATCTTTCTAACGAATCCGAAAAATCGAAATTTCATAGCGGGAATCAAAAGTTATGCCCAGTTTAAAAGTTAGAAAGGTCGCTATGAAATATATAAAGGTCAAAAATGCTACTTTTCACATACGAAGGAATTTGGACTCGAAACCACTTCCATTGAGTTCAGAATGACGTTTCTGCATTGAAAAACAGTAAACACTTATATATTTCGAGTTTCAGAAGTATTTGTTTAAAAATGTATTTTTAATATTAAATATATTGGCCTTAAAAATAGTCATTTTTCAAACGACCTCTGTTTTCGATGAAACCACTTTTGTTGGAACCGGAATGTCAAATTATAGCTAGATTTCAATTTTTAGAATTTTTCGAATTAATATGTGAGCATGGCAAAAGAAAATGTGTTTTGACTATTTCAGTTAAATTTAAACGCCTTAAAAATAGCCATTTTTCAAAAAACTCAGAATTCGACGAAAATAATTTTGTTGGATTCGTATCGTCATAAGAAAGCTAAAAATATTTTTTTTAGAATTTTCTGAGGTCGTATGTGGCCCCGGCATATTTAAATGTACGATAGAAATTAAATTATTAATTTAATATTACATTTTTAAATTAAAACCGAAAAAAAAGGTTATAGACATCAGAATTGGAGCCCGGGACATAGCCCATCGCGTTCAGAAGGCCTCAAAACGTTAAGATCGACAGTAAGCAGGCCCAAAACGGAGAAAGTCCGAAAATCCACCTTTTTAGCACAAATTTCGAAATTAAATATTAAAAAAATCGGCTGAAACCCTAATTCTCAATGAAGCAGCCGCCGCCCAGATTTTAATGACTGAAATCAACCCAATTTCAAACGCTAATATCTCTCAATCCGTTCAACGAAAATCGACGTATGATATACCAAATCGAAGAGAATTCGGAGAGCTACAAATCTATACGGTCAAGACCGGGTTTTGATTCACGGATTTTGTGAATTTCGTCCGAGAAGTGGCTGCGTTTTTGGGTGTTTTCTGGCCAAGGAAGGAGGCCGAGTTCGATGGGGTTTCGGCCGAAGGTGGAGCTCGGGGTGGTCTTTGTCGTGGCAGCATCTGATCGGCGCCAAGATGCCTCGGGTTGCGTGCGTCCAGAAGAAGGAAGAGCGGTAGATGGGTCTCGTGCGTGTACAGGTTTCGGCCGTGTTTTTCAAACGAGAAAGAAGGGTATTATTATATTAATTTATTTATTTATTTAATTTAATTTATCCAATGTTTGTAAATCGATATCTCTCTCATACAAGGTCCGTTTTACAAACCGTAAGTTGCGTTGGACTCGTCTTCCCGAGAGATTCGCGATGGTGCAACCAGAGCTGAATCTGAGACAGTCAAATTTTCAGCAAAAATCAATGTGAGAATTTCTAATTTTAATTAATTAAATTAATTATTTTATCACTGTTAGATAATTGTTTGTACCTTATTTAATTAGATTTGCGCTGTGATGAATTGTGATTGTGGTTCTGATGAATTGGCTTGTATTGTGTTGTTTAGATCTGTTGTTGTGTTATTTTGATCTGATGAATACAATAAAAATCATCATGTTTTGCAAAGTGGGTTAAACTAAAAATTTTATTCCAATTAAATATACTATCTTGTTTGGGAATTAGATCAGGTTAGAATCTTTAATCCAAATAAAATGTCATATTTTGTCATGTTTACCTTATGGACATTAAACTGATAAATATAACACCTTATATTTTGTTGTGTTGGAATTGACGACGAAATCAAATTATATTTTGTTGTGTTGGAATTGACGACGAAATCAAAATATATTTTGTTGTGTTGGAATTGATGACGAAATCAAACTATATTTTGTTGTGTTAGAATTGACGACAAGACAAAATTAACAATTTTTTTTAATTAGGTATGTAAGACAAAATTTACATTTTCTATGTAAATAGAATTAAAAAAGAGAAAATTTACATTTTATGTAAATTGAATAATTAGAAAAGAAATTTACATTTATGTAAATAAGATAATTGAAAAGGGAAATTTACATTTTATGTAAATAAACTATTGATTTACATTTTATGTAAATAGAACAAATAGAACGAAGAAAATTTACATTTTATGTAAATGAACAAATAAGAATGTTTAGTGTTAGAAACGATGTAACATAAAAAAATTATATTTTATGTTGATATGAATCATGAGAAAAGAATTGACGATTTTAAAAATTTTAATAAAAAAAGAGGTTTAGACTTTGAAATGTAAATTACATTTAAATGCAATAATAAAGAAGAGATTTTGTCAAATATAAAAATTTAAGAATGACAAAATATTCATTTTGTAAAATATAAAAGACACCATTTTTGCTCGCTACTCTTTTGTTATCTAAATTTGTTCAAATTCATTTTGTCATGCAAAAGTAACAAATTTGTTCATATTTCTTTTTGGTCGATAAAAAGAAACCCTTTTGTCAATACTTCTTTTGTAGACAAAAAGAAACATTTTGTTGCTATTTCTTCTTAATGGTAAAAAAAAAAAAGAACATTTTTGTCGCTAATTCTTTTTAACATTAAAAAGAATCATTTTTATTGTTATTTCTTTTAATAAAAAAAAAGATCCTTTTTGTGTCATGATAGTTTAGATAAAAGTAGACATCTTTTTAGTGTCAAAATTGATGAATTAAAGAGTTGCATTGTTTATTTACATTTTTGATATAAATAAAAATATGAATTTAGCAGTAGCATGTTCACTTACCTTTTAGATGAAAATAAAAACATGTTTTGAAGAGTCCTATTTTTATTTACATGTTAGATGTAAATAAAAGTATAAATTGGAATGTTTATATTTTTATCAATATTTTGATGCGGTAAAAGAGAAATGTTGATATCACATTTTTATCAATATTTCTGGTGCAATAAAAATAGCGATGTTAACATTTCATTCTTATCGTCATTTGAGTTACGATAAAACGAATACATTTCAAAACTGCATTTTTGCTGCATTTCTTTTTTTTAATAAAAAGTTCATTGTTATGCTGCATATAAAGAAGATATATCTATTTGGTAATGTCATGAATTGCATATGAAGGAAATATATTTATTTGTTATATACTGCATATGAAATGAAATGCATGGTTAAGATCATATTTTTGTCAATGAAAAATGGTAGCGATGAAATTTACATTTTTATTATGTAAAACAAAAGTATGAACTTGCATCGTAAATAAAATTTGTATTTTTATATGTAAACAAAAGTAGGAATGTGCATTGATAATAAAGATTACATTTTTATTATGTAACTTAGAATGAGAACTTGCATTGCAAATAAAAATTACATTTATATTTGAAACTATGATATGAAATTTGGCAAGCGAACAAGATTTACATTTTTATATGTAACTATAAATGGGAATTTGCTCTGTAAATTAGAATTACATTTTTATTATGTAATTAAGGTATGATATTTCCTTTTAAATTAAAATTATATTTTTATGACGTCACCTAGGAATAGAATTTACATTGCCATTATAAAAAAAAGTTAAGATCATTTTGGTTTTGCATTGAAAGAGATAAGAATTACTATTTTTGTTTGGCATTAAAAGAATAGCAAAATTATTTTTCTGTTACATTTTAATTAAACAAACAAAAATATATTCGTTTGTATAGAAATGAAGTTGACACCCAAAATATACTGCATTTTTGATTAGGGGTTGAAATGACACAAAAATACTCATTTTTGTTAAATATTCATTTTTGTTGTAATGGGGATGAAACACAAAATACCTATTTTTGTTGTAATTTGAAGTGATATACAAGATATACATTGTGTGTATAGTATATTTATGGAAATTAAAAAATAAAAGAAAACATTGTTGCGTGTGATGATATATATATATCAATATTGGATATAAATAAGAAGATTTGTTGTTAGCAAAATATAGTAAAATGAAACGGACGAGGAATTATATTTATATAAATTATATATATAATATATATGAATTAAAAGTACTTGAATCGAGCGTGGTAGTTCACATTTTAGAATCGTACTTTTAATTGATCATACCAAAATATCCGGTCGTCGGATTTTTCCCAAAACTGAAACCGTTAGGTTCGCCTTGGGGAGATCTTTCCAATGATATGTATTGTGTCAAAATCCCACGGTTAGATTTAGAGAAATGCGTAAAACAAATTTAGGTAAAAACAGCGCCATTGTCTCCTGTTTGTATGAAGTGTTGCTAAATAGAATTAATTATTTTTATATAAATAAAAATAAAGATTGATCGTTATAAATTAATATTAACGATATGAAATTGTTTTCAAATTTATATATGCGAGAATTATTTGGAAAGTTCGAGTTTACTCTCATTCCAAATAATGATACGACGTTCGAAGAGTTGAAGACGGTGATTGAAGACCGACGATCTTCACATCGAATGGGTGTGTTGCTATTGAGACCCATGGTGGGAGTAGCTACCTTGAAGGGGCGACAGTAGTAGCCGCCCGGATGTAGTGTTGATTGCACGGTTTTGGCTTTCGCTCAAACCCAGAGCATAAGCGCGTAAATGGATTGTATGTCTGACATTGTATTCCTTTATACTGTATTCGTTGATCTCTGTTAAACATGTATCTGTTTGGTATTTTACACCCTTCTCTGAGACGTATGAGCTCAAAGGTTATATGTTGGTAGAAATCAATGGTATGGTATGGATTGACGATGTGGCATGCTAAGAAGCATATGATCAAGGCTTTGTTGAAAAGCAGGCCTTGTGAGATGATCAAAGCATAGCCTGTTTAGGCATAGCTTTGTGTACAGAGTGACTTCACGAGCCTCACACACCGGCGGAGTCTAAAACGGGAGAAGGGAATGCAGGGAGAGCAACACGTTTCTTTCTAGCTAGAGTGGTGTCAGTGACCTACCAGCCCTGACATTTTACTTATGTGGATGATGGAATGAGGCGCCTCGGATGATAGGTCCTATAGGACCGGGAAACGTGTGTTCAGGAATAACTAATCCGCAACTCGTATGGTGGACCGGCCCTGTAGGATCCAAGGGTTCACTGCGGGGAATCCTGAGACATTAGCTAGAGTGTCTCGAATCGGTAGGAGCTCCTCCCTAGCCTTGACTCAGATGGAAATCCAAATTCCAAATACGACCTTACGGATTTGATTGTATTACTAGTACGGAGGCATAGCATATGGTACCTATGCTTCCTAGGATTGATACATTTACTTTGAAATGTTTTAAAACATATACACACTAAAAATAATATCGTTTTTGTTGTATCAAGCATGTTTGACCATTATAAGGTAAAACCCTATCCTCCGGTTTGCGTTGCATTGTGTGATGGGACTTGGGTCTTATGATGGTTTCATTTTTCTACAAAGCATTGCTATGTTTTGACGATTTACTTAAATTATGCACGGCAATCCATTGTAATAAAACCCGTTCTGCTTTAGTGGCGTGGTCCTTGGATTTGCCTTATTACTATTAGTTATATTAGTTAAGAATTCTCACACCAGTCCCACGACTGACCCGTTGTTTGTTTCCACTTTTGCAAACTCGGGTGCCCTCTTTTCCACACGGGCAGTCGAGTTGCTTTTTGCAGATATTTATCTCTTTAGCAGGATCCTGGATTGAAGCTCAAAGCTGTGTCCAGAGCATAGAAAAGTCTTCCGCTGTCTTAGTTATTTTATTTCCGCTGCACTGTATTAAAGTAATGTAAAATTATCTTCCGCTGTAAATTTATTTAATGTACTCTGATATATATTCTGTACTCTGATGTAACATTTACTATGATGTTATAAAAGTCTGTTGTTGTTATTCTGATGTGTTGTAGCCCAAAGTAAGTGTATCCAGCGATTTCCCGCAAGGGCGATTTTCGGGTCGTTTCATTTTGGTATCAGAGCTTTGGTTAGCTCAAATCTTTGGGGTACAACTCGTTAGAACTAAACAAAAGACTCATCAGAGATTGGATTAGAAATATCCAATAAGAATACTCATTAGAGATAGGATCAGCAGTATCCTAGAATGAGAAAACTCATTAGAGATGGGGTTAGTAATGCCTTAGAATGAGTTGAGAGTAACAAGACTATAATATACGTATTTGTAATTATAATCTATTTTAGAAAATATGATTTTGAATGGATAAAAGATTATATATTTGAAAGTTAATCAACTATAAAATTATTTAAACCAATAAGAGTGGAAAAATGGGGTAGGATAATTAAACACTTTTAGCTTCGTTCCTTTTCGAGGACGAAAAGTTTTTAAGTGGGGGAGACTATAACAACCCGGAATTTTGGGGGTAAATTTAAAGTTTATTTTGAGTAATTTTAATGAGTTTTTGATATTAAAAATGATTTATTTAAAATAATAATGATTAAGAATTGAAGTTAGAATGAATAATTTAATTTTAATTATAAAAGGAGTTAGAAATAGCGCTGTAGTTTGAAAAGTCAAACTTGAACTTTGACTGACCGTACAGGATGCAAAATTTAACGGATTTTAGTGAAACAAAAAATATTAGAATCTATTTAAAAATATCTTTCTAACGAATCCGAAAAATCGAAATTTCATAGCGGGAATCAAAAGTTATGCCCAGTTTAAAAGTTAGAAAGGTCGCTATGAAATATATAAAGGTCAAAAATGCTACTTTTCACATACGAAGGAATTTGGACTCGAAACCACTTCCATTGAGTTCAGAATGACGTTTCTGCATTGAAAAACAGTAAACACTTATATATTTCGAGTTTCAGAAGTATTTGTTTAAAAATATATTTTTAATATTAAATATATTGGCCTTAAAAATAGTCATTTTTCAAACGACCTCTGTTTTCGACAAAACCACTTTTGTTGGAACCGGAATGTCAAATTATAGCTAGATTTCAATTTTTAGAATTTTTCGAATTAATATGTGAGCATGGCAAAAGAAAATGTGTTTTGACTATTTCAGTTAAATTTAAACACCTTAAAAATAGCCATTTTTCAAAAAGTCTCAGAATTCGACGAAAATAATTTTGTTGGATTTGTATCGTCATAAGAAAGCTAAAAATATTTTTTTTTAGAATTTTCTGAGGTCGTATGTGGCCCCGGCATATTTAAATGTACGATAGAAATTAAATTATTTATTTAATATTGCATTTTTAAATTAAAACCGAAAAAAAACGTTATAGACATCAGAATTGGAGCCCGGGACATAGCCCATCGCGTTCAGAAGGCCTCAAAACGTTAAGATCGACAGTAAGCAGGCCCAAAACGGAGAAAGCCCGAAAATCCACCTTTTTAGCACAAATTTCGAAATTAAATATTAAAAAAATCGGCTGAAACCCTAATTCTCAATGAAGCAGCCGCCGCCCAGATTTTAATGGCTGAAATCAACCTAATTTCAAACGCTAATATCTCTCAATCCGTTCAACGAAAATCGACGTATGATATACCAAATCGAAGAGAATTCAGAGAGCTACAAATCTATACGGTCAAGACCGGGTTTTGATTCACGGATTTTGTGAATTTCGTCCGAGAAGTGGCTGCGTTTTTGGGTGTTTTCTGGCCAAGGAAGGAGGCCGAGTTCGATGGGGTTTCGGCCGAAGGTGGAGCTCGGGGTGGTCTTCGTCGTGGCAGCATCTGTTCGGCGCCAAGATGCCTCGGGTTGCGTGCGTCCAGAAGAAGGAAGAGCGGTAGATGGGTCTCGTGCGTGTACAGGTTTTGGCCGTGTTTTTCAAACGAGAAAGAAGGGTATTATTATATTAATTTAATTTATCCAATGTTTATAAATCGATATCTCTCTCATACGAGGTCCGTTTTACAAACCGTAAGTTGCGTTGGACTCGTCTTCCCGAGAGCTTCGCGATGGCGCCGACCAGAGCTGAATCTGATACAGTCAAATTTTCAGCAAAAATCAATGTGAGAATTTCTAATTTTAATTAATTAAATTAATTATTTTATCACTGTTAGATAATTGTTTGTACCTTATTTAATTAGATTTGCGCTGTGATGAATTGTGATTGTGGTTCTGATGAATTGGCTTGTATTGTGTTGTTTAGATCTGTTGTTGTGTTATTTTGATCTGATGAATACAATAAAAATCATCATGTTTTGCAAAGTGGGTTAAACTAGAATTTTTATTCCAATTAAATATACTATCTTGTTTGGGAATTAGATCAGGTTAGAATCCTCAATCCAAATAAAATGTCATATTTTGTCATGTTTACCTTATGGACATTAACTGATAAATATAACACCTTATGTTTTGTTGTGTTGGAATTGACGACGAAATCAAATAATATTTTGTTGTGTTGGAATTAACGACGAAATCAAATTATATTTTGTTGTGTTGGAATTGACGACGAAATCAAACTATATTTTGTTGTGTTAGAATTGACGACAAGACAAAATTAACAATTTTTGTTAATTAGGTATGTAAGACAAAATTTACATTTTCTATGTAAATAGAATTAAAAAAGAGAAAATTTACATTTTATGTAAATTGAATAATTAGAAAAGAAATTTACATTTATGTAAATAAGATAATTGAAAAGGGAAATTTACATTTTGTGTAAATAAACTATTGATTTACATTTTATGTAAATAGAACAAATAGAAGGAAGAAAATTTACATTTTATGTAAATGAACAAATAAGAATGTTTAGTGTTAGAAACGATGTAACATAAAAAAAAATTATATTTTAGTTGATATGAATCATGAGAAAAGAATTGACGATTTTAAAAATTTTAATAAAAAAAGAGGTTTAGACTTTGAAATGTAAATTACATTTTAATGCAATAATAAAGAAGAGATTTTGTCAAATATAAAAATATAAGAATGACAAAATATTCATTTTGTAAAATATAAAAAGAAACCATTTTTGCTCGCTACTCTTTTGTTTTCAAAATTTGTTCACATTCCTTTTGTCATGCAAAAGTAACAAATTTGTTCATATTTCTTTTTGGTCGATAAAAAGAAACCCTTTTTGTCAATATTTCTTTTGTAGATAAAAAGAAACATTTTGTTGCTATTTCTTCTTAATGGTAAAAAAAAAAAAAAGAACATTTTTTCTCGCTAATTCTTTTTAACATTAAAAAGAATCATTTTTATTGTTATTTCTTTTTAATAAAAAAAAAAGATCCTTTTTGTGTCATGATAGTTTAGATAAAAGTAGACATCTTTTTAGTGTCAAAATTGATGAATTAAAGAGTTGCATTGTTTATTTACATTTTTGATATAAATAAAAATATGAATTTAGCAGTAGCATGTTTACTTAACTTTTAGATGAAAATAAAAACATGTTTTGAAGAGTCGTATTTTTATTTACATGTTAGATGTAAATAAAAGTATAAATTGGAATGTTTATATTTTTATCAATATTTTGATGCGGTAATAGAGAAATGTTGATATCACATTTTTATCAATATTTCTGGTGCAATAAAAATAGCGATGTTAACATTTCATTCTTATCGTCGTTTGAGTTACGATAAAATGAATACATTTCAAAACTGCATTTTTGCTGCATTTCTTTTTTTTTAATAAAAAGTTCAATGTTATGCTGCATATAAAGAAGACATATCTATTTGGTAATGTCATGTATTGCATATGAAGGAAATATATTTATTTGTTATATACTGCATATGAAATGAAATGCATGGTTAAGATCATATTTTTGTCAATGAAAAATGGTAGCGATGAAATTTACATTTTTATCATGTAAAACAAAAGTATGAACTTGCATCGTAAATAAAATTTGCATTTTTATATGTAAACAAAAGTAGGAATGTGCATTGATAATAAAGATTACATTTTTATTATGTAACTTAGAATGAGAACTTGCATTGCAAACAAAAATTACATTTATATTTGAAACTATGATATGAAATTTGGCAAGCGAACAAGATTTACATTTTTATATGTAACTATTAATGGGAATTTGCACTGTAAATTAGAATTACATTTTTATTATGTAATTAAGGTATGATATTTCCTTTTAAATCAAAATTATATTTTTATGACGTCACCTAGGAATAGAATTTACATTGCCATTATAAAAAAAAGTCAAGATCATTTTGGTTTTGCATTGAAAGAGATAAGAATTACTATTTTGTTTGGCATTAAAAGAATAGCAAAATTATTTTTCTGTTACATTGAAATTAAACAAACAAAAATATATTCGTTTGTATAGAAATGAAGTTGACACCAAAATATATTGCATTTTTGATTAGGGGTTGAAATGACAAAAAAATACTCATTTTTGTTAAATATTCATTTTTGTTGTAATGGGGATGAAACACAAAAATACCTATTTTTGTTGTAATTTGAAGTGATATACAAGATATACATTGTGTGTATAGTATATTTATGGAAATTGAAAAATAAAAGAAAGAATTGTTGTGTGTGATGATATATATATCAATATTGGATATAAATAAGAAGATTTGTTATTTGCCAAATATAGTAAAATGAAATGGACGAGGAATTATATTTATATAAATTATATATATAATATATATGAATTAAAAGTACTTGAATCGAGCGTGGTAGTTCACATTTTAGAATCGTACTTTTAATTGATCATACCAAAATATCCGACCGTCGGATTTTCCCAAAACTGAAACCGTTAGGTTCGCCTTGGGGAGATCTTTTCAATGATATGTATTGTGTCAAAATCCCACGGTTAGATTTAGAGAAATGCGTAAAACAAATTTGGGTAAAAACAGCGCCATTGTCTCCTGTTTATATGAAGTGTTGCTAAATAGAATTTGATTATTTTTATATAAATAAAAATAAAGATTGATCGTTATAAATTAATATTAACGATATGAAATTGTTTTCAAATTTATATATACGAGAATTATTTGGAAAGTCCGAGTTTACTCTCATTCCAAATAATGATACGACGTTCGAAGAGTTGAAGATGGTGATTGAAGACCCACGATCTTCACATCGAATGGGTGTGTTGCTATTGAGACCCATGATAGGAGTAGCTACCTTGAAGGGGCGACAGTAGTAGCCGCCCGGACGTAGTGTTGATTGCACGGTTTTGGCTTTCGCTCAAACCCAGAGCATAAGCGCGTAAATGGATTGTATGTCTGACATCGTATTCCTTTATACTGTATTCGTTGATCTCTGTTAAACATATATCTGTTTGGTGTTTTACACCCTTCTCTGAGACGTATGAGCTCAGAGGTTATATGTTGGTAGAAATCAATGGTATGATATGAATTGACGATGTGGCATGCTAAGATGCATATGATCAAGGCTTTTTTGAAAAGCAGACCTTGCGTGATGAGCAAAGCATAGCCTGTTTAGGCATAGCTTTGTGTATAGCGTGACTTCACGAGCCTCACACACCGGCGGAGTCTAAAACGAGAGAAGGGAACGCAGGGAGAGCAGCACGTTTCTTTCTAGCTAGAGTGGTGTCAGTGACCTACCAGCCCTGACATTTTACTTATGTGGATGATGGAATGAGGCACCTCGGATGATAGGTCCTATAGGACCGGGAAACGTGTGTTCAGGAATAACTAATCCGCAACTCGTATGGTGGACCGGCCCTACAGGATCCAAGGGTTCACTGCGGGGAATCCTGAGACATTAGCTAGAGTGTCTCGAATCGGTAGGAGCTCCTCCCTAGCCTTGACTCAGATGGAAATCCAAATTCCAAATACGACCTTTCGGATTTGATTGTATTACTAGTACGGAGGCATAGCATATGGTACCTATGCTTCCTAGGATTGATACATTTACTTTGAAATGTTTTAAAACATATACACACTAATAATAATATCGTTTTTATCGTATCAAGCATGTTTGACCATTATAAGGTAAAATCCTATCCTCCGGTTTGCGTTGCATTGTGTGATGGGACTTGGGTCTTATGATGGTTTCATTTTTCTACAAAGCATTGCGATGTTTTGACGATTTACTTAAATTATGAACGGCAATCCATTGGAATAAAACCCGTTCCGCTTTAGTGGCGTGGTCCTTGGATTTGCCTTATTACTATTAGTTATATTAGTTAAGAATTCTCACACCAATCCCACGACTGGTCCGTTGTTTGTTTCCACTTTTGCAAACTCGAGTGCCCTCTTTTCCACACGGGCAGTCGAGTAGCTTTTTGCAGATCTTTATCTCTTTAGCAGGATCCTGGATTGAAGCTCAAAGCTGTGTCCAGAGCATAGAAAAGTCTTCCGCTGTCTTAGTTATTTTATTTCTGCTGCACTGTATTAAAGTAATGTAAAATTATCTTCCGCTGTAAATTTATTTAATGTACTCTGATATATATTCTGTACTCTGATGTAACATTTACTATGATGTTATTAAAGTTTGCTGTTGTTATTCTGATGTGTTGTAGCCCAAAGTAAGCGTATCCAGCGATTTCCCGCAAGGGCGATTTTCGGGTCGTTTCATATTTAGACCGTCAGATCAACTCATAACTAACCTGAACCGTTAAATTAGCCAACTCAGACCTAAAGACACATCAGCAGCTCAAGATTGGGCTCTGCCAAAACCTGACCGACTTGACCAGGTCGACACCCAAGTTGACTGCGCAGTCGACCTGGTCCTAGGGGTGTTGACTGCCCAGTCGAATCCCCAGTCGACCTGGGGTGCTGGTCGGGAAATTTCCCGCCTGGCCTGTTTGACTTCGAATTTTGAATTTTCTGAAACTTCCGATGGCCATATCTCCTTCATACGAAGTCCAAATCATGCAAACTCGGACTCTATTTCAACCAAAATTCCGAGACGAACACAATGGCGCAACCCGTTTCCTACAATTCTCATGTATGAGATTAGTTATTCTTTAATTTGTGAATATTTATATTAACAGAATTACGGGGTGTTACATATGTTGTGTTTGTGTAACACTTGTTTATTATATACGCGAGTTATTCAGAAAGACCGGGTTTATCCCATTCTGAATAACTGATTCGACGTGGTGCCGAGGATGAAGACGGTGGATGAAGACCGAAGGTCTTCACATCGTTTGGGTGATTACTGATGATCTTGATTGGGCTGTACACCCAAGAGGAGGGAATCAGTTGGTGATTGTCCAGACGTACTTGGAGATCGTTGGATATGCAACGTACAAGGTGCCTCCAGTTTCGTTCAAACCCAGAACGAACTTGTAAATGGACTGTGTGTCTGACATTGGATTTTATTTTGTGTGATTGATTTCTATTAAATATATATCTGTTTGGCAGCGGAGAATTTATTCTCTTGCTTAACGTCCTTCTCTGAGACGTACGAGCTCAGAGGTTATTATATTGATGGATATCAATCGCATGGAGTGAATTGCCTGTGTGGCATGCCTAAGTGGCAATTGATCAAGGCTTCTGTTGAAAAGCAAAGTCTTGTGGTTGATGATCAAAGCACCGCTGTAACACCCCACCTCCGCTAGGGTCACTCACAAAGGGAATGCACTAGCTTTGGTGGAGCATTATCTAGGTAAACATACATAGAAATATTACAAGACATAACATATTAAACAGCGGAAGAAGAACCAAATTTCATTGCTTTAAAATCTAGAAAGGTCTAAAGCCTTTTACATTAAAATGCTATTAAATCCATTACATCAAAATCTGTCTTGCAATAGTAAAGAAGCATAAAACTATAGTCATAAATCATTCCCCAATAAAGCAGCAAAGCAAGCCATAACCAAGAGAAATCCAAGCTGTACATGAAAGAGCCTTGGAGCTTGGTAAGATCCGAACTAAGCTGTATTCCTACCCTGCGAACCTGGGGAGGGGGGAGGACGAAAGAAAAAGAGGCGAAATAAACTGGGTTAGTCATAAAGACTGAGTAAGTCCTAGTGGCTTTCAGCATAAAAACAGGTGAAGATAATATGGCATGAATAAACTGAAAGTAAACATAAGCATGATGACTAGGTAAGCTACAGGCACGATGAATCAAGTATAACATCCCATGCTTCGTATCAAAAGTATCAAGGTTCCTAACAAGTACCACATTGCAAGGTTTCTACTAAGTATAACATCGCCAGATTTCTAAGTTTCACCGTTCCACTATTTTCTTTGATTTCCTATATTCTCTGCACCAACTGTACTAGTATACCAACCCGTATCATCCATTCCATGTATATGTACAGTCCCTTGCCGTATATCGTACGAGTTTCGTCACATATTTCTATACTACTTCAATGTAGTGCCACCATTCTTGAAATCGTTAGGACTGCCACCCTTGTTCTGTCTATGTTTCCTTATCATGAACTATCGCGTGTTCAACTAGGATTTATGCCACCTAGGACCACTAGGGATTATGCTACCTATTGAACGTTTTCTAGATTCGTTTAGGGTTTATGCCACCTAGGACCACTAGGGATTATGCTACCTAACGAATTCCACGTAACGATTTATTAATCGATCGGCTCCCTACAAGTCCTAGCTCATTCATGTGTCTGTGTCATACGGCCCAATCACGAATGTAGTTACCTGTGCTATGTCTACCATAGGGTGTATCAAGCCCTATGGTGCCAACCATCGACACGAATCAAGCACGCACAGATAAACCTACTGATGCCCAATGCCTGCTTTTTCTACTCCGGAGTGTGTGCACCCCCTCACTTCGTTAGAACCTACACTGGCGCACCCACACAACCATCGTTCTGGTCACTTACAATCAGCCCAGTAATCGTGCCCCACCCTGCCTAGTTCCAGGGTACCATGATACATCTAGTGGCTTACTGCTGAAATGGACCGCGTAACTAGGGTTTCCTTCTAATAGGTTAAGTGTTGTCATTTAAATTCGAGACTCAACCCCATCGGTCTAGCATGTCAAGTTGGTTAAGTATATTCAAGTGGTTCATGACTTAACCCTATCAAATCTTCGTGTCAAATTGGTTAAGTATTTCAAGTAATTCATGGCTTAACCCGCCCACGTATCATGCAAAGTTGGTTAAGTATTATTTATATGTTCCAGTTGACTTAACCCTGCCACGTGTCATGTTATATTGGTTAAGTGTCATTAGTCTAGTCGTATTACTTAACCTACCCATTGGTCTGATTAACTGTTACATTGGTTTAGCCTACACTTGTAAGTTTTACATGTTCTTAACTCATACCGGTTAGGTCCACATTTACATGTCAAATTTCCATGTTATCCCACCTAACCCTCTAACCATACCCACGTCTTATTATGGTTAGTATTCCTTAATTCATTCATTATGACGAACGAATCATGACCTCTCACATTAGACCGTGCACTTTGTGGCCACTGGATTTGCCGGGCGGTTCCGGGCAGACTTACACCACAAACTGAGTCTAACCTCGTGTCATAAATCATTACGCCTACAATACGACCTTTGACCTCTCACATTAGACTGACACTTTGTGGCTACTGGATTTGCCGGGCGGTTCCGGGAAGATTTTGTAACAACCCGGATTTTTAATAACGTGTTAAGACAAGAATCAAGGCAGAATTAAATTTTAAGATCAGAATCAAGGGAAAGGGGTTGCGCCGTTGCGTTCGTCTCGAAATTCTGCTTGAAAACGAGTCCGAAATTTCGTAAATCGGAGTCGGTATGACCAAGATATGGCCCATAGAAGATTTCAGAAAAATTCAAAATTCAGCCCGAAATTCAAATTCAGCCAGAAGCATATTGGGGGGAAAATTTCCCGCCCAGCCCCAGGTCGACTGGGGGGTCGACTGGGGAGTCGACCTGCCCCCCCCCCCACCCCAGGTCAACTGGGGAGTCGACCTGGGGGTCGACCTCCCTGGTCGGACCCTGTTGGTCTGGTGCACCAGTTTGCTCCTTTGGTCTGTTTACTTGGCCTATGACGGGATTCGATGGTTCAGATCTAAACTAGGGTTAATTTAAGGGCCTAAACTACTCCTAACTTCTATAAAAACACCCTAAGACCTAGCCTAATTCACTACAATTCATTCTAACAACGAAGTGCTGCCAAAATGCTCCTAAATCATGGCCTCCATCTTCATCATTGAGAGCTTGGGGGTTCTAAACTAGATCGAAGGAAAAGGAGCAATCTTTCTCCATCAAATCAAAGGAGCTACTTGTTTCTCAAGGCTTCTAGTGTTGCTACATCATTCCTAGAGCTTCTACAACGATTCTATGACGATTCTTGCTCCTAATTCACTAGCCAAGCTTTGTAAGTTCTAGATGCTTTTAGATTGAAACGATAACTTGAATATGACATGTGATAAAGTTGAAAATTTGATCTATGCATGATAATCGATCCATGCTCATTCTTGTTCATTTATGATCTTGACCTTTGGGGATGTTGCTATGACATTAATTTGGGTCTATGCATGTTGCAAATCACTCTTTCATACCCTTATCATGTATGTAATGATGTTTTCCTCTCGGATCTTGTTTTATGCAAAGTTTCTACCTTCCCCTATTTATTTTCTTTTGATGAACCTTGGTGGATTTCGGACCTAGGCCTAAACTACGATTTACGTGCGATTTGTATACGGTGGAATATTGGGATTTCACCTATTTGGATATAGGTGTGGTTGGTCGAATTTGTGCATAACATGAACGAGGAAAATTTGGGGTATTGCCAATGTAATTTGCAAGTTTGGGCATACATGAATTGGCATATGAATTAAATCACGAGTTTTGGGGACTATGTAAGTTAAATCAAGGGATTGGGCTTATGTAAATTAGGCATAAGTGGAATTGGGAACATGAACCATGATGTGGGTTTATTTGGGCATGAACTTGACAACATGTAACTTTGGCTAGAACTTGATAGGGTTGGGATGTCATAAACTTGGCATACATGTAAATAGGCGAGAATTGGACATATGTAAAGTGGCTAGAATTGGGTACACATTTTCATGGGCATGAAAGGTGGAACTTGGGCATATGTTTAGTAATATGTAAAGTGGGGATTTTGACTTAGATGACACATATGTAATTATCAATCTAACGATGTCTTCGACACGAGGTTAGACTTGAGTTGTGGTGTAATTCTGCCCGGAACCGCCCGGCATATCCAGTGACCACAACAATAATAGTCTAATGTAAGAGGTCGTAGGCAAAGATTAGATTGTGGTAATGCTTGAACCCGAGGTTGGAATGGATTTGCGGTGTAATTCTGCCCGGAACCGCCCGGCATATCCAGTGACCGCAAATAAGTCCAATGTGAGAGGTTGATGCATTAGTAAATAATAAATGAATATGACATGGACGGGTGGGTTAAGTAGCTTGGTTAGACTAATAACACCTAACCAATATTACATGGACGGATGGGTTAAATAACTTGATTAGAATAATGACACTTAACCAATATGACATGGACGGGTGGGTTAAGTAACTTGATTAGACTAATAACACTTAACCAATATTACATGGACGGGTGGGTTAAGTAACTTGATTAGAATAATGACACTTAACCAATATGACATGGACGGGTGGGTTAAGTAACTTGATTAGACTAATGACACTTAACCAATATGACATGGACGGGTGGGTTAAGTAAAACCGGACTTGATTTCTTGATGACACTTAACAATATAACACAATTAGAGGATGGGTTAGTTTAACCTGAATGGGTCGATAACACCCGACTAGTATAACGCGATGCATGGTAAGGTTGAGTAAACTCATGAGGGTAACACTTAACCATTATAATTTGACTACTTGATGGGGTTAAGTCATGAATCGCTTGAATATACTTAACCAATCTAACATGATAACTTGATGGGGTTAAGTCATGAATCGCTTGAATATACTTAACCAATCTAACATGATAACTTGATAGGATTAAGTCATGAATCGCTTGAATATACTTAACCAATCTAACATGATAACTAGATGGGGTTAAGTCATGAATCGCTTGAATATACTTAACCAATCTAACATGATAACTTGATGGGGTTAAGTCATAAATCGCTTGAATATACTTAACCAATCTAACACGGTGAGTTGATGGGGTTAAGCTTAAATATACTTAACCAATTTGACACGATGATTTGGATAGGGTTAAGTCATGAACCGCTGGAATACGCTTAACCAACTTGACACGTGATTCGTAGGGCTAAGTCACGAACTTGAATGACAACACTTAGCCAACTTGACATGACATGTAGACGGGTTAAGTCACGAACTTGAATGACCACACTTAACCAACTTGACATGCTAGACTGATAGGGGTTAAGTCTTGAATTTAGATGACAACACTTAACCTGCTAGACGGAAACCCTAGTTACGCGGTCCTTTTCAGTAGTAACCCTCTTGGATGTATCACGATACCCTAGGGACTAGGCTAGGGTGGGGCACGATTACTGGGCTGATTGTAAGCGACTAAGACGACGGCTGAGTTTGGTGCGCCATCGTAGGTTCAGGCGGGCTATGGTCGTGCACGTAGTCTGGAGTTGAAAAAGCAGGCGTGGGCACCAGTAGTTGTACACTGTGCTTGCTTTGAATGGTGTCAGTGGTTGACACCCTAGGGCTTGATACACCCTAGGGTGGACCTAGCATAGAATAGCTACATTCGTGATTGGGCCGTATGACACCGACACACAACGATTTAGGACTTGTAGGGAGCCAATCGATTAGATCGTTACGTGGAAAAAGGGCATTATTCGATAGGTAGCATAATCCCTAGTGATCCTAGGTGGCATAAACCCTGGTCGAATCTAGAAAACGTCCAATAGGTAGCATAATCCCTAGTGGTCCTAGGTGGCGTAAATCCTAGATGAACACACGATAATTCATGATAAGGGAATCTGGCCAAAACAAGGATGGCAGTCCAAGCGATTTCAAGGATGGTGACACTACGTTGTAGTGGTACAGAATAACGTGATGGAACCTGTACGTTATACGGCAAGGGACTATACATATACATGGAAGGGATGATACGAGTTAGGATGCTAGTACGGTTGGTGCAGAGGACGTTAGACATGCGATGCTATTCCGAGTTTATCTTGTTATCTTGGTGTAACGACACGGATTTCGCTCGATCTTAATCGATCGCAAAATCGACCAAGACCGTTCAAAACCCGCATACGTTAACTTTGGGAATACAACGCATTAAAACAAATAACAGCAGACTTTTATAACATCATAATAAATGTTACATCAGAGTACAGAATATAAATCAGAGTACATTAAATAAATTTACAGCGGAAGATAATTTTACATTAAATACAATATAGTGCAGCGGAAACAAAATAACTAAGACAGCGGAAGACTTTCCTATGCTCTGGACACAGCTTTTGGCTTCAATCCAGGATCCTGCTAAAGAGATAATTATCTGCAAAAGCTACTCGACTGCCCGTGTGGAAGAGAGGGCACCCGAGTTTGCAAAAGTGGAAACAAACAACGGGTCAGTCGTGGGACTGGTGTGAGAATTCTTAACTAATATAACTAATAGTAATAAGGCAAATCCAAGGACCACGCCGCTAAAGCGGAACGGGTTTTATTCCAATGGATTGCCGTGGATAGATTAAAGTGAATCGCTAAAACAACGCAATGCTTTTTTTTAGAAAAATGAAACCATCATAAGACCCAGTTCCCATCACACAATGCAACGCAAACCGGAGGATAGGGTTTTACCTTATAATGGTCAAAAGATGCTTAATACGATAAAAACGATATTATTATTAGTGTACATATATTTCAAAACATTTCAAAGTAAATGTATCAATCCTAGGAAGCAAAGGTACCATATGCTATGCCTCCATACTAGTAATACAATCAAAACCGCATGGGGCGTATTGGATTTTGGTTTCCATCATGAGTCAAGGCTAGGGAGGAGCTCCTTACCGATTTGAGACACTCTAGCTAATGTCTCAGGATCCCCCGCAGTGAACCCTTGGATCCTGCAGGGCCGGTCCACACATACAGCTTCGTGGATTTGTTATTCCTGAACACACGTTTCCCAGTCCTATAGGACCTATCATCCGAGGCGCCTCATTCCATCATCCACATAAGTAAAATGTCAGGGCTGGTAGGTCACTGACACCACTCTAGCTAGAAAGAAACGTGCTGCTCTCCCTGCGTTCCCTTCTCCCGTTTTAGACTCCGCCGGTGTGTGAGGCTCGCGAAGTCACGATATACACAAAGCTATGCCTAAATAGACTATGCTTTGATCATCTACCACAAGGCCTGATTTTCAACAAAGCCTTGATCAATTGCATCTTAACATGCCACATTGTCAAACCCTACCATATCGTTGATCATCTACCAATATATATATAACCTCTAAGCTCATACGTCTTAGAGAAGGGTGTTAAGTGAATAATAAATTCTTCACCACCAAACAGAAATATATAATCAGTAGCGTTCAACAAATACAGTAGAAAAGAATACAATGTCAGACACACAATCCATTTACAAGTCCGCTCTGGGTCTGAGAGAAACAACGTGTCCGTCGATTTCCAAATACGTTTGGACGATCATTACCAAATACCTTGCCTTGGGGTGTCCAGTCCCAATTCAAGATACCAGTCATCATCATCCCAACGATGTGAAAACCTTCGGTCTTCTACCACCGTCTTCATCTTCGACTCTTGGTCGTCGTGATGATTATTCAGAATGGATTAAACCCGGTCTTTCTGAATATCTCGCGTAATTTGTGATTAAAAATCAAATATTGGAAAATCACACATTACGCCGCATTCCAACCCCGAATATTCTTTTAAATAGAATACTCATATTAAGAGGTTCTCATTAATTTTATCAAAGATATTATATGAAAATAAATTTTAAATCTTTCTTAAAAGATTTATTAAAACTCCAATTTTTAATTTGATATCAAAAGTCATTATTACAAGGTTATTTATTTTAAGAAATAAATCTTGTCTTAAACGGGTTAAAGAACTAGTGTCCTTTAAAACACAGTTCACGATAAACCCGCAAATCAATTTTCAAAATATGGAACTCCACAGAAATCAAATCAATACATAATCGCTATAAATTTCTGTATCGGACTAACAGTATACATGGGATAATGACAAAGCCTCTTAAATTCCATATATAATATCGGTCTTCTATTACAGAAGCCTATTTCGATTATTACCAATCGAATTTCCACTTAATTCTAAATTTATATATTACATTGGAAAACTTGATTTTTAGAAAATGTCCTTTTTAAGATCTATAAACTAGATTTATAAATTCCAAATAATAATTTCAATGTAATTTGGATTAAAGGACAAATGTCATTTAAAAACATCGTCCACGATAAATCCACTTCACATCTCAATTTATTTCATATCACTAAATATAATTTCAAAATCTAATAATCTTAATTAAAAGATTTCTCTTTAAATGTTAATTCATTATAAAGAAAACATAATTTTAAAATAATTATTAAAAATATTCTTTATATAAAAAGATTTTTAATGTACAAATATTCTTCTTAAAAGAACACCTGAATCGGAGTGCGACTCAATCATTCACCATTTAATTTGGATTATATGGATTTCACATACATCATATATATTTCAATAATCAACATACTCATCAAGTCATCCATTTACATCCAGTGTGTAAATTTCACTGTGTAAGCGTTAAAATTCAATAATAACGCTTAACGCAGCCTGTCGATCTAACGATAGACATACCATTTAACATTGGGATTTGTGTCAGTCAAATATCATCCCAATACCCGTGTGGGGTTTTCAGCCAACACACTTCATATAGATATACAAATAGATGATTGGTTAATGGATTTAACCTGTAATGACCCGGTATTTTCACGGATCGTTGACACAGATATTTGATCGTGAGTACGTATTTTCAAATACGATTTAAAATTTAGACTTTGAAATTACAGAATTTGTTAACATATATATATAATAGCATTTACATGTGCAACATTTATCAAAAACCCATTTTTGATATATTGAGGTATGATAGCACAAATTTAATAGCATTTGTTTAAATTTATTTTCTTATGTATAGAAAATAACACTTGTGTATAGCATTTTAAAATGCCATTTCTCTTTCACATGTGTTTTGTTTCTTTTAAAGCTTTATATTTTTCTTAAGTTAATTTCTTGTTTTTTGTTAACAAAGCAATTTCACCAAGGATTTAGTTAAAACCATGTGGGTTGGCAAAAACAAGTAAAACATGTTTGTTTCACTCACATGAACATATCATTTTCTTGCAAACATGAACACATATATCCTTGCAAACATCCTCATGAGAATATACACACCTAGATACAACTACACAAGTAAAGCCTATACTAGAAAACACTCTAGAACAAGGATGTGAAAACATTTGTACACTTCACATGGCAATGTCTTTTTGTTTAAACATTTTCAGTTTTTAAAATCCTTTCATATTTCTTTTCTGAAATTTCTTCTTTTATGTTCCCTAAAACACTTGCATTTTTGTCAAATGTATGTACTAGAAAACCACCAAAAACTTGTACAAATGAACATGGTTCATCACTACCCTAGTAAGCCTAAAGAGATGTTTTTTTTTCAAGATTTTCTTTGCACAAACAAGTGCTGGCCGTGGGCAAAACTGTGCAGGGAAAATTTCAGAATTTGTTTGCCTTGAATGCCAAGGCATTTCTATTTTATAATTTATGTTAAATCAGCATACTTTGCATAAGGAAAGGGGAAACTATAACCATGTGAAAACTGAGCTAAATGGTAAAAAGAGAAGCTACTATTTTAGCTAATTCCTAGGATATATGACATGTAGTACATAGAGCATTTAATTGATTTTCCATAGTCCACCAATACAAACTCTTGCGCAGGAAATATCCCAACTGAAATGGCTGCATAAAGCCATATGAAGTCCTTGGTTTGTGTGATGTTGAGAGAAATGTTTTTTTATTTTGTCTTTCAATGGTCATCAAAACAGAAAACTGTTTTTTTGTCTCTCCTTTCAAAACATGCATTTAATACACCGCATATTATAATATTTTCTACACATATATAAGGCCACCCATGCACACAACCTTACTCACAAAAAAACACAGCAAGTTCAAAAGTTTCATCAAAGAAAAACAAGGATTTTTGGAGCTTTCATAGTGAGTAAACTTGCTCTTAAATTTCTGTTTTGGTTTCCTGCAGTTTTGTGAGTAAACACTGATGTTGTTTTTATTTATTTCAATACTAATGATAAGGCACATATGAATGTTGGATAAATTCACTTAAGTCATGCTAGATGATGTTTGAATGTGATGATATAACATGTCTTAGATACTGAGAAGTACAAACCTGGCCGTAAACATTTGTGAATGGACAACCCATTTGTTTCCTGTTTTTATGCCTTGGCTTCAAGTTAGTTTAAGACACATCTAGGTCCTTATATTCACAAGGTTACATTGATAAAATAGGAAGATTTTTGAAGAATAATAACTAAGATAATTAATGTGTTTGGAAGAATGTTTTGCTTGAAAACTGGAAATAGCTTAAAACAGAGAAACATTGTGAGTAACTTTTTTTAACAAATTTCTTGACTGTTTTTCTTATGATTGATATAGGGGTTAAACCTGGTTTGTGTGATCATGTGTGAGTAAACCATTCCCATTTGAATCTGTTTCAAGTTGTTTGTGTATGATACCAATTGATATAGGCTTTCATGTTTTTAGTACATTGATTTAGTTGTTTCCAAATTGGATGAAGACATGGTTTAGATGGATACAGGGTATGTGAAAACGGCAAAACAATGAGCCAATAAACACTCCTTTTTCTCCTGTTATATACAATGAAAGTGTGGGATTTCGGATTACATATGTGTCTGGAACGTTAGTTGAGGTTAAGTGACTGAAATAAACTTGATGTCATTTCAATGATGCTGTGTTTAAAACAAAAGGGACAGAGAGCTTTTTGGTAGATAAAAACCTAGGAACAAATAAAGCATATTAGTGAGTAAAGCGAGTCCCATTTGAATCTATTTCGAGTAAAGCACTTGGTATGAATGTAAATATATTTAGGCTTGTATGCATCAGAAATGTGTAAAATGCAGTTGATGCAAATCTAACATGAACCCTAGGATAAATGAAAACCGGAGAATAACAGGGTACTTGTAACACTGAAAACAGTGAGCAACTCTTTACCCTTTTAATGCTATTATCGATGCAGGCATATAAATATGTAGGTAGATGTTCCCATGTATGTTCTTAGTACTGATGCTGCATTTTTGTGCCAATCATAAAAACTGATACAACATTTGCTTGCTAAATTATATAAGATCTGGTACTGCTTTTCCCTTGGCAAACAAGAGTTGGCTGGCGCATAAATGACTGACGCTAGGCATTTTCTCCCATTTTGTTCAGTTCAGTATTTCAAATGCTTTCACTAAATATAGTTTCAAGAGGACACATCCATCGTTCTGTTTGTCCTATAACAGCTGCATCATAGCACTTAAAGTATCCGACATATAAAGTAATATCGTTAGTATAGATAAACATAATGTGATATGCCCTCAAACGTTAATATAAAAATACTGTAATATGCGTTATGAAGCTTGTTAAAGAGCTGGGTACTTGGTAGCTTCATTTTAAAGGTCAATATATAAAGAGTTATAATTAATGTATAGAAATAAAAACCATATCGGGTCTTAGTTTTCTTGGCATCTGCCATGATGTCTTCATCACGTTTTGGTTGCCTGGTTTGATCATTTTATATACGTCAGCCTTGTACTCTTTCCGTGTCGCCTCTTCTTATGCTAATCCATGTAATTGAGTTCGCTGGAAACAAAGGAAAAGAGAGTTGTAGAAATAAGAAATGAGAGTGGTGTTGTACGAAACTGGTGTGCATGAGCTTGATAAGAAGAAAGGGAAGGAAACAAAGAAGGGCGGAAGGTGTAGAAGAGAAGGGATGGCGGTAGTGACAGCAGAAGAAGGGTAGAAAAGCAGTCATTACAGTATTTTGTGGATGGTGCAAGTAAAGGTAGAAAAGAAAGAAAGGGAGACAGTAAAGAAAGGGAGACAGAAAGGGACAGTAAGAGAGGAAAAAAAAGAATATAAAGCAGGGGAGATGGAAGAATAGTGCACCATATTGATGCATGTGTTGATGCATCAGGAAGCATTGGCTTCTTTTTGAAAGATCACGCAACCCTTAAAGATAGAGTTTTTGCAAGAACCAGTATTACACTTATTTGAAACTCATAAGGAAATGACAGTACACTGGTTTTGCAATATAAAAGGGACTGATACCATCCTAGTCTTGACGTGTATATATATATAATAATATACATATATATAAACAAACAAATGGATATGAACATTACATTGTGACTGAAATGGTGCTGAGCGAAGGAGGCAGACCTGGGGACAAAAACGTGGAGGAGGATAATGGCGTGAGGTGAGGGTGCACTGTGCACGTTTTATGCATTGAACTTCCAGCTTCATTATGCCTAACATGAAGGATTTCGATTAAATCAAAATGAAGGGAAACAACAGCAGTAACATAAAGAGGGAGTTACGGACAAAAATCAGTTTGAATGGAGCAAAGAAAGAATGAAGGTGGAAATAAAATGAAAGGAGAAGAACTGATAAAATGAAATGAGCGGAACTGGTAGACTAAGGGTAAGGAGATATAAATTACTGTACATATACACACACTCAGTTTTGGCATAAATACATGAAAACAGAGGCCATTTTTAGTTTTGACAAGAAAATGAAAGGGAAGGGGACGTTGGGTGGTTGACTTGTTGGGCCATGTGCTGTATGAAAGAAATGAAGAAAGGACTAACAGCCAATGTAAGAAGAAACCAATTGTTTTACTTATAATTTTTATCAATTCTTTTGTTTTTGTTTTTTTTATAAGGTGATAAATATATATATATATATTAATCACACGTTGTAATGTGAAATAAGTGGAAATTAATTTTTTCTTAGATTCATTTAATTATCTTCAAGACCAGATAATCGGTTAAAATCCAATGTGTTGAAATACTGTCGACGTCATGTCGTGAGAAGGTAGTTGAAATATTTTATTTTACACTGAAATTGACGAGTTCAAATTTGTGCGTCAAAATCTCTGTCACAACATAACTGTTAATATTATATTGTCTGAACTGGTATAAATAAAAACAGTGTTTTTATTCTGTAAAGATGTATAATTTAAAAAGAGGAAATTTTATTTAAATTATAAGAAAAAGAAGCAGATATAGTTCAAGAATCAAAGGAAATTTGACACAGAAATATACAGTATAAAAGCTGTAAATGAGAAATTAAATTATAGATTTAATTCATTTGTGAAGGATCAGAAATAAAGGTAGTCGAGGAAAGATAAATATCTGAAAGAATAAATATAAGGAATCATTTTCAGAAATGACGGACAAGATAGAAATAAAATCCGTGCAGCGCGCACAATAAAATTGTCCGATTCTAAGATATGATCAAAATGCTAAATATAAGCAAGATGATCGTATACTGTTTGACTTGACTGTATATGTAGTTGATATTAATCATGTTAGATTAATGATTTAAAAGAAAATGTTCGTAATCATTTCAAAGAGTCCGGATAAAATTCCACTTTGATTTGATTAGACGCCGCGTGTCAAATATGTTCAAATTGAAGACAATGATTGTAAATATGATCTTCGGTCTGTTCAGCCCCAGAACAAACCTGAATGGACGAGTGTCTGACAACGTATATTAGTCAGATTCTACACATCGAATTTACGTAAGTATATTACGTTGGTGGCTGAGAAATTCGTTTCTCTTAGCTTTATTGCCCGTGATATATTTGGGAAATCGAGTGAGTATTTCTGACGGGTAGGACGATGTGGCATTCAAAGGAAATGAACCAGTGAAGATGGAACGTGAGTCTAGCCTCAAGCCTCACACCCAGGAAATGAAAAAAATCGGGCAGGCAGCATGGCTATGTGGGTCGCTCCCATTAGGGTGCAGTATCACCTATCTAGAGAAATTCCTTTGTTTCTTAATCTATCGATTCTGCCCATTCGGGGATGGTTGCCGTACACAACCATCGGTGATATACACTTGATACACTCAAGAGAAATGAGTGGTCGGTCATGTGAGGGCCGGGTTGCATGGCGTTCTTGTTGAACCCAGGTGTATTTGCCTCTAGAGATACATCATCGGAAGGTGGACCCATACCTTGTCAAGTTGGAAATCCAATATCCCTAAGCGCCAAGCGGTTTTTATTTGTATACTATATAGGAGAATGTGAGATGCAAGCATTCTTCTAGATTCTAATTACTTGTTGTGAAAACCCTTGATATTATAATAATATCTGTTTCCAAGTATACAAAGTGTTTTGATCTCATAAGGTAAAAACTCGTTCCGTATTTACGGCGTGGTCTTATGAGATATTTTCTTTGAACTGTTTTAAACTGTTTACTCATACCAGTCCCCTGACTGACCCGGAGTTTATTTTTCTGTGTTTTCCCTTAAACTCTTGGGTATTCATAACGCTTGTTATGAATAGACAAGTGAATCAGGATTTGGATAAACTTGTGAAGCTGGAATGAAGATTTTGCTGTGTGCCGGTCCATCTATCTACTGTATAATTAAGTCTGTCAGTTGATCACCTATGATATGTATAATTACTGATGTACTATGAATGGCTTGTATCACAAGGCCTATGATGATCTGATGTAATATATTCCGCTGTGTAATATTATAAAGTATTATCTTTTGTGAGAATTCCGCTGTGAGATTCTGATGTTTCTGTGTTTTATCTTCTATCTATTCTCATTTCTTATTAATGGCACAACTTGAGATGTGTTCGAAAGTTGGGTCGTTACAGTTGGTATCAGAGCTTAGGTTTCTGATTTCCTAGGCTTTGGGTGAGTGTGAGAGAGCGTATTTTTATATAAAATTTAAAATGAATTTAAAACAACTTGGATGTTAAACCTATGTAGTTATATCCCGTTAAGTCCCGATTGACGACCTGTTACATTCAGATGATTAAGATGAGTAACCGACGACGAAGAGGTCAAGCTAGAGGGTCTTACACTGTTACTGGTCGTAATACTGGATCCCAGGATCAAATTGAGACTGTGGAGGAAGTTGCACCAGTCCGACAGGATAAAAGGAGTTAATTAATCAGGGTCAGTCTCAAGATAAATTAGATATGGTTGGATTAAATTGGAATAATATCCAATCACGTTGATACCGGAGATCGAGTTAAAATTTTAAATTGAGTTAAAATTTGGATTTCCTGAAGTTAAGACTGGACTTAAGTATTTATTTGAATATGGACCCAGTCAAAGTGAATGGGTCGATTTGTGAAAACAAATCATGTATGAATCCCGAAATAGAGATGATTTAGTAAGTGAAGATTTTGGGTAATACTTAACGGAGTTAAGTAAATTGACTGATGAGTTAAGAGGGAATTTGGATAGATATTTTTGGTTTGAATAAGATATTGCTGATGTGTGTTTTATTTATTGATGTGTGTTTATATATATAAGTCGATAACTCTAATCTACTGCTTACAAATTTCGAGGACGAAATTTTTATAAGGGGGGTAGAATGTAATGACCCGGTATTTTCACGGATCGTTGACACAGATATTTGATCGTGAGTACGTATTTTCAAATACGATTTAAAATTTAGACTTTGAAATTACAGAATTTGTTAACATATATATATAATAGCATTTACATGTGCAACATTTATCAAAAACCCATTTTTGATATATTGAGGTATGATAGCACAAATTTAATAGCATTTGTTTAAATTTATTTTCTTATGTATAGAAAATAACACTTGTGTATAGCATTTTAAAATGCCATTTCTCTTTCACATGTGTTTTGTTTCTTTTAAAGCTTTATATTTTTCTTAAGTTAATTTCTTGTTTTTTGTTAACAAAGCAATTTTCACCAAGGATTTAGTTAAAACCATGTGGGTTGGCAAAAACAAGTAAAACATGTTTGTTTCACTCACATGAACATATCATTTTCTTGCAAACATGAACACATATATCCTTGCAAACATCCTCATGAGAATATACACACCTAGATACAACTACACAAGTAAAGCCTATACTAGAAAATACTCTAGAACAAGGATGTGAAAACATTTGTACACTTCACATGGCAATGTCTTTTTGTTTAAACATTTTCAGTTTTTAAAATCCTTTCATATTTCTTTTCTGAAATTTCTTCTTTTATGTTCCCTAAAACACTTGCATTTTTGTCAAATGTATGTACTAGAAAACCACCAAAAACTTGTACAAATGAACATGGTTCATCACTACCCTAGTAAGCCTAAAGAGATGTTTTTTTTCAAGATTTTCTTTGCACAAACAAGTGCTGGCCGTGGGCAAAACTGTGCAGGGAAAATTTCAGAATTTGTTTGCCTTGAATGCCAAGGCATTTCTATTTTATAATTTATGTTAAATCAGCATACTTTGCATAAGGAAAGGGGAAACTATAACCATGTGAAAACTGAGCTAAATGGTAAAAAGAGGAGCTACTATTTTAGCTAAGTCCTAGGATATATGACATGTAGTACATAGAGCATTTAATTGATTTTCCATAGTCCACCAATACAAACTCTTGCGCAGGAAATATCCCAACTGAAATGGCTGCATAAAGCCATATGAAGTCCTTGGTTTGTGTGATGTTGAGAGAAATGTTTTTTTATTTTGTCTTTCAATGGTCATCAAAACAGAAAACTGTTTTTTTGTCTCTCCTTTCAAAACATGCATTTAATACACCGCATATTATAATATTTTCTACACATATATAAGGCCACCCATGCACACAACCTTACTCACAAAAAAACACAGCAAGTTCAAAAGTTTCATCAAAGAAAAACAAGGATTTTTGGAGCTTTCATAGTGAGTAAACTTGCTCTTAAATTTCTGTTTTGGTTTCCTGCAGTTTTGTGAGTAAACACTGATGTTGTTTTTATTTATTTCAATACTAATGATAAGGCACATATGAATGTTGGATAAATTCACTTAAGTCATGCTAGATGATGTTTGAATGTGATGATATAACATGTCTTAGATACTGAGAAGTACAAACCTGGCCGTAAACATTTGTGAATGGACAACCCATTTGTTTCCTGTTTTTATGCCTTGGCTTCAAGTTAGTTTAAGACACATCTAGGTCCTTATATTCACAAGGTTACATTGATAAAATAGGAAGATTTTTGAAGAATAATAACTAAGATAATTAATGTGTTTGGAAGAATGTTTTGCTTGAAAACTGGAAATAGCTTAAAACAGAGAAACATTGTGAGTAACTTTTTTTAACAAATTTCTTGACTGTTTTTCTTATGATTGATATAGGGGTTAAACCTGGTTTGTGTGATCATGTGTGAGTAAACCATTCCCATTTGAATCTGTTTCAAGTTGTTTATGTATGATACCAATTGATATAGGCTTTCATGTTTTTTAGTACATTGATTTAGTTGTTTCCAAATTGGATGAAGACATGGTTTAGATGGATACAGGGTATGTGAAAACGGCAAAACAATGAGCCAATAAACACTCCTTTTTCTCCTGTTATATACAATGAAAGTGTGGGATTTCGGATTACATATGTGTCTGGAACGTTAGTTGAGGTTAAGTGACTGAAATAAACTTGATGTCATTTCAATGATGCTGTGTTTAAAACAAAAGGGACAGAGAGCTTTTTGGTAGATAAAAACCTAGGAACAAATAAAGCATATTAGTGAGTAAAGCGAGTCCCATTTGAATCTATTTCGAGTAAAGCACTTGGTATGAATGTAAATATATTTAGGCTTGTATGCATCAGAAATGTGTAAAATGCAGTTGATGCAAATCTAACATGAACCCTAGGATAAATGAAAACCGGAGAATAACAGGGTACTTGTAACACTGAAAACAGTGAGCAACTCTTTACCCTTTTAATGCTATTATCGATGCAGGCATATAAATATGTAGGTAGATGTTCCCATGTATGTTCTTAGTACTGATGCTGCATTTTTGTGCCAATCATAAAAACTGATACAACATTTGCTTGCTAAATTATATAAGATCTGGTACTGCTTTTCCCTTGGCAAACAAGAGTTGGCTGGCGCATAAATGACTGACGCTAGGCATTTTCTCCCATTTTGTTCAGTTCAGTATTTCAAATGCTTTCACTAAATATAGTTTCAAGAGGACACATCCATCGTTCTGTTTGTCCTATAACAGCTGCATCATAGCACTTAAAGTATCCGACATATAAAGTAATATCGTTAGTATAGATAAACATAATGTGATATGCCCTCAAACGTTAATATAAAAATACTGTAATATGCGTTATGAAGCTTGTTAAAGAGCTGGGTACTTGGTAGCTTCATTTTAAAGGTCAATATATAAAGAGTTATAATTAATGTATAGAAATAAAAACCATATCGGGTCTTAGTTTTCTTGGCATCTGCCATGATGTCTTCATCACGTTTTGGTTGCCTGGTTTGATCATTTTATATACGTCAGCCTTGTACTCTTTCCGTGTCGCCTCATCTTATGCTAATCCATGTAATTGAGTTCGCTGGAAACAAAGGAAAAGAGAGTTGTAGAAATAAGAAATGAGAGTGGTGTTGTACGAAACTGGTGTGCATGAGCTTGATAAGAAGAAAGGGAAGGAAACAAAGAAGGGCGGAAGGTGTAGAAGAGAAGGGATGGCGGTAGTGACAGCAGAAGAAGGGTAGAAAAGCAGTCATTACAGTATTTTGTGGATGGTGCAAGTAAAGGTAGAAAAGAAAGAAAGGGAGACAGAAAGGGACAGTAAGAGAGGAAAAAAAAGAATATAAAGCAGGGGAGATGGAAGAATAGTGCACCATATTGATGCATGTGTTGATGCATCAGGAAGCATTGGCTTCTTTTTGAAAGATCACGCAACCCTTAAAGATAGAGTTTTTGCAAGAACCAGTATTACACTTATTTGAAACTCATAAGGAAATGACAGTACACTGGTTTTGCAATATAAAAGGGACTGATACCATCCTAGTCTTGACGTGTATATATATATAATAATATACATATATATAAACAAACAAATGGATATGAACATTACATTGTGACTGAAATGGTGCTGAGCGAAGGAGGCAGACCTGGGGACAAAAACGTGGAGGAGGATAATGGCGTGAGGTGAGGGTGCACTGTGCACTGTGCACGTTTTATGCATTGAACTTCCAGCTTCATTATGCCTAACATGAAGGATTTCGATTAAATCAAAATGAAGGGAAACAACAGCAGTAACATAAAGAGGGAGTTACGGACAAAAATCAGTTTGAATGGAGCAAAGAAAGAATGAAGGTGGAAATAAAATGAAAGGAGAAGAACTGATAAAATGAAATGAGCGGAACTGGTAGACTAAGGGTAAGGAGATATAAATTACTGTACATATACACACACTCAGTTTTGGCATAAATACATGAAAACAGAGGCCATTTTTAGTTTTGACAAGAAAATGAAAGGGAAGGGGACGTTGGGTGGTTGACTTGTTGGGCCATGTGCTGTATGAAAGAAATGAAGAAAGGACTAACAGCCAATGTAAGAAGAAACCAATTGTTTTACTTATAATTTTTATCAATTCTTTTGTTTTTGTTTTTTTTATAAGGTGATAAATATATATATATATATATTAATCACACGTTGTAATGTGAAATAAGTGGAAATTAATTTTTTCTTAGATTCATTTAATTATCTTCAAGACCAGATAATCGGTTAAAATCCAATGTGTTGAAATACTGTCGACGTCATGTCGTGAGAAGGTAGTTGAAATATTTTATTTTACACTGAAATTGACGAGTTCAAATTTGTGCGTCAAAATCTCTGTCACAACATAACTGTTAATATTATATTGTCTGAACTGGTATAAATAAAAACAGTGTTTTTATTCTGTAAAGATGTATAATTTAAAAAGAGGAAATTTTATTTAAATTATAAGAAAAAGAAGCAGATATAGTTCAAGAATCAAAGGAAATTTGACACAGAAATATACAGTATAAAAGCTGTAAATGAGAAATTAAATTATAGATTTAATTCATTTGTGAAGGATCAGAAATAAAGGTAGTCGAGGAAAGATAAATATCTGAAAGAATAAATATAAGGAATCATTTTCAGAAATGACGGACAAGATAGAAATAAAATCCGTGCAGCGCGCACAATAAAATTGTCCGATTCTAAGATATGATCAAAATGCTAAATATAAGCAAGATGATCGTATACTGTTTGACTTGACTGTATATGTAGTTGATATTAATCATGTTAGATTAATGATTTAAAAGAAAATGTTCGTAATCATTTCAAAGAGTCCGGATAAAATTCCACTTTGATTTGATTAGACGCCGCGTGTCAAATATGTTCAAATTGAAGACAATGATTGTAAATATGATCTTCGGTATGTTCAGCCCCAGAACAAACCTGAATGGACGAGTGTCTGACAACGTATATTAGTCAGATTCTACACATCGAATTTACGTAAGTATATTACGTTGGTGGCTGAGAAATTCGTTTCTCTTAGCTTTATTGCCCGTGATATATTTGGGAAATCGAGTGAGTATTTCTGACGGGTAGGACGATGTGGCATTCAAAGGAAATGAACCAGTGAAGATGGAACGTGAGTCTAGCCTCAAGCCTCACACCCAGGAAATGACAAAAATCGGGCAGGCAGCATGGCTATGTGGGTCGCTCCCATTAGGGTGCAGTATCACCTATCTAGAGAAATTCCTTTGTTTCTTAATCTATCGATTCTGCCCATTCGGGGATGGTTGCCGTACACAACCATCGGTGATATACACTCGATACACTCAAGAGAAATGAGTGGTCGGTCATGTGAGGGCCGGGTTGCATGGCGTTCTTGTTGAACCCAGGTGTATTTGCCTCTAGAGATACATCATCGGAAGGTGGACCCATACCTTGTCAAGTTGGAAATCCAATATCCCTAAGCGCCAAGCGGTTTTTATTTGTATACTATATAGGAGAATGTGAGATGCAAGCATTCTTCTAGATTCTAATTACTTGTTGTGAAAACCCTTGATATTATAATAATATCTGTTTCCAAGTATACAAAGTGTTTTGATCTCATAAGGTAAAAACTCGTTCCGTATTTACGGCGTGGTCTTATGAGATATTTTCTTTGAACTGTTTTAAACTGTTTACTCATACCAGTCCCCTGACTGACCCGGAGTTTATTTTTCTGTGTTTTCCCTTAAACTCTTGGGTATTCATAACGCTTGTTATGAATAGACAAGTGAATCAGGATTTGGATAAACTTGTGAAGCTGGAATGAAGATTTTGCTGTGTGCTGGTCCATCTATCTACTGTATAATTAAGTCTGTCAGTTGATCACCTATGATATGTATAATTACTGATGTACTATGAATGGCTTGTATCACAAGGCCTATGATGATCTGATGTAATATATTCCGCTGTGTAATATTATAAAGTATTATCTTTTGTGAGAATTCCGCTGTGAGATTCTGATGTTTCTGTGTTTTATCTTCTATCTATTCTCATTTCTTATTAATGGCACAACTTGAGATGTGTTCGAAAGTTGGGTCGTTACATAACCAATTTAAATTTATGCTAACAATTGATGATTATGAGTAGGTCATTTAATTCCAATGTCGAAATAAAATATAACTTTCCTGAGATATAAATTTATATGGCATTCCCTTTATTCCTTATATCGTAAAATTTCTCTTTCTTTACTACACTGAAAATTATAATCAACATTATAATGTAAAATTTCTATCTTTCAGTTACATTGCAAATTTTTTTTTTATTTACATTATAAATGTAATTAATAATACAGTGAAAAATTTTAACTTTTAAAATACATTAAAAATGAAATTTTTAATTTTCATCGCAAATCCCTATTTCTAATTTCATATAAAAATGAAATCTTTAATTTACAATGCCAGTCCTCTTTTCTAATTATATATATATATAATGTAATTTTCTTTAATTTACATTGTAAATCCTCATTCCTAATTACATAAAAATGCAACTTTTAATTTACGATGCAAATCCTCTTATCTAATTACATAAAAATGTAATTTTTAATTTATTTGTGAATCTTACTTCTTTATTACATTATAAAAAAAATGTAATTTTTATTTTACATTATAGATTCAAGTCCCAATTACATAAAGAAATGTAATTTTCATAATACAATACAATTTCATATTTTAATTTCATTGAAAAATGTAATCTTTATCATACCGTTATAACTCATATATAAATTACATAGAAAAATGTCATTTTTATTCTACCGTTCTAATTCACACCTAAATTACATAGAAAAATGTAATTTTTCTCATGCGGCACAAAATCAATTTAAATTACATAGAAAAATGTAATTTTTATCATGCGATAGAAATTCATATCTTAATTACATAGAAAAATGTAGTTCCTATCATACGACATAAATTCATATTTAAATTGCATCTAAAAATGTAATTTTTATCCTACAGTGTAAATTTCTCATTTTAATCACATGTAAAAATGTAATTTTCATTCTACCGTTATCATTCATTTCTAAATTACATAGAAAAATGTAATTTTAATCATGCAATGTAAATTTCAATTTTAATTACATAGAAAAATGCAATTTTTGTCATACTGTGCAACTTCATATATAAATTACATATAAAAATGTAACTTTTGTTATGCAAAGTAAATTCACATTTAAATTACGTATAAAAATGTAATTTTATTCATACGGTGTGAATTCATTCATAAATACATAAAAATGTTAATTATTTCATGTGTTGAAAATTCATTCATAAATTACGTATAGAAATGTTAATTATTTCATGCTGTGGAAATTCATTCATAATAACATATAAAAATATGTTTCATTTCAAACAATGTAAAAACATTTTCTTTTTATGTATAATGCAAAAATATCATCTTTTTATATTTATAATGTATTAACTTTACTATTTTACGACGTAAAAATATGATCTTTTCTATTTTACAATGTAAAAATATTAACTTCCCCATTTTACAGTGTAAAAATATTATCTTTTCTATTTTACAAAGTAAAAATATCAACTTTACTATTTTACAATGTAAAAATGTTATCTTTTCTATTTTACAAAGTAAAAATATCAACTTTACTATTTTACAATGTAAAAATGTTATCTTTTCTATTTTACAAAGTAAAAATATCAACTTTACTATTTTACAATGTAAAAATGTTATCTTTTCTATTTTACAAAGTAAAAATATCAACTTTACTATTTTACAATGTAAAAATGTTATCTTTTCTATTTTACAAAGTAAAAATAATAACTTCTTTCTTAAAAATAAATCGTCTCTTTATTTTCATCGCCAAAATTTCATCTTTTTGTTTTCAATATAAAAAGATTGTCTTTTTAATTTAAATATAAAAAGATCGTCTTTTTATTTTCATCGTCAAAATTTCATCTTTTCGTTTTCAATATAAAAAGATTGTCTTTTTAATTTAAATATAAAAAGATCGTCTTTTTATTTTCATCCTAAAGTTTCATCTTTTAATTTTCACTATAAAAAGATTATCTTCTTATTTATCAACATAAAATTGCCATCTTCTAATTTTCAATATAAAGAGATGATCTTTTTATTAATCATCCTAAAATTGTCATCTTTAATTTTCTGTCCAACGTTTTCATATCCCATTTCCATCACAAACGATAAACATCACATCATCAATTCAGATCTAACGCTTCAAACTCAGATCTAATATCACATCATCTAAACACAAATCGAATTCACAACATAGAATAACATCCATCGCATAACGATTCATTTTCACCATTCAACATTAAACAACACAAGAATAATAATTAAATTAATTAATATTAAATTAAAAATAAATTCTCACCTTGCTTGTTTCTGAAATGGAGGTGATTTCGATCAGATCTCGTGTTCGGAGTCACGGCCGTTTTCGGATCTGAAAGATCTAAATTTGAAATTCATGTGTAAATTAGAATTCTGACTTTTAACAACTGTCGCAGTAACGCCTAAAAGCGTCACAAAATCTGAAATAATTTACCTTAGTTCGTTCAAAACTTCAAATGCGGATTTCGGGAGCTGTAGTCGACGGTTTTATGAACGGTTTGCGGGAGATTGGAGAGCTACGAGAGGGCTATCTTCACCGGGAAGATGGGAAGGTGCGGCTGCAAGGAGAAGGTGCGGCTGCAAGGAGAAGGCGCGGCGGGGCTCCGTTCAGCGCGGGTTGGGGGTGCTCGTTCTTCGCCTACGGTCGATGAAAAGGGATGAAACTTGTTGGAGATTAAAGAGAGTGAGAAGAGCTTCAAAAAGTTGTACTACGGCATGATCTAATTCTTAGTGGATTGGGAGAATCTGGGGAATCAATTTCGGCCATGATGGGTTCTTGCGGCTGGAGGAAAGCGACGGGAGAGGAAGAAGACCCCAATGGATTTTATATTATTATATTAGGGTTATTTAATTATTATTTAATTAGCCCGTTTTGGTCCGAACTCAGAATTAGGCCTGCTTACTGTCGTTCTTAGGGTTTTGACGTCTTCTGAGCGCAATGGGCTATGTCTCGGGCCACAATTCTGATGTTTGTAGCGTTTTTTTATTTAAAATCCTATTAAAAATTAATTAATTAAATATTGACCGTACATGAAAATTCACCGGGGCCACAAATTAACTTCAAAAATTCCCGAAAAATATATTTAGCTATGTTTTGACGCTGCGGACCTAGAAAAATTAATTTTGTTCAATTCTGAGCTCGTATGAATTTTTAATGAATTCTTAAAATAAAAAATTATCCGTTTTCACTAAGAAAATCAATTATAATTATATATTAATTCTAAAAATTACCGAAAAATCATTTTTAGCTTTGTTTTGACGATACAAACCCAACAAAATTATTTTCGTCGAATTCTGAGACTATTTGAAAAATGGCTATTTTTAAGGCGTTTAAATTTAACTAAAATAGTCAAAACACATTTTCCTCTGCTACGCTCACATATTAATTTGAAAATTTCTGAAAATTGAAACCTAGCAATAATTTGACATTCCGGTTCCAACAAAAGTGGTTTCGTCGAAAACAGAGGTCGTTTGAAAAATGACTATTTTTAAGGCCAATATATTTAATATTAAAAATACATTTTTAAACAAATAAATCCCGAAACTCAAAATATATAAGTGTTTACTGTTTTTCAATGCAGAAATGTCATTCCGAACTCAATGGAAGTGGTTTCAAGTCCAAATTCCTTCGTATGCAAAAAGTAGCATTTTTGACCTATGCAAATTACCTAGCGACCTTTCTAAATTTTAATTTGGGCATAACTTTTGATTCCTACTATGAAATTTCAAATTTTCGGATTCATTAGAAAGATATTTTTAAAGAGATTCTAATATTTTTGGTCACTAAAATCCGTTAAATTTTGCATCCTGTACAGTCAGTCAAAGTTCAAGTTTGACTTTTCAAACTACCGCGCTATTTCTAACTCTTTTTATAATTAAAATTAAATTATTCATTCTATCTTCGATTTGAATCAGATTTTTGATCATTATTATTTAAAATAGATTATTTTAAATATCAAAACTCATTAAAATCACTTAAAATAAATTTTAAATTGGCCCCAAAATTCCGGGTTGTTACACTTGGTTATCCTGTTACCTTGGTTATCTTGTTACTTGGGTTTATCTTGTTATCTTAGTTTGATCTGTTTATCTTGTCATCATGTTTATGTTCACTTTCAGTTTATACTTGTCATGTTACCTTTACCTGTTTTTAGGCTGAAAGTAGCTAGGACTAACCAGTCTTTATGACTAACCCCGTTTTGTTTCGCCTCTTTTTCTTCCGTTTCCCCCCCCCCCCCAAGGTTTACAGGGAGGAAATGTTGCTACTTAGTGCGGATTTTCTGCTTCAAGATCATCATCTATGGCTTGGACTTCTCTTGGCTATGGCTACTTTACTGTTTTACTTGGGGAATAATTTATGACTATGGTTTTATGCTTCTTTATTATTGCAAGACAGGTTTCGATGTAAGTAATTTAATGGCACTTTGATGTAAAAGGTTTTAGACCTTACTACTTTTGTTAAGTAATGAAATCATGTTTTCTTCCGCTGTTTCTATATGTACTGTCTTGTAATATTTCTGTGCATGTTTACCTAGATAATACTCCACCAAAGCTAGTGCATTCCCTTTGTGAGTGACCCTAGCGGAGGTGGGGTGTTACATTTGGTATCAGAGCAGAAGGTTACCAGACTGGGAAAAAGTTTTAAAACCTTCTGAAAACTATTTGAAAACCGTTTACAAAGAAGCATTTTTTCAAGAAAAGTGTTAAAGAAAAAGGCTATTCCCCAAAAAGCCATTAGCAATATCTTTTGTTTCCTTGATCGAATCTCTTTTCCTTTCTTTCCTCCACCTGTAGTCACAGTAGTTTTAACTGTGACTAATCCTTTTTCTAGCTACGAAAATGTTTTTCGTGCGATGGAGGAAGTTCTCAAGAGACCCGTTACCGCGTTATACAAGAAAGGATAGGAGTGGTTAAGGCGACTAAGGCTCAACACAAGAAGATAGTTAAGTACTATAGGACAAGGACATGGGCAAAGAACAAGATCGCCAAGAGGGAAATTGTATACTCTCACCTAAGAGGGATGGTAACGTTTCTGTTAAAGGTTTTCCTTTCTATCATCCCGTTAGGACTTTGTTTTGTACATCGCATCCTTTTTAAATCCTGCTTCGATAGTTAAGTCCCTGCACCTTAGTACTGGCACAATAGAGGGTCCCGTTTTGTTTCAAATCCTGTTGGGGGGATCGTCCCATTTATTCATGACTTGTTTGGATTTGAGGACATCTATGACTTTTGGGAATAATGCTTATGTTTTTTAGCTATGGGTTGATTCTAGGAATGGAATGGTTATCCAGTAAGGGTGCCATTCTCAGTTCTGAAAGGAGGGTAGTTAGACTCTTGACTTGCCTCGGTAATACCCTCGAAGTCTCGTGTAACCTCTAGGGTTCTGTCATGATTGGTTACCTAGAATCTCTTGATGCATTTGTTGGCAATCCGTTCGAGTAGAGTTCGCCGCTAAGGCGGATGGTTCATTTCGCTTGTGCATGAGATATGGAAATCACTCTAGTAAGTACACTTGGTAACATGGTTGGCATCTGTTTGTTTTCAAGAGACAGTTCTACTGCGTGAAATGTCGTATAGTGAGTAAACGAGATCCAGAGTTCACTAGTGAATTTTGGAGAGCTTACATAAAACCAAGAGTACACGGATATGGCTGAGCCGAGTATACTAGAGGGAGAATAAGAAAAAGTGGAACGAGAGGCGACATTGAAATGAGTTCCAGCTCATATTTGAAAATAGGAGTTAAGAGGCCACGAAATCATGAGGTTAAAGATGATCAAAGCACCATGGAATTAAGCTCAAGGAAATGCGACTTAGAAGATTGAAGACAAGATATGCGCATCATATCTCTTTTTAAGAGTATATTCTTGATCCCTGTTTTCCTTTAGAGCTTACCCGCATGCTATCTTTTATGCATATCCTCTCGGTCCTATTTTCGATCTTATTTCTGTTGCAAACTCCATAGGGGGTATGACTCATCGGTTAATAATACATGTCAGGATTTGAAGGTGTCCGTTAGGTTGACTAAACCTTTTGGGCTTTATAGGATATGGGTTGGGTTTAGAAAGGGATTTCTTGTAATCCGAAAAGGAGTTTTTCTTGCTTATCTTCTCGATCCTTTCTTGAGGACCTTAGGTAGAACCCTATGGATGCAAACATGTATTTGAAACATGTTATGATTGATGTTTGCGAAATGGTTGCAAGTGGTCGCAAGTGGTTGCTCGTGGATGCATGAATACACATTAGGCACTAGATCGGCTCAGACACATTTTCATGTTGCATATGCATGAGTGTTTATACTTGTTTATGGATGAAATTGAATGTGTTAGCATGTGGATATTGCATATGGATGAATGTTTGTGCACACATATAGTGTTTATGTGACTAGGACTATTTGCATACATGTGGATTCATGGCACCAAACATATTTTGCACTTAGAAGATCAATCAGGCCTGATCATTTGCATTAGATAAGGAACATATACACACACTTTCTGCATATGTTCATACAGCATTAGAAATTTTCTAAGGACAATGGTTGCCTATGGATGATGCTTTGAGTAGATGGATGATTGGATGGTAGGCTATGGCTACTTTACTGTTTTACTTGGGGAATAATTTATGACTATGGTTTTATGCTTCTTTATTATTGCAAGACAGGTTTCGATGTAAGTAATTTAATGGCACTTTGATGTAAAAGGTTTTAGACCACTACTTTTGTTAAGTAATGAAATCATGTTTTCTTCCGCTGTTTCTATAAGTTCTGTCTTGTAATATTTCTGTGCATGTTTACCTAGATAATACTCCACCAAAGCTAGTGCATTCCCTTTGTGAGTGACCCTAGCGGAGGTGGGGTGTTATATTTGGTATCAGAGCAGAAGGTTACCAGACTGGGCAAAAGTTTTAAAACCTTCTGAAAACTATTTGAAAACCGTTTATAAAGAAGCATTTTTTCAAGAAAAGTGTTAAAGAAAAAGGCTATTCCCCAAAAAGCCATTAGCATTATCTTTTGTTTCCTTGATCGAATCTCTTTTCATTTCTTTCCTCCACCTGTAGTCACAGTAGTTTTAACTGTGACTAATCCTTTTTCTAGCTACGAAAATGTTTTTCGTGCGATGGAGGAAGTTCTCAAGAGACCCGTTACCGCGTTATACAAGAAAGGATAGGAGTGGTTAAGGCGAATAAGGCTCAGCACAAGAAGGTAGTTAAGTACTATAGGACAAGGACATGGGCAAAGAACAAGATCGCCGAGAGGGAAATTGTATACTCTCACCTAAGAGGGATGGTAACATTTCTTTTAAAGGTTTTCCTTTCTATCATCCCGTTAGGACTTTGTTTTGTACATCGCATCCTTTTTAAATCCAGCTTCGATAGTTAAGTCCCTGCACCTTAGTACTGGCACAATAGAGGGTCCCGTTTTGTCTCAAATCCTGTTGGGGGGATCGTCCCATTTATACATGACTTGTTTGGATTTGAGGACATCTATGACTTTTGCGAATAATGCTTATGTTTTTTAGCTATGGGTTGATTCTAGGAATGGAGTGGTTATCCAGTAAGGGTGCCATTCTCAGTTCTGAAAGGAGGGTAGTTAGACTCTTGACTTGCCTCGGTAATACCCTCGAAGTCTCGTGTAACCTCTGGGGTTCTGTCATGATTGGTTACCTAGAATCTCTTGATGCATTTGTTGGCAATCCGTTCGAGTAGAGTTCGCCGCTAAGGCGGATGGTTCATTTCGCTTGTGCATGAGATATGGAAATCACTCTAGTAAGTACACTTGGTAACATGGTTGGCATTTGTTTGTTTTCAAGAGACAGTTCTTCTGCGTGAAATGCCGTATAGTGAGTAAACGAGATCCAGAGTTCACTAGTGAATTTTGGAGAGCTTACATAAAACCAAGAGTACACGGATATGGCTGAGCCGAGTATACTAGAGGGAGAATAAGAAAAAGTGGAACGAGAGGCGACAATGAAATGAGTTCCAGCTCATATTTGGAAATAGGAGTTAAGAGGCCACGAAATCATGAGGTTAAAGATGATCAAAGCACCATGGAATTAAGCTCAAGGAAATGCGACTTAGAAGATTGAAGACAAGATACGCGCATCATATCTCTTTTTAAGAGTATATTCTTGATCCCTTCCTATAGAGCTTACCCGCATGCTATCTTTTATGCATATCCTCTCGGTCCTATTTTTGATCTTATTTCTGTTGCAAACTCCATAGGGGGTATGACTCATCGGTTAATAATACATGTTAGGATTTGAAGGTGTCCGTTAGGTGGACTAAACCTTTTGGGCTTTATAGGATATGGGTTGGGTTTAGAAAGGGATTTCTTGTAATCCGAAAAGGAGTTTATCTTGCTTATCTTCTCGATCCTTTCTTGAGGACCTTAGGTAGAACCCTATGGATGCAAACATGTATTTGAAACATGTTATGATTGATGTTTGCGAAATGGTTGCAAGTGGTCGCAAGTGGTTGCTCGTGGATGCATGAATACACATTAGGCACTAGATCGGCTCAGACACATTTTCATGTTGCATATGCATGAGTGTTTATACTTGTTTATGAATGAAATTGAATGTGTTAGCATGTGGATATTGTATATGGATGAATGTTTGTGCACACATATAGTGTTTATGTGACTAGGACTATTTGCATACATGTGGATTCATGGCACCAAACATATTTTGCACTTAGAAGATCAATCAGGCCTGATCATTTGCATTAGATAAGAAACATATACACACACTTTCTGCATATGTTCATATAGCATTAGAAATCTTCTAAGGACAATGGTTGCCTATGGATGATGCTTTGAGTAGATGGATGATTGGATGGAAATTCTGCTTGAAAACGAGTCCGAAATTTCGTAAATCGGAGTCCGTATGACCAAGATATGGCCCATAGAAGATTTCAGAAACATTCAAAATTCAGCCCGAAATTCAAATTCAGCCAGAAGCAGATTGGGGGGGGGGATTTCCCGCCTAGCCCCAGGTCGACTGGGGGGTCGACTGGGGAGTCGACCTGGGTGTCGACCTCCCTGGTCGGACCTTGTTGGTCTGGTGCACCAGTTTGCTCCTTTGGTCTGTTTACTTGGCCTGTGACGGGATTTGATGGTTCAAATCTAAACTAGGGTTAATCTAAGGACCTAAACTACTCCTAACTTCTATAAAAACACCATAAGACCTAGCCTAATTCACTACAATTCATTCTAACAACGAAGTGCTGCCAAAATGCTCCTAAATCGCCACCTCCATCTTCAACATTGAGAGCTTGAGGGTTCTAAACTAAATTGAAGGAAAAGGAGCAATCTTTCTCCATCAAATCAAAGGAGCTACTTGTTTCTCAAGGCTTCTAGTGTTGCTACATCATTCCTAGAGCTTCTACAACGATTCTATGACGATTCTTGCTCCTAATTCACTAGCCATGCTTTGTAAGTTCTAGATGCTTTTAGATTGAAACAATAACTTGAATATGACATGTGATAAAGTTGAAAATTTGATCTATGCATGATAATCGATCCATGCTCATTCTTGTTCATTTATGATCTTGACCTTTGGGGATGTTGCTATGACATTAATTTGGGCCTATGCATGTAGCAAATCACTCTTTCATATCCTTATCATGCATGTAATGATGTTTTCCTCTCGGATCTTGTTTTATGCAATGTTTCTACCTTCCCCTATTTATTTTCTTTTGATGAACCTTGGTCGATTTCGGACCTAGGCCTAAACTACGATTTACGTGCGATTTGTATACGGGGGAATATTGGGATTTCACCTATTTGGATATAGGTGTGGGTGGTCGAATTTGTGCATAACATGAATGAGGAAAATTTGGGGTATTGCCAATGTAATTTGCTAGTTTGGGCATACATGAATTGGCATATGAATTAAATCACGAGTTTTGGGGACTATGTAAGTTAAATCAAGGGATTGGGCTTATGTAAATTAGGCATAAGTGGAATTGGGAACATGAACCATGATGTGGGTTTATTTGGGCATGAACTTGACAACATGTAACTTTGGCTAGAACTTGATAGGGTTGGGATGTCATAAACTTGGCATACATGTAAATAGGCGAGAATTGGACATATGTAAAGTGGCTAGAACTGCGTACACATTTTCATGGGCATGAAAGGTGGAACTTGGGCATATGTTTAGTAATATGTAAAGTGGGGATTTTGACTTAGATGACACATATGTAATTATCAATCTAACGGATGTCTTCGACACGAGGTTAGACTTGAGTTGTGGTGTAATTCTGCCCGGAACCGCCCGACATATCCAGTGACCACAACAATAATAGTCTAATGTGAGAGGTCGTATGCAAAGATTAGATTGTGGTAATGCTTGAACCCGAGGTTGGAATGGATTTGCGGTGTAATTCTGCCCGGAACCGCCCGACATGTCCAGTGACCGCAAATAAGTCCAATGTGAGAGGTTGATGCATTAGTAAATAATAAATGAATATGACATGGACGGGTGGGTTAAGTAGCTTGATTAGACTAATAACACTTAACCAATATTACATGGACGGATGGGTTAAGTAATTTGATTAGAATAATGACACTTAACCAATATGACATGGACGGATGGGTTAAGTAACTTGATTAGACTAATAACACTTAACCAATATTACATGGACGGGTGGGTTAAGTAACTTGATTAGAATAATGACACTTAACCAATATGACATGGACGGGTGGGTTAAGTAACTTGATTAGACTAATGACACTTAACCAATATGACATGGACGGGTGGGTTAAGTAAAACCGGACTTGATTTCTTGATGACACTTAACCATATAACACGATTAGAGGATGGGTTAGTTTAACCTGAATGGGTCGATAACACCCAACTAGTATAACGCAATGCATGGTAAGGTTAAGTAAACTCACGAGGGTAACACTTAACCATTATAATTTGACTACTTGATGGGGTTAAGTCATGAATCGCTTGAATATACTTAACCAATCTCACATGATAACTTGATGGGGTTAAGTCATGAATCGCTTGAATATACTTAACCAATCTAACATGATAACTTGATGGGGTTAAGTCATGAATCGCTTGAATATACTTAACCAATCTAACATGATAACTTGATTGGGTTAAGTCATGAATCGCTTGAATATACTTAACCAATCTAACATGATAACTTGATGGGGTTAAGTCATGAATTGCTTGAATATACTTAACCAATCTAACACGGTGATTTGATGGGGTTAAGCTTAAATATACTTAACCAATTTGACACGATGATTTGGATAGGGTTAAGTCATGAACCGCTGGAATACGCTTAACCAACTTGACACGTGATTCGTAGGGCTAAGTCATGAACTTGAATGACAACACTTAGCCAACTTGACATGACACGTAGACGGGTTAAGTCACGAACTTGAATGACCACACTTAACCAACTTGACATGCTAGACTGATAGGGGTTAAGTCTTGAATTTAGATGACAACACTTAACCTGCTAGACGGAAACCCTAGTTACGCGGTCCTTTTCAGCAGTAACCCTCTTGGATGTATCATGATACCCTAGGGACTAGGCTAGGGCAGGGCACGATTACTGGGCTGATTGTAAGCGACCAAGACGACGGCTGAGTTTGGTGCGTCATCGTAGGTTCAGGCGGGCTATGGTCGTGCACGTAGTCCGGAGTTGAAAAAGCAGGCGTGGGCACCAATAGTTGTACACTGTGCGTGCTTGGAATGGTGTCAGTGGTTGACACCCTAGGGCTTGATACACCCTAGGGTGGACCTAGCACAGAGTAGCTACGTTCGTGATTGGGCCGTATGACACCGACACACGACGAGTTAGGACTTGTAGGGAGCCGATCGATTAGATCGTTACGTGGAAAAAGGGCGTTGTTTGATAGGTAGCTTAATCCCTAGTGGTCCTAGGTGGCATAAACCCTGGTCGAATCTAGAAAACGTCCAATAGGTAGCATAATCCCTAGTGGTCCTAGGTGGCGTAAATCCTAGATGAACACACAATAATTCATGATAAGGGAATCTGGCCAGAACAAGGATGGCAGTCCAAGCGATTTCAAGGATGGTGACACTACGTTGTAGTGGTACAGAATAACGTGATGGAACCCATACGATATACGGCAAGGGACTATACATATACATGGAAGGGATGATACGAGTTAGGATGCTAGTACAGTTGGTGCAGAGGACGTTAGACATGCGATGCTATTCCGAGTTTATCTTGTTACCTTGGTTATCCTCTTACCTTGGTTATCTTGTTACTTGGGTTTATCTTGTTATCTTAGTTTGATCTGTTTATCTTGTCATCATGTTTATGTTCACTTTCAGTTTATACATGTCATGTTATCTTTACTTGTTTTTAGGCTGAAAGTAGCTAGGACTTACCAGTCTGTATGATTGACCCCGTTTTGTTTCGCCTCTTTTTCTTCCGTTTCCCCCCTCCCCAGGTTTACAGGGAGGAAATGTTGCTACTTAGTGCAGATTTTCTGCTTCAAGATCATCATCTATGGCTTGGACTTCTCTTGGCTATGGCTACTTTACTGTTTTACTTGGGGAATAATTTATGACTATGGTTTTATGCTTCTTCATTATTGCAAGACAGGTTTCGATGTAAGTAATTTAATGGCACTTTGATGTAAAAGGTTTTAGACCTTACTACTTTTGTTAAGTAATGAAATCATGTTTTCTTCCGCTGTTTCTATATGTTCTGTCTTTTAATATTTCTATGCATGTTTACCTAGATAATACTCCACCAAAGCTAGTGCATTCCCTTTGTGAGTGACCCTAGCGGAGGTGGGGTGTTACAGATTTACACCACAAACTGAGTCTAACCTCGTGTCAAAGGTTCATTAATGGTCGTATTACCCCCAAAACCCCAATGTCAGTTCACGTGTTTAACATATAGAAATGTTCGTGTTCGTGTTTAAGTCAATTATCCAATACATAGTCATTTTCATGTTTTAAATTCCCAACTTTACATATTAATAAACATATGCCCAAGTTCCAAAATTACATTATATATATATATATATATATGGATATATGGATATATGTACCCAATTCTAGTCAGTTTACATATGTCCAATTGTTGCCTATTTACATGTATGCCAAGTTTATGCTATTTCACCCATATCGAGTTCTAGCCAAAATTGCATGTATCATGCCCAAATAAACCCAAATCATGATCCATGATGTAGTTATCCCAAACTGCAATCTTTTTATTACAACACACGCCAACTACCCAAGTTCATAATACATATTTATGCCAATTATCAAATTTACAATCGCTTTTATATTCAAATCCCCAATTCTACATATGCCCAATCATAAGCCTAATCTTTTGATTTAATTTACATAGGCCCGAACTCGTGGTTTAATTTACATACCAAATTACATACATTTTATATATACCAAATCTCATGTTACATTACATAGATCCTATTTGTGCCAAATTCCATGTATATAATATTTATGCAAATTTGTTCATAACAAGTTTATACCAAAATTTGCAGATCAAGCCCAAACTTGCAAATACAATGATAATATCCAATTTCATGTTGCCAATTATTACATCATATTCATATAGGCAATAATCCCAAAATTGCCCCGTACACATATCGTACACAAATCGCGACTTTAGGCCAAGGTCCGAAATTGACCAAGGTTCATGAAAAGAAAATAGATTGGGGAGGTAGAAATTCAATAAAAATGAGATCAGAGGAAAACATCATCATAGGCATAAATATTACAACTTGATGATAACGTCCTCACAAATCAAGAAAACTCCTGAATAGATCATAAACTTGTCATGAACATAAAGATAGACAATTCCCAAAACAGAAGATTCAAGGAGCAACAAAAATAGATAGAATTGATAAATATACTTAGATCCAATTCCACTTTATTTCATGTCCATATTATAATTAAATGTTTAAATCTAAAAACAACTAGAACTTATAGAGCATGGCTAGTGAATTAGGAACTGAAATTGTCATAGAACGTTGTACTAGTGTTGATTTATTGTCTTGAATCATTGTACAAGCTTTAATCTTCGAATTGGATTGAGTTTGAATGCTTGTTCTTTAATTTGGGGGGTGGCGGCCATGGTTCAAGAGGTATTTTAGCAGCATAATGGTGTAAGAATGATTTGATATGAATTAGGTTAGGTCTAAGGGTGTTTTTATAGGTGTAGAACCTAGTTTAGGCCCTTAGATTAACCCAAGAATCAATCCGGACCATCAAAACACGTCTCAGGCTTCAAAAATGAGTTCTGGGTCAAACCAGGCCGACCATGTCGACCTGTAAGGTGGGGGGGTCGAAACTATGGTCGACCTGGGGGGTAGGTCGACCCTATGGTCGACCTGTGGGGTAGGTCGGCCCTATGGTCGACTCCCTGGCCCAGTGCTGCCTGAAAACTGCTGAAACTTGTACAGGCCATAACTTCTTCATCCGGACTCCGATTTTCGAAAACTCGGACTCTATTTCATGTAAAATTTCGAGATGAACGCAATGGCGTAACCCGTTTCCCCTGATTCTGAATTTAAAATTTAATTCTGCCTTGATTTATTGTTTTAACATGTTATAAAAATACGGGTTGTTACATCCACCTGTGTGGTATAGCTTTGTGTAACATTGATTCGCGAGATTCACACCCCAGTTGTGAACCAGAAACAGGAGAGGACAGCAGGGACAGCATGCGTTTCCTTCTAGCTAGGGTGGTGTCAGTGACCTACCAATCCTGAGATTTATACTATTTTCACCTGTGTGGTTGTTAGATTGCGAGGTGCCTCGGATATATCGATGACTGTGTGGAGCCGATGGCGTCATTTGGCTCATTTACGCCCCAAAGGGCGGGGAAACGCATGTTCAGTGTTTAAGTTTAATCCACATTGGTGGACTGGCCCTGCATATTGCATAGGTACAGTTGCGGCTGAGTCCTGAGGCTTGGGCTAGAGAGTCTCAAAACAGTAGGATTGCGCCTTGCCCTGGTTCACAGATGGAAATCCAATTTCCAATACGAGACATTTCGGTTTTAGTTGTAATCCTATATATGACGACATAGTGGTATGGGGCACTTATGCCGTCTATGATTGATACTTATGATTTGAAGTTGTTTTATACACTATGCACTTATAATAGTATCAAATGATTTGTTTTAAACGTACCAAGCATGGTTGGCTATTATAAGGGAAAACCCTATCCCCCAGCTTGCGTTGCATTGTGTGATAGGGTCTGGGTCTTATAATAGCTTCATTTTTCCAAAAAGCATTGCGCTGTTTTGTTATATGCACTGGTATTCTTGGGAGGAAGCCCGTTCCGTGTTATACGGCGTGGTCCCTTGATGTATCTGATTTAAAGTAAAGTTTTAAATAACTGTTTTAGTTCTCACACCAGTCACATGACTGACTTGGAGTTTATTGTTTTAACCTACACTCTGGGTGGCCTTATTTTGACATAGAGTGTAGCCTTATTTTGACATGGGCAGCTAGTAGTTTTGGTTTTGCAGATTTATATTCACAATATCCTGATTTACAGCTAGATCGATATCCGGAAAGCTCTGTATCCGTATATCTCTTTCAGTTGTGTATTGTATTATTTTTCCGCTTCTATGTAATTTATTGTAATCTCTGATATTTTATGATGTGTAATAGTGATTCATACTCAGTATATTATTGTAATCTGATGAAATTGTTGTAATATACAGTGAAATGTTCTTCAATTTGCGTTTTGATCTGTCGTGTTCTCAAAACAATCAGGGGTTTTGAACGGTCTTGGTCGGTTTAGCGATCGATTTGGATCGAGCGAAATTCCTTTTCGTTACAATGTGACTGGTGTGAGAACTAAAATAGTTATTTAAAAATTCACTTTAAAATTAGATAAATAAAGGGACCACGGCGTATGACACGGAACAGGTTTCCTCTCAAGAATACCAGTGCAAAAACAAACAGCGCATTGCTTTTTGGAAAAATGAAGCTATTATAAGACCCAGGTCCCATCACACAATGCAATGCAAGCCAGAGGATAGGGTTTTCTCTTATAATAGCCAAACATGCTTGGTACGTTAAAACAAATCATTTGATACTATTATAAGTGCATAGTGTTTTAAACAACTTCAAATATAAATGTATCAATCCTAGAAGACATGGGTACTATATATCATGTCACCAATACTAGGCTCTACAGTCAAAACCGTAATTGTCAGGTATTGGAAGTTGGATTTTCGTCTGTGAACCAAGGCAAGGGATCGTCACTACCGCTTTGAGATGCTCTAGCCCGTGTCTCAGGACCCAGACTCAAGTGGACCCTTGGATCGTCAGGGTCGGTCTAGACGAAGTGCATTAAAATGCCTGAACAATGCGTTTCCTCTCCCTATGGGGCGTCAATCTGGTCTGTATAAAGACCATACCATCCATCGGCCCCGTAGTGCCGATATAACGGAGGCGCCTCACTATCCATCATCCGCATAAGTAAAACATCTGGGCGTGCAAAACCCAGACACCACTCTTAGCTAGAAGGAAACGCATGTCCTGCCTGCGGTCCTCTCCCTTTTCTGGTTCACACCGGGGTGTGAGGCTCGCGAATTAACGATACACAAAGCTATGCAATATTAAAGCCGTGCTTTGATCATCAACCATCAGACTCTGCTTTTCAATAGAAGCCTTAATCATTTGCATCTCAGCATGCCCCAAGTAATTCACGCTATGCAGCCGATGTCTGTCAATCACACATAATGAAATCCAATGTCAAACACATAGTCCATTTACATGTTCGTTCTGGGTTTGAACAAAATCGGAGGCACCTTATCCCTCGTCCCATATGTCCAATACAAAAGAGAGGCCCTCGCATATCAGGTCGATCTCCAAGTACGTTTGGACGATCACCACTTATTACCTTGTCTTGGGTGCACAGCCTAATCAAGACATCAGTAATCATCCAAACGATGTGAAGAGCTCCGGTCTTCAACCACCGTCTTCATCATCGACTCATCATTGATTCACTTATTCAGAATGTGATAAACCCAGTTTTTTGGATAACTCGCGTATATAATAAACAAGTGCTATAAAAACACAACATACGCCTCATTCCAATTCTGAATATTCATTTATTTGAATATCCACATCTTTAGTATATGTTCCATTAATTTTATCAAAGATAATTTCTTTAAAATTTATTCTTTAATCTTCCTTTGGATATCATTCAAACCATATTAAGGTTTTCCAAACTAGTCGGGATTAACGCACCTTACCGAAGTAATCGTTTATTAAATTTCCCAATCTCAACTAATTCATCCCATGAAGCAAAACCGGTAATATTTCATATCTAACACAACAGTGTTATCGGTAAAATTAATTACCATTTCACGTTCAAATCTAACTAAAGATTTAACTACCGCTTGGAGCAAAATTGGTGATACTCCATTCTCGATCATTTCATGAATTCGATAAGTTTAATTATCTCATTCACATTCCAATCTAACTAAAGATTCATTAAAACTCTAATTCAGTTTTAATCTCCAAAAATCATTACTTAATGATTATTCAAAATTAAGAAATTAATCTTATCTTGAACTGGGTTAAAGAACTAATGTCATTTAAAACACCATTCACGATAAACCCAACAACCAATTTCAATTTAATTCCAATTAAATGTTAATTAATTGGTAAACTTCATTAAATCTTATTAAAAAGATTTAATCTTTTCTCCACTGGGTTTAAGAATAGTGTTAGTGAAGACACCGTTCACGACAAACCCAAAATCCCATTTGATATTAAATACAAGGCTCCGAATAGAAAATATATCGGCTTATATTCAATATCAAATTCCGAAATCAGCAAATATCGTATTGGAATAACGATATATATATCTTCCAAATTCCTCCACAATGTCCGTATAATCACGGAATCAAATATCAAAATATTCCGAAGATAATTTCTATTCAAATCCATTCCAATTCATATATCAGAAATTTTGGTTATTTTTAAAACCATTTCAAATCCAATTTATTTATTTTAAAAATATAGGATTTATAATTCTAGTTCATAACTAGTTCATTTCGATAAAAATATATTTTTATCTTTTCAAATATGGAATTTTTCATCCCGATTCTTTCCAAATCATTTATTATGATTTTACACAATTTATTGATATTTTTAATAATTTTATCAAGACCCGTACAGTCGATTTCCATAAATGGTCAACGAACTGCACTTACAACGACCTTTTCCAAATTTGATTTTGACATAATTCCAAATCCAACCGTTAGATTTCAAGTTCCTTGTATTCGTTGGAAAGCTCTTTTTTCGATACGAAACCAACTGTTCCAGTAGGAGAATCCGACGGTCAGATCTCCCGTAACGCCTATTCGAAGTCAATGGTCAAAATTCGTGAACAGCCCCGGTGCGGCGTGTTCTGTTCAGGCCATTAAATATATAATATATATATATATATATATGTATATTATATGTATATATATATATATATATATATTTCATCGATTTCCTTTTAAAAACGTATTTTATAAATCGTTTTAAATTCATTTCAAAACGACTTCAACTTCATATTCAATTTCAAATCAAAATTGAATATTCCATATTATTAATATATAAATGATCATATTTTCAAAATATTATATTTCGAAATCATTTCCTTTTCGATATCCATTATAGGGATGAATATAATCGATATAAATATCGTTCACGTCAAAATGGCATTAATCTAATCAACACGGCTTCATATATTTAAATATTTTTGTGTCCATCCCAAATCGGACATCAAAATTAGATTTCTACTACTGGATATTATTTTAAAATATTCATTATTTTAAATTAATCGTTATTTTATAATATTACTTCTTTCTGAATTGGAATTAGACACAGTCAATTACCATATAATGTTGATTATATGGATTTCATACAACATATGTACACAACAACAGTTAAACGCAGTCGACCATCATCCAGAGTGCATTACACAACTGCATAAGCATTATATATAAATAATCAACGCTTATAACAGCCTGTCAGCCAACCGATTGACATACAACTAAATATTGGGATTAGTGTATGCCCAATATCATCCCAATACCCATGTGGGGTTTTCAAACAACAAACACTGATTATTATTTGTACAGTTGGGCGATGTGTAAAATATATTGTCCCAATCCATATCATTCAAATATGTGTACATAAACAAATCGTCCGATTTTTAAATGAGTATTTGTTTTATTCATATACACGTTAAAAATTATATTTTTAACGATAAACTATTTATTTCAACACATGAATATTTTATTTATTCTATTCCACATCACAATCAATTTTCACAACACAATTAAACAAACAAGTCGTCCATGGTCTGTGGACGACGAGTGTCGGGTGCTGCTAAGCACCATCCACTACAACAAAAAACATCATATTACAACTTTAATTTTACAACTGTGCGAAAAACACAGTTGTAATAAATCCTTTTTTACAACTGTGCGAAAAGCACAGTTGTAATAAATGTTTTTTACAACTGTCAGCTCTCTAAAGTTGTAATAAACATATATATCACAACTTTTCATTTTATTAGTTGTAATAGATGCCTATTACAAACTTCATGTTTATAATATCTATATTTAATAAATAATTATATTAATATTTAATAATAATAATTAATAATAAACTTGGGAATCAATAATATTTATCAATTATTATTAAATAGTTAATAAGTAGCAATTTATTTTTAATAGTTAATGTATGTTAACAACTTATTAATTAATAATTAGTAACATAAGCTTTTAATTGCCGTTATGTATTTAATAGTTAACTAGTAACATATATACATAATAATTAACTTTTAATCATTATTATTCAGTTATAACTAAGAAGAAATTAGTAATAATTATTAATAATAATTTTTTTGGCAAGGCAATAATAGCTATTATTAGTAAGTAATATTTAGTATTTTAATAAAAGACAATTATAAAGAAATCCACATTATATTTAATATAAGTTTTTACTTATCAATTCTAATTAATAATAGTTAATTTTAAAAACTTTGATAATGAACTTAAGAGAAAACTTGGCAAAATTGAGCATTTGAATTACACTGGAACTAACCAATGACTCGCAAATCAGACCAAGGCTAACCCAGGGAAATTTTTGGTTCTCTTTGAGTATATATAACCAGTTGGTAGTTTATTATTCAAAAGAAAACAAAACTGATAATGACCAATGAAGAACTACCGCTCAGGTTAATGCAAAAGAACGAAATCCAGGCGTGAAACGTGAAAAAGTGGCTCCAAAACATGTCTCATATTAAATTTTACCCTACGTGTCCATGTGCTCTTATTTTTGGTTCCTTGTTCCCTTTCCTTTTTTTATCTCCGCCGATCCCTTCCTCTTATTTATTTTCATTCTAATCCCTTCAGCTATGAGAAAATCCCCAAATCGTTAATGGCCACCGTCCCTTTCAAATACAATTTGCCCTCCCTCCTTTGCACCCCATCAGATTGCTCCGCCAAGACCGCCAACAAATCCACCGTACCCCATCGCAGACCAACCCCGGTCGTTCCTTCTTCGCAAACTCCAATACAACTTGCAAGTCTCCACCCTTCAGAACCTTCCGCCATCGTCTAAGCCTCCAAGTTGCTTCCTTTCAATCGAAGCGACTCCATCACCGCAAGAGCGCGCTGCCAGCATCGAGTTGAGTACAACATCACATCTTCACCTTCAATCGGCTGCAGCTCCAAGCCCTGCTCCCGTCTGCGACTTTTATCCGCTGTCTGAGGTGAGTTTTATAACTCATGATTATCGTGTTCAGGAATCTTAACTTCATCGCTTAACTAGAATAGAAAATTTGCATTTATGTCTTGACTGCAATGATGTGGGCTGTTTTGTTGGCATTTTGATTACGCATATATGTTGTTTTGTTGGCATTTTGTTGGCACTTTGTTTTAACACCACGTTTTGGTTGACTAAATTGATAAAAGATATGCCTCAAACACTAGGAAAAAACGAAAATCTGTAGCAATAGGCTGTTGTTCCAGAGCAGCAGCAATGCAAATATTTTTCTAGTGCATATGCAAGTGTGTGTGTGTGTGTTGTGCGAACTAGCGTGTGCAGTGTGTGAATGCAGATATGTGTGTAAGGGCAAGGTGCAACTGTGTTGGTATGTATCTATGTAAGCTATGTTGTTCGCAAGTTGCTGGGGTTTCTGTGTGCATCTGTGAGAGTGGATCATTGTTGGTGTGTGTGTTCAGTTTTCATGCGAGCATTTGAAAGTGTATGGGCCTTGCATTTTATACTTAGACAATATAATAATCGGTGAGATCAAAAAAGGATAAACAAAATTTTATAACTTTTATTTTAGGGTGTGCAATGTTATATAACTTACCAACCAAAACAAGATTAATCTAGTAACACAGCTGAGAAATACAAGTAATTAATTTGGTATGTGAAACGAGTGCGGTATGTAAAATGAGTGTGACATACTGTCAGATTCATTTTTTTTATGTTAGAAAAATAGTTTGCCTACATATAGGAATGCTTAAATCTATAATCCTCATAAACAGAAATGTTTTATTATTTGATATTGTTTTTATTATGAATTATAACCATTTCTGATGTTAATGTTTTATTAGTGAAGAAGATAACAGATAGTAATATTACCAGCAACGAATTATGACCATTTCTTGACTCTGAGTCACGTTTTGTGTTGCATTTATGCTAGCTACTTCATTATCCAGCCATGCATTTGTATTTACAGTAACATTTGGGATATATTGGTGAAAAAGATAACTGCTAGTAATATCTTAATTACTTGGCGGGTAGTTGCTATTTTGCTGCTGATTTATTCCAAGCTTGTTTCATGTGCACTATCCTTTTTCCAAATGTTTTATGTAGTCATTTAAGCATATTATAATTTGTTTAGCCATGTTGATTTTAGATTGGGGAGAAAAGTACAATAAAAAAGAATCCATCACCACTAAAAAAGAATAAGATTCTCAGGTTGAATCTATGCTAGTATCTTCTTTAGTCATATGTCTCATAGTGCAGGCGGAAATTTGCAGGATTTCATCTTTTCTCTGCAAGTAGCTAATAATACATATATAACATCTTCGATGAGACTACATATAGTTGTGTATTGTTGTATCATGGCAGCGACTCATGCTTTGTCTACTGTTTTAGAGAAGGCAAAAATTTATTGAACTCAAAACAAAAAATAGTAGGATAAAATAAAAAATATAACATGAGACAGCTTTTTGGGTTACATGTTTTGGTTTTGTTTCAATAAACATAGGCTCCCAATTTTATCCATTCATGAAGAATGAAGGATAATGTTTGGAGTTTATTTGTATTACAAGTTCTAGTTACATTAAACAAAATTATACGGTTTTTATTTATTTATTTTTTTAAATTGTGGAATCAAGTAAATATGGATAGCCGATGTTAATTAGATATTTACAAAAATTTACCTCCTTTGCAGAGAAAGGGATACAAGCTCCAAAAGCCATTAATAAGTAAATGAGTCTCTTTGAGAAGAATATAAGTAAGGCGACACAAGCTCCAAAAGCCATTAATAAGTAAATGAGTCTCTTTAAGAAGAATATAAGTAAGGCGACTGATAATGGGGGCAGATGAACATGAAGAATAAAGGATAAATTTTTGAGTTTACATGTTACTATTTTAGTTTGGCAATTTTTCATTCATAGGTTAGAAAATTTGGATTAAATGACTACTTTGTTTATTAATGGATTTAGCTACCATGTCAATATTATCATCTGCTAACTTGTTTTCTGAAAGTCCAAGTGCAGATGCTCTTTTTTTTAGAAGTTGTGCAACATCCAATTGTTTATAAATGGGCTTTGGACCACATGCAGTTCATGCTATCAGGTACGTTAAGCATTATTGTTAAGATTTGGTATTATTGGCTTAATAAAACGCTTTTTGTTCTTTTTTCTAACAACAGACATATTCTTATGTAATAGGTTTGATCATTGCGATGAACTTGCACCAAAAAAATAAATGGCGTAAAGATTTCGTTGTCCTCGACTAGTGTGCTCCCGTAGGATATGCATTTTTGTGTGGATAACTTGTGTTTGTACTAAGTTGCTTTGTAACGGTCAAGTATGAAATAATGTACGAAATGTTATCTAAAACTTTTTGCTTGTAATATTGAATATTTGAGTATTTTAATAAATTAGTTTGCAAATAACTGTAATATTTGATTTGCTTACAGAGTATTGCTATGTTTAGTGTATTGTGTTTTCAGTTGCAAAAGATGTTATTTATTTTTTTAAAACCCAAATGTCAATCACAACGGTGCATAACAGTTGTAGTATATTTTATTACAGCGGTGCATAACTGTTGTAATAAAGTTTATTACAACGGTGGAAAAAAGTTGAAAAATATACATATTACAACGGTGTTGCAACAGTGCAAAATAGTTGTAAAAGATTTTAGTCTATTACAACTTCTTAATACACGACGGTTTGCCCACCGTTGTAAAATGTATATTATAACGGTGTTCCACCATTGTAATATGGTTATTTTGTTATAGTGATCTGCATCCTAGCATATATTTTAACTGGATAATAAAATTAAAGTGAGAAGTTCTCAACTTTGGTTTCCACTCCGCCAGTCCTTATTGGACGGTTTGGATTCCGCTTTAATTTCAGTCCGTTCCATCGCCATCTGTTTCACGTAGTCGATATTAAAAATCCCATTTTTAATAACGCTTCGTATATTTGAAAATCACAATTTTACATTGTGTTATTTCTTTTAAAAATCATGTTATTGTATTTTTAAAAAACAATGCTTTATATATTTTTAAAAACTACATTTTTAATAACCCATACACAATAAAAATCTTATCTTTTCTCGTTTAAAAAAAATCTTATCTTTTCTTAACTAAAAATCAAATCTTTTCTTAACTAAAAATTAAATCTTTATATAATTAAAAATGCCATCTTTATATGCTAATCATATGAATAAAAGTCACTTCTTTTATATGCTAATCATATAAAATAAAAATCACTTCTTTTATATGTTAATCAAATAAAATAAAAATCACTTCTTTTATATGCTAATCATATAAAATAAAAATCACTTCTTTTATATGCTAATCATATAAAATAAAAATCACTTCTTTTACTATATCCAAAATCGTATTTTTTTCTAATGCTATTTCATATGTAATAGGACTGATTTTATTTAATTTTAAAAATTTGTTTAAACTAAATCAATAAAAAAACTCACCTTTCTACGAATGAAGGAGGGGTTTCGTGCGTCCGAGGGAGGGAGGGGCTGCAAGGGTTTGTTGAGGCATCAGCAGCTATCTAAGGTGGCGGCGCCGGAGTTCGCGGTGACGATCGCTCCTAGGGCTTGGGATTTCTTTGTTGAAGAATGGGGAGAAGAGGGTAGGGTGGCGTCAGCGGCTGAGAGAGAGGAGGGGGGTCTGGCGATCGAGCGAAGGCGGTAGGGAGGGGGGAATCGATGGCGACGGTGACAACGTCGAGGTAGGGGAGCAACGGGATTTAAGCTTCGTTTTTTTTTCATTTGAAAATAACGACGGGGGGTTTGACTTCTGAGAAGAGAGGGGTAGGGTTTGACTAGAAAATAATATATATATATATATATAATATTTAATTTTTATTTAATTCACAAATTATCTCTGTATGATTTTGAACTCCAAATCAAACCCAACGACTGTCGCCCCTAGCTAATTACTCCCATTCCGAACACAATGGGATATGTTCCGTAGGCTAGTTCGATCGTTATGATAAGTTTTCCTTTAAATTAAAATATAAAACATTATATATTCAGTTTAAATGTACATCTTAATTTACCGGGGCCAAATACTGACTCTAAAAATTCCATAAAACTTAATTCTAGCTTCGTATTGACGATACGGTCCTAACAAATCTAATTTCGTTAAATTTGAAGACCATTTGAAAAATGGTCATTTTTCAGTCGATTAAATTCAAATAAATTGGTCAAACGCGTTTAAATTCGCCACTCTTACATATTGATCCTAAAAGTCATGGAAAATCGAATCTTGCAATAATTTGACATTTTGGATCCAATAAAAGTAGTCTCGTCGAAAAGAAAACGGAGGTCGTTCGAAAAATCGCTATTTTTAAGGGCTATAATTCCATAGCGACTATTCTGAGTTTTCAACTGGACATAACTTTTTATTCCCGCTATGAAATTTCAAATTTTCAGATTTATTGGAAAGTTATTTTCAGATACATTCAAATATTTTTGGTTTCACTAAAATCCGGTTTATTTTGAATCCTGTACGTTCATTTGAAATTCGAAATTGAATTTTCAAACTACCGCGACATTTCCAATTTCTTTTATAATTAAAATAAATATGTATATTCTAACCTAGGTTCAAATAAATATATACGTTCTAATTCTATTCAAAATAAATTTCTAGTCATTATTATTTAAAATAATTCATTTTAAATATTCAAAATTCATTAAAATTGCTAAAATAAAAAATTTAAATTGGTTCTGATTTTCCGGTTGTTACAATCTCCTCCACTTAAAATCTTTTTGTTTTCGAAAAGGAATGGAGCGGAAAGTTGTTTAACTAATCAACTCAACTTTCATTCTGGCATTAATTCTTCAACTTTTCAGTTCCTAAGAATTTTCCAATTCTTCAAAAATTTGGCTAACACCCTAAATTTTCGAAAAATTTCCCCATAACCTCCTTTGTACGGGGAGCACCAGGAAATTCCCCAAACCGCCACACTGGCCCTCTCATCTCAAAAAAGAAAAGAAAAAGCCAAGCGGTTAGCCAATCGGCTCATAAAATCATCGAAACCCAATAAATTAGTAAACATGTACCTATTTGTTGGGCATACTTGCTATGACGTGTTCAATGTATACACATGTATATGCATGCAATTTCAAACAATTTTCCATTCAATTCTACTATAAATTCAATTTAGCAAAATTTACCATTCATTCATATGTTGGTTTTATTAGTAAACAAATAATCAAACATCACAACCCACGATCAATTAGTTGGTTAGTTTTTCAAATGCGTAACTTTAATATATATTCAAAAATCACATTTTTTGATGCTAAATCACTACAAAACCTATCTAGTTTTGGTTCTCACACCAGCCAATTGGAAATATATAGAAATCCCCCTCTCGAAACTCAATCATAAATTCTAGTGATGCATGCGATCATCATCAGAATCAACTCCGGGCGACTGGATTGTGATTCTATATCTATCTAGTAAATTTGAGACTTCGAATACACGCTAGCTAGGCGTATATGCAAAATCTTCATGTACTTGATTGTCCAAAATCAATATAAAAATAAAAATAAAATACATATAATACGATTTAAATTTTCAAAACAAAAATTTGTTTTCATTTTTATTTCAAAAACACTACTCTTCACACTCATTCTAGGATACTACTGATCCTATCTCTAACGAGTCACTCTCATTGGATATTACTAATCCAATCTTTGATGAATTCTTTCGTTTTGTTCTAGTGTGTCTGGTTCTCGAGCTCTATAAACCAAAGCTCTGATACAAAATGTAACGACCCGAACTTCTCTGTGAAGGAAAGCCCAGATTGAGTTGAGAACCCAACAAATCAGAACACAAACAAAAGAACATTTCATTGCTTATTACAACAATTTACATCAGAGTACAAGAATATACAGAGTATGAATAAATATTATACATCATAAAAATATCAGAGATTTACAAATTACAATGCAGCGGAAAATAAAACAAAACACAACTGAAAGAGATACACGGATACATAGCTTTCCAAATATCATTCCAGTTGTAAACCAGGATCGTGTGAATATAAATCTGCAAAACCAAAACTACTAGCTTCCCGTGTGAAAAATAGGGGCACCCAAAGTTTAGGTTAAAATAATAAACTTCAGGTCAGTCATGTGACTGGTGTGAGAACTAAAACAGTTATTTAAAACTTTACTTTAAAATCAAATATATCCACAACGTATAACACGGAACGAGTTTCCTCCCAAGAATACCAGTGCAAAAACAAACAGCGCAATGCATTTTGGAAAAATGAAGCTATTATAAGACCCAGATCCCATCACATAATGCAACGCAAGCCGCGGGATAGGGTTTTTCCTTATAATAGCCAAACATGCTTGGTACGTTAAAACAATTCATTTGATACTATTATAAAGTGCATGGCGTTTAAAACAACTTCGAATATAAATGTATCAATCCTAGACGGCATGGGTACCATATATCATGTCGCCAATACTAGGCTCTATAATCAAAACTGCAATTGTCACGTATTGGAAGTTGGATTTCCGTCTGTCAACCAAGGCAAGGGATCGTCCTTTCCACTTCGAGACGCTCTAGCCCGTGTCTCAGGATCTAAACTCAGGTGGACCCTTGGATCGTCAGGGCCGGCCCAACCAAAGTGGACTAAAATGCCCGAACAATGCGTTTCCCCATCCTATGGGGCATCAATCTGGTCTGTATAAAGACCATACCATCCATCGGCCCCGTAGTGCCGATATAACCGAGGCGTCTCGCTATCCATAATCCACACAAGTAAAACATTTGGGGGTGCAAAACCCAGACACCACTCCAAGCTAGAAGGAAACGAATGTCCTCCCTGAGGTCCTCTCCCGCTTCTGGTTCACAACAGGGTGTGTGGCTCGCGAATTAACGCTACACAAAGCTAAGCTATATTAAAGCCGTGCTTTGATCATCAACCACAAGACTCTGCTTTTTAATAGAGGCCTTGATCATTTGCCTCTCAGGATGCCACACAAGTAATTCACGCTATGCAACTGATGTCTATCAATCACACAAAATGAAATCCAATGTCAGACACACGGTCCATTTACAAGTTCGTTCTGGGTCTGAACAAAACCGGGGGTACCTTATTCCTCGTCCCATATGTTCAATACAGGAGAGAGATCCTCGCATATCCGGTCGATCTCCAAGTACGTCTGGACGATCACCACTTATTACCTTTTCTTGGGTGTACAGCCCAATCAATACACCAGTAATCATCCGAACGATGTGAAGACCTCCGATCTTCGACCAACGTCTTCATCGTGGACTCATCGCCAATTCAGTTATTCAGAACGGGATAAACCCGGTCTTTATGGATAACTCGCGTATATAATAAATAAGTGCTATAAAAACATAACACACGCCTCATTCCAATTTTGAATATTTTTTATTTAAGTATTCACATCTTTAGGGATATGTTCCCATTAATTTTATCAAACATAAATTATTTAAAATTTATTCTTTATCTTCCTTTGGATATCATTCAAATCATATTAAGGTTTCCCAAACTAGTCGGGATTAACGCACCTTACCGAAGTAATCATTTATTTTAATTTCCCAATCCCAACCTATTTATCCCATGAAGCAAAACCGGTAATACTTCATATTTAACACCACGGTGTTATCGGTAAAATTAATTACCATTTCACGTTCAAATCTAATTAATGATTTAACTACGCTTGGAGCAAAACGGGTGATACTCCATTCTCGATCATTTCATGAATTCGATAAGTTTAATTATCTCATTCACATTCCAATCTAATTAAAAATTCATTAAAACTCTAATTCAGTTTTAATCTCCAAAAATCAATGCATATTGATTATTCAAAGTTAAGAAGTTAATCTTATCTTGAATTGGGTTAAAGAATTAATGTCATTTAAAACACCGTTCATGATAAATGCCACAACCAATTTCAATTTTATTCCAATTAATGTTAATTAATTGGTAAACTTCATTGAATCTTATTAAAAAGAGTTAATCTTTTCTCCACTGGGTTTAAGAACAGTGTTAGTGAAGACACCATTCACGACAAACCCAAAATCACATTTGATGTTAAATACAAAGCTCTGAATAGAAAATATATCGGCTTAAATTCAATATCAAATTCCAAAATCAACAAATATCCTATTTGAATAACGATATATTTATCTTCCAAATTCCACCACAATGTCCGTATAATCGTGGAATCCAATATCGAAATATTCCGAAGATAATTTCGTTTCAAATCCATTCCAATTCATATATTGGAAATTTTGGTTATTTTTAAAAACATTTCAAATCCAATTTATTTATTTTAAAAATATTGGATTTATAATTCTAATTCATAACTAGTTCATTTCGATAAAAATATATTTTTATCTTTTCAAATACGGAACTTTTCATTCCAATTCTTTCCAAATCAAATTTTATGATTTTACACAAATTATTGATATTTTTAATAATTTTATCAAGGCCCGTACAGTCGATTTCCATAAACGGGCATTGAACTGACTTACATCGACCTTTTCCAAATTTGATTTGGACATAATTCCAAATCCAACCGTTAGATTTCAAATTCCTTATATTCGTTGGAAAACTCTTTTTGATACGAACCCAAGGTTCCGGTGTTAGGAGAATTCGACGGTCATATCTCCCGTAATGCCTATTCGAAGTCATTGGTCGAAATTCGCGAACTACCGCGGCGCGGCGCATTCTATTCAGGCATTAAATATATATAATATATATAGTGTATATATTTCATCATTTCCATTTAAAACTTATCTTATAAATTGTTTTAAATTCGTTTCAAAATGACTTCAACTGAAACGATAAGGAATTTTGCTCGATCCGAATCGATCGCTAAACCGACCAAGACCGTTCGAAACCCCTGATTGTTTTGAGAACATGACAAATTGGAATGCAAACAGAAGAACATTTCATTGCTTATTACAACAATTCCATCAGAATACAAAAGAATATACAGAGTATGAAAAAATATTATACATCAGAGAAATATCAGAAATTTAAATTACAATTAAGTACATCGCAGCAGAAAAATAGTACAATACACAACTGAAAGAGATATATGGATACAGAGCTTTCCGGATATCATTCTAGCTATAAACCTGGTTCCTGTGAATATAAATCTGCAAAACCAAAACTACTAGCTGCCCATGTCGAAATAAGGGCACCCAGATGTAATAACCCGGAAATCTGAGCCAATTTAAAATTTTTATTTTGGCAATTTTAGTGAATTTTGAATATTTAAAATGAATTATTTTAAATAATATCGATGAGAAATGTATTTTGAATAGAATTCAAACGTATATATTTATATAGCTTGACGTTGGAATATAAATATTTATTTATAATTATAAAAGGAATTGAAAATGCGCGGTAGTTCGATAATTCAATATCAAATTTCAAATGAATATACAGGATTCAAAATAAACCGGAATTCAGTGAAACCAAAAATATTTGAATCTAATTGATAATATCTTTCCAACGAATCAGAAAAATTGAAATTTCATAGTGGGGATAAAAAGTTATGTCCAGTTGAAATTTCAGAATAGTCGCTATGGAATTTCGGCCCTTAAAAATAGCCATTTTGCAAACGACCTCGGGTTTTGATGAAACCACTTTTGTCGGATCCACGATGTCAAGTTATTGCTAGGTTTCAAATTTCGTAATTTTTCGAATCAATATGTGAGCGTGGCAAAAGAAAACGCGTTTGACCAGTTTCAGTTGATTTTAATCGACTGGAAAATGGCCATTTTTCAAACGGTCTCGGAATTTGACGAAATTAGTTTTGTTAAGACCGTATCGTTAATACGAAGCTAGAAAATATTTTTCGGGAATTTTTAGAGTCTGTATGTGACCCCGGTAAATTGAAATGTACGTTTAAAATTGAATATATAAATTTATATTTTAAATTTAGCGGAAACTGATCAAAACGATCGAATCAGCCTGCGATACATATCCCACTGTGTTCAAAATGGGGGCAAATAGCTAGAATCGACAGTCGTTGGGTTCGAATTGGGTTTTGAATGAAAAGTCAACTTTGTGGAGAATTAAATTAATTAAATAATTCATTATATTATAAAGCTCCCCCCTTGGTTCCGTCTCTCTCTCAGACAGATCTAATTTTTTTTCATAAAAACCCGAACATCCTCCTACTCCCGCCGTTGACCCCCTCGCGCACCCCCCCCCCCTTCAGGCGCCGCCGCCGCCAGTGGTTACCCCCTCCTCCTCGCGTTGGCCAACCTCCCCTCCCTTTCTCTGATTTCAAACCCCCCACCGCCGTGAAACGCGCAGCCACCACCCTCGTTTAGGCCTCCGACCGTCGAGCTAGCGTCGCACCCCACCCCCCCCACCCCCCCCGCTTCGGCCACCGCATCGACTGACCTCGAGCCCCACCCTCCCCGTTGCCACACTCCGAAATCAAGACCCCCAATTCTTCCGCCCCCTTCCCTCCACCCTGACCCCAAGGCGCCCCCTCCGGCGAACGCAGCAGCACCCTCCTCTCCCCAAACTCAAATTGTAAGTCCTCCTTTTTAGTTTTTTTTATTATATATTGTTTTTAATTTCAGTTTTTAATATAAATAATATTGTGTAAATTTCAGATTTTTAATTTATATAAAGCTAAGGATTTTAATTTATATAAAGTTATATAATATTTTCATATAAAGAAGGATCTTTATTTATGTATAAAATATAGAGAAACGGTTTTTATTTATATATAGAAGAGGGGGATTCGATTTTTATTTGGCGAAGTTATGATTTTTGTTCATAGGAAAAATACTATTTTTATATAAGTAGTGTATTGAAAATAGAATTTCTATATAATAGAGAATATAAAAATATTATCTTTATATATATAGCGAAATAAAAATTGGATTTTTATTATATATATGTTGAAATAAAAATGTGATTTTTATAGCAATGATATAAAAATTCGATCTTTATATATACAGTAGAAGTATAAAAATATATAAAGTAGAAATAAAAATATGATTTTTATTTATGTAGAGTAATAAAAATGTAATTTTTATTATATTACCAGCAAGGTAAAAATATAATTTTTATCATGGAAGTAGTGGTGTAAAGGAGTGATTTTTACATATGTAGTAGAGAGATAAAAATTCGATTTTTATATATTGAATAGCGAAGTAAAAATTTGATTTTTATATATTGAATAGCGAAGTAAAAATTCGATTTTTATATACTGAATAGCGAAGTAAAAATTCGATTTTTATATATTGAGTAGCGAAGTAAAAATTCGATTTTTATATATTGAATAGCGAAGTAAAAATTCGATTTTTATATATTGAATAGCGAAGTAAAAATTCGATTTTCGTAAATGTAGTGAATACGGATGACGAAAGTGATGAAAGAAGAAACAACGGAAGATTTCCTACATATGAAGAGTCGTGGCATATGGTTTAGCTATCGGTGAGAACTTCTCACTTTTAATTTAATTTTCTAGTTAAAATATATACTAGGATGCAGACGGTGTTTAGTAGCACCCGACACCCGTCGTCCACAGACCATGGATGGCTTGTCTGCTTGTTTGTTTGATTTTGATGTGTAGTTGATTGTGTGATCTGATATGAAAAGAAATAAAATATTTATATAGTTAAAAATATTTCATAGTTGAAAATAGAATTTTTAACGTGTATATAAAATAAATAAATATAAACAGATCGGACGATTTGTTTATATACACTGATTTGATTGATATTTATTGGGACGATAAATTTTACACATCGCCCAACTGCACAAATAAAATCTGTGCTTGATTGTTTGAAACCCCACACGGGTATTGGGATGATATATGACGTACACTAATCCCAATAGTTAGTTGTATGTCGATCGATTGACTGACAGACTGTTATAAGCGTTAAATATTTATATTTGATGCTTATATAGTGTAGAACGCACTTTGGATGATGGTTGAGGATTTATCGTTGCTGTTATATACGTGTGGTAGAAAATCCTTATAATTAACATTATATGGTAATTGATTGGGACTCATTCCAGTTTTGAATAGAAATATTTGGAAAAGAAATATTTGAAATAGAAATATTTGAAAATAGAAATATATGAAGCCGTGTTGATTAGATTGACGCCATTTAGACGTGAACGATATTTACATCGAGTTATTCAATTTTCATTGTATATTGAAAGTGTTTTCGAAATTTGAATTATATTGAAAGTGATTTCGAAATTTGAATTATATTGAAAATAATCGAAATTCGAATTGAATTGAATGGAATTGAATTCGAATTGAAATCGAAAGGAATTGAATTCAAATTGAAATTGAAAAGCAATTCGAATTAAATTGAAATTGAATTGAAATCAATTTGAAATGAATTTAAAACGAATTTATATTGGAATATTCAATTTTGATTTGAAATTGAATATGAAGTTGAAACCGTTTTGAAAATGAATTTAAAACGATTTATAAAGCACGTTTTGAATTGAAATCGACGAAGTATATATTATATATATATAATATAATGGCCTGAATAGAACGCGCCGCGCCGTGGTAGTTCGCGAATTTTGACCATTGACTTCGAATGGATATTGCGGGAGATCCGACCTTCGAATTCTCCTAAAACCGGAACCGTTGGGTTCATATCGAAAAGAGCTTTCTAACTAATATTAGAAATTAGAAATCTAACGGTTGGATTTGGAATTATGTCCAAATCAAATTTGGAAAAGGTCGATGTAAGTGCAGTTCGATGGCCATTGATGGAAATAAACTGCACGGGCCTGGATAAAATTATTAAAAATATTAATAATTTGTGTAAAATCATAAGAAATGATTTGGGAAGAATCGAGATGAAAAACTCCATATTTGAAAAGATAAAAATTGATTTTTTTCGAAATGAACTAGTTTTGAACTAGAATTATAATTCTATTTATTTTTAAATAAATAAATTGAATTTAGAAAGGGTTTTAAAAGTAACCAGAATTTCCAATAATTGAATTGGAATGGATTTGAATCGAAAATATCTTTGGAATATTTCCATGTTGGATTTCGTGATGATACAGGTATTGTGATGGGAATTTGAAAGATATATTTATATCGTTATTTCCAATACGATATTTGTTGGTCGTAGAATTTGATATTGAATATAAGCCGGTATATTTTCTATTCAGTGCCATGTATTTAATATCAAATGTGATTTTGGTTTGTCGTGAATGGTGTATTCATTAACACTGTTCTTGAACCCAGTTGAGAAAAAGATTAAATCTTTTTATTTAGATTTAATGAAATGTACCAATTAAATAATATTTATTTGGAATTGAATTAGTATTGATTTTTGGGTTTATCGTGAACAGTGTTTTATATAACACTTGTTCTTTAACCCGATAATTAATGAAATGTGATTTTGGATTGTCGTGAACGGTATCTTCAATAATACTGGTCTTAGACCCAAAGGAGTTAAGAAAATCAGAAACTAACAGGAGATTAGTTAAGTTGAATGGTTTCTGGGGTATTGATCTGATGTTGGTTTCGGCCTTCGGGGTTAATACTTAGGGAATTGCTCACTTGCTAATTTATGGTTAGGGACCGACTGAAATGTGATGTGATTTCGGGTTTATCGTGAATCGTGTTTTAAATGACACGGATTCTTTAACCCAGTTAAAGATTAAAACTAAGTGGAGTTTTAATGAATCTTTTATTAGATTGAAAAGATCGAGAATGGAGTATCACCAGTTTTACTCCAGGCGATAGTTAAATCTTTAATTAGATTTGAACGTGAAATGGTAATTGAATTTACCGATAACACCGTCGTGTTAGATATGAAGTATTACCAGTTTTACTTCATGGGATGAATAGGTTGGGATTGGGAAATTAAAACAAATGATTACTTCGGTAAGGTTCGCTAATCCCGACTAGTTTGAATTGATATTCAAAAGAAGAATTTATCTTTGATAAAATTAATGGGAACATTTCCCTAAGAATGTGAAATTTAGAAACTAACTGTCGGTTAGCTAAGCAGAAAGGTTTTCTGGATATTGATTTGTTGTTGGTTTCGGCCTTCGGGGTTAATATTTGGGGAATTATTCTCTGGTTAATTTATGGTTAGTGACTGATGAATTGGAATGAGGCATATATTATGTTTTTGTAACACATGTTTATTATATACGCGAGTTATTCGGAAAGACCTTGTTAACCATTCTGAATAACTGATACGACGATAAGTCGAAGATGAAGAAGGTGGTTGGAGAACGGAGGTCTTCACGTCGTTTGGGTGATTACTGATGATCTTGGGCTGTACACCCAAGAAGATGGAAACAGTTGGTGATCGTCCAGACGTACTTGGAGATCGATGGATATGCGGGGTACTAGGTGCCTCCGGTTTCGTTCAGACCCAGAACGAACTTGTAAATGGATTGTGTGTCTGACATTGGATTTTAGTCTGTGTGATTGATTTCTATTAAATATATACTAGTTTGGCGGCGGAGAATTTATTCTCTTGCTTAACGTCCTTCTCTGAGACGTACGATCTCAGGGGTTATATACTGATGGATATCAAACGCATAGAGTGAATTGCCTGTGTGGCATGCCTAAGTGGCAAATGATCAAGGCTTCTGTTGAAAAGCAAAGTCTTGTGGTTGATGATCGAAGCACGGCCTTTGTGGCATAGCTTTGTGTAACGTTTACTTCGCGAGTTTCACACCCGGTATGAACCAGAAACGGGAGAAGGACCTCAGGGAGGGCATGCATTTCTTTCTAGTTAGAAGTGGCGTCAGTGGTTTTACAAGCCCTGACGAGTTTGACTTATGCGGTTGTTGCTGTTGCGAGGCGCCTCGGATATATCGGTTGTTCTCGAACCGATGGAGTCATTTAGTTGGCTCACCTACGCCGCAAAGGGCGGGGAAACGCATGTTCAGGCATTTTAATCCACTCCGTGTGGACCGGCCCTGACGATCCAAGTGTCACTCGGGCCCTGATCCTGAGACACGGACAATAGCGTCTCGAATCGGTAGAGGACTATCTTTTGCCTCGGTTTATACCATAAATGATAACCCAACTTCCAAATACGTGACATTTGCGGTTTTGGTTGTAGAGCCTAGTATGGCGACACGATATATGGTACCCATGTCGTCTATGATTGATATTTATGGTTTGAAGTTGTTTTATACACTATACACTTATAGTAATAAGCCATGATTTGTTTTAAACGTACTAAGCATGTTTGGCTATTATAAGGGAAAACCCTATCCCCCGGCTTGCGTTGCATTGTGTGATAGGACCTGGGTCTTATAATAGCTTCATTTTTTCAAAAAGCATTGCGTTGTTTTGTTATATGCACTGGTATTCTTGGGAGGAAACCCGTTCCGTGTTATACGGCATGGTCCCTTGATATATCTGATTTAAAGTAAAGTTTTAAATAATTGTTTTAGTTCTCACACCAGTCACATGACTGACCTGGAGTTTATTGTTTTAACCTAAACTCTAGGTGCCCTAATTTTGACACGGGCAGCTAGTAGTTTTGGTTTTGCAGATTTATATTCACAGGGTCCTGGTTTACAGCTGGAATGATATCCGAAAAGCTTTGTATCCGTATATCTCCTTCAGTTGTGTATTGTATTATTTTTCGCTGCTTTGTAATTTATTGTAATCTCTGATATTTTTCTGTTGTGTAATATTTATTCATACTCTGTATATTCTTGTATTCTGATGGAATTGTTGAAATATACAATGAAATGTTCTTCCGTCTGGGTTCTATTTTGTCGTGTTCTCAAAACAATCAGGCGTTTCGAATGGTCTGGGTCGGTTTAGCGACTGATTCAGATCGAGCGGAATTCCTTGTTGTCACATTTGGTATCAGAGCTTTGGTTTACAAAGCTCAGAGAACAAGGCACGTTAGAACCATACGAAAGAATTCATCAGAAATTGGATTAGTAATATCCAATGAGAATGACTCGTTAGAGATAGGATCAGTAGTATCCTAGAACGAGTGTGAAGAGTATATTTTTAAAATGAAAACCAATTTTGTTTTAAAAATTTAAAATCAATTATTCGTATTTGATTATTTATTTTATATTGATTTGGACAATCCAATATATAAAGATTTTGCATATGCGCCTGGCTAGCATGTATTTGAAGTTTTAATATGCTGGATAGATATAGAATCACACTCTAGTCGCCCGTGGATGTTCTGATGGTGGTTCGAAACATCATCAGAATTTATTTTCGAGTGATGAAAGTGAGATTTCTATATATTTCCAATTGCCTCGTGTGAGAACCGAAATTAGATAGGGTCTATTGTTGTGATTTGGCATCAAAAATGTGATTTTTGAATATATATTAAAGTTATGAATTTCAAACGCTAATCAACTAATTGATTGTTGATTGTGTTGTTTGATTATAGTTTGATTAATTAAAATGTTGAACCTTTAGCCAAATTGTATCAAATAGTGAATTGTATTGAAAATTAGTCGCATTTGCATGCTTGTACTAGTACTTACATTGAACAGGTCATAGCAAGGAGGCTAGAGCGGAGGAATAAAATTGTTTGCCCGACAAATAGGTACATATTTACCATAATTTACTGTCTTGTTTGGGTGATGATGATTTTGTGAGCCGATTGGCTAGCCGCTTGGCGTTTTCTTTTTCTTTTTGAGATCAGAGGGCCTGTATGGCAATTTTGGGATTTTTGCGGCGCTCCCGATGCAGGGAAGGTTATGGCGAAATTTTTCGAAAATTTAGGGTGTTAGCCAAATTTTTGAAAAATTCGAAAAGTCCTTAGAAACTGAAAAGTTGAAGAACTTAAGCCGTAATGAAAATAATGAAAGTTGAGTTGATTAGTTAAACAACTTTCGGCTTTGTTCCTTTTCCGGAACGAAAAGTTTTAAGTAGGGGAGATTGTAATAACCCAGAAATCTGAGTCAATTTAAATTTTTTATTTTGGCAATTTTAGTGATTTTTGAATATTTAAAATGAATTATTTTAAATAATATCGACGAGAAATGTATTTTGAATAGAACTCGAACGTATATATTTATATAGCTCGACGTTGGAATATAAATATTTATTTATAATTACAAAAGGAATTGAAAATGGCGCGGTAGTTCGATAATTCAATTTCAAATTTCAAATGAATATACAGGATTCAAAATAAACCGCAATTTAGCGAAACCAAAAATATTTGAATATAATTGATAATATCTTTCCAACGAATCAGAAAAATTGAAATTTCATAGTGGGGATAAAAAGTTATGTCCAGTTGAAATTTCAGAATAGTTGCTATGCAATTTTGGCCCTTAAAAATGGCCATTTTGCAAACGACCTCGGATTTTGATGAAACCACTTTTGTTGGATCCGCGATGTCAAGTTATTCCTAGGTTTCAAATTTCGTAATTTTTCGAATCAATATGTGAGTGTGGCAAAGGAAAACGCGTTTGACCAGTTTTAGTAGATTTTAATCGACTGGAAAATGACCATTTTCCAAACGGTCTCGGAATTTGACGAAATTAGTTTTGTTAGGACCGTATCGTTAATACGAAGCTAGAAAATATTTTTCGGGAATTTTTAGAGTCTGTATGTGACCCCGGTAAATTGAAATGTACGTTTAAAATTGAATATATAAATTTATATTTTAAATTTAGCGGAAACTGATCAAAACTATCGAATTAGCCTGCGATACATATCCCACTGTGTTCAGAATGGGGGCAAATAGCTAAAATCGACAGTCGTTGGGTTCGAATTGGGTTTCGAGTGAAAAGTCAACTTTGTGGAGAATTAAATTAATTAAACAATTCATTATATTATAAAGCTCCCCCCTTGGTTCATTCTCTCTCTCAGACAGATCTAAAAAAAAAAGTATGAAAACCCGAACATCCTCCTACTCCCGTCGTTGACCCCCTCGCGCACCCCCCTTCAGGTGCCGCAGCCGCCAGTGGTTACCCCCTCCTCCTCGCGTTGGCCAACCTCCCCTCCCTTTCTCTGATTTCAAAACCCCCCACCCCCGTGAAACGCGCAGCCACCACCCTCGTTCTGGCCTCCGACTGTCGAGCTAGCGTCGCACCCCCCCCCCTCCCTGCTCCGGCCACCGCGTCGACTGACCTCGAGCCCCACCCTCCCCGTTGCCACACTCCGAAATCAAGACCCCCAATTCTTCCGCCCCCTTTCCCTCCACCCTGACCCCAAGGCGCCCCCTCCGGCGAACGCAGCAGCACCCTCCTCTCCCCAAACTCAAATTGTAAGTCCTCCTTTTTAATTTTTTTATTATATATTGTTTTTAATTTCAGTTTTTAATATAAATAATATTGTGTAAATTTCAGATTTTTAATTTATATAAAGCTAAGGATTTTAATTTATATAAAGTTATAATATTTTCATATAAAGAAGGATCACTATTTATGTATAAAATATAAAGAAATGGTTTTTATTTATATATAGAAGACAAGGGTTCGATTTTTATTTGGCGAAGTTATGATTTTTGTTCATAGGAAAAATATAATTTTTATAATATAGAAAGGTTAAAAATATAATTTTTATACTAGTGGAGTATTAAAAATATGATCTTTATATAATAGAAGGTATAAAAATACTATTTTTATATAAGTAGTGTATTGAAAATAGAATTTCTATATAATAGAGAATATAAAAATATTATCTTTATATATATAGCAAAATAAAAATTGGATTTTTATTATATATATGTTGAAATAAAAATGCGATTTTTATAGCAATGATATAAAAATTCGATCTTTATATATATAGTAGAAGTATAAAAATGTATGAAGTAGAAATAAAAATATGATTTTAATTTATGTAGAGTAACAAAAATATAATTTTTATTATATTACTAGCAAGGTAAAAATATAATTTTTATCATGGAAGTAGTGGTGTAAAGGAGTGATTTTTACATATGTAGTAGAGAGATAAAAAATCGATTTTTATATATTGAATAGCGAAGTAAAAATTCGATTTTTATATATTGAATAACGAAGTAAAAATTCGATTTTTATATATTGAATAGCGAAGTAAAAATTCGATTTTTATATATTGAATAGTGAAGTAAAAATTCGATTTTTATATATTGAATAGCAAAGTAAAAATTCGATTTTTATATATTGAATAGCGAAGTAAAAATTCGATTTGTATATATTGAATAGCGAAGTAAAAATTTGATTTTTATATATTGAATAGCGAAGTAAAAATTCGATTTTCGTATACGTAGTAAATACGAATGACGAAAGTGATGAAAGAAGAAACGACGGAAGATTTCCTACATATGAAGAGTCGTGGCATATGGTTTAGCTATCGGTAAGAACTTCTCACTTTTAATTTAATTTTCTAGTTAAAATATATACTAGGATGCAGACGGTGTTTAGTAGCACCCGACACCCGTCGTCCACAGACCATGGACGGCTTGTATGCTTGTTTGTTTGATTTTGATGTGTAGTTGACTGTGTGGTGTGATGTGAAAAGAAATAAAATATTTATATAGTTAAAAATATTTTATAGTTGAAAATAGAATTTTTAACGTGTATATAAAATAAATAAATATAAACAGATCAGACGATTTGTTTATATGCACTGATTTGATTGATATTGATTGGGATGATAAATTTTACACATCGCCCAACTGCACAAATAAAATCTGTGTTTGATTGTTTGAAACCCCACACGGGTATTGGGATGATATATGACGTACACTAATCCCAATAGTTAGTTGTATGTCGATCGATTGATTGACAGACTGTTATAAGCGTTAAATATTTATATTTGATGCTTATACAATGTAGAACACACTTTGGATGATGGTTGAGGATTTATCGTTGCTGTTATATACGTGTGATAGAAAATCCATATAATTAACATTATATGGTAATTGATTGGGACTCATTCCAGTTTTGAATAGAAATATTTGAAAAAGAAATATTTGAAATAGAAATATTTGAAAATAGAAATATATGAAGCCGTGTTGATTTATTCAATTTTCAATGTATATTGAAAGTGTTTTCGAAATTTGAATTATATTGAAAGTGATTTCGAAATTTGAATTATATTGAAAATAATCAAAATTCGAATTAAATTGAATGGAATTGAATTCGAATTGAAATCGAAAGGAATTGAATTCAAATTGAAATTGAAAAGCAATTCGAATTAAATTGAAATTTAATTGAAATCGATTTGAAATGAATTTAAAACGAATTTATATTGGAATATTCAGTTTTGATTTGAAATTGAATATGAAGTTAAAACCGTTTTGAAAATGAAATTAAAACGATTTATAAAGCACGTTTTGAATTAAAATCGACGAAGTATATATTATATATATATAATATAATGGCCTGAATAGAACGCGCCGCGCCACGGCAGTTCGCGAATTTCGACCATTGACTTCGAATGGATATTGCGGGAGATCAGACCATCGGATTCTCCTAAAACCAGAACTGTTGGGTTCGTATAGAAAAGAGCTTTCTAATGAATATTAGAAATCTAACGGTTGGATTTGGAATTATGTCCAAATCAAATTTGGAAAAGGTCGTTGTAAGTGCAGTTCGATGGCCATTGATGGAAATCGACTGTACGGGCCTTGATAAAATTATTAAAAATATCAATAATTTGTGTAAAATCATAAGAAATGATTTGGGAAGAATCGGGATGAAAAACTCCATATTTGAAAAGATAAAAATAGATTTTTATCGAAATGAACTAGTTTTGAACTAGAATTATAATTCTATTTATTTTTAAATAAATAAATTGAATTTAAAAAGGGTTTTAAAATTAACCAGAATTTCCAATAACTGAATTGGAATGGATTTGAATCGAAATTATCTTTGGAATATTTCGATATTGGATTTCGTGATGATACAGGTATTGTGATGGGAATCTGAAAGATATATTTATATCGTTATTTCCAATACGATATTTGTTGGTCGTAGAATATTATATTGAATATAAGCCGGTATATTTTCTATTCAGAGCCTTGTATTTAATATCAAATATGATTTGGGTTTGTCGTGAATGGTGTCTTCATTAACACTGTTCTTGAACCCAGTTAAGAAAAAGATTAAATCTTTTTATTTAGATTTAATGAAGTGTACCAATTAAATAATATTTAATTGGAACTGAATTAGTATTGATTTTTTGGTTTATCGTGAACAGTGTTTTATATAACACTTGTTCTTTAACCCGATAATTAATGAAATGTGATTTTGGGTTGTCGTGAACGGTACCTTCAATAATACTGTTCTTAGACCCAAAGGAGTTAAGAAAATCAGAAACTAACTGGAGATTAGTTAAGATGAATGGTTTCTGGGGTATTGATCTGATGTTGGTTTCGGCCTTCGGGGTTAATACTTAGGGAATTGCTCACTTGCTAATTTACAATTAGGGACCGATTGAAATGTGATGTGATTTCGGGTTTATCGTGAACCGTGTTTTAAATGACACTGATTCTTTAACCCAGTTAAAGATTAAAACTAAGTGGAGTTTTAATGAATCTTTTATTAGGTTGAAAAGATTGAGAATGGAGTATCACCAGTTTTACTCCAGGCGATAGTTAAATCTTTAATTAGATTTGAACGTGAAATGGTAATTGAATTTACCGATAACACCGTGGTGTTAGATATGAAGTATTACCAGTTTTACTTCATGGGATGAATAGGTTGGGATTGGGAAATTAAAACAAATGATTACTTCGGTAAGGTTCGCTAATCCCGACTAGTTTGAATTGATATTCAAAAGAAGATTAAAGAATAAATTTAAAAGAATTTATCTTTGATAAAATTAATGGGAACCTTTCCCTAAGAATGTGAAATTTAGAAATTAACTGTAGGTTAGCTAAGCAGAAAGGTTTTCTGGATATTGATCTGATGTTGGTTTCGGCCTTCGGGGTTAATATTTGGGGAATTATTCTCTGGTTAATTTACGGTTAGTGACTGATGAATTGGAATGAGGCGTATGTTGTGTTTGTGTAACACATGTTTATTATACACACGAGTTATTCGTAAAGACTGGGTTTTATCCCATTCTGAATAACTGATACGACGATAAATCGAAGATGAAGAAGGTGGTTGAAGACCGGAGGTCTTCACGTCGTTTGGGTGATTACTGATGATCTTGATTGGGCTGTACACCTAAGAAGATGGAAACAGTTGGTGATCGTCCAGACGTACTTGGAGATCGATGGATATGCGGGGTACTAGGTGCCTCCGGTTTCGTTCAGACCCAGAACGAACTTGTAAATGGACAGTGTGTCTGACATTGGATTTTAGTCTGTGTGATTGATTTCAATTAAATATATATCTGTTTGGCGGCGGAGAATTTATTCTCTTGCTTAACGCCCTTCTCTGAAACGTATGAGCTCAAGGGTTATATACTGATGGATATCAAATGCATAGAGTGAGTTTCCTGTGTGGCATGCCTAAGTGGCAAATGATCAAAGCTTCTGTTGAAAAGCAAAGTCTTGTGGTTGATGATCGAAGCATGGCCTTTGTGGCGTAGCTTTGTGTAACGTTTACTTCGCGAGTTTCACACCCGGTATGAACTAGAAACGGGAGAAGGACATCAGGGAGGGCATGCGTTTCTTTCTAGTTAGAAGTGGCGTCAGTGGTTTTACACGCTCTGACGAGTTTGACTTATGTGGTTGTTGCTGTTGCGAGGCGCCTCGGATATATCGGTCGTTCTCGAACCGATGGAGTCATTTAGTTGGCTCACCTACGCCCAAAGGGCGGGGAAACGCATGTTCAGGCATTTTAATCCACTCCGTGTGGACCGGCCCTGACGATCCAAGGGTCACTCGAGCTCTGATCCTAAGACACGGACTAGAGCGTCTCGAATCGGTAGAGGACTATCTTTTGCCTCGGTTCATACCATAAATGATAACCCAACTTCCAAATACGTGACATTTGCTGTTTTGATTGTAGAGCCTAGTATGGCGACATGATATATGGTACCCATGCCGTCTATGATTGATATTTATGATTTGAAGTTGTTTTATACACTATACACTTATAGTAATAAGCCATGATTTTTTTTAAACGTACTAAGCATGTTTGGCTATTATAAGGGAAAACCCTATCCCCCGGCTTGCGTTGCATTGTGTGATAGGACCTGGGTCTTATAATAGATTCATTTTTCCAAAAAGCATTGCGCTGTTTTGTTATATGCACTGGTATTCTTGGGAGGAAACCCGTTCCGTGTTATACGGCGTGGTCCCTTGATATATCTGATTTAAAGTAAAGTTTTAAATAACTGTTTTAGTTCTCACACCAGTCACATGACTGACCTGGAGTTTATTGTTTTAACCTAAACTCTGGGTGCCCTTATTTTGACACGGGCAGTTAGTAGTTTTGGTTTTGCAGATTTATATTCACAGGATCCTGGTTTACTGCTGGAATGATATCCAGAAAGCTTTGTACCCGTATATCTCCTTCAGTTGTGTATTGTGTTATTTTCCGCTGCTTTTTAATTTATTGTAATCTCTGATATTTTTATGTTGTGTAATATTTATTCATACTCTGTATATTCTTGTATTCTAATGGAATTGTTGTAATATACAATGAAATGTTCTTCCGTCTGCGTTCTATTTTGTTGTCTTCTCAAAACAATCAGGCGTTTCGAACGGTCTGGTTAGGTTTAGCGACTGATTCAGATCGAGCGGAATTCCTTGTTGTCACACCAGAGTTTAGGTTGAAACAATAAACTCCCGGTCAGTCATGTGACTGGTGTGAGAATTAAAACAGTTATTAATATTTATTTTAAGTTAGGCAAATGAAGCTATTATAAGACCCAGGTCCCATCACACAATGCAACGCAAGCCAGAGGATAGGGTTTTTACCTTATACTAGCCAAAGAATGCTTGATACGCTAAATTTCTTGTTTTATTATTACTATAAGTGCATAATGTCAAAATAATTTCAATCATAAATATCAATCATAGACGGCATAAGTGCTCCATACCACTATATCGCCATGTATAGGTATACAATCAAAACCCCATGATGTCGTATTTTGAAATTGATTTCCATCTGCGAACCGAGGCAAAAGATAGTCCTCACCGATTTGAGACTCTCTAGCCCGAGCCTCAGGACCCAAACACGGGTGAGCCCTTGGATCGTCAGGGCCGGTCCACCGATGTGGATTAAAATGCCTGAACACTGCATTTCCCCACCCTTTGGGACGTAAATGAGCCAAATGACTCCATCGGCTCCACATAGTCACCGATATATCCGAGGCGCCTTGCAATCCAACAACCACATACGTGAAAATAATATAAATGTCAGGGCTGGTAGGTCACTGACACCACCCTGGCTAGAAGGAAATGCATGCCGTCCCTGATGTCCTCTCCCATTTCTGGTTCACAACAGGGGTGTGAGGCTCGCGAATCAATGTTACACAAAGCTATGCCACACAGGCGGTGCTTTGATCATCAACCACAAGACTTTGCTTTTCAACAGAAGCCTTGATCAATTGCCACTTAGGCATGCCACACAGGCAATTCACATCAAGCGACTGATGTCTATCGATATACAACCTCTGATCCCATACGTCTCAGAGAAGGGTGAAGTAAGGGAATGAATTCCCCTTCACTAGGCATATGTATATTTAATAGAGATCAATCAACACAGAGCAAAATCCAATGTTAGACATACAGTCCATACAAGTTCATTCTGAGTTTGAACGAAACCAGAGGAACCTTATTCCTCGCATATCCATCGATCTCAAAGTACGTCTGGACGATCACCAACTGATTCTCTCCTCTTGGGTGTACAGCCAAATCAAGATCATCAGTAATCACCCAAACGATGTGAAGACCTCCGGTCTTCAACCACCATCTTCATCCTCGACACATCGTCGAATTAGTTATTCAGAATGAGATAAACCCGGTCTTTCTGAATAACTCGCGTATATAATAAACAAGTGTTACACAAACACAACATACGCCTCATTCCAATTCAGAATATTCTTTTATTCAAATATTCTTATACATTGGGAAAGGTTCCCATTAATTTTATCAAAGATAAATTCTTTAAATTTATTCTTAATCTTCTTTTGAATATCGATTCAAACTAGTCGGGATTAGCGAACTACATCGAAGTAATCATTTATTTTATTTCCCAATCCCAACCTATTCATCCCATGAAGTAAAACTGGTCATACTTCATATCTAACACCACTGTGTTATCGGTAAATTCAATTACCATCTCACGTTCAAATCTAATTAAAGATTTAACTATCGCCTGGAGCAAAACTGGTGATACACCATTCTCGTATATTTCAATCTAATTAAAGATTCATTAAAACTCCACTTGGTTTTAATCTTCCCAATAATCACTATCGATGATTATTTAACTTGGGAAATCATATCCTATTTTTAACTAGGTTAAAGAACCAATGTCATTTAAAACACGGTTCACGATAAACCCAAATATCAATTCAAATTCAATTCCAATTAAATACCATTTAGTTGGTATACTTCATTAAATCTAAATAAAAAGATTTAATCTGTTTCTCAACTGGGTTTAAGAACAGTGTAAATGAAGACACTATTCACGACAAACCCAAATCCCATTTGATAATTAAATACAAGGCTTAGAATAGATAATATATCGGCTTATATTCAATATCAAATTCTATGAACAACAAATATCGTATTGGAAATAACGATATAAATATATCCTTCAAATTTCCATAACAATATCTGTATAATCACGAAATTCAATATCGAAATATTCCAAAGACAATTTTGATTCAAATCCATTTCCACTTTATATATTGCAAATTCTGGTTATTTTCAAAACCATTTCAAATCCACTTTATTTATTTTAAAAATAAATGGGATTATAATTCTAGCTCAAAACTAGTTCATTTCGATAAAAATCTATTTTTATCTTTTCAAATTTGGAATTTTTCATCTCAATTCTTCACAAATCATTTCTTATGATTTTACAAAAATTATAACTATTTTTAATAATTTTATCAAGGCCCGTACAGTCGAATTCCATCAACGGCCATCGAACTGCACCTACATCGACCTTTTCCAAATTTGATTTGGACATAATTCCAAATCCAACCGTTAGATTTCAAATTTCCAATATTCGTTAGAAAGCACTTTTCGATACGAACCCAACGGTTCCGGTTTTAGGAGAATCCGACGGTCGGATCTCCCATAATATCCATTCAAAGTCATTGGTCGAAATTCGCGGCGCGGCGCGTTCTATTCAGGCCATTTAATATATATAATATATATATTATATATTTTTTGTCGATTTCCTTTTAAAAACGTTTTTTATAAATCGTTTTAAATTCGTTATCGAAATAATTTCAACTTCATATTCAATTTCGAATCAAAATATTCCACATCATCGATATACAAATGATAATATTTTCAAAATATTATCACTTCTTTTTTCTATAATCATTATAAAAACGAATATAATCAACATAAATATCGTTCGTGTTAAAATGGTGCATATCTAACCAACACGGCTTTATATATTTCAATAACTTTGTTATTCTATTCAACAAATGAATATTTTCTTCAACACATGAATATATATTTTTATGCAACACATGAATATATATTTTATTCAACACATGAATTTATATTTTTATTCAACACATGAATATTTTTTCTATTCAACACATGAATTTTTATTATATTCAACACATGAATTTTTATTCTTTTCAACACATGAATTTTCTTTTATAATATTCCTTATTTTCCAAATTGGAATGAGGCCCAATCAATTACCATATAACGTTAATTATATGGATTCCCTACAACACATGTATATAATAGCAACGATAAATCATCCACCATCATCCAGAGTGCACCAAACAACTGCATAAGCATTAAATATAAATAATTAACGCTTACACAGTCTGTCAACCCATCGATTGACATACAACTAAACAATCGGGATTAGTGTACGTCAAATATCATCCCAATACCCGTGTGGGGTTTCAAATCAACAAATACAGATTTTTATTTGTGCAGTTGGGCGATGTCTAAAATTTATCGTCCCAATCAATATCAGTCAAATGGGTGTACATAAACAAATCGTTCGATTTGTAAATGAATATTTATTTTACTTTAACACATGAATATTTTTTTTCAACACATGAATATATATATATATATATATATATATATATATATATATATATGTATATATATTTCAACACATGAATATATATTTTATTTCAACACATGAATATTTATTTCATTTCAACACATGAATATATATTTTATTTCAACTCATGAATTTTATTCTATTCAACACATGAATATATATATTTTATTTCAACACATGAATTTTATTATATTCAACACATGACTTTTATTCTATTCGACACATGAATTTTATTCTATTCGACACATGAATTTTTACTTTCCATTCCATCGCACTATCAATTTTCACACAAACAAATCAATCCAAACGCAATCGAACAAACAAGTCGTCCATGGTCTGTGGACGACGGGGAAACAGTTCATATATGCTATTATAAAATAAATAACTGAACACAAAAAATTGTAGTGAGGAGTTCTCACCGTGGGATCCACTCCTTCATTCTCTATTTCTGAACTGCTGAACCGTATGGATTTGTTTGAAATTCCAATGTAGTCCTTACCACACTGTTCATAATAAAATCACATTTTTAATATGTTCTATACATTAAAAATCATATTTTTAATACTCTACCAATATAAAAATCATATTTTTATTCTTCCTATAATATAAAAATCATATTTTTATTCTTTCTGTAATATAAAAATCATATTTTTTTCGTTCTATAATATAAAAATAATATTTTTATTCTTTCTATAATATAAAAATCATATTTTTATTTCCCTAATATAAATACAAAACTATATCTTTATTTTGCTACGATACAACAAAAAAAACTAATTTTTTTCCCTTTTTACAACCAATTTCATTGAACAGTTAAAGATAAATGAACAAAAATAGCCAAAGAAAAGCTTACAGGGTGGATTTGGGGTTGAGGAGGCCGCAAGTCTGCCGAGGACGTCGCAGGTAGGTGCTAGCGGGTTGGCAGACATCCAATCTCCCATCGGAGTGCCAATTTGGGCACGCTGGCCGTTGGTGTTGAGCTAGTTCCATCCGTCGCGCGCTGTCTTCGAGGGGAGGAGGCCAGGCGGTGACTGCGGCGGAGGGGTGTGGGACCAGGCGTGGTCTCGATTTTAGGGGTGTTCGTGTGTGTTGGTGGGGGGGGGGGGGGGGGTGGGCGGGGTTTCGCGCGTTGGAGGGAGAAGGGGGAGGAAGTGGCGGCGGTCAGCTTGGCGGTGGGGCGGGGTTTGGCGGAGGCGATGGCTGGGGGGGGGCGTTGCGCTGTAGATTGTTATTTCCATTTTTCATTTTTATTTCAAGTGAAGTCAACGGTAGGAAGGGGTGGTTAAGGATAAATATATGTATATAATTTAATTAATTAATTTTCACTATAAAGTCACTTTTTCATTCGATCTCTAAACGAGACCCAATAACTATCGCCCCTAGCGAATTACCCCTGATACGAACACAATGGGATATGTTTCGTAACCCAATTCGCTTGTTACGATCAGTTTCCGTTCAAAATCAAAATATAAATCTATACATTGAATTTGAACGCACATTTTAATTTACCAGGGCCACATACTAACTCTAAAAATTCCTGAAAAATATTTTCTAGCTTTGTATTGAGATATGGTTCTACCAAATCTAATTTTGTCAAATTCTGAGACCGTTTGAAAAATGGCCATTTTCTGGTCGATCAAAATTGACTGAAACTGCTAAAACACGTTTTCTTTCGCCACACTCACATGTTGATTCAGAAAATTACAAATTTTGGAATCTAGCAATAACTTGACATCCCGAATCCAACAAAAGTGGTTTCGTCGAAAACAGAGGTCGTTTGCGAAATTTCCATTTTTAAGGGCTAGAATTCCACAGCGACTATTCTGAATTTTCAACTGGGCATAACTTTTTATCCTCGCTATGAAATTTCAATTTTTCAGATTCATTGGAAAGATATTCTCAAATAGATTCTAATATTTTTTATTTCGCCAAAATCCGGTTTATTTTGAATCCTGCACATTCATTTGAAATTTGAAACCGAATTTTCAAACCACCGCGCATTTTTCAACTCCTTTTATAATTAAAATAAATTATTTATATTCTAACGACGATTCAAATAAATATATACATTCTAATTCTATTCAAAATAAATTTCTCGTTGTTATTTTCTAATATAATTCATTTTAAATATTCAAAATTCACTAGAATAGCCAAAATAAATTTTTTAAATTGGCTCGGATTTCCGGGTTATTACATCAACTTTATATTCAATTTCAAATCAAAATTGAATATTCCATATCATTAATATATAAATGATAATATTTTCAAAATATTACATTTCGAAATCATTTCCTTTTCGATATCCATTATAGAAATGAATATAATTGATATAAATATCGTTCACGTCAAAATGGCGTTAATCTAATCAACACGGCTTCATGTGTTTAAATATTTTCATGTCCATCCCAAATCAGACATCAAAATCAGATTTGGATCTTTTACTGAATATTATTTTAAAATATTCATTATTTTAAAATAATCGTTATTTTAAAATATTACTTCTTTCCGAACTGGAAACATACACAGTCTATTACCATATAATTTGATTATATGGATTTCATACAACACATGTACACAACAACAATCAAACACAGTCAACCATCATCCAGAGTGCATTACATAACTACATAAGCGTTAAATATAAATAATCAACGCTTATAACAGCTAGTCAACCAATCGATTAACATACAACTAAATATTGGGATTAGTGTATGTCCAATGTCATCCCATTACCCGTGTGGGGTTTTCAAACAACAAACATTGATTATTATTTGTGCAGTTGGGCGATGTGTAAAATATATCGTCCCAATCCATATCAGTCAAATGTGTGTACACAAACAAATCGTCCAATTTTTAAATGAATATTTATTTTATTCATATACACGTTAAAAATTATATTTTCAACGATAAGCTATTTATTTCAACACATGAATATTTTATTTATTCTATTCCACATCACAATCAATTTTCACAACACAATTAAACAAACAAGTCATCCATGGTCTATGGACGACGGGTGTCGGGTGCTGCTAAGCACCATCTGCATCCTGGCATATATTTTAACTAGAAAATAAAATTAAAGTGAGAAGTTCTCAACTTTGGTTTCCACTCCGCCAGTCCTTATTGGGCGGTTTGGATTCCGCTTTGAATTCAGTCCGTTCCATCGCCATCTGATTCACGTAGTCGATATTAAAAATCCCATTTTTAACAACGCTTCATATATTTGAAAATCACATTTTCACACTGTGTAATTTCTTTGAAAAATCATGTTATTGTATTTTTAAAAACAACGCTTTAAATATTTTTAAAAACCACATTTTTAATAACGCTCCATACACAATAAAAATCTTATCTTTTCTCGTTTAAAAAAATCTTATCTTTTCTTAACTAAAAATTAAATCTTTATATAATTAAAAATGCCATCTTTATATGCTAATCATATAAATAAAAATCACTTCTTTTATATGCTAATCATATAAAATAAAAATCACTTCTTTTATATGCTAATCATATAAAATAAAAATCACTTCTTTTATATGCTAATCAAATAAAATAAAAATCACTTCTTCTATATGCTAATCAAATAAAATAAAAATCACTTCTTTTATATGCTAATCATATAAAATAAAAATCAGTTCTTTTATATACTAATCATATAAAATAAAAATCACTTCTTTTATATGCTAATCATATAAAATAAAAATCACTTCTTTTACTATATCCAAATAAGTATTTTTTTCTAATGCTATTTCATATGTAATAGGAATGATTTTATTTAATTTCAAAAATTTATTTAAATAAAATCAATAAAAAACTCACCTTTCTTCGAATGGAGGAGGGGTTTCGTGCGTCTGAGGGAGGGAGGGGCTGTAGGGGTTTGTTGAGGAGTCGGCGGCTGTCTAGGGTGGCGGCGCCGGAGTTCGCGGTGGCGATCTCTCCTAGGGCTTGGGGTTTCTTTGTTGAAGAAGTGGGAGAAGGAGAGAAGGGTGGCGTCAGCGGCTGAGTGAGAGGAGGTGGGGTCTTGCGATCGAGCAACGGGGGGGGGGGGGGTGATCGATGGCGACGGCGGCAACGTCGAGGTAGGGGGAGCGACGGGATGTAAGGTTCGGTTTTTTTTTTCATTTGAAAATAATGACGGGGGGTTTGACTTCTAAGAAGAGAGTGTTAGGGTTTGACTAGAAAAGAATATATATATATATAATATTTAAATTTTATTTAATTCACATATTATCTCCGTATGATTTCGAACTCCAAATCAAACCCAACGACTGTCGCCCCTAGCTAATTACCCCCATTTAGAACACAATGGGATATGTTCTGTAGGCTAATTCGATCGTTATGATAAGTTTTCCTTTAAATTAAAATATAAATCATTATATATTCAATTTAAATGTACATCTTAATTTACCGAGGCCACATACTGACTCTAAAAATTCCAAAAAAAATATATATTTCCAGCATCGTATTGATGATACGGTCCTAACAAAACTAATTTCGTTAAATTTGAAGACCGTTTGAAAAATGGTCATTTTCTAGTCGATTAAATTTAACTAAAATTGGTCAAACGCGTTTAAATTCGCCACGCTCACATATTGATCCTAAAAATCATGAAAATTGGAATCTAGCAATAATTTGACATTCCGGATCCAATAAAAGTGGTCTCATCGGAAAAAAAAGGAGGTCGTTTGCAAAATCGCTATTTTTAAGGGCTATAATTCCATAGCGACTATTCTGAATTTTCAACTGGACATAACTTTTTATTCCCGCTATGAAATTTCAAATTTTCAGATTTGTTGGAAAAATATTTTCAAATAGATTCAAATATTTTTGGTATCACTAATATCCGGTTTATTTTGAATCCTGTACGTTCATTTGAAATTTGAAATTTGAAATCGAATTTTCAAACTACCGCGACATTTTCAATTTCTTTTTTAATTAAAATAAATATATATATTCTAACTTTGGTTCATATAGATATATACGTTCTAATTTTATTCAAAATAAATTTCTAGTCGTTATTATTTAAAATAATACATTTTAAATATTCAAAATTCATTAAAATTGCCAATTGGTTCTGACTTTTCGGGTTGTTACAATCTCCTCCACTTAAAATATTTTCGTTCTCCAAAAGGAACGGAGCTGAAAGTTGTTTAACTAATCAACTCAACTTAATTTTTCAACTTTTCAGTTCCTAAGAATTTTCCAATTCTTCAAAATTTTGGCTAACACCCTAAATTTTTGAAAAATTTCGCCACAAACTCCTTTGTACGGGGAGAACTGGGAAAATCCCCAAACCGCCACACATGCCCTCTCATCCAAAAAAGAAAAAGAAAAAGCCAATCGGCTCATAAAATCATCCAAACACAATAAATTAGTAAACATGTACCTATTTGTTGGGCATACAATTTTATTCCTCTTCTCTAGCCTCCTTGCTATGACCTGTTCAATGTACACACATGTACATGCATGCAATTTCAAATAATTTTCAATTCAATTCAACAATAAATTCAATTAAGTAAAATTTACCATTCATTCATATGTTGGTTTTATTAGTCAACAAACAATCAAACATCACAACCAGCAATCAATTAGTTGGTTAGTTTTTCAAATGCATAACTTTAATATATATATATATATATATATATATATATATATATATATATATATACAAAAATCATATTTTTTGATGCTAAATCACAACAAAAGCAATCTAGTTTTGGTTCTCACACCAGCCAGTTGGAAATATATAGATATCCCCCTCTCGAAACTCGAACATAAATTCTAGTGATGCACGTGATCACCATCAAAATCATCTCCGGGCGACTGGAGTGTGATTCTATATCTATCTAGTATATTTGAGACTTCGAATAAATGCTAGCTAGGCGTATATGCAAAATCTTCATATACTTGATCGTCCAAAATCAATATAAAAATAATATTCAAACACATATAATATGATTTAAATTTTCAAAACAAAATTTGGTTTTCATTTTTATTTCAAAAATACTACTCTTCACACTCGTTTTAGGATACTACTGATCCTATCTCTAACGAGTCATTCTCATTGGATATTACTAATCATGTTCTCGAGCTCTATAAACCAAAGCTCTGATACCAAAATGTAACAACTCGAACTTCCCCGTGAAGGAAAGCCCGGATTGAGTTGAGAACCCGACAAATCAGAACACAAACAGAATAACATTTCATTGCTTATTACAACAATTTACATCAGATTACAAGAATATACAGAGTATGAATAAATATTATGCATCAGAAAAATATTAGAGTTTTACAAATTACAATGCAGCGGAAAATAAATACAAAACACAACTGAAAGAGATACACAGATACAGAGCTTTCCGAATATCATTCCAGCTGTAAACCAGGATCCTATGAATATAAATTTGCAAAACTAAAACTACTAGCTTCCCGTGTGGAAAATAGGGGCACCAAGAGTTTCGGTTAAAGTAATAAACTCCAGGTCAGTCATGTGACTGGTGTGCGAACTAAAACAATTATTTAAAACTTTACTTTAAAATCAGATATATCCACGCCGCATTACACAGAACGGGTTTCCTCCCAAGAATACCAATGCAAAAACAAATAGCACAATGCTTTTTGGAAAAATGAAGCTATTATAAGACCTAGGTCCCATCACACAATGCAACGCAAGCCGGAGGATAGGGTTTTCCCTTATAATAGCCAAACATGCTTGGTACGTTAAAACAAATCATTTGATATTATTATAAGTGCATAGTGTTTAAAACAACTTCGAATATAAATGTATCAATCCTAAACGGCATGGGTACCATATATCATGTCGCCAAAACTAGGCACTACAATCAAAACTGCAATTGTCACGTATTGGATGTTGGATTTCCGTCTGCGAACCAAGGCAAGGGATCGTCCTTATTGCTTCGAGATGCTCTAGCCCATGTCTCAGGACCCAGACTCAGGTGGACCTTTGGATCGTCAGGGCTGGCCCAACTGAAGTGGATTAAAATGCCTGAACAATGTGTTCCCCGCCCTATGGGGCGTCAATCTTGTCTGTATAAAGACCATACCATCCATCGGCCCTGCAGTGTCGATATAACCCAGGCGCCTCGCTATCCATCATCCACATAAGTAAAACATTTGGGCATGCAAAACCCAGACACCACTCCTAACTAGAAGGAAACACATGTCCTCCCTGAGGTCCTCTGCCGCTTCTGGTTCACACCAGGGTGTGAGGCTCACGAATTAACGCTACACAAAGCTATGCTATATTAAAGTCGTGCTTTGATCATCAACCACGAGACTGCTTTTCAACAGAAGCCTTGATCATTTGCATCTCAGCATGCCACACAGGCAATTTACGCTATGCAACCGATGTCTATCAATCACACAGAATGAAATCCAATGTCAGACACACAGTCCATTTACAAGGTCGTTCTGGGTCTGAACTTAGCCGGAGGCACCTTATTCCTCGTCCCATATGTCCAATACAGGAGAGAGACCCTCGCATATCCGGTCGGTCTCCAAGTACGTATGGACGATCACCAATTATTACCTTGTCTTGGGTGTACAGCCCAATCAATACATCAGTAATCATCCGAACGATGTGAAGACCTCCGGTCTTCAACCAACGTCTTCATCGTCGACTCATCGCCGATCCAGTTATTCAGAATGGGATAAACCCAGTCTTTATGAATAACTCGCATATATAATAAACAAGTGCTATAAAAACACAACATACGCCTCATTCCAATTTTTAATATTCTTTTATTTAAATATTCACTTCTTTTGGGATATGTTGCCATTAATTTTATCAAAGATAAATTCTTCAAAATTTATTCTTTAATCTTCCTTTGGATATCATTCAAACCATATTAAGGTCTTCCGAACAAGTCGGGATTAACGCACCTTACCGAATTAATCATTTATTTAATTTCCCAATCCCAACCTGTTCATCCCATGAAGCAAAACTGGTAATACTTCATATCTAACACCACAGTGTTATCGGTAAAATTAATTACCATTTCACTTTCAAATCTAACTAAAGATTTAACTACCGCTTGGAGCAAAATTGGTGATACTCCATTCTCGATCATTTCATGAATTCGATATGTTTAATTATCTCATTCACATTCCAATATAATTAAAGATTTATTAAAACTCTAATTCAGTTTAATCTCCAAAAATCATTACTTAATCATTATCCAAAGTTAAGAAATTAATCTTATCTTGAATTGGGTTAAAGAATTAATGTCATTTAAAACACCGTTCATGATAAACCCAACAACCAATTTCAATTTAATTCCAAATAAATGTTAATTAATTGGTTAACTTCATTAAAACTTATTAAAAAGAGTTTATCTTTTCTCCACTGGGTTTAAGAACAGCATTAGTGAAGACACCGTTCACGACAAACCAAAAATCCCATTTGATATTAAATACAAAAATATATCGGCTTATATTCAATATCAAATTCCAAAATCAACAAATATCGTATTGGAATAACGATATATTTATCTTCCAAATTCCTCCATAATGTCCGTATAATCGCGGAATCCAATATCGAAATATTTCGAAGATAATTTCGATTCAAATCCATTCCAATTCATATATTGGAAATTTTGGTTATTTTTAAAACCATTTCAAATCCAATTTATTTATTTTAAAAATATTGGATTTATAATTCTAGTTCATAACTAGTTCATTTAGATAAAAAATATATTTTTATCTTTTCAAATATGGAATTTTTCATCCTAATCCTTTCCAAATCATTTATTATGATTTTACACAAATTATTGATATTTTTAATAATTTTATCAAGGCCCGTACCATCGATTTCCAAAAACGGTCATCGAACTGCACCTACAGCGACCTTTTCCAAATTTGATTTGAACATAATTCCAAATCCAACCGTTAGATTTCAAATTCCTTGTATTCGTTGGAAAACACTTTTCGATATGAACCCAAGGTTCCAGTTTTAGGTGAATCCGACGGTCGGATCTCCCGTAACGCCTATTCGAAGTCAATGGTCGAAATTAGCGAACTACCGCAGCTCAGCGCATTCTATTCGGGCCATTAAATATATATATTATATATATTTCGTCGATTTCCTTTTAAAACATATTTTATAAATCGTTTTAAATTCGTTTCAAAACGACTTCAACTTCATATTCAATTTCAAATCAAAATTGAATATTCCATATCATTAATATATAAATGATAATATTTTCAAAATATTATATTTCGAAATCATTTCCTTTTCGATATCCGTTATAGGAATGAATATAATCGATATAAATATCGTTCACGTCAAAATGGCATTAATCTAATCAACACGGCTTCATATTTTTAAATATTTTTGTGTCCATCCCAAATCGGACATCAAAATCAGATTTTGATCTTTTACTGAATATTATTTTAAAATATTCATTATTTTTAAATAATCGTTATTTTAAAATATTACTTCTTTCTGAACTAGAATCAGACACAGTCTATTACCATATAATGTTGATTATTTGGATTTCTGTGACGACCCCATTTCCCGTACAGACGGAGACAGGGATAATCTTTGGAATATAACACAGAAACAGATAATAGTAGAACAAAATTAAATAAATACACCAGATAATGTACAATAGAATACATTGGATAAACGTAGTCATCAGAGTTACACAGTATACAGGATCTTACTTAGTACAAATACAGTTCAACTATACATATATGTCTATAGCAGAAAAACAAACATAATGTACAATAGGAGCTGAACAGCATAAAAAGAGATAAATAATAGAATCCATCTTCAACTCCAGCTATCCGGATAAAGCCTGCTAAACCTGAATACAAGGCTGCCCGTGTAGAAAAAGGGGCATCCGAGTTTGAAAGTGAAACAAACTACGAGTCAGTCATGGGACTGGTATGAGATATCTACTCAACACATTTAATATATGGCTAATCACAGGACCACGCCACTTTCGTGGAACGGGTTTACTCCATTGGATTGTCAGTGCTTTAAAAACAAATCTTTCTTTTAAACATCGCAATGCTTTTTTATAAAAATAAGGCCACTATAAGACTCAGTTCCCATCACACAATGCAACGCAAACCGGAGGATAGAGTTTTTACCTTATAATGGCCAAAATATGATTGATACTAATAAAACAAAATCAATTGATAATATTACTAGTGTTTACATGTTTCAAAAACAATTTCGAATCATAACTATCAATCATAGATGGCATGGGTACCATATATCATGTTGCTATATATATATACAATCAAAACCGCACGATGTCGTATTTGGAAATTGGATTTCCGTCATGAACCAAGGCAAAAGATAGTCCTTACCGAATTCGAGACTGCCTAGCCCAAGCCTCAGGCGAGTACTCAGTCAAGCCTTTGGATCGTCAGGGCCGGTCCACCGATGTGGATTAAAATTCCTGAACACTGCGTTTCCCGCCCTTTGGGGCGTAAATGAGCCAACGAATGACTCCATCGGACCCAGATCGTCCGATCTAACCGAGGCGCCTCGCAACAGCAACAACCACATAAGTCAAACTCGTCAGGGCATGTAAAACCACTGACGCCACTTCTAGCTAGGAAGAAACGCACGCCCTCCCTGATGTCCTCTCCCGTTTCTGGTTCATAACGGGGTGTGAGGATTGCGAATTTACGTTATGCACAAAGCTACGCCACACAGGCGGTGCTTTAATCATCACCACAAGACTTTGCTTTTCAACAGAAGCCCTGATCACTGCATCTTAGCATGCCACACAGGCAATTCACACCGTGCAACCGATGGCTATCAATCACTCAGAATAAATCCCAATGTCAGACACATTGAACATTTGCAAGTCCGTTCTGGGTCTGAACGAAACCGGAGGCACTATATACCTCGCAAACCCATCGATCACCACGTACGTCTGGACGATCACCACTCATTATCCATATTTCGGGATGCCACCCAATCAGGACCTCGGTTACCATCCAAACGAGGTGAAGATCTCCGGTCTTCGACCACCGTCTTTATCTTCGATTTCTTATCGTCGATTCAGTTATTTAGAATGGGATAAACCCGGTCTTTCTGAGCAACTCGCGCATGTGATAAATACAAACGCATCGTTTCAATTCATTAGTCGTTAACCGTCAATCAGTAAGAGAACGATTTCCCAAATATTAACCTCGAAGGCCGAAACCAACATCAGATCAATACCCAAGAAACCATTCGACTTAGCCAACCTTCAGTTAGTTTCTAAATTTCGCATACATATCGTTTATAATATTTTATAACGATTTATCGCTATTTTTATTTATTTTAAAATAGCCAATTTATTCAAAACGATGCTTCGGGCCATAACGCGGCCGTGGCGCTGTTTTTCTCCAGATTTGATTTACACATATCTGAAAATTTAACCATTGGATCTTCACAATATTTACGTCATTAGAAGGATCTTTTCAAAACGAATCCAACGGTCCCAGTTTCGGGAAAATCCGACAGTCAGATCTCCAGGTACAATCGTTTGAAGTTTCGATTTCAAAATACGAACTGCAGCGTCGTTATTCGATTAAATATAATTATATTTAAATATATATATAAATATAATCGATTTTGGCGCTGTTTTTCTTCATATTTGAATTAAACATTCAGACAATCCAACCGTTGGATTTTTACAAAGTTGGTGCTGTTGGAAAGATATTTCCAAAGCGAACCCAACGGTTGCGGTTTCGGGAAAATCCGATGGTAGGATCTCCCGGTATAATCGTTTGAAATCACGGTTTCAAAATACGAACTACAGCGTCGTTATTCGATATATTTCAATTCTATATATATATATACATATAAATTTTCAAATATATATATATATATATCGATCCTTCGATTTCAAAGCTATATTCTTTTCATACATTTGATAAAAATGATATTTTTGTCGAACTGTCTTCTATTTCAACACTTCACTATATTTAACAATTCATGTATATAATAAAAATGTGATTTTTATTATAAAACAATTCATTTCAAAAAACGATTATTTTCTATAGTTCATATAGGTGATAAAAATAGGATTTTTATTATAAAGCAATTTCTTTCAAAACAAGATTATTTTATATAGTTCGTATAGATGATAAAAATGTGATTTTTATTATAAAACAATTTATTTCAAAATATGAATACCATTCAACACATGAATTTCAATTCAATGAATGAATATTGATTCAACACATGAAGGTTTTCTATAGTTTATATATATAGATGAAAATGTGATTTTTATATTTAAAACACGAGCACCATTCAACACATGAATTTCAATCCAACGAATGTATATCGATTCAACACATGAAGGTTTTCTATAGTTTATATATATAGATAAAAATGTGATTTTTATATTTAAAACACGAATACCATTCAACACATGAATTTCAATTCAATGAATGAATATCGATTCTACACATGAAGGTTTTCTATAGTTTTTATATATAGATAAAAATGTGATTTTTATATTTAAAACACGAATACCATTCAACACATGAATTTCAATTCAACGAATGAATATCGGTTCAACACATGAAGGTTTTCTATAGTTTATATATATAGATAAAAATGTGATTTTTATATTTAAAACACGAACACCATTCAACACATGAATTTCAATTCAACGAATGAGTATCGACTCAACACATGAAGGTTTTCTATTCAATGAATAAATATAGTTTCAACAAATGAAAATAATTCAAACACATGAATATTATTCAAAATTTCGGCAGCATAACGACAGGGTAGTTAAAACTGGGACCGTCCCTAGTACGGCTCCTCGCTCTACCTTAAAACCTCGCGGTTTTTGACAATGGGGAATCATGCATCTAGTTCGCATGCAGGCAACATGTATATATTTTTCATTTCCACAAACTAATCCTATGTGGTTTCAACCAAATATTTCTCAACCACAAACGGGTATTTTTCAACCACAATCAATCAATATCAACCACAAACAATTCCAATCAACCATTCGCTATCAATCTATTTTCACACCAATCACAATCAATAAATATCGTCCATGGTTTGTGGACGAGGGGCGTATATATATATATATATATATATATATATATATATATATATATCAATTCACTTCTATTTCAACACATATATAATTTTTACAACGCATATATAACTTATACATCGAACGTACAACTTATACAACGCTTATACATGAGGTGTACAATGCTTATATAACTCATACATCGACTATATAATTTATACATCGTCGTTTTTCCATATCGTTTATAAATTAGAAATCTCACATTGGGTTCCACTCCACCAAAAATAGCAGAAAGCTCAGAAAAATATGCGGTCTCTTCTAGAATGTAGAAGACGTCCACACGAGTCCACTGTCTCTTGTTTCACTGAATTTCGTCGAGAAACGGAAAAGATATGATTTTTATAGTGAAAACAAAAACCGTAGTGCTTAGAACTGCTATAATATAGGTTAAATTATATTCAGCCGTATACCTCTTTGAATTCTTCAAAACTAGGTCAGCATTTTTCTTGAAATCCGCGCCACTTCAGGATGATCCAAACCCAATGACTGTGGTCCCCAGCGTTTTACCCCCATTCCGAACACAATGGGATATGTTTCGTAGGCCCATTCGACTGTTTCAGTCAGTTTTCATTCAATTTAAAATATATAACATTCAATATTCGATTTGAACGTAGCCACAAACTGATTCGAAAAATTCTAGAAAAATAAATCTAGCTATGTTTTTACGATACGGTCCCAACAAAACTAGTTTCGTCGAATTCTGAGACCGTTTGCAAAAAGGCCCATTTCTGGTCGATCCAATTTAACTGTAATTGACCAAAACACGTTTTCCTTTGCCACGCTCACATACTAGCTTCAAAAATTGTGAAATTTGAAACCTAGCAATAACTTCACATCCCGGATCCAACAAAAGTTGTTTCGTCGAATTCCGAGGTCGTTTGCAAAATGGCCATTTTCACGGGCTATATAAATTCCATAACGACCTTTCTAAAAATTCATTTGGCCATAACTTTTGCTTTCCGCTATGAAACTTCGATTTTTCAGATTCGTTAGAAAGGTATTCACTAACAGATTTTAATATTTTGTTTTCACTCAAATCCGTTTTGTTTTGCACCCGGTACAGTCCGACAAAGTTTGAATTCAATTTTTGAAACTGCAGCGCCATTTCAGGCCTTGTTTATAATTAGAATTAATTATATTCGTTTTCAAACGTCGATTCAAACTCACTTTACATTAATATTGTTTCAAATATTTAAAATCCATTATTTTAGCCAATTTAAAAATTTTAAATTGGTTCTGATTTTCCGGGTCGTTACAATTTCATACAACACAGTACACAAAAACAATCAAACACAGTCAATCATCATCCAGATTGCATTACACAACTGCATAAGCGTTAAATATAAATAATCTACGCTTATAACAGCCTGTCAACCAATCGATTGACATACAACTAAATATTGGGATTAGCGTATGTCCAATATCATCCCAATACCCATGTGGGGTTTTCAAACAACAAACACTGATTATTATTTGTGCAGTTGGGCGATGTGTAAAATATATCGTCCCAATCCATATCAGTCAAATGTGTGTACATAAACAAATCATCTGATTTTAAATGAATATTTATTTTATTCATATACACGTTAAAAATTATATTTTTAACGATAAGCTATTTCAACACATGAATAATTTATTTATTCCATTCCACATCACAATCAATTTTCACAACACAATTAAACAAACAAGTCGTCCATGTTCTGTGGACGACGGGTGTCGGGTGCTGTTAAGCACCGTCTGCATCCTAGCATATGTTTTAACTAGAAAATAAAATTAAAGTGAGAAGTTCTCACCTTTGGTTTCCACTTCGCCAATCCTTATTGGACGGTTTGGATTCCCCTTTGATTTTAGTCTGTTTCATCGCCATATGTTTCACGCAATCGATACTAAAATTCACATTTTTAATAACGCTTCATATATTAGAAAATCACGTTTTTACACTGTGTTATTTCTTTTAAAAATCATGTTATTGTATTTTTAAAAACAATGCCTTATATATTTTAAAAAACCACATTTTTAATAACGCTCCATATATAATAAAAATATTATCTTTTCTCATTTAAAAAAATCTTATCATTTCCTAACTAAAAATCAAATCTTTTCTTAACTAAAAATCAGAACTTTTCTTAACTAAAAATCAAATCTTTTCTTAACTAAAAATTAAATCTTTATATAATTAAAAATGCCATCTTTATATGTTAATCATACAAATAAAAATCACTTCTTTTATATGCTAATCATATAAAACAAAAATCACTTATTTTATATATGCTAATCTTATAAAATAAAAATCATTTATTTTATATGCTAATCATATAAAATAAAAATCACTTCTTTTATATGCTAATCATATAAAATAAAAATCACTTCTTTTACTATATCCAAAATCATATTTTTTTTCTAATGCTATTTCATATGTAATAGGATTGATTTTATTTAATTTTAAAAATTTATTTAAACTAAATCAATAAACAAACTCACCTTTCTTCGAATGGAGGAGGGATTTCGTGCGTCCGAGGGAGGGAGGGGTTGCACGGGTTTATTGAGGCATCGGCGGCTGTCCAGGGTGGTCGCGCCGGAGTTTGCGGTGACGATCGCTCCTAGGGCTTGGGGTTTCTTTGTTGAAGAAGGGAGAGAAGGAGGGGAGGGTGGCGTCAATGGCTGAGAGAGAGGAGGGGGGTTTGGCGATCGAGCGACAGCGGTGGGGGGGAATCGATGGCGACAGCGGCGACGTCGAGGTAGGGGGAGCGACGGGATTTATGGTTCGGTTTCTTTTTTATTTCATTTGAAAATAACGTCGAGGGGGGGGGGGTTTGACTTCTGAGAAGAGAGGGGTTGGGTTTGAATAGAAAAGAATATAAATATATAATATTTAATTTTTATTTTATTCGCAAATTATCCCCTTATGATTTCGAACTCCAAATCAAACCCAACGACTATCGCCCCTCGCTAATCACCCCCATTCCGAACGCAATGGGATAGTTTCCGTAGGCTAATTCGATCGTTACAATAAGTTTTCCTTTAAATTAAAATATAAATCATTATATATTCAATTTAAACGTACATCTTAATTTACCGGGGCCACAGACTCTAAAAATTCCAAAAAAAATAATTTCTACCTTCGTATTGATGATACGGTCCTAAAATCTAATTTCGTCAAATTTGAAGACCGTTTGAAAAATGGCCATTTTCCAGTCGATTAAATTCAACTAAAATTGGTCAAATGTGTTTAAATTCGCCACGCTCACATATTGATCCCAAAAATCATGAAAATCGGAATCTAGCAATAATTTGACATTCTGGATCCAACAAAAGTGGTCTCATCAAAATCGGAGGTCGTTTGCAAAATCGCTATTTTTAAGGACTATAATTCCATAGCGACTATTCTAAAGTTTCAACTGGACATAACTTTTTATTCCCGCTATGAAATTTCAATTTTTCTGATTCTTTGGAAAGATATTTTCAAATAGATTCAAATATTTTTGGTTTCGCTAAAATTCGGTTTATTTTGAATCCCGTACGTTCATTTGAACATCGAAATCGAATTTTCAAACTACCGCACCATTTCTAATTTCTTTTATAATTAAAATAAATATATATATTCTAACTTCGGTTCAAATAAATTTCTGGTCGTTATTATTCAAAATAATTCTTTTTAAATATTCAAAATTCATTAAAATTGCCAAAATAAAAAAATTAAATTGGTTATGATTTTCCTGGTTGTTACATTTATTCTTTAATCTTCCTTTGGATATCAATTTCAAAATATTTGATTAACTAGTCGGGATTATCGCACCTTACCGAAGTAATCATTTATTTATATTTATTATCCCAATCCCAACCTATTCATCCCATGGAGCAAAACTAGTAGCACTCCATATCTAACCCCCACAGTGTTATCGGTAAATTTAATTACCATTTCACATTTAAATATAATTAAATAATTAAACTATTGCCTAGAGTAAAACTAGCGGTACTCCATTCTCGAACATTTCAAGAATTCGATAAATTAAATTATCTCATTCCCATTTCAATGTAATTAGATATTTATTAACACTCTACTTTGGTTTTAGTATCAAAAATCATTACTTTGTGATTATTCAAATTTAGGAAATTAATCTTTAACTTTAATTGGGTTAAAGAACTAATGTCATTTAAAACACAGTTCACGATAAACCCAAATCATTTTCAATTAACTATGGAATCTTCATGGAAAACAGATCAATATATAACCGATATAAATTTCCTTATCAGACTAATAATATAAATGGAATAATGGCAAGGCTTTTTAAATTCCATATATAGTAACGGTTTTCATTCACAGAAGCTTATCTCGATTATTGTTAAATCGAATTCCCCTCAATCCCAAATTATTCTATTAAATTGGATAACTTTACTTTGGGAAAAATTCCATTTAAATCCTAATAAAAGATTTATAAATTCCATTTAAATCTTTATAAAAGATTTAAAAATTTCAAATCATATTTCCCCTGTTAATTGGGATTAAAGAACGAATGTCGTTTAAAGCATAGTTCACGATAAACCCACACTCAACTTTCATTTCAATTCTAATTAAACATTAATTAATTAGTTAGTAAACTTTTCTAACTCTTAATTAAAAAAATTATTCTTTTCACACGGGGTTTAAGAATAGTGTTATTTAAGACACCATTCACGACAAACCCAAAATCCAATTTATTTTATTTAATTCAAATTAATTGTTAATTAATTGGAAAACTTCATTAAATCTTAATTAAAGTTTTATTCTAGTTAATAACTAGTTCATTTCGATACAAATATATTTTTTATCTTCTCAAATATGGAATTTTTCATCCAAAATTTTTCCAAACCATTTATTATGATTTTACACAATTTATCCATATTTTTAGTAATTTTATTAAGGCTCGTATAGTCGGTTTCCAATAACGGCCACCGAACCGCATCTAGAGCGACCTTTTTCAAATTTAATTTAGACATAATTCCAAACTCGACCATTAGATTTCAAACTTATTATATTCGTTGGAAATCTCTTTTCGATACGAACCCAACGGTTCCGGTTGTACGAGAATCCGACGGTCGGATCTCCCGTTACATCAATTTGAAGTTAATGGTCGAAATTCGCAAATGGTCATTGTGCGGCACGTTCTATTCAGGCCATTAAATATATATGATATATATATTTCATCGATTCCCATTTAAAACGTATTTTATAAATCGTTTATATATTCATTTTAAAACGATTCCAACTTTATTTTCAATCTTAAATCAAAATTAAATATTCTATATTTTTATCATATTAAATTGATAATATTTTCAAAATAATAAATTTTGAAATCACTTCTTCTCGATATTCATTATAAAATGAATAACTTGATCGATAAAAAGGCATTTAACCACATATCTATTTTTATTGTTCTAAAAATTTCATTCAACGCAGGAATATCTTATATGGTTTATACATTCAATAAAAATAATATTTTTATTGTTCAAAAAATTTATTTAGCACATAAATCTTTTATTCACTTCATTAACATGTTAAAGATGACATTATTAATGTTCAAAAATATAATTTCAACAAATGATTATTCTCATTTTCGTTACCATGTTAAAAGGTGACATTTTTAATGTACTAAAATATAATTAAACAAATGATTATTTAATTTTCATTACTATGTTAAAAGGTGACATTTTAATGTACTAAAATATAATTAAACAAATGATTATTTAATTTTCATTAACATGTTAAAGGGTGACATTTTGAATGTACTAAAATATAATTAAACAAATGATTATTTAATTTGTTTATACAAACAATTAAAATGTGATTTTTATTGTTCAAACATTTTATTTCAAAATATTCTTTATTTTTAAAGATTCTTTATTTTAAAAATATTCCTTTATTTAAAAATATCCTTTACTATAAAAATTTCCTTTATTATAAAATGTTCTTCTATTCTAAAATGATCTTTTATTCTAAAATGATCATTATTCTTAAATGATATTTATTCTAAAATGTCTTTATTCTAAAATGATCTTTTATTCTAAAATGTCTTTATTCTAAAATGTTATTTATTATAAAATATTTTTTATTATATGTGACGATCCGAAAACCCGTACGATGGTGTTAAGGATAATCATTAGAATGTAACACATTAATCATCATTAGCAAAGCACAGATAATAGCAAAAACAATAAATAGAATAATTTTACATAAATATGACAGCGGAATCATAACATGTAACAACATCAGAGTAGCACAACGTAGGATATAATTTAGTGCATAAAAAGGGAATGATCAGTCAACATCGCCATAGGCGAAATCATATACATACAGCGAGGCATAATAGAGGTATCAGTCTACATCGTCGGAGGCGGTAAATATACATGAAGTAATACATGTTGGAAGTAAATCAGTCTACATTGCCGTAGGCGGAATCATATACATAAGATAAGAATGGCGGAAATCAATAGCCAAAATACAAGTAAATCTAATCTTTGCCATCAAGCCAAAAACGCACTCCATGCAGCAGTGCCAAGCCAAAATATCCTGTTATCTATCAACTAGGCTGCCCGTGTGGAAATAAGGGCACCCGAGTTTGCAAAGTGAAACAAACAACGAGTCAGTCGTGGGACTGGTATGAGAAATCTACTTAACTGGTTAAACAACAGTAATAAGGCAAATCATAGGACCACGCCACTATCGCGGAACGAGTTTACTCCACTGATTGCCAGTGCATTAAAACAAGATAAATCCTTTAAAACAACGCAATGATTTTTTGAAAAGAATGAAGCCGTTATAAGACTCAAGTCCCATCACACAATGCAACGCAAACCGGAGGATAGAGTTTTACCTTATAATGGCCAAAATATGCTTAATACGTGCAAAGCAAAATCACTTGATATTATTACTAGTTCATATATGTTCCAAAAGAGAATTTAATCATAAATACCAATCATAGACGGCATAAGTGCCCCATACCACTATGTCGCCATACTAGTTCTACAATCAAATCCGTTATATCGTATTGGAAGTTTGGATTCCATCATGAGTCGAGGCAAGGGGCAAGCTCCTCTCCGCTTCGAGACACTCTAGCAAATGCCTCAGGACTACACACTCTAGGTAACCCTTGGATGCTTCAGGGTTGGTCCTCTCTTACGTTTGAGGATTAATTATTCCTGAGCACACGTTTCCCGGTCCTAACAGACCTAAAATCGAGGCGCCTCATTCCAACAACCACATAGGTAAAAATAATATAAATGTCAGCCAGTTTAAGCACTGACACTACCTTTAGCTAAAAAGAAACGTCGTGCTCTCCCTGCAGTCCTTATCCCGTTTTTAACTCATACCGAGGTGTGAGGCTCGCGAATCCACGGTATACACAAAGCTAGGCCACGTAGGCCGTGCTTTGATCATCAACCACAAGACTTTGCTTTGCAACAGAAGCCTTGATCACTGCATCTTGGCATGCTACACAGGCAATCCACTCCATACGACTGATTTCTATCAATATATAACCTCTGAGCTCGTAGGTCTCAGAGAAGGGCGTTAAGCAAGAGAATAAATTCTCCCCCGCTAAACAGATATATATTTAACAGAGATCAATCAGCATAGAACAAAATCTAATGTTAGACACACAGTCCATTTACAAGTCCATTCTGGGTCTGAACGAAACCGGAGGCACCATATTCCTCGCATATTCGTACAATCAACACATACGTCCAGACGGCTACTACTTCAGTCCCTTCAAGGTAGCTACTCCAATCGGGAACCTCAATAACGCCCATCCATCCGATACGAAGATCGTCGGTCTTGAACCGTCTTCGTATTTTCAACTTCGAACCGTTCGACCAATTATTTGAAATGAGGATTACCTCGGCCTTTTCAAATAATTAACATATATTTAGAATTCAAATCAATTCTTTCCATGGTTAAATTATTCGACATTCACATTTCAGTTCTTTAGTATAATTTTCATGTCAAACACATTCAACCATCAAATATCAAGAAAACCAAGTAAAATTGGCCTATTTCCATTCCATATAGTTTATAATATTTTATAGCGATTTTTCGCCATTTTTATTTATTTAAAAATGGCCATATTTAATTAAACGATGTTTCAGGTCGTGCCGAGGCACTGGCGCTGTTTTTCCCTAAATTTGTTTTACACATATCGGAAAATCTAACCATTGGATTTTCACAAATTTTATATCATTAGAAAGATCTTTTCAAAACGAATCCAACGGTTCCAGTTGTGGGAAAATACGACGGTAGGATCTCCCACACTGGTCGTTTGAAGTTACGATTTCAAAATACGAACTGCAGCGTCGTTATTCGATTTAATTTAATTATATTTATATTTCAAAATCTAACCGTTTGAAGTTAATTTAATTTCAAAATCCAACGGTTCCATTCTGGCGCTGTTTTTCGCTGAATCTGAATTAAACATTCCAAACAATCCAACCGTTGGATCTTTGCAAAGTTGGTCCCGTTGGAAAGATACTTCCAAGGCAAACCCAACGGTTGCGGTTTCGGGAAAATCCGATGGTCGGATTTCCCGCACTAATCGTTTGAAATCACGGTTTCAAAACACGAAATGCACGGCCATGATTCGTTTTAATTATATATATATATATATATATATATATATATATATATAGTTCATTCGGCGATCTCAATATCGTTTTCACTTCAAATATTTCAAGAATGCCTTTAATTTTTGGAAAATTTCACCCTAACCTCCTTTGTACGGGAAGGGCTGGGAAAATTCCCAAATAACCACACGGGCGTCTCATCTCAAAAAGAACAAGAAAAAGAAAAAGAAAAAGCCAAGCGGCTAGCCATTCGGCTCATAAAATCATCACCCAAGCAAAACAGTAAACATGTACCTATTTGTCGGGCACACAATTTTATTCCTCTTCTCTAGCCTCTTTGCTATAACCTGTTCAATAAATATGCATGTACACATGTGCAATTTTTATCACCTATCACTTTCCATTCATTTTCTTATTTGATTCGAATTGGTTTAAAGTTACCATTCGTTCTAATGTTGCATAAATAACTAAAACCATATCATTGGCTAATTAATGAATATTTCAACTCATGCATATCTATTTGAGCAAGTGGTTGTTTTCAACAGTTCACATTTCATTTAAAAATGATCTTCTTAGTGAACTAAAATATATTTCAACACATGACTATTTTATTTAGTTCCTATACATGTTAAAAATAATATTCATAGCAAACAAAAATTTATCTCAACACTTGTATATTTTTAGCAAATCCCACACGTGATAAAAATGATATTTTTACCTTCCAAAATATTTATTCCACCCATAAATGTATTTATCTCTTCATATTCTCAATAAAATTGTAATTTTTATTGTTCACTTCCTATATTCAACACATGAATGTTTCGACTTCACTTATACGATAAAAATATAATTTTTATCGTTCTAGTCCTTCATTCAACAAATGAATGTTCTCTATAGTTCGTATATATAATAAAAATGTGAATTTTATTGTTAAAGTAATTTATTTAAAACACGAATACCATTCAACACATGAATTTCTATTCAATGAAAGAATTTCTATTCAACACATGAATGTAATTTCAACATATAAAAATAATTCTAACACATGAATATTATTCAAAATTTTGGCAGCATAATGGCAGGGTAGTTAAAACAGGCACCGTCCCGAGTACGGCTCCTCGCTCTACCTTAAAACCTCGCGGTTTTTGACAATGGGGATTTCATGCATCTAGTTCGCACGCAGGCGGCATGTTTTATTTTCATTTCCACAATCCTATTCTAATTTGTTTTAACCACAAGAAGGTATTTTTCAACCACAAAGGTATTTTTCAACCACAATACCAACAATATCAACCACAAACAATTATTTTCAACCATTCGTCATACCACATATTTTCATGCCAATCACAAGCAATAAATATCGTCCATGGTTTGTGGATGAGGTAAGTATATATATATATATATATATATATATATATATTCGTATATAAATATATTTCACTTTCATTTCAACACAATTTCTATGCATATATGTTTCATACAACGCTTGTATAATTTATACATCGCTCATATAACTTATACAACACATGTACATGAGGTATACAATGCGTATATAATTTATACTTCGCTTATATAATTTATACAACACAATTTGAATTCACATTTGAGTTTAGAGTTGTCACATTGGTTTTTGAGGTGCTAAAAATCGTAGATAGCTCAGAAAAATCCGCGGTCTCTTCTAGATGGTAGAGAGCCTCCTTGCGGTCACGATGTTCCCTGTTTCATCGAATTTCGTTAACACACCATAAAGATATGATTTTTGAAAGTTTGCAACATTTAAAAGTGTTATTTTCAATTTAGAAAATTCAAGCCGTTTACCTCGTTTCAACCTTCGAAACTAGGTCTTCGATTTTTGATCCAATGGGGTAGCAATTGGACGATTAGACTTCGCCACACCGTAGAGTTTGGAAAGGGCTTCAGGCGCATGGTACCCACCTTCAGTTCGACGGGGCTATGGTGGCAGGATCACGGTCGACGCGAGCTGCCTTTGGGGCTTTGGATCTCCTGAACGTTGTGTGGTGGAGGGCGAGGCGGGTATAGATTTAAAGAGGGGAGTGAGGCGAACAAAAGACTCAACTGGAGTGGGGGCTAATGTTGGCTGTGGAGGTCGGAATTTGGTCGAGAAGTGGGGAGGTCCTTTCCGCCGTCGAGATCGTTTTACGAAGGGGGTTTCTGATATATATTTTTAATTATGAAGGAGAAATCTGATTGGCCGATGATTTTATTAAATTTTAAAATAGTGTTTCTCCACACGGACAACAATTCAAACCCAATGACTGACACCACTAGCTAAATACCTCCATCCCGGACACAATGGGATATCTTTCGTAGGCCAATTCGACTGTTATAGTCAGTTATTTTTCAAATTAAAGTATAAAACATTCAATATTCAATTTGAACGTACATTTCAATTTGCCAGGGCCACAAACTGATTCGAAAAATTCCAGAAGAATAAATCTAGCTATGTTTTGACGCTACGGTCCCAACAAAACTAGTTTTGTCGAATTCTGAGATCGTTTGAAAAATGGCCATTTCCTGGTCGATCTAATTTAACAGAAATTGACCAATCACATTTTCTTTTGCCACGCTCACATACCTGCTTCAAAAATTATGAAATTTGAAACCTAGCAATAGTTTGACATCTCGGATCCAACAAAAGTGTTTTTGTCGAATTCCGAGGTCGTTTGCAAAATGTCTATTTTCAAGGGCTATATATTCTATATAGCGACCTTTCTGAAAATTCATTTGGCCATAATTTTTGATTCCCGCTATGAAACTTCGATTTTTCAGATTCGTTAGAAAGATATTCATAAACAGATTTAAATATTTTTGGTTTCACTAAAATCCGTTATATTTTACACCCGACACAGTCAGTCAAAGATTGAATTCAAATTTTCAAACTGCCACACTATTTCCAATTCATTATTTTATTGAAATATTATATTTCAATTGTTTAAATTCTTTGAAAATAACCAATTTAAAAATTTTAAATTGGCTCGCATTTTCCAGGTTGTTACATTATAAAACATTGTTTATTTCTGAATCGGAATGCGACTCAATCAATTACCATATAATTTCAGTTATATGGATTTCATACATCGCAGGTATAATGATAAACACTCATTAAACAATACATTCACATCCATAGTGAAATTTACAATTGTGTGGGCATTAAAATAACTAAATAATGCTCATCACAGCCTGTCAATCCATCGATTGACATACAACTAAAGATTGGGACTAATGTATGTCAAATATCGTCCCAATACCCTTGTGGGGTTTTCAAACAACAACATTTTATATAAATAAATTATTGGTTAACAAATTTAACCAATTCTACTTCAGATTGAATTATTTTCTATTTAGCCAATTTTACAGTGTTTAAATTGTAAATAAATATTTATAATTTAATTTCAATTACCATATTTATGTTAACATCATTTTTAATACGTTTAACATTTCAACATCACAAACAACATACAATATAGTCAATTTAAATTGTCCATGGTTTGTGGACGACGAAAGTGATCTAACATGCACTATATATAATTTATAATAATTAAACTGATAAAAATCTACTTTTGCAATTCTATATATTTTTCAATTATGAAAATAAATAAATAACTATGCAGAAATTTTAGTGAGGAATTCTCACCTTTGGTTTCCACTCCGTCATTCTTTACTGGACGATTTGAATTCCGCTTTGTTCCCAGACAGTTCCGTTATAATCTGTTTCACGCGGTATACATAAAAAATCACATTTTTGATAATGCTATTGATAATTCAAAAACAATGCTATTTTATAAAAGTTATATTTTTATTTACAATGCTATTTATTTTAAAAACATGATTTTTATTTACAATGCCATTTATATATTTTAAAAACTGTGCTATCCATATACAAAATTTACACTTAAAACAATGTTATATATATAGATAAAAATTCATTTTTTTATGCAATGCTTTTTCTATAAAAATCACAATGCTATTTTTGTTTCGAAAAACAATCCCATTTTTATTTTTATAACAAATCTATTTTTATTTTTAAAACAAATCTATTTTTGTTTTTAAAACAAATCTATTTTTAAAACCATATTTTTAATGTTGTTCTATATATATGGTAAAAATCATATTTTTATTTACGTTATGTTTATATAAAAATCATATTTTTATATTGCTAATTTTGTTTTGAAAAACAACGTTAATTTTACTTTAAAAACAATGCAAATTTTATTTTACAAACAATGCTAATTTTATTTTAAAATCAATGCTAACTTTATTTCAAACTCAATGCTAACTTTATTTTCAAATACAGTGTTAATTTTATTTTCAAATACAATGTTATTTTATTCAAAAACAATGTCATTTTTATTTTAGGACAATGCTATTTTCTATTATTTATTTTGAAAAACAATTCTGTGATTTTTTTTAAACCACGGTAGTTTTATTTTTAAAACAATGGTACATATAAAAATTTCACATTTTTATTTATGCTTTTCAAATATAAAAAATCCAACTTTTAAGGGAATTACCCCTCTTTCTTCTTTATGGTGATACACAGGAACACGTCTTCTTCATCAACCCCATGTTCGAAGTTAGGGTTCAGAATTTCACCACCCTCGCCGTGCTGGAGATCAATCCAAAGCCACCACGAGATGCCGCCTCGCCACGGCTACCCCCACGCTGAGCAACTCCGAGCTCGTCGTCCCTTGGTGGTCAGAAAAGGCTGCCGAAGTAGACTCCTTTGAGTCCCAAATCCGTGCGATGTACAGCGGTAACCCCCATCTCAACCGTACCCAATTGTAGATCTTAGGATCCTTTATGATTTTTGTTTATAACCTTCGTTGCATCAAATCGTGGATGAGGAGATTTTGTGGGAGGAACGATTGAAGATGTCGACCATTGATTTCAAGAGATGGCGGCGGCTACTTAGGGTTTAGGTGGTATACGGAAATACTGTGTATTAATATAACTCCTGTATCGTTCCGAACTCCAAATCAAACCCAACGAGTGTCGCCGCTAGATAAATACCCCCATTCCGGACACAATGGGATATGTTTCGTAAGCGAATTTGACTGTTTCGATTAGTTTTTCTTTAAATTAAAATATAAATCAATATATATTTAATTTAAATGTACATTTTAATTTACCGAGGCCACATACTGACTCAAAAAATTACAGAAAAATTATTTCTAGCTTTGTTTTGTCGATACGGTCCTAACAAAACTAATTTTGTCGAATTAGAGATCGCTTGAAAAATGACCATTTTCTGGTCGATCCAATTCAACTGAAATTGACAAAACACGTTTTTTTTACCATGCTCACATATTAATTCCAAAACTTCTGAAAATTGGAATCTAATAATAATTTGACATTCTAGATCGAAAAAAAGTGGTTCCATCGAAAATGAAAGTCGTTTGCAAAATGGCTATTTATTATATTAATATATATATATATATATATATATTCCATAACGACTATTTTGAATTTAAAACAGGTCATAACTTTTTATTCCCACTATGAAATTTCAATTTTTCTAATCAGTTAGAAAGATGTTTTCAAACGGATTTAATTATTTTCGGTTTTACTGAAATCCGATTTATTTTGAATCCTATACATTCATTTGAAATTTGAAATTTGAAATTGAATTTCCAAACTACCGCGCCATTTTTAACTCCTTTTATAATTAAAATAAATATATTCGTTCTAACTTCGATTTAAATAATATTTTTGCCGTTATTATTTAAAATAAATTATTTTTAAATATTAAAATCCATTAAAATTGATAAGATAAAATTTTTAAATTGGTTCAGAATTTCCGGGTTGTTAAAGGACCTCTCTCCTGTATTGGACATATGGGACAAGGAATAAGGTGCCTTCAGTTTCGTTCATACCTAGAACTGACTTGAAAATGGATGTGTTTCTAACATTGGATTTCATTCTATGTTGATTGATTTCTATTAAATATATATATGTTTGATGACGGAGAATTTTTTCTCTTGCTTAACACCCTTCTCTGAGACGTACAAGCTTAGAGGTTATATATTGATAGACATCAGTTGCATGGCGTGAATTGTCAGTGTGGCATGTTGAGATGCAAATGACCAAGGCTTTTGTTTAAAAGCAGAGTCTTGTGGATGATGCTCAAAGCACGACTTTAATTAGCATAGCTTTTTGTATATCGTTAATTCCGAGCCTCACACCTCGGTATGAACCAGAAACGGGAGTGGACAACAGGGAGGACATGCGTTTCTTTCTATTTAGGAGTGATGTCATGGTATGGAGCCCAGACATTTTACTTATGTGGTTGTTGGAAAGCAAGGTACCTTGGATTTGAGTTCCTAGTGGCTCTTGATACTGGTTGACATACTGACCAGATTTTATGCCCCATAGGGCAGGGAAACGTATTGTTAAGGAATTGCCAATACACTAAAGTAAGTGTGGACTTGCCCTGCATGCTCCAGTTGTAGTTGCGGCTGAGTCCTAAGGCACGGGCTAGAGTTTTCAAATCGGAAGGAAGATCCCTTGCCTTGGTTTATGATGAAAATCCAATTTCCAATACGACATTGTGCTGTTTTGACTGTAAAACCATTATGGCGACATAATATATTGTACCTATGCCGTCTATGATTTATACATTTATATTTGAAGTTGATTTTGACACTATGCACTTATAGTAATATCGAAATTATTTAGTTTAAACATATCAAGCATGTTTGGCTATTATAAAGGAAAACTCTATCCTTCGGCTTGCGTTGCATTGTGTGATGGGACCTCAGTCTTATAATAGCTTCATGTTTCCAAAAAGAATTGCGTTGTTATATTTTAAACTGAGATTCATGTGGAGTAAACCCGTTCCGTGTTATACGGCGCGGTCCCGGGACTTCCCAACTTTTAAAGTAAAGATTTAATAACTGTTTTAGTTCTCACACCAGTCTCATGACTGACTCGAAATTTAATGTTTCTACCTAAATTTTGGATGCCCATATTTTCCACACGAGCAGCTAGTAGTTTTGGTTTTGTAGATATCTTTTCATAGGATCCTGGTTTACGGCTGGAGCAATATTCAGAAAGCTTTGTATCCATGTATTTCTTTTAGTTGTGCTAGTTGATGTATATTAAGCTATGCATTGAATTTATACATTTTTAAATTTCCACTGCTATGTAAAATTTTAATCTCTGATATTATATTTCCGCTGTATATTATTCATACTTTGACATATTCTTGTACTCTGATGTAATTGTTGTAATAGTGATGAAATGTTCTACTCTTTGTGTTTGATGCATGGTGTTCTTAAAGCAATTCGCTGTTTTCCGTCCCTTCGGAGATTGGGGGATTTCGGGTCGTTATAGATGGACAGGCGGTAGTAAGCGTTATTTAATGCTTATACAGTTGTAGATTATACTCTCGATGTGAATTGGATGTTTAATAGTTGTTCATCACTATTTTAGAATACATGCGATGTATGGAATCCATAAAAATAAAATTAAATAGTAATTGATTGAGTCGGATTCCAATTCAGAAATAACGAATATTTTAAAATAATATTCAGTGAAGAATCAAAATATGATTTTGATGTCCGATTTTTGATAGACATGAAAATACAGAATTATTCGTAACTGGAATGAATACGAAGCCGAGTTAAGCTACTAAACGCCATTTTAACTCGAACGAGTTTTCTATCGATTTCATTTATTTTTAAAACGAATATCAAGAAAATATGTTCCAAAATTTGATGTTTTGAAAATATTATTATTTTGATACTATAATAATATAGGAAGTTCAATTTTGATTTAAAATTGAAATGGAAGTTAGACTCGTTTTAAAACGAATTTATGAACGTTTTAAAAAGGAAATCGATGAAATATATTATATATATTTAAATGGTTTGAATAGAATGTATCGTGCAACGACCATTCGCTAATTTCAATATTAATTTTGAATTTGCATAACAGGTGATTCGACCATCGGATTATCCTAAAACCGGAACCATTGGGTTCATATCAAAAGGAGCTTTCGAGTGATAATAAAAGATTTGAAATCTAGTGGTAAGATTTTAAAATACGTCCAAATCAGTTTTGGAAAAAAGGTCGATGTGGAGGCAGTTCGGTGGCCGATATTCGAAACCGACTGTAAGGGCCTTAATAAAATTATTTAAAATATGCATATGTTAGGTTTTGGGGTTTGTCGTGAATGGTGTCTTTAATAACACTGTTTTTAAACCCAGTTGAGAAAAGAATAAATCTTTTAACCAAGATTTAATGAAGTTTTCCAACTAATTAATATATTTGGAAATAAATGGTAGTTGATTATGGGTTCGTTGCGAACGATGTTTCAAATGACATTAGTTCTTAAACCCGATTAACTGTTAAGTTAGGATCTGGAATTTACCGATATTTTAATTAATATTTAATGGAATTTTTCATAGAGAAGTTTTCCAATTTAATAAAGGAAATCGGAATTGAATGGAATTCGATTTAGTGATAATCGAGATGAGATTCTGTGAAGGAAGACCATTAATATTTATGGAATTTAAAAAGCTTTGCCGCTGTTCATTTTATATTATTAGTCCGATACGGAAATTTATATTGATTATCTACTGTTATGATTTACGTGAAGATTCCACTTTGATGAAAGATGATTTGGGTTTATCGCGAACTATGTTATAAGCGACATTGGTTCCTTAACCCAGTTAAAGACAAGATTAATTATCCTAAAGTTGAATATTCGTTAAGTAATGATTTTGAGATTAAAACTAAGTAGAGTTTTAATGAATCTTTAATTAGATTGAAATGTGAATAAGGTAGTTAAATTTACCGAATTCTAGAAATGTTCGAAAATGGAATACCACCAGTTTCACTTCATGCGATAGTTAGATCTTAAATTAGATTTAAACGTGAAATGGTAATGAATTTTACTGATAACTCATTGGGTGTTAGATATGGAGTGCTACCAGTTTTTCTCCATGGGATGAATAGGTTCGATGATCTCGACTTGTTCGATAAACCTTAAATTTGGTTGAAGTTTTGTAAAAATATAATATAAAAACTTTTGCAATGGTTTTAAAATAAAAGATTTAAACAAGAGGTTTAAATTAAATAAATCTTGATATGATTTAAGGGAATAATTTCCAATGTAATGAATATTTTAATAAATGAATGTTCTGGTTTGGAATGAGGCATACGATGTGTTTTTATAGCGTTTGATTATAAGACACACGAGTTATTTGGAAAAACCGAATTTAACCCATTTTGAATAACTAATACGACGACTAAAGTTGAAGATTTGAAGACGGTGGTTGAAGACCGGAGATCTTCATATCGACTGATTACTAATGTCTTGATTGGGTTGTACACCCAAGATAAGGTAATAAGTGGTGATCGTCTAGACTTACTTGGAGATCGACCGGATATCAGAGGACCTCTCTCCCGTAATGGACATATGGGATGAGAAATAAGGTGCCTCCGGTTTCGTTCAGACCCAGAGCGAACTTGTAGATGGATTATGTCTTACACTGTATTTCATTCTATATTGATTGATTTTTATTAAATATGTGTCTATTTGGTGGTGGAAAATTTATTCTCTTACTTACTGTAATGACCCGGAAATCCGAGCCAATTTAAAAATTTTATTTTGGCAATTTTAGTGAATTTTGAATATTTAAAATGAATTATTTTAAATAAAAACGACGAGAAATTTATTTTGAATAGAATTAGAACGTATATAGTCATATAGACCGTCGTTATAATATTAATATTTATTTTAAATTACGTAAGGAATTGAAAATGGCGCGGTAGTTCGAAAATTTGATTTCAAAGTTGAAATGAATGTACCGGGTGCAAAATAAACCGGATTTTAGCGAAACCAAAAATATAAGAATCTAATTGAGGATATCTTTCCAACGAATCCAAAAGATTGAAATTTCATAGCGGGAATAAAAAGATGTCCAGTTGAAAATTCAGAATAGTCGCTATGGAATTCTGGCCCTTAAAAATGGAAATTTTGCAAACGATCTCTATTTTCGACGAAACCACTTTTGTTGGATCCGGGATGTCAAGTTATTGCTAGGTTTCAAAATTCATAATTTGTCGAATCAATATGTGAGCGTGGCAAGGGAAAACGCGTTTGACTAGTTTTAGTTGATTTTAATTGACTGGAAAATGACCATTTTTCAAACGGTCTCAGAATTTGATGAAATTAGTTTTGTTAGGAACATATCGTCAATACGAAGCTAGAAAATATTATTCTGGAATTTTTCGGATTCATATGTGACCCGCGTAAATTAGAATGTCCGTTCAAATTCAATATATAGATTTATATTTTGATTTTGATGAAAACTGATCGAAATAGTCGAATCAGCTTACGAAACATATCCCATTGTGCTTGGAATGGGGGTATTATGCTAAGCACTACAGTCGTTGGACTTGATTTTGAGCTTGAATAAAAAGTCAACTTTAAGGGGGAAAATAATAATAAATAATAATATAAATATAAACCTTTTTCATTAACACCCCCCCGCATTCAGTTTTCATGATCCAATTTCTTTTCCCCCTTTTCTTGAAAAACCGACGCCTCAGCCAACAAACCCTTCGTCGCGCCGCTGCCCAGATTGGCGAGCCCCCTCCCCTCGAGCCACCCCCCTTCCCTCTTCTTCTCCGCGAGCTCCTCCTCACTCCCTCCTCTCCATCGCCGTTCAGTGAAGGCCGAAACCCCCAAAAACCCAATGCTGGAAATCATACCCGCTGCCACCTGAACCTCCGGGCCCCGCCTTCGCCTGCGCGATACCCCAGCCACCTCCTCTCAGCAACGCGCCACCATCCCCGACTCCCCGACCACCGAGCGTGCCTCGTTGCTTCCTTCTCCAATGATGGCCATTTCAGCCTCCGACGTGAAGCCTGAGTGGCTCGGAAATGGATTCAAACACCACGGCTCAGAGGAAAAGGAGTAATCCCTCTTAACACAACGATTAAGGGTAATTCCCTTTTATTTTTGCCATATTCATTGTTTTAAAATATATTCGGAATTGTCTTTATATGATTTTGAGTTAAAAATATGATCTTTATCATACAAGTGATGTTATAGAAAGTTTGGATTTCTAAGCGAGGAAAGATGAGATTTTTATTTTCTAAAAAGATTTGATTTTTATTTCTAATTAAAATTTGATTTTTATATCATAGATAGATTATAAAAATATGATTTTTATATAGTATAGATATTAAAGATATGAAAATATGATTTTTATATAGTATAGATATTAAAGATATGATTTTTATATCATAGGAAGAATAAAAATATGATTTTTATTCATGTAGAATAATAAAAATATAATTTTTATCATGGAAGTAGCGTTGTAAAGGAGTGATATTTACATATGTGGAAGCGATATAAAAATATAATTTTTATTATGAAGTTAGCATGATAAAAATATGATCTTTATTATATGAACAGCGGTGTAAAAATAGAATTTTTATCTATATAGCAGCGGGGTAAAAATAGAATTTTTATCTATATAGTAGCGGTGTAAAAATGTGATTTTTATATACATAGCAACAATATAAAAATGTGATTTTTATATATGTTGTGGCTACGGACAATGAAATTGACAAAAGGCGAGCACGACGAAGGTCTCTACATATGAAGAGTCGGGGTGTATTGGTTTATCTAGCCGGTGAGAACTTCTTGCCTTTAATTTATTTCTATTTGAAATATATACTAGGATGCAGACGTTGCTTAGCAGCACCTGACACCCGTCGTCCACAGACCATGGACGGCTTGTTTGTTTGATTGATGTGTTGTGAAATTTGATCGTGTGATGTGGAGTGAAATAAAATATTTTATAGTGGAAAATATTTTATAGTTAAAAATATAATATTTAACGTGTATATAAAATAAATATGTACAAATAAATCGACGATTTATTTATATACACTGATTTGACTGATATTGATTGGGACGATAAATTTTACACATCACCCAACTGCACAAATAAAAATATGTGTTTGTTGATTTGAAACCCCACACGGGTATCGGGATGATATTTGACATACACTAATCCTGGTTGTTTAGTTGTATGTCAATCGTTGGGTTGACAGACTGTGTAAGCGTTAATTATTGATATTTAATGCTTATGCAGTTGTATGGTGCACTCTGGATGATGGTTGATCATTTATCATTGCTACTATATACATATGTTATAGGAAATCCATATAATTAACATTCTATGGTAATTGATTGGGCCTCATTCCAATATAGAAAATAAATTCATGTGTTGAATAGAAAATAAATTCATGTGTTGAATTGAAGCCGTGTTGATTAGATTGACGCCATTTTGACATGGACGATATTTATATCGATTTTATTCATTTTTTAATGAATATTGAAAGTGATTTCAAAATTCGAATGAAATTGAAATGAATTGAAATTCGAATTAAATTGAAATGAATTGAAATTCGAATTAAAATGAAATTGAATTGAAATCGATTTGAAATGAAATTAAAACGAATTTATATTGAAAAATCCAGTCTTGATTTGAATTTGAAAATAAGTTGAAATCGTTTTGAAAACGGATTTAAAACGATTTATAAAATACGTTTTAAAAGGAAATCGACGAAATATATATAATACATATATATTATATATATATAATGGCCTGAATAGAACGCGCCGTGCCGCGGCAGTTCGCGAATTTTGAACCTTGACTTCGAATGGATATTGTGGGAGATCCGACCGTCGGATCCTCCTAAAACCAGAACCATTGGGTTCGTATCGAAAAGAGCTTTCTAATGAATATTAGAAATTAGAAATCTAATGGTGGATTTGGAATTATGTCCAAATCAAATTTGGAAAAGGTCGTTGTAAGTGTAGTTCGATGGCCGTTGATGGAAATTGACTGTACGGGCCTTGATAAAATTATTAAAAATAGTAATAATTTGTGTAAAATCATAAGAAATGATTTGTGAAGAATTGGTATGAAAAACTCCATATTTGAAAAGATAAAAATAGATTTTTATCGAAATGAACTAATTTTGAATTAGAATAATAATTTATCTATTTTTAAATAAATAAATGGATTTGAAATGGTTTTAAAAGAAACCAGAATTTCCAATAATTGAATTGGAATGGATTTGAATCGAAATTGCCTTTGGAATATTTCGATGTTGGATTTAGTGATTATACAGATATTGTTATGGAAATTTGAAAGATATATTTATATCGTTATTTCCAATACGATATTTGTTGTTTGTAGAATTTGATATTGAATATAAGCCGATATATTTTCTATTCAGATCCTAGTATTTAATATCAAATGTGATTTGAATGGTGTCTTCATTAACACTGTTCTTAAACCCAGTTGAGAAAAAGATCAAATCTTTTTATTTAGATTTAATGAAGTGTACCAATTAAATGGTATTTAATTGGAATTGAATTTGAATTGATTTTTGGGTTTATCGTGAATGGTGTTTTAAATAACACTTGTTCTTTAACCCGATAATTAATGGGATGTGATTTTGGGTTTATAGTGAACCGTGTTTTAAATGGCATTGGTTCTTTAACCAAGTTAAAGACAGGATGTGATTTCGCAAGTTAAATAATCATTGATAGTGATTATTGGGAAGATTAAAAACCAAGTGGAGTTTTAATGAATATTTAGTTAGATTGAAATGGTCAAGAATGGAGTATCACTAGTTTTGTTCCATTCTATCTGATGTTGGTTTTGGCCTTCGGGGTTAATACGTAGGGAATTGCTCACTTGCTATTTTACGGTTAAAGGATGATAGAATGGAATGTGATTTCGGGTTTATCGCAAATCGTGTTTAAATGACATTGGTTCTTTAACCCAATTAAAGACAGGAAGATTAAAACCAAGTGGAGTTTTAATGAATCTTTAATTAGATTGAAAAGACCGAGAATGGAGTATCACCAGTCTTGCTCCAGGCGATAGTTAAATCTTCAATTAGATTTGAACGTGAAATGGTAATTGAATTTATCGATAACATCGTGGTGTTAGATATGAAGTATGACCAGTTTTACTTCATGGGATGAATAGGTTGGGATTGGGAAATAAAATAAATGATTACTTTGGTGTGGTTCGCTAATCCCGACTAGTTGAATTGATATTCAAAAGAAGACTAAAGAATAAATTTAAGGAATTTATCTTTGATAAAATTAATGGGAACCTATCCCTAAGAATGTAAAATTTAGCAACTAACCGAAGATTTGTTAAAATGAATAGTTTCCTGGGTATTGATCTGATGTTGGTTTCGGCCTTCGGGGTTAATATTAAGGGAATTGTTCAGTTACTAATTTATGGTTAGTGACTGAAGAATTGAAATGAGGCATATGTTGTGTTTGTGGAACACTTGTTTATTATATACGCGAGTTATTCGGAAAGACCGGGTTTATCCCATTCTGAATAATCGATACGACGATAAGTCGAAGATGAAGACGGTGGTCGAAGACCAGAGGTCTTCACGTTGTTTGGGTGATTATTGATGATCTTGATTGGGTTGTACACCCAAGAGGAGGGAATCAGTTAGTGATCGTCCAGACGTACTTGGAGATAGATGGAGATGCGGGGTACTAGGTGCCTCCGGTTTCGTTCAGACCCCGAACGAACTTGTAAATGGACTGTGTGTCTGACATTGGATTTTATTATGTGTGATTGATTTCTATTAAATATAAATCTATTTGGCGGCGGAGAATTTATTCTCTTGCTTAACACCCTTCTTTGAGACGTACGAGCTCAGACGTTATATATTGATGGATATCAAACACATGGAGTGAATTACTTGTGTGGCATGCCTAAGTGGCAATATGATCAAGGCTACTGTTGAAAAGAAAAGTCTTGTGGTTGATGATTAGAGCACGGCCTATGTGGCATAGCTTTGTGTAGCGTTGATTCGCGAACCTCACACCCCAGTAGTGGACTAGAAACGGGAGAGGACCTCTAGGAGGGTATGTGTTTCCTTCTAGTTAGAAGTGGCGTCAGTGGTTTTACACGCCCTGACGAGTTTGACTTATGTGGTTGTTACTGTTGCGAGGCGCCTCGGATATATCGGTGACTATGTGAAGCCGATGGAGTCATTCGTTGGCTTGTTTACGCCCCCAAAGAGTGGGGAAACGCAGTGTTCAGGCATTTTAATCCACATCGTTGGACCGGCCCTGACGATCTAAGGGCTTGACTGAGTACTTGTCCCGAGGCTCGGGCTAGAGAGTCTCGAATCGGTAGAAGACTATCTTTTTCCTCGGTTCACAGATGGAAATCCAACTTCCAATACATGACTTTGCGGTCTTGATTGTAGTGCTTAGTATTGGCGACATGATATATGGTACCCATGTCGTCTATGATTGATACTTATGATTGAAATTGTTTTGGCACTATACACTTATTGTAATAAAAGATGAAATTTAGCGTATCAAGCATTCTTTGGCTATTATAAGGTAAAACGCTATCCTCCGGCTTGCGTTACATTGTGTGATGGGACCTGGGTCTTATAATAGCTTCATTTTTCTTTATTTAGCATTGCGCTATTTGTTTTATGCAATGGTATTCTTGGAAGGAAACCCGTTCCGTGTTATACGGCGTAGTCCCGTGATTTACCTAACTTTAAAATAAAGATTAATAACTGTTTTAGTTCTCACACCAATCACATGACTGACCTGGTGTTTATTGTTTTAACCTAAACTCTGGGTGCCCTTATTTTGACACGGGCAGCTAGTAGTTTTGGTTTTGTAGATTATATTCACAGGAACCTGGTTTATAGCTGGAATGATATCCGGAAATCTCTGTATCCGTATATCTTTTCTAGTTGTGTATTGTATTATTTTCCACCGCTATGTAATGTATTGTAATCTCTGATATTTTAGAATGAATTTTATTTGTTTATGCCCTGTATATTCTTGTATTCCGACGTAATTGTTGTAATTAACAATGAAATATTCTTCTGTCTGCGTTCTGGTTTGTCGTGTTCTCAAAACAATCAGGGGTTTTGAACGGCCTTGGTCGGTTTAGCGATCGATTCAGATCGAGCGAATTTCCCGGTCATTACATTTACCGTCCTTCTCTGAGACGTACGAGCTTAGATGCTATATATTGATAGACATCGGTTGTATGGCATGAATTGACAATGTGTCATGTTAAGATGTAAATGATCAAGGCTTTTGTTGAAAAGCAGGGCCTTGTGGGTGATGATCAGAGCATGGCTTTAAGTAGCATAGCTTTGTGTTCAGCGTTAATTCATGAGCCTTACACCTCGGTATGAGTCCAAAACGGGATGATGACCTCTGGGAGGACATGCGTTTCTTTCTAACTATGGGTGATGTCATGGTTTGGAGCCCAAATATTTTTACTTATGTGGGTGATGGATTGCGAGGCGCCTTGGATATCGAGCCGACTAAATGGCTCAGAGATTGATCTGATAGGAACGGGAAACTTATTGTTCAGAAATAACCAATCCTCAAAATAAGAGAGGACAACCCTTGTCGCTAACCAAGGGTTGCCCAGAGTGTGTAATCCTGAGGCATTTGCTAGAGTGTCTCGAAACCGTTGAGGAAGATCCCTTGCCTCTACTCATAGATGGACATCCAATTTCCAATATGACATTGTGCGGTTTTAATTGTAAACCTATATGGAGAAATAATATATGGTATCTATGCCGTCTATGATTGATACATTTATACTTGAAGTGGGTTTTGACACTATGCACTTATAGTAATATCAAAATGATTTGTTTTAAAGCGTATCAAGCATGTTTGGCTATTATAAGGGAAAACTCAATACTCTGGCTTGCGTTGCATTATGTGATATGACCTGAGTCTTATAATAGCATCATTTCTTCAAAAGCATTGCATTGTTTACCAATTTTTTTTATTTCAGAGTATTCATGGGAGTATACCCGTTCAGTGTTATACAGTGTGGTCTCGTGAATTACCTTATTTTAAAGTAAAGTTTAATAACTGTTTTGAGTTCTCACATCAGTCCCATGACTGGCTCGGAGTTTATTGTTTCTATCTAAACTCTGGGTGCCCATATTTTCCACACGGGCAGCTAGTAGTATCGGTTTTCGCAGATATTTCTTTTACGGGATCCTGGATTACAGCTGGAGATATATTCAGAAAGCTTTGTGTCCATGTATTTCCTTCAGTTGCGTTAGTTGATGTATTTCCATTGTATATCGTATTCATACATTTTTAATTTAAGTATTTTAATCTTTGATATTTTTCCGCTGTACATTTATTCGTACTCTGATATATCTTGTACTCTGTTGTAAATTCTTGTAATAGCAACGTAATGTTCTCATGTTTGTGTTCTGATGCGTCATGTTCTCATTACAATCCGCGTTTTCCCGTCTCCTCAGAGGCCGGGCGATTTAGGTGCGTGACAGCTTTGTATCAAAGCTTTGGTTTGCAAAGCTCGAGAACAAGACACATTAGAACCAAACAAAAGAATTCGTCAGAGATAAGATTAGTAACATCCTATAAGAATAACTCACTAGAGATGGAATCAGTAGTATCCTAGAATGAGTTTGAAGAGTGTTGGTTATTAAAAATGAATTTTGAAAATTATATCTTATTATACGTATTTGAATATTTTATTTTATATTGATTTCGACTATCGAGTATAAGAAGATTTTGCATATACGTCTAATCTACATGTATATGAAGTCTTGAACATACAAGATAGATGTAGAATCACACTCTAGTTGCCTAGAGATGATTCTTATGATTGTAGCTACATCATCAGAGTTTTTGTTCGAGTTTCGAAAGTGGGATGTCTATATATTTCCAATTGACTGGCGGAAGAACCAAAACTTAGTTAGAGTTTTTGAAAAATCACTATTTTCTATGGCTATATATTTTATATTAAAAATACATTTTTAAACAAATAATTTTCGAAACTCCAAATATATAAGTGTTTATACTTTTTAAATGCAGAAACGTCATTCTGGACTCAATGGAAGTGGTTTCGAGTCGAAATTCCTTTATATGCAAAAAGTAGCATTATTGACCTATGCAAATTACCTAGCGACCTTTCTAAAAATTGAATTGGCCATAACTTTTGATTTCCGCTATGAAATTTCGATTTTTCAGATTCGTTGGAAAGATATTTTTAAATAGATTCTAATATTTTTGGTTTCACTAAAATCCGTTAAATTTTGCGTCCTATACGGTCAGTCAAATTTCAAGTTTGACTTTTTAAACTACCGCGCTATTTCTAACTCTTTTTATAATTAAAATTAATTTATTCATTCTAACTTCGATTTGAACCAAATTTGTGATCATTATTATTTAAAAAAGATTATTCTAAATATCAAAAGTCATTTAAAATCACTTAAAATAAATTTTAAATTGGCCCCAAAATTCAGGGTTGTTACAACCCTTTTAGGTGCTCTACACTCGTAATCAAAATGCCCAATCTTGTCGCAGTTATAGCAGGTCACCTTGCTCCTATCCCTCTTCTTCCCTTGGGGTTTAGCTGTAGAAGAATTGCTCGCCTCCTGTTTCTTGTTAGCATGTTCCTTCTGGTTGTTGCCTTGATTTTTCCCTCTATCCTGCGGTCCAGACTCGTCATTTTCCTCGTAGCGGCACGCCATCTCTACTACCTCATTGAAAGGAAGCTTGATATGGGCAATGACTCGGTTCAAATATTTCTTGGACAGCCCCTTGATAAATTTCTTATTCTTCTCTACCGGATCTTGAATCAAACTAGGGGCATATCGTGAAAGCTCATCAAACTTCCTCACATACTCAGAAACGGTCATATTCCCTTGCTGTAGGTTAACGAACTGCTCGCACAGGCGCTCTCTAGCTTGTGGGGGTATATACTTCTAATTGAAAATTTCCTTGAATCTGGCCCAAGATATATTGGCCACGTCATTGCAGATTTTGATCGTATCCCACCAATGTCCTGCTTCCTCTTTTAGTTGCCAAACCGCCAGATAACGCTTTCGCTTATCTTCTAGTTCCAAGCCCTCTAGGATCTTTTCGCAATCTTTAAGCCATGCTTCTGCCTGAATCGCAGACTCTCGCCCCGTGAAAGGTACACCTCAAAGGTTTTTGAATTTCTTTGACATTTTCTCCAAATCGAAAGGCTATGGAGGTGGAGGTGGTTCGACTACGACCTCCGAATCATGCTGTTCCTGAGTGATGGGTGTCTCGTCTCTAGCTTGCCCTCTAGCTCCTACTCGGGCTCCTCCTCTGGCCCCGCCTCGAGCTCCACCTCGGGCTCCGCCTCGGGCTGTTCTTGCTCTAGCATCCATTTAAATCAGTCTGTACCATCAAGAAAGAGTCAGACCAACAAAAATGATAATTTTCAAGAAAAGATAAGATAAGGACGAGATGAAAAGATGATGATGTAAAGACTGGTAAATATGTGCTATTCTGCTGTGCTCACTCTAGGACATTACTAGTTCTATCTCTAATGAGCTACTCGTCTTAGAATTATGTGGATTCTATCTAGACGAATTGTTCTAAATATGTTATATTTCGAAGCCAAGGTTAACCTTAGGCTCTGATACCAACTGTGATAACCCCAAACTTCCGTTGACCAAAAGCAAGGATAATCATTTTGGAATACAACATAATTACAATAATAAACAGATCTCAGAGAAAGAACATAACAAATAAACATTTCAGCGGAAATAAAATGTCATCAGCATCACAGCAGAACATCAGAGTATGCAGTTTTACCGGATCCACTTAGCAATACAGTAAGTCTCAAAAGATAAGGAAATAAATTCCAAATTCCATTACATACATCAAAAGCAAAAGATGGAAAAATGTCTCAAAGCAAGATAAAACTAGAGAAAAGGCTTTCTTCTTCTTCCGTCCAAGCAAGCTCCAAACAGAATGTATCACCTGAACCTGTCAATTGGCTGCCCGTGTGGAAAGAGGGCACCCGAGTTTGTAAAAGTGAAACAAACTACGAGTCAGTCATGGGACTGGTGTGAGAATTCTTAACTAAATTATCTAAATACATGGCAAATCTCAGGACCACGCCGCTAATGCGGAACGGGTTTATTCCATTGGATTGCCAGTGCATAATTTTATAAAGTTTATATAAAACAGCGAAATGACTTTTGAAAAATGAAATCATCATAAGACTCAGATCCTATCACACAATGCAACACACACAGGAGGATAGAGTTTTCCCTTATGATGATCAAATATGCTTAATACGTGAAAAGTAATATTTTAATATTATTATTAGTGTCTAGGCAGTATTAAAATACTTCAAATTTAAATATATCAATCCTAGATGGCATAGTACCCCATCCTACTATGTCGCCGTATATAAGTTTACAATCAAAACCGAAATGTTATCGTATTGGGAACTGGGTTTCTGTCATGAAGTCGAGGCTAGGGATCGTCCTCTTCCGATTCGAGACACTCTAGCAAATGCCTCAGGATCACACCTATGGGCAACCCTAGGATCGGTAGGGCCGGTCCCCACCTAACGGTAGTGGATTGACAATTTCTGAACATACATTTCCCGGCCCCTTTGGACCTATAATATGACCACTTCCGGCCTATAAAAATGAGGTACCTCAATCCATAATCCACATAGTAAAATGCCGGGCCGTGTTAAAGCCCAAACATCACTTCTAGCTAGAAAGAAACGTATGCACTCCCTACGGTCCATATCCCGTTTTTGACTCCTACCGGGGTGTGAGGCTCGCGAAGTCAGGTTATACACAAAGCTATGCCTAAACAGGCTATGCTTTGATCATCGACCACAAGGCCTGCTTTTCAACAAAGCCTTGATCGTTGCATCTTGGCGTGCCACGTTGAAAATTCAACGCCATGCGATCGATAACCATTACTACGTATCAGGGTGTTAAGTAGAGAATAAAATTCTCTACCACCAGACAGACATATATTAATAGAAATCGATTTAATTACATGAAGTGAATTTCAACGTCAGACACGCATCCATTTACAAGTCCGTTCTGGGTCTGAACGAAACCGGAGACACCAAAAAGGCGCTCGCTTATCCGCACGACCAACACACACGTCCGGACAATTACTGCTTCAACCCTGTCTTGGGAGCAAATCAGTCCAAGGTATCAGAAGTCATAGTCCGTTCGATGTGAAGATCGCCGGTCTTCAACCATCGTCTTCTTACATCTTTGATTTAATCGCCGTGCAATTATTTGAAATGAGTTAAACTCGGCCTTTTAAAATAATTGTCGCATAATTATAATTTAAAACATTTCATATATATTTATAACTATTTATCGCTATTTTTATTTGTTAAAAATAGCTTGAAATAAATAAACGACGTTTCGGGTAAATGGGCGGCCCTGGCGCTGCTTTTACCAAAATTTGATTTACACATATCCTAAAATCTAACCGTCGGATTTTGGTGAAATTTATATCGTTGGAAAGCCCTTCCCAAAGCGGTCCTAATGGTTCCAGTTTTGGGAAAATCCAACGGTCGGATCTTTCTATATAATCGTTTGAAGTTACGATTATCGATACGCGAACTGCCGCGCTCGTTTCGTTTAATTTTATATTTATAAAAAATATATAAACCATTGGGCGATTCCCTTTATTTAAAATCCATTCCTTTTATATTCTATAAAAAAACAATATTTTCGTCCGCCAATTCTAATGCGACAAAAATGATGTTTTCAACAATGTATAATTTTATATCAAATAAAAATGACATTTTTGTTCGCCAACTCTAATGCGACAAAAATGATGTTTCAACGATGTATATTTCATATTCAATAAAAATGACATTTTTGTTCGCCAACTCTAATGCGACAAAAATGATGTTTTTAAAATGTACTCTTTCTTTAATATAAAAATGTGCTTTTATCCTATTTGTTTAAAAGACATAAAAATGAACTTTTATCCTATTTCTTTTTTATAACACACAAATGTACTTTTTAGAAAATATAAATGTTTCATCTCTTTTTCTTTGATAATGAAAAATGTAAATTCTTTTGCATTGAAAAAATGTAAACCTTTCATTATTACATAGAAAAATTGTAAATCTTTCATCTTCACACAGGAAAATGTAAATCTTATATTTTAACATAGAAAAATGTAAATTTTCTGTTTCTCTTTATTACAATAGAAAAATGTAAATTTCCTATTACTCTTTATTATAATAGAAAAAAATGTAAATTTTCTATTACTCTTTATTATTATAGAAAAATGTAAATTTTCTATTACTCTTTATTATAATAGAAAAATGTGAATTCTCTATTTATTGTTTTCTATTTACATATGTAAATTCTCTTATTATTGTTTTCTATTTACGTTGAAAATGTAAATCTCTTTTATTCTTTTCTATTACCATTGAAAATGTAAATATTTACTTTTCTTTTCTTTTATATTGAAAAATGTAACTCTTTCTTTTATTTTTATTTTACATTGAAAAATGTAACTCTTTCTTTTATTTTCTTTTACATTGAAAAATGTGTCTTTTTCCATTAATTTTCTTTACATAGAAAAATGTAAATATTCTATTATTTTTCTAAGTTTCAATTTTTAAACCATCACCAAAGTATGTTCATTTCAACTAAATAGACATAACGATGAAATTTTGATACATTTCAACTAAATTAACATAACTATGAAATTTTTGTGTCATCACAACAACGACAACATAACGATGAAATTTTGTGTCATTACAACTAAACTAACAAAACGATGAAATTTTGTGTCATCACAACTAAATTAACATAACGATGAAATTTTGTGTCATTACAACTAAACTAACAAAACGATGAAATTTTGTGTCATCACAACTAAATTAACATAACGATGAAATTTTGTGTCATCACAACTAAATTAATATAACGATGAAATTTTGTGTCATCACAACAAGGACAACATATGATCGGGTGTCTAATTTCCATGAATCAAAATAAAAGGTCCCACCTTTATTTTGTGAAATCAAACAAAATATCTGAACTTTATTTATTTTATAAATTAGAAATAAAAATCAAATCTTTATTTATTATATCTCAAAATAAAAGATCAAATCTTCTAAAACAAAAGATCAAAACATTATTATATTTTGTTTCAAAAACAAAGATCAAAACTTTATTTTATTTTGTTTCAAAAACAAAAGATCAAAACTTTATTATATTTTGTTTCAAAAACAAAAGATCATAACTTTATTATATTTTGCTTCAAAAACAAAAGATCAAAACTTTATTTTATTTTGCTTCAAAAACAAAAGATCAAAACTTTATTATATTTTGCTTCAAAAACAAAAGATCAAAACTTTATTATATTTTGTAAATCAAATTAAAATTCTAACTTTGCTTTTTGTTTCAAAATAAAAATTCAACTTTAAGAGAAAGGAATAAAAATAAAAATAAAAATAAAAGTGAGAACTTTATTATGATTACATCAAAATTTTACAGATCCAAACTGTCATACTATAACATGATATCACAACGAATATAATTCAACTATACAACAATCCCCACATAACAGATCAGAAATAACATACAATGATTCAACTGATCGAATATAATTAAATTATTTAATTATTCAAATTCAGAAATCTCACAGTCGTTGAAGATTTTTAGCCAAAATTCTAACTGTTCAGAATCAGCTCCAGTCAGTTTAGACGCGTAGATCTTGTCAATAGGATCACAACGCCGCTGAAATCATCGAATTTCGTGTTGAGACGAGTTATATATGGTTAATTTAATTTATGAAACAATTTATATTAATTAATTGAATATTTAATTAAGCCAAAACCTTTCTTCCTCTTCCCTGTAACACGACCGAAGCTTTTTCCCTTTTCTTCGAACCTAGGGTTCGATTTTGCGGCCACTACAGGAATCGTGCTGCCGATCAGAAGACGCCACGCTCCAGCACTCTGAGAGGCGCGCCAGACCCCCCTGCCTCGTCGAGCTCGGTGGTGGTTCTTGGCTGGTGTTCGGCGGCGAAACGACGGGTTTTGGGGGCTCGGAGCAATCGCTACAGGTGACAAGGTTCGATCAAACCCGTACCAAATTGAAGAGCAGAGATAGCTCTACGAAATTGTCAAAAGGAAGGATTGGTTTTACTGAGTGGATTGATGGGAATTTATGGAGGAAGTTTCGGTGGTTTTAGGCCATTGATTTGGGGGGGGGGGGGGGGCGGCGGCAGAAGATGATGAATAGTGAATCTTAGGGTTTAATCTCCTATTATTTATAATATTTTAATGTATTTTTACAAAAAAAACCATATCTTTCTAACCGGTCCAATTTCAGTTCAACAGAAGGTGCCCCTAGCCAATAGCCCATATTCCGGATCCAATGGGAGAGGTCCCGTCAGCCCAAACGGTTGTCCGCGGCCTGTATTATTTAATTTAATATTAAATTCCTTTATTAATTTAATTCGTCTGCATAAATAAATTCACCGAGGCCACAAACGGACTCAGAAAAATCCAGAAAAAATATATTTGTCTATGTTATGACGATACAGTCCTAACAAAATTAATTTCGTCAAATTCTGAGACTATTTGAAAAATGGCTATTTTTCGGTCGATTAAATTTGACTGTAATCGACCAAACACATTTTCTTTCGCCACGCTCACATATTAAATCGAAAAATTCTAAAAATTGAAACCTAGCAATAATATGACATTCCGGTTCCAATGAAAGTGGTTTCGTCGAAAACAGAGATCATTTGAAAATTGACTATTTTCACTGGCTTTAATATTATTTAAAAATGAAAATTTTAATTTCTGCCACATTTTTCAACCAAATTATTTAAAATAAAATTTTTAAATTGGTTCGGATTTTTCGGGTTGTTACAGTTTGTGGACAAGGGGCGTGTATATATATATATATATATATATATATATATATATATATATATATATATATATATATATATATATAGCTAGCATTTCACTTCTATTTCAACACATATATAATTTTTACAATGCATATACAACTTATACATCGAACGTACAACTTATACAACGCTTATACAAGAGGTGTACAATGCTTATATAACTCATACATCGACTATATAATTTACACATCGTCGTTTTCCATATCGTTTATAAATTAGAAATCTCACATTGGGTTCCACTCCACCAAAAATAGCAGAAGGCTCAGAAAAATATGCGGTCTCTTCTAAAATGTAGAAGACGTCCACACGAGTCCACTGTCTCTTGTTTCACTAAATTTCGTCAAGAAACGAAAAAGATATGATTTTTAGAAGTTCGCTACGCTTTTAAATGTTAAAAACATATTAAATAAAACACAGCTGTATACCTCAGCTCGATCTTCAAAACTAGGTCTTCACTTTTCGATCCAATGGTGCAGCGAGGCGTCGATCGGGTTGTACCACCGTGGAGAGCCTCGAGAGGCGCGCAAACGGGTGGTGGCGGTGCTAGGTGCGACGACGCCTAGAGGTGGCAGCGGCGGTTCGAAGTCGTCGACTTTAGGAGGTCGATTCGGCCTCGACACGCAATGAAAAAAATCCAACCTTTATATGGATTTGAAGATCTCGAGGAGCTCTACAAAATCTTCAACTGAAGGAGGGGCTAATTTTGCGTGGATTGATCGAAAAGTAGACGGGAACGTTGGGAGGGTTTATCACCGTCGAGCTGTGTAGCGGGGAGAGAGAAAAAGACTTCTGGCCAGTGATTTTTTTTTATATTTATAAATTTTTAAAGTCCAAAAATACCCCTCTTCACGTACTAACACCAATCCAAACCCAACGACTGTCGTCCCCAGCGTTTTACCCCCATTCCGAACACAATGGGATATGTTTCGAAGGCCCATTCGACTGTTTCAATCAGTTTTCCTTCGAATTAAAATATAAAACATTAAATATTCAATTTGAACGTACATTTCAATTTGCCAGGGCCACAAACTGATTCGAAAAATTCCAGAAAAATAAATCTAGTTATGTTTTGACGATACGGTCCCAACAAAACTAGTTTCGTCGAATTCTGAGCCCGTTTGCAAAATGGCCCATTTCTGGTCGATCCAATTTAACTGTAATTGACCAAAACACATTTTCCTTTGCCACGCTTGCATACTAGCTTCAAAAATTATGAAATTTGAAACCTAGCAATAACTTCTCATCCTGGATCCAATAAAAGTGGTTTCGTCGAATTCCGAGGTCGTTTACAAAATGGCCATTTTCACGGGCTATATAAATTCCATAGTGACCTTTCTGAAAATTCATTTGGCCATAACTTTTGCTTTCCACTATGAAACTTCGATTTTTCAGATTCGTTAGAAAGGTATTCACTAGCAGATTTAAATATTTTTAGTTTTGCCCAAATCCGTTTTGTTTTGCACCCGGTACAGTCAATCAAAGTTTGAATTCAAATTTTGAAACTACCGCGCCATTTCAGGCCTGGTTTATAATTCAAAGTAACTATATTTATTTTCAAACGTTGATTCAAACTCACTTTTCATTGCTATTATTTAAAATATTTATTTTAAATATTTAAAATCCACTATTTTAGCCAATTTAAAATTTTTAAATTGGTTCAGATTTTCCGGGTCGATACAATAACTGTAAAACAAAACCTCTAGCAGCCCGTGTGGAAATTAGTGGGCACCCAGAGTTTAGGAAAGAATAATAAACTCCAGGTCAGTCATGGGACTGGTGTGAGAACCTAAAATAATTATTTTGACGATTTAATTTAAAGTTGGTAGATTCACCGGACTACGCCGCTAATACGGAACAGGTTTACTCCATGTGAATGCCCATGCATATGAATTCGTACTGACTTTTGGAAAATGAAGCTATCATAAGCTCGTCCCACATCACACAAAGCAAGCGCACACCAGATGGGCGAGTTTTGTCTTACGATAACCAAACATGCTTTCATACGTGAAAATCTTCTTTTAATACTATTATTAGTGCATAGTGTTGAAAAACATTTCGTAAATAAATATATTAATCTTAGCAAGCACAGTGACTATGCCCGCATACATAGTTTACAAACAAAACGAAAGGCTCGTATTGGTTGTTGAGTTCCAATATGATGATTCCTGACACGAAAGATCAATCTGGAACTAGATGCAACCTCACGGTTCATGGTTTTCATCCAGGCTCGGACACCAAACACCAGGTAAATCACCGGTTAACATCCAGACACGGACACCGAACATAACTTTTTTCCGCAAGTTTCAAATTTGATCTACCGCCGAATCTTTAAAGTTTCAATAAAATGTATACAACCTAACCGCCAGTTTACCATCAATCCGGGGTGTGTGGTTCGTCGAAGTCCCGATATACACAATGCTATTGTCACTAGTTCATTTCATAACTTGAGAATATCACATTGTAAATTTACAACATGTCACTGGTTTCTATCAATACGTAACCTCTAAGCACGTAAAACTTAGAGACGAAAATAATTAATTGCCACAATCCTATATATATATATATATATATCAATAGAAATCAGTGCTACGCAGTCAATTACAATGTCAGACACACAATCCATATAAGTCCATTCTGGGTCTGAATGGAACAACTCCGAAAATCCTTAAATATATTCAGACCTCATGCCACTTATAACCTCGTTTCAGGTGTACGGCCCGATTCAAGACATCAGCAATCAATCCAAATAATCCAAAGATTCCCTGACTTCATTTGTCCTTTCCAAGTCTTCAAATAGCGTAGTATTATTACTTGGAATGGTTTTCGAACTTAAATCCAATCCTAGTCTTTCCAAGTAATGAGCGTATTTTAAAAACAAAAGCTATGGACTATACCGGTTTCAATCCAAATCTCCTTCCAAACATTAGTCATTTTAGAACAAGGTTAGATTTATTTCAAATTCCTAAAATCTTATTATTTCCATTCGTCTATTCAAATTTGGATTGAATGCTTTATACACATTATATATATATAGTTCTCAAATTTAATCATTTTCATGGAATGGTAAAACGTTTAATAAGTACTATTGATTAGCTATTTATCGAATAGGTTTAACATCATTTAAGGGTTCAAATCTTTTACTCAAATTATTTTAAATATTGAATGATGCTGGTATGATTCTGAAATTTGTTCTAAATCAAGGGGTTTTAATTAACTTCCAAATTAGATTTTGAAAACAACCATCACATCCGTCAAATCAGTTAGGGATAGCCAGGGAGAGCAGAAAACTTGTATTTTCCAAACCCAAGCCTTAGACACTATCCTCTGTATCACCCTAGAACGTTCTGGTGTATGTGTTCTTAGAAGAAATGTCATTAATATATACATAAATTTTTATGCATTAGGAAATGGTTCAAAATTTGTCCTTTCCTATTTGAAGTTTCAATTAAAATCGTAGTCCAACTTTCATTGGAAACTTAACATAATATTTCCAAATTTGTTTAATTATTAAAGCTTACAAACGGTCTTTAAAAAAAAGAAACCAAGTGTATTTAGGAAATTAATGTTTAGTTACATACTCTAATCAAATTTTCCATAATTAAATTTTTAATGCTAAACATTTTTGTTAGAATTAAAACTTATGGACAATAAGGAACCAAACGTTTATGTAAACTAATGGAACTCAAAATCACTACTAAAATTTGGAACTTATTTAAACAAAAAAAACAAAAAATAAGCATGCATGTAAGCAATAATGAACATCAACAACATGAATGAATATTTTTTATCACAATTACTTAATCAAATAAATTAACTTCATTGTTTTGCCAATTCTAGTTTGGCACACAGGTAAATATTCACTTACATAACAATAAAAAATAATATTTTTACATCGTTAATCGCTTACTAATAACATAATGTATGTTTATTATTATTCCTTGTCCATCATATTACTTCGCAGTTAACTTTATTTTTAATTACAACCAATCAATGCTTAAATCATTAATTTTACTTAATCAATTCAAGTTACAATTCCATGATATCAAAACAGTTTTATTTGCATATCACATGTCTAATGTTTATTGCACACATTAGTTAAAAATCACATTTTTAATTAACTAAAAATTATTTCATATCATACATTAGATAAAAATCATATTTTTAACTAACTAAAAATTATTTCATGACTTAATAAATTTTTATTTACCACTAACAATAATGGTTCTAACCAATAATTAAGTTCCATGAAAATAATTTTCTAATCTACCCCTTTTCTAAATTGAATTTAGATTTCTCGCAGTGACTACATAAATTCTACTTAAAGATCGAATAGTTAAGGGTTTAATTTTATTTACCACATCAAATCACTTGCAAATAATTCAAACATACCCCCACAAATCAACTAAGGCATGTATATGACTAATATTCCATACAAGTGTAATTTTTTGAACTAACATAAGGTGTTTCACTTCCAAATTCCATAAAGATGTCATTTTTACACCATGAATCTATTTAAGAATCATTAGCAAACATATACCATCAATTTATTAGAGACATAAAATTTATTAGATTAGAGACATAAAATTTATTAGATTAGAGTTCTCACCTATATTTGCTTTCCAAACTTTCGCCGTCAAGTTCCAAATCAACTCCGCCAGCCTCGGATGATCTATTATCTCTTACACATGCGTTGCGCACTGCTCCTCGTCTACTAACGCGTATATAGATATATACACTCTCCACACTACTTTATGTTTGTGTTAACCTCTTGGCATAAGAAAAGGCCGCGACTTCTAAACTGGATGGCGGACTGTTGGATTGGAGCTTGTTGGGGAGGACTATTCTCAAGAAGAAAGAAGAAATAAGATTTTTTCTAAGAAGAAAAGAAGTTTGGTTTGTGCATAGAAGCAGGAGGCACGCATTTATAATGTAGAGAAGAGGGGACAGAGAATATCACGTGGTATTGGGTTCTGTGAATATGAACTATTCATAATCTTAGGCCACTGTTTCAAAAATTTTGCACTAATATGGCAAGATTTAAAATTAGATTTTCTCAGATTTGGTTGTTCACCATATCTCCTTAAAAAAAGAAAAATTGGATTTGTTTTCCATGGACTAATGGTTATCAAAAAATTTAGCATATGTATTTTATGGTAAATGAAAATAATATTATTCATTTTCTCTAATTTGCTATTAATAAGTGATACGTTATGGTTAATGCACCAAAAATTTAATACAATACCAGAATAACTATAACTAAATGTAATACCTTTTATTAATCAGAAGGCAGTGTCCTACCTAGATTGAATATCTTAGTGCATTTTCTTATCGTTTATTGCGCTACAATGGATTATTTAAATTCTAATGCTATGATTTATATTTTTTTGTAGCGTACTACTAGAATAAAAATACATTCAGTAGCCAAATTATTTAAATCAAGTAAACTACATAATTATCAAGTCTAAAGCAAACGAATAAATCTCACTGTTTAAAAAGATTTACCTATTTCTTTTGCTTATCGTAACAAACTATAAAAACTAAGGAATTGAAGTCTATTAATTCAAAAAAATTGAATTTTTGTTGTTGTCACTCTTTTCGTAATTTTATTCTGATCAAATATTAGGTTTACTCATGAATTATGAAAACGATGAATCAATTTATTTTCATATCAATGAATTTATGTCACTGTGACGTAAAATCATTTCATTACTTTCATACCATTAAATTTAGTAAAATTAAAATTTAAACCTAAATAAAATGTCATAATCAGTTATAATAATTACTTAAAACGGATAAGTAGTATCATGGTAATAGTACATATTTTTGTTTTAACAACTATATTGACAAAAATGAATGTTTTTGTTTTCACTAACTATATTGACAAAAATGAATATTTTTGTTTAACTTTTAGGTTTCAACAAAAACTGATAATTTTGCTCCACTATTTGGTTACAACAAAAATTGATAATTTTGTTTTCAATCCTTTTGTCACAACAAAATGATATATTTGTTTTTCAGCAAAAATGACATATTTGTTCACAACTAGTTTATTATAACAAAAATGATACATTTGTTTACAACTATTTCATAATAACAAAAATGACCTATTTGATTCAACAATTGCACTTTAACTAGAGTGACAATTTTAATCCGATTATTCTTTTTCAACAAAGATTGGTATTCTTGTTTCAATAGTTTTGTTCAACGCAAACACCATCAACAATTTTATTATAACAAACATGATATGTTTATATTCAACACAACAATCATCAAATCAATAGATCTATAAAACAATGACAATTCCAGATCAAATCACGTATGACAATCAATTTGAATTTAACACTAGATCGGAAGAAAATCACAATCATAATTAATTATTTTAATTAAAATAAATAAATAAATAGAATTCTCACTTTGCTTTTTGTCTGAATTTCAAAGTGCTCTGTTTTAGATCTGGCCAGTTCCGAAATGTAGATCTCGCTGATGCGATCCTAAAGCAATTCGTTTTGTTGAATTCTGATTAGCTTCGAAGAAGTTATGATAATCTATACATTCGATAATTAAGTAAGTAATTAATTAAATGATTAGTTGCTAATTGCATTAAAGAAAATAACAGGCCGATGTTCTTTCTTTTTCATCGTTGTCTTCTGTACCTCGACGAACCCATACATCGAGATCTAGGGCTCGCCTTTTCCACCTGTCCACCACGCAGGAGGATAATCTAAGTAGCCCATCACGTCGGTGTTTGCACGGGGCACCACCCCCTGATGGACTTCGAACTCGTAGGCCCTTGGAAGCCTCGAGCTTCCTACGAGCAGCGCACGTTTGGACATAGAAACTGAACAAATTTCTGGCCCAGACCCAATCACAGCCGTACTGATTTGAAGCCCTCTTCCTACTCATCGATTTATGTTTTAAATTTGTGTTTTAATTCTTGTTAGATTCAAGGAAATTAAGGAAGCAAATCGGGAGCACCATGGCCTTCCGTTTGATAGTGCCAGCTGCACAATTCGACATTGGAGAATTAGGGTTTTCTTTAAACCTATATTTATAATATTTTATTCATTTAATCCTTTAATTCCCTAAAAAGCCCGTTAACCTGTACTAGCTCCAATTCCACCCCAACGAGAGTTGTCCCTTGCCAAATACCCCCCTTCCGGACGCAATGGACTAGGTCCGGTCAGCCCATTTAATCGTTTCAGACCAATTTTCTTTATTTTAAAATATAAATCATTTAATTATTTAATTTGTTCGTACATTTTAATTTGCCGAGGCCGCATACTGACTCTAAAAATTCAAGAAAAAATATATTTAGCTTTGTTTTGACGATACGGTCCTAACAAAATTAATTTCATCGAATTTCGAGAACATTTGAATAATGGCCATTTTTCTGGTCGATCGAAATTGACTAAAACTAACAAAACACGTTTTCTTTTGCCACACTCACATATTGATTCCAAAAATTATGAAAATTGGAATCTTGCAATAATTTGACATTCTGGATCCAACAAAAGTGGTTTTGTCGAAAACGGAGGTCGTTTGTAAAATGGCTATTTTTAATATTAAAATATTTATATATAAATTCCATAGCGACTATTCTGAAAATTATACTGGGCATAACTTTTAAATCCCGCTATGAAATTTCGATTTTTCGGATTCATTGGAAAGATACTTTTAAATAGATTTAAATATTTTTTGTTTCACCAAAATTCGATTTATTTTGAATCCTGTACAGTCAGTCAAAGTTTGAATTCATAATTTTCAAATTACCGTTCTATTTCTAACTCCTTTTATAATTAAATTAAACATATCCATTCTAACTTCGATTTAAATAAATTTTTAATCATTATTATTTAAAATAAATTATTTTAAATATTCAAAATTCACTAAAATTGCTAAAATAAAATTTTTATATTGGTTTAGAATTTCCGGGTTGTTACATTGCCTCTCGATCGGATGGCCGATTTTTCTCAAATATTCTCCTTATCCAATCAATAAAATTCGAAATCATCTAAACGAAAATGGAAGAGCTCGTTGAGGTCTATAAATCCAACGATCGTGATCTGTTTTTATCTCGTAAATCGTGCAAAGCGGGGGCTCAAAGTCGAGCCATTCGTGCTCGTTTGCCACGGCACTCAGTGGTGCGAGCTGGGCCCAATGGCCGGCGGTGGAAGGTCACGGTGGCAGCTTTCGGGTGGTGGTAGCTGATTGACGGGGGAAGGACTATGGCGGCTGCGATTTGATGCCCTAAAGGGGGAACAGTTTTCTAGAGATGAACGGATGAACGGGGAGGAAGGATTAGTTAAAAGAGAAAGGTTATTTAATGTTTAATTAGCTAATTAATTTTATTAATGATGTAGTTAAACTTTAAACCATTATAACTTTTACATACGAGTTCAAAATGCAATGAAACAAATTCCAATGCGATCGTGACAACAAACTCTGCAACATGGAACTGACCAGAACGCAAATGGAAGCTGCTGAAGTTTTTCATAAAATTAAACGCTCGTTTAATATTATTAAAACAATCCTCATTTAAAGACTGGTGGAGTGGAAACCAATGTGAGAACTCTCTTAATCAAATTATTTTTACAGTTATTATTATCTCTTTGACTGAATCTATATTTATTGCCTGTGATTGCAAATGTTATTTGGTGGTGATGGTTGTTTACAGTTTTATTGTTATCATTGTTAAACTGTGAAAATATGTTTTGTTAAAAATAAATTCACATGGACTGTGATGTAAACCCCCCACACGGGTATTGGGACGATAATGTCAACCGATTGATTGACAGACTGTGATAATGTTATTTAATTATTTTATGCTTACATAGTTGAAAATTGCACTCTGGATGTGAACTGAATGTTTAATAGTTGTTTATCATTATTTTTGAATACATGCGATGTATGGAATTAATATAAAACAAATATTTAAAATAATATTCAGTGAAGAATCAGAATATGATTTTTATGTCCGATTTTGAATGAACAAGAAAATATTGATATATGAAGCCGAGTTAAGTAGATATACACCATTTTAACTCAGAAGGAATTTTCTTTCGATTTTATTTATTTCATAATGGATATCAAAAAGATTGATTTCAAAATCTGATATTTTGAAAATATTATAATTTTAATATTATAATGATATGGAATATTTTATTTTGATTTAAAATTGAAAAGGAAGTTGAAATCGTTTTAAAATGAATTTATAAACGATTTATAAAATATGATTTAAAAAGGAAACCGATGAAATATATTATATATTATATATTTATATTTAAATGGTTTGAATAGAACATACTGATGCTCATCCAAAGTGCGTAGTATATGTATTATGGTGTTTTCTCTTGTCGAGACGTAAGCCGTGGAGATACATTCGCGATAGATCTTTCGAATCTGCAGCCATCATGATGGAAACCCAATTTTCCAATACGAGCTTTACGGTTTTAGTTGTATACCTATATGGTGACATAATATATTATGCCGCTTACATGATATATTATGCCATCTAGGATTGATACATTCACTTTCGAAGTTGATTTCTATACTATGCACTTATAGTAATATTAAAAGATGAATTTCGCTTATTAAGCATTTTTACCATTATAAGGTGAAACTCTATCCTTCGGCTTACGTTGCATGGGACTTGAGTCTTATAATGGTTTCATTTTTTCTAAAAAAGCATTGCGCTGTTTGTTTTTATGCATTGGTATTCTTGGGAGGAAACTCGTTCCGCGTTAGCGGCGAGGTCCCTTGATTTACCTAACTTTAAAATAAAATTAATAACGGTTTTGAGTTCTCATACCAGTCTCATGACTGACCTAGAGTTTATTGTTCCTTCCTAAACTTTAGGTGCCTATATTTTCCACACAGGCAGTCAGTAGTTTAGTTTTGCAGATATTATCCTCACAGGATTCTAGTTTATAGATGAAGTGATATTCGGAAAGCTTTGTGTCAGTATATTTCTTTCAGTTGTGTTTGTATTACTTTTCCGCTGCTATGTAATTTTAAAACCTTGATATTGTATTTTCTGTTGTATAATTATTCATACTCTGGAACATTCTTGTACTTTGATGTAAACTGATGTAATAAGCAGTGAAATATTCTTCTGTTTTGTGTTCTGATGTGTGTTGTTCTCAAAGTAATCCGTCTTTCCTTTACGGGGAAGTTTGGGTCGTCATATGTGGTATCAGAGCCAATACCCAACCGGAATTGTGGCTCCTGTGTGGACTACAGCGCCTGGGTGAGGTGTTTGTGAGCCAAGGGGACGTTTGGCTCTATAGGATGGGAGAATGTAACACCCCCTAAGTCCCACATCGTGGAAGCCTGGGTGAAGTGGGTACTTATATAGTAGAGCCCATCTCTTACTAACACCGAGGCCTTTTGAGGAACAAAACCACCCACCTATACGATGGCTAAGTTGGGGACAATATCTTGCATGAACGGAGGTGTGGGTTGTTACATTATAATATGTCCAAATCAGTATCTGAAATGGTCGCGGTAAATGCAGTCCGATGGCCGTATATGGAAATCGACTGAAATGGAATATTAAAATTAATGAGAATATAGATAAATTGTGTTAAATCATATTAAATGATTTGAAAAAATTTTGGATGAAATATTCCACATTTGTGAAGATAAAATGTATTTTTATCTGAATAAGTTATTTACCGATTTGAGTAAAGAACTGAAAGAAATTATATGGTTTTAATATAACCAGAATTTTCCAAAGTATGAATTGGAAAGGATTTAAATGGAAATAATCATCCGAATTATTCGATATTGGATTCCGTGATTATACGTATATTGTTAAGGAACTTGGAAGATATAGATATCGTTATTCCCAATATGATATCCGTTGGTTTCAGAATTTGATATTGAATATAAGTCGATATAATTTCTATTCAGAGCCTTGTATTTAATATCAAATTGGATTTTGGGTTTGTCGTGAATGGTGTCTTTATTAACACTGCTCTTAAACCCGGTTGTGGAAAGAATAAATCTTTTAACCAAGATTTAATGAATTTTCCAAATAATTAATATAATTGAAATTAAATGGTAGTTGCTTACGGGTTCATTGTGAACAATGTTTTAAATAACATTTGTTCTCAAAACCCAATTAACAGTAAAGTTATAATCTGGAATTTATGAATCTTTTTATAAAGATTTAATGGAAATTTTCCAAAGTAAAGTTTTCCAATTTAATACATTTAATTGGAATTGAACGGAATTCGATCCAATACTAATCGAGATGAGTTTCTATGAATGAGGACCATTACTTTATATGAATTTAAAAGGCATGGACGTTATTCCATTTATATTATTAGTCTAATACGGAAATTTTAATTGATTACATGTTGATTTGTTTTCCGTGAAGATTCCATTTTAATAGAAGACGATTTTGGATTTATCATAAACTTTTTTTTAATGGTATAAGTTTTGTAACCCAATTAAAGACAGGATTAATTTTCCTAAATTTGAACGGTAATTAAGTAATGATTTTTGGAAGATTAGAACTAAATGGAGTTTTAATGAATCTTTAATTAGATTGAAAGTTAAATGGTTATTAAATTTACCAAATTCAAGAAATGTTTCGAGATGGAGTACCACCAGTTTTAAGATGGAGTACCACCAGTTTTACTCCATGCGGCAGTTAAATCTTTAACTAGATTTGAACATGAAATGGTAATTAAATTTACTGATAACATCGTGGGTGTTAGATATGGAGTATTACCAGTTTTGTTCCATGGGACAAATAGGTTGGGATTGGGATTAATGAATAAATAATTATTTTGGTAAGTCTCGATAATCTCGACTAGTTTTATAAACCTTAATTTGGTTTAGAATTGTTACAGGATAAAATAAAAACTGTTGAAATTGATATCCAAAGGAAAATTAAAGAATAAGTTTAAAAGAACTTATCTTTGATAAAATTAATGGGAATCTTTCCCCTAAGATGTGAATATTTGAATAAAAGAATATTCTGAATTGGAATGAGGCGTATAATGTGTTTTTTATAGCACTTGATTATTGATTATAAAATACACGAGTTATTCGGAAAGATCGGGTTTATCCCATTCTAAATAACTGATACGGCGACTAAAAGTCGACGATGAAGACGATGGTTGAAGACCGGAGATCTTCACATCGTTTTGATGATTACTAATGTCTTGATTGGGCTGTACACCCAAGACAAGGTAATAAGTGGTGATCATCCAGACGTACTTGGAGACCGACTGCATATGCAAGGACCTCTCTCCTATATTGGACATATGGAACGAGGAATAAGGGCCTCCAGTTTCATTCAGACCCAAAACCAACTTGTAAATTGATGTGTATCTGACATTGTATCTAATTCCGTGTTGATTGATTTCTATTAAATATATACTATTTTGGTGATGGAGAATTTATTCTCTTGATAACACCCTTCTCTGAGACGTATGAGCTTAGAGGTTATAAATTGATAGACATCAGTTGTATGACATGAATTCGCAATGTAGCATGCTAAGACGCAAATGATCAAGGCTTTTGTTGAAAAGCAAAGTCTTGCGGATGGTGATCAAAGCACGACTTCAATTAGCATAGCTTTGTATATAGCATTAATTCAAGATCCCCACACCCCGGTATGAGTCAAAAATGGGTTAATGACCGTAGGGAGAATTTGTGTTTCTTTCTAGCTAGAAGTGGTGTTATGGTTTGGAGCCCAAACATTTTTACTTTTGTGGATGATGGATTGCGAGGCGCCTCGGATATGATTGGTCAACGTATTGACCATTCTGGAGGCCCGATAGGACAGGGAAACGTATTGTTTAGGAATAATTAATCCACTAAAGCAAGTGTGGACCGGCCCTACCGCATCCAAGGGTTTCCCAGAGTGTGTAATCCTGAGGCATTTGCTAGAGTGTCTCGAATCGGAAGGAGCCATCCCTTGCCTCGACTCATAGATGGAATCCAATTTCCAATACAAGACTTTTCGGTTTTAGTAGTAAACCAATGTATGGCGACATAATATATAGTACTTACGCCATCTATGATTGATACGTTTATATTTGAAGTTGTTTCTGACACTGCGCACTTATAGTAATATCAAAATGATTTGTTTTAAAACGTATCAAGCATGTTTGGCTATTATAATGGAAAACTCTGTCCTCCGGCTTGCGTTGCATTGTGTGATGGGAAATGAGTCTTATATAATAGCTTCATTTTCCCAAAAGTATTGCGGTGTTTACAAACTGTTTTTTTCATAGTATTCATGGGAGTAAACCCGTTCCATGACAAATGACATGGTCCCGTGATGTACCCTAATTTTAAAGTGAAGTTTAATAACTATTTTGAGTTCTCACGCCAGTCCCATGACCGACTCGGAGTTTATTGTTTCTACCTAAACTCCGGGTTCTCATATTTTCCACACGGGCAGCTAGTAGTTTTGGATTGGCAGATATTTCTTTTCGTAGGATCCTGGATTACAAATGGAGCTATACTCGGAATGGTTTGTATCCGTGTATTTCATTCAGTTGTGTTAGTTGATGTATTTTCCGCTGCGTGTTGTATTTATACATTTAAATTCATGTATTTTAATCTCTGATACTTTTCCACTATGTAGCATTTATTCTTACCCTGATATCTTGTACTTTGACGTAAATTTTCATAATAGCAATGAAATGCTCTCATGTTTGTGTTCTGATGCGTCGTGCTCTCAAAACAATCCGGGCTCCTCCGTCTCTTTCGGGATCAGGGAAGTCTGGGTCGCAATAGAGGCCCTCGCATATCCGGTCGATCTCCAAGTACGTCTGGACGATCACAAATTATTACCTTGTCTTGGGTGTACGTCCCAATCAAGACATCAGTAATCATTCATACGATGTGAAGATCTCCGGTCTTCAACCACCGTCTTCATATCTCCGACTTTTAGTCGTCGTAATAGTTATTTAGAATGGGTTAAACCCGGTCTTTCCGAAAAACTCGCGCATCTTATAATTAAGTTCTATAAAAACACATCATATGGCTCATTCCAATCCGGAATATTCTTTTATTCAAATCTTCTTGGAAATCGTTTCAAAAGATTTTTAATATCTTTTCTCAACTTAAACCAAATTAAGGTTTATCAACTAGTCGGGATTAGCGAGCCTTGCCAATGTAATCATTCATTTTATTAACCCAGTCCCAACCTATTCATCCCACGTAGTAAAAATGGTAGTACTCCAAAGCTAACACCCATTGTGTTATCGGCAAAATAAATTAGCATTTTACGTTTTAAATCTAATTAAAGATTAAACTATCGCATGGAGTAAAACTGGTGGTACTCCATTCTCGACATTTCTTGAATCCAGAAAATTTACTTACCTCATTCCCATTTCAATCTAATTAAAGATTCATTAAAACTCTAGTTCAGTTTTAATCTCAAAAGTCATTACTTAATGATTGTTCAACTTTAGGAAAATTAGTCCTGTCTTTACGGGGTCAAAGAACCAATGTCATTTAAAATATAGTTCACGATAAACCCAAAATCATCTTCCATTCAAACGGAACCTTCACGGAAATCATAACGGTGTATAATCAATATAAATTTCCATATCATACTAATACTATAAACGGAATAACGGCAAAGTGTATCGACCTGGATTTTTGGTCGAATTATTTTAAATATTTAGTATGGTTTTAAATATTGAATTTGTAATATAAATGGTATTTTATTGGGTTATCGATTAAATAATCGAAATACGATTTATTCTGATAATTATCGAAATACGAGAACTGAAATAATTTAATTCAAAGATAAAACTGAACCGAAAACAGTTCAGATGGTCAATATATACTATTTAAATATGAACGATGATAATTGAAATTTATTTTTGAAGAATTTATTTGTTTGAATTTAAATTGATTTAATATGGCTATTTTAAATATACGTTCAAATTAAATTGTATAATCTATTTCGTTGAATTCAAAATAGCGTTATAACGTTATAACGACGGTCGGTACGCTAAAATAGCGGTTCAGGATTTTTAATTGTGAACCCCGAGATATTTGATTGTGGATAGGATCAAAATCAAATCGATACCTATTTAAAAAGGATAAAAATCTCTTTATTTCAAATCGTATTAATTAGAAAACAAATCGCATTAAAAATGTATGTACTTATCCCGACATCCATTTAATAACTTATGTACGTTGGTTCCCCCTTCCATCTATATAATCGCATACCCCTCCACACTTCATTCTTCTGAAAACCAAGTCGATTCTCAAGCTTCAGACAAAATAAAATGGTCGATCCTCTTTAATTATCTTCAATTGAAATCTGCTCCTTTCCTCGATCTGAAATCAAAAACTTCGGGAACCAACAGGCGACATCATTCGAAGTTCCACGGTGAGCTAGGGTTCGTACTCGACGGCGACAGGGGTAAAGATGATTGAACTGGAGATCGGGGTTATAATCGACCACTGGAAAGCATATATGGTTGGATTTGGGTTATACGTTAGCTCGAAGGTCTTCAAGTTGAGTGCGACTCCTTTTTGGGGATATGATGGATCAAGGGATGTCGCGATGTTGTCGATGGGTGGGTTCAAACTCAGTAAGGATTAGTGACAGTGGTTCAGGGTACTTGTCGATGTTGCGATGTACTAACGGTGGACGTAGTGGACTGGAGTTCAATAGGAAAGAAATGGAGTGAACTGGACAGACTAAAAGGGGGACATCTTGATTCTGGGTTCGAACGGAGGATGGAGGATTGAAAATTGGGTGATTTGATTGTTTTAAATATCACTGGGCCAAGTGTTAATTTATTAAAATATCATGAGAAGGATATTTGAGGTTTAAAAAGAAAATTCTATTTTTCCCAATAGAATTTGGAATTCAAGTAGAATTTAAAAATATAGAATTTCAAAAAAATGGAATTTTGAAATAGAGTTTCAAAGTGGAATTTTGAAATAGAATTTTGAAATGAAATTTCAAAATAGAACTTGAAATAGAATTTTGAAGTAGAAATCCAAATAGAATTTAAATATTAGAAAGGAGTTGGAATATTTGAAATTTAAAAGAAAATTCAAATAGGATTTAAAATGGGATTTTTAAATATATGAATCAAATTTGAGTATAACATTTGAATATAGAATTTGAATAAAGGAATTTCAAAATAGAAATAGAATAATAGAAGTCAAATGGGATTTGAATAGTAGAATTAGAAAAGGAGTTTAAATATTTGAATTTTTAAAAGAAAAGGGGTTTGAATGTTAGAAATTCAAATAGAAGTTCAAATAGCATTTGAATATGCGAAATCAGAATGAAATACAGAATTTGAATTCAAGGAATTAAAATAGAGTTTGAATCCATAGGAATTCAAATAAAGAAAATTCAAATAGAGATTTGAATATGAAAATTCAAATGGAGTTTGAAATGGAAAATTGAAAATAGAAAATTCAAATAGAGATTTGGATATAGAGATTCAAATGGGATTTTAATATAGAAATTGAATATAGAAATTCAAAGAGAATTCAAATGTAGAATTTGAATATAGAAATTTAAACAGATGTTGAGTGTAGAAATTTTAAAGGAAATTCAAATGTAGAATTCGAATATAGGAATGTAAATAGAATTTGAAGAAGGGAATTTGAAATAGAATTCAAATAAGAGGATTTAAATAGAATTTGAAGAATAGAATTGAATCGGAGTTTGAATATTTGAAATTTCAAATAGAATTGAATCGGAGTTTGAATATCTGAAATTCAAATAGAATAAATATGGAAATTGAATTCAAAGAGAATTAAATAGGGGATTTGAATGTAGAATTCAAAAGGAATTCAAAAGGAATTTAAATGGTAGAGTTTGAATATAGCATTCAAATGGAAATTTAAACTATGAGATTTAAATATGTAATGGAATTTAAAATATGGAATTTGAATATAGGAATCAAATAGAAGTGAAATTTGAATTTGAATATAGAATCCAAATAAAAGTGAAAATGGAGTTTGAGTGGAGTTGAATTCATTTTAAACGAAGTTTAAAGTTTATATATATAAATATAATTAAAACGAACTCGCCGCAGCGCTGCAGTTCGTAAATTGGCGATTCGAACTTCAATCGAGTATACAGTACCCAATTGAAGTCAGAATTCTTTGAAACAAGAAGCGTCAGGACCGATTTGATAATAGTTTTCAAATGGAAGACAAAAACCCGGATTTCGTCGTATAGATTTTGAGTTATATCAAAATCAAATTTTCAGAAAAGCAGCGCCAGAATCATTTTAAAACCATAACGGTTTATTTAATGTTATAAAAGGATTTTTAAGCGGGAAAAAAATCCGAAATTTCTATTTAGAAAATTTCAGAGTTGAGTTGTAAAATATATGCGAATTCAAGTTGTGTAAATGAATATGATTTTTGAAACAGAAACCAGATTTTGATTTATTGAATAGAATTAACTAAATCAAAGAAGAATTAGTTAATCGAGTGGTAAATTGAAGTCGAATTTTGAAAATTGAATTTTTGAATTATAACCATATATTTGAAATCAAATATAGAACTTAAATTAAAATTTGAATTCAATTAGTTGATAAGTAAGTTGAAATATATTTGAAACGTGTTATATTCATATATACAAGCGAAATGGGCAAAGAGTTAGTTAAAGAGTTACTTTAACGAATTGAGTCAAAACGAGTGTATGAAGTTGAAATGAATTGTAAAGGTATAGATATACCGGAGACAGTTATGGGATAAAGTGATGAAGGTATATAATTAGTGTGCTCGACAATAAGGTACATGCTTAAATTCATATATGAGATTTTATGCGCCGTATCGGCAAGCCGCTTGGCTTTTTCTTTTTCTTTTTGAGATGAGAAGTTACCGGGAAGCTATTTGAAATTTCCCGATGCTCCCGATACAGGGGAGGTTATGGCGAATTTTTCCGAGAATTTAAGGAGTTAGAATATTTTTAAGAAATTTGACAATTAGAAATCTATATATCGATATATATAGAATTCGATAAGGAAACGAAATCAAAAATAGAATATTGTAAACAAAAAGGGAAATCTATAAATTAGAAATAGAAAGCAAACCATACACGTGTTTTAGAATGAATAATTGGGTCTTATTGTGTGTTTATTCGAGGTTAGTGGTTTTGCCGTTTTGAAGTTGAGGATGTTTTCAGTCAAGGTCTGAGAGGTAATTTTACCCCAACTTGATTGATTTCATTTTAAATGGAGAAATAGCAAGATCCAATCTCGAAGAGAAGTGTTGGATAATAGTTAGTTGAATAGAATATTTTGGGTTGTCGTACGATGTTTTATACCGCATTCGTTTTAACCAAAGTAATGTTATTTTGGAAATATAAAAGTAAATATTTCCTGAGGATAGTTAAAGTAGTCGAGAAAGAGATAAGTGATTGAAATTGTTTTCAATTTCAAATAAAATATATTTCCTAAGTATAGGAAATAAGAGAAGGCGATATATGGAAATGTTTTCCAAATAGCGTAAGAAGCCGAGATGATTATTGAAAATATTTGGTTAACAAATATTGATAAGAGAATATAGAAGAGATTTAATTAATGAAATATTAATTAAAGAGCCCAGTGATTTGTTTGATATGTTTGGATGAACACTTGTTTTTATTCGATAGTTAAATCATAGACTATCGAAGTTTTGACCATCGTTGTCAATATGGAGAGACCGGTTGGATTATTATCCGAAGAACCACTCCGTATCGGCATAAGCGTTGCGAACCAAGTATGCTGAATATATTGAAGACGGAGTAAAGTGCAAGGACCTTTTTCTATTAAATAGAAATAGTGCCTTCGGTTTCGTTCAATCCCAGAATGAACGTAAATGGACGAATGTCTGACAGAGTATTTCCAATGATCAAATGGGTTGGTCTGTATAAATATATATGGTTGCAACGGATTTATTCCCTTAGCATAACATCCAGAATATTTGTGCAAACTCAACTAGTGATTAACGGATCTGACAATGTGGCATTCAAAGTGATTGTGCTATCAATGAATGGTAAGTATTCGTAGCCTCAGGCCTCAACAACCAGGAAAGGACAAAAATCGGGCAGGCAGCATGGCTATGTGGGTCGCACCCATTAGGATTTATAATCACCTATCTAGAGGTTCATTTAATTTCTTATTCTATTCGATGCTGTCCCAGTCGGGAGACGGTTGCTGATCCCAACCGTTGGTGATATACATTCGATACACTCAAGCGAAATGAGTGGTCGGTCATGTGTGGGTCGGGTTGCAAGATGTTCTTGTTGAACCCAGTGTATTCCTCTCTAGAGATACACTAGCGGAAGGTGGTCCCATACCTTGTCATGTTGGAAATCCAATCTCCAATAAGCGCCATGCGGTTTTTGATTTTATACTATGTATGTGGAGCGTGAGATGCAAGCGTTCCGCTAGATTGTATTTATTTGATGTAGACATTAATATAATATCACTGGATTTTCGTATCAAAGTGTTTTAGGTTATAGTAAGGTAAAAACCGTCCGTGTTTATGTGTGGGCTGGTCTTACTATTATCTTTTCTTTCAAAAGGATTTTTTTTTAAAAAGTTAAACAATTGGTTGGAGTTTACTCACACCAGTCCCATGACTGACCCAGAGTTTATTTTGTTTGTTTTCCCTAAACTCTTGGGTGCCCAAATTTGTACGGGCAGTCAAGTGTTTCAGGCTTTACAGATACATTTGGAGAAGCTGGAAGCAGGAGGCTTCACCGCTAGTTATTTTAGAGTTATTTCCGCTGTACCAAATGTTGTATTATACTCTGATGATGGTATGTCTATATGATATAAAGTTTTGTACTTCAAAGCTTATGTTATATAATATATTTTATTCGTTCCGCTGTGAGTTTGTGATCTTCGTTTTTCTTCTATTCTAATATTTCTTTCTTTCTAATTCTCACCCTCTAACTTCTTTCTAATAATGATTCGTATTTCTGTGCAATTTGGGTTGGACGTGTGGTATATTTAGTCAACTCAAATAGTACGGATTTGCGGGTCGTTACACAAAGCCTATTAAATTCCAAAAATAGTAATGGTCTTCCTTCACAAAATCTTATCTCGATTACCACTAATTCAAATTCCATTCACTTCCAATTTCTTTTATAAAACTGGAAAACTTCTCTTTTCGAAAAATTCCATTAAATCCTAATTAAAAGATTTATCAATTCCAAATCATAACTTCACAGTTAATCGGGTTTGAGAACTAATGTCAATTAAAGCATCATTCGAAATGAACCCATAATCAACTACCATTTATTTCCAAATTTATTAATTAATTGGAAAACTTCATTAAATCTTGGTTAAAAGAATTATTCTTTTCTCGACAGGGTTTAAGAACGTTGTTATTAAAGACACCATTTAGGACAAACCCCAAACCCAAAATCATTCATATTTTTAATAATTTTATTAAGGCCTTTACATTCGGTTTCAATTATCGGCCACCAAACTGCATCCATAGCGACCTTTTCCAAAGTTGATTTAGACATATTTTAAAATTTTATCGTTAGATTTCGAATCTCTTATTATCATTCGAAAGCACCTTTCGGTATGAATCCAACGTTTCAAGTTTTAGGAGAATCCGACAATCGGATCTCTTTTTATGCAAATTTGAAGTTAATGGTTGAAATTCGCGACGGTCACGGTGCGATATGTTCTATTCAAACCATTTAAATATATATAATATATATTGTCAACTTCCATTTAAAAAGTATTTTATAGAACGTTTATAAGTTCGTTTAAAAACGATTCCAATTTCCATTTCAATTTTGAATCAAAATTGAACATCCTATATCATTATAATATCAAAATAATAATATTTTCAAAATATCAAAATTATAAATCCATTTTCTTAATATTCATTGTAAAATAAATGAAATCGATAGAAAACTATGTTTGAGTTGAAATGGAGTTTACTAACTTAACTAGGCTTCATATTTCATTCTTTTCATGTCCATCCAAAATCGAACACCAAAATCATATTTTGATTCTTCATTGAATATTATTTTAAAATATTTGTTATTTCAGAAGTGGAATCAGACTCAAATACCATATAATTTTGTTTAAATGGGTTCCACATATCGCATTATTCAAAAATAGTGATGAACTACGATTAAACATCCAATTCGCATTCAGAGTGTAATCTACAACTGTATAAGCATTAAATAATTAAATAACGCTTACTATGATTTGTCAATCAATCGATTGACATACAACTAAACACAAGGGAGATGTGTGAAGTTACTGTCATCCCCGGACCAGTGTGGGGTTTTCAATCAACATCCAATGATTACTATTTGCAAAATCGGGCGACGTGTAAAATTATCGTTCCAATACCCGTGTGGGGTTTACATCAAAATCCATGTGAACTTATCTAATATTTTGGAGACGGGTGGGTAAATTGTCATCCCAAAATAATTCATAATATAAACGTTTTATTTATTAACATTTATAATCACAGTTTAATGATAATAATAATAAAACTGTAAATATCTATCATCCACCGAACAAATATTGCAAACACAAGCAATCAACAAATATTCCGTTATAAAAACAAATAACTGTACAAAATTTTGAGTGAGAGTGTAATAACCCAGATTTTGGAACCAATTTAAAATTTTATTTTTAATTGATCTAATGGATTTTTAGAATTTAAAATGATTTATTTTGACAATTAACGATTTAAAAATATTTTTAAATCGAAGTTAGAACGTATAAATTTATATTAATTATAAAACGAACACGAACTGGCGCGGTAGTTTGAAATTTTGGTTTTAAAATTCAATTGAATATGCAAAATTCGATATTAATCAGAATTGGATAAAACAAGAAATGTTGAAATATTTGAACTGTAATTTTCTATGTAATGTAAGAAACTTAGATTTCGTTTTACAGATTGTAAGCTAGGTCCAGTTTAAAATTTAGAATAGAGTGTTTGGCTTGTCATCCAGGAAGAATTCTGCCTCACCATTCAGTCTTTCTTTTCAGGTGAAGATCTACCTACGGGATGGTCTTCCACCAATTCGGTCGTAATCCCCAAGTGTGACCAACCTCTTTTTTGTTCCGATTTTCGTCCTATCATCTTGTGCGATTTCACTAATAAAGTCGTCTCTAAGGATCTAACTTCAAGGTTAGCAATGTTTCTTGAGCGTCTTATATCCTCTTCTCAGGCTGGATTTGTAAAAGGACGTTTAATCACCAATAATGTCCTTTTAGCCCAGGAGCTGATTTCGATGATAAATAGAAAAGTCCATGGGTCTAAGTGGTTGTTAAGCTTGACATGGCAAAGACTTATGACCGCATATCTTGGTTCTTCATCATCAAGATTCAAAGAGCATTCGGTCTCCCAAGACCCCTTATTGACGTCGTTTGGAGGCTCATCTCCAACTGCTGGTTCTCTGTTCTCATCAACAGTTCAGCCACTGGATTTTTCAGGTCTGGGAGAGGACTTCGTCAGGGAGATCTGCTTTCGCCTACTCTCTTCGTCCTTGTTGCATAGGCTTTTATTCGTGGCTCGCACTCCCTTATGATTGTTGGGCAGATTCACAAGTTTGGGATCACTAGGGGTTGTCCGCTAATCTCCTCTTTATCCTTTGTTGATGACATCATCATTTTCACTAATTGTAGTTGTCGGTCTTTTAGAGGCCTTATGGGTCTTATTCGGCAGTATGAGAGGTGCTCGGGCCAACTCGTAAACTCTTCCAAAAGCTGTTTTGCTCCCGCAAAACACTTGTTTGTTGTTAGATCCTCTTAGGTCGAGTCTTTTACAAGCATCAAGGCTATCTCGCTTCCACTTCCTTACCTGGGTATTGTTCTATACCGAGGAAGAAAGCTCAACGCCTTGTTCGATCCCCTAACTGACAAAGTCAGGGGAAAGATCCTTCGTTGGAATGCTACCCTCCTTTCTTAGGCAGGAAGACTAGTTCTCATTAAGTCTGTCCCAGACTCCATGGGATCTCACATCTTTGCTGCCATGACTTCAACTGCCTCCTTCTTCCGGTCGTACCGTTCCTTGGCCTCTTCCTTTTTTTTGGGATCAAAGGAGAATGCTTCTCACCACCATTGGATCTGTTGGAGCGTTATTTGTCGTCCCAAAAGTGAAGGAGGCCTAGGCCTCTATAACCCTTAAATCGTCTGTGTGGCATTTGCTTGCAAGCTTTGGACGAGGTTTAGCGCGAACATCCCTCTGAGCAACGTTCCTCCACGCCAGGTACCGAAGGCTAGCAAGCGCGCATTATAAAGGGGTACCATCATATGCTAGTGAGACGTGGAAACAGATGCAATCCGTGAAGGCCTTATTATATGCTCATGGGGGCGTCACCAATTGGGACGTCAATCCCATCTCGCTTACTGTTGCGTGGAATTCTGCACGGAACCCTATGCCTAGGTTGGCCCTTTTCTCCTTCGTTTGGAATGTTCGTATTCCGCTGAAGGTTTCTCTGTTCATGTGGAAAACCTTGCATAACGGTTTATCAATAGATGAGAACCTTCAAAGAATCTACATCCCGTTCGTTTCCAGGTGCATGTGTTGTAGTGCTAGTGCATTGAATCCTCCTTTCATTTGCTATTCTTTGGGATTTGTGTTAGGTCCGTTCGGAATTACTTTGGGAACTTGGTAGGTTGCCAAGGAAATGCCAACCCGATCAAAGAATTCCTAAGATTATGGTGGGCTGGCATCCCTGACAAAAGTCTTCGTGCAAGCCTATTTGGTTGCTTCCTTCTTTGATTTGTTGGCACATCTAGTGCTCGTGGAACAAGGCAATCTATGACGAAATGGCTATGGACCCTACGACCATTATCCGGAAGATCAGGAATGATGTGGTTCTTGCTTTCCGGGGAAGGCCGTTAGGGGTGTTATCGGTTCCCGGTCTAGGAGGTTGGTTGTTGCCTTTGACATCGCGAGGCTAACATCCGCTACCAAACATGGTATTGGTTAACTCCTAGCTTTGTGTATTTCGCGGGTTGCTTGGGTTTATCTTGTATTTGCTTTCTTTTTGCTTTTGCATCTCCTCTCCCCTCCCCCGACACCTACTCCCCTCCACCCCGTGTATCTAATTTTGCTTCCTAGTTGTGCAGGACATGGCTCTCTGGATTTCAGGTTTCTGGACTTGCGCTTACTGATGTTTGGCGATGACTCCAGATTTCCTTCTTTAGGCGATCCGCGGGTGCTGACCAAGTGGGGCTGATTGATGTTATGATAAGAGAGAGACAGAGGTAGGGTGCGCCATCCGTTTATCTCTTTCGGTGTTATCCTAGAGCAGAGCCGACTTATGGGTACATGGAGAAGCCTCCAGCAATGTTTATCCCAGACCTTGCCTGTGTCATCCTCCCGATTCTTCCTCTGGGATCTAGCTTGCTACGTTGTTAGTGCGAGTTCGTTGTCTGGTCTGGTGGATTTGTTTATTCTGGTTTCTGTACAATATATATATATATATATATATATATATATATATATATATATATATATATATATAAACACACACACACATATATATATGCATAATGCTGTATGAAAAAGTTCAGGAAGTGAACTCGGAACTCTCAAAGAAATTATTGTCAATCAGTTGTCAACATGTTAATAAATATTGTTCACTAGATCTGGATGAAGATGGTCAACTTTCTGATGATCTTCCGACTATGTTACTAATTATGTGAGCTTGAGGAATTATTAATATCTTTTTTTTTTGAGTTCTGGTTATGGTTCTCGTAGGTGTCAGTCATGGAAACATAGCTCTGATGGGTTAGTCATGGAAAAAAATTAATAAGCTAATAAAAAGACCATTTTTCAAACAGTATCCAAATTCGATGAAATTAAATTTGTTAGCACCGTATCGTCAAAACATAGCTAGATTTCTATATTCGTAATTTTTGGAGTCAGTATGTGGCCCCGGTAAATTAAAACGTACGTTGAAATTTAATATGTAACGTTACGTTAATTTATATTTTAATTTTGATAAAAACTGATCAAAACAGCCGAATTGGCTTACGAAATGTAATAACCCAAAAATCCCCGCCCTTCAAATCGACCATAAACCACACAGGTCTGATCCAAAAGTTGAAAATCCTCGAATGCATTAACTCTGCGAATACAACACATTAGAACAAATAACAGCAGACTTTTATTAACATTATAAGAATGTTACATCAGAGTACATTAAATAATAATATAGCGGACGATTAAGTTACAATAAATGTAATACACTGCAGCGGAACAATGAAATTAACACGGCGGAAGACTATCAATGCTCCGGACACAGCTCTAAGCTTCGATCCAGAATCCTGTTCAATATATCTGCAAAATAAGAAACTCGACTGCTTGTGTGGAAAGAGGGCACCCGAGTTTGCAATGTGAAACAAACTACGAGTTAGTCAAGGGACTAGTATGAGAAATCTTTCTTATCTTATCTAATAATAAGGATAATAACAGTACCACGCCGCTAAAGTGGAACGGGTTTACTCCATTGGATTGCCAGTGCATAAATTAAAGTAAATCGTTAAAAAACGCAATGCTTTTTAGAAAAATGAAACCATTATAAGACTCAGGTCCTATCACACAATGCAACGCAAGCCGGAGGATAGAGTTTTACCTTATAATATTAAAAAATGCTTGATACGATAAAACGGATTTGATATTATTACTGGTATATATATGTTTCAAAAACAATTTCAATCATAATGTATCAAATATAGACAACATAGCTATCATATACTATGTCGCCATACTAGTTATACAATCAAAACCGTATGGTGTCGTATTGGAAATTGGGTTTCCATCATGAGTCAAGGCTAGGAACGATCTCCTTACCAATTCGAGACACTCTAGCAATGTCTCAGGATTCGGATGTTGACGATCCTACAGGGCCGGTCCACAAATACTTTAGTGGATTGGCAATTCCTGAACACACGCTTCCCGGTCCTATTGAACCTATAATTTGGCAATTGGCGACCAATAAATCCGAGGTACGTCATAATCCATCATCCACATAAGGAAAAATGTCAGGGCTGGTAAGTCGCTGACACCACTTTTAGCTAGAAAGAAACGTGTGCACTCCCTGCGTTACCTTGCTCCATTTTTGACTCTTACCGGGGTGTGAGGTTCGCGAAGTCACGTTATACACAAAGCTACGCCTAAACAGGCTATGCGTTGATCATCAAGCACAAGGCCCTGCTTTTCAACAAAAGCCTTGATAATTTGCATCTTGGCGTGACAGATTGAAAATTCATGTCATGCGATCGATAACTACCAATATATAACCTCTGAGCTCGTACGTCTCAGAGAAGGGTGTTGAGCAAGTGAATAAATTCTCTGCCACCACAGATATATATTAAATATAAATCAATTTAATTTACATGAAATGAAATCCAATGTCAGACGCACATCCATTTACAAGTCCATTCTGGGTCTAAACGAAACCAGAGACACCTTATTCCTCGTCCTGTATGTCCAATAAGGAAGTGAGGTGCTCGCTTGTCCGGACGATCAACAAGTATGTCCGGACAACTACCACTTTAATCCTTTACTGGTAGCTAGCCAATGCCGGGCATCAGTAGTCATCCAATCGATGTGAAGATCGTCTGTCTACAATCACCATCTTCATCTTTGACTCTTGATCGTCGTAGTAGTTATTCGGATTTGGTTAGACCCGGTCTTTCCGAATAACTTGCGTATTTATAATCAAAGATCAAGTCCTATAAAAACACATCCAACGCATCATTCCAATTCAGAATATTCTTTAAATAAAATATTCACATTATTAGGGAAAAATTCCCATTAGTTTTATCAAAGATAAATTCTTTTAGATTTATTCTTTTTCAATATTCATTAAAACTCCAATTTGGTTTTAATATCAAAAATCATTATTTTATGATTATTCCAATTTAAGAAATAAATCTTATCTTTAACTGGGTTAAACAACCAATGTCATTTAAAACACAGTTCACGATAAACCCAAAAACATCTTCCACTAAATATGGAATTTTCACAGAAGTCAAATCAATATATAATCAATATAAATTTCTGTATCAGACCAATAATATAGATGGAATAACGGTAAAGCCTTTTAAATTCCATATATAGTAACGGTCCTCTTTTACGGAAACTCATCTCGATTATTATTAAATCGAATTCCATTCAATTCCAATTTAATATATTAAATTGGAAAACTTTACAATGGAAAATTTCCATTAGATCTTAATAAAAGATTTAAAAATTCCAAAATTATCTTTTTCACTATTAATTAGTTTAAAGAACAAATGTCATTAAAAAAACAGTTCACAATAAACCCAATTCACATTTCGTTTTATTCAAATTATTAAATATAATTGAAAACTTTAATAGTCTTAATTAAAAATATTAATTCTTTTCATACGGGGTTTAAGAACAATGTTATTTAAGACACCATTCACGACAAACCCAAACTCAATTCTTTTATTTGATTCCAATTAAGTATTAATTTATTGGAAAGCTTCATTAAAATCTTAATTAAAAGATTTATTCTTTTCTCATCTGGGTTTAAGAACAGTGTTATTGAAGACACCATTCACGATAACCCAATAATCCAATTTATTTACTTAATTACAATTAAATATAAATTAATTGAAAAACTTCATTAAATCTTTAATTTGAAAATTTATTCTAGTTAAATAACTAGTTCCTTTCGATAAAAATATATTTTTATCTTTTCAAATATTATTTAAAAGGTATTCTGAATCGGAATGCGACTCAATCAATTACCATATAATTTCAATTATATAGATTTCGTACATTGCATGTATTTAACAGTAATGATAAATAATCATTAAACAATCCATTGACATCTAGAGTGAAATTTACAATTGTGTGAGCATTAAAATAAATAAATAATTAACGTTCATCACAGGCTGTCAATCCATCGGTGGACATACAACTAAATATTGTGACTAGTGTATGAAAAATTTCATCCCAACACCCGTGTGGGGTTTTCAAACAACAACGGTGTAACTAAATAAGTCATTGGTTATTAAATTTAACCAATTCTAATTCAGCTTGATTTATTTAACAAATTTTCATTTGTTTAAATTATAATTAAATATTTATAATTTAGTTTCAACAAACATATATTTTGATGTAACATGACAAAATCTAAATATATGGCGTTTTAAATGTAACATGCCATAATCTAAATATATGACATTTTTAATTCAATATGTCATTTCTATATAAAATGACATTTCTAATCTAATGTAACATTTCTATATAAAATGACTTTTTTTAAATGTGATGACATTTCTAAATGAATGACATCTTTATTCTCAATAAGCATTTCTAACTAGGGTGATGTTTTTTATTCTAAATAAACATTTTTAACAAAAGTGATGTTTTCTAATTTCCTCCTTTCTAGCATGTTAAAATAATGTTTTAACATACAAATATTCTCTAACCTATGTTTTCTACTGAATCACTTTTACATTAAAAGTGGGATTTTTAATGTTGCAACATTTTTATTCAAACAGTCTATATTTCCAATGAAACAAACTTTACATTAAAAATTACGATTTTAATGTTTCATGTAATAACCCGCCATTCTAACCTCCCCGAATCGGTGTTTAAACCAGCTCGAAAAGTTCAAAACGACGGATTGTTATCGGCTTACAGGATTTAAACAGAATTAACACAAGATCACAAAGTATAATATTCGCAGCAGAATAAAATTTTATATAAATACCAGAGTTCAAAACATTTATACAGCGGAAGAAATATAAAATAAGTACATAACTTATAATGAATAGAAGTTTACATTTCAATCGAGCCTTGCACGCGCATCTTCTTCTCATATCTCTCCTCTTTAAAAGCTAAAATCTTTGTATCTGTAACACTTGGGTAAACACATAATATAACCAGTTTATTCCCCACAAATTATAAAATACACAGTGTGAACCCGTGGTTCGCACACGGGAAGTTGCTACATTTTATTCACAACTGTCATTCAACTGAATAACCATATGTTATTCCAACAGCAGAACGATGTTTGATTCTGCCCACAAATGTCACACTATAAAATATAATTATTTAAAGTCTTTAGCATATTATAGGTGCTTATATCGTTCAGTACATTGGACATTCTAATCTTCTTGTCATTTATATCATTTTAAGGAATACTGAGACCGATTTGGAAGGTGTTAACCATGCAAAAATACTGCTAAACTGAAGTGGTAATACTCATTGAGTAGATAGCACAAAATGGTTAATATATTGTTACCATTGACCATTATGTATTAAAGTGATTTACTATACGATTAGAATATATATACTGCAGCCTCATAACATGCACATGCAACTTAATTTTAGTACTGCAACAAGAATCACATGCAACTTAAAGGTCAAATTATTTGTACATAAGTGAATAGTGACTTGTTGTATTTTTAATTTACTCTACACGCATGAACTCAAAATGGAGACAGGTGCTCCCATGCGCATGTATTAAAACAAGGAAGAGTACAATGCATTAGTTATTCATTTTTCTCCTTATCACTTCTCAAAAGTTACAAAAACAGTCAAAGTAAATTTCCAAATCATACCTTTTAAATTAAACCATACGCCTACAAGGACAAGGAAAATAATGCTGTATAAACACCTCCCTATCATACATTCTACTCGGACTTCCCTCTTCATTTGCACCACAAAAAAATTCAAACACTATGTTCATACCTTCACGCTAAATTGTTTTCAAAATATTCATTCACAGAAGTAAAAACTTTGGAGATATTCCTAGCAAGGCCATACATTCTCTAAAACAACGTTGGTACCAAGGGATGCCATAATGGCCAATCACATGCATACTTGGTTCACTTATGCATGCACTGATGCATTAAATGCATCACAATTTCCGTTAATCAAGCAACTAATTAAACAAATAACTTCAATATAATGTGGAATAAAATACCATAGAGGGTTCATTAATACTAAAAGGCTTTAGTGAATTAATGATATGCTAACTAATTGCTGAAGAGAGGGAAAAAATGCACATCTAATATTATTTCCAACTTTACCGACAAAACTAACAAGGATTTCACTATGAATGCATCAGCTACTAGTTTTGGACATCCTGCAAATGTGGAGAGATTAATCTCTATTTGCTTCAATCTATTTGGCAAATCTTAAATGTACCTAGTGCAAGGTATTCCATTGGTACTGCATGAGCTTGCATATGGATCCGTGATGGTAAATGAAATATTTATTACCTTTAGTGCAAGGCCACGTTCATAACTTGTTATGGAACATTATTGTGTAAACTTTAAAATTTTCAATTGAGCAACCATAACGTTATTTCAGTAATGAAAACCTATAAACAAGCATCATTTTTGTGGACAAAATGGACAAATGGGTGCCATATTAGCATCATACTGCTATTATGCTGGGAAGTCAGAGCTGCTAACATGGAGACTGCAGCCGATTAGTGTAGGGTAAAACATAGTGTATGTGGGTATATGTATATATAAACATATATATATATATATATATATGATGCATGTATATAAGGTTCACGCACCAGATGATTTGATATACTTTTAAAAAGGAACTTTCTAAGAACACTTGAATTTATAACATACGATGAGGTATCCATCTAATGCGTCATAAATAATTATTTTGCATCTTGTACTTAGGTTAATATGTATTATTTTGTCCCGTTAAGGTCAGAACTAGATAACCACACAACATAGATCATACAAAATTTATGTTGAATGAGATTGTTATGCTCATTTTGGCACTGGTCGTGATAACCCCAAACCCCGTGTATATGGACGTAAGGTTAATCATTGGAATATAACACATAACAATAACAACAGAACAGTAATAGAGAATTACATCAGATATTGTTCATCAAATTACACTGAAAATAATACATCATCAGAGTTACACAGCATTATAGGATCATACTTAGCAATAATACAGTTTCAACTTAATATATAATGTCTGCAGGGGAATAAAAACATAATATACTAAGTGAAGTCTGAACAGCAAAATAGGAATGATAATGTCCATCTTCAGCACCATAGCTATCCAGAAGGAATCTGCTAAACCTGTATACAAGGCTGCCCGTGCGGAAAAGAGGGCACCCGAGTTTGCAAAGTGAAACAAACTACGAGTCAGTCATGGAACTGGTGTGAGAAATCTTATCTAACCTATTTGATAATAAGGCTAATCACAGGTCCACGCCACTAACGCAGAACGGGTTTACTCCATTGGATTGCTAGTACATAAATAAAGTAAATCGTTAAACCCACAATGCTTTTTAGAAAAATGAAACCATTATAAGACTCAAGTCCCATCACACAATGCAACGCAAACCGAAGGATAGAGTTTTGCCTTATAAAGGTCAAAAATGCTTGATACGATAAAACGAATTTGATATTATTATTAGTGTATATATATTTCAAAATATTTCAATCATAATATATCAATCATGGACGGCATAGCTATCATATACTATGTCGCCACACTAGCTAGTAATACAATCAAAATCGCATGGGTCGTATTGGATGTTGGATTTCCATCATGAACCAAGGCAAAAGGTAGTCCTTACTGATTTTTGAGACACTCTAGCCCGTGCCTCAGGACTCAGACTCAGGTGAGCCGTTGGATCTTCAGGGCCGGTCCACAAATATGTTAGTGGATTAGTTATGCCTGAACAATACCTTTCCCCGCCCTATGGGGCGTAAATAGAGCCATAAGGGACTCAAATAACTGGGGCGCCTCATTCCATCATCCAATAAGTAAAAATGTCAGGCCTTGTAAAAGCCATGACACCACTTCTAGCTGGAAAGAAACGTATGTCCTCCCTGCAGTCCTTACTCCCGTTTCTGGTTCATACCGGGGTGTGAGGCTCACGAAGTAACGCCATACACAAAGTTGTGCCTAGATAGGCTGTGCTTTGATCATCAACCACAAGGCTCTGCTTTTCAACAATAAGCCTTGATCATTTGCATCTTGGCATGCCACACTGTCAATCCATACCATACTATTGATTTCTGCCAATATATAACCTCTAAGCTCGTACGTCTTAGAGAAGGGTGTTAAACACCAAACAGATATATATTTAGCAGAGATCAACGAATACAGTACAAAGGAATACAACGTTAGGCATACAATCCATTTACAAGTCTGTTCTAGGTCTGAACCAAATCGGAGGCACCTTATACCTCGCATATCCGAACAATCAACAATACGTCCGGACGGTTACCACTGTAGCCCCTTTAAGGTAGCTACTCCAACCATGGGCATCAGTAGCCACACATCCATTCGATGTGAAGATCGTCGGTCTTCAACCACCATCTTCAAATCTTCGACTTCCAATCATCGTATAATTATTTGAAATGAGATTTAACTCGGTCTTTTCAAATAATTCTCGAATATATATAGTTCAAAATTATTTCTTTTCATTCCATATCGCTTATAATATTTTATAACGATTTATCGCTATTTTTATTTATATAAAAATAGCCTTTTTAAATTAAACGATGCTTCGGGTCATTACATGGCCCAGGCGTTGTTTTTGTGAAAATTTAATTTACACATTTCTCAAAATCTTACCGTTGGATCTTAACAAATTTCATATCGTTGGAATGATCTTTCCAAAACGAACCCAATCGTTCCAGTTTTAAGAGAATCCGACGGTTGGATCTTACGGTATAATCGTTTGAAATTGCAATTGCGGATACGTGAACTACCGTGCACTATTCGTTTAAATTTTAATTTATATTTATAGGGGGCACAACCGGAATAAGAATTCTAGATAAGTATGCCCAATTCTATTAGTTCCTTGCTATCGGTCCCCCGGTAAGCGAGAGGAGGCGATAGCAAGCTCGGCGGAGGAATCAAAGTCTGTCCTCATAAGGAGACCAAAGGAGTATAGCTAGGAAGTAGGGGGGTTTCATAAGTGGGGAGTTTCCTTTGATCAATGACCGTATTTGTTGCGATTAGCTTTTCCTACTAAAGTGTGACTAGAATAGTAAGAAACGAATTTGAAAGAAAGGTAGACAAGCAAGAAAAAGAGTATTCCAAGCCCAAGGGAAATGATTTCAACTAGTCTGCATTCACGGTTATTAAGTATTTCATTGCTATCTCCAATACGAACCGAGGCTGAAAGCCAAACCAAACCAAATATCCGTAAAGAACCTATTCCCGTATCCACTTAGTTGTCGTCTTCAATAGTTTGGGACGTGGTACACTAGGCACCTTAAGCTCAATTGTTTTATTCGGTAGTAAATGTAGTTAGAATTCAAGGGGTATCTTATGTAGGATCTCTATGTCTGATATGATCAGTGGCCTTGGTTTTTAATAACAACTCCGAGCGAAGGAAGTGCGTTATCGCCTGGTGTCATAAGTGATAAGGTAATTGTTTAGTAAGCGGATGCGAAGGCGACCAGCGGGAGGGTGAAAGCAACGAGAGCGAAGGCGCCCGAAGGAGGGCGGGAGTGGGATTATAAAGGATGTAGAGTGGGAGTCTAACATTGTGCAGTCTGTCCTGGAGCTATGCTACCCAACTAATATACTATGCGTTCGTTCGTGCCAATTGCTTGTCCAGTACCATTGAGAGTGAATCAGCCTTCCAGTGGTCGTTTAAAGCACTACGTCCGCTCTATATTATTCTTGGGTCGCTTTGTCTACCTTTGCTTCGATCAGCCCTGCCATAGGGTGCTTTCTTTGTTTACTAGTGAAAGTATATTGGATTTATGCTCTACATCCATTAGTTTCGTTCCCGACAAACTACTGAAAGACAGAACTCCCTTGTTAAGCTCCCGGGGTGCGACGTCTCCATCAATCCAAACCATGGCACTGGAAAGGTACCATAAGAAAGATAATCAATGGTTAGGACCAAGCATTCTTTCACAGGACTTCGTCCAACACGACCGGAAAAGGATTTCCCAACAACAACCATATTAATTGGGGCAGGTAATGAGTCGAGCCTTCCAATATGGATTCATCAATGAACGAATGCCCACTCTTGGAACGCGTTCCTTTTCGAGGAAATCGTTACCTTATCCATCCTTGTTCAACATGGTCACCTTCTTCCGGGTTCACTTCTTTCTGCTTACCTGGAAGCGGCTAAGAAGAGGAAGCAAAGGCCGAAGAAAGAAAATTTCTTTTTCACGACTGCTCTTCTTTCCTGTTTGTTGTAACTGTAAACAACCGATTTACTTATTCAACAACTCTCTAAGTGGTTTGGGCACTAAGCAGTAATAACTAGTAAGGTTAGTACGGACCCAGTCACTAGAGTGGCTCCCTATTAATATACTAGACTTTCCGATTGAATATTTGGGGCTCAACTTATTAATATACTGGTCCAAAGCCAAAGCCAATATAATGGGTTCTTAGCAATCTTAGGAGGCTAGCGCTTATCAGACGAATCAGAGGAGGCTTGTCAACAATTAGTTTAGGGCAAGTAGGGATCTAGTGCTGAGGTAGTTGTAACTCTCAGATCCATTAGTAGACCAGCCCTGACTAGCATACTCCCATGAGTAGGTAAGAGCCTAATCCTCTCGTCTTTCTCTAGGGGAGGTGCGACTATCAGACACGAATGCAGTCGCGGATGTTTGGCTCCTTATCTCTCCCTGATTATCTTCTAGGGAGGGCCCTTCTACCCAGATGTGATCAGAACTCTGGGATTCTCCTGGTGTCCAAGTAAGGCCAGCACCTTACGTAGCATCTATTCGACTTCCTCAAGCACAAGAAGAGTTTCTCTTTGCCAACTTTTTGTTATTATGGAAGGGCAACAAAAGAAGGAGTAACTTCTCCTGCAGCGAAGAACTAAGGTCAAGTAAGTGATTCAGGTACTGGTAGAGAATCTAAGTATTCCCTTTCTAATAAAGCTGCTGATAGCTCCTAGCCTGATTCTTCTTCTACAGCGTTCTAGGCATATTATATTATCAGTAGAGAACTAAATAAGTGGTTATGAGTAATTGATTCTGGTGCTGGTAGAGAATCAGTCTTATAATCAATAGAGGGCTATAATATTTGAGAATAGCTGGGTTGTTATTCGGGGTATCGAATCAAAGATGATCATGAGTAAGTATCTAATCTAAGTTAAAATGACTGCCCTTACCAGTATATTAGTAGCGAATCGCATAATTAAGAGTACCGGTCTAATAGCTGGTAGAGAATCGACCCGGGAGAGAATCGTAGGTCATCTAATCAATAAAGATGGAGTTAGGAGCGTAGCCGAATACCATGGTATCGAATCAGTCTATACTAATGAGGCTCATCGATTTATGTATCGAATATATAGACATTGTTGTTATCAGCTTCATATGAAGGTGTCTAATCAAATCGTATATTAGCTCATCTGATAAGGCCATATTAAAAACATATGAAACAATTTGCTGGTAGAGAATCAATATACAAAAGAAACCAATATGTTAATTAATAAGATTGTAGAAAATCTAGGTTGCTAGTAAGGTGCTGAGAAAATCTAGTCTATAATTATTTTGAATAGCTGGTTCTGGTAGGGAATCCAGCAAATAAGGTCTAAGTTGTTATTTCCCTGTGTCGGGTATTGAATTTCTTCTATAGAGTCCATCCTGGAGTTAGTTATGTGCGGTATCGAATCATCATACCAATCAATAGAGGGTAAAGAATCATCATACTTAGTTGGGGCTTAAATACCCTAATTAGTCTCATATTAACCAATTATCAGGTATCGAATAGAATATATACCTAGGGTCTAGCCAGTTGACACCAATGTGGACGACTTAGCATATTAGACAATTTAACGCATTTTCTTATGAATACCTTCTAATTCAGATAGGGATAACCTGGAGGTTCCCAAGGGGAGCATAGCGAGAAGTCGAGGACGCAGTCAGATGCCTGGAGCGAAAATTCGAGGACAGGGAATACTTACAGATGCAGCATCTGGCGAGCCTGTGAGACGCAGTCAGATGCCCTGAAGAGAGAAGTGGAGGCTTGTCCAGGAAGAACATACTGAGCCGCCCGCATCTTATGTCTATAAGGACAATTTTGGTATAAAAAACGTGATGGTGTCTGACGTGTCCTAATTATTAGGCCCAGAATAACAACTATGATATACCCTCTAGCCCTTATCTACCAGTTCTAACATGAGCTGATTGGTTAATATGAGCAGGATGCTTCTCTACCAGCAATTGGAGCATTAAGGGATGCCAATTAATATACAGGCATGAGCAATTGGATTATTTAGGGATGCTTCTTTACCTGCTAATTAGTTAATTAGAGCATTAAAGGATGATTCGATACCAGATAATGAAGACCAGCTCACTAAGCTTATTAAACAAAGAGGGAGCTACACATGAGCGAGTGATTGGTTGTCGACAATCATTCAAAACTAATTATATGACGGATCTATTTTCCATCTTAAAATAATGGGGGTATTGTCGTGGGTCCTGCGAAGGTGGCTACGGTGCAAGATTGGTCTATGCCCAAAATGCAACAGACGAAGAAGTTACTTGGGTTTAGCTAGATATTATCATAAATTTATCCAAAACTTCTCCAAGATAGCGGCACCGCTAACTCAGTTGACCAAGAAGAATCGAGCATTTGGGACGAAAGATGTGAGACTGCATTTAAGAGTCTAAACGAGAAGTTAACGTGTGCGCCAGTGTTAGTTATTCCTAAGGGGAACGAAGAGATGACGGCATACACAGATGCCTGTGGTACCAGACCAGGTGCTGTGCTGATGCAAGGAGGTAAGGTTGTAGCTTATGCTAGTCGGCAGCAGAAACCACATGAGAAAAGATATCCTACACATAATTTGGAATTGGCAGCGATCATGTTTGCATTGAAGATGTGGAGACACTATCTCTTAGGAGAAAGATTCGAGTTGTGTACCGATCACAAGTCATTAAAGTATCTTTTCCCTCAAAAGGATTTTAATCTTCGTCAGCAGAGATGGTTAGAGTTCTTGGCTTCATATGATTTCAATATCGCTTACACACCCAGGAAGGGCAATGCAGTAGCCGATGAATTGAGTAGGGAGACATGCCAATTTGGGGGCTATATTTCTAGAACGGAAGCAACTGCAATATTTCGCAAGATATGATTTCAGAACTAAGTGCGAATTAGATCCAGAAATGTCAGCAATTTTGACGATTAGACCCACTTTGATTGAGCGGATCGGTTCAAGGAATATTTTGGGACGATCCAAACCTATTGGAAATCATCTCCAAGGTAGAGATGGGTATCGACTGTGAGGAGATGAACAAGTATGGACTAAATAGAGAAGGATAGCTTCAAAAGAATGGGAGACTAGTTGTACCCAATGTTAATGGATCGAGAGATGAAGTGCTTAGAGAGTGTCATCACTCGAAACTGATTATACATCCCGGTGGTAACAAAATGTATCAAGACATGAAGCAGACCTACTACTGGGAAGGGATGAAGAGAGACGTTGGGAAGTTTATATCCAAGTGCATGAATTGCCAGCTAGTTAAAGCCGAGCAAAAGAAGCCTAGTGGTTTAACCACTGGAAATTCTTGAATGGAAATGGGAACAAGTCTCGGTGGATTTCATTGATGGTTTACCAAGGACTAGATCGGGTCATGATAGTATTTAGATGATTGTGGATCGATTGACCAAGAGTGCAAGGTTTATACCAGTCAAGTCGAGTAGAACGGCAGCTAAATTAGCGGAACTGTATGTAAAGTGGGTAGTGAGATTTCATGGAGTACCTAAAGGTATTGTGAGTGACAAAGATCCGTTATTTATTAGTGGGTTTCGGAAGAGCTTACAAGAGGTTTAGGGTCAGAATTACATCTTAGTACCGCGTACCATCCTCAAACCGACGGTCGAACAGAGAGGGTGGATCGTCTATTAGGGGATCTCTTGAGAGCTTGTATATTGGATTTTGGGGGTCTATAGGAAGGCACTTTTTATGAGATTAGAGACTTATACAAATACAACTATTGGGTCTATTGGTGAATCTACTTCCCAGGAGGTTCTTTCAGGGGTAAAAAGACTTCTACTAATACTCCGTTTAGTACTTATACTCTCCCTATTGCAACTGTCTCTTGCTTGGAGAAAAACTAACAACTGCCATTGAATATCAAACCCCGGGGGGGGGGGGGTAGCTCAGAAGAAGGATAAGGGGATTTTGAGTACCAGAAGCATCCCAAAAACAACCTTGTAGTATCAGTACCAAAGGAGGGATTACAAGAAGCCCAACTAGAGGATCTTATCATTCTAGATCGCTCGAAGCAAAGAAAGAACCAAGAGAGCAGGCGATTGCATTTCACTTTGGAAAAAAGCTTCACTTAAAGTGAAAGATCTTACCAATTTGATCAAGACTTTCGTACAAAGATGCAAGCTCGATTGAAATTAGGCTTTCACCCACCCTCAAGGTTACCTTAACTGAACCCAATCCCATCCTTCTCGTTCGATCCGTGCTATTAACGACACTTATTCTGTGTAAAATAAGTGGTTGAGATCCTCTAGCCTTCCTCCCCTTACTTTGGAGCAGGAGCAGCAGATTCGCCTACTTCAAAGTCTTAAGTAAATCCGAATTGACTATCTTTCTCTTTCCTTCAAGCAAGGCTGACTTTATTAGCTATAGGTAGACTAAACCCAAACCCAATCGTACGAGCAAACAGACGACTAAAAGCGCTTACTAAGCCTGAGGTTTTAGGCCCGGAAATTCCAATTCAATTAGCCATGAATCTTGCACTTAAGGAGCAGATCTCTATCTGTAAGAGCGGATTAGGCGCATGCCATCAATTACCCCTTCTTTACTACATACATATCTCATGCTTCCCATAGTCAAATTTTCTCTAATAGTACTCATTGTGAAAGAAGTGCAGTGGAGAGCGTAGGTATTAATTGCATGTTGGCAGTCAATCGAATGATGGGAGGATGACTTTCTATGGCAAGTCGGTTACTAAAATAAAGAAGATAGAAGTGACTCCCTATTAATGTATTTGAATAGTTGACTTGACTTCGGAGTTGACTTTTGCCATGCATATGAAAGAGGAGTTACAGAATGGGATATATATATATATATATATATATATATATATATATATATATATATATGAGTGCGATGCGGGGATCTAATATAGATTTGGCTTGCCCACACTTTGTTAAGTTCATGTAGAATAGAATCGGAGGTGGGGAAACCGTTCCTGCCTTACCGGGAGTTGTCTTTCCTTCTACTGTTCCTTAACTAGATGAGAATAGTTGCTACGCTTAGGAATGAGTGCTGATAGGTAGTTGGTGCTCATTCCATCTTTCATTAGGTAATTTAAGGGACAAGCGAACTTATCTGGCAGCGTAAGAAGAGATAGGGATATAAAACCCTACTGTTTACTTTGTTTACTTGACTTGGCACATATGACACTTAGTACATTAGAAGCGGAGATATCATATAGGCTAGGGTAGAAACAAGCATACTATGTCCTTGAGGAAGTTCAAGTAGAAGACAATACCTGCTACGCTTAGGAATGAGTTACTGCATTAATATACTAGGAGTTGGTTGCTTTCTCTCTACGCACCTTAGATAGGATCTCTGATAGAGTGTTAGAGAACTTAGGGAGTGAGAATCTAAGAAGTTAGTAGTCGGCCTGCCATATTTTGTTAAGTGAACAAACAGATAAAACAGAGAATATTACTTTCGTACTGGACCAGTGACTATTTCACCTAAATCTAATGAGTCTGAAACTGGATTATCGAAGTCTGAAACTCTTACTTCTGAGCCGAAGAAATTATCCTCCTTATCGATAGAAGTTCCACCGAATCTGAGGCTATTGACTCTGAGTATGAAACTATTCCTAAAGATACTGGATGTTGTCTTGAACTATTACTTCAGCTACTTCCGTATCGACAGACGCTTCTGCTACTTCCTTTGAAGTCATCCGGACTGGAGTGTGAATTATAAACTTAGTGAAGGTACTTCCTCTGCTTTCATAATAAACCCGAATAAACCCAATTAACCCAGTTCACAACACACTTAGTGTGTTTCTCACTTTGGTTTACCAGACTGACCCAGTATTTGCAATGCTCGGGTTAGACCGGGTTGTATAGGTTCAGGTTATCAGATGCTGTGAAGTCCAAAGATGAGCTGAAGGAGTCCAGACGTATGATGTATACCGTTATTATTCCGATGTGTGTTATATATATAAGGACAGGCTATTATAACTGTCCAAATGTATTGATATGCTCTGATGTTGTAAATATTATTTCAAGCTCTGAACAAAATTTATTTCTATATTATATTTTGTTCCGCTGCGATGTGAGACTCTGATGGTGTGGTGTTGTTATTCCTCTTCTTTTATTCTAATATTTCTTTCTTTCTTATCTCACCCTCTAATTTCTTTCTAATAACGTTCTGGTGTTTTCGATGCTTGAATGTTCGACATGGTGTTTTGTGTCAATTTTCTGGGTCGAAAATCCATGTTCGTTAGAGTTGGTATAAGGGCAATGGTTTAGCAATAACCTTGGCTCTGTGGTATAACTCGATAGAGATTGGGTTAATAATGTCCTTGATTGGGTTGGTGTTTATATTTATGAGAGTGCATATTTGTAAATTTTATATACAAATGTTTTGTATTGTGTTGGTTGATCGGTTCAAATTGAATTGGCAATTGACACAATATGGTTTTGTAAGGCAAGTAAATGAAATAATTTTTCTCAAATATTTTTTTACATAGAAAAGGAATATTTTTTATCAAATTATTGATATTGGTTCGTAGGTTGATTTGAATAGGAATTCAAATTTGATTATGAATTTGAGTAAGTTAAAATAGCAAGAAAAATTGGTAAATATGAGTATTACATATGTAATTAAATGAGCCAGAATTTTATTGAAGATTACCTAAATAAAATTTGAAGGAAAATGAGATAATTGGGTTATGTTGATTGTGCTTTGTTTGTTTTTCGGATTCTGGATTACTTGAAATTATCAACGGTTTAGTATATAAAATAAAATAAAACTGGGAAGTAAATTTCAATACAATGAATTTGAATGAAATCACATATAAAATAAAACCAAATAATTTAACCTATATGTGTTGTTCGCACTGTATACCGAGTTAAGTGCGGGATTGGAAGAAAAAAGAGCTGCTAGTTGTTGTATTAGAATTGAGTTGCCCGACAAATAGGTAAACCTTAATATACTGATGGAGTGTTTGATTTTATACCCCTGAGTTGGGTAGCCATAGGCTTTTGGTTTTATTTTGGAGAAGTTGAGGCCTGGAGTGGCAGTTGTACTGATCAACCCATGTAGAGGAGGTGCGGGCGAAATTTTTGAAAATTATAAAGAATCTGAATTTGTTTTGATGATTGTTAGAATTAATTATTTTAAAATAGTGAGTTCAGAGCATTCTTCTTACCTTGTAATTTTGGGGACGAAATTCTTTTAAGGGGGGGAAGAATGTAACGACCCGGATTTTTTGGCTATTTGATTTCGAAAATTTAAATCTATTTCAAATATTATAATTAGGATATTAACTGATTTTAAGATGTAATTCGTTAATTAAACGGCGATTGAACGTTTAAATTTATATTTAATTTAAAACGAACTCGGAATGGCGCGGTAGTTCGTAATATTGAGTTTTCAACTTCAATTGATTATACAGAAAACGTTTTAAGTCGGACTTCTGTGAAACAAGAAACATTGGAATCAGATTGACCATAATTTTCTAACAAAAGAGACAATTCGAGATTTCAGCTTATACATTGCAATGTTACGTTCAAATCAAATTTTAAAATAGTCGATATGGAATCATTTGTAAATCATCATGATTTATTAATTATAATAAATTATTGGTTTCGAATTTGGACAAGATTTTTGAGATGTAGTTATAATTTATTTTTTAGAATTTTACTGTATTTTTTAATTTAGAAAATAAGCAAATTTTTTTGGAGTATTTTACACCCTATGTCATCACTTTTGAAACTTCACAGAATTAGTTAACTTGTCTATTTTATTATATGTTTGGGATCGTGACATACTGCTGAGCACGATGGTATTTTTATTTTTATCGATAGCAAGTCGTATGCGAATGGAGCTTTATATAGTAGGGTACATTTAGTTTTATAACTAAAAATGGTATACATTCGCAAATATATATTTCATTCGTCAAAATCGTTCACTGCATCATATTTTGGCTGAGCATACCCTACATTCCTAGAGGAACAACCCCCATGTTCAATTGAACTGAAGCCAACGTGAAGAAAATAAAAATATACAAATTTTCGTATTCTATATTTTCAACAGCTCATGCCTCCTATCCAATTTCTTTTTTTATTACTCAAGCAGCTACCCCAATAAAACATATGCAAGGCCTACTATAGATTTTTACAGGCACAGCATGGCCTAATCTAAGACTTTAAATCAAACATAGAAAATGAAAACACCTTGTCACGCTTACCTATAACACATTCACATGCACCAGTATAACGCAGCTTAGTAACTGCTCCTTTCTCCCATCTGAATACAGCAGCTACTCTTTGCCACGAAACGAAAAATCATTCAGCCATACCTTCTTCTCCCATCTCAATCACGTACATGCTAGCAACCTACCGTGTACCTACTTCGTATTTTCTTTTCATCTTTAACAAACCTTGCCGACCAAGTTTCAAAAACTTCTACCGTGTTCAATCAAATTAAATGCAACCAACGCAGCCCCAGACCTAAACTGTATTATATAATATTATACTATGTCGTGGCCACCACGTAAAATCTTATTATAAATACACGTTGTTTCTTCCCATTTAGTTACAATCTCGACAGGGAGAAACCAATGGCAACCGCAAGGTTCCACATATAAAAACAACAAACCGAAAACAAAACCCTTCTCCCTTCGAAACAAAAGTTTAACTCCTATAAGTTCTAACCCGCTGTTGTCCTCATTCGCTGATGGCCCGAAGTTGTGGCCAAAGGGGGAAGAGTCTTTATCCGATGATAAGTGTGTTCGAGTGGGAGTAGAGTGGAAGGACAGGTGGCTTGCTGGTAGTAGCCGAGGCTCGGCAGCCTGTAACGTCAACAGATGGAGGAGGATTTGCGTGGAGGAGAACAAATGAGGGTGGTCGGCGTTAGGATGTGGCTTTGTGATGGGGTTGTGCGTACCAGTCTCAGGGAGTAGGAAAATGCATGGTGATGTTTGCATGATGAAAGGTGGGCATGTGATGTAGTTGGTATAAGAAATGGAGAAAAAGGTTGAGTTTCAAGAAGTAGAAATAAGAAAGTTGCATGGTGTGCTGATGTGAGGAGGGAAAGAAAGTATGGGGGGAGGGGAACATGCAATACAGTTACGTGCGGTTTTACTTTGGAAGTGGGCCAGTTAGGTGAAACGACCCAAACTCGCCCTTATGGGAAAGCCCGGATTAAGTTGAAAACATGACAAATAAGAACACAAACAAAAGAACAATTCATTGCTATTACAACAATTTACATCAGAATACAAGAATGTAACAGAGTACTTCAAATTACATTTAAATACATAGCAGCAGAAAAATAATACTTAACACAACTGGAAGAAATACACGGATACAGAGCTTTCCGAGTATAGATCCAGTTGTAAATCCAGGATCCTGTAAAGAAATATCTGCAAAAACCTATCTACTAGCTGCCCATGTGGAAAATAGGGGCACCCAGAGTTTAGGTTAAAACAATAAACTCCAGGTAAGTCATGTGACTGGTACGAGAACTAAAACAATTATTTAAAACTTTATTTTAAATTTAGTATATCAAGGTACCACTCATATAACACAGAACGGGTTTCCTCCCAAGAACACCAGTGCATAAAACAAACAGCGCAATGCTAATTAAAGAAAATGAAGCTATTATAAGACTCAGGTCCCATCACACAATGCAACGCAAGCCGGAGGATAGAGTTTTACCTTATAATAGCCAAATAATGCTTGATACGTGAAATTTTATCTTTTATTATTACTATAAGTGAAGAAATCAACTTTAAATATAAATGCATCAATCATAGACGACATGAGTACCATATATCATGTCGCCATACTAGGCTCTACATTTAAAACCGAAATGTCACATATTAGAAATTGGATTTCTGTCATGAGTCGAGGCGAGGGATCATCCTCACCGGCTTCGAGACACTATAGCAAATGCCTCAGGATTCCTCGCAAGGAACCCTGGATCCAGTAGGGCCGATCCTCCCTCACGTTTGAGGATTAGTTATTCCTAAACACACGTTTCCCAGTCCTATAGGACCTATCCATCAACTCCGTAGTAATCGATATATCCGAGGCGCCTCGCTATCCATCAATCCACATAGGTAAAAATAAATAAATGTCTGGGCTCCATACCATGACACCACCTATAGCTAGAAGGAAACGTCATGTCCTCCCTGCTTGCCTGATCCCGTTTTTGACTCATACCGAGGTGTGAGGCTCGCGAATTAACGCTATACACAAAGCTATGTTATATCAAAGTGGTGCTTTGATCATCATCCACTCTGCTTTTCAACAGAAGCTTTGCATCTCAGCTTGCCACACAAGCAACTCATGCCATGCGACCGATGTCTACTGATATATAACCTCTGAGCTCGTACGTCTCAGAGAACGTCACTAAGCAAGAGAATAAATTCTCCGCTGCCAAACAGATATATATTTAATAGAGATCAATCAAAATAGAATAAAATCCAATGTCAGACACACATCCATTTACATGTTCGTTCTAGGTCTGAACGAAACCGAAGGCATCTTATTCCATGTCCCATATGTCCATACAGGAGAGAGGTCCCCGCATATCTGGTCGATCTCCAAGTATGTAACGACACGGATTACGCCTAGACCTAATCGATCGTTAAATCGACCAAGACCGTTCGAATCCCGCGTACGCTAACTTTGGGCATACAACACATCAGAACAAATATTAGAAGACTTTTTATAAACATCATAATAATGTTACATCAGAGTACAGAATATATCAGAGTACATCGGTAAACAATAATATAGCGCAAGATTAATTTACAATAAATTTAATACAGTGCAGCGGAAAACAATAAACTAACACAGCTGAAGACTATTAATGCACTGGACATAGCTTTAAGCTTCGATCCAGAATCCTGGTCACTGAATAAGTATCTGCAAAACAAGCCACTCGACTGTCCGTGTGGAAAATAAGGACACCCGAGTTTGCAAGTGAAACAAACTACGAGTCAGTCATGGGACTGGTATGAGAAATCTTACTTAGCTTATCTAATAATAAGGCTAATCACAGGACGACGCCGCTAACGCGGAACGGGTTCACTCCATTGGATTGCCAGTGCATAATTAAATAATTCTTTTAAAAAACAACGCAATGCTTTTTAGAAAATGAAATCATTATAAGAATCAACTCCCATCACACAATGCAACGCAAACCGGAGGATAGAGTTTTACCTTATAATGATCAAACATGCTTGATACGTATAAAACAATATTTAATATTATTATTAGTGTACATATGTTTCAAAAAAATTCAATCATAATGTATCAATCATAGACGGCATAGCTACCATATACTATGTTGCCATACTAGTTTTACAATCAAAACCGCATGGAGTCGTATTAGAAGTTCGATTTCCATCATGAGTCAAGGCTAGGGATGATCTCCTTACCGATTCGAGACACTCTAGCAAATGTCTCAGGATTCCCTGCAGTGAAACCTTGGATCCTGCAGGCCCGGTCCATAAATATACCTTAGTGGATTAGTTATGCCCGAACACACGTTTCCCGGTCCTATTGAACCTATCAATCGGCCACTATCGATCAATATAACCGAGGCCTCGCAATCTATCATCCACATAAGTAAAAATGTCTGGGCTCCATACCATGACACCTCTTCTAGCTAGAAAGAAACGTGTGTACTCCTACGTTCCCTTATCCCGTTTTTAACTCATACCGGGGTGTGAGGCTCGCGAAGTAACGCTATACACAAATCTATGCCTAAATGGGTTATGCTTTGATCATCAACCACAAGGCTATGCTTTTCAACAAAAGCCTTGATCATTTGCATTAGAACCCATGGTTATGGACCTGAATCCGTTAGTATGGAAAACTTTCTTTTCCAAGTGAAATCCAGTATGTTATTTGTGATCTTGGCATGCCACATTGACAATCCACGTCATGCGATCCATAACTATCAATATATAAACTCTAAGCTCATGCATATCAGAGAAGGGTGTTGAGCAAGAGAATAAATTCTCTGTCACCAAACAAATATAAATTAAATAGAAATCAATTCACATAGAATGAAATTCAACATCAAAGACACATCCATTTACAAGTCCGTTCTGGGTCTGAACGAAACCGGAGATACCTTATTCCTCGTCCCGTATGTCCAATATGGAAGAGAGGTGCTCGCTTATCCAAACAATCAATAAGTACGTCCGGACAATCAATAAGTACGTCCTTGGAGCAAATCAGTCCAGGGCATCAGTAATCATCCAATCGATGTGAAGATCGTCGGTCTTCAATCATCTTCTTTAATGTCTTCGATTTTAAATCGTCGTATAATTATTTGAAATGAGATTGAACTCCATCTTTTCAAATAATTCTCGAATATATATAATTTAAAATCATTTCATATCGTTAATATTATTTTATAACGATTTATCGCTATTTTTATTTAGTCCAATTTAATTCAACGATGCTTCGGGTTAATGGGCGGCCCTAGCGCTGCTTTTACCCAAATTTGATTTACACATTTCTTGAAATCTAACCGTTGGATTTTAACAAATTTTATATTGTTGGAAAGATTTTCCCAAAGCGGACCTAACGGTTTCAGTTTAGGGAAAATCCGACGGTCGGATCTTTCGGTATAATCGTTTAAAGTTACGATTCCGAAACGTAAACTACCGCGCGTGATTCGTTTATTTTTAATTTATATTTTTATATATATAATTATATATAAATATAAATCATTCGACGATTCCACTAACGAGTTTAACATGCCAAATAAAAGAAAGTTTTATTTGCGTAACATCTCTACATGTTTATAATGTCAAATAAAAATGTATTTTATTTGCATACATTTCTACATGTTCCTAATGGCAAATAAATATGTATTTTATTTACATTAATTCACTACGTGTTTCCAATGTCAAATAAAATGTAATTTATTTACATGGCATTTTCTACATTTCTAATGTCAAATAAACTGTAATTTATTTACATGACATTTTTGCTAATGACAAATAAAAAGATAATTTTTATTTTAATTATTTGTATACAATTACTATTTTTAACTTTCACAAAAAAATAAATATTTTTATTTGTGTATAATTTCAATGTTTATCATGACACATAAAAATATCTATTTAAATTTGTATACAATTTTAATGTGTAACATGACAATAAAAATGTCTCTTTTAATTTGTATACAATTCTAATGTATAACACGACAATAAAAATGTCTCTTTTATATTGTATGCAAATTTGATATATAACATGACGATAAAAATGTTCTCTTTTATATTATATACAGTTTTAATGTATAATATGACAATAAAAATGTCTATTCTATATTGTATACATTTCTAATATATAACATGACGATAAAAATGTCTCTTTTTTATTGTATACAATTCTAATGTATAATATGACGATAAAAATATCACTTTTATATTGTATACAATTCTAATGTATAATATGACGATAAAAATGTCTCTTTATGTTTTATACAATTCTAATAAATAACATGTAACATAAAAATGATATTTTTATGTGTTTTACAAATCCTACAATAACATGTAACATAACAAATAAAAATGACATTTTCATTTCTATACAAATCTAATTCAAACAATAAATGATATTTTTATTTTGTCGACCATTCTAATATGACAAGTGAATAAAAATGATTCTTTTATTTTGTTGACAATTCTACTTGAACAAAACAAATGAAATTGATACTTTTATTTTGCCAACAATTCTAATACAACAAGTGGATAAAAATGATTCTTTTATTTTGTTGACAATTCTATTTCAACAAAACAAATGGAATTGATACTTTTATTTTGTCAACAATTCTAATACAACAAGTGAATAAAAATGATTCTTTTATTTTGTTGACAAATTCTATTTCAACAAAACAAATGGAATTGATACTTTTATTTTGTCGACAATTCTAATACAACAAGTGGATAAAAATGATTCTTTTATTTTTGTTGACAATTCTATTTCAACAAAACAAATGGAATTGATACTTTTATTTTGTCGACAATTCTAATTCAACATAACAAATAAAAACGATAATTTTACTTGTTTACGAATTCTATTCAACTTAACAAATAAAAATGATAATTTTATTTGTTTACAATTTCTATTTAACAAAAATTATATTTTTGTTTTAACAATAATCTTATTTAACAAAAATGATATTACTGTTTTAACAATTTTATTTCAAAAAAAAATCCATCCAATCAACATAACAACATCATCAATCCAAATCAAATCACGTATAACAACAGATTGAATTTAATATCGGATTGGTAAAGATTTATAAACACAATCATATTTAATTGATTTTAATTATTTAAAATAGAATAGAATTCTCACAGTGCTTCGAATTTGGATTTGTCTGAATTTCCGACATGCTCCGTTTAAGCTCTAGTCAGTTCCACGTTGCAGATCTCGAAATCACGGTTCTAACGCATCCAGTTTCATTGAATTCTGAGTTTGTATGATAAAGATACGGATATTCAAACTTTAGTTACAATTTAAAATAATTAAAATGTCATTAATTTAATTAAACTCTCTCTTAACCATTTTGGCTTTGTTATCTTCTTCCAGTAAATATCCCGACCGCTGAACCATTTCATTGAAGACTAGAGCTCTTGCTCGCACACTCTTCGAGAAGCTGTGCCACCATCTGACATGGCCACGACCACCGCCACCTCGAAAGCCACCATCGCCCAGAGACCAGTGGACTTCGGCCTCCCCTGCGTGCCACAAATTGCTTGCATGCGTGGCCCCTTTGGGGAGAAAATTGGAGCCATCCACTTCACGAAATCCGATGCTAGCCGTTCATATTGTAGATCTCTTCAAGTAGAACCTTGTTTATGTATCAAGTTCAACGATGAATGGAATTTGCAATTAGGGAGGAAAATCAGATCGTTTTAGCCTTAGAACTGATGAAGGCGGCGGCTATGTTATTTCAGATTAGGGTTTAGATTATTGTGTATTTATAATAAAATATTATTAAATCCTTCAATTTTTAGAAAAGGCCCGTTAACTCTTAATAACTCCAAATCCAGCCCAACGAGATTTTCCCCTAGCCAAATACCCCCCTTCCGGACATAATGGGCTAGGTTTCATCGCCCATTCGATCGTTTTCGGCTTGTTTTCTTCAAATTAAAATATAAATCTTTTAATTATTTAACTTGGTCGTACATTTAAATTTACCGGGGCCACATACTGACTCCAAAAATTTCAGGAAAATAAATCTAGCTATGTTTTGACGACACGGACCTAACAAAATTAATTTTTTCGAATTTGGAGACCGTTTGAAAAATGGTCATTTTCTAGTTGATCCAATTTAAATTTAAATTACCAAACACATTTAAATTTACTGCACTCACATATTAAATTCAAAAATTATGAAATTTGGAATCTAGTAATAATTTGACATTCCGGATCCAACAAAAGTGGTCTTGTCGAAAATGGAGGTTGTTTGCAAAATATTTATTTTTAAGGCCTATAAATTATATTAAACTCCATAGCGACTATTCTGAATATTTAACTAGCCAAGACTTTTTATTCCCACTATGAAATTTCGATTTTTCAGATTTGTTAGAAATATATTCTTGAACAGATGTAAAAAAATTTTTTTTACTGAAATTCGATTTATTTTGAATCTTGTACGTTCAATCAAAGTTCAAAATCAAATTTCCAAACTATCGTGCTATTTCTAACTCTTTTTAATTAAAATAAATATATTCGTTCTAACTTCGATTAAAATAAATTTTTAGTCATTATTATTTAAAATAAATCATTTTAAATATTCAAAATTCACTAAAATTTCTAAAATAATTTTTTTAAAATTGGTTCCAAAATTCCGGGTTGTTATAATCTCCCCCACTTAAAATCTTTTCGTCCTCGAAAAGGAACAGAGCTGAAAGTTGTTTCATTAACCAACCCACTTTCATTCTATTATTGGTTCCAATAAATTTTATTAGTTGAACTAATAATCACGCAACACAACCATCAATCAATTAGTTGATTAACTTTTCAAATATATATAACTTTTATACATTCAAAAATATATTTTCTAAAATTGGATTATATATATAATCACAAATATGTTAATTATAAACTTGTCACTCTCAACTCATTCTAGGGCATTTATAACCCCATCTCTAACGAGTTTTCTCATTCTAGGATACTACTGATCCTATCTCTAATGAGAATTCTTTTATAGGATATTTCTAATCCTATCTCTGATGAGTCTTTTATTCAGTTCTAACGAGTTGTACCCCAAGGATTTGAGTTAACCGAAGCTCTGATACCAGTTGTAATGACACGGATTTCGCCCGGACCTAATCGATTATTAAATCGACCAAGACCATTCGAATCCTGCATACGCTAATTTTGGGCATACAACACATCAGAACAAATAACATAAAACATTTATAAACATCATAATAATGTTACATCAGAGTACAAAATATATTAGAGTACATCGATAAACAATAGTACAACGGATGATTAATTTACAATAAATTTAATACAGTTTTTGCGGAAAACAATAAACTAACACAGCGGAAGACCATCAATGCCTTGGACATAGCTTTAAGCTTCGATTCAGAATCCTACTCACTGAATGAATATCTGTAAAACAAGCCACTCGAGTGCCCGTGTGGAAAATAAGGGCACCCGAGTTTCCAAGTGACACAAACTACGAGTCAGACATGGGACTGGTATGAGAAATCTTGCTTAACTTATCTAATAATAAGGCTAATCATAGGACCATGCCGCTAACACGAAACTGGTTTACCCCATTGGATTGCCAGTGCATAATTAAATAATTTAAAAAGAAACAACGCAATGCTTTTAGAAAATGAAATCATTATAAGACTCAAGGCCCATCACACAATGCAACGCAAACCGAAGGATAGAGTTTTACCTTATAATAGTCAAACATGCTTGATACATATAAAACAATATTTAATATTATTATTAGTGTACATATGTTTCAAAAACATTTCAATCATAATGTATCAACCATAGACGGCATAACTACCATATACTATGTCGCCATACTAGTTTTATAATCAAAACCGCATGGTGTCGTATTGGAAGTTGGATTTCCATCGTGAGTCAAGGCTAGGGATAATCTCCTTATCGATTTGAGACACTCTAGCAAATGTCTCAGGATAACCCGTAGTGAACCCTGGGATGCTGCACGACCGGTCCACATATATACCTTAGTGGATTAGTTATGCCTGAACACACATTTCTCGGTCCTATTAAACCTATTAATTGACCACTATCGACCAATATAACCGAGGCCTCGTAATCCATCATCCACATAAGTAAAAATGTCTGGGCTCCATACCATGACACCACTTCTAGCTAGAAAGAAGCGTGTGCACTCCCTGAGTTCTCTTATCCCGTTTTTGACTCATACCAGGGTGTGAGGCTCGCGAAGTAACGCTATACACAAAGCTATGCCTAAATGGGATGTGCTTTGATCATCAACCACAAGGCTCTGCTTTTCAAAAAAAGCCTTGAATAGAACATTGACAATCCATGCCATGCGATTCATAACTATCAATATATAACAGATATATATTAAATAGAAATCAATTCACATAGAATGAAATTCAACGCCAGACACACATCCATTTACATGTTCGTTCTAGGTCTGAACGAAACCAGAGGCACATTACTCCTCGTCCGGTATGTCTAATATGGAAGAGAGGTGCTCGCTTATTCGGACAATCAACAAGTACGTCCGGACAACTACCACTGTAACCCTTTCCTAGGAGCAAATCAGCTCAAGGAATCAGTAGTCATCCATTTGATGTGAAGATCGCTGGTCTTCAATCACCGTCTTCAATGTCTTCGACTTTAAATCTCGTATAATTATTTGAAATGAGAATGAACTCAGTCTTTTCAAATAATTCTTGAACATATATAATTTAAAATCATTTCATACTGGGTTATTGAGTTCGATGAAGACAAAAGATTACCATCCGCTGGCCTAATATACTGGGTTCAATGTCAGTAAACAAATTATGAGTTCGATGCGTGGAACTAAGAGAGATCCATTTCGACCCAGTATATTAATTTCAAGGCGACCCCGATCAATTTAAAAAGGTAGTGAACCAGCTAGGTAGCTTATGAAGTGCTTGCTAAGCCATCTGGCATAAGTTTCCTTTGTTAATGCCCCCATCCAATCACAGAGCGAGGTAAGACTGATTTTTGGGTGCACCTAAATAGCCTATGCACCTAGCCTCTAAGTTAGGTAGGGAGTCGACCTGAAGCCTACTTTCTCGGTTCTGATCCAGCCCTAGGTGGGACTAAGCCTATGATTCTAGGTAGAATATCTTACCCTTACGGCTAGTGAATCTCTCTTCTTTCTTCGCTATCGCTCCGCACCTGGGTATCGAATCATCTCCTTTTCAAAATCAATGAGATTTTTCTAACTACTAATTAGCTAACTATCTTACAAAGAATCAATTAGCCATAATATCTTTCTTTACTATACCCCAGGAAGATCATTAATCAATTAGCCATAATCTCTATCTGAAGATTTGCAATCAATCTTTCCCTCTCTCTCTAGTAATAGAATCTCATTTCATAAAACTGTTGGTTTCGATTTGCATCAATCTCTTCCGTTTCTTTTGAATCTCTCGGGTAGATCATCTATTGGAAGCTTGAGAACCTATGCTCCCAAAGAATCTTTCTTCCGGCGTATAGGAATAACTGCCCCGCTCTAGGGGCGATGATGAAGTATCTATGTATGGGATAACAACTCTTTTCGTTGAATCTTTCTTATTCCTGACTTAAGCAAGCATCCGCCCAATTAATATATTGGCTCAATCTACTTTTAGCTTTATGCGAACACTCTCGAACCACAAGATCTAGAGCATCTGAGCGCCCTAGGAGGAGAAGATTCTCTTATATATGTTATTAAAATACACGGGAAAATGTAAGGAAATAAATGTGTCATGTTAGTTGAAATAAAAACAAACATTTTTGGTCAAACATGTTAGTTGAAATCAAAATAAACATTTTTTTCACTTTGGCCAACTTATAAAAGTTGAAACAAATTTGGCATTTTGTAAAAGTAAAATTGTTGAAACAAAAATGATTCTTTTATTCATATTATTTTTGTGGAAACAAAAATAACTCTTGTGTTATTAGTTTACATTAAAAATGAATCATTTTATAATATGACATGTTAGTAGCGTCATCGCCTTGTTAGTATAAAAAGAACACATAGGAAAATGGTTATAGAAAAGGTAAACAAATAAAATATTCTTTTATTTGTCATTACGAGAACAGAAGAATGTTAGGCTAGCTAAAAATATCATTTTATTGAATTGGTCATATTTAACAAACTAAGAATTGTTAAATTATAATTGCCAGGTTTAACAAGTTAGAATTGTTAAATTATGTTAACGACAAAATTTACAATTTTTATCATTTATATAGAAAGGATTAAAAATATGCATTTTGTCATTAAGTAGAAGTAGACAAAAACATTTATGTTTGTCTAAATTTTGAAAGAATGAAATTTAAACATTTATTTTGTCGTTAAATTAGAAGTAGACAAAAATATTCATTTTTGTCCAATTTAAAAAATGAAAATAAACATTCATTTTGTCAAGTTTAAAAGAATGAAAAACAAAATATTCATTTTGTTAAATAGAAAAGTATGAAAAACAAAATATTCATTTTGTTAAATAGAAAAGTGTTAAAACCATATCCTTTTTTTTGTCATTAAAATTTATAGAAAATTATTTAAGAATATACAATAAAAAAAATTAATTTTTATTGCAGTTTGAAACATTAGAAAAGAATATTTTATTTGCATTTCTCATGTAAATCAAAACACGTATTAGAAAAGAAATTTTATCTTATTTATATTTTACATGTAAATAAAAGGTATGAAAAAAGAAGTATATCTTGTTTACATTTTTCATGTAAATAAAAGACTTGTACTAAAAGGGTATATTTTATTCACATTTTAGACGTGAGTAAAGACATGAATTTGTAAAGGATATTTTATTCACATTTTAGAAGTGAATAAAAGACAGGAAATTTAGAAGTACACTTTTATTTGCTTTTTTATATGCAAATAAAAACCATAGATATAAAGTACACTTTTTATTTGCAAGTTAGTTGCAAATAAAAACATGAAGATATAAAGTACATTTTTATTTGCAATCTAGTTGTAAATAAAAACATGATTATAAAAAGTTGACATTTTTATTTATATTTTCGATATAAATAAAAACATGAATTAAAAAAGGATATTTTAATTTATATTTTAGATATAACTAAAAACATGAAAATAAAAAGGTACATTTTTATTCAACTTTTAGAGGTGAATAAAAACCTGAATTGAAAAAGTACATTTTTATTCACATTTTATATGCAAATAAAAACCATAGATATAAAGTACACTTTTTATTTGCAAGTTAGTTGCAAATAAAAACATGAAGATATAAAGTACATTTTTATTTGCAATCTAGTTGTAAATAAAAACATGATTATAAAAAGTTGACATTTTTATTTATATTTTAGATATAAATAAAAACATGAATTAAAAAAGGATATTTTAATTTATATTTTAAATATAACTAAAAACATGAAAATAAAAAGGTACATTTTTATTCAACTTTTAGAGGTGAATAAAAACCTGAATTGAAAAAGTACATTTTTATTCACATTTTATATGCAAATAAAAACCATAGATATAAAGTACACTTTTTATTTGCAAGTTAGTTGCAAATAAAAACATGAAGATATAAAGTACATTTTTATTTGCAATCTAGTTGTAAATAAATACATGATTATAAAAAGTTGACATTTTTATTTATATTTTATATATAAATAAAAACATGAATTGAAAAAGGATATTTTTATTTATATTTTAGATATAACTAAAAACATGAAAATAAAAAGGTACATTTTTATTCACCTTTTAGAGGTGAATAAAAACTTGAATTGAAAATGTACATTTTTATTCACATTTTAAATGTGAATAAAAACTTGAATTAAAAGTGTATTTTTATTTAGACGTAAAAAAAAACATTGAAACAAAAAGTGTATTTTTATTTACATTTTAGATGTAAATAAAAACATAGAAATAAAAGTGACATTTTAGATTTACATTTTAGATGTAAACAAAAAGATAGAATTTAATGTATATTTTTATTGCCAAAATATAGACAATAAAAAGATTAGAATTAAAAAGTACAATTTTATTTACATTTTTGATGTAAATAAAAGAAGAGATTTAAAGGCGACATTTTTCATTGACATTTTATATTCGATAAAAAGAATGGAATTAAAAGAAGCATTGTCATTGTCATTCTAGGGACAATAAAAAGAGTAGATTTAAAAGTGACTTTTTATTGATGTTTTATACCCAATAAAAAGAATATATTTTATTGTTATATTTATCGTTATTTTAGATGCGATAAAAAGAATTAATCTTAGTAGTTGAAATCGCCAAACGATTTACATATATATATATATATATATATATATATAAATTAAAATAAAACGAATCGCGTTGCTGCAGTTCGCGATTTGAAATCGTAACTTTAAATGATTATACCGAAAGATCCGACCGTCGGATTTTCCCAAAACTGGAACCATTTGGACCGCTTTGGGAAAATCTTCCCAACAATATAACTTCCATCAAAATCCAATGGTTAGATTTTGAGAAATGTGTAAATCAAATTTGGTTGAAAACAGCGCCAGGGCCGCCCATTGACCCGAAGCATCGTTAAATAAATTTAGCTATTTTTATACATAAAAATAGCGATTAATTGTTATAAAATACTAATAACAATATGAAATAATTTAAATATATATATATATATATATATGCGAGGATCATTTGAAAAGTCCGAGTTCAATCTCATTTCAAATGATTATACGACGATCTAAGTCGAAGAGTTGAAGACGGTGATTAAAGACCGACCATCTTCACATCGGATGGATGTGTTGCTACTGAGGCCCATGATTGGAGCAGCTATCTTGAAGAGGAGTCAGGGGTAGCCGTCCGGACGTACTTGTTGATTGTTCGGATATGCGAGGAATAAGGTGCCTCCAGTTTCGTTCAGACCCAGAACGGACTTGTAAATGGATGGTATGTCTAACGTTGTATTCCTTATGCGGTATTCGTTGATCTCTGCAATATATATTTGTTTGGTGTTTAACACCCTTCTCTGAGACGTACGAGCTTAGTGGTTATATATTGGTAGGAATCAATGGTATGGTATGGATTGACAATGTGGCTTGCTAAGATGCATGGATCAAGGCTTTTGTTGAAAAGCAGAGCCTTGTGGTTGATGATCAAAGCATAGCCTGTTTAGGCGTAACTTTGTGTACATCGTGACTTCACGACCCTCACACCCCGGTAGAGTCTAAAACGGGGCAAGGGAACGCAGGGAGTGCACACGTTTCTTTCTAGCTAGAGTGATGTCAGCGACCTACCAGCCCTGTCATTTTACTTATGTGGATGATGGATTATGAGGTACCTCGGTTTTATAGGTTCTTGTGGCCATACCGAGGTCCAAAGGGACCGGGAAACGTGTGTTCAGGAATTGCCAATCCACTAACGTTAGGTGTGGACCGGCCATGTAGATATCCAATGGTTGCCCATAGGTGTGATCCTGAGGCATTTGCTAGAGTGTCTCGAATCGGTAAGGAGACCGCCCCTAGCCTTGACTCTTGATGGAAACCAAATCTCCAATATGCATTACGGTCTTAATTGTAAACTTATATATGGCGACATAGTAGGATGGGGTACTATGCCATCTAGGATTGATACATTTACTTTGAAATATTTTAATACTGCTTGGACACTAATAATAATATTAAAATATTATTTTATACATATCAAGTCATGTTTGATCATTATAAGATAAAACTCTATCCTCCGGTTTGCGTTGCATTGTGTGATAGGACTTGAGTCTTATAATGGTTTCATTTTTCTAAAAAGCATTGCGTTGTTTAATGATTTACTTTATTTTATGCACTGGCAATCCAATGGAGTAAACCCGTTCCGCGTTAGCAGCGTGGTCCTGTGATTAGCCTTTTTATTAGATTAGTTAAGTTAGATTTCTTATACCAGTCCCATGACTGACCTATAGTTTGTTTCATTGGCAAACTCGAGTGCCCATATTTTCCACATGGGCAGTCGAGTAGCTTGTTTGCAGATAAACATTCTTTTACCAGGATCCTGGATCGAAGCTTAAAGCTATGTCTAGAGCATTGATAGCTTTCCGCTGTATCAGTTTAAGTCTTCCGCTGTGTATTGTATGAATTAATTGTAATAAGTCTTCCGCTGTATTTTATATATCGATGTACTCTGATATTCTGTACTCTGATGTAACATTATTATAATGTTTATAAAAGTCTGTTGTTATTGTTCTGATGTGTTGTATTCCCAAAGTTAACGTATGCGGGTTTTGAACGATTTTGATCGATCTAGCGATCGATTAAGGTCGGGCAAAATGTGTGTCGTTAAAATGATCGTCAGAACATACTTGAAGATCGATGGATATGCGAGGGCCTCTCTCCAGTATTGGACATATGGGACGAGGAATAAGGTGCCTCAAGTTTCGCTCAGACCCAGAACGAACTTGAAAATGGATGATATGTTTGACTTTGTATTCCTTTATGCTGTATTCATTGATCTCTGCTAAATATATGTCTGTTTGGTGGTGGAGAATTTATTCTCTTGCTTAACACCCTTCTCTGAGACGTACGAGCTTAGAGGTTATATATTGGCAGAAATCAATGGTATGGTATGGATTGACAATGTGGCATGCTAAGATGCAAATGATCAAGGCTTATTGTTGAAAAGCAGAGCCTTGTGGTTGATGATCAAAGCACAACTATATTTAGCATAGCTTTGTATAGCGATACTTCGCAGGCTTCACGCCCAGCTATGAATCAGAAACGGGAGAAGGACCCCAGGAAGAACATGCGTTTCTTTCTAGCTAGAAGTGGTGTCTGGGTTTTACAAGCCTAGATATTTTTACTTATGTGGATAATGGAAAGGGAGGTACCACAGATTTGAGTCCCTTGTGGCTCTATTTTACGCCGCATAGGGCGGGAAGACGTATTGTTCAGGCATAACTAATCCACTAACATATGTGTCGATCGGCCCTGGCTATCCTAAGGGCTTGACTGAGTGCATGGCGTGATTGCCTCGAATTCGGTAAGAACGATCCCTTGCCTTGGTTCATGACGGAAATCCAACTTCCAATACGACACCATATGGTTTTGATTGTATAACTAGTATGACGACATAGTACATGGTAGCTATGCCGTCTATGATTGATACATTATGACTGAAATGTTTTTAAAACATATGTATATACACTAATAATAATATCAAATTTGTTTTATCATATCAAGCTTTTTTTACCATTATAATGTAAAACTTTATCCTCCGGTTTGCGTTGCATTGTGTGATGGGACTTGAGTCTTATAGTGTTTCATTCTTCCAAAAAGCATTGCGTTGTTTAACGATTTACTTTATTTCTTGCACTGGCAATCCAATGGAGTAAACCCATTCTGCATTAACGGCGTGGTCCTGTGATTAGACTTATTATTATTAGATAAGTTAAGTAAGACTTCTCATACCAGTCCCATGACTGACTCGTAGTTTGTTTCACTTACAAACTCGGGTGCCCATATTTTCCACACGGGCAGTCGTATAGCTTATTTTGTAGATATTTTGAGCAGGATTCTGCATCGAAGTTTAAACCTGTGGCCAGAGCAATGATAATCATCCGCTGCATTATGTTAAGTTATTTGTGAATTAATCTTCCGTTGTATTATTATTTATTCGATGTACTCTAAAATTTTGTAATCTGATGTAACATTATCATGATGTTTATGAAAGTCTTCTGTTATTTGTTTCGATGTGTTGTATGCCCAAAGTTAGTGTATCCGGCGATTTCCCGTGAGGGGAATTTTTGGGTCATTACAGTTGGTATCAGAGCACTGGTTAGCTCAAATCTTTGGAGTACAACTCGTTAGAACTGAACAAAAGACTCATCAGAGGTAGGATTAGTAATACCCTATAAAAGAATACTCATTAGAGATAGGATTAGTAGCATCCTAGAATGAGAATACTCGTTAGAGATGGGGATAGTAATGCCCTAGAATGAGTCGGGAGTGACAAGTTTATAATTAACATACTTGCGATTATATATATAATCCTATCTTAGAAAATATAATTTTTGATATATAAAAGCTATATATATTTGAAAATTAAATCAACTAATTGATTGATGATTGTGTTGTGTGATTATTAGTTCAACTTATAAAATTATTGAAACCAATAAAAAAAAAATGAAAGTTCCATTCCTTTTCGAGGACGAAAAGATTTTAAGTGGGGGAGATTGTAACGACCTGGAATTTTGGAACCAATTAAAAATTTTTAACTTTAGAAATTTTAATGGATTTTAAATAGTTCAAACAATTTATTTGAAATAATAACGATTAAAAATTTATTTAAATCGAAGTTAGAACGAATATATTTATTTTAATTATAAAAGGAGTTAGAAATAGCGCGGTAGTTTGAAATTTTGAATTTGACCTTTGACTGAATGTACAGGATGCAAAAATATTTAAATCTGTTTATAAATACCATTTCAACGAATCTGAAAAATTGAAATTTCATAGCGGGAATCAAAAGTTATGGCCAGTTGAATATTCAGAATAGTCGCTATAGAATTTAATATAATATATAGCCCGTGTGAATAGCCATTTTGCAAACGACCTCCGTTTTCGACGAAACCACTCTGGTTGGATTTGGAATGTCAAATTATTGCAAGATTCCAATTTTCATAATTTTTGGAATTAATATGTGAGCGTGGCAAAAGAAAACGTGTTTTGTCAATTTCAGTCAATTTGGATCGACCAGAAAATGGCCATTTTTCAAATGGTCTCCAAATTCGACGAAATTAGTTTTGTTAGGACTGTATCGTAAAAACATAACTAGAAATAATTTTTCTGGAATTTTTGGAGTTAGTATGTGGCCCCGATAAATTAAAATGCACGATTAAATTTAATATTAAATGGTTTATATTTTAATTTAAAGAAAAGAGGGTTGATACGATCAAAAGGGCTAATGGGACCTAGTCCATTATGTCTGGAATAGGGGTATTTGGCTAAGAGGAACATTAGTTGGGCTGGAATTGGAGTTATTAAGAAGTAACGGCTTTTTAGTGAATTAATGAATTAATAATATATTTTCTATATAAATAGCCCTCGATTTTCATGCCAACCCTAATCCCATATTCCTGTAGCCACGCCACTTAGGAATGAATGGCCAGAGTTGTTCTAATTTCGATCCCTAGTCATGGCCAAACCATTTCGATTTTCAACCTAACCCTAAAGCAAAAGCCATAGATCTTTCAGAGGGCTACAGGATTATATGGGTTTGATGGATTCTAGGTGTTTGTGGCTCTCGATTTTTTTGCATGAAGGTGGCTCGTTCGTGGCCTGTTTTTGGTGACTGGGGGTGTGCGAGTTGGGAGAGGCTGACGGCGTGGGGAGCTCAGACCATGGCGGATGTCGTGGAGACGGTGGATCGATCTCTGGTGACCGGATTTGTGGTGTATGGTGAAGTTTTCAAATGGCAACGATGGGTTCGGTGGTCTTCTGATATCGGCCTGAGTATCGTGTTGAAGAGGAAGGATTAATACCCTTTAAAATATAATTAAATTATTGTAAATTATAATTATTTGATTAACTTATGTAATTAAAATTCGAATGGTTAAACAACAATAACTTTTGCATACAGAATTGAAACTGAATGATTTTCGTTGCGTAGGAATCATGAGATCCAGATCTACATTTCAGAACTGACTGGAATTGAAACGGAGCAAATCAGAATTTGGGGAAAACTCAAATCTGAATTGTACAGAATTAAAATCATGGTGAGATTTCTGAATTTAAAATTAAATTTATTATTGATTGTGGTGTGAATTTCATATATGCATTGTATAAAATTGAAATTGACTGATTGATGTTGGTTGTGATGATTTGGTTAATTATATTCATGTAAAATATAAATAACATTTTGTTAGATAATGTTATGTAGAATATAAATAACATTTTGTGAGATAATGTTATGTAAATTATAAGTAACATTTTGTTAGATAATGTTATGTAAAATAACATTTTTTTAGATAATGTTATGTCAAAATAACACTTTGATTAGAAAATGTCAAGTGGAACAAAATATTCATTTTTGTTAAATAGAAAAGTGTTATGTTTTTGTCAAATAGATTTGTGTTAAGCCAAAAATAACAATTTTGTCGAATTAGATTATTGTTAACAAAATAAAAATATCATTTTTAATTGTTTTGTTGAAATAGATTTGTCAACAAAATAAATTATCTTTTTATATTGTCATGTAAATAATTTCTCTTTCTATTTTGTCATTATAACAAAAATGTTATTATTTAGGATATTGTTACATGAAATAAAAATGTCATTATTTAGGATAATGTTACATGAAATAAAAATGTCATTATTTAGGATAATGTTACATGAAGTAAATAGAAATGTCATTTACTTAGACTACATTTATGTTAAATGAATATGTCATTTATTTAGACTACATGTGTGTTAAATAGAAATGTCATTTATTTAGACTACATGCATGTTAAATCATAAATATGCCATTTATGTAGAAATCGTATTTTGTAAATAAAACATGCCATTTAGTTGGAATAATGTTTTGTTAATATAAATATGTCATTTTTAGTTAGGAATGTTATGTTAATAGAAAATTGTCATTTTTAGTTAGGATTGTTATGTTAATATAAAAATGTCATTTTTAGTTAGAAATGTTATGTTAATAGAAAAATGTCATTTTTAGTTAGGAATGTTTTGTTAATATAATGTCATCTTATTAGATAATGTTATGTTAAGATAAGATGTTTTTAAATTAAAAATTACATTTTTAATGTAAGTAGGAATTATTAAAATATGCATTGTTTGATAAAAATGTTTTTACATTAAAAATTGCATTTTTAATGTAAGTAGGAATCATTAAAATATGCATTTGTTTAATATTAACATTTACATGTTATAGAGGTAGAAATGTACATTTGTTTAATATCAACATTTACATGTTATAGAATTAGAAAATGTTCATTTGTTTAATATTAACATTAACATGTTGGAGAAGTAGAAAGATGTACATTTGTCTAACATTATCATTAATGTTAGCGATGTTAGAAATAATTCAAATCGAATTATAATTGGTTAAATTTATTAACCAATGATTGATTTATATAAATTGTTGTTGTCTGAAAACCCCACACGGGTATTGGGGTGATATTTGACATACACTAGCCCTGTAAGAACCCGTGACTTCCCCGTGAAGGAAAGAGCGGATAATTTGAGAACAACACACAAAAGGACGCAGACGGAAGAACATTTCATTGTATATTACAACAATTCCATCAGAATACAAGAATATACAGAGTATAAATGAATAAATTACATTCAACAAATATCAGAGATTTAAATTACATTTAAATAATCGCAGCGGAAAATAATACAAAAGCACAACTAGAAGTAATACACGGATACAGAGCTTTCCGGATATCGTTCCAGCTGTAAATCAGGATCCTGTGAATATAAATCTGCAAAACCGAAACTACTAGCTGCCCGTGTGGAAAATAGGGGCACCCAGAGTTTAGGTTAAAACAATAAACTCCAGGTCAGTCATGTGACTGGTGTGAGAACTAAAAACAGTTATTATTTTAACTTTAAAGAAGAGTAATTCAAGGGACCACGCCGTATGACACGGAACGGGTTTCCTCCCAAGAATACTAGTGCATATAACAAAACAGCGCAATGCTCTTTGAAAAAATGAAGCTATTATAAGACCCAGGTCCCATCACACAATGCAACGCAAGCCGGAGGATAGGGTTTTCCCTTATAATAGCCAAACATGCTTGGTACGTCAAAACAAATCATTTGATACTATTATAAGTGTATAGTGTCAAAACAATTTTCAATCATAAATATCAATCATAGACGGCATGGGTACCATATATCATGTCGCCATACTAGTTCTACAATTAAAACCGCAATATCACGTATTGGAAATTGGATTTCCGTCATGAGCCGAGGCAAGGGGCAAGCTCCTCTACGCGTTCGAGACACTCTAGCAAATGCCTCAGGACCCCACTATGATCCTTGGAATCGGCTGGGCCGGTCCTCTCTTACTTTTGAGGATTGGCAATTTCTGAACACACGTTTCCCGGTCCTTACAGACCTATATCCGAGGCGCCTCGTATCCAACAACCACACAGGTGAAAAGTATATAAATGTCAGGGCTGGTAGGTCACTGACACCACCCTAGCTAGAAAGAAACGCCGTGCTCTCCCAGCGGTCCGTCTCCCTTTTTGACTCATACCGAGGTGTGAGGCTCGCGAATTCACGTTATACACAAAGCTACGCCACACAGGCCGTGCTTTGATCATCAACCACAAGACTTTGCTTTTCAACAGAAGCCTTGATCATTTGCCACTTACGCGTGCCACACAGGTAATTCACTCCATGCGACTGATGTCCATCGATATACAACCTCTGAGCTCGTACGTCTCAGAGAAGGGCGTTAAGCAAGAGAATAAATTCTCCGCCGCCAAACAGATGTATATTTAATAGAGATCAATCAACACAGAATAAAATCCAATGTCAGACACACAATCCATTTACAAGTTCGTTCTGGGTCTGAACGAAACCGGAGGCACTTTCCTCGCATATCCATCCATCTCCAAGTACGTCTAGACGATCACCAACTGTTTCCCTCATCTTGGGTGTACAGCCCAATCGAGATCATCAGTAATCACCCAAACGATGTGAAGACTTCCGGTCTTCAACCACCGTCTTCATCTTCGACATCTCGTCGAATCGGTTATTCAGAATGGGTATAACCCGGCCTTTCTGAATAACCCACGTATATAATAAACAACTGTTACACAAACACAACGAACGCCTCATTCCAATTCAGAATATTCTTTTATTCACAAAAACACATTCTTAGGGAAAGGTTCCCATTAATTTTATCCAAGATAAATTCTTCTAAATTTATCCTATAATCTTCCTTTGGATATCATTTCAAACTAGTCGGGATTAACGAACCACACCGAAGTAATTATTTATTTTATTTCCCAATCCCAACCTATATATCCCATTGAGAAAGACTGGTAATACTCCATATCTAACACCACGGTGTTATCGGTAAAATTAATTACCATCCCACGTTCAAATCTTATTAAAGATTTAACTATCGCTTTGGAGCAAAACTGGTGGTACTCCATTCTCGATCACCTTTCAAATTTGATAATTTAAATTATCATTTTACATTTCAATCTAATTAAAGATTCATTAGAAATCCACTTAGTTTTAATCCTTTCAAAAATCAATATCTTGCCTTTAACTGGGGTAAAGAACCAATGTCATCTAAAACACGATTCACGATAAACCCAAATCACATTTGATATTAAATACAAGGCTCTGAATAGAAAATATATCGGCTTATATTCAATATCAAATTCTGAAACCAACAAATATCGTATTGGAAATAACGATATTAAATATATCTTTCAAATCCCCATAACAATATTTATATAGTCACGAAATCCGACATCAAAATATTCCGAAGATAATTTCGATTCAACTCCAGTCCAATTCACGTATTGGGAATATTGATTATCTTTAAAATCACTTTCAAATTCAATTTATTTATTTCAAAAATAAATTGATTTTAATTCTAGTTCAAAACTAGTTCATTTCGACAAAATCTATTTTTACCCTTTCAAATGTGAAATTTTTCAGCCCAATTTTTCCCAAATTGTTTCTTATGATTCTACACAAATTACCAATATTTTTAATAATTTTATCAAGGCCCATACAGTCGATTTCCAACAATGGCCATCGAACTGCACTTACAGCGACCTTTTCCAAATTTGATTTGGACATAATTCCAAATCCAACCCTTAGATTTCAAATTTCTAATATTCATTGGAAAGCTCTTTTCGATACAAACCCAACGGTTCCGGTTTTAGGAGAATCCGACGGTCGGATCTCCCGCAACGTCAATTCGAAGTCAATGGTCGAAATTCACGAACTACCGCGGCGCGGCGCGTTCTATTCAGGCCATTATATAATATATATATATATATATATATATCATATATTTCGTCGATTTCCTTTTAAAACGAATTTTATAAATAGTTCTAAATTCGTTTCAAAAACAATTTCAACTTCATCTTCAATTTCAAATCGATTTGATTTCAATTCAATTCGAATTCATTTCAATTTGATTTAGTAAAATTTCAATTTGAATTTTAATCTAATTTAATTTGAATTTCATTTCATACTATTAAATTTTGAAATCACTTTTCAATATTCATTGTAAAACGAATAAAATCGATATAAATATTGTTCACGTCAAAATAGCGCAACTCTAATCAACACGGCTTTACATATTTCAATAAATTCGTTATTCTATTCAACAAATGAATATCTATTCTATTCAACACATGAATCTATATTTCTTCCAACACACGACTATTTTTGTTATGTAAAATATTTTATAAAACTATGGTATCTATCGTTTGATTTTAATTAGACCCCACCGTGAAGTAGTTCTAATTTTAAATATGATAAAGATGTGAATTTTATTATTAAAATATTTTACTCAACACATAAATATTTTCAACACATGAACATCGTCAACACATGACTTTTTTTTATATTCAACACATGAATTTTCTTTTATAATATTCATTATTTTCCCGATTGGAATGAGGCCCAATCAATCACCATATAATGTTGATTATATGGATTCCATACAACACATGTATATAATAGCATTGAAAAATAATCAACCATCAACCAAAGTGCACTACACTGTATAAGCATCAAATATAGATATCTAACGCTTATAACAGCCTGTCAACCTATCGATCGACATCTTTAATCAATCAGGATGAGTGAACTTCAAATTTCATCCCAACACCCGTGTGGGGTTTCAAACAATCAAACACAGATTTTAGTTGTGCAGTTGGGCGATGTGTAAAATCTATCGACCCAATCAATATCAGTCAAATCAGTGTATATAAACAAATCGGCCGATTTGTTTATAAATATTTATTTATTCACTTTCACGTTAAAAATTATATTTTTAACGATAATATATTTTATTTTAACACATGAATTTCTATTCATTTCATTTACACAATAAAAATGATATTTTTATTTTTCTAACTTATTTTAGAAAATTTCGGTGGCATAACGGCACGATACTAGAAACGGGACAAGGCCTAGCCTTATCCCCAGTCTAGTGAACGCCCACACCATTCACACATCAATCAAATCCATTCCATTTCACCAAACAATTCAATTCAAACCAAATAATCTAACCAACTACACAACCAAACAATTAAACAAACAAGCCATCCATGATCTGTGGATGACGGGTGTCGGGTGCTACTAAACACCGTCTGCATCTTAGTATATATATATAACTAGAAAAAGAAATTTTGAGTGAGAAGTTCTCACCGATAGCTAAACCAAACGCCACGACTCTTCTTATGTAGAAATCTTCGTCGTGCTCGCCTTTTTGCCAATTTCACTGCCCGTAGTCACTACATATATAAAAATCACATTTTTAATATCTACATTATATAAAAATCTTATCTTTATATCTTCTATAAGTTAAAAATCGGATTTTTATTCTCTCTATAATATAAAAATCATATTTTTATTTACTTCATATGTCTAAAACTGTAGAAACTTTAAAACGGAGAAAACTCACTTTTTTTCTAACGCCCGGATTCGCTGTTCTGGTTCCAGAATTTGCAAACGAGCTTCAATCTTCACACCATCTTTTTTTCTAGCACAAGCACGCCATTCTGAACAACTTTCGCCTAAGGGTCTTTCTGCCGAAAATGCTCCAATTCGCCAGAATTCACGAAAGTACACGAATTTTTCAGCTTTTGAACAGCAGACTTCGAACGCGTTTTCCGAGCAGCTCCGAACTCCAAAACACGACTTCCATATAGCCAAATCGAAGAGAATTTCGTGCTCTACAACTTTGGTCTAGAGGGACTTTGGCCAAAAACGCACCGTTTGAGAGATATAGGCCAAAACAGTCCGGGGTGTTTTGTGCAAAACGGGAATTTTGGTGAAAATGAGATTTTGAGCGTAGCGGGGCCCACGGCCGGAGTTGGGTGGTGCTGAGGGGGGGCACCGGCCTGACTGACGTGAGGGAGGGTGCTGGTGGTGGCGGTGAGGCCCGTGGTGGCCGCGGTGGTGGTGGTTGGTGATTTAGGGGCTAGGGTTGCTATTTAAGAGAGAGGCGAGAGGAGAGAGAGAGAGGAGGAGGTGGTGGTGGCCGGAGGGGTGTGGTGACCTGAGGTGATGGAGGAGGGAGGGGCAGCGGCGTGGAGGTGGGTGAGCTCCCCATTAAAGAGAAAAGAGGAAGAAAGAAGAGGAAGAGAAAAGTGAGTAAGAAAAGGAAGTAAAAGTGATTATATGCTAGTTTCCCCCGTATCGCCTGAACGCTAGCGATCTCCGATGGCCGCGGATTTCGGACACGAGATATTAGACGTGAAGACAAGTCCAACGAAACAAGTTTCGTCGAATTCCGAGTTCGGTTGACCATTCAAAAAGAGTCACAAAAATGCTCAGATAAGCTCTAAAAATGCAATTTTGGCGCACCTTTTCTTCTCGCACGCTCATATGCTAACTCAAAAAATCAAGCCCTCTTGGATTTAACCATTATTAGATGATACGATTCCATAAAAAAAAACAAAATCGAATTCTGAGGTCGTATCAATAATGTTCCTTTGTAAAATGACTGCTCGCTTTACCCGGAACTGTTTCAGCTCGCACGGCCACATACTGGCTCCGTTCGACGCGCCCTTTGGAACATAACAATAATTTGTCATTATGAATCCATAAAAATTTATCTCGTCGAATTCTGAGCTCGTATGCAAAATTTTATTTTTTAAGGGCTATGTATTGTTAACCGAACAATTTCAGCCCATAGCCACTATTCCGGATATCGGAATATATCGAAGCTTATACTTTTCGGAGTTCTAAACGGCATTTTGAACTCAATGGAAGTGGTTTCGAGTCCAAATTCATCCGTATGCAAAATATGACTTTTTGGCGCCGTATATAATTTACATAGCGACTATTCTGAATTTTCAACTGGGCATAACTTTTGATTCCCGCTATGAAATTTCTATTTTTCAGATTCGTTGGAAAGATATTCTCAACTAGATTCTAATATTTTTGGTTTCGCTAAAATCCGGATTGTTTTCACCCGGTACATTCAATTGAAGTTTGAAATCGAATTATCGAACTACCGTGCCATTTTCAATTCCTTTTATAATTATATATAAATATTTATATTCTAACGACGATGTATATAAATATATACGTTCGAATTATATTCAAAATAAATTTCTCGTTGTTATTATTTAAAATAATTCATTTTAAATCTTCAAAACTCGTTGAAGTTGCCAAAACAAAAATTTTAAACTGGCTCAGAATTTCCGGGTTATTACAAGCCCCAATATTTAATTAATTGTCAATCAATGGATTGAAAGTATGTGATGAGCGTTATTTATTTATTTTAACGCTCACATAGTTATAAACTTCACTTTGGATGTGAATGGATTGTTTTAATGATTATTTATCATTATTTTTATACATATGCAATGTATGAAATCCACATAACTGAATTTATATGGTAATTGATTGAGTAGTATTCCAATTCAGAATAAAGAACATTTTTAAAAGAATATTTTAACATAAAGAATATTTTAAAATAAAGAATATTTTAAAATCAAGAGTATTTTAAAATAAATTTAGTGAAGAATAAATTATGATTTTTATGTCTATTTTTGGATGGACACAAATATATAAAAATATGAAGCCGAGTTAAGTAGTAAACGCCAAACCGAAAAGGGTTTATCGATCGATTTTATTCATTTTATAATGAATATCGAAAAGTAGTGATTTCAAAATTTAATATTAATATTTTAATATGATATAAATATGGAATATTCAATTTTGATTTAAAATTGAAAATGAAGTTAAAGTCTTTTAAAACGAATTTATAAATACTTTAGAAAATACGTTTTAAAAGGAAATCAACGATATATATATATATATATATATATATATATATATATATATATATATATATATATATATATATATATATATATATATATGTCCTGAATAGAACGCGCCGCGCAGCGACCGTTCGTGAATTTCGACCATTAACTTCAAATTGATGTAATGGGAGATCCGACCGTCGGATTGTCCTAAAACCAGAACCGTTGGGTTCGTATCGAAAAGAGCTTTGCAATGAACATAAGAAATTTGAAATCTAATAGTTGTATTTGGAATTATGCCCAAATCAATTTTAGAAAAGGTTGCTATGGATGTAGTTCGGTGGCCGTTATTGGAAACCGACTGTACGGGCCTTGATATTAAAAATACTGTAAAATGACGTAAAATCATAATATATGATTTGAAAAGATTTTGGATGAAAAAAATCCATATTTGAAAGGATAAAAATATATTTTTATCGAAATGAACCCGTTATTAACTAGAATAAATCTTTAAATTAAAATTTAAATGAGGTTTTGCAATTAATTAATATTAACTTGGAATTAATTAGAATAAACTGGAGTTTTGGGTTTGCCGTGAATGGTGTCTTAAATAACATTATTCTTAAACCTCGTATGCAAAGAATAAATCTTTTAATTAAGATTATTGGAGTTTCCATTTACATTTAGTAATTGGAATAAAATGAAATGTGAATTCGGTTTATTGTGAACTGTGTTTTAAAAGACATTTGTTATGTAACCCAATTAACAGTGAAAATATAATTTGGAATTTATAAATCTTTTTATTAAGGTTTAATGGGAATTTCCCAAAGTAAAGTTTTCCAATTTAATATATTAAATTGGTATTAAGTGGAATTCGATTTAAATAATAATCGAGATGAGCTTCTGTAAAAGAAGACCGTTACTATATATGAAATTTAAAAGGCTTTGCCGTTATTCCATTTATATTTTTATTCTGATATGGAAATTTATATCGATTATATATTGAATTGATTTCTATGAAAATTCCATATTAAATGGAAGATGATTTTGGGTTTATCGTGAACTGTGTTTTAAATAACATTGGTTCTTTAACCCAGTTAAAGACAAGATTAATTTCTTAAAGTTGAATAATCATAAAGTAATGATTTTTGATATTAAAACCAAATTAAAATTTTAATGAATCCTGTGAAAGAAGATTAAAGAATAAATTTAAAGAATTTATCTTTGATAAAATTAATGGGAACCTTTCCCTAATAATGTAATATTTATTTAAAAGAAAATTCTGAATTGGAATGAGGCGTATGATGTGTTTTTATAGCACTTAATTATTGATTATAAAATGCGCGAGTTATTCGGAAAGACCGGGTTCAACCCATTCTGACTAATTACTGCGACGATTAAAAGTCGAAGATGAAGACGGTGATTGAAGATCACAGATTTTTACATCGTTTGGATGATTATTGATGTCTTGATTGGGAGGCATCTCAAGACAAGGTAATAAGTGGTGATCGTCCTGACGTACTAGGAGATCGATGGATATGCGAGGACCTCTCTCCTGTATTGGACATATGGGACGAGGAATAAGGTGCCTTTGGTTTCACTCAAAACCAGAACGGACTTGTAAATGGATGGTATGTATGACGTTGTATTCCTTTATGTTGTTGTACTCATTAATCTCTGCTAAATATATATCCGTTTGGTGGCGGAGAATTTATTCTCTTGCTTAACACCCTTCTCTGAGACATACGAGCTTAGTGGTATGGATTGACAATGTGGCATGCTAAGATGCAAATGATCAAGGCTTATTGTTGAAAAGCAGAGCCTTGTGGTTGATGATCAAAACACAACTTTATTTAGCATAGTATTGTACAGCGATACTTCGCGAGCTTCACACCTAGGTATGAACAAGAAACGGAAGAAGGACCCCAAAGAGAACATGCGTTTCTTTCTAGCTAGAAGTGGTGTCTGGGTTTTACAAGCCTAGATATTTTTACTTATGTGGATAATGAAAAGCCAGGTACCTCGGATTTGAGTCCCTAGTGGGTCTATTTTACGCCCCATAGGGCGGGAGGAAGTATTGCTCAGGCATAACTAATCCACTAACATATGTGTGGACCGGCACTGGTGATCCTAATGGTTTTACTGAGTACTTGTCCCGAGACACAGGCTAGATTGTCTCGAATTCGGTAAGGACGGTCCCTTGCCTTGGTTCATGACGGAAATCCAACTTCCAATATGACACCATACGGTTTTGATTGTGTAACTAGTATGGCAACATAGTATATGGTAGCCATGCCATCTATGATTGATACATTATGATTGAAATGTTTTTGAAACATATATACACTAATAATAATATCAAATCCGTTTTATCGTATCAAGCATTTTTGACCATTAAAAGGTAAAACTCTATCCTCCGGTTTGCATTGCATTGTGTGATGGAACTTGAGTCTTATAATGGTTTCATTCTTCCAAAAAGCATTGCGTTGTTAAACGATTTACTTTATTTCTTGCACTGACAATCCAATGGAGTAAACCCGTACCGCGTTAGCGGCGTGGTCCTGTGATTAGCCTTATTATTATTAGATAAGTTAAGTAAGATTAACTGACTTGTAGTTTGTTTCACTTGCAAACTCGGGTGACCATATTTTCCACACAGGTAGTCGAGTAGCTTATTTTGTAGATATTTTGAACAAGATTATGGATTGAAGCTTAAAGCTATGGCCAGAGGAATGGTAATCTTCCGCTGCATTGTGTTAAGTTATTTGTGAATTAATCTTCCGCTGTATGCTCTGATATTTTGTACTCTGATGTAACATTATCATGATGTTTATAAAAGTCTTCTGTTATTTGTTCCGATGTGTTGTTTGCCCAAACTTAGTGTATCCGGCGATTTCCCACAAGGGGAATTTTCGGGTCATTACATTTCTTTTCCAAGCCGAGAAAACCATGCAAACAGGGAGGTTCTTGGCGCTCAAACAAGGAGACATAACTGTTAAAAATATGTGAACAAATTCAACCAGCTAGTTAGATTTGGTATGAAACTAGTAGACACTTCGCATAAGTAGGCCTTGTGGTTTGTTAAAGGACTGAATGAACCCCTTCATGGGTTAGCTACTTCCTTTGCTTAAGGTCAACGAAGAAACGTGCAAGAATCTCCTTCTTGGAATCTGGTTTGTCGTGAATGGTGTCTTAAATAACATTGTTCTTAAACCCAGTTGAGAAAAGAATAAATCTTTTAATTAAAATTTAGAGAAGTTTACCAATTAATTAATATTTAATTGGAATTGAAATGAAAGTTGATTGTGGATTTACCATGAACTGTGTTTTAAACGACATTTGTTCTTTAACCCAATTAACAGTGAAAATATAGTTTGGAATTTATAAATCTTTTATTTAAGATTTAATGGAAATTTGTCAAAGTAAAGTTTTCCAATTTAATAGAATAAATTGGAATTGAAGGGAATTCAATTTAATAATAATCGAGATGAGCTTCTGTAAAAGAAGACCATTATTATATATGGAATTTTAAAGGTCTTGCCGCTATTTCATTTATATTATTAGTCTGATACGGAAATTTATATCAATTATATATTAATCAAATTTCAGTGAAGATTCCATATTTAATGGAAGATGATTTTGGATTTGTCATGAGCTGTATTTTGAATGACACTGGTTCTTTAACGCGGTTAAAGATAGGATTTATTTTCCTTAAGTTGAATAATCAATAAGTAATGAATTTTGATATTAAAACCAAACTAGAGTTTTAATGAATCTTTAATTAGATGGAAATAGGAATGAGGTAATTAAATTTATCGAATTCTTGAGATGATCGAGAATGGAGTACGACCAGTTTTACTTCAGGCGATAGTCAAATCTTTAATTATATTTGAACATGAAAGGGTAATTAAATTTACTCAAAACACAATGGGTAATAGATATAGAGTGCTACCAGTTTTGCTCCATGGGATGAATAGGTTGGGATTGGAAAATAATAAATGATTATTGCGGTAAGGTTCGATAATCCCGACTAGTTAATAAAATCTTTTGAAATTGATATCCAAAGGAAGATTTTAAGTATAAATTTAAAAGAATTTATCTTTGATAAAATTAATGGGAACCTTTCCCTAATAATGTGAATATTTAAATAAAGGAATATTCTAAATTGGAATGAGGCATATGATGTGTTTTTATAGCACTTGATTATTGATTATAAAATACGTAAGTTATTCGAAAAGACCGGGTTTAACCCATTCTGAATAATTAATACGACGACTGAAAGTCGACGATGAAGACGGTGGTTGAAGACCGGAGATCTTCATATTGTTTGGATGATTACTAATGTCTTGATTGGATTGTACACACAAGACAAAGTAATAAGTGGTGATCATCCAGACGTACTTAGAGATCGACTGGATATGCGAGGACCTCTCTCCTGTATTGGACATATGGGATGAGGAATAAGGTGCCTCCGGTTTCGTTCAAACCCAGAACGGACGTGTAAATGGATGTGTGTCTGACATTGAATTTCTTTCTGTGTTGATTGATTTTTATTAAATATATATTTGTTTGGTGGCGGAGAATTTATTCTCTTGCTTAACACCCTTCTCTATGATGTACGAGCTTAGAAGTTATATATTGATAGACATCAGTTGCATGGCGTGAATTGTCAGTGTGGCATGCTTAGATGCAAATGATCAAGGCTTTTGTTGAAAAGCAGAGTCTTGTGGTTGATGATCAAAGCGCAGCTTTAATTAGCATAGCTTTGTGTATAGCATTAATTCGCGAGCCTCACACCTCGGTATGAATCAAAAACGGGATAGTGACTGCAGAGAGTGCATGCGTTTCTTTTTAGCTAGAAGTGGTATCATGATATGGGGCCCAGACATTTTTACTTATGCAGATGATGGAGTGAGGCGCCCCGGATATTGAGTCCCCAGTGGCTCAGATTTTATGCCCCATAGGGCAGGGATACATATTGTTCAGGAATTACTGATCCACTAAATTAAGTGTGGACAGGCCCTGAAGATCCAGGTGCGGTTGCGGCTGTATCCTGAGGCACGGGCTAGAGTGTCCCGAATTCGGTGAGGACGACCCCTAGCCTCGACTCATAGATGGAAATTCAACTTCCCATACGACATTGGGCGTTTTTGATTGTAGAACTAGTATGGCTACATAATAAATGGTACCCATGCCGTTTATGATTGATACATTTATATTTGAATTTATTTTTAAATACTATGCACTAAAGTAAGCGTAGACAGGCCCAGAAGATCCAGGTGCAGTTGCAGCTGTATCCTGGGACACGGGCTAGAGTGTCTCGAATCAGGTGTGGGCGATCCCTAGTGTGAAGGCCCGCCCCGCACCAGCCGACATTTCCAATGAAACTGTGTTGTACCGCTGTCCAACCAGCACGGGACGGTCGCTGAAGAAAGGAAAAGAAGGGAATTTGAACTAGCAAGGAACATGTAGAATGTCTCACACCACATGGAATAAAATATAATAATAACATACTTGACATAAAACAAGCGAGACAGTGCATAAGCTGAAAATTAAATCATCATAGCAGCGAAAAATCCAAATACAGCTTATGTTCCACATCATCTTTATTACAACTTTTAAAACTGTCTCTAAAGCAAAGTAATGGAAAGGTACACTACTAACGCCCAAAGTAGTGACCAGCAGCGACACGGGGAGCATATATATAGAATAGTACGTAAAAGCCTCCTGCTCGTCTCCGGATAGCTACTCGTGCACAACCAGCTAACCTGTCTCTGGTCTGCCTGTTTAAGAGCACCTAGAGTAATAAGAAGAGACATAGAACTCTGGGTCAGACAAAAGTCTGGTATGAGCGATAAGCAACAAAACAAAACAATAACAGGTATACCAAACCATACCCGAACCTGGACCTGCAAACAAAGAGTTAGCACAACAAGATGTACAATACTCTAAGGTGACACTAACATATGGGGTACAGATACGGGGGAGAGGGTGTGCATGTCATAATGATGGCAAACAATCAAGCATAGCAACCATCCTCACATCTCTCACTAAGTGCGTAAAGCATACGATATCCACCGCTTTGATCACCCAAATCCTTGCTATGATCACTCTGCCCCATACTCCACTGCACTGATCCATAGCCACTAATCCTTGCTATGTCCACTCTGCCCCATGAAGTCATGAAGACTCCACTACACTGGCTGATAGCCATGCTACGATCACTCTGCCCTATGGGGTAGTAACTGCCCCACTGCACTGATACGCAGCCTAACATCCGTCTTGGCGGTGAATCAAAGTTATGGACGTCGATAACCCCTTAGCACACATCCCGCAGCAAAGTCCAATCATGAAGTCGATCCCATTTGGATCCTAAGTAATAACCTCCCATCTGGACCTCCTTTGCATCTCGGGGTTTAAGTCGAATTGGAGTTGGTCTTCAGAAGAGTCATCGCGTAGAAGTAGTAGCATACATCCGGTTCGGTTTGGTGGCTTTCCCTTGGTTCGGTTCGACATGCTTCAGCTCCTGGTCATCCATTCGCTTCGGTCGGTTCGGTTGTGGCACTCCATCCTGGTCGGTTTGGTTAACACCCTCCAAGTCAGTTCAGTTGTGGCACTCCATCCGTTGCTCCAGTTGCTCTCCTTCGATCCGATCCCATGCTCAGCTCCAATCTGATCCCCACCCAACTCCAACTCTTTGCAAGTGGCCTTCCTTGTTGCCAAGGCTCCGCTAGTGCCAAGTTACAATCCGGTTTGTAATCCCCTTGCCCGATCCACCGATCCGATCCGAAACCCTGCACTTTTCCTGCGACTTTTTCAACGACTGTTTTACGCCATACGACAGCGTTTTCGACCATTCTAACTTTTCTAATCAATCTCCAAGCATATCATACAGTCATAGCAACATATAGAATTAGCCATAAACACCAAAACAACAATTTGATATGTTAAAATGGATCAAACATACCCAAAACCCATATTTTCCCCTTATCATATCTAACAATAAATAATGACAAGATTAGCAAAACTTAACCAAATTAACCTAAACTTCTAACAGTGGCTTAAAATAATATGTAAGAATTTTTAAATATTTTTCCAGATTTTTAACATGCATAATTTCGTTAATTAACACTAATCACCCTAATTAACTGTAGTTAGTGTAAAAACAATGCTAATCACTCACCTTAGCCACAAATAAACTCAGATATGAAACTTTTGGACAAAATGGTTCGGAGTCCAATACAATCCAGCAGCTCTACCTCGATTTTCATGCTAATCCGCTTTGATTTGATGTAGATTTGTCATAATTAGCGATTAGATGGTGATTTGGGTAGTTTAGCAAGTTTAGGCCATTGCTAGGGTTCAAAGGTTGTAAGTGGCGACTAAGAAATAAAATAAAAACTGATTTACTAACTCATCTCAGCCCTCCTATAACCCTAATCTCGAAATGAGTTATTGGCCCTCTTGCTAATCACCCTAATTAGGCCCAGGTAATTAGGCCCAAGTTATTAGGCCCAAGTAATCAAGAGAATATAAAGTGGACATAGGCTCATTAATGTCGAACCACTATAAGTTTGCATTTGATTGCATTTACTCTCGTTTTCAATTTTATTTCTTCAATTTTATTTTCTTCAATATCTGTTTTTAGGTGTTGTGCCACATTTTGGTATCAACACTTTAGTGCTTTCATTGAGAGAACTCAATTCTCAGCGCTTAAAGTGCTTGGATCAACTTTGGGATCACCAAGTTCGACACAAAATCCTTGATTTAGTCATCCTCAGCAACAATGCTTTCCAAGTCTTCTGCACATGCTCCCGGAAAATCGCATCAATAGAAAATTCCTTCCTCGCCATTAGCCACAACCACTACTCGAGCCTAGGCTAGACACAGGCCGGTTCGACCTTCTTGGGTCGATATCAACCTGACCCGAGGCATAATCAGCTTCCAATTCTCCTGCACTACTTCCTCCCAATGACCAAGCTCTAGCCTCGGCGTTTGCTACTCACGACGGCTTCATAGTGTTGTTCAATGAGCTCTGGGAGACTACGACAGTGTTGAATTCTCAGGTGCAAGAGAATGCTGCAATGAGGTAGGGCATGAATCAAACAATGTGACAATGGGATGAGTTCAGGGTACCAGCAAGTTACTACTCAATTACAAAATCAGGATGCAGAAGGCTCATTGTCACCCGGGAATAACGTGGATCAGCAACGACAACGGCGCCCACTTGAAAGGCTCGCAGCTCAATTCGAACAAATCGAGCTGGCTCGGCCCGAAATTATCCAGCCGGGGTATGCCGAGTCGGGCCCATCGAGCCCAATGTCATGCTTACCCGGAATCCTCCTCCTCCAGACAATTGTGACACTTCCAGGGCCATCCGTGCTTCTGTGCTTCCTCCCGTGCGTTGTGTGATTAACCGGGACAACCGAGGCAAAGGAAGTACCATCCAAATAGCGGACCAGGCAACGTTACTTGGTACGGGGAAGTGGGGCCCAACGAGCCGATAGGGTTGAGCCTAAACATGTGCTAAGTAATAAGTGGCAGCCATGATACGACCGATCATGAACGACAGTAAAGGCTACAAAGATGTAGACTAGGGGACTGACCGTAGCCACGCTCCATTTATTGATGACATTCTACAAGTAGACTTCCCTAGAGTATTCAACATGCCCCAGATAAGCCACTATTCCAGCATGATAGACCCCACAATATCTGATGAGGTGCCCGTGGCATATGAAACATTACTGCTCCAGACGAGGTTAAATGCAAAGCCTTCCCAATATATCTTCATGGGGGTGACACTTTTGAGGTTTACACAACTTCCCTCAAAATTAGTTCCAAACTTCTAGGACTTCGGTGAGAAGTTCCTAAACCCGTCTCCTCTTTAGGCCACAAAGTCAAAGCATGTCACTGCTCTTTCTATGATAAAGAAAATTCTTGGGGAATTGTAACAACCCAACAATCCACGCACTTGGCATCGACTATAAGCCACACATGTTCAAACCAAAACGACAGAAATTCTCGAACCGTTATGTGATACAACACATCAAAACAGAAAACAAAAGAACATTTCATTATTATTACAGTAATTTTATAACAGAGTACAAGATATCGGAGTAAATAAATTAAACCAATACACAATGAAAATATAATTACATCCAATGAAAGACTTGCAAATCCTCTGGATCCATTTTTAAGATAATCCAGAATCCTGCTCAAAATATCTGTAAAAATAAGAACTACTAGCCACCTTGTAGAAAATATGGGCACCCTGAGTTTAGTTGGGAAACAATAAACTTTACGTCAATTATGGGACTTGTCTGAGAACCAAGAATTGTTATTATACTTTATTTTGAAGTAGGGTAAATCACGGGACCACGCCGTGTAACATGGTACAGATTTCGTTAACACGAATACCAATCATAAACCAATCACAATGCTTTTTGAAAAACGAAGCTATTATAAGACTCAATCAAATCACAAAATGCAATGCAAACAGGAGGATAGAGTACATATATATGTAACTTATAAAGGATACACACCAAAAAAGTAGTAATATTGGGTACATGAATTCTTATATCCTAATTATTCATAGAATAATACTTATAAAAGATTCACACCGGAAAAGTAGTAATGTGAAAGTTTTACCAAATTTGAAACCATCTGAACTGTAATACTCAAGAATTATCATAGAAATGATTCACCATGTTCACACCGGGATCTCCGATGATAAGAGAGCCAACATGTATAGTGGTCATTTTAAAATGGTGAAATCACATTAAACCTGGAAATCACAAAGTCACCAAAATCACCAAAAATTTCTGGAATCACCAAATCACTCTATAAACACCGTGTGTTTGAACCAACCACTAGGTTAGAATTCCGAAGCTATGCATGCACTACTAATATACAGAATGGCTCAAGTCCTTACCAGTACTAACGCTACATAAAGGTACCTTATAAGACGACCAAATAGGTCATTACACATAGGATAACACTGAAACATCAAATTGACCCGAAGGTCCACCGGAATGTGTACATCTCACAGATTAAGCCGATAAGTGGTAATGGTGCTTTCCATACCACACGTTATCATTTAACGGTTCACACGCCATAAGTCCACTCTACATTAGAAAATACAAGGAATCCCCAAAAAACAAAGAAAATCATTGTAGACAGGTGCTTCAATTAGATGGATCTGGGATGAATCATTATCGTACACCCTCACCATCACGCCTTCTCTAAGAGTGCAAATACATGTGATTTTTACATTAAAACGTACTTAAGGAAATAGTTTGGTAAAATACAGTTTTTTGGAAAAATCTCTGTAAACTATACAGTTTTGGAAATACGTGTTAAAATAAGGTTTCTATTATACTTTCAAAACCTTGTCAAAACAATGCCTTATTTCAAAAATATATTTCTTATACTTAAAACATTTCGAAATGGTTTATAAAACTCTTGTACGTGTTGTTGAAACATAAGAAATGTCACTAGAAATGCACATTTGCAAGATAACCAAAACCACTAGAAAACGTTGCAAGCATCAATATTCAACATGCTTGTTGTGATTTCCGGGTTTATTGTGATAAATAGGAATTTAAAGTAGTGTCATGGTAATAATATCAAAAATTGTCAAAAGTAATCTATGAGTGGAAATAAATTAGTTCAAAATAAAGCATAATAACTATTGTTGGTTCCCAGACTAGTCCCCTGACTGACATGGAGTATTCAACATGCTCTGTTTATAGATGACATTCTACAAGTAGACTTCCCTAGAATATTCAACATGCCTATTCCAGCATGATAGGCCCCCACAGCATCTGATGAGGAACTCGTGGCATATGGAGACATTGGCCGCTCCAGACGAGGTTAAATGCAAAGCCTTCCAAATATATCTTAATGGGAGTGACACTTATGTGGTTTACACAACTTCCCTCGAGATTAGTTCCAAACTTCTAGGACTAGGGTGAGAAGTTCCTAAACCCGTCTCTTCTATGATAAAGAAAATTCTTGGGGAATTGTAACGACCCGGAAATCCCCGCACTTGGCATCGACCATAAGCCACACATGTTCGAACCAAAACGGCATAAATCCTCGAACCGTTATGTGATACAACACATCAAAATAGAACACAAAATAACATTTCATTGTTATTACAATAATTTTACAATAGAGTACAAGATATCAGAGCATATAAATTAAACCAATACACAACAGAAATATAATTACATCCAACGGAAGACTTTCAAATCCTCTAGATCCAACTTTAAGATTCAATCCAGAATCCTGCTCAAAATATCTATAAAAAAGAAACTACTAGCCGCCCTGTAGAAAATATGGGCACCCCAAGTTTAGTTGGGTAATAATAAACTCCACGTCAGTTATGGGACTTGTCTAAGAACCAAGAACAGTTATTATACTTTATTTTGAAGTAGGGTAAACCACGGGACCACACCGTACAACACGGTACATGTTTCATCCACACGAATACCCATCATAAACTAATCGCAACGCTTTTTGAAAAACAAAGCTATTATAAGACTCAATCCCATCACACAATGCAACACAAACATGAGGATAGAGTATATATTTATGTAATTTATAAAGGATACACACCGAAAAAGTAGTAATGTTGGGCACATGAATTCTTATCAACTGGTTATTCATGGTGGAATAATACTTACAAAAGATACACACCGGAAATGTAGTAATCAGAAAGTTATACACATCGGAAATGCTCACACCAGGATTTCCGATGATATTTCATAATCAACGGTCCAACATATTCTCACACTTGATCTTCCTCTCACATGTTGGTCTTCTTTGTAGATATTTTTTTATGATAGTGTGATTGTCAATTTGAAGGTAGCAGGGAAGTAGGGTTTGTGATTTAGGATGCAGGTGAGATGTTATAACAACAATGTTATTAGCCTCTAGGACATTACACGAAGTTCCTTATTAATTATTACGTCATTTTCAACCTGTGTGCAATTCTTAGTGAAAAATCTGGCTCTAGCATTCTGATTCAAGTAAATTAAATTTTGATTAATTCTAAAAGGAACTTACCATTTAAATTTTCAAGAATATATTTTCATAAGGCATTTCTTATAAGTGTCAAATTCTTTTATCAACAAATACATGGGTATAATTTTGATCAAAATGCCCTATGGACACCTTATAAAAAAACATTGGAACTAATGTTATACCTTAGTTAACAACTAATTGATACACTAAAATATTACTCAAATCAATACTTATTGGTCATCATGGAGCTAATAACACAATATGTTCAAAGAGTTCTTGCTCAGGCCTTACAGTATTTATGATAAGTTAATATCGCAATGGCATTTTAAACACATATTTAAGTCATCCTTCAATAATGACTTAAATTTATAATATATCAAAATATGATAAGCAAGGATTGAGAAGTTTACCATAACAATCTTTTATATTATTATTTTGAACGGTACAACATGGATTAACAATTGTGTGGACAGAACGATTCATATATGGCTGACATAAAAATAACACATAACCCAATTTAGATATACTTTATTTGCTTCTTTGACCTAAACATATGAATATTCAGACCATAAAATGGTCAATGTCTTCCGAAGTTTGCTTTTTGCAGTTTTCCTCACAAGTTTCTGCACATTTTACAAAACCAGCTACATCATCACCTACAAAGGAATCAATAGAAGTTTTGTAAGATTGCACGTTGTGCTTAAACATCCAATAAAAAAGTTGCATTTCAAATAAACATGTCAATAAATAACATTCCAGATAATTTATTTGCACGTAATTGAATTAACATTGATAGCATTAAATACTTGACATTTTTACAAACCAAACAACCGTGTATATGCAAATTTTATAAATATGCATGTACACATGTAGATATAATATCTTACCTTTAAATTTGAGGCATGTGTCTTTGATACATTTTAACTCACAAGGAACATGTTTCAAACCAATTTCACAACCAAATTTACAAGCCGTTGAGCAAATAGCTGGATTGTGTAAGAGTCGTTTACAAATTGGATGACAAATTGCGGTACAATATCCGGCGTAAGAGTAAAAGAAAAAACTAAAGCTTGCTTAGAATAGTTATGTTCCATCTTTCTTTGAAATGTTTGTTTATCAGTAAAGGGAACAAATCGTTTATATATAAAAAGTCATATGTACAAAGACAATTGGATAAGAAAAATGGATAAATGTATATCAAATTTAACAAAAAATAGTATTCAGGAAAGCGTTTAACTGGTTGGATGTTTCTAGTATTCATTTAGAGATAATGGTTATCACCAAATTTAGCATATGTATTTTATGGTAAATGAAAATAATATTATTCATTTTCTCTAATTTGCTATTAATAAGTGATACGTTATGGTTAATGCACCAAAAATTTAATACAATACTAGAATAACTAAAACTAAATGTAATACCTTTTATAATCAGCAGGCAATGTCCTACCTAGATCGAATATCTTAGTGCATTTTCTTATCGTTTATTGTGCTGCAATGGATTATTTAAATTCTAGTGCTATGATTTATATTTTTTTGTACCGTATTACTAAAATAAAAATACATTCAGTAGCCAACTAATTTAAATCAAGTAAACTAAATAACTATCAAGTCTAAAGCAAACGAATAAATCTCACTATTTAAAAAGATTTACCTATTTCTTTTGCTTGTCGTAACAGACTATAAAAACTAAGGAATTGAAGTCTATTAATTCAAAAATATTGAATTTTTGTTGTTGTCACTCTTTTGGTAATTTTATTCTGATAAAATATTAGGTTTACTCATGGATTATGAAAAAGCTGAATCAATTTGTTTTCATATCAATAAATTTATGTCATTGTGACATAAAATCATTTCATTACTTTCATACCATTAAAATTAGTAAAATTAAAATTTAAACCTAAATAAAATGTGATAATCAATTATAATAGTTACTTAAAACGGATAAGTAGTATCATGGTAATAGTATCAAAAGCATAAAAAATTATTAAGCTGATATTCTTTTTCATTAAATCAAGTAATAAAATAATTACTTTTCAATAACATGCACAAACTGTAATATTATTTATAAAGGTAAAATCCAATAATATAAAATCTAACAAGCAATGTTCTATAATTACAACTAAGAAAATAGCAATTATTTCTAAATAATCATTACTTAGTGGATAGTTCTTTATGTATATGTGAAAGTTCTTACTCTAGATTGTCCTGAAAATTGTCTACGAAGGTGAAAGATTCTCTTCTTATTGCAAAGGGAAAATTATTTTCTAATCCTTTATGTTTACAATCTAGTACTTTCCCAAAAAAAATTACATCAAACATTTCTAAGTTGATTTATTTTGTGCACTTGTTTGATGCGACAATTTACAATTTTTCATTTATTTATTAGTAGAAAATATTTTTCCAACTAGTAGTATGTAACACCTCTCATACATTAATATAAGTCAAAAAAATAAAATGTTTCTCATTCCACATAGTAAAAAGAAGAGTATACATTAAGTATGTGTATGGTGCAAATAGTGCTTACTATCGATTCAACACTTGGATAATTGGAATGAAGAAGATCAGTTGAGCTAAAGAATGGAAGGATGTGGGCGTTGCTCACAGTTTTATGTAAGCAATAAATATATTCAATTTAATATATATAAGAAAAATAATGTGCGCCTAAGAGGAGATAACTCATTAGTGCCAAACATAATATCATTTATTATACGCATGGTCGTTAGCCTATGATAGGACTGTTTGTAAATCTAGGTATGTGTAGCGACCCGAACTTCCCGGCCGGCCTAAACCGAACAAAAAGGCGGTCTGCTTTGAGATCAAGACTAATCAGAACACAAACAGAAGAACATTTCATTGTTATTACCACAATTACATCAGAGTATAAGAATATATCAGAGTATGACTAAATAATATACATTTGTTAAATATCGGAGATTTAAATTATAATGCAGTGGAAAAATAATACATAACACAACTGGAAGAAATACACGGATATAAAGCTTTCCGAATATAGCTTCAACTGTAAATCCAGGATCCTATGGAACCATATTTGCAAAACCTAAACTACTAGCTGTCCGTATGGAAAATAGGGGCACCTAAAGTTTAGGTTAAAACAATAAACTCCAGTTCAGTCATGGGACTGGTGTGAGAACTAAAACAATTATTAAATCTTTACTTTAGAAATAAAGTAAGTCAAAGGACCACGCCGTATAATACGGAACAGGTTTCCTCCCAAGAATACCAGTGCATAAAAAAGTTTTATAAATACCGCAATGCTTTTTGAAAAATGAAGCTATTATATGACTCAGGTCCCATGACACAATGCAGCGCAAGTCGAAGGATAGAGTTTTCCTTTATAATAGCCAAACGTGCTTGGTACATTATAAAACAAATCATTTTATTATTACTATAAGTGTATAGTGTCAAAATCAACTTCAAATATAAATGTATCAATCATAGACGATTCGAGACACTCTAGCAAATGTCATGTATTGGAAATTGGATTCCATCCATGAGTTGAGGTCAGGGATGGCTCCTCACCGATTCGAGACACTCTAGCAAATGCCTAAGAATCCCCCGTAGTGAACCCTTGGATGCTTCTGTGCCGGTCCACACTTACGTTAGTGGATTGGTTATTCCTGAACACACGCTTCGTGGTCCTATCGGACCTATCCATCAGCCCCGTAGTGACTGATATATCCGAGGTGTTGCGCAATCTATCATCCACATAGGTGAATATATATATATATATATATATAAATGTCTGGGCTCCATACCATGACACCACCCATAGTTAGAAAGAAACGTCGTGCACTCCCTGAAGTCCAATCCCGTTTTTGACTCATATCGAGGTGTGAGGCTCGCGAATTAACGCCATGCACATAGCTATGCGATTTAAAGCCATGCTTTGATCATCAATCACAAGTCTCTGCTTTTCAAAAGAAGCCTTGATCACTTGCATCTCAGCATGCCACACTGACAATTCATGCCATGCAACTGATGTCTATCAATATATAACCTCTAAGCTCTTACGTCTCAGAAAAGGGTGTTAAGCAAAAGAATAAATTCTCCGCCACCGAACAGATATATATTTAATAGAGATCAATCAACACAGAATAAAATCCAATGTTAGACACACATCCATTTACTAGTCCGTTCTGGGTCTGAATGAAACCGGAGGCACCTTATTCTTCATCCCATATGTCTAATACAGGAGAGAGATCCTCACATATCTGGTTGATCTTCTAGTAAGTCTGGACGATCACCACTTATTAACTTGTCTTGGGTGTACAGCCCAATCAAGACATCAATAATCATCCAGACGATGTGAAGATCTCCAGTCTTCAACCACTGTCTTCATCGTCGACTTATAGTCGAATCAATTATTCAGAATGGATATAAACCCGACCTTTCCAAATAATTCACATATCTTATAATCAAGTGCTATAAAAACACAACATACGTCTCACTCCAATCCAGAATATTCTTTTATTCAAATATTCTTTTCACAATTTAAACCAAATTAATTTTTTCCAAACTAGTCGGGATTAGCGAACCTTACCGAAATAATCATTTGTTTTATTTTCCAATCCCTACCTATTCATCCCATGGAGAAAAACTGGTAATACTCCATATCTAACCCCACGGTGTTATCGGTAAAAATTAATTACCATTTCTAGTTCAAATCTAATTAAAGATTTAACTATCGACTAGAGAAAACTGGTGGTACGCCATTCTCGATCATTTCCCAAATTAGATAATTTAAATTATCGTATCCACATTCCAATCTAATTAAAGATCCATTAAAACTCCACTTAGTTTTAATCTTCCCAAAAATCATTATTAATGATTATTTAACTTTGGAAAATCAAACATGCCACATCGACAATCTACACTGTACGATCGATTTCTACCGATATATAATTTCTAAGCTCGTACATCTCAGAGAAGGGTGTTAAGCAAGAGAATAAATTCTCCGCCACCAAACAGATATATATTTAGCAGAGATCAACAATACAGTTCTAAATATAATGTTATATCTTGTCTTTAACTGGGTTAAAGAACCAGTGTCGTTTCGAACACAGTTCACGATAAACCCAAAATCGCATTCCATTAACTATGGAATCTTCATGGAATACAGATCAATATATAATCGATATCAATTTCCATATCCAAATAATAATATAAATGGAATAATGGCAAAGCCTTTTAAATTCCATATATACTAAATGTCTTCCTCCTCAGAGGCACACTTCGATTATTACCAAATCAAATTCCATTCCATTCGAATTTATTTTATTAAATTGGAAAACTTTACTTTGGAAAATTTCCATTAAATCTTAATAAAAAGATTTATATATTCCAAATCACATTTCGTTGTTAATCGAGTTAAAGAACGAATGTCGTTGAAAACACAGTTCATAATAAACCCAATTCACATTCCGTTTTGTTCTAATTACTGAAAACACCATTCACGAAAAACCCAAAATCAAATTTGATATTTAATACAAGGCTCTAAATAGAAATTATATCGGCTTATATTCAATATCCAATTCTGAAACCAACACAAATCGTATGAGGAATAACGATTTATATCTATCTTCCAAATTCCTCCACAATATCCGTATAGTCATGGAATCCAATACTGAAATATCCCAAAGACGATTTCTATTCAAATCCATTCCAGTTCATTTTATTGGAAAATTTTGGTTAGATTAATGCCATTTCATATCCACTTTATTTATTTAAGAACAGTGGATTAAAATTCTAGTTAATAACTAGTTCATTTTAATAAAAATATATTTTTATCCTTTCAAATATGTAATTTTTCATCCCAATTCTTTCCAAATCATTTATTATGATTTTTCACAAATTATTAATATTTTTAATAATTTTAGTAAGGCCCGTACAGTCGATTCCAATAATTGCCACCGAACTACATCCATGGCAACATTTCCCAAATTTGATTTGGACATAATTCTAAATCCAACTGTTAGATTTCAAATCTCTTATATTCTTGGAAAGCTTTTTACGATACGAACCCAAGGGTTCTAGTTTTAGGAGAATCCGACGGTCATATCTCCCGTATTGTCAATTCGAAGTCAATGGTCGAAATTCGCAAACGGTCGCGACGCGACACGTTCTAGTCAAGCCATTAATATATATATATATATAATATAATGTATATATTACGTTCACAACGTATTATATATATTCATTTTAAAATGATTCCCACTTTCATTTCAATTTTAAAACAAAACTGAATACTCTTTTTCATTATAATATTTAAATGATAATATTTTCAAAATATTAGATTTTGAAATCATTTCCTTTTCAATATTCATTATAAAAATGAATAAAATTGATATAAATATTGTTTGCGTTAAAATGACGCATATCTAATCAATACGGCTTCATACATTTCAACATTTTCGTGTCCATCCAAAATCGGATATCGAATTCACATTTAATTCTTTACTGAATATTATTTTAAATTATTCGTTATTTTAAAATATTCGTTCTTCCCGAATTGGAATCAGACAAAGTCAATTACCATATAATGTAATTTATATGGATTTTATACAACACATGTACACAACAATAATGACACACAATCATCCAGAGTGCATTACAGAACTGCATAAGCATTATATATAAAAAATTAATGCCTACAACAGTCTGTCAACTAATCGATTGACTTATAACTAAACAACTGGGATTAGTGTATGTAACAACCCGGAAAATCAGAACCAATTTAAAATTTTTATTTTGGCAATTTTAGTGAATTTTGAATATTTAAAATGATTTATTTTAAATAATAACGACGAGAAATTTATTTTGAATAGAATTGACGAATAAATTTATTTAAATCGAAATTAGAATATAAATATTTATATTAATTATAAAAGGGATTGGAAATGGCGCGGTAGTTCGAAAATTATATTTCAAATTTCAAATGAATGTACATAATTCAAAATAAACCGGATTTTAGTGAAACCAAATATACTTGAATCTGTTTGAAAATATCTTTCCAATGAATGTGAAAAATCCAAATTTCATAGCGGGAATAAAAAGTTATGTCCAGTTGAAAATTCAGGAAAGTCGCTATTGAGTTTTATATAAAATATAGCCTTTAAAAGTGGAGATTTTGAAAACGACCTCCATTTTCGACGAGACCACTTTTGTTGGATCTGGAATGTCAAATTATTTCTAGATTCCAATTTTCATAATTTTTGGAATCAATATGTGAGCGTGGCGGATTTAAACGTGTTTGGTCAGTTCAGTTTGAATTAATCGACTGGAAAATGACCGTTTTTCAAACGATCTTCAAATTCAACGAAATTAGTTTTGCTAGGGTCATATCTTCAAAACATAGCAATATTTATTTTTCTGGAATTTTTGGAGTCAGTATGTGGCCCCGGTAAATTAAAATGTGCGTTTGAATTTAAAATATAATGATTTATATTTTAAATTTAGCGGAAATTGATCGTAACAGTCGAATTGGGTTACGAAGCATATACCATTGTGTTCGGAATGGGGGTAATTAGCTAGGGGCGACAGTCGTTGGGTTTGATTTGGGGGTCGGATGAATAAACATGTAAATTTGGAAATAAATAAATTAAACATTAATAAAAATATTTCTATAAAAACCCCTGGCCAATAAAAACCCTTGCACCTTTTCTCTCTGAACCCGCCACCACCAGATCTTTTTCAACGGCACTTTTTGCTCCGAAATAAAACCCTAGAAATTTCCCAATCCAGATCGAATTAAACCCCCGTTCTTTGGAGGATTTTGTGGAGCTTCTTGAGGTCGTCCGATCTATATGAGTATCATCACTTCTCGTGAAGGATAGAGAGTGAATTTTGAGAGGGAAACTCATGCCATGGGGCACGAATTTCGTGGTGCTGACGCCACCGAGTGGCGTGCCACCTTAGACGATGGCGGAGGGGCTTGCGTCGCTCCTCGTGGCAACCAGCAATTGAAGTCTAGTGCCTTGGTTCTTGCGCTGGAGGGTGCCCTAGGTATCAAACTTTCTAATCATATCCTGGAGTTAAACGATCAAAGTGGAAACGGTGGCAACACTTCTAAACGTTATGAAAGGTTTAAAGTTCTTCTTTTCTTTTTATTAATAAGCATTGATACAAAAAAACCTGATTTTTTTGTATATGAAATAAAAGTTATCAAAAAGTAAAAAAAACATAAAAATAGCATTTGTTTTAAAATAAAAAATAGCATTTGTTTTAAATATAAAAACAGCATTTGTTTTAAAATATAAAAATAACATTTGTTTTAAATATAAAAATAGCATTTGTTTTAAAATATAAAAATAGCATTTGTTTTAAAAATATAAAAATAGCATTCGTTTTAAAAATATAAAAATAGCATTTGTTTTAAAAATATAAAAAATAGCATTTGTTTTAAAATATAAAAAAAGAATTTGTTTTAAATATAAAAAGAGCATTTGTTTTAAAATAAAAATAGCATTAGTTTTAGAAATAAAAATTGAAATAAAAAATATGATTTTTATATATATAATAGCGAAATAAAAATATGATTTTTATATATATGATGTCGTTATTTAAATATCTGATTTTTAGTTTAAACCGCGTGAAACAAATTGTGATGGGACCGACTGGAAGCGAATAGAATCCAAACCGTCCAGTAAAGAATGACGGAGTAAAAACCAAAGGTAATAAAGTTAACTGCGAAGTAACATGATGGACATGGAATAATAATAAACATCCATTATGATATTAATAAGCGATTAACGATGTAAAAATATTATTTTTTATCGTTATGTAAGTGAATATTTACTTGTGTGCCAAACTAGAATTGATATAACAATGAAGTGAATTTATTTGATTAAGTAATTATGATTAAAAATATTTAATCATGTTGTTGATGTTCATTATTGCTTACATGCATGCATTTTTTTGTTTAAATAAGTTACAAATTTAAGTTGTGATTTTGAGTTCCATTAGTTTTCATAAACGTTTGGTTCCTTATTGTCCATAAGTTTTAATTCTAACAAAAATGTGATTTTTGAGGCACATACAAATGTTTAGTTCATAGCCATCCATAAGCATTAAAAATTTAATTATGAAAAATTTGATTACAGTATGTAACTAAACATTAATTTACTAAATACACTTGGTTTCTTTTTTTTAAAGACCATTTGTAAGCTTTAATAATTAAACAAATTTGGAAATATTATGTTAAGTTTCCAATGAAAGTTGGACTACGATTTTAATTGAAACTTTAATTAGAAAAGGACAAATTTTGAACCATTGCCTAATGCATAAAAATTTATGTATATATTAATGACATTTCTTCTAGTAACACATACACCAGAACGTTCTAGGGTGACAGAGAGGATAGTGTCTAAGGCTTGGGTTTGGAAAATACAAGTTTCCTGCTCTTCCTGGCTATCTCTAACTGACGGACGGGATGGTTATTTTCAAAATCGAATTTGGAAGTTAATTAAAACCCCTTGATTTAGAACAGATTTTGGAATCTTACAAGCGTCATTCATTATTTAAAATAATTTGAGTAAAAGATTTGAACCCTTAAAGGATGTTAAACCTATTCGGCAAATAGCTAATCAATAGTACTTATGAAACGTTTTACCATTCCATGAAAATGATTAAATTTGAGAACTATTATATATATATATATATAATGTGTATAAAGCTTTCAATCCAAATTTGAACAGACGGATGGGAATAATAAGATTTTAGGAATTTGAAATAAATCTAACCTTGTTCTAAAATGACTAATGTTTGGAAGGAGATTTGGACTGAAATCAGTATAGTCCATAGCTTTTGTTTTTAAAATACGCTCATTACTTGGAAAGACCGGGATTGTATTTAAGTCCGAAAACCATTCCAAGTAATAATACGACGCTATTTGAAGACTTGGAAAGGACAAATGAAGATCGGGAATCTTTGGATAATTTGGATTGATTGCTGATGTCTTGAGTCAGGCCGTACACCTGAAACGAGGTTATAAGTGGAATGAGGTCTGAATATATTTAAGGATTTTCGAAGTTGTTCCATTCATACCTAGAATGGACTTATATGGATTGTGTGTCTGACATTGTAATTGACTGCGTAACACTGATTTCTATTGATATATATATATATATATCAGATTGTGGCAATTAATTATTTCCGTCTCTAAGTTTTACATGCTTAGAGGTTATGTATTGATGGAAATCAGTGACATGCTGTAAATTTACAATGTGACATACTCAAGTTATGAAATGAACTAATGATGATAGCATTGTGTATATTTAGACTTCGACGAACCTCACACCCCGGATCGATGGTAAACTGGCGGTTAGGTTGTACACATTTTATTGAAACTTGAAAGCTTCGGCGGTAGATCTACTTTGAAACTTGCGGAAAAAAGGTATGTTCGGTGTCCGTGTCTGGATGTTAACCGGTGATTTACTTGGTGTTTGGTGTCCGAGCCTGGATGAAAATCATGAACCGGGAGGTTGCGCCTAGTTCCGGATTGATCTTCCATGTCAGGAACCATCATATTGGAACTCAACAACCAATACGAGCCTTTCGTTTTATTTGTAAACTGCGTATGTGAGCATAGTCACTATGCTTGCTAAGATTAATATATTTATTTACAAAATGGTTTTCAACACTATGCATAATAATAGTATTAAAAGAAGATTTTCACGTATGAAAGCATGTTTGGTTATCATAAGACAAAACTCGCCCATCTAATATGCGCTTGCATTGTATGATGTAGGACGAGCTTATGGTAGCTTCATTTTCCAAAAGTCATTACGAATTTATATGCACGGGCATCCACATGAAGTAAACATGTTCCGCATTAGTGGCGTAGTCCGGTGAATCTCCCAACTTTAAATTAAATCGTAAAAATAACTGTTTTAAGTTCTCACACCAGTCCCATGACTGACTTGGAGTTTATTGTTCTTTCCTAAACTCTGGGTGCCCACTGATTTCCACACGAGCAGCTAGAGGTTTAGTTTTATAGTTATAGACCCTTGGAGCAAGAGTTGGAGCGCTTTCTGAATTAGAGCTTCGAGCTAAAGTTAGAGTTTCCGCTATATCACATCGCTTCTTCTGCTGAGAGTATATTTATGTTTCCGCTGCTATATGTATGTAACTCTGATATTCTATGTAACATTGATGAAATATTGTATCATGATTTAAAAGTTCTGTTGTTTTGTTCAATATATGTTAGTACCCATATCAATCCGCCTTTGTGAACGGTTTAAGTTGGTTTAATTACCGGCGGAAACCGGCAAGAAAGACGGTATGTTACAGTTGGTATCAGAGCTTTGGTTATACAAAGCTAAGGGTACGACGTACGTTGAACAAAAATATAGAACTCATTGGAGTTATAATATCTCAAAGGGTTAGGAATGCCCTAGAATGAGATTCTGAATATTTCCTTAAGTAAATGGTTTTGAAATTAAGTAAATGGTTTTGGAAAACATAACTATTTTGAAATACAACTTTTAATAAGAATTTTCGAGTAATTTACTCGATGTTGGGATTGGCCTATTGGTATATATGATGATTTCGAATATACTCATGGTCGGTGTATATACGAATTCTTATACGTACTAGATAAATATAGAATCACACTATATTCGCTTGGGGATGATTCTGTTGATGACTGCAGCATCATCAGTATTTGTTTTCGAGTTTCGAAAGTGGGATGACTATATAATTCTGGTTGAAACATCGATGAATACTTAAGATCAACTAGCTCTGTATTTTAATAAATAAATCCTAATAAAATGATTTGATATTTTAAGTGAGTAACATTTTTTTATAACAAAAAGAAATTTAAAACAAAGCCAAGGGAAAATTTTACAGCTCTCCTTTTCGAGGACGAAAAGTTTTAAGTGGGGGAGATTGTAACAACCTAGAAAAATTGACATTTAAAATATAAATTAAATTAAGATTCAATGTAAAATAAATATTTATATTTGAGACTTTGTCAATTCTTGAACAATAGGTGTGAACCATTTCATAAATTTATAAATAAATGTGATTTACATTAATAACCGGTTGAATATTTAGCATTGTCTTATAATAATTAGAAAACAAAACTTGTTACTGTTATTAATTATTTTGATCTTGTAATTTGATTTATAGAAGAAAAATATATGCTTATATTCGACATTCCAATTATAACATGTACATTTATTTATTTTGAACAAAGTATCCACTTTTAATGGCAATTGTAAACATAAGCTCAACTTAAATATTTTGCCAGAATTAACATTATTAACTTGTGTTGATTATGAAAGTAAAAACTACAAATTTAGAATTGTTGAATATTAAATTAACAATATACTAGAGGTACAATTTAAAACTTGGACTTTCTATTTAATTTGAATGTAGTGTTCATTCTAGAATTTAAAAGCACATTGTGAATATAACATCAACATTTACGATGCTAATAAATGGTAAGCCATTTGGAATTTTTGACATTAGAACAAGGAAAAAGAATCAATTTTTAAATAAGTTATATTTAACGATTTATTGAACAAAGAATGTATTCGCATAGTAATATATAGTTAAGATTAATTTAATACAAATCAAACCATTGAGTACAAATGGTAATTAAACATTGAATTAACATAAATATTGGTGATTAATTTTGCAAGTCGTTTACCATGTTATTTATGGTACAATTGATATAATAGAAACAAATCATTAATTTTGAAATTGAGAACTTTGGTGCAAAATAAAATATCATCAAGTTAAATTCATTTCAAACCGTTAAGTAAAAAAGCGAAATAAAACGCTTAAATCAATTCTAAGTTGAAATTTTATATAGATAGTAATAAATTTTGTTGAGCCTAAATTTATGATCGTACAAATTGTGACATAGTTAATGTAATGAAAGCGAAGGATGAATTTTTGAAGTGCAGACGGTGAAATTGAACATATATACATATATATATATATATATACATATACATATATACATATATATAAAAAGAATATATAATGCACATTTATGAAAGGAATGCGTAATGAAAGGAAATAAAATAAAATCGCATAATCAATTCTATATTTTTCATTACTATTTAATTTACGGTGTATGATGTGTAAGTTTATAACGTTCAGATAAAACCATAAACGACGTTGTTAGTTCATGTGTTTGCCTATATATTATCTCTAAATAAATACTAGAAACATCCAACCAGTTAAACGCTTTCCTAAATACTATTTTTTGTTGAATTTAATATACATTTATCCATTTTTCTTATCCAATTGTCTTTGTACATATGACTTTTTATATATAAAGGATTTGTTCCCTTTACTGATAAACAAACATTTCAAAGAAAGATGGAATATAACTATTCTAAGCAAGCTTTAGTTTTTTCTTTTACTCTTCTTTTCTTAGTATCTTCCACTTACGCTGGATATTGTACCGCAATTTGTCATCCAATTTGTAAACGACTCTTACACAATCCAGCTATTTGCTCAACGGCTTGTAAATTTGGTTGTGAAATTGGTTTGAAACATGTTCCTTGTGAGTTAAAATGTATCAAAGATACATGCCTCAAATTTAAAGGTAAGATATTTAGTAAAATTTGCATGTACATGGTTGTTTGGTTTTTAAAAATGTCAAGTATTTAATGCTATCAGTGTTAATTCGGTTACGTGCAAATAAATTATCTGCAATGTTATTTATCGACATGTTTATTTGAAATGTGATTTTTTTATTAAATGTTTAAGCACAACGTGCAATCTTACCAAACTTCTATTGATTCCTTTATAGGTGATGATGCAACTGGTTTTGTAAAATGTGCAGAGACTTGTGAGGAAAACTGCAAAAAGCAAACTTTGGAAGACATTGACCTTTTTATGGTCTGAATATTCATATGTTCAGGTCAAAGAAGCAAATAAAGTATATCTAAATTGGGTTATGTGTTATTTTTATGTCAGCCATATATGAATAGTTCCGTCCACACAATTGTTAATCCATGATGTGCCCTTCAAAATAATAATATAAAAGATTGTTATGGTAAACTTCTCAATCCTTGCTTATCATATTTTGATATATCATAAGTTTAAGTTATTATTGAAGGATGACTTAAATATGTGTTTAAATTGCCATTGCGATATTAATTTATCATAAATACTGTAAGGCCTAAGCAAGAACTCTTTGAACATATTGTGTTATTAGCTCCTTGATGACCAATAAGTATTGGTTTGAGTAATATTTTAGTGTATCAATTAGTTGTTTACTAAGGTATAACATTGGTTCCAATGTTTTATTTATAAGGTGTCCATAGGGCATTTTGATCAAAATTATACCCATGTATTTGTTGATAAAAGAATTTGACACTTATAAGAAATGCCTTACGAAAATATATTCTTAAAAATTTAAATGGTAATTTCCTTTAGAATTAATCAAAATTTAGTTTACTTGAATCAGAATGCACAAGCCAGATTTTTCACTAAGAATTGCACACAAGTTGAAAATGACGTAGTAATTAATAAGGAACTTCGCGTAGTGTCCTAGAGGCTAATAACATTGTTGTTGTAACATCTCACATGCATCCTAAATCACAAACCCTACTTGCCCGCTACTTTCAAATTAACAATCGCACTATCATAAAAAAATATCTATAAAGAAAACCTACATGTGAGAGGAAGATCTCAAGTGTGAGAATATGTTGGACCGTTGTTTGTGAAATAGCCTTTACGAAGAAGGCATCTTGTGCCCAATGCCGACGTGACCATGATGAGATGCATCAAACCGATGAGCTGACATCATAGGTTAAAAAAATGACTCTAATAATTGTGGGTCCATGCTTTTTTAGTTGACACATCTTTTGAAATAACCTAGGGCTTTCAACCCTATGATTTAAACTGGATTCAATACTATTTGAAATCGGTTTAATTACTTTCAACTGTTGCTATATCCACCAAAACAACCTTGTTGTCTCTGTATCTTAAAGCTTTATAAAGATGTATACTTGGATGGGATAGCACAACTAAGGAATGTTATAAATTTAATTGTGTTCTGATGTGTGCTGTTCTCAAAGCAATCCAACATTTCCTTTATTGGGAAGTTTGGGTCGTTTCATTTGGTATCAGAGCTTTGGTTTACAGAGCTCGAGAACAAAACACATTAGAACCGAACGAAAGAATTCATCAGAGATTGGATTAGTAATATCCAATGAGAATAACTCGTTAGAGATGGGATCAGTAGTATCCTAGAACGAGTGTGAAGAGTATTATTTTCTTTGAAAATAAAAGTAAAAACAAATTTAGTTTTGAAAATTTTATCTTAAAATACGTATTTGAGTATATTATTATTTTAATGTGGACAATCGAGTATATAAAGATTTCAAATATACGAGTAATTAACGGATATTCGAAGTTTTAATATACTGGATAGATATAGAATCACACTCTAGTCGCCCGGAGATGATTCTGGGGATATGTATACCATCACCAATATTTATGTTTGAGTATCGAAAGTGGGATTTCTATATATTTCCATTGACTGGTATGAGAGCCAAAACTTAGTTAGTACACATTGTTGTGATTTGCACTAAAAATATAATTTTTGATTATATAAAAAAAAAGCTATATATATTTGAAAAGTTAATCACCTAATTGATTGTTGGATGTGATGTTTGATTATTAGCTCAACTAATAAAAGTATAGAAATGATAATTAACTTAATTAACATAATTTATTGAAACCAATAAATAAAATTTAGTTGAGTTGATTAATTAAACAACTTTTAGCTTCGTTCCTTTTCGAGGACGAAAAGATTTTAAGTGGGGGCGATTGTAACGACCCGGAATTTTGGGGCCAATTTAAAATTTTTATTTTAGAAATTTTATTGGACTTTAATATTTAAAAAATTTTATTTTAAATAAGAACGACTAAAAATTTATTTTAAAATGAATAAATTCAATTTAATTATAAAAGGAGTTTAAAACAGCGCTTGTAACGACCCGTATTCTACGCATCATAGATCGTAGGATATTTATTTCTTTCACACACGAAGTCGTATGGTCATGTAACTTTGGGAGACGACTATTGGGGTCATTTCCCATGTTCATGATTTTTCCCGATTTTTAAATGACCATTTTACCCCTAGTTGGCACTGTTTTGGCCATAACTTTTGACTAGAAAGGAATTTTGACCTGAAACCACTTCCATTGGCTTCGGATGATGGTTTCTCTTTCCGTAGAGTGGTCACATTAGTCAAACGGACTCGCCGTTTGGGAGATATGGCTGAAACAAGTTTCAGATGGTGAAAAACAGCTTAATTGGGCTTAACCGGGTGATTAGCAGCTAGGCCCAAGGGGAATTTCGGGTTTAGGGGTATATAGGGGCTGATTAGGGTTAGAAAACATTTCTTTAGACATTTTCCAGCCGCCACTTTCATCCTTAGACACTCTAACAATGGCTTCCTACATCTAAAACACCCCAAATCACTTTCTAATTGAAGATTAGGCTTAGCAACATCAAATTAAGGAGAAAAAGGCCCAAAGCAAGGTTGGAGCTGCTGTGTAAGATTGGGAACAGCGCCAAATCAGAGAATATTTCAGTTTTGGGGTTTTAGTTGTGGCCAAGGTGAGATAGCATCATTTTGACACTAATTACAGTTAATTAAGGGTAATTAGTGAAGATTAGCGAATTTATACACTAATAAATTCTGGAAAAATGTTTAGAAATTCGTAAATAATATTTTATGCCTCTGTTAGAAATTTGGTTTAATTTGATGGAGTTTTGTTAACCCTATGATTAGTTTCATTTAGTCATGCTTAAGGGAAATATGGGATTTTGGGCACCATTGATCTAATTTGACATGTAAATTCATTGTTTTGATGTTTGTGGTTAGTTTGCTATGTTGCTATGACTGTTTGACATGTTTTATGATTGATTAGAAGTGTTAGATTTGTCAAAAACGCCGTCGAATGGCGTAAACTGCTTGCTGGAAGAACTGCAGGAAATCAGCCCGAACCGGACCGGATCGGTGGAAGTAAGGGCGATCCGATCCGATGGTGCGATCCGATCCGATCCGTCGATGCTTGAAGACTCCGATCCGATGGTGCGATCCGATCCGATCCTTCGATGCTTGAAGACTCCGATCTGATGGAGCGATCCGATCCGATCCGTCGAAGCTTGAAGACTCCGATCCGATGGTGCGATACGATCCGACCCGATCAGGACCTCGCGAGACGATCCGTGTTGCTTCACGAAGAGGAGCCCGAACCGATCCAGTGAGGTGAACACGATCCGAACCACTCGTGAGCAGAAAGAGCGACCCGAACCGGTGTGCTTGGGGGAGGCCGATCCGAACCGCTACCAGATGGACGCCACGAACCGCACCACGTTGATGATGGGGAGCTAAAGGCCGAACCGAACCGATGGCATAGAGGGGATCCGAACCGATCCGGTGATGACAGAAACCCGAGATGCAAAGGAAGCCCAAATGAGAAGTTAGAGCTCAAGATTCAGATGGGAATCAACGAGTTCGCTTCATGGTTGGGTTTTGCTGCGGGGCGCGTGCCAAGGGGTTATCGACGTCTATAGCTTTGGACCACTATGGTAGGAGGTACGAAGGCGAATTCAGGGCCATTATGGCATCGGTAGAACCAAGGGCTACAACCAATGAAGTGGGTCATTGAAATGTTTGGTCATGACTCCATATGTTTAGCTTGGTCATAGCAGGGTTTTTACAAGTCGGGATTCGTCGTTACCTCAGTTTGTCTAGTGTTTCAAAGTGGTAGATATCGTACGCTTTAGGCACTGAGGGAGAGATGTGAGGATGGTTGCTATGGATGATTTGTTTGCTATCATTGTGACGTGCACACCCCCACCCCCGTATTCTTACACTATTTATTATGGCACCTTGGAGCATTGTACGGTATGTGGTACTAACTCTTTGGTTGCAGGTCCAGGTTCAGGTATGGTTTAGTATACCTGTTATTATTCTGTTTAGATGCTTATCGCTCATACCAGGCTTTATGTCTGACCCAGAGTTTTATGTCTCCTCTTATTACTCTGGGTGCTCACACGAGCAGACTAGAGACAGGTTAGCTGGTGATGCACGGGTAGATGATCCGGAGACGAGCAGGAGGCTTCCACGTACTATATACATAATATTCTCCCTGTGTTGTTGAAGATCACTGCTTGGGCATTGTTGGTGTATCTTCTACTTTACCTTTCTTTTGTTTAGAGACAGTAAATTTGGAAAATTGTAATAAGCTGTATATGGATTTCCGCTGCTTTGATGTTGACATTGATTATTAGTTATCAGCTTATGCACTGTCTCGCCTGTTGTATGTCAAGTATGTTATTATTATATTTTATTCCATGCGCTGTGAGACATTCTACAAGTTCCTTGTATGTTCATTTCCTTCTTCCTTTTTCCCTTCTGGCGACCCGTTCCTTGCTAACTGGACATGTGTACAGCGCACTTTTGGAGTAAATGTCGGTTGGTGCGGGCGGGCCGTCACACTTGGTATCAGAGCTCTAGGTTGCGTAGTTAACCTAGGGAGGTTATCAGGGAGAGATAATATACGTATACGAGAGAGCGTATTTGTGATTGTTTTGATTTTTAAAAGCTATATATATACTATTAGTAGTATAAAGATGAAGTCGTACTGCACTAGCACCACTATGGAGTCGTTAATCGTTTCCTTTTTCAGATTGACGATGAGCCGATATACTAGAGGTGCTGGTAGGGGAGCCAACAATGGGAATGCTGCTGACATGAGGACGATGTTTACAGACCTCATGAGAGAGATGCTTAGAGATGTACAGAGGGCAGCTCCCAATGGTGGTGGTCCAATAGTGCAGGCGCCAAGAGTCGACTTCGCCAAGCTGAATAAGGATTATACTGGTCTTGGTGGGAAGTCATTCCACGGAACGGAGTCGGCTACGGACGTTCAGGATTGGTTGGATAGTTGCGAACGTATCTTCGAGGATTTGGGTATCGAGGATGCGATGAAAAGAAAGCTAGCGTCCCGTCAGCTGCAAGGGCGGGCAATGAATTGGTGGAATGCTATAAAGGCAGCTACTCCCGAAGATCAGATTACTTGGGAGCAGTTTAAGGCTCGCTTTAGTGAGAAGTTCATTCCGGCTGCTCAGAAGTCAGTGCTGTTCAAGAAGTTCTTGGAGCTCAAGCAGAATGGCAGAGCTGTCTCGGAGTATATTGCTGAATTTGACACTTTGTCAAAATATGGGTTATCTCTTATTGATACTGCCGAGAAAAAGAATGAGAAATTCATAACTGGTTTGGACCAGTACTTGGGGGGAAAAACTTATTAACCACATCGATGAGACGTTTGAATCGATTGTGGGGAAAGCGTTAAGATCAGAAAGTCTCTACCCTAAGTCGAAGACTGAGGTTGCATCCGCAGAAGAGCCAAAACCACAAGCAAGTGGTGGAGGAAAGGGTGGTTCCCAGAATAAGAGAAAGCAGAACCAAGCTAAGGATGGCCAGAAGAAAAGGAACAAGCAGGATGTGGAGTGCTTCAGCTGTGGTAAGAAGGGTCATTATGCTAATAATTGTCGGGCCAAGCCAGCGGATAGGAAGTGCTTCAACTGTGGCCAAATGGGACATCACAAGGACAAGTGTCCACAGACCCCTAAAGAAAAGCAAATGGTGAAAGCCTACGCTCTTAATGCTATTCCTTCTTCGTCGAATGCCCCAACAGCGGCGGAGAAGGGAAAGAATGTCGTCATTCAAGGTATGCTTTCTGTTTATGATGTTCCTGTTAGAGTTTTGTTTGATACCGGAGCTTCCAGTTCTTTCATATCTAGTGACCTGGTAGATAGGTTGGGATTGGAGCCCGAGATTGTCGATAGACCTTTAGTAGTGACGAACCCGATTGGTGGTTCGACTAGCCTTAGCATGATTTGTCGTAATGTGGTCTTATCGAGTCATGGATGCATGTTTGTTTGTGATTGCTTTGTTTTGGGCTTTACTGGGTTTGGCATTATTTTGGGAGTAGATTGGCTCCAAAGATACGGGGTGGTGGTAGACTGTGAGGGCTTGTTGGTGACAGCTAGAGCGGATGATGGGCGGAGGATAGTGTTAGGTGGTCTACCCAGTAAGGGGGTATTGGCTAGTTTTCTAAACTCCCTCGACATTCCGCATAGTGAGTTGTCAGGTTTGCCCGTGGTTGGCCAGTATCCGGATGTTTTCGAAGAAGTGACCGGACTTCCACCACACCGAGAGATTGAGTTTCGTATTGATTTGGTAAAGGATGTCAGGCCTATAGTGATGCCACTTCGTCGTATGGCACCAAGAGAGCAGCGAGAACTCGAGGGGCAAGTCAGCGATCTTTTGAAGAAGGGATTTATCAGAAGGAGTGTTTCTGAATGGGGAGCACCAGTTGTGTTTGCTACCAAGGCGGATGGTTCCCTTCGTTTGTGTGTAGACTACCGCGAGTTGAATAAAGTGACGAGGAAGAACAAGTATCCTCTACCGCGGATAGATGATTTGTTCGATCAGTTGAGTGGCGCGAGAGTATTTTCTCAGTTGGATCTCGCGACAGGTTTTCATCAGCTTAGAGTAGAAGCTGAGAGTATAGCTAAAACGGCATTTCGGACGCCGTCTGGATTTTATGAGTGGTTGGTCATGCCATTCGATCTGACCAATGCCCCAGCATATTTTGTGGATCTTATGAATAGGGTATTCAGAGATCAGTTGAATAAGTTCGTCCTTGTGTTCGTTGATGATATTTTGGTCTATTCGAGGACAGAGGAAGAACACAAGGAACATCTAAGAGTAGCGATGGAGGTGTTGAGAAAACACCAATTGAAAGCCAAGTTTTCTAAGTGTCACTTCTGGAAGAGGGAAGTGAGGTTCTTGGGCCATGTTGTATCAGAGAACGGTATTGCCGTGGACCCAGCAAAGGTGGCTACGATACAAGATTGGCCTACGCCCAAGAATGCAACAGATGTGAGAAGTTTCTTGGGATTAGCTGGATATTATCGTAAGTTTATCCAAGGTTTCTCCAAGATAGCAGCACCATTGACCCAGTTGACCAAGAAGAATCAAGCTTTCGTCTGGGATGAAAGGTGCGAAAATGCGTTCAAGAGTCTAAAGTGCAAGTTGACAAGCGCACCAGTGTTAGTCATTCCTAAGGGGGATGAAGAGATGACGGTATACACGGATGCCTGTGGTACCGGACTGGGTGCTGTATTGATGCAAGGCGGTAGGGTTGTAGCTTACGCAAGTCGGCAGTTGAAACCGCACGAGAGAAGATACCCTACCCATGATTTAGAATTGGCAGCGATCGTGTTCGCGTTAAAGATGTGGAGACACTATCTCTTGGGAGAAAGATTTGAGCTGTTTACAGATCATAAGTCGTTAAAGTATCTCTTCTCTCAGAGAGATCTGAATCTCCGTCAGCAGAGATGGTTAGAGTTCTTAGCTTCCTATGATTTTGACATCGCATATACACCGGGAAAGGGCAATGCGGTGGCTGATGCATTGAGTAGAAGACATGCCAGCTTAGGGGCTATGTTCCTTGAATGGAAGCAACTGGAGTTTATCGCGGGGTTTGATTTCAGACCAAAGTGCGAATTGGATCCAGAAATGTTAGCAAGTTTGACGATCAGACCCACTTTGATTGAACGAATCGGCTCTAGTCAGAGGGACGATCCTAACCTATTGGAAATCATCTCCAAGTTAGAGATGGGTATCGATGAGGAGATGAACAAGTATGGGCTTGATCGAGATAGATGGCTTAGAAAGAATGGAAAGCTTGTTGTACCCAATGTCAATGGATTGAGAGATGAAGTGCTTAGAGAATGTCATCACTTAAAGCTGACTATACACCCCGGTGGTAATAAGATGTATCGAGATATGAAGCAGACCTACTACTGGGAAGGAATGAAACGAGACGTTGGGAAGTTTATATCCAAGTGCATGAATTGCCAGCTAGTTAAAGCCGAGCAAAAGAAGCCTAGTGGGTTGTTACAGCCCTTAGAAATTCCCGAATGGAAATGGGAGCAAGTCTCGATGGATTTCATCGATGGTTTACCAAGGACTAGACCGGGATATGACAGCATTTGGGTAATTGTAGATCGACTGACTAAAGGTGCTAGGTTTATACCAGTGAAATCGACCAGAACGGCAGCTAAGTTAGCAGAATTGTATATGAAGTGGGTAGTGAGATTTCATGGAGTACCTAAAAGCATTGTGAGCGACCGAGACCCGTTGTTCACTAGTGGGTTTTGGAAGAGCTTGCAAGAGGCGCTAGGGTCAGAGTTACATCTCAGTACCGCATATCGTCCTCAGACCGACGGTCAGACGGAGAGGGTGAATCGTATTTTGGAAGATCTCTTGAGAGAGTGTATATTGGATTTTGGTGGATCATGGGAAGACCATTTGCATCTAGTAGAGTTTGCATATAATAATAGCTACCAATCCAGTATCGGTATGGCTCCATTTGAAGCTTTGTATGGAAGACCGTGCAACTCACCATCATGTTGGATAGAGACTGGCGAGAAGTTTATGCTTGGACCAGATGTGGTGAGGGAAACTTCAGATAAAATCAAGACCATTCAACAACGAATGAAGGCTGCCGAAGATTGACAAAAGAGTTATGCTGATAAGAGGAGAAGAGACTTAAAATTCTCCGTTGGCGACTTGGTGTTTGTCAAGATTTCTCCGTTGAAGAGCGTAATACGATTTGGCAGGGGAGGCAAGTTGGCACCAAGATTTGTTGGCCCATTCCCTGTTCTTGAATTAGTCGGGAATTTGGCATACAGAATTGACTTACCAGAGAAGATGGCGGGAGTTCATAACGTATTTCATGTTTTCCAACTAAGGAAGTTCGTTCACGACTCAGATATGACTATTTCGCCTGATCAGTTAGAAGACTTCGAAGTAGAACCCGAGGCGGTTGGGAACTGTAAGCCGGTCCGTATTGTCGCACACGACATGAAGCAACTTCGAAGGAAGGCGGTGAAGCTAGTCAAGGTACAGTGGAGCGAGGACGAGAATGATTGTACTTGGGAAACAGAGGAGGACATAAGGAAGAAGTATCCAGAATTCTTTGCCTGGTAAGATTTTGACTTCGATTTAGTTTTCCGCATGCTAGGATAGGCTTGTTTGCTTGTTTTGCATGAATTGATTGTTGTATGTGTTTGTTAGGCATGCGGGATCCTTTGTATGTTTTGGGTTAAGGAATTTCGGGGACGAAATTTCTTAAGGGGGGGAGAATGTAACGACCCGTATTCTACGCATCATAGATCGTAGGATATTTATTTCTTTCACATACGAAGTCGTATGGTCATGTAACTTTGGGAGACGACTATTGGGGTCATTTCCCATGTTCATGATTTTTCCCGATTTTTAAATGACCATTTTACCCCTAGTTGGCACTGTTTTGGCCATAACTTTTGACTGGAAAGGAATTTTGACCTGAAACCACTTCCATTGGCTTCGGATGATGGTTTCTCTTTCCGTAGAGTGGTCACATTAGTCAAACGGACTCGCCGTTTGGGAGATATGGCTGAAACAAGTTTCAGATGGTGAAAAACAGCTTAATTGGGCTTAACCGGGTGATTAGCAGCTAGGCCCAAGGGGAATTTCGGGTTTAGGGGTATATAGGGGCTGATTAGGGTTAGAAAACATTTCTTTAGACATTTTCCAGCCGCCACTTTCATCCTTAGACACTCTAACAATGGCTTCCTACATCTAAAACACCCCAAATCACTTTCTAATTGAAGATTAGGCTTAGCAACATCAAATTAAGGAGAAAAAGGCCCAAAGCAAGGTTGGAGCTGCTGTGTAAGATTGGGAACAGCGCCAAATCAGAGAATATTTCAGTTTTGGGGTTTTAGTTGTGGCCAAGGTGAGTGATAGCATCATTTTGACACTAATTACAGTTAATTAAGGGTAATTAGTGAAGATTAGCGAATTTATACACTAATAAATTCTGGAAAAATGTTTAGAAATTCGTAAATAATATTTTATGCCTCTGTTAGAAATTTGGTTTAATTTGATGGAGTTTTGTTAACCCTATGATTAGTTTCATTTAGTCATGCTTAAGGGAAAAATGGGATTTTGGGCACCTTTGATCTAATTTGACATGTAAATTCATTGTTTTGATGTTTGTGGTTAGTTTGCTATGTTGCTATGACTGTTTGACATGTTTTATGATTGATTAGAAGTGTTAGATTTGTCAAAAACGCCGTCGAATGGCGTAAACTGCTTGCTGGAAGAACTGCAGGAAATCAGCCCGAACCGGACCGGATCGGTGGAAGTAAGGGCGATCCGATCCGATGGTGCGATCCGATCCGATCCGTCGATGCTTGAAGACTCCGATCCGATGGTGCGATCCGATCCGATCCGTCGATGCTTGAAGACTCCGATCCGATGGTGCGATCCGATCCGATCCGTCGATGCTTGAAGACTCCGATCCGATGGTGCGATACGATCCAACCCGATCAGGACCTCGCGAGACGATCCGTGTTGCTTCACGAAGAGGAGCCCGAACCGATCCAGTGAGGTGACCACGATCCGAACCACTCGTGAGCAGAAAGAGCGACCCGAACCGGTGTGCTTGGGGGAGGCCGATCCGAACCGCTACCAGATGGACGCCACGAACCGCACCACGTTGATGATGGGGAGCTAAAGGCCGAACCGAACCGATGGCATAGAGGGGATCCGAACCGATCCGGTGATGACAGAAACCCGAGATGCAAAGGAAGCCCAAATGAGAAGTTAGAGCTCAAGATTCAGATGGGAATCAACGAGTTCGCTTCATAGTTGGGTTTTGCTGCGGGGCGCGTGCCAAGGGGTTATCGACGTCTATAGCTTTGGACCACTATGGTAGGAGGTACGAAGGCGAATTCAGGGCCATTATGGCATCGGTAGAACCAAGGGCTACAACCAATGAAGTGGGTCATTGAAATGTTTGGTCGTGACTCCATATGTTTAGCTTGGTCATAGCAGGGTTTCTACAAGTCGGGATTCGTCGTTACCTCAGTTTGTCTAGTGTTTCAAAGTGGTAGATATCGTACGCTTTAGGCACTGAGGGAGAGATGTGAGGATGGTTGCTATGGATGATTTGTTTGCTATCATTGTGACGTGCACACCCCACCCCTGTATTCTTACACTATTTATTATGGCACCTTGGAGCATTGTACGGTGTGTGGTACTAACTCTTTGGTTGCAGGTCCAGGTTCAGGTATGGTTTAGTATACCTGTTATTATTCTGTTTAGATGCTTATCGCTCATACCAGGCTTTATGTCTGACCCAGAGTTTTATGTCTCCTCTTATTACTCTAGGTGCTCACACGAGCAGACTAGAGACAGGTTAGCTGGTGATGCACGGGTAGATGATCCGGAGACGAGCAGGAGGCTTCCACGTACTATATACATAATATTCTCCCTGTGTTGTTGAAGATCACTGCTTGGGCATTGTTGGTGTATCTTCTACTTTAGCTTTCTTTTGTTTAGAGACAGTAAATTTGGAAAATTGTAATAAGCTGTATATGGATTTCCGCTGCTTTGATGTTGACATTGATTATTAGTTATCAGCTTATGCACTGTCTCGCCTGTTGTATGTCAAGTATGTTATTATTATATTTTATTCCATGTGCTGTGAGACATTCTACAGGTTCCTTGTATGTTCATTTCCTTCTTCCTTTTTCCCTTCTGGCGACCCGTTCCGTGCTAACTGGACATGTGTACAGCGCACTTTTGGAGTAAATGTCGGTTGGTGCGGGCGGGCCGTCACAGCGCTGCAGTTTGAAAATTTGAATTTGAACTTTGGCTGAATGTACATGATTCATTTTAAATTAGAATTGAACAAAACAAGAAATATTTAAATCTGTTTAACTATATCTTTCTAACGGATCTGAAAAACTGAAATTTCATCGCAGGAATAGAAAGTTATGTCCAGTTTAAAATTTTGAAAAGTCGCTGTAGAATTTATATATACTTTAATATAATATATTAGCCTTAAAAATAGTCATTTTTCAAACGACCTCGGTTTTCGACGAAACCACTTTTGTTGGAACCGGAATGTCAAATTATTGCTAAGTTTAATTTTTCATAATTTTTCGAATTAATATGTGAGCGTGGTAAAGGAAAACGTGTTTTGTCAGTTTCGGTCATATTTAATCGACTTGAAATTGGCCATTTTTCAAACAGTCTCAGAATTCAACGAAATTAGTCTTTTTAGAACCGTATCGTCAAAACATAACTAGAAATAATTTTTCTGCAATTTTTAGAGTCCGTATGTGGCCCCGGTAATTTAAAATATACGTTTGAATTTAATAATTAAAGGATTTATATTTTAAATTAAAGAAAAACATATCGTAACAGCCGAACTGGGTTACGAAACATGTTCCGTTGTGTCCGGGACGGGGTTTTTTAGCTAGGGGCGACACTCGTTGGGTTTGAATTGAAGTTAAGAGTGATATATGAATTGAATTCAAATGAAATAAAATAAATTAAATAAAAATACACCTATAAATACGTATACGTATACGCTGTACTTCCTCCAGAACCCTAATACGTATGCCGCCGCCCTCATTACAGAACAATGGCCGATATTGTTCAAACTTCATCCATCAATTTCTTTGAATCCTTTTCGAATTGAATCAAGGCTGCGAACCGAAATCAAACAACAAGTTCTAATCTACAAATTCATACGAATTTGATCAGCTCAGGGGGGGCGTGTACTTCAAGATCCGACGCCCCAAACCCGCGTCGAACTGATCGTCGCCGAGCCTCCGTTGGGCGTGCGAGTTGGCCAACTCGGGGTGGCGCAAGTGCGGCTTCCGGAGCCCGTCAAGATGGTGGTTTCCGATCAGCACCTAAGTGGTGGTGCAACTCGAAAGATGGAACCCTAAAATTAAACTAAAGGTGAAACACGGCGGCCTGGGTTTTAATTGGAGAAGAAAGGGTATTTTTCATACTTAATTAATTAATTAATTATTTTAAAAAGTTAACAATCTAAATAAATCCATAACCGATTCATACGAACTCGGAATTTAACGATTTCAGGACCATTGCGATCGTATTGAAGAACACTACAACATGGGACAAACTAGAAATGCAACAGAGCGAATCAAATTTTAGAGCAAATTCAGATCTGAATCGTACAGATCTAAATTCATGTTGTATGTATATATTCATTTTAATTAATTGTTTTCATTCAGTATGAAATTCATGTTGTATGTATATATTCATTTAAATGTTGATTGTGCTGTGATGGTGATGGATGATTGATTGTGATTGTGTATTCATGTTTGTTAGAATTTTGTGTATACGATAAGATCATATTTTATCGTATATATTAGGATAATCAAGTTTGTCGTATATATTAGGATAATCAATTTTGTCGTATATATTAGGATAATCAATTTTGTCATATATTAGAATAATCAATTTTGTTATATATATTAGAATAATCAATTTTGTCATATATATTAGAATAATCAATTTTTGTCAGATATGTTAGAAATCAATTTTTGTCATATATGATAAAAATCAACATTTTTGTATATTAAAAGTGAATTAGACAAAATCAAAATCGATGTGAGAAATCTTTTTTTTTATTATTTAAAAATAATTATGAAGTTATTATTACAAATCTATAGTCATCTCCTGTTTGCTATTATTCATGATTGTTCCGGGTTGAATGTAATGTATGGATTGGTAATGTTATTTGGTGATTAGTGGTTATGCATATTTATCTATCGTGAGATAATTTGTTAGAAACAATTAGATCATGTTAGTGAAATAAAAAGAGATATTTTTGTACTTTTAAAAGGATATAAATAAAAGACACATTAGTGTGAAATATGATTATAGGAATAAATATCACATTTTTGTAAAAGAAAGATTAGCGAATAAATATCACATTTGTGTCAAACCATGATTAGAAAACAAAATTAACATTTTGTTTACTTGAAAAAGAATGAAAACAAAATTAACATTTTGTTCACTTGTAAAAGAAATGAATATTTTTGTACATAAAAAGGGAATGAATCAAGAATGAATATTTTTGCCACTTTTAAGAGAATGAAACAAAAAGTGATATTTTTATCACTTAATAAGAATTATACAAAATACACATTTTGTCAATTTAAAGAATGAAATAAAGTTAACTTTTTTTTTAAATAGATTTTTATGTAACATTCTTTCCCAATAAAAAAACAGATTTTTAGGTGACGTTCTTTTTCAACAAAAAGAAATTATGTTTTGTTTATTGTCATATTTGTTACAATAAAAAGTGAAGGATTAGAAAAGAACATTTTTGTCTCATTAAAAAGAAAAGAATTAGAAGTGGACATTAATGTCATATTAGAAAGAATTAGAAGAGAACATTTTTCAGAATTTGGTTAGTGGATGAAAATGAGTATTTTTATATATCAAAACGATTAAACCAAGAAAACATTTTTGGTCATTAAAAAGAGTTACTCAAAAATAAACATTTTTGTGCAATACAAAGAGTTAAACAAAAGTTTACTTTTTTGTTTATTTAAAAGAATTAGACGAGATAATCACTTTTGTTTACATTAAAAGAACCAGACAAAAATAAGACATTTTTGTCACTTTAGAAGAAATGAATTAAAACCATTCATTTTGACACTTTGAAAAGAATGAAGTAATTCATTCATTTTTGTCACTTAATACGGATTTTACAAAAATGCACGTTTTTGTTATTTTAATAAGGATTATATAAGATTAACATTCTTTGCCAAAACTTGATTATTGAAATAGAATCAACAATTTTTGTCAAAATTTTGATTAATGAAATAGAATCAACAATTTTTGTCAAAGTTTGATTAATGGAATAGAATCAACATTTTGTTTAGTTAAAAAAAAAAATTAAGCAAAATTATCATATTTTGTTGCATTGAAAAGATTAAGCAAAATTAACATATTTTTATCAAATATGATTTGTGAATAAGAATAACATATTTTTATCAAAAGAACAAAATTAACATTTTGGTTAGTTAGATTATAAAAGAACATTTTTGTTCAAAAATGTTAAATATGATAAAAGAAACATTTTTGTTACTTAAAAAGGATATAAACAAAATTTATTTTTGTTTATATTAAAAAGAATATAAACAAAATTCATATTTTGTTTACAATAAAAAGGATATTTTGTACATGAGCATGAAAATGAAAACATTATTTTTGGTGATTTTATAAGAAATGAATTAAAACATTTTTATGTTAGATTAGAGTGAGATAAAATATCATTTTTGTTAAAAACATGTTAGTAAGATAAAATTCTCATTTTGTTTCCATTAGAAGTTAATAAACAAAATCATCATATTTGTTTACACTAAAAAGTAGAATTGAAAATGTATATTTTTATACATTAAAAAGTTATGAATTGAAAATGTATATTTTTATACATTAAAAAGGAGAATGAGTTAGAAATGAACATTTTGTTTACATTAAAGGAATTAGAAAAATTTGTCATATTTTGTACATTTAAGAAGAGTTAGACAAAATTATCATATTTTGTCACATTTAAAAAGAATGAAGTAAAATATTCATTTTGTCATTAAAAATGAATGAGACCAAAAATATACTTTTTGGTCAAAAATGAAGAGTTAAGATTTTATTGTCATTTGTTAACAATAAAAAGAATTGAAATAAAAGTTAAGATTTTGTACACAATAAAAAGAATTGAGACATATGTCTGTAATGTTGATGTGTTAAATATAATGTCACACCGGTTCGGGTCGCACCTTCTGCTCACGAGTGGTTCGGATTGTGGTCACCTCACTGGATCGTTTGGAGCTCCTCTTCGTGAAGTAACACGGATCGCCTCGCGAAGTCTTGATCGGATCGGATCGTATCGCGCCGTCGGATCGGAGTCTCCCACAAGAGCAGGTCAGATCGGAGTCTTCAAGCATCGACGGATCGGATCGCGTCGCACCATCGGATCGGGGTCTTCAGCCATCGGCGGATCGGGTCGCGCCACCGGATCGGATCGCCCTCACTCCCATCGATCCGGTTCGGATGATTTCCTGCAGTTCTTCCAGCGAGCAGTTTACGCCATTCGACGACGTTTTTGACAAATCTAACACTTCTAATCAATCATAAAACACACCATAGAGTCATAGCAACATGTAATAGCAACTATAACAGCAAACAACCATTCAAATGAATCAAAATGGATCAAAAGTGGCCAAAACTCCTTATTTTCCCTTAAGCATGTTTAAGTAAAACCGATCATAGGGTTAACAAAACTTAATCAAATCGAACCAAATTTCAACCAGAGGCATAAAACATTATTTAAGAATTTCTAAACATTTTTCCAGAATTTATTAGTGTATAAGTTCGCTAATCTTCACTAATTACCCCTTAATTACCGTAATTAGTGCAAAAACTATGCAAATCACTCACCTTTGCCACTATAAAACTTTCAGATCTGAAGTGAACCTCTGATTTGCACGAATTCTAATATATAACAGCAGCTCTACCTCGGTCCTTGTGCTAATCCTCCTTGATTTGATGCCTCTAAGCCTTAATCCTTGATTGGGAAGTGATTTTGGGTGTTTTTAGAGAGATTTAAGGAGTGGAGGCCATGGCTAGGTTAAGAGGAATGAAAGTGGCGGCTGGAAAATGTCTAAAGAAATGTTTTCTAACCCTAATCAGCCCCTATTTACTCCTAAACCCGAAATTCCCCTCTGGGCCTAGCTGCTAATCACCCGGTTAAGCCCAATTAAGCTGTTTTTCACCATCTGAAACTTGTTTCAGCCATATCTCCCAAACGGTAAGTCCGTTTGGCTAATGTGACCACTCTACGGAAAGAGAAACCATCATCCGGAGCCAATAGAAGTGGTTTCAGATCAAAATTCCTTTCCAGTCAAAAGTTATGGCCAAAACAGTGCCAACTAGGGGTAAAATGGTCATTTAAAAATCGGGAAAAATCGTGAACATAGGAAATGACCCCAATAGCCGTCCCCCAAAGTTACATGACCATACGACTTCGTACGTGACAGAATTAAATATTCTACGATCCTATGATGCGTAGAATGCGGGTCGTTACACTCTCCTCCTCTTAAGAAATTTCGCCCCCGAAATTCCTTAACCCAAAACATACAAAGGATGCCGCATGCCTAACAACCACATACAACAATCAAACATGCAAAACAAGCAAACAAGCCTATCCTAGCATGCGGAAAACTAAATCGAAGTCAAAATCTTACCAGGCAAAGAGTTCTGGGTGTGTCTTCCTAATGTCCTCCTCTGTCTCCCAAGTACAATCACTCTCGTCCTCGCTCCACTGTACCTTGACTAGCTTCACCGCCTTCCTTCGAAGTTGCTTCATGTCGTGCTCGACAATACGGGCCGGCTTGCGGTTCCCAACCGCCTCGGGTTCTACTTCGAAGTCCTCCAACTGATCAGGTGAAATAGTCATATCTGAGTCGTGAACGGACTTCCTTAGTTGGGAAACATGAAATACGTTATGAACTCCCGTCATCTTCTCCGGTAAGTCAATTCTATATGCCAAATTCCCGACTAGTTCAAGAATAGGGAATGGGCCAACAAATCTTGGTGCCAACTTGCCTCTCCTGCCAAATCGTACTACGCTCTTCAACGGAGAAATCTTGACAAACATCAAGTCGCCAACGGAGAATTTTAAGTCTCTTCTCCTCTTATCAGCATAACTCTTCTGCCTATCTTGGGCAGCCTTCATTCGTTGTTGAATGGTCTTGATTTTATCTGAAGTTTCCCTCACCACATCTGGTCCAAGCATAAACTTCTCGCCAGTCTCTATCCAACATGATGGTGAGTTGCATGGTCTTCCATACAAAGCTTCAAACGGAGCCATACCGATACTGGATTGGTAGCTATTATTATATGCAAACTCTACTAGATGCAAATGGTCATCCCATGATCCACCAAAATCCAATATACATGCTCTCAAGAGATCTTCCAAAATACGGTTCACCCTCTCCGTCTGACCGTCGGTCTGAGGATGATATGCGGTACTGAGATGTAACTCTGACCCTAGAGCCTCTTGTAAGCTCTTCCAAAACCCACTAGTGAACAACGGGTCTCGGTCGCTCACAATGCTTTTAGGTACTCCATGAAATCTCACTACCCACTTCATATACAATTCTGCTAACTTAGCTGCCGTTCTGGTCGACTTGACTGGTATAAACCTTGCACTTTTAGTCAGTCGATCCACAACTACCCAAATGCTATCGTGTCCCGATCTAGTCCTTGGTAAACCATCAATAAAATCCATCGAGACTTGCTCCCATTTCCATTCGGGAATTTCTAATGGCTGTAACAAACCACTAGGCTTCTTTTGCTCGGCTTTAACTAGCTGGCAATTCATGCACTTGGATATAAACTTCCCAATGTCTCTTTTCATCCCTTCCCAGTAGTAAGTCTGCTTCATATCTCGATACATCTTGTTACCACCGGGGTGTATAGTCAGCTTTGAGTGATGACATTCTCTAAGCACTTCATCCCTCAATCCATTGACATTGGGTACAACAAGCTTTCCATTCTTTCTAAGCCGTCTATCTCGATCAAGCCCATACTTGTTCATCTCCTCATCGATACTCATCTCTAACTTGGAGATGAGTTCCAATAGGTTAGGGTCGTCCCTCTGACTAGAGCCGATCCGTTCAATCAAAGTGTGTCTGATCGTCAAACTTGCTAACATTTCTGGATCCAATTCGCACTTTGGTCTGAAATCAAACCCCGCGATAAACTCCAGTTGCTTCCATTCAAGGAACATAGCCCCTAAGCTGGCATGTCTTCTACTCAATGCATCAGCCACCGCATTGCCCTTTCCTAGTGTGTATGCAATGTCAAAATCATAGGAAGCTAAGAACTCTAACCATCTCTACTGACGGAGATTCAGATCTTTCTGAGAGAAGAGATACTTTAACGACTTATGATCTGTAAAAAGCTCAAATCTTTCTCCCAAGAGATAGTGTCTCCATATCTTTAACGCGAACACGATTGCTGCCAATTCTAAATCATGGTAGGGTATCTTTTCTCGTGCGGTTTCAATTGCCGACTTGCATAAGCAACAACCCTACCGCCTTGCATCAATACAGCACCCAGTCCGATACCATAGGCATCCGTGTATACCGTCATCTCTTCATTCCCCTTAGGAATGACTAACACTGGTGCGCTTGTCAACTTGTCCTTTAGACTCTTGAATGCATTCTCGCACCTTCCATCCCAGACAAAAGCTTGATTCTTCTTAGTTAACTGGGTCAATGGTGCTGCTATCTTGGAGAAACTTTGGATAAACTTACGATAGTATCCAGCTAATCCCAAGAAACTTCTTACATCTGTTGCATTCTTGGGCGTAGGCCAATCCTGTACCGTAGCCACCTTCGCCGAGTCCACGGCAATCCCATTTTCTGATACAACATGGCCCAAGAACCTCACTTCCCTCTTCTAGAAGTGACACTTAGAAAACTTTGCTTTCAATTGGTGTTTTCTCAACACCTCCATCACTATTCTTAAATGCCCCTTGTGTTCTTCCTCTGTCCTCGAGTAGACCAAAATATCATCAACGAACACAAGGACAAACTTATTCAACTGATCTCTGAATACCCTATTCATAAGATCCACAAAATATGCTGGGGCATTGGTCAGCCCGAATGGCATGACCAACCACTCATAAAATCCAGACGGCGTCCGAAATGCCGTTTTAGCTATACTCTCAGCTTCCACTCTAAGCTGATGAAAACTTGTCGCGAGATCCAACTGAGAAAATACTCTCGCGCCACTCAACTGATCAAACAAATCATCTATCCACGGTAGAGGATACTTGTTCTTCCTCGTTACTTTATTCAACTCGCGGTAGTCTACACACAAACGAAGGGAACCATCCGCCTTGGTAGCAAACACAACTGGTGCTCCCCATTCAGAAACACTCCTTGTGATAAATCCCTTCTTCAAAAGATCGCTGACTTGCACCTCGAGCTCTCGCTGCTCCCTTGGTGCCATACGATGAAGTGGCATCACTATAGGCCTGGCATCTTTTACCAAATCAATACGGAACTCAATCTCTCGGTGTGGTGGAAGTCCGGTCACTTCTTCGAAAACATCCGGATACTGGCTAACCACGGGCAAACCTGACAACTCACTATGCGGAATGTCGAGGGAGTTTAGAAAACTAGCCAATACCCCCTTACTGGGTAGACCACCAAACACTATCCTCCGCCCATCATCCGCCCTAGCTGTCACCAAAAAGCCCTCACAGTCTACCACCACCCCGTATCTTTGGAGCCAATCTACTCCCAAAATAATGCCAAACCCTGTAAAGCCCAAAACAAAGCAATCACAAACAAACATGCATCCATGACTCGATAAGACCACATTACGACAAATCATGCTAAGGCTAGTTGAATCACCAATCGGGTTCGTCACTACTAAAGGTCTATCGACAATCTCGGGCTCCAATCCCAACCTATCTACCAGGTCACTAGATATGAAAGAACTGGAAGCTCCGGTATCAAACAAAACTCTAACAGGAACATCATAAACAGAAAGCATACCTTGAATGACGACATTCTTTCCCTTCTCCGCCGCTGTTGGAGCATTCGACGAAGAAGGAATAGCATTAAGAGCGTAGGCTTTCACCATTTGCTTTTCCATAGGGGGCTGTGGACACTTGTCCTTGTGATGTCCCATTTGGCCACAGTTGAAGCACTTCCTATCCGCTGGCTTGGCCCGACAATTACTAGCATAATGGCCCTTCTTACCACAGCTGAAGCACTCCACATCTTGTTTATTCTTTTTCTTCTGGCCATCCTTAGTCTAATTCTGCTTTCTCTTATTCTGGGAACCACCCTTGCCTCCACCACTTGCTTGTGACTTTGGCTCATCTGCGGATACAACCTCAGTCTTCGGCTTAGGGTAGAGACTCTCTGATCTTAATGCTTTCCCCACAATCGACTCAAACGTCTCATCGATGTGGTTAATAAGTTTTTCCCCCAAGTACTGATCCAAACCAGTTATGAATTTCTCATTCTTTTTCTCGGCAGTATCAATAAGAGATAACCCATATTTTGACAAGGTGTCAAATTCAGCAATATACTCTGAGACAGCTCTGCCATTCTGCTTGAGCTCCAAGAACTTCTTAAACAGCATTGACTTCTGAGCAGCTGGAATGAACTTCTCGCTAAAGCGAGCTTTAAACTGCTCCCAAGTAATCTGATCTTCGGGAGTAGCTGCCTTTATAGCATTCCACCAATTCATTGCCTGCCCTTGCAGCTGACGGGACGCTAGCTTTCTCTTCATCGCATCCTCGATACCCAAATCCTCGAAGATACGTTCGCAACTATCCAACCTATCCTGAACTTCCGTAGCCGACTCCGTTCCGTGGAACGGCTTCGCACCAAGACTAGTATAATCCTTATTCAGCTTGGCGAAGTCGACTCTTGGCGCCTGCACTATTGGACCACCACCATTTCCACCATTGGGAGCTGCCCTCTGCACATCTCTAAGCATCTCTCTCATGAGGTCAGTAAATATCGTCCTCATGTCAGCAGCATTCCCATTATTGGCTCCCCTACCAGCACCTCTAGTATATCGGCTCATCGTCAATCTGAAAAAGGAAACGATTAACGACTCCATAGTGGTGCTAGTGCAGTACGACTTCATCCTTATACTAGTAATAGTATATATATATATTGCTTTTAAAAACCAAAGTAATCACAAATACGCTCTCTCGTATACGTATATTATCTCTCCCTGATAACTTCCCTAGGTTAACTACGCAACCTAGAGCTCTGATACCAAGTGTGACGGCCCGCCCCGCACCAGCCTGCATTTCCTCCGAAAGTGCGCTGTACACATGCCCGACTAGCACGGGACGGTCGCCAAAGAAAGGAAGGAAGGGAATGAACTAATCAAGGAACCTGTAGAATGTCTCACAGCGCATGGGATAAAATATAATAATAACATACTTGACATAAAACAGGCGAGACAGTGCATAAGCTGATAACTAATATTCTATGTCAACATCAAAGCAGCGGAAATCCAAATACAGCTTATTACAACTATCCAAATTTACTGTCTCTAACAAAAGAAAACTAAAGTAGAAGATGCACCACCAATGCCCAAGCAGTGATCTTCAACAACACAGGGAGAATACTATATATATTACGTGGAAGCCTCCTGCTCGTCTCCGGATCAGCTACCCGTGCATCACCAGCTAACCTGTCTCTAGTCTGCTCGTGTGAGCACCCAGAGTAATAAGAAGAGACATAAAACTCTGGATCAGACATAAAGCCTGGTATGAGCGATAAGCATCTAAACAGAATAATAACAGGTATACTAAACCATACCTGAACCTGGACCTGCAACCAAAGAGTTAGTACCACATACCGTACAATACTCCAAGGTGCCATAATAAATAGTGTAAGAATACGGGGTTGGGGTGTGCATGTCACAATGATAGCAAACAAATCATCCATAGCAACCATCCTCACATCTCTCACTCAGTGCGTAAAGCGTACGACATCTACCACTTTGGAACACTAGACAAACTGAGGTAACGACGAATCCCGACTTGTAGAAACCCTGCTGTGACCAAGCCAAACACTTGGAGTCATGACCAAACATTTCAATGACCCACTTCATTGGTCGTAGCCCTTGGTTCTACCGATGCCATAATGGCCCTGAATCCGCCTTCGTACCTCCTACCATAGTGGTCCAAAGCTATAGACGTCGATAACTCCTTGGCACGCGTCCCGCAGCAAAACCCAACCATGAAGCGAACCCGTTGATTCCCATCTGAATCTTGAGCTCTAACTTCTCATTCGGGCTTCCTTTGCATCTCGGGTTTCAGTCATCACCGGATCGGTTCGGGTCCCCTTATTGCCATCGGTTCGGTTCGGCCTTTAGCTCCTCATCATCAACGCGGCGCGGCTCGTGGCGTCCATCTGGTAGCGGTTCGAATCGGCCTTGCCCAAGCACACCGGTTCGGGTCGCACCTTCTGCTCATGAGTGGTTCGGATCGTGGTCACCTCACTGGATCGGTTCGAGCTCCTCTTCGTGAAGCAACACGGATCGCCTCGCGAAGTCTTGATCGGATCGGATCATATCGCGCCGTCGGATCGGAGTCTCCCACAAGAGCAGGTCAGATCGGAGTCTTTAAGCGTCGACGGATCGGATCGCGTCGCACCATCGGATCGGGGTCTTCAGCCATCGGCGGATCGGGTCGCGCCATCGGATCGGATCGCCCTCACTCCCATCGATCCGGTTCGGATGATTTCCTGCAGTTCTTCCAGCGAGCAGTTTACGCCATTCGACGACGTTTTTGACAAATCTAACACTTCTAATCAATCATAAAACACACCATAGAGTCATAGCAACATGTAATAGCAACTACAACAGCAAACAACCATTCAAATGAATCAAAATGGATCAAAAGTGGCCAAAACTCCTTATTTTCCCTTAAGCATGTTTAAGTAAAACCGATCATAGGGTTAACAAAACTTAATCAAATCGAACCAAATTTCAACCAGAGGCATAAAACATTATTTAAGAATTTCTAAACATTTTTCCAGAATTTATTAGTGTATAAGTTCGCTAATCTTCACTAATTACCCCTTAATTACCGTAATTAGTGCAAAAACTATGTAAATCACTCACCTTTGCCACTATAAAACTTTCAGATCTGAAGTGAACCTCTGATTTGCACGAATTCTAATATATAACAGCAGCTCTACCTCGGTCCTTGTGCTAATCCTCCTTGATTTGATGCCTCTAAGCCTTAATCCTTGATTAGGAAGTGATTTTGGGTGTTTTTAGAGAGATTTAAGGAGTGGAGGCCATGGCTAGGTTAAGAGGAATGAAAGTGGCGGCTGGAAAATGTCTAAAGAAATGTTTTCTAACCCTAATCAGCCCCTATTTACTCCTAAACCCGAAATTCCCCTCTGGGCCTAGCTGCTAATCACCCGGTTAAGCCCCATTAAGCTGTTTTTCACCATCTGAAACTTGTTTCAGCCATATCTCCCAAACGGTAAGTCCGTTTGGCTAATGTGACCACTCTACGGAAAGAGAAACCATCATCCGGAGCCAATGGAAGTGGTTTCAGGTCAAAATTCCTTTTCAGTCAAAAGTTATGGCCAAAACAGTGCCAACTAGGGGTAAAATGGTCATTTAAAAATCGGGAAAAATCGTGAACATGGGAAATGACCCCAATAGCCGTCCCCCAAAGTTACATGACCATACGACTAAGTATGTGACAGAATTAAATATTCTACGATCCTATGATGCGTAGAATGCGGGTCGTTACAATAAGCTTGTAAATGGATGCTTGTCTGACATTGGATTTCGTTCCATGTGAATTAAATTGATTTTTATTTATGTATATCTGTTTGGTGGTGGAGAATTTATTCTCTGCTTAACACCCTGGTATATATTAATAGTGATTGATCGCATGGCGTGAATTGTCAATGTGGCACGCCAAGATGGAGATTGATCAAGGCTTTTGTTGAAAAGCAGGCCTTGTGATTATAGCGTTGCTTCGCGAGCCTCACACCCCGGTATGAGTCAAAAACGGGATATGGACCGTAGGGAGTGCACACGTTTCTTTCTAGCTAGAAGTGGTGTTAGGGTTTTGACATGGCCCGACATTTTTACTTATGTGGATGATGGATTTTGAGGCGCCTCGGATTTTTATAGGTCGATAGTGGTCATACTATAAGTTCAAAGGAACCGGGAAACGTGTGTTCAGGCATAACCAATCCACTGCCGATAGGCGGGGACCGGCCCTACCGCTCCAAGGGTTCACTGCGGGGGATCCTGAGGCATTTGCTAGAGTGTCTCGAATCGGAGAGGAGCTTGCCCCTAGCCTTGACTCATGATGGTAATCCAATTTCCAATACGATCTTGCGGTTTTGATTGTAGAACTAGTATGGTGACATAGTAGGATGGGGTACTATGCCGTCTATGATTAATACATTATGATTGAAATTGTTTTTAAAATATAGATATACCCATAGATATACACACTATTACTAAATCCGTTTTATCGTATCAAGCATCTCTTGACCATTATAAGGTAAAACCCTATCCTCCAGTTTGCGTTGCATTGTGTGATGGGACTTGGGTCTTATAATGGTTTCATTTTTCAAAAAAGCATTGTGTTGTTTAATGTCTTACTTCATTTATGCACTGGCAAATCCAATGGAGTAAACCCGTTCCGTGTTAGCGGTGTGGTCCTGTGATTAGCCTTATTATTAGATAATTAAGTTAAGATTTCTCATACCAGTCCCATGACTGACCTGTAGTTTGTTTCACTGGCAAACTCGGTGCCCATATTTTCCACACAGGCAGTCGAGTAGCTTTTTGCAGATATATTTACAGGATCCTGGCTTACAGCTGAAGTGGTATTCGGAAAGCTCCGTATCCATGTATTCCTTTCAGTTGTATATTTGTATTATTTTTCCGCTGCTATTTAAATGTAATTTAAATCTCTGATATTATTGTATTTCTATTTCTGTAATAAGTATTCATACTGTTATATTCTTGTACTCTGATGTAATTGTTGTGATCAGCAATGAAAATGTTCTTCATTTTGTGTTCTGATGTGTGTTGTTCTCAAAGCAATCCAGCCTTTCCTTTACTGGGAAGTTTGGGTCGTTTCATTTGGTATCAGAGCTTTGGTTTACAGAGCTCGAGAACAAAACACATTAGAATCGAACGAAAGAAATCATTAGAGATTGGATTAGTAATATCCAATGAGAATAACTCATTAGAGATGAGATCAGTAGTATCCTAGAACGAGTGTGAAGAGTATTATTTTCTTTAAAAATAAAAGTAAAAACAAATTTAGTTTTGAAAATTTTATCTTAAAATATGTCTTTTAGTATATTATTATTTTAATGTGGACAATCGAGTATATAAAGATTTCAAATATACGAGTAATTAACGGATATTCGAAGTTTTAATATATTGGATAGATATAGAATCACACTCTAGTCGCCCGGAGATGATTCTGGGGATATGTATACCATCACCAGTATTTATGTTCGAGTATCGAAAGTGGGATTTCTATATATTTCCATTGACTGGTATGAGAGCCAAAACTTAGTTAGTACACATTGTTGTGATTTGCACTAAAAATATAATTTTTGATTATATAAAAAAAGCTATATATATTTGAAAAGTTAATCACCTAATTGATTGCTGGATGTGATGTTTGATTATTAGCTCAACTAATAAAAGTATAGAAATGATAATTAATTTAACTAACATAATTAATTGAAACCAATAAATAAAATGTAGTTGAGTTGATTAATTAAACAACTTTTAGCTTCGTTCCTTGACGAAAAGATTTTAAGTGGGGGCGATTGTAACGACCCTGAATTTTGGGGCCAATTTAAAATTTTTATTTAAGAAATTTTAATGGACTTTACATATTTTCCACACGGGCACTCAAGTAGCTTTTGCAGATATATTTACAGGATCCTGGCTTACAGCTGAAGTGGTATTCGGAAAGCTCTGTATCCGTGTATTCCTTTCAGCTGTATATTTGTATTATTTTTCGGCTGCTATTTAAATGTAATTTAAATCTCTGATATTATTGTATTTCTATTTCTGTAATAAGTATTCATACTCTGTTATATTCTTGTACTCTGATGTAATTGTTGTAATCAGCAATGAAAATGTTCTTCAGTTTGTGTTCTGATGTGTGTTGTTCTCAAAGCAATCCAGCCTTTCCTTCACTGGGAAGTTTGGGTCGTTTCAACACCCTTCTCTGAGAGGTAAGAGCTTAGAGGTTATATACTGATAGACATCAGTTGCATGGCATGAATTGTGAGTGTGGCATGCAGAGATGCAAGTGATCAAGGCTTCTTTTGAAAAGCAGAGACTTGTGATTGATGATCAAAGCACGGCTTTAAATCGCATAGCTATGTGTATAGCGTTAATTCGCGAGCCTCACACCTCGGTATGAGTCAAAAACGGGATCGGACTTCAAGGAGTGCACGACGTTTCTTTCTAACTATGGGTGGTGTCATGGTGTGGAGCCCAGACATTTATATATATTTTTTACCTATGTGGATGATGGATTGCGAGGCACCTCGGATATATCAGTCACTACGGGGCTTATGGATAGGTCCGATAGGACTGGGAAGCGCGTGTTCAGTAATTACCAATCAACTAACTTAAGTGTGGACCGGCCCTGAAGCATTCAAGGGTTCACTGCGGGGGATCCTGAGGCATTTACTAGAGTGTCTCGATTCGGTGAGGAGCTTTCCCTGGCCTCAACTCATAGATGGAATCCAATTTCCAATACGTGACATTTCTGTTTTAATTGCAAAACTAGTATGGCGACATAGTAGCATGGGATACGATGTCGTTTATGATTGATACAATTTATATTTGAAGTTGATTTTGACACTATATACTTGTAGTAATAGTAAAATGATTTGTTTTATAATGTACCAAGCACGTTTGGCAATTATAAGGGAAAACTCTATCCTCCGACTTGCGTTGCATTGTGTGATGGAACCTGAGTCTTATAATAGCTTCATTTTCCAAAAAGCATTGCGCTATTTATAAAACTTTTTTAAGCACTGGTATTCTTGGGAGGAAACCCGTTCCGTGTTATACGCTGTGGTCCCTTGATTTACTTTATTTCTAAAGTAAAGATTTAATAATTGTTTTTGTTCTACACCAGTCCCATGACTGACCTGGAGTTTATTGTTGTAACCTAAACTCTGAGTGCCCGTATTTTCCATACGAGCAGCTAGTAGTTTTGGTTTTGCAGATATTGTTTCCATAGGATCCTGGATTTACAGTTGAAGTTATATTAGGAAAGCTTTGTATCCGTGTATTTTCTTACAGTTATGTTATGTATTATTTTTCCGCTGCATTATAATTTAAATCTCCGATATTTATCAAATGTATATTATTTATTCATACTCTGTTATATTCTTGTACTTTGATGTAATTGTTGTAATCACAATGAAATATTCTTCTGTTTGTGTTCTGATTAGTCTTGTTCTCAAAACAGACCGCCTTCTTGTTCGGTTTAGGTTGGCTGGGAAGTTTGGGTCGCTATACATACCTAGATTTACAAACAGTCCTATCATTGGCTAACGACCTTGCGTATAATAAAAAAATGATATTATATTTGGCACTAATGAGTTATCTCCTCTTAGGCGCACATTATTTTTCTTATATATATTAAATTGAATATATTTATTGCTTACATAAAACTGTGAGCAATGCCCACATCCTTCCATTCTTTAGCTCAGCCGATCTTCTTCATTCCAATTATCTAAGTGTTGAGTAGATAGTAAGCACTATTTGCATCATACACACACTCAATGTATACTATTCTTTTTTACTATGTGGAATGAGAAACATTTTTTTTTGACTTATAAGAAAAATAAGAGGTGTTACATACTACTAGTTGGAAAAATATATTCTACTAATAAATGAAAATTAGTAAATTGTTGCATCAAACAAGTGCACAAAATAAATCAACTTAGAAATGTTTGATGTTAATTTTTTTTTTGGGAAGTACTTGATTGTAAAAATAAAGGAGTAGAAAATAATTTGCCTTTTGCATTAAGAAGAGAATCTTTCACCTTCGTTGACAATTCTCAGGACAATCTAGAGTAAGAAGTCACATATACATAAAGAACTATCCACTAAGTAATGATAATTCAACAATAAATGCTATTTTCTTAGTTGTATTTATAGAACATTGCTTGTTAGATTTTTTACATTATTGGATTTTACCTTTATAAGTAATATTACAGTGTAAACTTTTTACTGAAAAGTAATTATTTTATAACTTGATTTAATGAAAAAGAATATCAGCTTAATGTTTTTTATGCTTTTGATACTATTACCATGATACTACTTATCCGTTTTAAAAATTAATTAATATAATAATTATTTAAATAAACCTTCATCTTCTACTTCACATACTACAGCCGTGCTGAACCCATTTTGCTCCAAACTAGGGTCGCGCTAACTCCACCCTGCTCGCGCCGGAGGAGGATCAGACGTCGCCACGTGGAAGGGCTTCAAGAGGGCCACCTGTGCCTGCCACGCCATCCAGTTCGGTGGTCGGAATCGCCTGCAATTGGCCACTAAACGCGCTGACTTCATGGTGGAGATTCGAGCAAAATACTCGATGAAAATTTACCCAATTTGTATGGATTGATAGATCTCTCGAAGTACTTTGATTTTCTCCTTACTTTCATCATCTAATTCGCTGCGGATTGAAGGAAATTGGAGATCAAAATCTAGGATGATTTCCGCCTTCTATTTGCTCGACGGCGGCTTTGAGGCGTTGACCTCGTATTGAATGAATTAGGGTTCGAATTTTTATATTTATATATATTTTTATTTCCAAAAATAGCAACTTTTACATTCGATTTCTAAATCAAACCCACCGACTGTCGTCCTTAGCTAATTACCCCCATTCCGAACACAATGGGATATGTTTCGTAACCCAATTCGGCTGTTATGATCAGTTTCCATTGAATTTAAAATATAAATCTTTATATATTCAATTTAAACGCACATTTCAATTTACCGGGGCCACAAACAGTCTCTAAAAATTCCCGAAAAATTATTTCTAGCTTTGCATTGACGATACGGTCCTAACAAAACTAATTTCGTCAAATTCTGAGACCGTTTGAAAAATGGCCATTTTCTGGTCGATCGAAATTGACTGAAACTGTTAGAACACTTTTAACTTCGCCACGCTCACATATTAATTCAGAAAATTATGAATTTTGGAACCTAGCAATAACTTGACATCCCGGATCCAACAAAAGTGGTTTCGTCGAAAACCGAGGTCGTTTGCAAAATTTCCATTTTCAAAGGCCTTTATATATATATTAAAATATATATAAATTCCACAGCGACTTTTCTAAATTTTAAGCTGGACATATCTTTCAACTTCTAAAGTGAAATATCAGTTTCTTAACTCCATTAGAAAGATATCGTCAAACAAATTCAAATATTTCTTGTTTCGTCCAAATCCGGTTTATTTTGCACCCGGTACATTCATTTGAATTTTGAAATCGAATTTTCGAACTTCCGCGCCATTTTCAATTCCTTTTATAATTATAAATAATTATTTATATTCTAACGATGATTCAATTAAATATATACGTTCGAATTCTATTCAAAATGAATTTCTCGTCATTATTATTTAAAATAATTCATTTTAAATATTCAAAATTCGCCAAAATTGCCAAAATAAAAATTTTAAATGGGCTTGGATTTCTGGGTTATTACACTCTCCCCCACTTAAAACTTTTCGTCCCCGAAAAGGAACGAAGCCGAAAGTTGTTTAACTAACCAACTCAACTTTCATTATTTTCATTACGGCTTAAGTTCTTCAACTTTTCAGTTTCTAAGAACTTTTCAAAATTTGGCTAACACCCTAAATTTTCGAAAAATTTCGCCATAACCTCCCCTGCACCGGGGACTTCGGGATATTTCATGTAGCCTCCCATGGCCTTCTTCAATCCAAAAGAAAAAGAAACGCCAATCGGCTCATAAAATCATCCAAACCCAAAGAAATACAATAAATATGTACCTATTTGTCGGGCAAACAATTTTATTCTTCTGCTCTACCTCCGTGCTATGACCTGTTCAATGTAAGTACATGTATATGTATGCAAATGCAACAAATTTTCAATATAATTCACTTTTTGGTTCAATTTGGCTAAAGGTTCAACATTTAATTAATCAAACAATAATCAAACAACACAATCAGCAATTAATTAGTTGATTATCATTTCAATCATATAACTTTGATACGTAGTCCAAAAATCAAATTTTTGATGCCAAATCACAACAATAAGGCTTATCTAATTTTGGTTCTCACACCAGTCAATAGGAAATATATACAAATCCCACTTTCGAAACTCGAACATGAATATTGATGATGCTATTGCTATAGCGATCATCAGAACCATCTTCGGGCGACTAGAGTGTGATTTTATATTTATCCAGCATATTAAAACTTCAAATATACACGGATCAGACGTATACACAAAATCTTTATATACTGGATTGTCCAAATCAATATAAAATATATAATCAAATATGAATAATTGATTTAGATTTTCAAAACAAATTTTGTTTCATTTTAAAAATATACTCTTCACACTCGTTCTAGGATACTACTGATCCTATCTCTAACGAGTCACTCTTATTGGATGTTACTAATCCAATCTCTGATGAATTCTTTCGTACGGTTCTAATGTGTCATGTTCTCGAGCTTTGTAAACCAAAGCTCTGATACCACGATGAAACGACCCGAAATCCCCCTTACGGGAAATCACGGATTGAGTTGAGAACAAGCCACATCGGGACGCAAATAGAAGAACATTTCATTGTTTATTACAACAATTCATCAGAATACAGGAATATACAGAGTATACATGTATTATACACATCATAAAATATCAGAGATTTAAATTACATTACATAGTAGCGGAAAAATAATACAATACACAACTGAAGGAGATATACGGATACAGAGCTTTCCGGATATCATTCCAGCTGTAAATCAGGATCCTGTGAATATAAATCTGCAAAACCAAAACTACTAGCTGCCCGTGTCAAAATAAGGGCACCCAGAGTTTAGGTTAAAACAATAAACTCCACGTCAGTCATGTGACTGGTGTGAGAACTAAAACAGTTATTAATCTTTATTTTAAAGTTAGGCAAATGAAGGGACCACGCCGTATAACACGGAACGGGTTTCCTCCCAAGAACAGCAGTGCATAAAACAACAGCGCAATGATAAATAAAGAACAATGAAGCTATTATAAGACCCAGTTCCCATCACACAATGCAACACAAGCCGGAGGATAGGGTTTTACCTTAAAATAGCCAAAGAATGCTTGATACGCTAAATTTCATGTTTTACTATTACTATAAGTGCATAGTGTCAAAAAATTTCAATCATAAGTATCAATCATAGACGGCATGGGTACCATATATCATGTCGCCAATACTAGGCTCTATAATCAAAACCGCAAATGTCACGTATTGGAAGTTTGGTTTTCGTCTGTGAACCGAGGCAAAAGATAGTCCTCACCGATTCGAGACGCTCTAGCCCGTGTCTCAGGACCCAGACTCAGGTGGGCCCTTGGATCGTCAGGGCCGGTCCACCGATGTGGTTAAAATGTCTGAACACTGCGTTTTCCCGCCCTTTGGGGCGTCAATGAGTCAACGAATGACTCCATCTGCTCCACATAGTCACCGATATATCCAAGGCGCCTCGCAACAGCAACAACCACATAAGTCAAACTCGTCAGGGCGTGTCAAACCACTGATGCCATTTCTAACTAGAAGGAAACGCATGCCCTCCCTGATGTCCTCTCCCATTTCTGGTTCACAACCGGGGTGTGAGGCTCGCAAATCAACGTTACACAAAGCTCTGCCACACAGGCCGTGCTTTTATCATCTACCACAAGACTCTGCTTTTCAACAGAAGCCTTGATCATTTGCATCTTAGCATGCCACGCAGGCAGACAACTCCATGCAACCGATATCCATCAATCACACAGAATGATATCCAATGTCAGACACACAGTCCATCTACAAGTACGTTCCGGGTGTGAACGAAACCGGAGGCACCTTGTACCTCGCATATCCATCGATCTCCAAGTACGTCTGGACGACCACTAACTGATTCCCTCCTCTTGGGTGTACGACCCAATCAAGATCATCGGTAATCACCCAAACGACGTGAAGACCTCCGGTCTTCAACCACCGTCTTCCTCTTCGACACTACATCGAATATGTTATTCAGAATGGGATAAACCCGATCTTTCTGAATAACTCACGTATATAATAAACAATTGTTACACAAACACAACATACGCCTCATTCCAATTCATCAGTCACTAACCGTAAATTAGCAAGAGAATAATTCCCCAAACATTAACCTCGAAGGCCGAAACCAACATCGGATCAATACCCAGGAAACCATTCTTCTTAGCTAACTTACAGTTAGTTTCTAAATTTCACATTCTTAGGGAAATGTTCCCATTAATTTTATCAAAGATAAATTCTTTTAAATTTATTCTTTAACCTTCCTTTGAATATCACTTCAAACTAGTCAGGATTAGCGAACCACACCAAAGTAATTATTTATTTTATTTCCCAATCCCAACCTATTCATCCCAAGAAGCAAAACTGGTAATACTCCATATCTAACACCGCAGTGTTATCGGTAAAGTTAATTACCATTTCACGTTCAAATCTAGTTAAAGATTTAACTATCGCTTGGAGCAAAACTGGTGATACTCCATTCTCGATCACTTCAATCTAATTAAAGATTCATTAAAACTCCACTTAGTTTTAATATTTAACTAGGTTAAAGAACCGATGTCATTTAAAACACGGTTCACGATAAACCCAAAATCACATTCCATTAATCATCGGGTTAAAGAAAAAGTGTTATTTAAAACACCGTTCACGATAAACCCAAAAATCAATTCCAATTCAGTTCCAATTAAATACCATTTAATTGGTGCACTTCATTAAATCTAAATAAAAAGATTTAATCTTTTTCTCAACTGGGTTCAAGAACAGTGTTAATGAAGACACCATTCACGACAAACCCAAATCACATTTGATATTAAATACAAGGCTCCAAATAGAAAATATATCGGCTTATATTCAATATCAAATTCTACGACCAACAAATATCGTATTGGAAATAACGATATAAATATATCTTTCAAATTCCCATAACAATATCTATATCATCACAAAATCCAACATCTAAATATTCCAAAGATAATTTCGATTCAAATCCATTCCAATTCAATTATTGGAAATTCTGGTTACTTTTAAAAATATTTCAAATCCAATTTATTTATTTTAAAAATAAACGGATTTTAATTCTAGTTCAAAACCAGTTCATTTCGAAAAAAATCTATTTTTATCTTTTCAAATATGGAGTTTTTCACCCCAATTCATCACAAATCATTTCTTATGATTTTACACAAATTATTACTATTTTTAATAATTTTACCAAGGCCCGTACAGTCGATTTCCGTCAACGGCCAATGAACTGCACTTACAGCGACCTTTTCCAAATTTTATTTGGACATAATTCCAAATCCAACCGTTAGATTTCAAATCTCTAATATTCTTAGAAAGCTCTTTTCAATACGAACCCAACGGTATCGGTTTTAGAGAATCCGACGGTCGGATCTCCTGTAATATTCATTCGAAGTCAATGGTCGGATTTCAAATTTCTGAACCGTTCGGATGTGAATTTTCCTGAAATTACAACTTGCTTCGTTTTGGATGCGGTCAGTCTTGTTGCGAAGCTCTCGTCCTCACGATCGCAACGGATCCATTTCGCGCGATTTGAACCTCGTATGGAAAAGTTATGGTGTTACGAACCTTAATGACATTTTAAAAATTAATTAAATAAACCTTCATCTTCTACTTCACATACTACAGCCATGCTGAACCCATTTTGCAACAAAATAGGGTCGCGCCTAACTCCACCCTGCTCGCGCTGGAGGAGGATCAGACGTCGCCACGTGGAAGGGATTCAAGAGGGCTACCTGCGCCTGCCACGCCATCTAGTTTGGTGGTCGGAATCGCCTGCATTTGGCCACTAAACGCGCTGACTTCACGGTGGAGATTCGAGCAAAATACTCAATGAAAATTTACCCAATTTGTATGGATTGATAGATCTCTCGAAGTACTTTGATTTTCTCCTTACTTTCATCATCTAATTCACTGCGGATTGAAGGAAATTGGAGATCAAAATCTAGGATGATTTCCGCCTTCTATTTGCTCGATGGCGGCTCTGAGGCGTTGACCTCGTATTGAATGAATTAGGGTTTGAATTTTTATATTTTTATATATTTTTATTTCCAAAAATAGCAACTTTTACATTCGACTTCTAAATCGAACCCACCGACTGTTCTTAAACCCAGTTGAGAAAAGAATAAATCTTTAAATTAAGATTTAATGATGTTTTCCAATTAATTAATATTTAATTGGAATTGAATGAATAAATTGGATTTTGGGTTGTCATGAATGGTGTTTTAAATAACAATGTTCTTAAACCCAATTGGGAAAAGAATAAATCTTTAAATTAAGATTTAATGATGTTTTCCAATTAATTAATATTTAATTGGAATTGAATAAAATAAATTGGATTTTGGGTTGTCGTGAGTGGTGTCTTAAATAATATTTAATTGTTCTTTAACCCATAACAATTAAATAATATTTAATTGGAATTGAAATGAAAGTTGATTGTGGGTTTATCGTGAACTGTGTTTTAAATGACATTAGTTCTTTAACCCAATTAACAGAGAAAGTATAATTTGAAATTTATAAATCTTTATTTAAGATTTAATGGAAATTTTCCAAAGTAAAGTTTTCCAATTTAATAGAATAAATTGGAATTGAAGGGAATTCGATTCAATAATAATCGAGATGAGCTTCTGTAAAAGAAGACTGTTATTATACATGGAATTTGAAAGGCCTTGCCGCTATTCCTATTAGTCTGATACGGAAATTTATATCGATTTTATATTGATCAAATTTCTGTGAAGATTCCATATTTATTGGAAGATGATTTTGGGTTTGTCGTGAGCTGTGCTTCAAATGACATTGGGTCTTTAACCCAGTTAAAGATAGTATTTATTTCCCTAAAGTTGAATAATCATTAAGTAATGATTTTTGAGATTAAAACCAAACTAGAGTTTTAATGAATCTTCAATTAGATTGAAACGGGAATGAGATAATTAAATTTATCGAATTCTTGAAATGATCGAGAATGGAGTACCACAAGTTTTACTCCAGGCGATAGTTAAATCTTTAATTAGATTGGAACGTGAAAGGGTAATTAATTTTACTTAGAACACAATGGGTGATAGATATGGAGTGCTACCGGTTTTGCTCCATGGGATGAATAGGTTGGGACTGGAAAATAATAAATTTTTATTGCGTTATTGTTCGATAATCCCGACAAATTAATAAAATCTTTTGAAATTGATATCCAAAGGACGATTTAAGAATAAATTTATTTTTATCTTTGACAAAATTAATAGGAACCTTTCCCTAATAATGTGAATATTTAAATAAAGGAATATTCTGAATTGGAATGAGGCTTATGATGTGTTTTTATAGCACTTGATTATTGATTATAAAATACGCAAGTTATTCGGAAAGACCGGCTTTAACCCATTCTGAATAATTAATACAACAGCTAAAAGTCGACGATGAAGACGGTGGTTGAAGACCGGAGATCTTCACATCGTTTGGATGATTACTGATGTCTTGATTGGGCTGTACACCTAAGACAAGGTAATAAGTGGTGATCGTCCAGACGTACTTGGAGATCGATCGGATATGCGAGGACCTCTTTCCTGTATTGAACATATAGGATGAGGAATAAGGTGCCACCGGTTTCTGTAACGACCCGTATTCTACACATCATAGGATCGTAGAATATTTATTTCTTTCCCGTGTGAAGTCGTATGGTCATGTAACTTTGGGAAACATTTATTAGAGTCATTTCCCATGTCCATGATTTTTGTCGATTTTTAAATGACCATTTTGCCCCTAGTCGGTACTGTTTTGGCCATAACTTTTGATTGGAAAGGAATTTTGACCTGAAACCACTTCCATTTGATTCGTTTGATAGTTTCTCTTTCCGTAGAGTGGTCATAATAGCCAAACGGACTTACCGTTTGGGAGATATGGCTGAAACAAGGTTTGGAGGGTGAAAAACTGCTTAACCGGGCCAAATCGGGTGATTAGTGAGTAGGCCCATAACCCATTTCGGGATTAGGGTTATGGGAGGGCTGAAGTGAGATGGAGAATCATTCCATTTCAGTTTCTAGCCTCCACTTATCACCAAGGATCCCTAAAAATGGCCTCCAACCTCTAAATCACCTCCAAATCATCTTTAGGTTAAGGATTTGGCTTAGCAACCCCTAATCAAGAAGGATCTTCACCAAATCAACAAAGGAGCTGCTGTTTGGTATTGAAATTCGCATCAAATCAGAGAATCATTTCAGATCTTAGTTTATTTTGTGGCTAAGGTGAGTGATTTGCTTAGTTTTGCACTAATTATGGCTAATTAGGAGTGATTAGTGTTAATTAGCGAATTTAAACATGATAAAATTCTGGAAAAATATTTATAAAATTCGGAATGATGTTTTAGACCTCTGATACGAATTTGGGTTAATTTGGTTAAGATTTGCTAATCCTATCATCAGTTTCACCTAAATATGCTTAAGGGGGAAATATGGGATTTTGGGTATGTTTGATCCATTTTTACCTATCATATTGATGTTTGTGGTTGATTATGTATGTTGCTATGACTGTATGAAATGCTTTGTGACTGTTTAGAATAGTTAGAATGGTCGAAAACGCCGTCGAGGGGCGTAAACAGCTCGCTGGACAAGGTGTAGGGGTTCGGATCGCATAGGGGGTTGAGGGACGATCGGATCGCCCTATGGGATCGTGGGGGCATCCCCACGAGTCGAGTCACCTCCTCCGAACCGAACCGTCTGTGCAAGGCCCACGAAGCGAATCGATGCAGCGTCGTGCCAAACTGAAGTACTCCGATCCGGATCGCGAATAAGCATTACGACCCGATCCGTCCAAGAAGGGTGAGCACGATCCGTCGACCTGGAGAAGGGCGTCCGATCCGAACCGCTTGAAGAACCACGATCCGATCCGTATGGGGTGCCCCGATCCGAACCGAGAAGGGGAGCACGATCCGAAGCAAAGGAAAGGAGAACCACGACCCGATCCGACGTAGGAGGCGCGACGCGATCCGACTAAGAATGTGAAGGCTGATCCGATCCGATTCGATTGTGATGACCAATAACCCAAGATGCAAAGGTAGTCCAAATGGAAGTTAGAGCTCAGGATTCCGAAACCAGTTGGGAACCAATGAGCTCACTTCATGGTTGGACTTTGCTGCGGGACGTGTGCTAAGGAGTTGTCGATGTTCATAACTTTGATTCACCACTAAAAAGGAATGATGGGCTACTTATCAGTGCAGTAGGGTCATTATGACCTGAGGGGCAAAGTGATGGTAGCAAGACTACGTTATCAATGCAGTAGGGTCATTATGACCTGAGGGGGAAGGTGATGCATAGTAAGACTATGAGCCAGCGCAGATGGGGTGAATAACTCCATGGGGCAAGTGGACATAGTAAGGATTAGTAAGGCTATGAGCCAGCGCAGATGGGGTGAATAACTCCATGGGGCAAGTGGACATAGCGAGGAATTAGTGGCTACGTTATCAGTGCAGTGAAGCCATTTATGACTTCATGGGGCAGAGTGATCGTAGCAAGGTATGTTGGGTGATCGAAGCGGTGAATATCGTATGCTTTATGCACTGAGTGAGAGATGTGAGGATGGATGCTATGCTTGATTGTTTGCCATCATTATGACATGCACACCTCCCCCACCTCCGTATCTTTACACTGTTTGATATGATACCTTAGAGCGTTGTACAGTATGTAGTGCTAACTCTTTGGTTGCAGGTCCAGGTTCAGGTACGTTTTAGTCTACCTGTTATTGTTCACTTTAGATGCTTATCGCTCATACCAGGCTTTTTGTCTGACCCAGAGTTTTATGTCTCCTCTTATTACTCTGGGTGCTCACACGAGCAGACTAGAGATAGGTTAGCTGGTGATGCGCGAGTAGCTGATTCGGAGGCGGGCAGGAGGCTTCCACGTATTATATATATATACACATTCTCCCTGTGTCGTTGGTGGTCGCTACTTGGACATTAGTAGTGTACCTCATTTATCTTACTTTGCTTTGAGACAGTTGAAAAGTTGTAATAAGCTGTATTTTGAATTTCCGCTGCTATGATGTTTAGTTCTGATTTTCAGCTTATGCACTGTCTCTCCTGTTTTATGTCAAGTATGTTACTATTATATTTTGTTCTATGCGCTGTGAGACATTCTACAGGTTCTTTGTATGTTCATTCCCTTCTTTCTTTTCCTTCTGACGACCCGTCCCGTGCTAGCTGGACATGTGTACAGCGCACTTTTGGAGTAAATGTCGGTTGGTGCGGGGCGAGCCGTCACACTTGGTATCAGAGCTCTAGGTTGCGTTGTTAACCTAGGGAAAGACACTAGGGGGAGTTAGTACGTATATGAGAGCGCGTATTTGTGATTACTTTGGTTTTCAAAAGCTATGTATATATATACTATTAGTAGTATAAGAATGAGGTTGCACTGCACTAGTACCACTATGGGGTCGTTAATCTTTTCCCTTTTACAGATTGACGATGAGCCGACATGTTAGAGGTACCGGTAGAGGGGCCAATAATGGGAATGCCGCTGACATGAGGGCGATGTTTACCAACCTCATGAGAGACATGCTTAGAGAAGTGCAAGGGACAGTTCCTAATCCCGGAGTTGGTGTTGGCCCAGTAGTGCAGGCGCCTAGGGTCGATTTCGCCAAGTTGTGCAAGGATTACACCAATCTTGGTGGGAAGCCGTTCCACGGAACGGAGTCGGCCACGGATGTTCAAGACTGGATGGATAGCTGTGACCGTATCTTTGATGACTTGGGCCTTGAGGATGCGATGAAGAGAAGGCTAGCGTCTCGTCAGCTGCAAGGGCGAGCGATGAATTGGTGGAATGCCATTAGAACAGCTACTCCAGAGGACCAGGTTACTTGGGTTCAGTTCAAGGCTCGCTTTAGCGAGAAGTTCATTCCAGCTGCCCAGAAGTCAGTGTTGTTCAAGAGGTTCTTGGAACTCAAGCAGAATGGAAGGGCAGTTTCTGATTATATTGCTGAGTTCGACACTTTGTCGAAGTATGGACTGTCTCTCATTGATACTCCTTAAAAGAAGAATGAGAAGTTCATTACTGGCCTGGATGGGTACTTGGGGGAGAGGCTTATTAACCACATCGATGAGACTTTTGAATCGATTGTGGGGAAAGCTTTGAGGTCAGAGAGTCTTTACCCTAAGTCAAAGACTGAGGCTGCATCTGCAGAAGGACCAAAGCCGCAAGCAAGCGGTGGAGGCAAGAATAGCTCTCAGAATAAGAGGAAGCAGGACCAATCAAAAGGTGGCCAGAAAAAAAGCAAGAAGGATGTTGAGTGCTTCAGCTGTGGAAAGAAAGGCCATTATGCTAAGGAATGTCGGGCCAAGCCAGCGGAAAGGAAGTGCTACAACTGTGGTCAAGTGGGACATCAGAAGGGCAAGTGCCCGCAACCTCTTAAGGAGAAGCAGATTGTGAAAGCATATGCTCTTGATGCTATTCCTTCTTCGTCGAATGCCCCAACTGCGGCGGAGAAAGGAAAGAATGTTGTTATTCAAGGTATGCTTTCTATTTATGATATACCAGTTCGAGTTTTGTTTGATACTGGGGCTTCCCGTTCCTTCATATCTAGTGACCTGGTAGATAGGTTGGGACTGGAACCCGAGATAGTCGATAGACCATTGATAGTGACGAACCCGATTGGTGGTTCGACTAGCCTTAGTATGATTTGCAGGAATTTGGTCCTATCGAGTCATGGATGTATGTTTGTATGTGATTGCTTTGTTTTGGGCTTTACTGGGTATGGCATTATATTGGGAGTCGATTGGCTCCAAAGATACGGGGTGGTGGTAGACTGTGAGGGCTTTTTGGTGACAGTGAGGGCGGATGATGGGCGGAGGGTAGTGTTTGGTAGCCTACCTAGTGATGGGGTTATGGCTAGTTTTGTAAATTCCCTCGACATCCCGCAAGATGAGTTTTCAGATGTGCCCGTGGTTGGCCAGTATCCGGACGTCTTCGAGGAGGTGACCGGGCTTCCACCACACCGAGAGATTGAGTTCCGTATTGATTTAGTGAAAGATGCTAGACCTATAGTGATGCCACTTCGTCGTATGGCACCAAAGGAGCAGCGAGAGCTCGGGGTGCAAGTCAGCAATCTTTTGAAGAAGGGATTTATTAGAAGGAGTGTCTCCGAGTGGGGAGCAGCAGTTGTGTTTGCCACTAAGGCAGATGGTTCCCTTCATTTATGTGTGGACTATCGCGAGTTGAATAAGGTGACGAGAAAGAATAAGTATCCTCTACCGAGGATAGATGATTTGTTTGATCAGTTGGAAGGAGCTAGAGTGTTCTCTCAGTTGGACCTCGCGACAGGATTTCATCAGCTTCGAGTAGCAGATGAAAGTGTTCCGAAAACGGCATTTAGAACGCCGTCTGGATTTTATGAGTGGTTGGTTATGCCATTTGGGTTGACCAATGCACCAGCCTATTTTGTGGATCTTATGAATTGAGTATTCAGAGATCAGTTGAATAAGTTTGTTCTTGTGTTCGTGGATGATATCCTTGTTTACTCAAGGACAGAGGAAGAACACAAGGGACACTTGAGGATAGTGATGGAGGTGTTGAGGAAACACCAATTGAAAGCGAAATTCTCTAAGTGTCATTTTTGGAGAAGGGAAGTGAGATTCTTGGATCATGTTGTTTCCGAGAGTGGTATTGCCGTGGGCCCTGCGAAGGTGGCTACGGTACAGGATTGGCCTACGCCCAAGAATGCAACAGATGTAAGAAGTTTCTTGGGATTAGCTGGATATTATCGTAAGTTTATCCAGGACTTCTCCAAGATTGCAGCACCGTTGACTCAGTTGACTAAGAAGAATCAGTCCTTCGTCTGGGACGGAGTGTGTGAGGATGCCTTCAAAAGTCTAAAGGAGAGGTTGACGCGTGCGCCAGTGTTAGTCATTCCTAAAGGGAATGAAGAGATGACGGTATACACAGATGCTTGTGGTACCGGATTGGGTGCAGTATTGATGCAAGGAGGTAGGGTTGTAGCTTATGATAGTCGACAGCTAAAGCCGCATGAGAAGAAGTATCCTACCCATGATTTGGAATTGGCAGCGATTGTATTTGCGCTGAAGATGCGGAGACACTATCTCTTGGGAGAAAGATTTGAGTTGTTTACCGATCATAAATCGTTAAAGTATCTCTTCTCTCAGAAAGATCTGAATCTCCGTCAGCAGAGATGGTTAGAGTTCTTGGCTTCGTATGATTTTGATATCGCGTATACACCTGGGAAGGGTAATGCGGTAGCCGATGCCTTGAGTAGGAGACATGCCAGCTTAGGGGCAATGTTTCTTGAATGGAAGCAACTGGAGTTTATCGCGAGGTTTGATTTCAGACCAAGGTGCGAGTTGGATCCAGTTATGCTAGCTAGTCTGACGATCAGACCCACTTTGATGGAGCGGATTGGTTCCAACCAGAGGGACGATCCTAATCTACTAGAAATCATCTCCAAGTTAGAGATGGGTATCGATGAGGAGATGAGTGTGTATGGGCTTGATCGAGATGGATGGCTTCGGAAAAATGGAAGACTAGTTGTGCCCAACGTGAATGGTTTGAGAGATGAAGTGCTTAGAGAATGTCATCACTCAAAACTGACTATGCATCCCGGTGGTAATAAGATGTATCGAGACATGAAGCGAACCTACTACTGGGAAGGGATGAAAAGAGACGTTGGGAAGTTTATATCCAAATGCATGAATTGCCAGCTAGTTAAAGCCGAGCAAAAGAAGCCTAGTGGGTTATTGCAACCATTAGAAATTCCCAAATGGAAATGGGAGCAAGTCTCGATGGATTTCATCGACGGGTTACCAAGGACTAGATCGGGATATGATAGCATTTGGGTAATTGTGGATCGATTGACTAAAAGCGCAAGATTTATACCAGTCAAATCGACCAGAACGGCAGCCAAGTTGGCAGAATTGTATATGAAGTGGGTAGTGAGATTTCATGGAGTACCCAAAAGCATCGTGAGTGACCGAGACCCGTTGTTCACTAGTGGGTTTTGGAAGAGCTTACAGGAGGCTCTAGGGTCAAGATTACATCTCAGTACCGCATATCATCCTCAGACCGACGGTCAGACGGAGAGGGTGAATCGTATATTGGAAGATCTCTTGAGAGCTTGTATATTGGATTTTGGCGGATCATGGGATGACCATTTGCATCTAGTAGAGTTTGCATATAATAATAGCTACCAATCCAGTATCGGTATGGCTCCATATGAAGCTTTGTACGGAAGACCGTGCAACTCACCATCATGTTGGATAGAGACTGGCGAGAAGTTTGTGCTTGGACCAGATGTGGTGAGAGAAACTTCCGATAAGATTAAGGTCATTCAACAACGAATGAAAGCTGCTCAAGATAGACAGAAAAGCTATGCTGATAAGAGGAGAAGAGACTTGAAATTCTCCGTTGGTGACTTGGTGTTTGTAAAGATCTCTCCGTTGAAGAGCGTGATTCGATTTGGCAGGAGAGGCAAGTTAGCACCAAGATTTGTTGGCCCATTCCCTGTTCTTGAACTAGTCGGGAATTTGGCATATAGAGTTGGCTTACCGGAGAAGATGGCGGGAGTTCACAATGTATTTCATGTTTCCCAACTGAGAAAGTTCGTTCACGACTCAGATGTGACTATTTCACCTGATCAGTTAGAGGACTTCGAAGTAGAAACCGAGGCGGTTGGGAACCGCAAACCGATTCGTATTGTGGGGCATGATACGAAGCAACTTCGAAGGAAGGCGGTGAAGCTAGTCACGGTTCAGTGGGGCGAGAACGAGAATGATTGTACTTGGGAGACAGAGGAGAGCATTAGGAAGGCTTATCCAGAACTCTTTGCCTGGAAAGATTTACTTCGTAATTTAGTTTTTCCGCATGCTAGGATAGACTTGTTTAGCTTGTTTTGCAAGTTTGATTGTTGCTTTATGATTGATAGGCATGCGGGAATCTTTGTGTATGTTTGGATTAGGGAATTTCGGGGGCGAAATTTCTTAAGGGAGGGAGAGTGTAACGACCCGTATTCTACACATCATAGGATCGTAGAATATTTATTTCTTTCCCGTGTGAAGTCGTATGGTCATGTAACTTTGGGAAACATTTATTAGAGTCATTTCCCATGTCCATGATTTTTGTCGATTTTTAAATGACCATTTTGCCCCTAGTCGGTACTGTTTTGGCCATAACTTTTGATTGGAAAGGAATTTTGACCTGAAACCACTTCCATTTGATTCGTTTGATAGTTTCTCTTTCCGTAGAGTGGTCATAATAGCCAAACGGACTTACCGTTTGGGAGATATGGCTGAAACAAGGTTTGGAGGGTGAAAAACTGCTTAACCGGGCCAAATCGGGTGATTAGTGAGTAGGCCCATAACCCATTTCGGGATTAGGGTTATGGGAGGGCTGAAGTGAGATGGAGAATCATTCCATTTCAGTTTCTAGCCTCCACTTATCACCAAGGATCCCTAAAAATGGCCTCCAACCTCTAAATCACCTTTAGGTTAAGGATTTGGCTTAGCAACCCCTAATCAAGAAGGATCTTCACCAAATCAACAAAGGAGCTGCTGTTTGGTATTGAAATTCGCATCAAATCAGAGAATCATTTCAGATCTTAGTTTATTTTGTGGCTAAGGTGAGTGATTTGCTTAGTTTTGCACTAATTATGGCTAATTAGGAGTGATTAGTGTTAATTAGCGAATTTAAATATGATAAAATTCTGGAAAAATATTTATAAAATTCGGAATGATGTTTTAGACCTCTGATACGAATTTGGGTTAATTTGGTTAAGATTTGCTAATCCTATCATCAGTTTCACCTAAATATGCTTAAGGGGGAAATATGGGATTTTGGGTATGTTTGATCCATTTTTACCTATCATATTGATGTTTTGATGTTTGTGGTTGATTATGTATGTTGTTATGACTGTATGAAATGCTTTGTGACTGTTTAGAATAGTTAGAATGGTCGAAAACGCCGTCGAGGGGCGTAAACAGCTCGCTGGACAAGGTGCAGGGGTTCGGATCGCATAGGGGGTTGAGGGACGATCGGATCGCCCTATGGGATCGTGGGGGCATCCCCACGAGTCGAGTCACCTCCTCCGAACCGAACCATCTGTGCAAGGCCCACGAAGCGAATCGATGCAGCGTCGTGCCAAACCGAAGTACTCCGATCCGGATCGCGAATAAGCATTACGACCCGATCCGTCCAAGAAGGGTGAGCATGATCCGTCGACCTGGAGAAGGGCGTCCGATCCGAACCGCTTGAAGAACCACGATCCGATCCGTATGGGGTGCCCCGATCCGAACCGAGAAGGGGAGCACGATCCGAAGCAAAGGAAAGGAGAACCACGACCCGATCCGACGTAGGAGGCGCGACGCGATCCGACGAAGAATGTGAAGGCTGATCCGATCCGATTCGATTGTGATGACCAATAACCCGAGATGCAAAGGTAGTCCAAATGGAAGTTAGAGCTCAGAATTCCGGAACCAGTTGGGAACCAATGAGCTCACTTCATGGTTGGACTTTGCTGCGGGACGTGTGCTAAGGAGTTGTCGATGTTCATAACTTTGATTCACCACTAAAAAGGAATGATGGGCTACTTATCAGTGCAGTAGGGTCATTATGACCTGAGGGGCAAAGTGATGGTAGCAAGACTACGTTATCAATGCAGTAGGGTCATTATGACCTGAGGGGCAAGGTGATGCATAGTAAGACTATGAGCCAGCGCAGATGGGGTGAATAACTCCATGGGGCAAGTGGACATAGTAAGGATTAGTAAGGCTATGAGCCAGCGCAGATGGGGTGAATAACTCCATGGGGCAAGTGGACGTAGCGAGGAATTAGTGGCTACGTTATCAGTGCAGTGAAGCCATTTATGACTTCATGGGGCAGAGTGATCGTAGCAAGGTATGTTGGGTGATCGAAGCGGTGAATATCGTATGCTTTATGCACTGAGTGAGAGATGTGAGGATGGATGCTATGCTTGATTGTTTGCCATCATTATGACATGCACACCTCCCCCACCTCCGTATCTTTACACTGTTTGATATGATACCTTAGAGCGTTGTACAGTATGTAGTGCTAACTCTTTGGTTGCAGGTCCAGGTTCAGGTATGTTTTAGTCTACCTGTTATTGTTCACTTTAGATGCTTATCGCTCATACCAGGCTTTATGTCTGACCCAGAGTTTAATGTCTCCTCTTATTACTCTGGGTGCTCACACGAGCAGACTAGAGACAGGTTAGCTGGTGATGCGCGAGTAGCTGATTCGGAGGCGGGCAGGAGGCTTCCACGTATTATATATATATACACATTCTCCCTGTGTCGTTGGTGGTCGCTACTTGGACATAGTAGTGTACCTCATTTATCTTACTTTGCTTTGAGACAGTTGAAAAGTTGTAATAAGTTGTATTTTGAATTTCCGCTGCTATGATGTTTAGTTCTGATTTTCAGCTTATGCACTGTCTCTCCTGTTTTATGTCAAGTATGTTACTATTATATTTTATTCTATGCGCTGTGAGACATTCTACAGGTTCTTTGTATGTTCATTCCCTTCTTTCTTTTCCTTCTGACGACCTGTCCCGTGCTAGCTGGACATGTGTACAGCGCACTTTTGGAGTAAATGTCGGTTGGTGCGGGGCGAGCCGTCACAGTTTCGTTCAGACCCAGAATGGACTTGTAAATGGATGTGTGTCTGACATTGGATTTCATTCTGTGTTGATTGATTTCTATTAAATATATATCTGTTTGGTGGCGGAGAATTTATTCTCTTGCTTAACACCCTTCTCTGAGACTTACGAGCTTAATGGTTATGTACTGATAGACATCAGTTGCATGGCGTGAATTGTCAGTGTGGCATGCTAAGATGCAAATGATCAAGGCTTTTGTTGAAAAGCAGAGTCTTGTTGTTGATGATCAAATCACAGCTTTAATTAGCATAGCTTTGTGTATAGCGTTAATTCACGAGCCCTCACACCCCGGTATGTGTCAAAAACGGGATAGTGACTACAGGGAGTACATGTGTTTCTTTCTAGCTAGAAGTGGTGTCATGGTATGGAGCCCAGACATTTTTACTTATGTGGATGATGGAATGAGGCACCTCGGATATTGAGTCCCTAGTTGCTCAGATTTTATGCCCCATAGGGCAGGGAAACGTATTGTTCAGGAATTACTAATCCATTAAAGTAAGGGTGGACAGACCTTGAAGATCCAGGTGTAGTTGCAGCTGTATCCGGATGCATGGGCTAGAGTGTCTCGAATTCGGTGAGGACGATCCCTAGCCTCGACTCATAGATGGAAATCCAACTTTCAATATGACATCATGCGATTTTGATATTAGAACTAGTATGGCGACATGATATATGCTACCCATGTCGTCTATGATTGATACATTTATATTTGAAGTTGTTTTTAAACACTATGCACTTACAATATCAAAATAATTTGTTTTATAGCGTATCAAGCATGTTTGGCTATTATAAGGTAATACTCTATCCTCTAATTTGCGTTGCATTATGTGATGGGACCTGAGTCTTATTATAGCTTCATTTTTCAAAAATCATTGCACTGTTTATAAACTGTTTTATGCACTAAGATTCATGTGGAGTAAACCCGTTCTGTGTTATATGGCGTTGTCCCATGATTTCCCCACTTTTAAATTAAAGATTAATAACTGTTTAAGTTCTCACACCAATCCCATGACTGACACAGAGTTTATTCTTTTAACCTAAACTCTGAGTGCCCATATTTTCCATACGGACAGCTAATAGTTTTTTCGTTTTCACAGAAATTTCTTTTCACGGGATCCTGGATTACAGCTGAAGCTATATTCAGAATGCTCTGTATCCGTGTATCTCTTTCAGTTGTGTTATTATTTAATTTCCGCTATGTAATATCCATTCATACTATGATATATTCTTGTACTCTGATGTAATTGTGTAATAACAATGAAATGTTCTAATGCTTGCGTTATGATGTGTGTTGTTCTCAACTCAATCCGGGCTTTCCCGTTAGTGGAAGTTTGGGTCATTTCATTGTATCTATAATTTTGAGTTGTAAACCTTAATTTCTCAATCGATTTGGGAAAAAAAATCTGTAACCACAGAAATCATTAATAAAGAGGTATGTCCTAGCAGTTGAGGTAACGGAATCAAAATTATTTAGTTATTATCTGATTATGGTGTCATAACTTTGTAGGTTTCATATCAAAATGAGCCCAAAGTATAATGGTTAACCTAAGTCCCTTCCGAAGGTCTATGAAAGGTCAAAAGCAATGAATTAAGATGACTATATTGACTTTAGGAATGAGACATCTGGAACACCATGGTTTCCGTATGATGAAGGTTTCCCAGGACAACTTAGTTCAACTAGGCTCCATGGCCCCTTTCCAAATACTCCATAGGCCTTTCGTCTGCCCTATCGAAACCACCTAAATTTGCAGCTAAGCGATAGTTTCCTAAGAAGATTTAAACTAGTGGGAATCTGGCATCGTATTTTGCAATACCAAAAGACCCATTGCCTGTCTCACTTAAATAGTACTTGACATGATGCCTACATGGTTACCTCCTTTTCACCACACTGAATGTTATTGGTTCGAACGGGAGGATTATGTCAAACCAATAACCAAACCCAATTGAAGCTAACCGAGAAAGCTCAGGCTATTTCCAGATGGTATACCACTATCCAGTGTTCAAAGTATATATATTATCTTTATATCTTGTTTCCTAAAGGGATTTTCTTTTAGAAGTCACCGGATGCATCTACAGGAACTTCTCATGGAAATGGCAATCAAGCATGACCTAATTCTTTCACAAAACAAAGGAATCTAAAAGTTTACACCATTTTGGGGTGTTAGGCATAAGTTTGTCTATTGTTTTTTGCGCTGGAAGAAGGGCCTGAACCTCCGTAACCACCAAACCTGCCTATTTAGCGAGAACCTCTTTAAAAAAAAGAACAAATGGATTATTTGTATGAAAGAACTTGGAATGGGCCACGAAGGATTGCTTAGGCCTAGAAAGATGTTTTGTACAAACCGAAAAGTAACAACCCTGGGTTGGGGATGGGTCCCTATGAAACGAAGGAACATTTCCGAAGAGCTGAGCACGACCCATTAGGAAAAACCGGTTACCTCCACAATCCAAAAAAGGAAAAGAAGTTGTGACTCCTTTCTACCATCAGCATAGAAAATATAAAGAAAAATAAAGAATAATGTTAAACAAATCTCTGGAAGAAAGTAATATGGCATCCCTTTTGACACAGAACAATGTTAATCATACATGGGTAAAACTGGATAAATTTGAGTAAGGAATTTCCAATCCAATGAAACAGAAGACAAGAAATGTGAACTTACAATTCTGCGATAAAAAAAATTAGGAATGAAAACATTGGGTATAAACTCATTAGAAGTTGAAAGAAACTTACGACACAGATAAATGGAGCAAAAATGCATTCCATTTTGGAGCGAGACCTATCTTCACCTACAAAAGGATCTCGAAAAAAATGATAATGAAAACAAGAAATGAAATCCAAACTATTAGAAGGGAATTAAATTTGAAGGAAGAATGTAAAAGATGGAAATGATTCTGTACCAAAATGGAAATTAAATCTAAATGAATGTGAACCTTATCGTAACTCCTACGTTGAAAGGGGCAAAATAAGCCATGTGCCAAACTTTGGAACCTCCACGAATCTGAAAAGGATGGTGGTCACCTTCGCGACAAAAGAATTTTGTTCAGTCCTAATAAACCACAAACTAAATCTTCCAAAGGAAATTCTAAGTCAAAAGCGACAAAATGATTCAACTTGACTGCTTCCATTAAGGAATCTACCAATTTACCAAATATGAATTTGACTATTTGCCTGCAATCAAAAAGCCACCAAAGGCTGAAAAGAATAAAGGAAAAACCTATTGTCTTTACAGTACGATCAATTGTCATAGAATCGATCAATGTAGGCCACGGTAAAAAATGATTGCCTATTTCACAGAAATTTGATCAATATATAATCGATATAAATTCCCGTGTCAGACTAATAGGAATAGCGACAAGCCCTTTCAAATTCCATATATAATAACGGTCTTCTTTTACAGAAGCTCGTCTTGATTATTATTAAATCGAATTCCCTTCAATTCCAATTTATTCTATTAAATTGGAAAACTTTACTTTGGAAAATTTCCACTAAATCTTTAAAAAAAGATTTATAAATTCCAAATAATATTTTCACTGTTTAATTGGGTTAAAGAACAAATGTCGTTTAAAACACAGTTCACGATAAACCCACAATCAACTTTCATTTCACTTCCAATTAAATATTATTTAATTGGTAAACTTCTCTAAATTTTAATTAAAAGATTTATTCTTTTCTCAACTGGGTTTAAGAACAGTGTTATTTAAGACACCATTCACGACAACCCAAAATCCAATTTATTTTATTCAACCAATTAGATATTAGTTAATTGGAAAACATCATTAAATCTTAATTTAAAGATTTATTCTTTTACCAACTGGGTTTAAGAATAGTGATATTGAAGACACCATTCACGACAAACCCAAAACCCAATTTGTTTATTTAATTCCAATTAAATATTAATTAATTAGAAAACTTCATTAAATCTTAATTTAAAGATTTATTCTTTTCTCAACTGGGTTTAAGAACAGTGTTATTGAAGACACTATTCACGACAAACCCAAAATCCAATTTATTTACTAAGAAAAAAAAATAACATTGGATTTTTATTCTAGTTAATAACTAGTTCATTTCAATAAAAATATATTTTTATCTTTTCAAATATGAAAATTTTCAACCAAAATCTTTCCTAACCATTTATTATGATTTTACACAATTTATAAATATTTTCAGTAATTTTATTAAGGCCCGTACAGTCGGTTTACAACAACGGCCAACGAACTGCATCCATAGCGACCTTTTCTGAAATTCATTTGGATATAATTCCAAATCTAACCATTAGATTTCTGATCTCTTATATTTGTTAGAAAGCTCTTTTCGATACGAACCCAACGGTTCCATTTTTAGGAGAATCTGACGGTTGAATCTCCCGTTGCATCAATTTGAAGTTAATGGTCGAAATTCGCGAACGGTCGCTACGCGGCGCGTTCTATTCAGGCCATTAAATATATGTAATATACATATTATATAAATTTCGTCGATTTCCATTTAAAACGTATTTTATAAATCGTTTCTAAATTCATTTTAAAATGATTGCAACTTCTTTTCCAATTTTAAATCAAAATTGAATATTCTGTATCTTTATCATATTAAAAGGATAATATTTTCAAAATATTAGATTTTGAAATCACTTCTTTTTTATATATATTCATTATAAAATGAATAAAATCGATTGATAAACCCGTTCAGGTTAAAATGGCGTTTGCTACTTAACTCGGGCTTCACATTTTAATATTTTTGTGTCCATCCAAAAAGGGACATCAAAATCATAATTTTATTCTTCACTGAATATTATTTTAAAATATTCGTTATTCTAAAATATTCTTTATCTTAAAATATTCTTTATTTCAAAATATTCTTTATTTCTGAATCGGAATGCGACTCAATCAATTACCATATAATTTCAGTTATATGGTTTTCATACATTGCATGTATTCAACAATAATGATAAATAATTGTTAAACGGTCCATTCACAACCAAAGTGAATTTTACAACTGTGTGAGCATTAAAATAAATAAATAACGCTCATCACAGTCTGTCAATCCATCAATTGACATACAACTAAATATTGGGAATAGGGTATGTCAAATATCATCCCAGTACCCTTGTGGGGTTTTCAAACAACAACAGTCTATTTAAAATAATCACCGGTTAATAAATTTAACCATTTCTAATTCAATTTGAATTATTTTTCTAATCAACCAATTTTCACTGTTTAAAATTATAAATGAATATTTATAATTTAATTTCAACTACCATAAAATAATATTAAATTATTTTAATATTTCAGCATTCCAGCATCACAATCAACACACAATACAGTCAATTTTAACCGTCCATGGTCTGTGGATGAGGGAGGTGATCTTACAGGCACCGTATACAATTTATAGTGATTAAACTGATAAAAAAAATACACCGGCAATTCTATATATTTATATACATGAATACAATAACATGATAAAATATAATTTTTAGTGAGAAGGAGTTCTCACCTTGACTGGTTTCGAAATCGTTGTTAAAACGATTGTTTTAATATAATTAAACCAGCGTTTAATTATATCAAAAATCCCAGTAGCTTCAGTTTATGTTCTGGACTGTTCCATGACGTAGTGCTCTTCAAGTCGGTTCTAACGCAATTAGAATTTCTCGATTCTAATTCTGAATGAAAAAGATATGAGCATTATACCTTTGAACAATTTAAATAATATAGTTAATTAATTAAATTAAGTCCCTTATTACCCTTAATCACTAAAATTAGTCGTTGTCCTTCGTCTTTCATCGTCTCCAGTATCGCACCATGAACCCAAACATCGCCACAAACCTCACCATCGCATGCACATACGAGCCGCCAGAGCTCGATCCAACTGCGCCACGCTCTTCACCATCGTCCACTCCTTCACCCCCTTGAACGACGTGACATCCGTCGTCCCCATTCACCCGAAAACACGGTGCGACGGCGGCCAATTTAAGCATAAAACCGAATGATTTGAGCAACTAGAAATCATCATACCCGTACAGATTTGTAGCTGGTGAGAACCCCTTTGATTTTCGCTTTGGAATGATGAATTAATATTGTCTAGATTGGGATCAATTTGGAATTGATTTTCGGAGCACTTGGATCGTTCAACCTATGGGGGCGGCGACTGAGTTATGGCTAGGATTTTAGAGAATCTACACCTTTTTATAATAATTATTTTTATTAATATTTAATTATTTTATATAAAAAATAACATGTTTATTCATACGAACTCCAAATCGAACCCAACAACTGTCTCCCCTAGCTAAATACCCCCATTCCGGACACAATGGGTTATGTCCCGTAAGCCAATTCGGCTGTTTCGATCAGTTTTTCTTTTAATAAAAATATAAATCAATATATTTTGAATTTGAACGTATATTTTAATTTACCAGAGCCACATACTGACTCCAAAAATTCCCAAAAAATAAATCTTGCTATGTTTTGACGATACGGTCCTAACAAAACAAATTTCATCGAATTTGGAGACCGTTTGAAAAATGACCATTTTTTTGTCAATCCAATTCAATTGAAATTGACAAAACACGTTTTCTCTTGCCACGCTCACATATTAACTCCAAAAATTATGAAAATTGGAATCTAGCAATAATCTGACATTCCGGATCTAATAAAAGTGGTTTCATCGAAAACGGACGTCATTTGCAAAATGGCTATTTTAAGGGCTATTCTGAATTTTAAACTGGATATAGCTTTCAATTTATATAATGAAATCTCAATTTCTTAACTTCGTTAGAAAGATATTATTAAACAAATTCAAATATTATTGGTTTTACTGAAATCCGATTTATATTGAATTCTGTACATTCAATTGAAATTTAAAATCGAAGTTTCAAACTACCGTGCCGTTTCAATCTCGTTATATAATTAAATTAAATTTATACCTTTCAACTTCGATTAAAATAATTTTTTAATCATTATTATTTAAGATAAATCATTTTAAATATCCAAAATCCATAAAAATAGCTAAAATAAAAAATTTAATTGGTTTTGAAAATCCGAATTGTTACATACAAGATTGATATGACAAATCAGATCCCGATTGTGGACCTCTAGGGTCATATTTGTAGGTGCGGGTAGGCCTCCTGTCTCATCATGTGGGCTTCGTCGCGGCTTTTCTACAGAAGCTAATGCAGAGGTTTAGCAAAGGCATCTCCCATTGTAACTTGAAAGAGTAACACGGTGGCACCAAAGGAACGCTTCCGGATATGGGAAACCATTGTTAGCTACTGGAGAAGTGAGCTTGTAAGAGCTCTTGACTTTTGACGTCGCATATTGCATCGTTTTTTTTTCTTTTGTGCACGAGACTTGCTTGCGATGATTAATTGGTGGAGGCTTAAGCTTTCTAGTATTTCACATTTCGAGTTGTGCAGAAAGGCTTAGCTCTACATGCTTGGGGATGATGAATATGGTGATCATGACCATCTGGTTATGTCGACATGGGCTTTTTCTTGAGAAGAAGAATCCTTTGCCTCCTCATTACTGATTCCAAAGGCAAATGTTGATGAGTCAGTTCAATCTCTACCGATTATTGTTGATGAGTCGCTTTGGCTCCGGCACTAGCTTTTCCCATAATTATTTTGGTGCTTACACTTACTCTCATGTGCTTTCAGTATCCTAGGACCCGAAAGCATAAAATGTTTTATCTATGTCAAACAAAAGCTTCGTTGGACATCGAAGGGAAAATACATGACCCTTTCAAAAGATGGGTAATGATGAGACTAATAACTAATAAATAGCCTTTACATTCGAAATTTGTCTACAATGAACTACTTTGGGGTGTTAAGAAATTTTATGGCTAAATCGGGTGTTGGGTGTTTCTTTTTTCTTAATTAATTATTTCGTAAAATATCTATTAGGGATGTAAAACAATATTCTTGAGGGATAAAGGTGGAAACATTAAACCTCATTCATCAAGTCATCTTGGATGGTAAGTTCGTACTAGCAAAATCAATCTGAAGAAATCGTAATTATCTTACTCGATATCAATTTTCATGTCCAATCTCTGTTATCTGCCGAACAACGATGTAAGCACCTTTGGATAGTAAGGATTAACCATCGAAGCAAACATAAGCATTTTGTACCATTTGTTTTACTTAGGCAACTAATTGGATTTCCCATAGGAATGAGGAAAAGATTTATATGTATGTATATGTATGTGATATGTATATATATATATATATATATATATATATATATATAGAATGGGGAACAATTTGTAAAGTAAATTTATATGATGAAAGTAGTGTTAAAAACCATTTTAGTAAAAGATTTGATTTCCACTAATAGTATAAACCCCTTCATATTTTCGAAGTGGCAAAACTCACAAATACGATTGTAAGAACAATCGACCTAAGAATTCATGTTTTTATAACGTAAATTAAATCTCATAAATATCGATCACAAATTTGTTCAAATGTAATCAAAAGTCCATAAAATTGAGCTTTTTGAAATTCATGAATAAAAGCAACCGAGAAAACATTGGAAGAGAGCAAACGAGCCGAAACTCAGTCATGAAGAAGCCTCAAACAATCTAAACTATAGACCGTGGTTTGAACCGGTCAAAATCAGGGAGTGGGGCCTCTGATGTCTGACCCCTATGGTCAGACGTCTATACAACTCCATGTCTTTTTTATATATATTTCTACTCAGCATAGACGACCAAGGACCTAGCTCAGACGTTTGAGCAGCCTAGGCAATGATTTGCTTTTTCTATGACTTCCCAATCGATTTTGAGCAAGCCGAGACAAAGGTTGAAGGCTTATAATCATTATTCAAGTAGAAATGAAGCTTCTAAGACTCGTTGAAACTACTTAAGAACACAAACTCAATTCTCTGTAAAGATTCACTCTTTGAATTCATATAATTGAATTCAAACACACATAAATCAGAAAGTTCATTCTCAAACAAACCAATTAACCAAATGCACACACACACACACACACACGATATATAAAAGCAAAACTCTCTTCCAATGCCACTAGCTTATCTTCAATATAAAAACACACACACAAATATCCTAAGAGTTAGATATTAGGAAAATCTCAAAAATTAAGGAGATATCAACTTGGAGAAGATGGTGAGAAACTTACCCAAGCTTCTCCTTGAATTTGCAAAGCAAATTACTAAGGTTTCCTAAGTTTGGAGCTTAGGAATATTAATTTACTCTTCCTTGAAGACTTGGTAGTAGTAGTTAGGAATTGTGAAGAGGAGTAAATGAAAAGATAAGTGGAGTGGGTGAGTGGAGTTATTAACTAGGGGTCGTTTACTTATGGTTAATGGGTTAGTTTAACAAACAATGCCCTACTCAAATTCCTGATTTTCACTTACTCCAAACATATAGATGTTTACGGTTTTAAATACCGTAAATGACCTTTTAAACTCAACGAAAGTGGTCCGGAGTTCAATTTCTTCGGTTTACAAAAAGTTACAATTTCGGCTTTTAAATCGTGTAGGCACTACAATACCTAAATAAATCTCTTAATTAAATAATCGTAAATTATGCAGGTTGTTACAATGGGGGTACAACCCCCCTAATTGAATTATCCCGTTGAATATGCTTATATTAAAGACCTGATAGCGAAAGCTACTAAGGATTAATATAATTTCAAAGTGAAGAGAACCCTTGACGCAAAGGTACATGGTCACAAAAGAGTTGCTCCATTCACCGAAAAGATCATGTCCGCCGTTATCCCATCACAGGTGAAGATATGGACAATTGAATATCAAGGTACCGTAGATCTCGATGATCACTTGATGGCCTTTGACCGCCGAATGTATTTACATAATGCTTCTGGGGTAGTCCGCAGTAGTTCGTTCCCTGTTACACTTCAAGGTGCCGCTGCCATATGGTCCTAATAGTATCATTAGAAGGCTATATACTCCTGAAAACTATTATTCCCTTATGAATTTGTTGCATATTTTTATGTCAGAAAAGACATCATCGTTCATTATATAACGGTTGCGAACATTAAACAATAGATAGGAGATCCCTTGGGAGACTTAAAGAGATTCAATGTCACAGCTGTATGAGCAAAAGCGTTGAATCAAGGTGCTAAATTAATGGTTGTTCGCGTAGGGCTTTAACAAATCACCCAATTATGGATAAATGGTAAATGATGTCGATGACCTGCAGGATTTCACTTTGGCCGAAAAATTCATATGAATGGATGAGATTTATCACGCCAAAATGAAAGAATCCATTTGTAAAGATGAAAGGAAACATCTCTTACAAATAAAAGAATGTGACGCTCCAGTACCTGAAAAAAGCTTAGATTGAGACATCTCTGATAGAAGGCGCACCTTGCATAACAACATTCTTCTCCTTTTCTGCAGCAGTCGGACCCCTTGAGGAAGACGATACGACATCCAAAGCATACGCTCTCACAACCTGCTTATCCTTCGATGGTTCTGGACAATTCTTCTTCATATGCCCAGGCATATCACAGTTAAAGCACTTCTTTACCACCTTCACGTCTTACAGTGCTTGGAAAGATAACCCTACTATTGGTAGTTATTGCAAGTAATCTTGCCCTCCGGCTTTTCTGGCCATTCTTCCCTTGTTGTTGATGTTTTCTCTTTTCTATTCCACTTTCTTATCACCACCACATTGTTGTGGCTTCGTCTCCTCCTTACTTTCCATAGGTGCTCCTTCCTTTTACGTAAACAAACTTTCCTTGTTTAAAGACTTCTCGACCAGCTTCTTACAGGGATCATCGATATGGTCGATCAATTTTTTCCTAGGTCTCATCCAAACCCATAATAAAATTTTCGTTCTTCTAATAAGGAGTCTCAATATACGAACGAGCATAATTAGATAAAGCTTAGAACTAGGCCACATACTCAAATACTGGTCAACCTCCTTTCTTAAGCTCAACAAACTTCTTAAATAAAGCGCATCGACTTTTGGACCGTAGAAATGAAATTTTCTTCAAACTTAGTCCTAAACTGATCCCGAGTGATCTGGTCCTCCGGAGTCTCCAAAGTGATAGAGTTCCGCCAATCCATCGCTCGACCTTGAAACTGCCTCAATGCAAGCTTCCACTTAGTTGCGTCGTCAATTCCCAAATCTCCAAAAATCCGAACACATGCATCTAACCAATTCTAAATCTCAATAGTAGGCTATGTACCCACGAACAGTTTCCCACCTAGAGAAGTATAATCCATGCAGAGGATTGAAACATCAAAAACTCTAGTTGCCTGCATATGAACACCACACTTTACTCTCGCTTCTGGATTGGGCATACTCCTCATGAACGCTGCCATCATGGCCTCGAACGTAACAGGATAATCGGACATAACAGCTGCAACTCCTGACTGGCTACCCTTGCCTACCCCTCCAGCCGCAGGTTTATCCCTTGTAGCATATCCTGAAGTTTGTCGACTCATTCTCTATTTGAAATGAAAATGATCAATTCACATTGGAGAAAGGCTGCATTGATCTCATGTGCTTACTAACCTACGTAACTATATATTATAATATAATAATCGTCAAATAAAATTACAATTACATCTCTCATATGCTTTTACGCTCGCGAACTATGAGTAAAAGCCATTAACCTGGCTCTGGTACTAAATGTGACGAACCTCCCCATATCTCATGCACCAAGTTAAGCAATAGGTGTGTTTGTATAACGTGTTGGCCGATATGGGACGATGATACGGGAAGAATAACTTGGAACAAAATCAATCATATATCTTACAGCGCATGGATAATATATAATAATAAAATATACAACCAGATAATATATTGAAGCATAACTGGACAGAAAATCAAATCTCCATAAAACCATAAAATCTCATGTACAATACATCTCAGTACATAAATCTGTGAGTACAATATGCCTCACTACATCCCTCAAAATATTAATAACCATCGAAATACAACGGAAATTAAAGCAATAGTAATATAGTAGGTAGCATATAATATGAAAGCCTCCATCACGTCCTTGCATAGCACCAGGGTCAACACCAAACCTGCTACCTGCCATCACAATCTGCTTGTCAACAACATCGATGAACGCCTAAGGTAATAAGAGGGAAATATAAAACCTTGCGTAAGACAACAATTTTAGTGAGCGTAAAATAACCAACAATAACTAGATTGAATATGAGTATAGATAGTTCAACCATCTGATCTTTCCGACAACCATAATGTTAACACATGAACGTCATCCATCACATTGTCATTTTAGAATTGGAAAGGAAAACCCCCAATCCCGCATCTCTTCGATATCCTACGGTGATAGACTACCTAGAGAAGAGAGAGAAGAAAGCACACAATCAGCCATAGCATCCAATATCCTAGCTATCACCGACTACATCCTTGAATCCCTCAATAATCGAATTTGCTTTCAACGACCAAAAAGACTAATTAATGGGAAACCTTGGTTCTAGCCAAACTACCATATGCCATTGTGAATATGTATGTTTGCCTTAATCGACTAAGACAACTTGTCAAATCATGACTGCCTAGCATGCGCGATTTATCCACTCAGATCCTGATGGGCGCCCCACAATAGCCAAGTTTTGAGTCTGCTAGAACACTTTGATTACCGGCGTTTCCTTGGCACCTTTGAAATGTCGAGCCTTTCTTCTCGGCGTTCAAACCCTTAGTTCGAGCGACTTCTCAAACCAATTCCATTATCATCCTCGATTAACTCTGACCTGAGTCTAACTATCATCATTCTAAATCGTTTGTCGCATCACGATAAGTATCACATCGGTCCAGCTCCAGCCAATCCAAGTTGAGTTCGCAATCGAAGCACCATTCATCAATGAGTTGCACATCAACTATCTAAAACCCATTCATCACCAAAATTCATCAGCAACCCATGCAAGCCATCACCATCGTACTCAAATGCCTCAGCTCCCGATTGTGCATCGTTATGGATTGGTACTGGTCCATCACCCACGGACCGGCACTGGTCCGTATACTTAAACAATTTTTGTTAAGTAAATCGACCATCTTGATACCCTCTTCATGTGCTTCATGCCAGTCCAATTTTGAACCGTTTTACCCATCCAGTCAAAACTCCTATCGGTCCATCATTGCACTTAAGCGATCATGCTTTGACCCATCTCAAATCAATTCCAAATGACTTGAAAATTTGCTGGCGTCCTTAGTTTACCATCACGATGCCACGGCCCAAACTTCGTCGTCATCCATCACATTGTGATGGATTGGTACCGTTCCATATGGATCGCTACGGGTCCTCACATTTAGCTATTCTCAAGCCCAAAATTTTTGGGTTTCTTTCTTTCATCTTCAAGAGTGCCTTCGCCAAGTTCGTCTAAATCTAAACCTCCGATTTGTTCTGTTCTTCAATCCACATATCTATGGCAACCAATTCTAACATGAAACTCAAGCAATGCATCACGTGTGAGAGATATCTATCACTCACCAAAATCCCAATTAAATGGAAATCTGATGACATCGGATTCGGACAAGTTTGAAAACCTTTGGATTTGATGCAATTCGATTTGATCTAATCATCCTTGATGATGATCTACCTTCTAGATGTAATCTACGATGAATTTGAATGAAAAGAATGGAGAACTAGGGCTTTAGGTTGAACCGGAGAATCACATGCGCCCAAATTAATATTTGACTGAAGCGAGAAACCCTATTTCTCTCCCCTAATTCCCTATATTTTTAGCTGGAAATTATTAGCCTAATGGGCTTGAATAATTAGCCCATTAGTTGTTAAGCAGTCCGCCTAACAGAAGTTGAAACTTAAAACAACAATTTTCCAAACTGCTGAACCAATTCGTTAATGTGACTAACTAATGAATTGTAAACCACCATTCCAATCCAAAGTTACTGATTTTAGCACATGACTCGATCCCTTTCAAATGTTATGCCCCAATAGTAAACTAAAGTACAAAATTGTCACAGGTCAACTTGGTAAAAATCAAGTGCATGTCTAACTTCTCCATGGACAACATATTAAAACTTGAGAATGATATAACCACTAGGGAATTAAGTATAATTATTTCACGATCCTCCAATACGTACAATACAGGTCATTGAATATTCGTCGTGATTCAGGCTTGAGCACATTTCCATGCTCCGGTCGACCCAAACTTGTGTTGGATCGTCTTATTGGTTAACTAAGGCACCATGTGGGTCAACCCATGGGTCGACCCATAAAATGTAAGGGTCGTGAAACCTAGGCAAGAATGCCCATGTGCGCATTCCCTTCTCTTTTGAAGACTACATCATTTTCAGTGACTTTTGACGCTTTGTTTAGAGAATTCTTGAGTGAATTTTTAAAACGTGTTGATGTATTTAAGGTGCTATTTAATGTCCTATTAACTATGTTATTTTATCATGATTTCTTGCAGAAAACTAGTGTCATTTCAACAATAAAGTATTGATGCTTACAACTGAATTCTAGTGGTTTTGGTTATCTTGCAAAATGTGCATTTCTAATGACATTTCTTATGTATCAACAACACGCACATAATTTTTATAAACCAATTTCAAAATGGTTTAGGTAAGAAAAATATATTTTTGAAATAATGCACTGTTTTGACAAGGTTTTAAAAATATATTAGAAACCTTATTTTAACATGTATTTCCAAAATTGTACAGCTTCCAAAGATTTATCCAAGAAACTATATTTTACCAAACTATTTCCTTTAGTATTTTTTAATGTTAAAACCACACGTATTTGCGCTCTTCGAGAAGGTGTGCTGGTGAATGAATGAGTAAACCTCCGGTATGCAATGTGATGGTACACGATGTTGATTAATCTTAGATCCATCCAATTGAAGCACCAATCTACAACGATTTTTTGTGTTTTTTGGGGTTTCTTTGTATTTTCAAATGTAGAGGGGACTTATGGTATGTGAATCGTTAAACGAGAACGTGCGGTATCTATCTGTTAGATGTACACATTCTGGTGGACATTCGGGTCAATTCAATGTCTGTGTGTCATCCTGTGTGTAATGACCTATTTGGTCATCTTATAAGATAACTTTATGTAAAGCTAGTACTGATAAGGCCTTGAGCCATTCTATGTATTAGAACGTGCATGCATAGCTTCAGAACGCCAACCCGGTGGTTGGATCGAATACAAGGAGTTTTTTTGGTGATTTGGTGATTTTAGGAACTTTTGGTGATTTTGGTGACTTTGTGATTTCCAGGTTTATTGTGATTTCACCATTTAAAAATGAACACTATACATGTTTAGCTCCGTTATGATCAGAGATCCCCATGTGTACATGGTGAATCATTTCTATGAGTATTCATGAGTTTTACAGTTCACATGGATTCAAATTTGGTATTACATTCTCATTACCTTATGTGTTATTCCATGAATAATCAAGTGACAAGAATTCATATGCCCAACATTACTACTTTTTTGGTGTGTATCCTTTATAAGTTTCATAAATATACACTTCACTCCTTTACGGTGTAATGGAATGATTCAACCAATCAGTTGTTTTCCTTATCTCATACTAATTATCTGATTCAAGTTAGATTGACCCATGTTTTCATTACTCAGTTCAGACCAAGTCCCAGTTTAGTATATTATATCATTATAGTTGCCCCTTGTGGATTACATGCTTTTTTTTGTTGGATCGCAGAGATTTTGTTGCTACCTTTTAGTAATTCACCTTGGACATGATGTATATTCTTTTGTGGGGGTTGTGAAGAATATATTTATGTAGCTACTTATCGACCCTATGGGTTGTATTATGTGTTGTATACGATGTACTCATGTGTATATGTATATCTATGTTAGTTGATCTATATTATGTGTTTGATATTATATTATGTTCGTTTCGAATAGATCTTGAGGCCATCGTAGTAGTGTATTAACATAAAGAAGATATGTCGACATGTAGTGAAAAAGAAGAAGAAAAACTCGGCATATTTAATACTTGTTTTATAAAATATTATGGGTGTTTGTTGTATAAAGTCTCATTCCCTATATTATTAGAAGGTATTACTAGATATACTCTTTACTAATATAGGTCTCGAGGCTTGGGGTCACAGCTTGGTATCGGAGCGGTGGTGTTCGTGGTTTAAATGCAAAACTATTTGTGCGTAACGATACATCGAAATACGATACAAATACAAACATCATACCCCAAATAAAGTGATCAGTGTCATGTCCTTAACAAACATTGCATCCAATTGAATTGATGTAGTGGAATAAATCTAGGACCATAAAATTAAATTCCATAGTGTTCATTTCGTGCTTAATTCCACTAAATATATCCTAACCAAGTGAATAATCCTTTCTCATTTCAACTTTTCAACTATGTCTTGTCGAGGTAGAGGTTGTAGGGAGTTCTTGAGATCCAGGCTTGGCTTCGTACATGTCAGCATATTTTTACACATATTGACATTTTTGACCATAACAACATTCTTGTGGCATCGAGTACGCTACAAGAGTGTGCTCTTGATTGGTATGAGTTGTTTGTGGTTGAGATGATGAGTCCACATTAGAGGGCAAGCAATTTAAGGAGAGATTTGAACTTAAGTTCATTCTAGAATCCAAGAAGGAGATTCTTGCACGTTGGTTCGTTGACCTTAGGCAAAGGAAATAGACTGTTATTTAGCATGTCTCAACTTTCGAGGCCTTGCACGTTTTTACTTCTTATAAGAAGAATCTTAAGGTCATGAGTGGACTTAAGAAATATCTTAAGAACCCCTTTTGTTGTAGTTAAAGTTAACATTTGTTGAGCTAGGAAAAAGATAGTGATGATGAGGCTCTTGTTCAGGGTAATCCGAAGAAGAAGGAACTTTCCTTTTTCCAAGTCCAATTTTTTTCACTAAAGTAAGAAGAAGAAACCGAGTCGTTTTAGTTCCCAGTCTCAGGGAGCACCTACTTCTGTCCTATCTTTGACTTATTATAATTGTGGATCGCTGGATATTTTGCTACAGCTTGCCTAAAGCCTCATGTGGTTCGTAATGGTAAGAGAGAGGTTATGGATATCTCTTCTTGTCCTATGTGGCCAAACAAGTAAAATCATGGTAATCTTAGTGTGGCGAGAGCTTTTGGTGGTAATCTTAGTATGCCTTGTATTCATGAGGGCTCGTTATTTTATAGATCGTTCTATTCGAGTTTTATTCGATACTGGTGCACCGTATTCATCCGTATCGATGTAAACTGTTGGTAAAATATATTTGGATGTTGTATGCTTAATGAATTCTCTTCAGATTTTGAATCCTACTAGGGTTCCACAACGCTTAGTTTGATGTATGAGGATGTGGAGTTATTTCTGTGTGCCTTTTCTTTCAGAGAGAATTTGTACATGATCTGTTCCTTAACCTTTGATATGATACTTGATATGGACTGACTCTTGTGATACGAGCTCAGAATTCGTTATGTTGAGCCGATCTTTTATCGTCGACATCCGGACTCGACTGATCTGTCGAGACTGGAGACCATGACGATGAGAGTGATGTGTCTCACATTCCAATGGTGTGTGACTTTACGGATCTATTTCAGTTAGCTACGCGTTTCCCATCCAAACCGACTGTCGGGTTTCGTATTGACTTAGTTCGTGGTGCTCAGCCAGTGAGTCGGTCTCCTACTCAGATTCGATTAAGGAGAACGAGGAACTATATAATTAGCTTCTTGAGTTTGAGGCAAAGCGTTTCATTCGATACAGCTCTTCACTGTACAGTACCGCGAGTAGTTTTCGTGAGGATGCCCAATGGGACTCTTAGGCTATGCATTGATTATCGTCAGCTTAACGAGTTCACCATCAAGAACATATATCCATTACCTAGCATTCATGATATGTTCGACCAGTTGAGCATGGTAAGATCTTTAATTAGCTTGACTTATCCGTAGGGTTTCATCAGCTTTGAATTGTAGAGGATAACATTCTGCACTAAATAAGGTTCTTACGAATGGCTCGTTGTGCTAATTGGTTTGACGAATGTCACCGCATATTTTGTTGATCTGAAGAATCGAGTATTGCAGGATTCTCTGGATAAATTACTTGTTTTTATTGATGACATTCTTCTTTATTCCATGTAGGAATCTGAGCATGCCAAATCACTTGCGAATCGTTTTTAGCACTCTTCGGCATCATCATCTTAAATCCAAATTTTCTAAGTGTTATTTCGGGGTGAAGCAAGTTTAGTCTAGGGTCATGTCGTATCTTTGATGGCATCTCCATTGACCCTTCGAAAAATGAAGACATTTAGAATTGGAAGAGGCCCGGGAATGTTTCTGAGATCAGTAGCTTTTAGCGGGCTGTCATCAACGTTTCATGCGACATTTTCTCGATTATGCTAACCGCCTTCATATCCTACCCGCAAGTGTGTTCTATTCGTATGGTCTGAATGTTGTGAAGCTTCCTTCCAAGAGTCGAAGGAGCTTCTTACCAATGGGCCTATTTTTGTGGTTCCTGAAGGGAACCAGAATCTTATGATTTACACTAATGCGAGCCATAATGGCGTTGGAGCTGTTCTTATGCAGCGTGATCTTTTGGTTGCCTATATGCTTCTAGGCAGCTGCATCCTAATGAGATCTGTTACGCCAATCATAATCTTGAGCTTGCTGCCATGGTCTTCGCATTGAAGATATGGTGTCGTTATCTTTTAGGAGATCTTTTCATTCTTTATACATATCATAAATCGCTCAAGCGCCAATTTTCTAAAAAGGAGCTCAATATGCGTCAGCAGCGATGGTTTGAGTTCCTTGCTTCCTATGATTTTGATATTCAATGAACCATTGGGAAAGGTAATCGAGTGGTCAATAGTTTGAGCCATTAACTAATGGTCGTTGTTTCGATGATGTAAATACAATTTGGAATAACAACCCTCGAGATTACTTTTCTAAAGATCTTTTTATATATATTCTGCTAAAAAAACTCATTTTCTCTTCTTCAACATAAAATAATTTGAGAAAAAAAATGCAACTTGGACAAATTAATCCCTCAAATACGTAAACATGCTAAATATATATAATGTTAATAGTAACTCAGTTGTGCAGAAACCCAATCTGAAAATATAATCTATGAAATCAAATAAAATTATGTTGACCACATGATTTATTAGCATACGCTTACCCTTGAACTAACAATACGGTAGAATCAAACATTGACATTCAAATTGTTTTGAAGAATAATAATAAAAAACATACATGGTAATATCAGTCAGCAAGACTTAAAAAACAAAGTAAAGATTAGAGCTCCATAATATTCAAGTAAGGCAACGTATATTAGACACACACACACTAGGAACAAGATGCATAAAACATATGTTATTCCTTAATGAATTGGAATTGTATTAATTTTGGTTATTAATGCTCGAGCACTTCGTATGAGTCTTCACATCGACAAACATCTACCATTATTATTCATCTAATATATAATTTATTATTGTATAAGATGCAAATAATCATTAGGGTATCATTACCTATGATCATTAGGAGATTCATACTTTGTAAAGCCACCTTTTGGATGATCAACAAATTTCCTATCACTCTTTTGATCCCTTAAGCACAACCATTTCAATCTATTGGAACAAATAACTCTATTATTTTAGGTTTATGTGTATATATAGCTCAAGTATTTTCTATACGGAGAATTAAATATAGAATTGATCCTTTACTGCCCCAACCACATTAGTGATTGTAAAAGATCAAAACTATGTATATTAACATAATGAAAAATATGATCAAATAGATGCCTATAGCAAATTTATTATGTGAAATGAATTTTTTTTAAAAGATGAAGTCTGGAGCAATCTTTCAGTTGCTATTCTATCCGGTACGCTTTCAAACAATGGTGATATTTATTCTACTAGATCCATATATTCCCATCACAAGATCCAGTTCCCTATGGTAACGACGACGGTGGAAAATTCTGGAAGGAAGAAGAGGAGGCCAATATCAGGCAATGTAAGGGCAAGATCAAATAGTATGGATGATGTCGGAGGATCATGCGTGATCAGGGATGGAGGGGTAGAAGTAGGCGTTGCCTTGGAAAGCCTATTTACAAAATTAGTGATTCAAATTGAAAATTTTAATGGTATGTTACTTATCACAAAAAGGGTTCATGTATGAAATCGGTGAAGCCTGGCTAAGATCAATGAAGTGGTGGGTTATAGAACGTTGAATTGAATTTAGATGGTTGGAAGAGAAATAATTTGTTCTTAACACGTAGACAATGTGATATTTTATTAAGATATGAAGTTTAACGATTAAACAGACCATCAAACATGGTTGGAAATTTTGTAAGTCGCCGTGTTGCCAAATTTTTTCTATGATATTTTAATAGTACGTCTCAAAAGCTTCCATAATTAATGCATCTAATTCACATATTAGTGACATTCATGAATTTAGTGATGCCGCATTGATGTTGTGTCATTATAACAATGTTCATTGTTATAAGAAATCATCTCTTTAGCTAGTTGTGTCATGCACAATAATTTAATTTGATTGAGAAATAACACTTTAGCTGAAAAGACAAAAAATAGTTGGATAAAGACAACTAAATTTATTACATTCCTTAGTTGTGCTATCCCATCCAAGTATACATCTTTATAAAGCTTTAAGATACAGAGACAACAATGTTGTTTTGGTGGATATAGCAACAGTTGAAAGTAATTAAACCGATTTCAAATAGTATTGAATCCAGTTTAAATCGTAGGGTTGAAAGCCCTTGGTTATTTCAAAAGATGTGTCAACTAAAAAAGCATGGACCCACAATTATTAGAGTCATTTTGTTAACCGATGATGTCAACTCATCGGTTTGATGCATCTCATCATGGTCATGTCGACATTGGGCACAAGATGCCTTCTTCGTAAAGGCTATTTCACAAACAACGGTCCAACATATTCTCACACTTGAGATCTTCCTCTCACATGTAGGTTTTCTTTATAGGTATTTTTTTATGATAGTGCGATTGTCAATTTGAAGGTAGCGGGGAAGTAGGGTTTGTGATTTAGGATGCATGTGAGATGTTACAACAACAATGTTATTAGCCTCTAGGACATTACACGAAGTTCCTTATTAATTACTACGTCATTTTCAACCTATGTGCAATTCTTAGTGAAAAATCTGGCTTGTGCATTCTGATTCAAGTAGATTAAATTTTGATTAATTCTAAAAGGAAATTACCATTTAAATTTTCAAGAATGTATTTTCGTAAGGCATTTCTTATAAGTGTCAAATTCTTTTATCAACAAATACATGGGTATAATTTTGATCAAAATGCCCTATGGACACCTTATAAAAAAACATTGGATCCAATGTTATACCTTAGTTAACAACTAATTGATACACTAAAATATTACTCAAATCAATACTTATTGGTCATCATGGAGAACACAATATGTTCAAAAAGTCTTGCTCAGGCCTTACGGTATTTATGATAAATTAATATCGCAATGGCAATTTAAACACATATTTAAGTCATCCTTCAATAATGACTTAAAGTTATGATATATCAAAATATGATAAGCAAGGATTGAGAAGTTTACCATAACAATCTTTTATATTATTATTTTGATGAGTAAATCATGGATTAACGATTGTGTGGACGGAACTATTCATAAATGGCTGACATAAAAATAACACATAACCCAATTTAGATATACTTTATTTGCTTCTTTGACCTGAACATATGAATATTCAGACCATAAAATGGTCAATGTCTTCCAAAGTTTGCTTTTTGCAGTTTTCCTCACAAGTCTCTGCACATTTTACAAAACCAGTTGCATCATCACCTATAAAGGAATCAATAGAAGTTTGGTAAGATTGCACGTTGTGCTTAAACATCTAATAAAAAACTCACATTTCAAATAAACATGTCGATAAATAACATTCCAGATAATTTATTTGCCCGTAACTGAATTAACATTGAAAGCATTAAATACTTCACATTTTTAAAAACCAAACAACCATGTACATGCAAATTTTGCTAAATATGCATGTACACATGTAGATATAATATCTTACCTTTAAATTTGAGGCATGTGTCTTTGATACATTTTAACTCACAAGGAACATGTTTCAAACCAATTTCACAACCAAATTTACAAGCCGTTGAGCAAATAGCAGGATTGTGTAAGAGTCGTTTACAAATTGGATGACAAATTGCGGTACAATATCCAGCGTAAGTGGAAGATACTAAGAAAAGAAGAGTAAAAGAAAAAACTAAAGCTTGCTTAGAATAGTTATATTTCATCTTTTTTTGAAATGTTTGTTTATCAGTAAAGGGAACAGATCCTTTATATATAAAAAGTCATATGTACAAAGACAATTGGATAAGAAAAATGGATAAATGTATATTAAATTCAACAAAAATTAGTATTTAGGAAAGCGTTTAACTGGTTGGATGTTTCTAGTATTTATTTAGAGATAATGGTAATCACAAAATTTAGCATATGTATTTTATGGTAAATGAAAATAATATTATTCATTTTCTCTAATTTGCTATTAATAAGTGATACGTTATGGTTAATGCACCAAAAATTTAATACAATACCCAAATAACTAAAACTAAATGTAATACCTTTTATAATCAGAAGGCAATGTCCTACCTAGATCGAATATCTTAGTGCATTTTCTTATCGTTTATTGTGCTACAATGGATTATTTAAATTCTAATGCTATGATTTATATTTTTTTGTAGCGCACTACTAGAATAAAAATACATTCAGTAGCCAACTTATTTAAATCAAGTAAACTACATAACTCTCAAGTCTAAAGCAAACGAATAAATCTCACTGTTTAAAAAGATTTACCTATTTCTTTTGCTTGTCGTAACAAACTATAAAAACTAAGGAATTGAAGTCTATTAATTCAAAAAAATTGAATTTTTGTTATTGTCACTCTTTTCGTAATTTTATTCTGATCAAATATTAGGTTTACTCATGAATTATGAAAAAGCTGAATCAATTTATTTTCATATCAATGAATTTATGTCATTGTGACATAAAATCATTTCATTACTTTCATACCATTAAAATTAGTAAAATTAAAATTTAAACCTAAATATAATGTGATAATCAGTTATAATAATTACTTAAAACGGATAAGTAGTATCATGGTAATAGTATCAAAAGCGTAAAAAAATATTAAGCTGATATTCTTTTTCATTAAATCAAGTAATAAAATAATAACTTTTCAATAAATAGCGTAAACTGTAATATTACTTATAAAGGTAAAATCCAATAATGTAAAATCTAACAAGCAATGTTCAATAAATACAACTAAGAAAATAGCATTTATTGTTGAATAATCATTATTTAGTGGATAGTTCTTTATGTATATGTGAAACTTCTTACTCTAGATTGTCCTGAGAATTGTCAACGAAGGTGAAAGATTCTCTTCTTAATGCAAAAGGCAAATTATTTTCTAATCCTTTATGTTTACAATCCAGTACTTCCCAAAAAAAAAATAACATCAAACATTTCTAAGTCGATTTATTTTGTGCACTTGTTTGATGCAACAATTTACAAATTTTCATTTATTAGTAGAATATATTTTTCCAACTAGTAGTATGTAACACCTCTTATTTTTCTTATAAGTCAAAAAATAATAATATGTTTCTCATTCCACATAGTAAAAAGAATAGTATACATTGAGTGTGTGTATGATGCAAATAGTGCTTACTATCTACTCAACACTTAGATAATTGGAATGAAGAAGATCGGCTGAGCTAAAGAATGGAAGGATGTGGGCGTTGCTCACAGTTTTATGTAAGCAATAAATATATTCAATTTAATATATATAAGAAAAATAATGTGCGCCTAAGAGGAGATAACTAATTAGTGTCAAACATAATATCATTTATTTATTATACGCAAGGTCGTTAGCCTATGATAGGACTGTTTGTAAATCTAGGTATGTATAGCGACCCGAACTTCCCGGCCGGTCTAAACCGAACAAGAAGACGGTCTGTTTTGGGAACAAGACTAATCAGAACACAAATAGAAGAATATTTCATTGTTATTACAACAATTACATCAGAGTACAAGAATATAACAGAGTATGAATAAATAATATACATTTGATAAATATCGGAGATTTAAATTATAATGCAGCGAAAAAAAAAATACATAACATAACTGGAACAAAATACACGGATGCAAAGCTTTCCTAACATAGCTTCAACTGTAAATCCAGGATCCTATGGAAACAATATCCGCAAAACCAAAACTACTAGCTGCCCGTATGGAAAATACGGGCACCTAGAGTTTAGGTTAAAACAATAAACTCCAGGTCAGTCATGGGACTGGTGTGAGAAATAAAACAGTTATTAAATCTTTACTTTAGAAATAAAGTAAATCAAGGGACCACGACGTATAACACGGAACGGGTTTCCTCCCAAGAATACCAGTGCATAATTTTTTTTATAAATAGCACATTGCTTCTTGGAAAATGAAGCTATTATAAGACTTAGGTCCCATCACACAATGCAACACAAGTCAGAGGATAGAGTTATCCCTTATAATAGTCAAACGTGCTTGGTACATTATACAACAAATCATTTTACTATTACTATAAGTATATAGTGTCAAAATCAACTTCAAATATAAATTGTATCAATCATAGACGGCATAGTATCCCATGCTACTATGTCGCCATACTAGTTTTGCAATTAAAACCGAAATTTCACGTATTGGAAATTGGATTCCATCTATGAGTTGAGGCCAGGGAAAGCTCCTCATCGATTCGAGACACTCTAGCAAATGCCTCAGGATTCCCCGTAGTGAACCCTTGGATGCTTCAGGGCCGGTCCACACTTAAGTTAGTTGATTGGTTATTACTGAACACACGCTTCCCGGTCCTATCGGACCTATCCATAAGCCCCGTAGTGACTGATATATCCGAGATGCCTCGCAATACATCATCCACATAGGTAAAAATATATATAAATGTATGGGCTCAATACTATGACACCACCCATAGTTAGAAAGAAACGTCGTGCACTTCCTGAAGTTCGACCGCGTTTTTGACTCCTACAGAGGTGTGAGGCTCGCGAATTAACGCTATACACATAGCTATGTGATTTAAAGCCGTGCTTTGATCATCAATCACAAGTCTCTGCTTTTCAAAACGAGCCTTGATCACTTGCATCTCTGCATGCCACACTCACAATTCATGCCATGCAACTGATGTCTATCAATATATAACCTCTAAGCTCTTACCTCTCAGAGAAGGGTGTTAACCAAGAGAATAAATTCTCTGCCATCAAACAGATATATATTTAACAGAGATCAGTCAACACAGAATAAAATCCAATGTCCGACACACATCCATTTACTAGTCCATTCTGGGTCTGAACGAAAGCGGAGGCACCTTATTTCTCGTCCCATATGTCCATACAGGAGAGAGGTCCTCGCATATCCGGTTGATCTTCAAGTACGTCTGGACGATCACCACTTATTACCTTGTCTTCGGTGTACAACCTAATCAAGACATCAAAATCATCCAAACGATGTGAAGATCTCCGGTCTTCAACCACTGTCTTAATCGTCGACTTATAGTCGAATCAATTATTCAGAATGGGTATAAACCCGACCTTTCCAAATAATTCACATATTTTATAATCAAGTGCTATAAAAACACCACATACACCTCATTCCAATCCAGAATATTTTTTTATTCAAATATTCTTTTCACAATTTAAACCAAATTAAGGTTTCCCAAACTATTAGCAAACCTTACCGAAATAATCATTTGTTTTATTTCCAATCCCAGCCTATTCATCCCATGATGCAAAACTGGTAATACTCTATATCTAACCCCACGGTGTTATCGATAAAAATTAATTACCATTTCCCGTTCAAAACTAATTAAAGATTTACTATTGACTGGTGTAAACTGGTGGTACTCCATTCTCGATCATTTCCCAAATTTGATAATTTAAATTATTGTATCCACTTCCAATCTAATTAAAGATCCATTAAAACTCCACTTAGTTTTAATCTTCCTAAAAATTAATGATTATTAACTTTGGAAACACAAACATAACTTTGGGAAATCAAACATGCCGCATTGGCAATCTACACCGTACGATCGATTTCTACCGATATATAACCTCTAAGCTCATACGTCTCAGAGAAGGGTGTTAAGCAAGAGAATAAATTCTTCGCCACGAAATAGATATATATTTAGCAGAGATCAACAATATAGTTTGAAATACAATATTAGACACGTAATCTTTTCTTTAACTGGGTTAAAGAACTAGTGTCATTTAGAACACAGTTCACGATAAACCCAAAATCACATTCCATTAACTATTGAATCTTCACGGAAAACAGATCAATATATAATCGATATCAATTTCCGTATTCGACTAATAATATAAATGGAATAACGGCAAAGCCTTTTAAATTCCATATATAGTAATTGTCTTCCTCCATAGAAGCACACTTCGATTATTACCAAATCAAATTCCATTCCATTCCAATTTATTTTATTAAATTGGAAAACTTTACTTTGGAGAATTTCCATTAAATCTTAATAAAAAGATTTATATATTCCAAATCACATTTCACTGTTAATCGGGTTAAAGAACGAATGTCGTTGAAAACACAGTTCATAATAAACCCAATTTACATTCCATTTTGTTCCAATTACTTAAGACACCATTCACGACAAACCCAAAATCAAATTTGATATTTAATACAAGGCTCTAAATGGAAATTATATCGACTTATATTCAATATCAAATTTTGAAACCAACACTTACCGTATGGGGAATAACGATATATATCTATCTTCCAAATTCCTCCATAATATCCATATAGTCACGGAATCCAATACTGAAATATCCCGAAGATGATTTCTATTCAAATCCATTCCAATTCATTTTATTGGAAAATTTTGGTTAGATTAATGCCATTTCATATCCAATTTATTTATTTAAGAACATTGGATTAATATTCTAGTTAAGAACTGCTCATTTTAATAAAAATATATTTTTATCCTTTCAAATATGTTATTTTTCATCCCAATTCTTTCCAAATCATTTATTATGATTTTACACAAATTATTAATATTTTTAATAATTTTATTATGGTCCGTACAGAAGGTTTTTAATAGCGGCCACCGAACTACATCCATAGCAACCTTTTACAATTTTGATTTGGACATAATTCTAAATCCAACCGTTAGATTTCAAATCTCTTATATTACAATACGAAGCCAACGGTTCCGATTTTAGGAGAATCCGACGGTCGAATCTCCCGTAATGTCAATTCGAAGTCAATGATCGAAATTCGTGAACGGTCGCTGCGCGTTCTAGTCGAGCCACTAATATATATATATATATATATATATATATATAATACATACATATATAATGTATATATTTCGTTCAAAAAGTATTTTATAAATTCGTTTTAAAACGATTCCCACTTTCAATTCAATTTTAAATCAAAATTGGATACTCTTTATCATTATAATATTTAAATGATAATATTTTCAAAATATTAGATTTTGAAATCATTTCCTTTTCGATATTCATTATAAAAATGAATAAAATCGGTATAAATATCGTTTGAGTTAAAATGGAGCATATCTAATCAATACGGCTTCATATATTTCAATATTTTCGTGTTCATCCATAATCGGACATCGAATTCACATTTAATCCTTCACTGAATATTATTTTAAAATATTCATTATTTTAAAATATTTGTTATTTTAAAATATTCGTTCTTCTCGAATTGGAATCAGACACAGTCAATTACTATATAATGTAATTTATATGGATTTTATACAACACATGTACACAACAATAATGATACACAATCATCCAGAGTGCATTACACAATTGCATAAGCATTAAATATAAATAATTAATGCTTACAACAGTCTGTCAACCAATCGATTGACTTATAACTAAACAACTGGGATTACTGTATGTAACAACCCGGAAAATCGGAACCAATTTAAAAATTTTATTTTGGCAATTTTAGTGAATTTTGAATATTTAAAATGATTTATTTGAAATGATTTATTTTAAATAATAAAGACGAGAAATTTATTTTGAATAGAATTAAGGAATAAATTTATTTAAATCGAAATTAGAATATAAATATTTATATTAATTATAAAAGGAATTGGAAATGGCGCAGTAGTTTGAAAATTCGATTTCAAATTTCAAATGAATGTACAAGATTCAAAATAAACCGGATTTTAGTGAAACCAGAAATACTTGAATCTGTTTGAAAATATCTTTCCAACGAATGTGAAAAATCCAAATTTCATAGCGGGAATAAAAAGTTATGTCCAGTTAAAAATTCAGTATAGTCGCTATGGAATTTTATACAAAATATAGCCCTTAAAAGTGGAGAATTTGAAAACGACCTCCATTTTCGATGAGACTACTTTTACTGGAACCGGAATGTCAAATTATTTCTAGATTCCAATTTTCATAATTTTTGGAATCATATGTGAGCATGGCGGATTTAAACGTGTTAGGTCAATTTAGTTTGAATTTAATCGACTGGAAAATGACCATTTTTCAAACGGTCTCCAAATTCAACGAAATTAGTTTTTGTTAGGACCATATTGTCAAAACATGGCAAGATTTATTTTTATGGAATTTTTGGAGTCAGTATGTGGCCATGATAAATTAAAATGTGCGTTTGAATTTAAAATATGATGATTTATATTTTAAATTTAGTGAAAACTGATCGTAACAGCCGAATCGGGTTAAGAAGCATATCCCACTGTGTTCGGAATAGGGGTAACTAGGTGGGGGCGACAGTCGTTGCGTTTGATTTGGGGGTCGGACGAATAAACATGTATGTTTGGAAATAAATAAATTAAATATTAATAGAAATATTTCTGTAAAAACCCCCGGCCAATTAAAACCCTTGCCCCTTTTCTCTCTGAACCCGCCACCACCGGATCTTTTTCAACGACCCCTTTTGCTCCGAAATAAAACCCTAGAAATTTCCTAATCCAGATCGAATTAAACCCCCATCCTTTGGAGGATTTTGTGGAGCTTCTTGAGCTCGTCCGATCTATATGAATATCATCGCTTCTCGTGAAGGATATAAATTGAATTTAGAGAGTGAAACTCGTGTCGTGGGGCACGAATTCTGTAGTGCTGAAGCCACCGAGTGGCGTGCCACCTCAGACGATGGCGGAGGGGCTTGTGCCGCTCCTCGTGGCAATCGACGATGGAAGACTGGTGCCTTAGTTCTCGAGCTGGAGGGTGCCCTAAGTAGCGAACTTTCTAATCGGGCCCTGGAGTTAAACGATCAAAGTGGAAACGAAGGCAACACTTCTTAACGTTAAGAGAGGTTTAAAGTTCTTCTTTTCTTTTTATTAATAAGCATTGTTTAAAAAGAAAACCTGATTTTCTTGTATATGAAATAGAAGTTATCAAAAAGTAAAAAATATAAAAATAGCATTTGTTTTAAATATAAAAATTGCATTTGTTTTAAAATATATACAAAATAGCATTTGTTTTAAAATATAAAAATAGCATTTGTTTTAAAATATAAAAATAGCATTTGTTTTAAATATAAAAATTGCATTTGTTTTAAAATATAAAAATAGCATTTGTTTTAAAAATATAAAAATAACATTTGTTTTTAAAATATAAAAATAGCATTTGTTTTAAAAATATAAAAATAGCATTTGTTTTAAATATAAAAATAGCATTTGTTTTAAAATATAAAAATAGCATTTGTTTTAAATATAAAAATACCATTTATTTTAAATATAAAAATAACATTTGTTTTAAAATAAAAATAGCATTAGTTTTAGAAATAAAAATTGAAATAAAAATATGATTTTTATATATACAATAGCGGAATAATATAATTGTTATATATATGACGTCTTTATTTAAAAAATCTGGTTTTTAATTTAAACCGCGTGAAACAAATTGCGATGAGACCGACTGGAAGCGAATAGAATCCAATCCGTCCAGTAAAGAATGACGGAGTGGAAACCAAAGGTAAGAAGAATTCCTTCTCACTAATCATTTTACAGTTAAATATATATTAGGTTGTAGACGGGGCTTAGTAGTTGTTGACACCGTTGTAAAACCCCGTGAATTCTATAACGTTAAGCTTCACGAATTAAAGTATAATTAATTATAAATGATGAAATCAAGGGAAACGGGTTACGCCATTGCGTACGTCTCGAAATTTTGCTTGAGATAGAGTTCAAGTTTGCGTAAAACGGATATCGTATGAAGAAGATATGGACGAACGAAGTTGGGCAGAAAAACCGGAAAACGGGTCAGAATGCACTGGCGCACTTGTGAAGTGTGCCAGAACAAAGTTGAACTGGCGCACTTGGGAAGTGCGCCAGTACAATTTTGGCCTGGCGCACCTGCCAAGTGCGCCCAGGTCAGAAAGACCTACTGGTCAGGTCCTGGCTGGCCTGGTCAGGGTCTGGTCGAATTCTGATGCTCGACTGAGTCACTAGGGCTTACATGTCTCTTTCTTATTGGCCTCTCTTAAGACGGATGGTCTGTATTCACCCTAGCTTCATCGACGGCTCAAAACAATTTAAAATTCTATAAATACAACTCAAGTCTAACCCTAAATTCACACAAACAATAGAATACAAAAGCCGTCATGCTGCTGGAGAGGAACTAGGAATGGCCGTCAATTAAAAAGCCTAGAGACAAGCCAACAAGCCTAAGAGACAAATCAAATTAAAAGAAGATCAAAGCTTAATCAAATCATTCAACGCAACTTTGCTACCCAAAGGAGTGCATCTCCAAATCAGAATAACAGAAATCAGAAAACAAGAATTCATCACACGTTGTAAAGTATAGTGACCTTTCAAAATATGAATAAAAACTGCGATGTGATTCGATGTAAATGAAAATAGAATCGTGTTGTTATAATCTTTGGTTCTATCATGACTTGTGTATTGATGTTTGTGGCATAAATTAATTGATGCAAGCATATTGAACAATTGTGTATGAAAAACAATGGCACTTGTAAGCTTGTGGCAAAAACTAGAAATTTATCCCTTTTTGTATATGTCGATGGCATGGACTATGTATATTCCCTTAGTCTAAATTAGAATTTGTGCAAACATGTTATAGACCTTTTAGGCCTACATGACCCAAAACCTATGATATTATCCTTATGTTTATTGGCAAGTATAATTAGATCTATGTTTGCAAGTATAATTGGATCTATGTTTCATAAACTATGTAAGTTCATGTTTATTTGCAAAATATAATTGGTTCTATGTCAAACATCGTTTGGGTTTCATAAACTATGCAAGTTCATGTTGAAATAGACTATATGATTAGATGTAAAAATTGTACATTTTTGTGAATATACAACATGCTAGTTTTGTGGTCGATATTATGCCAAGTTAACATGTTTAAACACAAGTTTGTATTTGCCTAAAACTATGCCATTTCATATGTCACCTACTTAGTCATACTTTGATTCGAATGCAAGTTCACATGACCCATGTTTTATGTTAGTTGAATCGCCAAATTGAAAGTTCATGCGCCACACACCTTTATGTATTACATGTTCATGATTTCCCCTTTTCCTCACGTTTATAAAGTTGGGCTGAATTGTGACAAGCCCAACACATGTTATAACGTTGCGAACAAACGGGGGTAATAACGTTGGGTGTAAAATATGAAAATATACGTTGGCATGTTTGGCACATGCCAATGATTATGACACATAAGAGGTATGAATTGAAATACCCAAAAATAAAAGATATGACATTTACATGTAGTTGAAAAGTAATAGAATATGTAAATTTAGAAAACACGATATGCTTAACCCGAGGTTGGATTGAGTTGTGATGTAAACCTGCCCGGACCCGCCCGGTTGTCCAGTAGTCACAACAATACCTATCCAATGTGGGTGGTTAAGCATTGAGCCCAATAAGGATCCGAGGTTAGACTGAGCTACGGTGTAAACCTGCCCGGAACCGACCGGCATATCCAGTAACCGTAGCAATACCTGTCTAATGTGAGTGGTCTGGTGCTCCTAAGAGGCTAAGGACAGATGGTAGGGTTAAGTCAACTATAACACTTAACCAAATTCAACATGTTAACAAGAATTGATGGGTGGGGTTAGGTAAATACAAACACTTAACCACTTAACATGTTTGACTAGAAAATCCGGGTAACGAGGGACCCGTTTCAACAGTAACCCAAAGTTATGTATCAACGGTACCTTGAAACTAGGCAGGGTGGGGCACGATTACTGGGCTGATTGTAAGCGGTCAAACGACGGCGGTGGGTGCACAATGCAGGTCTAACGGGGTGCGGGCGTGCACACACTCCGGAGCAGACAACCAGGGCACTGGGGATACCAGTAGTATAACCTATGTCTTCTAGTTTTGTGTCGGGGCCGCCACCATGGGTCTTGATACACCCCATGGTGGGACCAGCATAGGTCTTGATACACCCCATGGTGGGACCAGCATAGGTATCTACAATCCTTGGGGGTCGTATGACACATGTTAACGCGAGTAGGAGCCGATCTTTAATAAGAATGAAGATCACTTCTCCCTCACCATGGGGTGCCAGTTAGAATAAACTCGAGAAGGTGCAGAGATATAGTATGGGTGTGATAGTACAATCGACACTTCCTTAGCCTGTGACACTTTCCTATTTTTAGTTTATATCCATCATATCCTTTTCTTATTCACATATTGAAGAGTTATTAGATTTACTCAGGCTTTATGTCTGACCCTATTTTCTTTTCCTCTTCTTTTCTTTCATTCCCCCCCCCCCCCAGGTCCACAGGGAGGAAACAGCTCAACTCAGTCAGGCTCTTTACAAGCACCAAGAACGTAGATGTATGATTTGGATCTTTCTTGCTCGGATAATGGCTTTGGATATCACTATGGGGATTTTTGTCACTTTATTTATGTTTTCATGCTTCTTTAATAATCAAGGCAGTTATGAAGTTGTAATGTTGAAAGTATTTTGAGACAATTATGGAAATCTTTGTTTGATACACGTATTGTTGAAATAAAAGTTTGTTTGGTTTCCGCTGTTTAAAATATGTGTATTTATATCTGTCTTGAGTTCATCTGTGGCTTTTACTTATAAACCCCACCAAAGTTAAGGCATTCCCTTTGTGAGTGACCTTAATGGAGGTGGGGTGTTTCAACCGTCGTCCACAAACTATGGACGGCTTGTTTGATTATATTGCGTTATGGAAATGGACTGTATTGTGATTGTTGATTGTATGGAATAAAATATTTGAACTATAAAAATATCATTTTTATTGAATGAATATAATATATAAAATATTCATGTGTGGAATAAATTACTTGAACTATAAAAATATCATTTTTATTGAATGAATAAAATATTTAAAATATTCATGCATGGAATAAAATATTTGAACAATAAAAATTATATTTTTATTGGATATATGAACCATATAAAATGGTCACGTGTTGAAAATAAATATCCATTTACAAATTGGATGATTTGTTTTTGTACACACATTTGACTGATATTGATTGGGATGATATATTTTACATATCGCCCAACTGCACAAATGATATTCAATATTTGTAGGTTGAAACCCACACGGGGATTAGGATGATATTTGATGTACACTAATCCCAATATTTAGTTGTATGTCAATCGATGGGTTAGCAGACTATTGTAAGCGTTAATTATTTATTTTTAATGCTTATACAGTTGTAAGTTGCACTATGGATGATGGTTGATTGCGTATCATTATGGTTGTGTACATGTGTGTATGAAATCCATATAAATAAAATTATATGATAATTGACTGTGTCTGATTCCAATTCGGAAAGAACGAATATTTTAAATTAATTAATATTGTAAAATGACGAGTAATGGATATTTTAAAATAACTAACATTTTAAAATTATATTCAGTAATGGATCAAAATATGATTTCGATGTCCGATTTGGGATGGACACGAAAATATTGAAATATATGAAGCCGTGTTGATTAGATTAACGACATTTTGACGTGAACGATATTTATATCGATTTTATTCATTTTTATAGTGAATATAAAGAAGGAAGTGGTTTCAAAATCTAATGTTTCGAAAATATTATCATTTATATATTAACGATATAGAATATTCAATTTTGATTTGAAATTGAATATGAAGTTGAAATCGTTTTTAAAACGATTTTAAAATGATTTATAAAATACGTTTTAAATGGAAATCGATGAAATATATATAATACATATATTATATATATTTAATGGCCTAAATAGAACGCGCCACACGGCTGCAGTTCGCGAATTTCTACCATTGACTTTGAGTGGACATTACGGGAGATCCGACCATCAGATTCTCCTAAAACCAGAACCGTTGGGTTCGTATCGAAAAGAGCTTTCCAAGGAACATAAAAAATCTGAAATCTAACGGTTGGATTTTTAATTATGCCCAAATCAAATTAGGAAAAGGTTGTAGTAAGTACAGTTCGATGACCATTTATGGAAATCGACTGTACGAGCCTTGATAAAATTAATAAAAATATCAATAATTTAAGTGAAATCAAAATAAATGATTTGGAAAAAAATTGGTGAAAAAATCCATATTTGTAAAGATAAAAATATATTTTTGTCAAAATGAACTAGTTATGAACTAGAATTATAGTCCAATATTTTTAAATAAATAAATTGGATTTAAAATGGTTTTATAAATATCCAGAATTTTCAACATATGAATTGGAGTGGATTTGAATCGAAATTATCTTCGGAATATTTGGATATTGGATTCCATGATTGTGCGGATATTGTGGAGGAATTTGGAAGATATGTATATCGTTATCCGTAATACGATATTTGTTGATTTCAGATTTTGATATTGAATATAAGCCGATATAATTTCTGTTCAGAGCCTTGTATTTAATATTGAATTGGATTTTGGGTTTGTCGTGAATGGTGTCTTCATTAACACTGTTCTTAAACCCAGTTGAGAAAAGCATAAATCTTTTAATTAAGATTTAGTGAAGAATTTTTAATTAATTAATATTTAAATGGGAATTGAATAAAAGAATTGGATTTTGGGTTTGTCATGAATGGTGCCTTAAACAACACTGTTCTTAAACCTCGTGTGAAAAGAATAAATCTTTTAACTAAGATTATTAGTGTTTCCAATTAATTAACATTTAATTGGAATAAAATGGAATGTGAATTGGGTTTATCGTGGACTGTGTTTTAACAGCATTCGTTCTTTAACCCGATTTACAATGAATTGTAATTTGGAATTTATAAATCTTTTTATTAAGATTTACGGCAATTTTCCAAAGTTAAGTTTTCCAATTAATACATTAAATTGGAATTGAATGGAATTCGATTTGATAATAATCGAAATGAGCTTCTGTGGAGGAAGACGGTTAATACATATGGAATTTAAAAGGTTTTTCATTATTCCATTTATATTATTAGTCGGATACGGAAATTGATATCGATTATATATTGATCTGTTTCCGTGAAGATTGCATAATTAATTGCAATGTGATTTGGGTTTATCGTGAACTGTGTTTTAAATGACATTAGTTCTTTAACCCAGTTAATGACAGGATTACATGTCTAACATTGTATTTCGAACTGTATGGTTGATCTCTGCTAAATATATATCTGTTTAAGGGCGTAGAATTTATTCTCTTTCTTAACACCCTTCTCTAAGACGTATGAGCTTAGAGGTTATATATCGGCAGAAATCAATAGTATGGGGTAGATTTTCGATGCGACATATTTTGTGTTTCCAAAGTTAAATAATCATTAATATTGATTTCTGGGAAGATTAAAACTAAGTGGAGTTTTAATGAATCTTTAATTAGATTGACATGTGAATTGATAATTTAAATTATCAAATTTGGGAAATGATCGAGAATGGTGTATCACCAGTTTTGTTCTAAGCGATAGCTAAATCTTTAAGTAGATTTGAACGCCAAATGGTAATTAAATTTACCGATGACACCGTAGTGTAAGATATAGAGTATTACCAGTTTTGCTCCATGGGATGAGTAGGCTGGGATTGAGAAATTAAACAAATGATTACTTCGGTAAAGTTCGCTAATCCCGACTAGTTGATATACCTTAAATTCGTTTGGAATTGATATCCAAAGGAAGATTAAAGAATAACTTTAAAGAATTTATCTTTGATAGAATTAACGGGAACCTTTCCCAAATGATATGAATATTTAAATAAAAGAATATTCGGAATTGGATTGAGGCATATGTTGTGTTTTATAGCACGTGTTTATAATATATGTGAGTTATTCGGAAAGACCGGGTTTATACCCATTCTGAATAACTGATTCGACGATAAGTCGACGATGAAGACGGTGGTTGACGACCGGAGGTTTTCACATCGTTTGAATGATTACTGATGTCTTGATTGGGCTGTACACCCAAGATGAGGTAATAAATGGTGATCGTCTAGATGTACTTGGAGATCGACCGGATATGCGAGGACCTCTCTCCTGTATTGGACATATGGGACGAGGAATAAGGTGCCTCAGGTTTCGTTCAGGCCCAGAACGAACTTGTAAATGGATATTTGTCTGACATTAGATTTTATTCTGTGCTGATTGATCTCTATTAAATATTTATCTGTCTGGCGGCGGGGAATTTATTCTCTTGCTTAAGGCCCTTTGCTGAGACGTACGAGCTCAGAGGTTATATATCGATAGACATCATTCGCATGACATGAATTGCCTGTGTGGCATGCTGAGATGCAAATGATCAAGGTTTTTGTTGAAAAGCAAAGTCTTGTGGTTGATGAACAAAGCACGACTTTAAATAACATTGCTTTGTGTAGCGTTAATTCGCGAGCTTACAACCCGGTATGAACTAAAAACGGGAAGGACAGTAGGGAAATGGACATATGTTAGTTCTAGCTACAAGTAACGTCATGGTATGGAGCCTAGGCAGTTTACTCATGTGGATGTTGCACACTATTATTATGTGATGGGAGACGAGGTACCTTGGATATATCGGCTCATCTGGCTGATGGATATTATATCGGTGTAACGACCCAAACTTCCCCGTAAAGGAAAGTACGGATTACTTTGGGAACAACACTCATCAGAACACAAACATAAGAACATTTTCATTGCTATTACAATTACATTAGAGTACCAGAATATAACAGAGTGTGAATAAATATTTTATATTTGATAAAAACAACATCAGAGATTTAAATTACATTTAAGTAGCAGCGAAAAAAATAATACAAAATACAACCGAAAGAAATACATGAATACAGAGCTTTCCGAATATCGCTTCAGTTGTAAACCAGGATCCTGTGAAAATAAATCTGCAAAACCAAAACTACTAGCGGCCCGTGTGGAAAGTATGGGCACCCAAAGTTTAGGTTAAAACAATAAACTCCAGCTCAGTCAAGGGACAGGTATTAGAACTCAAAAACATTTACTAACTTGATTTTAAAGTTAGGTAAATCAAGGGACCTCGCCGCTAACGCGGAACGGGTTTACTCCCAAGAATATCAGTGCATAAAATAAACAGTGCAATGCTCTGTAGAAAAATGAAACCCTTATAAGACTCAAGTCCCATGCAACGCAATCCGAAGGATAGAGTTTTACCTTATAATGGTAAAAAAAGAGCTTAATACGCGAAATTCATCTTTTACACTATAAGTGCACAGTGTAGAAATCAATTTCGAATATAAATGTATCAATCCTAGGTGGCAAAATATATCATGTAAGTGGCATAATATATTATGTCACCATATAGGTATGCAACGAAAACCGTAAAGCTCGTATTGGAAAATTGGGCTTCCATAATGATGGCTGCTGATTCGAAAGATCTGTTGCGAATGTATCACCACGGCTTACGTCTCAGCAAGAGAAAACACCGTAATACATATACTATGCACTTTGGATGAGCATCAATATCTTCTATCCCTATGGGATTCGGCTGAAATGACCTATCCCAATCTCCAGGTGTGGAGCGACCACACCCAGCACAACTCGGCCGAACAAATCCATATATATATATATAAAGTATATTAGTCAAACCTACTAATCAAACAAATCGTTGACTATCATACCGGGGTGTGAGGCTCGGGAAGTAACGTTGTACACAAAGCTATGTTAATTAAAGCTGTGCTTTGATCATCATCCAAAAGCTATGCTAATTAAAGTTGTGCTTTGATCATCATCCACAAGGCTCTGCTTTTTAACAAAAGCCTTGATCCATGCATCTTAGCATGCCAGACTGTCAATCCATGCCATTTCATTGATCATCTACCAATATATATAAACTCTGAGCTCGTGCGTCTTAGAGAAGGGTGTTAAGCAGAGAATAAATTCTCCACCACCAAACATATATATATATATATATATTTAGCAGAGATCAAAGAATACAACATAAAGGAATACAACGTCAGACATACCATCCATTTACAAGTCCATTCTGGGTTTAAACGAAACTGGAGGCACCTTATTCCTCGTCCCATATGTCCAATACAGAGGAGAGGTCCTCGCATATCCATCGATCTCCAAGTACATTTGTACGATCACCACTTATTACCTTGTCTTGTGTGTACGGCCCAATCAAGACATCAGTAATCACACAAATGATGTGAAGAACTCCGGTCTTCAACCACCATCTTCATCTTCGACTCTTGATCGTCGTTGGAATTATTCAGAATAAGTTAAACCTGGTCTTTCCAAATAATTCGCGTATTTTATAAACAAGTGCTATGAAAACACATCAAACGCCTCATTCTAATTTAGAATACTCTTTTAATAAAATATTCACATTACTAGGGAAAGGTTCCCATTAATTTTATCAAAAATAAGTTCTTTAAATTTATTATTTGATCTTCTTATGGATCTCATTTCAAAAGATTTTATTTTATCTTTATCAATTCCAAACCCAATTGAGGTTTATTTAACTAGTCGGGATTAGCGAATCTTGCCGACGTAATCCTTTATTTATCAAACCCAATCCTATAATAACCCGGAAAATTTGAGCTAATTTAAAATTTTTATTTTGGCAATTTTAATGAATTTTGAATATTTGAAATGAATTATTTTAAATAATAACAACGAGAAATTTATTTTGAATAAAATCAGAACGCGTATATTTATTTGAATCGACGTTAGAATATAAATATTTATTTTAAATTATAAAAGGAATTGAAAATGGTGCGGTACTTCGAAAAATCGATTTCAAAGTTCAAATGAATGTACAGGATTCAAAATAAACCGGATTTCGGCAAAACCAAAAATATTAGAATCTATTTGAGAATATCTTTCCAACAAATCTGAAAAATTGAAATTTCATAGCGGGAATAAAAAGTTATGCCCAATTGAAAATTCAGAATAGTCGCTATGGAATTTTGGCCTTTAAAAATAGAAATTTTGCAAACGACCTCTATTTTCAACGAAACCACTTTTGTTGGATCCGGGATGTCAAGTTAATGCTAGATTCCAAAATTCATAATTTTCTGAATCAATATGTGAGTGTGGCGAAGTAAAACGTGTTTTAATAGTTTCAGTCAATTTCGATCGACAAAAAATGACCATTTTTCAAACGGTCTCAGAATTTGATGAAATTAGTTTTGTTATGACCATATCGTCAATACCAAGCTTGAAATAATTTTTATGGAATTTTTAGAGGCAGAATGTGGCCCCAGTAAATTGAAATGTACGTTGGAATTGAATATATATATAGATTTATATTTCAATCTAAACAAAAACTGATCGAAACAAGCGAATTGGCTTGCCGGACATGTTCCAGTGTGTTCGGAATGAGAGTAATTAGCTAAGGGTGACAGCCGGTGAGTTTGATTTGGGGTTCGTATAGAAAAGTTACTTTTAGAATTTAAAATAAAAATAAAATAATATAATTATAAAATACACCCCCTTTCTCTTCCTTGAAGTCAACCCCCCTGGTTCAAATCTGTTCAAACCAAATAGAAAGAAAAAAAACACCGCGCCCTAGCGCGACAGCCACCTTCCGCCGCCGCCAGCGCGAAGCACCACGCCGCCCCTTCGCCGAACCACACCCTCCATCTCGCCAATGCTCCTTCCCCTTTTCTCCCCCATCGATTTGAGGAACCGCAGCCTTTAAACTCCCTCTACGCCAAGAGCAGCCACCGCCGCACCTCCGGTTGCGCCACCCCCTGACACCGTGCCTCCTCCTTATCCCCCACATCCGGCGCACAGCAGCCTCCCCTCTCCTCTTCAACATGAAAGCCCCGACTCCTCCTCCCTCTCCATTGAACAGAGATGAGCCTTTTTATTTTTTTATATAAAAACTGAGTTTGTTTAGTTATAAAAAGGATTTTTAAATCAGTTTTTTATATACATGAATAACATAATTAAAAATAGGATTTTTATGTTCTAGTTTAGTTAAAAATATGATTTTTACATGTGTATAAACTATAAAAATTTGATTTTTATCTGTATATGACATCAAAATAAGAATAGGATTCTTATTACATATAAAGCAAAATAGAATAAGAGTCCAATCATGAAGTCGATGCCATTTGGATCCTGAGTAATAACCTGCCATCTGGACCTCCTTTGCATCTCGGGTTTTAGGTCGAATTGGAGTTGGTCTTCAGAAGAGTCATCGCATAGAAGTAGTAGCATACATCCAGTTCAGTTTGGTGGCTTTCCCTTGGTTCGGTTCGACATGCTTCAGCTCCTGGTCATCCATTCGTTTCGGTTCGGTCAACAACCCCAGGTCGGTTCGGTTGTGGCACTCCATCCGGGTCGGTTTGGTCAACACCCTCCAGGTTAGTTCGGTTGTGGCACTCCATCCGTTGCTCCAGTTGCTCTCCTCCGATCTGATCCCATGCTCAGCTCCGATCTGATCCCCACCCAACTCCAACTCTTTGCAAGTGGCCTTCCTTGTTGCCAAGGCTCCGCTAGTGCCAAGTTACAATCCGGTTTGTAATCCCCTTGCCCGATCCACCGATCCGATCCGATCCGATCCGAAACCCTGCACTTTTCCTGCGACTTTTCCAACGACTGTTTTACGCCATACGACGGCATTTTCGACCATTCTAACTTTTCTAATATATCTCCAAGCATACCATACAGTCATAGCAACATATAGAATTAGCCATAAACACCAAAACAGCAATTTGATATGTTAAAATGGATCAAACATACCCAAAACCCATATTTTCCCCTTATCATGTCTAACAATAACTAATGTTAGGATTAGCAAAACTTAACCAAATTAACCTAAACTTCTAACAGAGGCTTAAAATAATATTTAAGAATTTTTAAATATTTTTCTAGATTTTTAACATGCATAATTTCGTTAATTAACACTAATCACCTTAATTAGCTGTAGTTAGTATAAAAACAATGTTAATCACTCACCGTAGCCACAAAATAAACTTAGATCTGAAACTTTTGGACAAAATGGTTTGGATTCCAATACACTCCAGCAGCTCTACCTCGATTTTCATGCTAATCCGCTTTGATTTGATGTAGATTTTGCTTAATTAGCGATTAGAAGGAGATTTGGGGATTTTAGCAAGTGAAGGTCATTCCTAGGGTTCAAAAGTTGTAAGTGGCGGCTAAGAAATGAAATAAAAAATGATTTACTAACTCATCTCAGCCCTCCCATGACCCTAATCCCAAAATGGGTTATAGGCCCTCTTGCTAATCATCCTAATTAGGCCCAAGTAATTAGGCCCAAGTAATCAAGAGAATATAAATTGGACATAGGCTCATTAATGCCGAACCACTATAAGTTTGCATGTGATTGCATTTACTCTCATTTTCAACTTTATTTCTTCATTTTTATTTTCTTCAATATCTGTTTTTAGGTGTTGTGCCACATTTTGGTATCAACACTTTAGTGCTTTCATTGAGAGAACTCAATTCTCAGTGCTTAAAGTGCTTTGATCAACTCTGGGATCACCAAGTTCGACACAAAATCCTTGATTTAGTCATCCTCAGCAACAATGCTTTCCAAATCTTCTGCACATGCTCCAGGAAAATCACATCAATAGAAAATTCCTTCCTCGCCATTAGCCATAACCACTACTCGAGCCCTTGGCTCGACACAGGCCGGTTCGACATTCTCGGGTCGATATCAACCTGACCCGAGGCCCAATCAGCTTCCAATTCTCCTGCACTACTTCCTCCCAATGACCAAGCTCTAGCCTCGGCGTTCGCTACTCACGACGGCTTCATAGTGTTGTTCAACGAACTCTGGGAGACTACGACAGCGTTGAATTCTCAGGTGCTAGAGAATGCTGCAATGAGGTAGGACATGAATCAAACAATGTGACAATGGGACGAGTTCAGGTACCAGCAAGTTACTTCTCAACCACGAAATCAGGACGTAGAAGGCTCATTGTCACCCGGGAATAACGTGGACCAGCAACGACAACGGCGCCCACTTGAAAGGCGGAGAATGTGAGAGACTTTCACTTTGGAACGCTCGTAGCTCAATTCGAACAAATCGAGCTGGCTCGGCCCGAAATTATCCAGTCGGGGTATGCCGAGTCGGGCCCATCGAGCCCAATGTCTTGCTTACCCGGAATCCTCCTTCTCTAGACAATTGTGACACTTCCGGGGCCATCCGTGCTTCAGTGCTTCCTCCCGTGCGTCGTGTGATTGACCGGGACAACCGAGGCAAAGGAAGTACCATCCAAATAACGGACCAGGCGACGTTACTTGGTACGGGGGAAGTGGGGCCCAACGAGCCGAAAGAGTTGAGCCTAAACATGTGCTAACTAATAAGTGGCAGCCATGATACGACCAATCATGAACGACAGTAGAGGCTACAAAGATGTAGACTGGGGGACTGACCGTAGCCACACTCCATTTACTGATGACATTCTACAAGTAGATTTCCCTAGAATATTCAACATGCCCCAGATAAGCCACTATTCCAGCATGATAGACCCCACAATATCTGATGAGGTACCCGTGGCATATGGAGACACTACTGCTCCAGACGAGGTTAAATGCAAAGCCTTCCCAATATATCTTCATGGGGGTGACACTTTTGAGGTTTACACAACTTCCCTCAAAATTAGTTCCAAACTTCTAGGACTTCGGTGAGAAGTTCCTAAACACGTCTCGTCTTTAGGCCACAAAGTCAAAGCATGTCATTACTCTTTCTATGATAAAGAAAATTCTTGGGGAATTGTAACGACCCAAAAATCCACGCACTTGGCATCGACCATAAGCCACACATGTTCAAACCAAAACGACATAAATTCTCGAACCGTTATGTGATACAACACATCAAAACAGAAAATAAAAGAACATTTCATTATTATTACAATAATTTTACAACAGAGTACAAGATATCAGCATAAATAAATTAAACCAATACACAACGAAAATATAATTACATCCAATGGAAGACTTTTAAATCCACTGGATCCATTTTTAAAATAATTCAGAATCCTGCTCAAAATATCTGTAAAAATAAGAACTACTAGCCGCCTTGTAGAAAGTATGGGCACCCCGAGTTTAGTTGGGAAACAATAAACTCCACGTCAGTTATGGGACTTGTCTGAGAACCAAGAATTGTTATTATACTTTATTTTGAAGTAGGGTAAATCACGGGACCACGCCATATAACGTGGTACAGATTTCGTCAACACGAATACCAATCATAAACCAATCACAATGCTTTTTGAAAAACGAAGCTATTATAAGACTCAATCAAATCACAAAATGCAATGCAAACAGGAGGATAGAGTACATATATAATATATGTAACTTATAAAGGATACACACCGAAAAAGTAATAATGTTGGGTACATGAATTCTTATATCCTAATTATTCATAGAATAATACTTATAAAAGATTCACATCGGGAAAGTAGTAATGTGAAAGTTTTACCAAATTTGAAACCATATGATCTGTAATACTCAAGAATATTGATGCTTGCAACTGATTTCTAGTGGTTTTTGTTATCTTGCAAATGTGCATTTCTAGTGACATTTTTTATGTTTCAACAACACGTACCAGAGTTTTATAAACCATTTCAAAATGTTTTAAGTATGAAAAATATATTTTTGAAATAAGGCATTGTTTTGACAAGGTTTAAAAATGTAATAGAAACCTTATTTTAACACGTATTTCCAAAACTGCATAGTTTACAAATATTTTTCCGGGAAACTGTATTTTACCAAACTATTCCCTTAAGTATGTTTTAATGTAAAAATCACACGTATTTGCACTCTTCGAGAAGGCGTGATGGTGAGGGTGTACGATATTGATTCATCCCAGATCCATCTAGTTGAAGCACCAATCTACAATGATTTTTTTTGTTTTTTAGGGATTCCTTGTATTTTCCAATGTAGAGTGGACTTATGGTGTGTGAACCGCTAAATGAGAACGTGTGGTATTGAAAGCACAATTACCACTTATCGGGTTACTATCTATGAGACGTACACATTCCGGTGAACCTTCGGGTCAATTTGATGTTTAAGTGTTATCCTATGTGTACTGACCTATTTGGTCATCTTATAAGATATCTTTATGTAGTGTTAGTAATCGCAAGGCCTTGAGCCATTATGTATATTAGAGTGCATGCATATCTTCGGAATGCCAACCTGGTGGTTGGTTCAAACATATGGTGTTTATAGTGTGATTTGGTGATTCTAGGAATTTTTGGTGATTTTGGTGACTTGTGATTTCTCGGTTTATTGTGATTTCACCATTTTAAAATGACCACTATACATGTTGGCTCTCTTATAATCGGAGATCCCGGTGTGAACCATGAATAATTTTTATGATAATTCTTGAGTATTACAGTTCAGATGGTTTCAAATTTGGTATAACTTTCTCAATACTACTTTTCCGGTGTGTATCTTTTATAAGTATTATTCCATGAAAAACCAGGTGATAAGAATTCATGTGCCCAATATTACTACTTTTTCGGTGTGTATCCTTTATAAGTTACATAAATATATACTCTATCCTTCTGTTTGTATTGCATTGTGTGATGGGATTGAATTTTATAATAGCTACGTTTTTCAAAAAGCATTGCGATTGGTTTATGATTGGTATTCATGTGGACGAAACATGTACCTTGTTGTACGGCGTGATCCCATGATTTACCCTACTTCAAAATAAAGTATAATAACTGTTCTTGGTTATTAGACAAATCCCATAACTGACGTGGAGTTTATTGTTTCCTAACTAAACTCTGGGTGCCCATACATTCTACAGGGCGGCTAGTAATTTTTGTTTAGCAGATATTTTGAGCAGGATTCTGGATAGAATCTTAAAGTTGGTCCAGATGATTTGAAAGTCTTCTGTTGGATGTAATTATATTTCCATTGTGTATTGGTTTAATTTATATACTCTGATATCTTGTACCATGTTGTAAAATTATTGTAATAGCAATGAAATGTTCTTTTGTGTTCTGTTTTGATGCGTTGTTTCACATAACGGTTCGAAGATTTATGTCGTTTTGGTTCGAACACGTGTGCCTTATGGTCGATGCCAAGTGCGGTGATTTTCGGGTCGTTACAATTCCCCAAGAATTTTCTTTATCATAGAAAGAGCCATGACATGCTTTGACTTAGTGGTGTAAAGACGAGACGGGTTTAGGAACTTCTCACCCTTGTCGTAGAAGTTTGGAACTAATCTCGAGGGAAGTTGTGTAAACAACATAAGTGTCACTCCCATGAAGATATATTGGGAAGGCTTTGCATTTAGCCTCGTCTAGAGCGGCCAATGTCTCCATATGCCAGGAGTACCTTATCAGATGCCGTGGGGCCTATCATGCTGGAATAGGCATGTTGAATATTTTAGGGAAGTCTACTTGTAGAGTGTCTTCTATAAACGGAGCGTGGCTACGGTCAATCCCCCAGTCTACATCTTTGTAGCGACTACTGTCGTTCATGATCGGTCGTATCATGGCTGCCACTTATACATTAGTTAGCACATGTTCAAGCTCAACCCTTTCGGCTCGTTGGGCCTCACTTTCCCCCGTACCAGGTAACGTCGCCTGGTCCACCATTCGGACGGTACTTCCTTTGCTTCGGTTGTCCGGTTAATCACACGATGCACGGGAGGAAGCACAGAAGCGCGGATGGCCCTGAAAGTGTCACAATTATCTAGAGGAGGAGGATTCCGAGTAGGCAAGACATTGGGCTCGATGGGGCCTGACTTGGCATACCCCTGCTCAATAATTTCGAGCCGAGCCAGATCGATTTGTTCGAACTGAGCTGGAAGTGTTCCAAAGTGAAAGTCTCTCACATTCTCTACCTTTCAAGTGGGCACCGCTGTCGTTGCTGGTCCACGTTGTTCCCGGGTGACAATGAGCCTTCTACATCCTGATTTTGTAATTGAGAAGTAACTTGCTGGTTCCTAAACTCTTCCCATTGTCTCGTTGTTTGATTCATGTCCTGCCTCATTGCAGCATTCTCTAGCACTTGAGAATTCAACGCTCTCGTAGTCTCCCAGAGCTCGTTGAACAAAACTATAAAGCCGTCGTGAGTAGCAAACGCCGAGGTTGGAGCTTGGTCATTGGGAGGAAGTAGTGTTGGATAATTGGTAGCTGGTTGGGCCTTAGGTCGGGTTGATATCGACCCGAGAAGGTCGAACCGGCCTGTCTCGATCCGAGGTCTCGAGCAGTGGTTGCGGCTAATGGCGAGGAAGGATTTTTCTATTGATGCTATTTTCTGGAAGCACGTGCTGGAGACTTGTAAACCATTGTTGCTGAGGATGACTGAATCAAGGATTCTGTGTCGAACTTGGTGATAGCAAAGTTGATCAAACCACTTTAAGCGCTAAGAATTGAGATCTCTAAATGAAAGCACCAAAGTGTTGATACCAAAATGTGGCACAACACCTAAGAACAGATATAGAAGAAAATAAAAATGAAGAAATAAAATTGAAAACGAGAGTCAATGCAATCACACGCAAACTTATAGTGGTTTGGCATTACCGAACCTATGTCAACTTTATATTCTCTTGATTACATGTAAACTTTATGGACAAATGATGATTTTAAGGGCTAAACCCGAGTACAATGCAGTAAAAATTCTAAAATTGCAAGAGATCGGCTAAAAGTCCTTTTTCTGAAGCTTTCGAGGGCTATTTATAGATGCTACAGTTCTTGGGTCGAATATGGGATTTTGGGTATGTTTGATCCATTTTTACCTATCATATTGATGTTTTGATGTTTGTGGTTGATTATGTATGTTGCTATGACTGTATGAAATGCTTTGTGACTGTTTAGAATAGTTAGAATGGTCGAAAACGCCGTCGAGGGGCGTAAACAGCTCGCTGGACAAGGTGCAGGGGTTCGGATCGCATAGGGGGTTGAGGGACGATCGGATCGCCCTATGGGATCGTGGGGGCATCCCCACGAGTCGAGTCACCTCCTCCGAACCGAACCATCTGTGCAAGGCCCACGAAGCGAATTGATGCAGCGTCGTGCCAAACCGAAGTACTCCGATCCGGATCGCGAATAAGCATTACGACCCGATCCGTCCAAGAAGGGTGAGCATGATCCGTCGACCTGGAGAAGGGCGTCCGATCCGAACCGCTTGAAGAACCACGATCCGATCCGTATGGGGTGCCCCGATCCGAACCGAGAAGGGGAGCACGATCCGAAGCAAAGGAAAGGAGAACCACGACCCGATCCGACGTAGGAGGCGCGACGCGATCCGACGAAGAATGTGAAGGCTGATCCGATCCGATTCGATTGTGATGACCAATAACCCGAGATGCAAAGGTAGTCCAAATGGAAGTTAGAGCTCAGGATTCCGGAACCAGTTGGGAACCAATGAGCTCACTTCATGGTTGGACTTTGCTGCGGGACGTGTGCTAAGGAGTTGTCGATGTTCATAACTTTGATTCACCACTAAAAAGGAATGATGGGCTACTTATCAGTGCAGCAGGGTCATTATGACCTGAGGGGCAAAGTGATGGTAGCAAGACTACGTTATCAATGCAGTAGGGTCATTATGACCTGAGGGGCAAGGTGATGCATAGTAAGACTATGAGCCAGCGCAGATGGGGTGAATAACTCCATGGGGCAAGTGGACATAGTAAGGATTAGTAAGGCTATGAGCCAGCGCAGATGGGGTGAATAACTCCATGGGGCAAGTGGACATAGCGAGGAATTAGTGGCTACGTTATCAGTGCAGTGAAGCCATTTATGACTTCATGGGGCAGAGTGATCGTAGCAAGGTATGTTGGGTGATCGAAGCGGTGAATATCGTATGCTTTATGCACTGAGTGAGAGATGTGAGGATGGATGCTATGCTTGATTGTTTGCCATCATTATGACATGCACACCTCCCCCACCTCCGTATCTTTACACTGTTTGATATGATACCTTAGAGCGTTGTACAGTATGTAGTGCTAACTCTTTGGTTGCAGGTCCAGGTTCAGGTATGTTTTAGTCTACCTGTTATTGTTCACTTTAGATGCTTATCGCTCATACCAGGCTTTATGTCTGACCCAGAGTTTAATGTCTCCTCTTATTACTCTGGGTGCTCACACGAGCAGACTAGAGACAGGTTAGCTGGTGATGCGCGAGTAGCTGATTCGGAGGCGGGCAGGAGGCTTCCACGTATTATATATATATACACATTCTCCCTGTGTCGTTGGTGGTCGCTACTTGGACATAGTAGTGTACCTCATTTATCTTACTTTGCTTTGAGACAGTTGAAAAGTTGTAATAAGTTGTATTTTGAATTTCCGCTGCTATGATGTTTAGTTCTGATTTTCAGCTTATGCACTGTCTCTCCTGTTTTATGTCAAGTATGTTACTATTATATTTTGTTCTATGCGCTGTGAGACATTCTACAGGTTCTTTGTATGTTCATTCCCTTCTTTCTTTTCCTTCTGACGACCCGTCCCGTGCTAGCTGGACATGTGTACAGCGCACTTTTGGAGTAAATGTCGGTTGGTGCGGGGCGAGCCGTCACAGTTTCGTTCAGACCCAGAATGGACTTGTAAATGGATGTGTGTCTGACATTGGATTTCATTCTGTGTTGATTGATTTCTATTAAATATATATCTGTTTGGTGGCGGAGAATTTATTCTCTTGCTTAACACCCTTCTCTGAGACTTACGAGCTTAATGGTTATGTACTGATAGACATCAGTTGCATGGCGTGAATTGTCAGTGTGGCATGCTAAGATGCAAATGATCAAGGCTTTTGTTGAAAAGCAGAGTCTTGTTGTTGATGATCAAATCACAGCTTTAATTAGCATAGCTTTGTGTATAGCGTTAATTCACGAGCCCTCACACCCCGGTATGTGTCAAAAACGGGATAGTGACTACAGGGAGTACATGTGTTTCTTTCTAGCTAGAAGTGGTGTCATGGTATGGAGCCCAGACATTTTTACTTATGTGGATGATGGAATGAGGCACCTCGGATATTGAGTCCCTAGTTGCTCAGATTTTATGCCCCATAGGGCAGGGAAACGTATTGTTCAGGAATTACTAATCCATTAAAGTAAGGGTGGACAGACCTTGAAGATCCAGGTGTAGTTGCAGCTGTATCCGGATGCATGGGCTAGAGTGTCTCGAATTCGGTGAGGACGATCCCTAGCCTCGACTCATAGATGGAAATCCAACTTTCAATATGACATCATGCGATTTTGATATTAGAACTAGTATGGCGACATGATATATGCTACCCATGTCATCTATGATTGATACATTTATATTTGAAGTTGTTTTTAAACACTATGCACTTACAATATCAAAATAATTTGTTTTATAGCGTATCAAGCATGTTTGGCTATTATAAGGTAATACTCTATCCTCTAATTTGCGTTGCATTATGTGATGGGACCTGAGTCTTATTATAGCTTCATTTTTCAAAAATCATTGCACTGTTTATAAACTGTTTTATGCACTAAGATTCATGTGGAGTAAACCCGTTCTGTGTTATATGGCGTTGTCCCATGATTTCCCCACTTTTAAATTAAAGATTAATAACTGTTTAAGTTCTCACACCAATCCCATGACTGACACAGAGTTTATTCTTTTAACCTAAACTCTGAGTGCCCATATTTTCCATACGGACAGCTAATAGTTTTTTCGTTTTCACAGAAATTTCTTTTCACGGGATCCTGGATTACAGCTGAAGCTATATTCAGAATGCTCTGTATCCGTGTATCTCTTTCAGTTGTGTTATTATTTAATTTCCGCTATGTAATATCCATTCATACTATGATATATTCTTGTACTCTGATGTAATTGTGTAATAACAATGAAATGTTCTAATGCTTGCGTTATGATGTGTGTTGTTCTCAACTCAATCCGGGCTTTCCCGTTAGTGGAAGTTTGGGTCGTTTCATTGTATCTATAATTTTGAGTTGTAAACCTTAATTTCTCAATCGATTTGGGAAAAAAAATCTGTAACCACAGAAATCATTAATAAAGAGGTATGTCCTAGCAGTTGAGGTAACGGAATCAAAATTATTTAGTTATTATCTGATTATGGTGTCATAACTTTGTAGGTTTCATATCAAAATGAGCCCAAAGTATAATGGTTAACCTAAGTCCCTTCCGAAGGTCTATGAAAGGTCAAAAGCAATGAATTAAGATGACTATATTGACTTTAGGAATGAGACATCTGGAACACCATGGTTTCCGTATGATGAAGGTTTCCCAGGACAACTTAGTTCAACTAGGCTCCATGGCCCCTTTCCAAATACTCCATAGGCCTTTCGTCTGCCCTATCGAAACCACCTAAATTTGCAGCTAAGCGATAGTTTCCTAAGAAGATTTAAACTAGTGGGAATCTGGCGTCGTATTTTGCAATACCAAAAGACCCATTGCCTGTCTCACTTAAATAGTACTTGACATGATGCCTACATGGTTACCTCCTTTTCACCACACTGAATGTTATTGGTTCGAACGGGAGGATTATGTCAAACCAATAACCAAACCCAATTGAAGCTAACCGAGAAAGCTCAGGCTATTTCCAGATGGTATACCACTATCCAGTGTTCAAAGTATATATATTATCTTTATATCTTGTTTCCTAAAGGGATTTTCTTTTAGAAGTCACCGGATGCATCTACAGGAACTTCTCATGGAAATGGCAATCAAGCATGACCTAATTCTTTCACAAAACAAAGGAATCTAAAAGATTACACCATTTTGGGGTGTTAGGCATAAGTTTGTCTATTGTTTTTTGCGCTGGAAGAAGGGCCTGAACCTCCGTAACCACCAAACCTGCCTATTTAGCGAGAACCTCTTTAAAGAAAAAGAACAAATGGATTATTTGTATGAAAGAACTTGGAATGGGCCACGAAGGATTGCTTAGGCCTAGAAAGATGTTTTGTACAAACCGAAAAGTAACAACCCTGGGTTGGGGATGGGTCCCTATGAAACGAAGGAACATTTCCGAAGAGCTGAGCACGACCCATTAGGAAAAACCGGTTACCTCCACAATCCAAAAAAGGAAAAGAAGTTGTGACTCCTTTCTACCATCAGCATAGAAAATATAAAGAAAAATAAAGAATAATGTTAAACAAATCTCTGGAAGAAAGTAATATGGCATCCCTTTTGACACAGAACAATGTTAATCATACATGGGTAAAACTGGATAAATTTGAGTAAGGAATTTCCAATCCAATGAAACAGAAGACAAGAAATGTGAACTTACAATTCTGCGATAAAAAAAATTAGGAATGAAAACATTGGGTATAAACTCATTAGAAGTTGAAAGAAACTTACGACACAGATAAATGGAGCAAAAATGCATTCCATTTTGGAGCGAGACCTATCTTCACCTACAAAAGGATCTCGAAAAAAATGATAATGAAAACAAGAAATGAAATCCAAACTATTAGAAGGGAATTAAATTTGAAGGAAGAATGTAAAAGATGGAAATGATTCTGTACCAAAATGGAAATTAAATCTAAATGAATGTGAACCTTATCGTAACTCCTACGTTGAAAGGGGCAAAATAAGCCATGTGCCAAACTTTGGAACCTCCACGAATCTGAAAAGGATGGTGGTCACCTTCGCGACAAAAGAATTTTGTTCAGTCCTAATAAACCACAAACTAAATCTTCCAAAGGAAATTCTAAGTCAAAAGCGACAAAATGATTCAACTTGACTGCTTCCATTAAGGAATCTACCAATTTACCAAATATGAATTTGACTATTTGCCTGCAATCAAAAAGCCACCAAAGGCTGAAAAGAATAAAGGAAAAACCTATTGTCTTTACAGTACGATCAATTGTCATAGAATCGATCAATGTAGGCCACGGTAAAAAGTGATTGCCTATTTCACAGAAATTTGATCAATATATAATCGATATAAATTCTCGTGTCAGACTAATAGGAATAGCGACAAGCCCTTTCAAATTCCATATATAATAACGGTCTTCTTTTACAGAAGCTCGTCTTGATTATTATTAAATCGAATTCCCTTCAATTCCAATTTATTCTATTAAATTGGAAAACTTTACTTTGGAAAATTTCCACTAAATCTTTAAAAAAAGATTTATAAATTCCAAATAATATATTCACTGTTTAATTGGGTTAAAGAACAAATGTCGTTTAAAACACAGTTCACGATAAACCCACAATCAACTTTCATTTCACTTCCAATTAAATATTATTTAATTGGTAAACTTCTCTAAATTTTAATTAAAAGATTTATTTTTTTCTCAACTGGGTTTAAGAACAGTGTTATTTAAGACACCATTCACGACAACCCAAAATCCAATTTATTTTATTCAACCAATTAGATATTAGTTAATTGGAAAACATCATTAAATCTTAATTTAAAGATTTATTCTTTTACCAACTGGGTTTAAGAATAGTGATATTGAAGACACCATTCACGACAAACCCAAAACCCAATTTGTTTATTTAATTCCAATTAAATATTAATTAATTAGAAAACTTCATTAAATCTTAATTTAAAGATTTATTCTTTTCTCAACTGGGTTTAAGAACAGTGTTATTGAAGACACCATTCACGACAAACCCAAAATCCAATTTATTTACTAAGAAAAAAAAATAACATTGGATTTTTATTCTAGTTAATAACTAGTTCATTTCAATAAAAATATATTTTTATCTTTTCAAATATGAAAATTTTCAACCAAAATCTTTCCTAACCATTTATTATGATTTTACACAATTTATAAATATTTTCAGTAATTTTATTAAGGCCCGTACAGTCGGTTTACAACAACGGCCAACGAACTGCATCCATAGCGACCTTTTCTGAAATTCATTTGGATATAATTCCAAATCTAACCATTAGATTTCTGATCTCTTATATTTGTTAGAAAGCTCTTTTCGATACGAACCCAACGGTTCCATTTTTAGGAGAATCTGACGGTCGAATCTCCCGTTGCATCAATTTGAAGTTAATGGTCGAAATTCGCGAACGGTCGCTACGCGGCGCGTTCTATTCAGGCCATTAAATATATGTAATATACATATTATATAAATTTCGTCGATTTCCATTTAAAACGTATTTTATAAATCGTTTCTAAATTCATTTTAAAATGATTGCAACTTCTTTTCCAATTTTAAATCAAAATTGAATATTCTGTATCTTTATCATATTAAAAGGATAATATTTTCAAAATATTAGATTTTGAAATCACTTCTTTTTTATATATATTCATTATAAAATGAATAAAATCGATTGATAAACCCGTTCAGGTTAAAATGGCGTTTGCTACTTAACTCGGGCTTCACATTTTAATATTTTTGTGTCCATCCAAAAAGGGACATCAAAATCATAATTTTATTCTTCACTGAATATTATTTTAAAATATTCGTTATTCTAAAATATTCTTTATCTTAAAATATTCTTTATTTCAAAATATTCTTTATTTCTGAATCGGAATGCGACTCAATCAATTACCATATAATTTCAGTTATATGGTTTTCATACATTGCATGTATTCAACAATAATGATAAATAATTATTAAACGGTCCATTCACAACCAAAGTGAATTTTACAACTGTGTGAGCATTAAAATAAATAAATAACGCTCATCACAGTCTGTCAATCCATCAATTGACATACAACTAAATATTGGGAATAGGGTATGTCAAATATCATCCCAGTACCCTTGTGGGGTTTTCAAACAACAACAGTCTATTTAAAATAATCACCGGTTAATAAATTTAACCATTTCTAATTCAATTTGAATTATTTTTCTAATCAACCAATTTTCACTGTTTAAAATTATAAATGAATATTTATAATTTAATTTCAACTACCATAAAATAATATTAAATTATTTTAATATTTCAGCATTCCAGCATCACAATCAACACACAATACAGTCAATTTTAACCGTCCATGGTCTGTGGATGAGGGAGGTGATCTTACAGGCACCGTATACAATTTATAGTGATTAAACTGATAAAAAAAATACACCGGCAATTCTATATATTTATATACATGAATACAATAACATGATAAAATATAATTTTTAGTGAGAAGGAGTTCTCACCTTGACTGGTTTCGAAATCGTTGTTAAAACGATTGTTTTAATATAATTAAACCAGCGTTTAATTATATCAAAAATCCCAGTAGCTTCAGTTTATGTTCTGGACTGTTCCATGACGTAGTGCTCTTCAAGTCGGTTCTAACGCAATTTGAATTTCTCGATTCTAATTCTGAATGAAAAAGATATGAGCATTATACCTTTGAACAATTTAAATAATATAGTTAATTAATTTAATTAAGTCCCTTATTACCCTTAATCACTAAAATTAGTCGTTGTCCTTCATCTTTCATCGTCTCCAGTATCGCACCATGAACCCAAACATCGCCACAAACCTCACCATCGCATGCACATACGAGCCGCCAGAGCTCGATCCAACTGCGCCACGCTCTTCACCATCGTCCACTCCTTCACCCCCTTGAACGACGTGACATCCGTCGTCCCCATTCACCCGAAAACACGGTGCGACGGCGGCCAATTTAAGCATAAAACTGAATGATTTGAGCAACTAGAAATCATCATACCCGTACAGATTTGTAGCTGGTGAGAACCCCTTTGATTTTCGCTTTGGAATGATGAATTAATATTGTCTAGATTGGGATCAATTTGGAATTGATTTTCGGAGCACTTGGATCGTTCAACCTATGGGGGCGGCGACTGAGTTATGGCTAGGATTTTAGAGAATCTACACCTTTTTATAATAATTATTTTTATTAATATTTAATTATTTTAAATAAAAAATAACATGTTTATTCATACGAACTCCAAATCGAACCCAACAACTGTCTCCCCTAGCTAAATACCCCCATTCCGGACACAATGGGTTATGTCCCGTAAGCCAATTCGGCTGTTTCGATCAGTTTTTCTTTTAATAAAAATATAAATCAATATATTTTGAATTTGAACGTATATTTTAATTTACCAGAGCCACATACTGACTCCAAAAATTCCCAAAAAATAAATCTTGCTATGTTTTGACGATACGGTCCTAACAAAACAAATTTCATCGAATTTGGAGACCGTTTGAAAAATGACCATTTTTTTGTCAATCCAATTCAACTGAAATTGACAAAACACGTTTTCTCTTGCCACGCTCACATATTAACTCCAAAAATTATGAAAATTGGAATCTAGCAATAATCTGACATTCCGGATCTAATAAAAGTGGTTTCATCGAAAACGGACGTCGTTTGCAAAATGGCTATTTTAAGGGCTATTCTGAATTTTAAACTGGATATAGCTTTCAATTTATATAATGAAATCTCAATTTCTTAACTTCGTTAGAAAGATATTATTAAACAAATTCAAATATTATTGGTTTTACTGAAATCCGATTTATATTGAATTCTGTACATTCAATTGAAATTTAAAATCGAAGTTTCAAACTACCGTGCCGTTTCAATCTCGTTATATAATTAAATTAAATTTATACCTTTCAACTTCGATTAAAATAATTTTTTAATCATTATTATTTAAGATAAATCATTTTAAATATCCAAAATCCATAAAAATAGCTAAAATAAAAAATTTAATTGGTTTTGAAAATCCGAATTGTTACATACAAGATTGATATGACAAATCAGATCCCGATTGTGGACCTCTAGGGTCATATTTGTAGGTGCGGGTAGGCCTCCTGTCTCATCATGTGGGCTTCGTCGCGGCTTTTCTACAGAAGCTAATGCAGAGGTTTAGCAAAGGCATCTCCCATTGTAACTTGAAAGAGTAACACGGTGGCACCAAAGGAACGCTTCCGGATATGGGAAACCATTGTTAGCTACTGGAGAAGTGAGCTTGTAAGAGCTCTTGACTTTTGACGTCGCATATTGCATCGTTTTTTTTCTTTTGTGCACGAGACTTGCTTGCGATGATTAATTGGTGGAGGCTTAAGCTTTCTAGTATTTCACATTTCGAGTTGTGCAGAAAGGCTTAGCTCTACATGCTTGGGGATGATGAATATGGTGATCATGACCATCTGGTTATGTCGACATGGGCTTTTTCTTGAGAAGAAGAATCCTTTGCCTCCTCATTACTGATTCCAAAGGCAAATGTTGATGAGTCAGTTCAATCTCTACCGATTATTGTTGATGAGTCGCTTTGGCTCCGGCACTAGCTTTTCCCACAATTATTTTGGTGCTTACACTTACTCTCATGTGCTTTCAGTATCCTAGGACCCGAAAGCATAAAATGTTTTATCTATGTCAAACAAAAGCTTCGTTGGACATCGAAGGGAAAATACATGACCCTTTCTAAAGATGGGTAATGATGAGACTAATAACTAATAAATAGCCTTTACATTCGAAATTTGTCTACAATGAACTACTTTGGGGTGTTAAGAAATTTTATGGCTAAATCGGGTGTTGGGTGTTTCTTTTTTCTTAATTAATTATTTCGTAAAATATCTATTAGGGATGTAAAACAATATTCTTGAGGGATAAAGGTGGAAACATTAAACCTCATTCATCAAGTCATCTTGGATGGTAAGTTCGTACTAGCAAAATCAATCTGAAGAAATCGTAATTATCTTACTCGATATCAATTTTCATGTCCAATCTCTGTTATCTGCCGAACAATTATGTAAGCACCTTTGGATAGTAAGGATTAACCATCGAAGCAAACATAAGCATTTTGTACCATTTGTTTTACTTAGGCAACTAATTGGATTTCCCATAGGAATGAGGAAAAGATTTATATGTATGTATATGTATGTGATATGTATATATATATATATATATATATATATATATATATATATATATATATATATATATATATATATATATATAGAATGGGGAACAATTTGTAAAGTAAATTTATATGATGAAAGTAGTGTTAAAAACCATTTTAGTAAAAGATTTGATTTCCACTAATAGTATAAACCCCTTCATATTTTCGAAGTGGCAAAACTCACAAATACGATTGTAAGAACAATCGACCTAAGAATTCATGTTTTTATAACGTAAATTAAATCTCATAAATATCGATCACAAATTTGTTCAAATGTAATCAAAAGTCCATAAAATTGAGCTTTTTGAAATTCATGAATAAAAGCAACCGAGAAAACATTGGAAGAGAGCAAACGAGCCGAAACTCAATCATGAAGAAGCCTCAAACAATCTAAACTATAGACCGTGGTTTGAACCGGTCAAAATCAGGGAGTGGGGCCTCTGATGTCTGACCCCTATGGTCAGACGTCTATACAACTCCATGTCTTTTTTATATATATTTCTACTCAGCATAGACGACCAAGGACCTAGCTCAGACGTTTGAGCAGCCTAGGCAATGATTTGCTTTTTCTATGACTTCCCAATCGATTTTGAGCAAGCCGAGACAAAGGTTGAAGGCTTATAATCATTATTCAAGTAGAAATGAAGCTTCTAAGACTCGCTGAAACTACTTAAGAACACAAACTCAATTCTCTGTAAAGATTCACTCTTTGAATTCATATAATTGAATTCAAACACACATAAATCAGAAAGTTCATTCTCAAACAAACCAATTAACCAAATGCACACACACACACACACACGATATATAAAAGCAAAACTCTCTTCCAATGCCACTAGCTTATCTTCAATATAAAAACACACACACAAATATCCTAAGAGTTAGATATTAGGAAAATCTCAAAAATTAAGGAGATATCAACTTGGAGAAGATGGTGAGAAACTTACCCAAGCTTCTCCTTGAATTTGCAAAGCAAATTACTAAGGTTTCCTAAGTTTGGAGCTTAGGAATATTAATTTACTCTTCCTTGAAGACTTGGTAGTAGTAGTTAGGAATTGTGAAGAGGAGTAAATGAAAAGATAAGTGGAGTGGGTGAGTGGAGTTATTAACTAGGGGTCGTTTACTTATGGTTAATGGGTTAGTTTAACAAACAATGCCCTACTCAAATTCCTGATTTTCACTTACTCCAAACATATAGATGTTTACGGTTTTAAATATCGTAAATGACCTTTTAAACTCAACGAAAGTGGTCCGGAGTTCAATTTCTTCGGTTTACAAAAAGTTACAATTTCGGCTTTTAAATCGTGTAGGCACTACAATACCTAAATAAATCTCTTAATTAAATAATCGTAAATTATGCAGGTTGTTACAATGGGGGTACAACCCCCCTAATTGAATTATCCCGTTGAATATGCTTATATTAAAGACCTGATAGCGAAAGCTACTAAGGATTAATATAATTTCAAAGTGAAGAGAACCCTTGACGCAAAGGTACATGGTCACAAAAGAGTTGCTCCATTCACCGAAAAGATCATGTCCGCCGTTATCCCATCACAGGTGAAGATATGGACAATTGAATATCAAGGTACCGTAGATCTCGATGATCACTTGATGGCCTTTGACCGCCGAATGTATTTACATAATGCTTCTGGGGTAGTCCGCAGTAGTTCGTTCCCTGTTACACTTCAAGGTGCCGCTGCCATATGGTCCTAATAGTATCATTAGAAGGCTATATACTCCTGAAAACTATTATTCCCTTATGAATTTGTTGCATATTTTTATGTCAGAAAAGACATCATCGTTCATTATATAACGGTTGCGAACATTAAACAATAGATAGGAGATCCCTTGGGAGACTTAAAGAGATTCAATGTCACAGCTGTATGAGCAAAAGCGTTGAATCAAGGTGCTAAATTAATGGTCGTTCGCGTAGGGCTTTAACAAATCACCCAATTATGGATAAATGGTAAATGATGTCGATGACCTGCAGGATTTCACTTTGGCCGAAAAATTCATATGAATGGATGAGATTTATCACGCCAAAATGAAAGAATCCATTTGTAAAGATGAAAGGAAACATCTCTTACAAATAAAAGAATGTGACGCTCCAGTACCTAAAAAAAGCTTAGATTGAGACATCTCTGATAGAAGGCGCACCTTGCATAACAACATTCTTCTCCTTTTCTGCAGCAGTCGGACCCCTTGAGGAAGACGATACGACATCCAAAGCATACGCTCTCACAACCTGCTTATCCTTCGATGGTTCTGGACAATTCTTCTTCATATGCCCAGGCATATCACAGTTAAAGCACTTCTTTACCACCTTCACGTCTTACAGTGCTTGGAAAGATAACCCTACTATTGGTAGTTATTGCAAGTAATCTTGCCCTCCGGCTTTTCTGGCCATTCTTCCCTTGTTGTTGATGTTTTCTCTTTTCTATTCCACTTTCTTATCACCACCACATTGTTGTGGCTTCGTCTCCTCCTTACTTTCCATAGGTGCTCCTTCCTTTTACGTAAACAAACTTTCCTTGTTTAAAGACTTCTCGACCAGCTTCTTACAGGGATCATCGATATGGTCGATCAATTTTTTCCTAGGTCTCATCCAAACCCATAATAAATTTTTCGTTCTTCTAATAAGGAGTCTCAATATACGAACGAGCATAATTAGATAAAGCTTAGAACTAGGCCACATACTCAAATACTGGTCAACCTCCTTTCTTAAGCTCAACAAACTTCTTAAATAAAGCGCATCGACTTTTGGACCGTAGAAATGAAATTTTCTTCAAACTTAGTCCTAAACTGATCCCGAGTGATCTGGTCCTCCGGAGTCTCCAAAGTGATAGAGTTCCGCCAATCCATCGCTCGACCTTGAAGCTGCCTCAATGCAAGCTTCCACTTAGTTGCGTCGTCAATTCCCAAATCTCCAAAAATCCGAACACATGCATCTAACCAATTCTAAATCTCAATAGTAGGCTATGTACCCACGAACAGTTTCCCACCTAGAGAAGTATAATCCATGCAGAGGTTTGAAACATCAAAAACTCTAGTTGCCTGCATATGAACACCACACTTTACTCTCGCTTCTGGATTGGGCATACTCCTCATGAACGCTGCCATCATGGCCTCGAACGTAACAGGATAATCGGACATAACAGCTGCAACTCCTGACTGGCTACCCTTGCCTACCCCTCCAGCCGCAGGTTTATCCCTTGTAGCACATCCTGAAGTTTGTCGACTCATTCTCTATTTGAAATGAAAATGATCAATTCACATTGGAGAAAGGCTGCATTGATCTCATGTGCTTACTAACCTACGTAACTATATATTATAATATAATAATCGTCAAATAAAATTACAATTACATCTCTCATATGCTTTTACGCTCGCGAACTATGAGTAAAAGCAATTAACCTGGCTCTGGTACTAAATGTGACGAACCTCCCCATATCTCATGCACCAAGTTAAGCAATAGGTGTGTTTGTATAACGTGTTGGCCGATATGGGACGATGATACGAGAAGAATAACTTGGAACAAAATCAGTCATATATCTTACAGCGCATGGATAATATATAATAATAAAATATACAACCAGATAATATATTGAAGCATAACTGGACAGAAAATCAAATCTCCATAAAACCATAAAATCTCATGTACAATACATCTCAGTACATAAATCTGTGAGTACAATATGCCTCACTACATCCCTCAAAATATTAATAACCATCGAAATACAACGGAAATTAAAGCAATAGTAATATAGTAGGTAGCATATAATATGAAAGCCTCCATCACGTCCTTGCATAGCACCAGGGTCAACACCAAACCTGCTACCTGCCATCACAATCTGCTTGTCAACAACATCGATGAACGCCTAAGGTAATAAGAGGGAAATATAAAACCTTGCGTAAGACAACAATTTTAGTGAGCGTAAAATAACCAACAATAACTAGATTGAATATGAGTATAGATAGTTCAACCATCTGATCTTTCCGACAACCATAATGTTAACACATGAACGTCATCCATCACATTGTCATTTTAGAATTGGAAAGGAAAACCCCCAATCCCGCATCTCTTCGATATCCTACGGTGATAGACTACCTAGAGAAGAGAGAGAAGAAAGCACACAATCAGCCATAGCATCCAATATCCTAGCTATCACCGACTACATCCTTGAATCCCTCAATAATCGAATTTGCTTTCAACGACCAAAAAGACTAATTAATGGGAAACCTTGGTTCTAGCCAAACTACCATATGCCATTGTGAATATGTATGTTTGCCTTAATCGACTAAGACAACTTGTCAAATCATGACTGCCTAGCATGCGCGATTTATCCACTCAGATCCTGATGGGCGCCCCACAATAGCCAAGTTTTGAGTCTGCTAGAACACTTTGATTACCGGCGTTTCCTTGGCACCTTTGAAATGTCGAGCCTTTCTTCTCGGCGTTCAAACCCTTAGTTCGAGCGACTTCTCAAACCAATTCCATTATCATCCTCGATTAACTCTGACCTGAGTCTAACTATCATCATTCTAAATCGTTTGTCGCATCACGATAAGTATCACATCAGTCCAGCTCCAGCCAATCCAAGTTGAGTTCGCAATCGAAGCACCATTCATCAATGAGTTGCACATCAACTATCTAAAACCCATTCATCACCAAAATTCATCAGCAACCCATGCAAGCCATCACCATCGTACTCAAATGCCTCAGCTCCCGATTGTGCATCGTTATGGATTGGTACTGGTCCATCACCCACGGACCGGCACTGGTCCGTATACTTAAACAATTTTTGTTAAGTAAATCGACCATCTTGATACCCTCTTCATGTGCTTCATGCCAGTCCAATTTTGAACCGTTTTACCCATCCAGTCAAAACTCCTATCGGTCCATCATTGCACTTAAGCGATCATGCTTTGACCCATCTCAAATCAATTCCAAATGACTTGAAAATTTGCTGGCGTCCTTAGTTTACCATCACGATGCCACGGCCCAAACTTCGTCGTCATCCATCACATTGTGATGGATCGGTACCGTTCCATATGGATCGCTACGGGTCCTCACATTTAGCTATTCTCAAGCCCAAAATTTTTGGGTTTCTTTCTTTCATCTTCAAGAGTGCCTTCGCCAAGTTCGTCTAAATCTAAACCTCCGATTTGTTCTGTTCTTCAATCCACATATCTATGGCAACCAATTCTAACATGAAACTCAAGCAATGCATCACGTGTGAGAGATATCTATCACTCACCAAAATCCCAATTAAATGGAAATCTGATGACATCGGATTCGGACAAGTTTGAAAACCTTTGGATTTGATGCAATTCGATTTGATCTAATCATCCTTGATGATGATCTACCTTCTAGATGTAATCTACGATGAATTTGAATGAAAAGAATGGAGAACTAGGGCTTTAGGTTGAACCGGAGAATCACATGCGCCCAAATTAATATTTGACTGAAGCGAGAAACCCTATTTCTCTCCCCTAATTCCCTATATTTTTAGCTGGAAATTATTAGCCTAATGGGCTTGAATAATTAGCCCATTAGTTGTTAAGCGGTCCGCCTAACAGAAGTTGAAACTTAAAACAACAATTTTCCAAACTGCTGAACCAATTCGTTAATGTGACTAACTAATGAATTGTAAACCACCATTCCAATCCAAAGTTACTGATTTTAGCACATGACTCGATCCCTTTCAAATGTTATGCCCCAATAGTAAACTAAAGTACAAAATTGTCACAGGTCAACTTGGTAAAAATCAAGTGCATGTCTAACTTCTCCATGGACAACATATTAAAACTTGAGAATGATATAACCACTAGGGAATTAAGTATAATTATTTCACGATCCTCCAATACGTACAATACAGGTCATTGAATATTCGTCGTGATTCAGGCTTGAGCACATTTCCATGCTCCGGTCGACCCAAACTTGTGTTGGATCGTCTTATTGGTTAACTAAGGCACCATGTGGGTCAACCCATGGGTCGACCCATAAAATGTAAGGGTCGTGAAACCTAGGCAAGAATGCCCATGTGCGCATTCCCTTCTCTTTTGAAGACTACATCATTTTCAGTGACTTTTGACGCTTTGTTTAGAGAATTCTTGAGTGAATTTTTAAAACGTGTTGATGTATTTAAGGTGCTATTTAATGTCCTATTAACTATGTTATTTTATCATGATTTCTTGCAGAAAACTAGTGTCATTTCAACAATAAAGTATTGATGCTTACAACTGAATTCTAGTGGTTTTGGTTATCTTGCAAAATGTGCATTTCTAATGACATTTCTTATGTATCAACAACACGCACATAATTTTTATAAACCAATTTCAAAATGGTTTAGGTAAGAAAAATATATTTTTGAAATAATGCACTGTTTTGACAAGGTTTTAAAAATATATTAGAAACCTTATTTTAACATGTATTTCCAAAATTGTACAGCTTCCAAAGATTTATCCAAGAAACTATATTTTACCAAACTATTTCCTTAAGTATTTTTTAATGTAAAAACCACACGTATTTGCGCTCTTCGAGAAGGTGTGCTGGTGAATGAATGAGTAAACCTCCGGTATGCAATGTGATGGTACACGATGTTGATTAATCTTAGATCCATCCAATTGAAGCACCAATCTACAACGATTTTTTGTGTTTTTTGGGGTTTCTTTGTATTTTCAAATGTAGAGGGGACTTATGGTATGTGAATCGTTAAACGAGAACGTGCGGTATCTATCTGTTAGATGTACACATTCTGGTGGACATTCGGGTCAATTCAATGTCTGTGTGTCATCCTGTGTGTAATGACCTATTTGGTCATCTTATAAGATAACTTTATGTAAAGCTAGTACTGATAAGGCTTTGAGCCATTCTATGTATTAGAACGTGCATGCATAGCTTCAGAACGCCAACCCGGTGGTTGGATCGAATACAAGGAGTTTTTTTGGTGATTTGGTGATTTTAGGAACTTTTGGTGATTTTGGTGACTTTGTGATTTCCAGGTTTATTGTGATTTCACCATTTAAAAATGAACACTATACATGTTTAGCTCCGTTATAATCAGAGATCCCCATGTGTACATGGTGAATCATTTCTATGAGTATTCATGAGTTTTACAGTTCACATGGATTCAAATTTGGTATTACATTCTCATTACCTTATGTGTTATTCCATGAATAATCAAGTGACAAGAATTCATATGCCCAACATTACTACTTTTTTGGTGTGTATCCTTTATAAGTTTCATAAATATACACTTCACTCCTTTACGGTGTAATGGAATGATTCAACCAATCAGTTGTTTTCCTTATCTCATACTAATTATCTGATTCAAGTTAGATTGACCCATGTTTTCATTACTCAGTTCAGACCAAGTCCCAGTTTAGTATATTATATCATTATAGTTGCCCCTTGTGGATTACATGCTTTTTTTTGTTGGATCGCAGAGATTTTGTTGCTACCTTTTAGTAATTCACCTTGGACATGATGTATATTCTTTTGTGGGGGTTGTGAAGAATATATTTATGTAGCTACTTATCGACCCTATGGGTTGTATTATGTGTTGTATACGATGTACTCATGTGTATATGTATATCTATGTTAGTTGATCTATATTATGTGTTTGATATTATATTATGTTCGTTTCGAATAGATCTTGAGGCCATCGTAGTAGTGTATTAACATAAAGAAGATATGTCGACATGTAGTGAAAAAGAAGAAGAAAAACTCGGCATATTTAATACTTGTTTTATAAAATATTATGGGTGTTTGTTGTATAAAGTCTCATTCTCTATATTATTAGAAGGTATTACTAGATATACTCTTTACTAATATAGGTCTCGAGGCTTGGGGTCACAGCTTGGTATCGGAGCGGTGGTGTTCGTGGTTTAAATGCAAAACTATTTGTGCGTAACGATACATCGAAATACGATACAAATACAAACATCATACCCCAAATAAAGTGATCAGTGTCATGTCCTTAACAAACATTGCATCCAATTGAATTGATGTAGTGGAATAAATCTAGGACCATAAAATTAAATTCCATAGTGTTCATTTCGTGCTTAATTCCACTAAATATATCCTAACCAAGTGAATAATCCTTTCTCATTTCAACTTTTCAACTATGTCTTGTCGAGGTAGAGGTTGTAGGGAGTTCTTGAGATCCAGGCTTGGCTTCGTACATGTCAGCATATTTTTACACATATTGACATTTTTGACCATAACAACATTCTTGTGGCATCGAGTACGCTACAAGAGTGTGCTCTTGATTGGTATGAGTTGTTTGTGGTTGAGATGATGAGTCCACATTAGAGGGCAAGCAATTTAAGGAGAGATTTGAACTTAAGTTCATTCTAGAATCCAAGAAGGAGATTCTTGCACGTTGGTTCGTTGACCTTAGGCAAAGGAAATAGACTGTTATTTAGCATGTCTCAACTTTCGAGGCCTTGCACGTTTTTACTTCTTATAAGAAGAATCTTAAGGTCATGAGTGGACTTAAGAAATATCTTAAGAACCCCTTTTGTTGTAGTTAAAGTTAACATTTGTTGAGCTAGGAAAAAGATAGTGATGATGAGGCTCTTGTTCAGGGTAATCCGAAGAAGAAGGAACTTTCCTTTTTCCAAGTCCAATTTTTTTCACTAAAGTAAGAAGAAGAAACCGAGTCGTTTTAGTTCCCAGTCTCAGGGAGCACCTACTTCTGTCCTATCTTTGACTTATTATAATTGTGGATCGCTGGATATTTTGCTACAGCTTGCCTAAAGCCTCATGTGGTTCGTAATGGTAAGAGAGAGGTTATGGATATCTCTTCTTGTCCTATGTGGCCAAACAAGTAAAATCATGGTAATCTTAGTGTGGCGAGAGCTTTTGGTGGTAATCTTAGTATGCCTTGTATTCATGAGGGCTCGTTATTTTATAGATCGTTCTATTCGAGTTTTATTCGATACTGGTGCACCGTATTCATCCGTATCGATGTAAACTGTTGGTAAAATATATTTGGATGTTGTATGCTTAATGAATTCTCTTCAGATTTTGAATCCTACTAGGGTTCCACAACGCTTAGTTTGATGTATGAGGATGTGGAGTTATTTCTGTGTGCCTTTTCTTTCAGAGAGAATTTGTACATGATCTGTTCCTTAACCTTTGATATGATACTTGATATGGACTGACTCTTGTGATACGAGCTCAGAATTCGTTATGTTGAGCCGATCTTTTATCGTCGACATCCGGACTCGACTGATCTGTCGAGACTGGAGACCATGACGATGAGAGTGATGTGTCTCACATTCCAATGGTGTGTGACTTTACGGATCTATTTCAGTTAGCTACGCGTTTCCCATCCAAACCGACTGTCGGGTTTCGTATTGACTTAGTTCGTGGTGCTCAGCCAGTGAGTCGGTCTCCTACTCAGATTCGATTAAGGAGAACGAGGAACTATATAATTAGCTTCTTGAGTTTGAGGCAAAGCGTTTCATTCGATACAGCTCTTCACTGTACAGTACCGCGAGTAGTTTTCGTGAGGATGCCCAATGGGACTCTTAGGCTATGCATTGATTATCGTAAGCTTAACGAGTTCACCATCAAGAACATATATCCATTGCCTAGCATTCATGATATGTTCGACCAGTTGAGCATGGTAAGATCTTTAATTAGCTTGAGTTATCCGTAGGGTTTCATCAGCTTTGAATTGTAGAGGATAACATTCTGCACTAAATAAGGTTCTTACGAATGGCTCGTTGTGCTAATTGGTTTGACGAATGTCACCGCATATTTTGTTGATCTGAAGAATCGAGTATTGCAGGATTCTCTGGATAAATTACTTGTTTTTATTGATGACATTCTTCTTTATTCCATGTAGGAATCTGAGCATGCCAAATCACTTGCGAATCGTTTTTAGCACTCTTCGGCATCATCATCTTAAATCCAAATTTTCTAAGTGTTATTTCGGGGTGAAGCAAGTTTAGTCTAGGGTCATGTCGTATCTTTGATGGCATCTCCATTGACCCTTCGAAAAATGAAGACATTTAGAATTGGAAGAGGCCCGGGAATGTTTCTGAGATCAGTAGCTTTTAGCGGGCTGTCATCAACGTTTCATGCGACATTTTCTCGATTATGCTAACCGCCTTCATATCCTACCCGCAAGTGTGTTCTATTCGTATGGTCTGAATGTTGTGAAGCTTCCTTCCAAGAGTCGAAGGAGCTTCTTACCAATGGGCCTATTTTTGTGGTTCCTGAAGGGAACCAGAATCTTATGATTTACACTAATGCGAGCCATAATGGCGTTGGAGCTGTTCTTATGCAGCGTGATCTTTTGGTTGCCTATATGCTTCTAGGCAGCTGCATCCTAATGAGATCCGTTACGCCAATCATAATCTTGAGCTTGCTGCCATGGTCTTCGCATTAAAGATATGGTGTCGTTATCTTTTAGGAGATCTTTTCATTCTTTATACATATCATAAATCGCTCAAGCGCCAATTTTCTAAAAAGGAGCTCAATATGCGTCAGCAGCGATGGTTTGAGTTCCTTGCTTCCTATGATTTTGATATTCAATGAACCATTGGGAAAGGTAATCGAGTGGTCAATAGTTTGAGCCATTAACTAATGGTCGTTGTTTCGATGATGTAAATACAATTTGGAATAACAACCCTCGATATTACTTTTCTAAAGATCTTTTTATATATATTCTGCTAAAAAAACTCATTTTCTCTTCTTCAACATAAAATAATTTGAGAAAAAAAAATGCAACTTGGACAAATTAATCCCTCAAATACGTAAACATGCTAAATATATATAATGTTAATAGTAACTCAGTTGTGCAGAAACCCAATCTGAAAATATAATCTATGAAATCAAATAAAATTATGTTGACCACATGATTTATTAGCATACGCTTACCCTTGAACTAACAATACGGTAGAATCAAACATTGACATTCAAATTGTTTTGAAGAATAATAATAAAAAACATACATGGTAATATCAGTCAGCAAGACTTAAAAAACAAAGTAAAGATTAGAGCTCCATAATATTCAAGTAAGGCAACGTATATTAGACACACACACACTAGGAACAAGATGCATAAAACATATGTTATTCCTTAATGAATTGGAATTGTATTAATTTTGGTTATTAATGCTCGAGCACTTCGTATGAGTCTTCACATCGACAAACATCTACCATTATTATTCATCTAATATATAATTTATTATTGTATAAGATGCAAATAATCATTAGGGTATCATTACCTATGATCATTAGGAGATTCATACTTTGTAAAGCCACCTTTTGGATGATCAACAAATTTCCTATCACTCTTTTGATCCCTTAAGCACAACCATTTCAATCTATTGGAACAAATAACTCTATTATTTTAGGTTTATGTGTATATATAGCTCAAGTATTTTCTATACGGAGAATTAAATATAGAATTGATCCTTTACTGCCCCAACCACATTAGTGATTGTAAAAGATCAAAACTATGTATATTAACATAATGAAAAATATGATCAAATAGATGCCTATAGCAAATTTATTATGTGAAATGAATTTTTTTTAAAAGATGAAGTCTGGAGCAATCTTTCAGTTGCTATTCTATCCGGTACGCTTTCAAACAATGGTGATATTTATTCTACTAGATCCATATATTCCCATCACGAGATCCAGTTCCCTATGGTAACGACGACGGTGGAAAATTCTGGAAGGAAGAAGAGGAGGCCAATATCAGGCAATGTAAGGGCAAGATCAAATAGTATGGATGATGTCGGAGGATCATGCGTGATCAGGGATGGAGGGGTAGAAGTAGGCGTTGCCTTGGAAAGCCTATTTACAAAATTAGTGATTCAAATTGAAAATTTTAATGGTATGTTACTCAAAAAGGGTTCATGTATGAAATCGGTGAAGCCTGGCTAAGATCAATGAAGTGGTGGGTTATAGAACGTTGAATTGAATTTAGATGGTTGGAAGAGAAATAATTTGTTCTTAACACGTAGACAATGTGATATTTTATTAAGATATGAAGTTTAACGATTAAACAGACCATCAAACATGGTTGGAAATTTTGTAAGTCGCCGTGTTGCCAAATTTTTTCTATGATATTTTAATAGTACGTCTCAAAAGCTTCCATAATTAATGCATCTAATTCACATATTAGTGACATTCATGAATTTAGTGATGCCGCATTGATGTTGTGTCATTATAACAATGTTCATTGTTATAAGAAATCATCTCTTTAGCTAGTTGTGTCATGCACAATAATTTAATTTGATTGGGAAATAACACTTTAGCTGAAAAGACAAAAAATAGTTGGATAAAGACAACTAAATTTATTACATTCCTTAGTTGTGCTATCCCATCCAAGTATACATCTTTATAAAGCTTTAAGATACAGAGACAACAATGTTGTTTTGGTGGATATAGCAACAGTTGAAAGTAATTAAACCGATTTCAAATAGTATTGAATCCAGTTTAAATCGTAGGGTTGAAAGCCCTTGGTTATTTCAAAAGATGTGTCAACTAAAAAAGCATGGACCCACAATTATTAGAGTCATTTTGTTAACCGATGATGTCAACTCATCGGTTTGATGCATCTCATCATGGTCATGTCGACATTGGGCACAAGATGCCTTCTTCGTAAAGGCTATTTCACAAACAACGGTCCAACATATTCTCACACTTGAGATCTTCCTCTCACATGTAGGTTTTCTTTATAGATATTTTTTTATGATAGTGCGATTGTCAATTTGAAGGTAGCGGGGAAGTAGGGTTTGTGATTTAGGATGCATGTGAGATGTTACAACAACAATGTTATTAGCCTCTAGGACATTACACGAAGTTCCTTATTAATTACTACGTCATTTTCAACCTATGTGCAATTCTTAGTGAAAAATCTGGCTTGTGCATTCTGATTCAAGTAGATTAAATTTTGATTAATTCTAAAAGGAAATTACCATTTAAATTTTCAAGAATGTATTTTCGTAAGGCATTTCTTATAAGTGTCAAATTCTTTTATCAACAAATACATGGGTATAATTTTGATCAAAATGCCCTATGGACACCTTATAAAAAAACATTGGATCCAATGTTATACCTTAGTTAACAACTAATTGATACACTAAAATATTACTCAAATCAATACTTATTGGTCATCATGGAGAACACAATATGTTCAAAAAGTCTTGCTCAGGCCTTACGGTATTTATGATAAATTAATATCGCAATGGCAATTTAAACACATATTTAAGTCATCCTTCAATAATGACTTAAAGTTATGATATATCAAAATATGATAAGCAAGCATTGAGAAGTTTACCATAACAATCTTTTATATTATTATTTTGATGAGTAAATCATGGATTAACGATTGTGTGGACGGAACTATTCATAAATGGCTGACATAAAAATAACACATAACCCAATTTAGATATACTTTATTTGCTTCTTTGACCTGAACATATGAATATTCAGACCATAAAATGGTCAATGTCTTCCAAAGTTTGCTTTTTGCAGTTTTCCTCACAAGTCTCTGCACATTTTACAAAACCAGTTGCATCATCACCTATAAAGGAATCAATAGAAGTTTGGTAAGATTGCACGTTGTGCTTAAACATCTAATAAAAAACTCACATTTCAAATAAACATGTCGATAAATAACATTCCAGATAATTTATTTGCCCGTAACTGAATTAACATTGAAAGCATTAAATACTTCACATTTTTAAAAACCAAACAACCATGTACATGCAAATTTTGCTAAATATGCATGTACACATGTAGATATAATATCTTACCTTTAAATTTGAGGCATGTGTCTTTGATACATTTTAACTCACAAGGAACATGTTTCAAACCAATTTCACAACCAAATTTACAAGCCGTTGAGCAAATAGCAGGATTGTGTAAGAGTCGTTTACAAATTGGATGACAAATTGCGGTACAATATCCAGCGTAAGTGGAAGATACTAAGAAAAGAAGAGTAAAAGAAAAAACTAAAGCTTGCTTAGAATAGTTATATTTCATCTTTTTTTGAAATGTTTGTTTATCAGTAAAGGGAACAGATCCTTTATATATAAAAAGTCATATGTACAAAGACAATTGGATAAGAAAAATGGAAAATGTATATTAAATTCAACAAAAATTAGTATTTAGGAAAGCGTTTAACTGGTTGGATGTTTCTAGTATTTATTTAGAGATAATGGTAATCACAAAATTTAGCATATGTATTTTATGGTAAATGAAAATAATATTATTCATTTTCTCTAATTTGCTATTAATAAGTGATACGTTATGGTTAATGCACCAAAAATTTAATACAATACCCAAATAACTAAAACTAAATGTAATACCTTTTATAATCAGAAGGCAATGTCCTACCTAGATTGAATATCTTAGTGCATTTTCTTATCGTTTATTGTGCTACAATGGATTATTTAAATTCTAATGCTATGATTTATATTTTTTTGTAGCGCACTACTAGAATAAAAATACATTCAGTAGCCAACTTATTTAAATCAAGTAAACTACATAACTCTCAAGTCTAAAGCAAACGAATAAATCTCACTGTTTAAAAAGATTTACCTATTTCTTTTGCTTGTCGTAACAAACTATAAAAACTAAGGAATTGAAGTCTATTAATTCAAAAAAATTGAATTTTTGTTATTGTCACTCTTTTCGTAATTTTATTCTGATCAAATATTAGGTTTACTCATGAATTATGAAAAAGTTGAATCAATTTATTTTCATATCAATGAATTTATGTCATTGTGACATAAAATCATTTCATTACTTTCATACCATTAAAATTAGTAAAATTAAAATTTAAACCTAAATATAATGTGATAATCAGTTATAATAATTACTTAAAACGGATAAGTAGTATCATGGTAATAGTATCAAAAGCGTAAAAAAATATTAAGCTGATATTCTTTTTCATTAAATCAAGTAATAAAATAATAACTTTTCAATAAATAGCGTAAACTGTAATATTACTTATAAAGGTAAAATCCAATAATGTAAAATCTAACAAGCAATGTTCAATAAATACAACTAAGAAAATAGCATTTATTGTTGAATAATCATTACTTAGTGGATAGTTCTTTATGTATATGTGAAACTTCTTACTCTAGATTGTCCTGAGAATTGTCAACGAAGGTGAAAGATTCTCTTCTTAATGCAAAAGGCAAATTATTTTCTAATCCTTTATGTTTACAATCCAGTACTTCCCAAAAAAAAATAACATCAAACATTTCTAAGTTGATTTATTTTGTGCACTTGTTTGATGCAACAATTTACAAATTTTCATTTATTAGTAGAATATATTTTTCCAACTAGTAGTATGTAACACCTCTTATTTTTCTTATAAGTCAAAAAATAATAATATGTTTCTCATTCCACATAGTAAAAAGAATAGTATACATTGAGTGTGTGTATGATGCAAATAGTGCTTACTATCTACTCAACACTTAGATAATTGGAATGAAGAAGATCGGCTGAGCTAAAGAATGGAAGGATGTGGGCGTTGCTCACAGTTTTATGTAAGCAATAAATATATTCAATTTAATATATATAAGAAAAATAATGTGCGCCTAAGAGGAGATAACTAATTAGTGTCAAACATAATATCATTTATTTATTATACGCAAGGTCGTTAGCCTATGATAGGACTGTTTGTAAATCTAGGTATGTATAGCGACCCGAACTTCCCGGCCGGTCTAAACCGAACAAGAAGACGGTCTGTTTTGGGAACAAGACTAATCAGAACACAAATAGAAGAATATTTCATTGTTATTACAACAATTACATCAGAGTACAAGAATATAACAGAGTATGAATAAATAATATACATTTGATAAATATCGGAGATTTAAATTATAATGCAGCGAAAAAAAATTACATAACATAACTGGAACAAAATACACGGATGCAAAGCTTTCCTAACATAGCTTCAACTGTAAATCCAGGATCCTATGGAAACAATATCCGCAAAACCAAAACTACTAGCTGCCCGTATGGAAAATACGGGCACCTAGAGTTTAGGTTAAAACAATAAACTCCAGGTCAGTCATGGGACTGGTGTGAGAAATAAAACAGTTATTAAATCTTTACTTTAGAAATAAAGTAAATCAAGGGACCACGACGTATAACACGGAACGGGTTTCCTCCCAAGAATACCAGTGCATAATTTTTTTTATAAATAGCACATTGCTTCTTGGAAAATGAAGCTATTATAAGACTTAGGTCCCATCACACAATGCAACACAAGTCAGAGGATAGAGTTATCCCTTATAATAGTCAAACGTGCTTGGTACATTATACAACAAATCATTTTACTATTACTATAAGTATATAGTGTCAAAATCAACTTCAAATATAAATTGTATCAATCATAGACGGCATAGTATCCCATGCTACTATGTCGCCATACTAGTTTTGCAATTAAAACCGAAATTTCACGTATTGGAAATTGGATTCCATCTATGAGTTGAGGCCAGGGAAAGCTCCTCATCGATTCGAGACACTCTAGCAAATGCCTCAGGATTCCCCGTAGTGAACCCTTGGATGCTTCAGGGCCGGTCCACACTTAAGTTAGTTGATTGGTTATTACTGAACACACGCTTCCCGGTCCTATCGGACCTATCCATAAGCCCCGTAGTGACTGATATATCCGAGATGCCTCGCAATACATCATCCACATAGGTAAAAATATATATAAATGTATGGGCTCAATACTATGACACCACCCATAGTTAGAAAGAAACGTCGTGCACTTCCTGAAGTTCGACCCCGTTTTTGACTCCTACAGAGGTGTGAGGCTCGCGAATTAACGCTATACACATAGCTATGTGATTTAAAGCCGTGCTTTGATCATCAATCACAAGTCTCTGCTTTTCAAAAGGAGCCTTGATCACTTGCATCTCTGCATGCCACACTCACAATTCATGCCATGCAACTGATGTCTATCAATATATAACCTCTAAGCTCTTACCTCTCAGAGAAGGGTGTTAACCAAGAGAATAAATTCTCTGCCATCAAACAGATATATATTTAACAGAGATCAGTCAACACAGAATAAAATCCAATGTCCGACACACATCCATTTACTAGTCCATTCTGGGTCTGAACGAAAGCGGAGGCACCTTATTTCTCGTCCCATATGTCCATACAGGAGAGAGGTCCTCGCATATCCGGTTGATCTTCAAGTACGTCTGGACGATCACCACTTATTACCTTGTCTTCGGTGTACAACCTAATCAAGACATCAAAATCATCCAAACGATGTGAAGATCTCCGGTCTTCAACCACTGTCTTCATCGTCGACTTATAGTCGAATCAATTATTCAGAATGGGTATAAACCCGACCTTTCCAAATAATTCACATATTTTATAATCAAGTGCTATAAAAACACCACATACACCTCATTCCAATCCAGAATATTTTTTTATTCAAATATTCTTTTCACAATTTAAACCAAATTAAGGTTTCCCAAACTATTAGCAAACCTTACCGAAATAATCATTTGTTTTATTTCCAATCCCAGCCTATTCATCCCATGATGCAAAACTGGTAATACTCTATATCAAACCCCACGGTGTTATCGATAAAAATTAATTACCATTTCCCGTTCAAAACTAATTAAAGATTTACTATTGACTGGTGTAAACTGGTGGTACTCCATTCTCGATCATTTCCCAAATTTGATAATTTAAATTATTGTATCCACTTCCAATCTAATTAAAGATCCATTAAAACTCCACTTAGTTTTAATCTTCCTAAAAATTAATGATTATTAACTTTGGAAACACAAACATAACTTTGGGAAATCAAACATGCCGCATTGGCAATCTACACCGTACGATCGATTTCTACCGATATATAACCTCTAATCTCATACGTCTCAGAGAAGGGTGTTAAGCAAGAGAATAAATTCTTCGCCACGAAATAGATATATATTTAGCAGAGATCAACAATATAGTTTGAAATACAATATTAGACACGTAATCTTTTCTTTAACTGGGTTAAAGAACTAGTGTCATTTAGAACACAGTTCACGATAAACCCAAAATCACATTCCATTAACTATTGAATCTTCACGGAAAACAGATCAATATATAATCGATATCAATTTCCGTATTCGACTAATAATATAAATGGAATAACGGCAAAGCCTTTTAAATTCCATATATAGTAATTGTCTTCCTCCATAGAAGCACACTTCGATTATTACCAAATCAAATTCCATTCCATTCCAATTTATTTTATTAAATTGGAAAACTTTACTTTGGAGAATTTCCATTAAATCTTAATAAAAAGATTTATATATTCCAAATCACATTTCACTGTTAATCGGGTTAAAGAACGAATGTCGTTGAAAACACAGTTCATAATAAACCCAATTTACATTCCATTTTGTTCCAATTACTTAAGACACCATTCACGACAAACCCAAAATCAAATTTGATATTTAATACAAGGCTCTAAATGGAAATTATATCGACTTATATTCAATATCAAATTTTGAAACCAACACTTACCGTATGGGGAATAACGATATATATCTATCTTCCAAATTCCTCCATAATATCCATATAGTCACGGAATCCAATACTGAAATATCCCGAAGATGATTTCTATTCAAATCCATTCCAATTCATTTTATTGGAAAATTTTGGTTAGATTAATGCCATTTCATATCCAATTTATTTATTTAAGAACATTGGATTAATATTCTAGTTAAGAACTGCTCATTTTAATAAAAATATATTTTTATCCTTTCAAATATGTTATTTTTCATCCCAATTCTTTCCAAATCATTTATTATGATTTTACACAAATTACTAATATTTTTAATAATTTTATTATGGTCCGTAAAGAAGGTTTTTAATAGCGGCCACCGAACTACATCCATAGCAACCCTTTACAATTTTGATTTGGACATAATTCTAAATCCAACCGTTAGATTTCAAATCTCTTATATTACAATACGAAGCCAACGGTTCCGATTTTAGGAGAATCCGACGGTCGAATCTCCCGTAATGTCAATTCGAAGTCAATGATCGAAATTCGTGAACGGTCGCGGCGCGTTCTAGTCGAGCCACTAATATATATATATATATATATATATATATATATATATATATATATATATATATATATATATATATATAATACATACATATATAATGTATATATTTCGTTCAAAAAGTATTTTATAAATTCGTTTTAAAACGATTCCCACTTTCAATTCAATTTTAAATCAAAATTGGATACTCTTTATCATTATAATATTTAAATGATAATATTTCAAAATATTAGATTTTGAAATCATTTCCTTTTCGATATTCATTATAAAAATGAATAAAATCGGTATAAATATCGTTTGAGTTAAAATGGCGCATATCTAATCAATACGGCTTCATATATTTCAATATTTTCGTGTTCATCCATAATCGGACATCGAATTCACATTTAATCCTTCACTGAATATTATTTTAAAATATTCATTATTTTAAAATATTTGTTATTTTAAAATATTCGTTCTTCTCGAATTGGAATCAGACACAGTCAATTACTATATAATGTAATTTATATGGATTTTATACAACACATGTACACAACAATAATGATACACAATCATCCAGAGTGCATTACACAATTGCATAAGCATTAAATATAAATAATTAATGCTTACAACAGTCTGTCAACCAATCGATTGACTTATAACTAAACAACTGGGATTACTGTATGTAACAACCCGGAAAATCGGAACCAATTTAAAAATTTTATTTTGGCAATTTTAGTGAATTTTGAATATTTACAATGATTTATTTGAAATGATTTATTTTAAATAATAAAGACGAGAAATTTATTTTGAATAGAATTAAGGAATAAATTTATTTAAATCGAAATTAGAATATAAATATTTATATTAATTATAAAAGGAATTGGAAATGGCGCAGTAGTTTGAAAATTCGATTTCAAATTTCAAATGAATGTACAAGATTCAAAATAAACCGGATTTTAGTGAAACCAGAAATACTTGAATCTGTTTGAAAATATCTTTCCAACGAATGTGAAAAATCCAAATTTCATAGCGGGAATAAAAAGTTATGTCCAGTTAAAAATTCAGTATAGTCGCTATGGAATTTTATACAAAATATAGCCCTTAAAAGTGGAGAATTTGAAAACGACCTCCATTTTCGATGAGACTACTTTTACTGGAACCGGAATGTCAAATTATTTCTAGATTCCAATTTTCATAATTTTTGGAATCATATGTGAGCATGGCGGATTTAAACGTGTTAGGTCAATTTAGTTTGAATTTAATCGACTGGAAAATGACCATTTTTCAAACGGTCTCCAAATTCAACGAAATTAGTTTTTGTTAGGACCATATTGTCAAAACATGGCAAGATTTATTTTTATGGAATTTTTGGAGTCAGTATGTGGCCATGATAAATTAAAATGTGCGTTTGAATTTAAAATATGATGATTTATATTTTAAATTTAGTGAAAACTGATCGTAACAGCCGAATCGGGTTAAGAAGCATATCCCACTGTGTTCGGAATGGGGGTAACTAGGTGGGGGCGACAGTCGTTGCGTTTGATTTGGGGGTCGGACGAATAAACATGTATGTTTGGAAATAAATAAATTAAATATTAATAGAAATATTTCTGTAAAAACCCCCGGCCAATTAAAACCCTTGCCCCTTTTCTCTCTGAACCCGCCACCACCGGATCTTTTTCAACGACCCCTTTTGCTCCGAAATAAAACCCTAGAAATTTCCTAATCCAGATCGAATTAAACCCCCATCCTTTGGAGGATTTTGTGGAGCTTCTTGAGCTCGTCCGATCTATATGAATATCATCGCTTCTCGTGAAGGATATAAATTGAATTTAGAGAGTGAACTCGTGCCGTGGGGCACGAATTCTGTAGTGCTGACGCCACCGAGTGGCGTGCCACCTCAGACGATGGCGGAGGGGCTTGTGCCGCTCCTCGTGGCAATCGACGATGGAAGACTGGTGCCTTAGTTCTCGAGCTGGAGGGTGCCCTAAGTAGCGAACTTTCTAATCGGGCCCTGGAGTTAAACGATCAAAGTGGAAACGAAGGCAACACTTCTTAACGTTAAGAGAGATTTAAAGTTCTTCTTTTCTTTTTATTAATAAGCATTGTTTAAAAAGAAAACCTGATTTTCTTGTATATGAAATAGAAGTTATCAAAAAGTAAAAAATATAAAAATAGCATTTGTTTTAAATATAAAAATTGCATTTGTTTTAAAATATATACAAAATAGCATTTGTTTTAAAATATAAAAATAGCATTTGTTTTAAAATATAAAAATAGCATTTGTTTTAAATATAAAAATTGCATTTGTTTTAAAATATAAAAATAGCATTTGTTTTAAAAATATAAAAATAACATTTGTTTTTAAAATATAAAAATAGCATTTGTTTTAAAAATATAAAAATAGCATTTGTTTTAAATATAAAAATAGCATTTGTTTTAAAATATAAAAATAGCATTTGTTTTAAATATAAAAATACCATTTATTTTAAATATAAAAATAACATTTGTTTTAAAATAAAAATAGCATTAGTTTTAGAAATAAAAATTGAAATAAAAATATGATTTTTATATATACAATAGCGGAATAATATAATTGTTATATATATGACGTCTTTATTTAAAAAATCTGGTTTTTAATTTAAACCGCGTGAAACAAATTGCGATGAGACCGACTGGAAGCGAATAGAATCCAATCCGTCCAGTAAAGAATGACGGAGTGGAAACCAAAGGTAAGAAGAATTCCTTCTCACTAATCATTTTACAGTTAAATATATATTAGGTTGTAGACGGGGCTTAGTAGTTGTTGACACCGTTGTAAAACCCCGTGAATTCTATAACGTTAAGCTTCACGAATTAAAGTATAATTAATTATAAATGATGAAATCAAGGGAAACGGGTTACGCCATTGCGTACGTCTCGAAATTTTGCTTGAGATAGAGTTCAAGTTTGCGTAAAACGGATATCGTATGAAGAAGATATGGACGAACGAAGTTGGGCAGAAAAACCGGAAAACGGGTCAGAATGCACTGGCGCACTTGTGAAGTGTGCCAGAACAAAGTTGAACTGGCGCACTTGGGAAGTGCGCCAGTACAATTTTGGCCTGGCGCACCTGCCAAGTGCGCCCAGGTCAGAAAGACCTACTGGTCAGGTCCTGGCTGGCCTGGTCAGGGTCTGGTCGAATTCTGATGCTCGACTGAGTCACTAGGGCTTACATGTCTCTTTCTTATTGGCCTCTCTTAAGACGGATGGTCTGTATTCACCCTAGCTTCATCGACGGCTCAAAACAATTTAAAATTCTATAAATACAACTCAAGTCTAACCCTAAATTCACACAAACAATAGAATACAAAAGCCGTCATGCTGCTGGAGAGGAACTAGGAATGGCCGTCAATTAAAAAGCCTAGAGACAAGCCAACAAGCCTAAGAGACAAATCAAATTAAAAGAAGATCAAAGCTTAATCAAATCATTCAACGCAACTTTGCTACCCAAAGGAGTGCATCTCCAAATCAGAATAACAGAAATCAGAAAACAAGAATTCATCACACGTTGTAAAGTATAGTGACCTTTCAAAATATGAATAAAAACTGCGATGTGATTCGATGTAAATGAAAATAGAATCGTGTTGTTATAATCTTTGGTTCTATCATGACTTGTGTATTGATGTTTGTGGCATAAATTAATTGATGCAAGCATATTGAACAATTGTGTATGAAAAACAATGGCACTTGTAAGCTTGTGGCAAAAACTAGAAATTTATCCCTTTTTGTATATGTCGATGGCATGGACTATGTATATTCCCTTAGTCTAAATTAGAATTTGTGCAAACATGTTATAGACCTTTTAGGCCTACATGACCCAAAACCTATGATATTATCCTTATGTTTATTGGCAAGTATAATTAGATCTATGTTTGCAAGTATAATTGGATCTATGTTTCATAAACTATGTAAGTTCATGTTTATTTGCAAAATATAATTGGTTCTATGTCAAACATCGTTTGGGTTTCATAAACTATGCAAGTTCATGTTGAAATAGACTATATGATTAGATGTAAAAATTGTACATTTTTGTGAATATACAACATGCTAGTTTTGTGGTCGATATTATGCCAAGTTAACATGTTTAAACACAAGTTTGTATTTGCCTAAAACTATGCCATTTCATATGTCACCTACTTAGTCATACTTTGATTCGAATGCAAGTTCACATGACCCATGTTTTATGTTAGTTGAATCGCCAAATTGAAAGTTCATGCGCCACACACCTTTATGTATTACATGTTCATGATTTCCCCTTTTCCTCACGTTTATAAAGTTGGGCTGAATTGTGACAAGCCCAACACATGTTATAACGTTGCGAACAAACGGGGGTAATAACGTTGGGTGTAAAATATGAAAATATACGTTGGCATGTTTGGCACATGCCAATGATTATGACACATAAGAGGTATGAATTGAAATACCCAAAAATAAAAGATATGACATTTACATGTAGTTGAAAAGTAATAGAATATGTAAATTTAGAAAACACGATATGCTTAACCCGAGGTTGGATTGAGTTGTGATGTAAACCTGCCCGGACCCGCCCGGTTGTCCAGTAGTCACAACAATACCTATCCAATGTGGGTGGTTAAGCATTGAGCCCAATAAGGATCCGAGGTTAGACTGAGCTACGGTGTAAACCTGCCCGGAACCGACCGGCATATCCAGTAACCGTAGCAATACCTGTCTAATGTGAGTGGTCTGGTGCTCCTAAGAGGCTAAGGACAGATGGTAGGGTTAAGTCAACTATAACACTTAACCAAATTCAACATGTTAACAAGAATTGATGGGTGGGGTTAGGTAAATACAAACACTTAACCACTTAACATGTTTGACTAGAAAATCCGGGTAACGAGGGACCCGTTTCAACAGTAACCCAAAGTTATGTATCAACGGTACCTTGAAACTAGGCAGGGTGGGGCACGATTACTGGGCTGATTGTAAGCGGTCAAACGACGGCGGTGGGTGCACAATGCAGGTCTAACGGGGTGCGGGCGTGCACACACTCCGGAGCAGACAACCAGGGCACTGGGGATACCAGTAGTATAACCTATGTCTTCTAGTTTTGTGTCGGGGCCGCCACCATGGGTCTTGATACACCCCATGGTGGGACCAGCATAGGTCTTGATACACCCCATGGTGGGACCAGCATAGGTATCTACAATCCTTGGGGGTCGTATGACACATGTTAACGCGAGTAGGAGCCGATCTTTAATAAGAATGAAGATCACTTCTCCCTCACCATGGGGTGCCAGTTAGAATAAACTCGAGAAGGTGCAGAGATATAGTATGGGGTGTGATAGTACAATCGACACTTCCTTAGCCTGTGACACTTTCCTATTTTTAGTTTATATCCATCATATCCTTTTCTTATTCACATATTGAAGAGTTATTAGATTTACTCAGGCTTTATGTCTGACCCTATTTTCTTTTCCTCTTCTTTTCTTTCATTCCCCCCCCCCCCCCCAGGTCCACAGGGAGGAAACAGCTCAACTCAGTCAGGCTCTTTACAAGCACCAAGAACGTAGATGTATGATTTGGATCTTTCTTGCTCGGATAATGGCTTTGGATATCACTATGGGGATTTTTGTCACTTTATTTATGTTTTCATGCTTCTTTAATAATCAAGGCAGTTATGAAGTTGTAATGTTGAAAGTATTTTGAGACAATTATGGAAATCTTTGTTTGATACACGGATTGATGAAATAAAAGTTTGTTTGGTTTCCGCTGTTTAAAATATGTGTATTTATATCTGTCTTGAGTTCATCTGTGGCTTTTACTTATAAACCCCACCAAAGTTAAGGCATTCCCTTTGTGAGTGACCTTAATGGAGGTGGGGTGTTCGTCCACAAACTATGGACGGCTTGTTTGATTATATTGCGTTATGGAAATGGACTGTATTGTGATTGTTGATTGTATGGAATAAAATATTTGAACTATAAAAATATCATTTTTATTGAATGAATATAATATATAAAATATTCATGTGTGGAATAAATTACTTGAACTATAAAAATATCATTTTTATTGAATGAATAAAATATTTAAAATATTCATGCATGGAATAAAATATTTGAACAATAAAAATTATATTTTTATTGGATATATGAACCATATAAAATGGTCACGTGTTGAAAATAAATATCCATTTACAAATTGGATGATTTGTTTTTGTACACACATTTGACTGATATTGATTGGGATGATATATTTTACATATCGCCCAACTGCACAAATGATATTCAATATTTGTAGGTTGAAACCCACACGGGGATTAGGATGATATTTGATGTACACTAATCCCAATATTTAGTTGTATGTCAATCGATGGGTTAACAGACTATTGTAAGCGTTAATTATTTATTTTTAATGCTTATACAGTTGTAAGTTGCACTATGGATGATGGTTGATTGCGTATCATTATGGTTGTGTACATGTGTGTATGAAATCCATATAAATAAAATTATATGATAATTGACTGTGTCTGATTCCAATTCGGAAAGAACGAATATTTTAAATTAATTAATATTGTAAAATGACGAGTAATGGATATTTTAAAATAACTAACATTTTAAAATTATATTCAGTAATGGATCAAAATATGATTTCGATGTCCGATTTGGGATGGACACGAAAATATTGAAATATATGAAGCCGTGTTGATTAGATTAACGACATTTTGACGTGAACGATATTTATATCGATTTTATTCATTTTTATAGTGAATATAAAGAAGGAAGTGGTTTCAAAATCTAAAGTTTCGAAAATATTATCATTTATATATTAACGATATAGAATATTCAATTTTGATTTGAAATTGAATATGAAGTTGAAATCGTTTTTAAAACGATTTTAAAATGATTTATAAAATACGTTTTAAATGGAAATCGATGAAATATATATAATACATATATTATATATATTTAATGGCCTAAAAAGAACGCGCCACACGGCTGCAGTTCGCGAATTTCTACCATTGACTTTGAGTGGACATTACGGGAGATCCGACCATCAGATTCTCCTAAAACCAGAACCGTTGGGTTCGTATCGAAAAGAGCTTTCCAAGGAACATAAAAAATCTGAAATCTAACGGTTGGATTTTTAATTATGCCCAAATCAAATTAGGAAAAGGTTGTAGTAAGTACAGTTCGATGACCATTTATGGAAATCGACTGTACGAGCCTTGATAAAATTAATAAAAATATCAATAATTTAAGTGAAATCAAAATAAATGATTTGGAAAAAAATTGGTGAAAAAATCCATATTTGTAAAGATAAAAATATATTTTTGTCAAAATGAACTAGTTATGAACTAGAATTATAGTCCAATATTTTTAAATAAATAAATTGGATTTAAAATGGTTTTATAAATATCCAGAATTTTCAACATATGAATTGGAGTGGATTTGAATCGAAATTATCTTCGGAATATTTGGATATTGGATTCCATGATTGTGCGGATATTGTGGAGGAATTTGGAAGATATGTATATCGTTATCCGTAATACGATATTTGTTGATTTCAGATTTTGATATTGAATATAAGCCGATATAATTTCTGTTCAGAGCCTTGTATTTAATATTGAATTGGATTTTGGGTTTGTCGTGAATGGTGTCTTCATTAACACTGTTCTTAAACCCAGTTGAGAAAAGCATAAATCTTTTAATTAAGATTTAGTGAAGAATTTTTAATTAATTAATATTTAAATGGGAATTGAATAAAAGAATTGGATTTTGGGTTTGTCATGAATGGTGCCTTAAACAACACTGTTCTTAAACCTCGTGTGAAAAGAATAAATCTTTTAACTAAGATTATTAGTGTTTCCAATTAATTAACATTTAATTGGAATAAAATGGAATGTGAATTGGGTTTATCGTGGGCTGTGTTTTAACAGCATTCGTTCTTTAACCCGATTTACAATGAATTGTAATTTGGAATTTATAAATCTTTTTATTAAGATTTACGGCAATTTTCCAAAGTTAAGTTTTCCAATTAATACATTAAATTGGAATTGAATGGAATTCGATTTGATAATAATCGAAATGAGCTTCTGTGGAGGAAGACGGTTAATACATATGGAATTTAAAAGGTTTTTCATTATTCCATTTATATTATTAGTCGGATACGGAAATTGATATCGATTATATATTGATCTGTTTCCGTGAAGATTGCATAATTAATTGCAATGTGATTTGGGTTTATCGTGAACTGTGTTTTAAATGACATTAGTTCTTTAACCCAGTTAATGACAGGATTACATGTCTAACATTGTATTTCGAACTGTATGGTTGATCTCTGCTAAATATATATCTGTTTAAGGGCGTAGAATTTATTCTCTTTCTTAACACCCTTCTCTAAGACGTATGAGCTTAGAGGTTATATATCGGCAGAAATCAATAGTATGGGGTAGATTTTCGATGCGACATATTTTGTGTTTCCAAAGTTAAATAATCATTAATATTGATTTCTGGGAAGATTAAAACTAAGTGAAGTTTTAATGAATCTTTAATTAGATTGACATGTGAATTGATAATTTAAATTATCAAATTTGGGAAATGATCGAGAATGGTGTATCACCAGTTTTGTTCTAAGCGATAGCTAAATCTTTAAGTAGATTTGAACGCCAAATGGTAATTAAATTTACCGATGACACCGTAGTGTAAGATATAGAGTATTACCAGTTTTGCTCCATGGGATGAGTAGGCTGGGATTGAGAAATTAAACAAATGATTACTTCGGTAAAGTTCGCTAATCCCGACTAGTTGATATACCTTAAATTCGTTTGGAATTGATATCCAAAGGAAGATTAAAGAATAACTTTAAAGAATTTATCTTTGATAGAATTAACGGGAACCTTTCCCAAATGATATGAATATTTAAATAAAAGAATATTCGGAATTGGATTGAGGCATATGTTGTGTTTTATAGCACGTGTTTATAATATATGTGAGTTATTCGGAAAGACCGGGTTTATACCCATTCTGAATAACTGATTCGACGATAAGTCGACGATGAAGACGGTGGTTGACGACCGGAGGTTTTCACATCGTTTGAATGATTACTGATGTCTTGATTGGGCTGTACACCCAAGATGAGGTAATAAATGGTGATCGTCTAGATGTACTTGGAGATCGACCGGATATGCGAGGACCTCTCTCCTGTATTGGACATATGGGACGAGGAATAAGGTGCCTCAGGTTTCGTTCAGGCCCAGAACGAACTTGTAAATGGATATTTGTCTGACATTAGATTTTATTCTGTGCTGATTGATCTCTATTAAATATTTATCTGTCTGGCGGCGGGGAATTTATTCTCTTGCTTAAGGCCCTTTGCTGAGACGTACGAGCTCAGAGGTTATATATCGATAGACATCATTCGCATGACATGAATTGCCTGTGTGGCATGCTGAGATGCAAATGATCAAGGTTTTTGTTGAAAAGCAAAGTCTTGTGGTTGATGAACAAAGCACGACTTTAAATAACATTGCTTTGTGTAGCGTTAATTCGCGAGCTTACAACCCGGTATGAACTAAAAACGGGAAGGACAGTAGGGAAATGGACATATGTTAGTTCTAGCTACAAGTAACGTCATGGTATGGAGCCTAGGCAGTTTACTCATGTGGATGTTGCACACTATTATTATGTGATGGGAGACGAGGTACCTTGGATATATCGGCTCATCTGGCTGATGGATATTATATCGGTGTAACGACCCAAACTTCCCCGTAAAGGAAAGTACGGATTACTTTGGGAACAACACTCATCAGAACACAAACACAAGAACATTTTCATTGCTATTACAATTACATTAGAGTACCAGAATATAACAGAGTGTGAATAAATATTTTATATTTGATAAAAACAACATCAGAGATTTAAATTACATTTAAGTAGCAGCGAAAAAAATAATACAAAATAAAACCGAAAGAAATACATGAATACAGAGCTTTCCGAATATCGCTTCAGTTGTAAACCAGGATCCTGTGAAAATAAATCTGCAAAACCAAAACTACTAGCGGCCCGTGTGGAAAGTATGGGCACCCAAAGTTTAGGTTAAAACAATAAACTCCAGCTCAGTCAAGGGACAGGTATTAGAACTCAAAAACATTTACTAACTTGATTTTAAAGTTAGGTAAATCAAGGGACCTCGCCGCTAACGCGGAACGGGTTTACTCCCAAGAATATCAGTGCATAAAATAAACAGTGCAATGCTCTGTAGAAAAATGAAACCCTTATAAGACTCAAGTCCCATGCAACGCAATCCGAAGGATAGAGTTTTACCTTATAATGGTAAAAAAAGAGCTTAATACGCGAAATTCATCTTTTACACTATAAGTGCACAGTGTAGAAATCAATTTCGAATATAAATGTATCAATCCTAGGTGGCAAAATATATCATGTAAGTGGCATAATATATTATGTCACCATATAGGTATGCAACGAAAACCGTAAAGCTCGTATTGGAAAATTGGGCTTCCATAATGATGGCTGCTGATTCGAAAGATCTGTTGCGAATGTATCACCACGGCTTACGTCTCAGCAAGAGAAAACACCGTAATACATATACTATGCACTTTGGATGAGCATCAATATCTTCTATCCCTATGGGATTCGGCTGAAATGACCTATCCCAATCTCCAGGTGTGGAGCGACCACACCCAGCACAACTCGGCCGAACAAATCCATATATATATATATATATATATATAAAGTATATTAGTCAAACCTACTAATCAAACAAATCGTTGACTATCATACCGGGGTGTGAGGCTCGGGAAGTAACGTTGTACACAAAGCTATGTTAATTAAAGCTGTGCTTTGATCATCATCCAAAAGCTATGCTAATTAAAGTTGTGCTTTGATCATCATCCACAAGGCTCTGCTTTTTAACAAAAGCCTTGATCCATGCATCTTAGCATGCCAGACTGTCAATCCATGCCATTTCATTGATCATCTACCAATATATATAAACTCTGAGCTCGTGCGTCTTAGAGAAGGGTGTTAAGCAGAGAATAAATTCTCCACCACCAAACATATATATATATATATTTAGCAGAGATCAAAGAATACAACATAAAGGAATACAACGTCAGACATACCATCCATTTACAAGTCCATTCTGGGTTTAAACGAAACTGGAGGCACCTTATTCCTCGTCCCATATGTCCAATACAGAGGAGAGGTCCTCGCATATCCATCGATCTCCAAGTACGTTTGTACGATCACCACTTATTACCTTGTCTTGTGTGTACGGCCCAATCAAGACATCAGTAATCACCCAAATGATGTGAAGAACTCCGGTCTTCAACCACCATCTTCATCTTCGACTCTTGATCGTCGTTGGAATTATTCAGAATAAGTTAAACCTGGTCTTTCCAAATAATTCGCGTATTTTATAAACAAGTGCTATGAAAACACATCAAACGCCTCATTCTAATTTAGAATACTCTTTTAATAAAATATTCACATTACTAGGGAAAGGTTCCCATTAATTTTATCAAAAATAAGTTCTTTAAATTTATTATTTGATCTTCTTATGGATCTCATTTCAAAAGATTTTATTTTATCTTTATCAATTCCAAACCCAATTGAGGTTTATTTAACTAGTCGGGATTAGCGAATCTTGCCGACGTAATCCTTTATTTATCAAACCCAATCCTATAATAACCCGGAAAATTTGAGCTAATTTAAAATTTTTATTTTGGCAATTTTAATGAATTTTGAATATTTGAAATGAATTATTTTAAATAATAACAACGAGAAATTTATTTTGAATAAAATCAGAACGCGTATATTTATTTGAATCGACGTTAGAATATAAATATTTATTTTAAATTATAAAAGGAATTGAAAATGGTGCGGTACTTCGAAAAATCGATTTCAAAGTTCAAATGAATGTACAGGATTCAAAATAAACTGGATTTCGGCAAAACCAAAAATATTAGAATCTATTTGAGAATATCTTTCCAACAAATCTGAAAAATTGAAATTTCATAGCGGGAATAAAAAGTTATGCCCAATTGAAAATTCAGAATAGTCGCTATGGAATTTTGGCCTTTAAAAATGGAAATTTTGCAAACGACCTCTATTTTCAACGAAACCACTTTTGTTGGATCCGGGATGTCAAGTTAATGCTAGATTCCAAAATTCATAATTTTCTGAATCAATATGTGAGTGTGGCGAAGTAAAACGTGTTTTAATAGTTTTAGTCAATTTCGATCGACAAAAAATGACCATTTTTCAAACGGTCTCAGAATTTGATGAAATTAGTTTTGTTATGACCGTATCGTCAATACCAAGCTAGAAATAATTTTTATGGAATTTTTAGAGGCAGAATGTGGCCCCAGTAAATTGAAATGTACGTTGGAATTGAATATATATAGATTTATATTTCAATCTAAACAAAAACTGATCGAAACAAGCGAATTGGCTTGCCGGACATGTTCCAGTGTGTTCGGAATGGGAGTAATTAGCTAAGGGTGACAGCCGGTGAGTTTGATTTGGGGTTCGTATAGAAAAGTTACTTTTTAGAATTTAAAATAAAAATAAAATAATATAATTATAAAATACACCCCCTTTCTCTTCCTTGAAGTCAACCCCCCTGGTTCAAATCTGTTCAAACCAAATAGAAAGAAAAAAAACACCGCGCCCTAGCGCGACAGCCACCTTCCGCCGCCGCCAGCGCGAAGCACCACGCCGCCCCTTCGCCGAACCACACCCTCCATCTCGCCAATGCTCCTTCCCCTTTTCTCCCCCATCGATTTGAGGAACCGCAGCCTTTAAACTCCCTCTACGCCAAGAGCAGCCACCGCCGCACCTCCGGTTGCGCCACCCCCTGACACCGTGCCTCCTCCTTATCCCCCACATCCGGCGCACAGCAGCCTCCCCTCTCCTCTTCAACATGAAAGCCCCGACTCCTCCTCCCTCTCCATTGAACAGAGATGAGCCTTTTTATTTTTTTATATAAAAACTGAGTTTGTTTAGTTATAAAAAGGATTTTTAAATCAGTTTTTTTATATACATGAATAACATAATTAAAAATAGGATTTTTATGTTCTAGTTTAGTTAAAAATATGATTTTTACATGTGTATAAACTATAAAAATTTGATTTTTATCTGTATATGACATCAAAATAAGAATAGGATTCTTATTACATATAAAGCAAAATAGAATAAGAGTCCAATCATGAAGTCGATGCCATTTGGATCCTGAGTAATAACCTGCCATCTGGACCTCCTTTGCATCTCGGGTTTTAGGTCGAATTGGAGTTGGTCTTCAGAAGAGTCATCGCATAGAAGTAGTAGCATACATCCAGTTCAGTTTGGTGGCTTTCCCTTGGTTCGGTTCGACATGCTTCAGCTCCTGGTCATCCATTCGTTTCGGTTCGGTCAACAACCCCAGGTCGGTTCGGTTGTGGCACTCCATCCGGGTCGGTTTGGTCAACACCCTCCAGGTTAGTTCGGTTGTGGCACTCCATCCGTTGCTCCAGTTGCTCTCCTCCGATCTGATCCCATGCTCAGCTCCGATCTGATCCCCACCCAACTCCAACTCTTTGCAAGTGGCCTTCCTTGTTGCCAAGGCTCCGCTAGTGCCAAGTTACAATCCGGTTTGTAATCCCCTTGCCCGATCCACCGATCCGATCCGATCCGAAACCCTGCACTTTTCCTGCGACTTTTCCAACGACTGTTTTACGCCATACGACGGCATTTTCGACCATTCTAACTTTTCTAATATATCTCCAAGCATACCATACAGTCATAGCAACATATAGAATTAGCCATAAACACCAAAACAGCAATTTGATATGTTAAAATGGATCAAACATACCCAAAACCCATATTTTCCCCTTATCATGTCTAACAATAACTAATGTTAGGATTAGCAAAACTTAACCAAATTAACCTAAACTTCTAACAGAGGCTTAAAATAATATTTAAGAATTTTTAAATATTTTTCTAGATTTTTAACATGCATAATTTCGTTAATTAACACTAATCACCTTAATTAGCTGTAGTTAGTATAAAAACAATGTTAATCACTCACCTTAGCCACAAAATAAACTTAGATCTGAAACTTTTGGACAAAATGGTTTGGATTCCAATACACTCCAGCAGCTCTACCTCGATTTTCATGCTAATCCGCTTTGATTTGATGTAGATTTTGCTTAATTAGCGATTAGAAGGAGATTTGGGGATTTTAGCAAGTGAAGGCCATTCCTAGGGTTCAAAAGTTGTAAGTGGCGGCTAAGAAATGAAATAAAAAATGATTTACTAACTCATCTCAGCCCTCCCATGACCCTAATCCCAAAATGGGTTATAGGCCCTCTTGCTAATCATCCTAATTAGGCCCAAGTAATTAGGCCCAAGTAATCAAGAGAATATAAATTGGACATAGGCTCATTAATGCCGAACCACTATAAGTTTGCATGTGATTGCATTTACTCTCATTTTCAACTTTATTTCTTCATTTTTATTTTCTTCAATATCTGTTTTTAGGTGTTGTGCCACATTTTGGTATCAACACTTTAGTGCTTTCATTGAGAGAACTCAATTCTCAGTGCTTAAAGTGCTTTGATCAACTCTGGGATCACCAAGTTCGACACAAAATCCTTGATTTAGTCATCCTCAGCAACAATGCTTTCCAAATCTTCTGCACATGCTCCAGGAAAATCACATCAATAGAAAATTCCTTCCTCGCCATTAGCCATAACCACTACTCGAGCCCTTGGCTCGACACAGGCCGGTTCGACATTCTCGGGTCGATATCAACCTGACCCGAGGCCCAATCAGCTTCCAATTCTCCTGCACTACTTCCTCCCAATGACCAAGCTCTAGCCTCGGCGTTCGCTACTCACGACGGCTTCATAGTGTTGTTCAACGAACTCTGGGAGACTACGACAGCGTTGAATTCTCAGGTGCTAGAGAATGCTGCAATGAGGTAGGACATGAATCAAACAATGTGACAATGGGACGAGTTCAGGTACCAGCAAGTTACTTCTCAACCACGAAATCAGGACGTAGAAGGCTCATTGTCACCCGGGAATAACGTGGACCAGCAACGACAACGGCGCCCACTTGAAAGGCGGAGAATGTGAGAGACTTTCACTTTGGAACGCTCGTAGCTCAATTCGAACAAATCGAGCTGGCTCGGCCCGAAATTATCCAGTCGGGGTATGCCGAGTCGGGCCCATCGAGCCCAATGTCTTGCTTACCCGGAATCCTCCTTCTCTAGACAATTGTGACACTTCCGGGGCCATCCGTGCTTCAGTGCTTCCTCCCGTGCGTCGTGTGATTGACCGGGACAACCGAGGCAAAGGAAGTACCATCCAAATAACGGACCAGGCGACGTTACTTGGTACGGGGGAAGTGGGGCCCAACGAGCCGAAAGAGTTGAGCCTAAACATGTGCTAACTAATAAGTGGCAGCCATGATACGACCAATCATGAACGACAGTAGAGGCTACAAAGATGTAGACTGGGGGACTGACCGTAGCCACACTCCATTTACTGATGACATTCTACAAGTAGATTTCCCTAGAATATTCAACATGCCCCAGATAAGCCACTATTCCAGCATGATAGACCCCACAATATCTGATGAGGTACCCGTGGCATATGGAGACACTACTGCTCCAGACGAGGTTAAATGCAAAGCCTTCCCAATATATCTTCATGGGGGTGACACTTTTGAGGTTTACACAACTTCCCTCAAAATTAGTTCCAAACTTCTAGGACTTCGGTGAGAAGTTCCTAAACACGTCTCGTCTTTAGGCCACAAAGTCAAAGCATGTCATTACTCTTTCTATGATAAAGAAAATTCTTGGGGAATTGTAACGACCCAAAAATCCACGCACTTGGCATCGACCATAAGCCACACATGTTCAAACCAAAACGACATAAATTCTCGAACCGTTATGTGATACAACACATCAAAACAGAAAATAAAAGAACATTTCATTATTATTACAATAATTTTACAACAGAGTACAAGATATCAGCATAAATAAATTAAACCAATACACAACGAAAATATAATTACATCCAATGGAAGACTTTTAAATCCACTGGATCCATTTTTAAAATAATTCAGAATCCTGCTCAAAATATCTGTAAAAATAAGAACTACTAGCCGCCTTGTAGAAAGTATGGGCACCCCGAGTTTAGTTGGGAAACAATAAACTCCACGTCAGTTATGGGACTTGTCTGAGAACCAAGAATTGTTATTATACTTTATTTTGAAGTAGGGTAAATCACGGGACCACGCCATATAACGTGGTACAGATTTCGTCAACACGAATACCAATCATAAACCAATCACAATGCTTTTTGAAAAACGAAGCTATTATAAGACTCAATCAAATCACAAAATGCAATGCAAACAGGAGGATAGAGTACATATATAATATATGTAACTTATAAAGGATACACACCGAAAAAGTAATAATGTTGGGTACATGAATTCTTATATCCTAATTATTCATAGAATAATACTTACAAAAGATTCACATCGGGAAAGTAGTAATGTGAAAGTTTTACCAAATTTGAAACCATATGATCTTTAATACTCAAGAATATTGATGCTTGCAACTGATTTCTAGTGGTTTTTGTTATCTTGCAAATGTGCATTTCTAGTGACATTTTTTATGTTTCAACAACACGTACCAGAGTTTTATAAACCATTTCAAAATGTTTTAAGTATGAAAAATATATTTTTGAAATAAGGCATTGTTTTGACAAGGTTTAAAAATGTAATAGAAACCTTATTTTAACACGTATTTCCAAAACTGCATAGTTTACAAATATTTTTCCGGGAAACTGTATTTTACCAAACTATTCCCTTAAGTATGTTTTAATGTAAAAATCACACGTATTTGCACTCTTCGAGAAGGCGTGATGGTGAGGGTGTACGATATTGATTCATCCCAGATCCATCTAGTTGAAGCACCAATCTACAATGATTTTTTTTGTTTTTTGGGGATTCCTTGTATTTTCCAATGTAGAGTGGACTTATGGTGTGTGAACCGCTAAATGAGAACGTGTGGTATTGAAAGCACAATTACCACTTATCGGGTTACTATCTATGAGACGTACACATTCCGGTGAACCTTCGGGTCAATTTGATGTTTAAGTGTTATCCTATGTGTACTGACCTATTTGGTCATCTTATAAGATATCTTTATGTAGTGTTAGTAATCGCAAGGCCTTGAGCCATTATGTATATTAGAGTGCATGCATATCTTCGGAATGCCAACCTGGTGGTTGGTTCAAACATATGGTGTTTATAGTGTGATTTGGTGATTCTAGGAATTTTTGGTGATTTTGGTGACTTGTGATTTCTCGGTTTATTGTGATTTCACCATTTTAAAATGACCACTATACATGTTGGCTCTCTTATAATCGGAGATCCCGGTGTGAACCATGAATAATTTTTATGATAATTCTTGAGTATTACAGTTCAGATGGTTTCAAATTTGGTATAACTTTCTCAATACTACTTTTCCGGTGTGTATCTTTTATAAGTATTATTCCATGAAAAACCAGGTGATAAGAATTCATGTGCCCAATATTACTACTTTTTCGGTGTGTATCCTTTATAAGTTACATAAATATATACTCTATCCTTCTGTTTGTATTGCATTGTGTGATGGGATTGAATTTTATAGTAGCTACGTTTTTCAAAAAGCATTGCGATTGGTTTATGATTGGTATTCATGTGGACGAAACATGTACCTTGTTGTACGGCGTGATCCCATGATTTACCCTACTTCAAAATAAAGTATAATAACTGTTCTTGGTTATTAGACAAATCCCATAACTGACGTGGAGTTTATTGTTTCCTAACTAAACTCTGGGTGCCCATACATTCTACAGGGCGGCTAGTAATTTTTGTTTAGCAGATATTTTGAGCAGGATTCTGGATAGAATCTTAAAGTTGGTCCAGATGATTTGAAAGTCTTCTGTTGGATGTAATTATATTTCCATTGTGTATTGGTTTAATTTATATACTCTGATATCTTGTACTATGTTGTAAAATTATTGTAATAGCAATGAAATGTTCTTTTGTGTTCTGTTTTGATGCGTTGTTTCACATAACGGTTCGAAGATTTATGTCGTTTTGGTTCGAACACGTGTGCCTTATGGTCGATGCCAAGTGCGGTGATTTTCGGGTCGTTACAATTCCCCAAGAATTTTCTTTATCATAGAAAGAGCCATGACATGCTTTGACTTAGTGGTGTAAAGACGAGACGGGTTTAGGAACTTCTCACCCTTGTCGTAGAAGTTTGGAACTAATCTCGAGGGAAGTTGTGTAAACAACATAAGTGTCACTCCCATGAAGATATATTGGGAAGGCTTTGCATTTAGCCTCGTCTAGAGCGGCCAATGTCTCCATATGCCAGGAGTACCTTATCAGATGCTGTGGGGCCTATCATGCTGGAATAGGCATGTTGAATATTTTAGGGAAGTCTACTTGTAGAGTGTCTTCTATAAACGGAGCGTGGCTACGGTCAATCCCCCAGTCTACATCTTTGTAGCGACTACTGTCGTTCATGATCGGTCGTATCATGGCTGCCACTTATACATTAGTTAGCACATGTTCAAGCTCAACCCTTTCGGCTCGTTGGGCCTCACTTTCCCCCGTACCAGGTAACGTCGCCTGGTCCACCATTCGGACGGTACTTCCTTTGCTTCGGTTGTCCGGTTAATCACACGATGCACGGGAGGAAGCACAGAAGCGCGGATGGCCCTGAAAGTGTCACAATTATCTAGAGGAGGAGGATTCCGAGTAGGCAAGACATTGGGCTCGATGGGGCCTGACTTGGCATACCCCTGCTCAATAATTTCGAGCCGAGCCAGATCGATTTGTTCGAACTGAGCTGGAAGTGTTCCAAAGTGAAAGTCTCTCACATTCTCTACCTTTCAAGTGGGCACCGCTGTCGTTGCTGGTCCACGTTGTTCCCGGGTGACAATGAGCCTTCTACATCCTGATTTTGTAATTGAGAAGTAACTTGCTGGTTCCTAAACTCTTCCCATTGTCTCGTTGTTTGATTCATGTCCTGCCTCATTGTAGCATTCTCTAGCACTTGAGAATTCAACGCTCTCGTAGTCTCCCAGAGCTCGTTGAACAAAACTATAAAGCCGTCGTGAGTAGCAAACGCCGAGGTTGGAGCTTGGTCATTGGGAGGAAGTAGTGTTGGATAATTGGTAGCTGGTTGGGCCTTAGGTCGGGTTGATATCGACCCGAGAAGGTCGAACCGGCCTGTCTCGATCCGAGGTCTCGAGCAGTGGTTGCGGCTAATGGCGAGGAAGGATTTTTCTATTGATGCTATTTTCTGGAAGCACGTGCTGGAGACTTGTAAACCATTGTTGCTGAGGATGACTGAATCAAGGATTCTGTGTCGAACTTGGTGATAGCAAAGTTGATCAAACCACTTTAAGCGCTAAGAATTGAGATCTCTAAATGAAAGCACCAAAGTGTTGATACCAAAATGTGGCACAACACCTAAGAACAGATATAGAAGAAAATAAAAATGAAGAAATAAAATTGAAAACGAGAGTCAATGCAATCACACGCAAACTTATAGTGGTTTGGCATTACCGAACCTATGTCAACTTTATATTCTCTTGATTACATGTAAACTTTATGGACAAATGATGATTTTAAGGGCTAAACCCGAGTACAATGCAGTAAAAATTCTAAAATTGCAAGAGATCGGCTAAAAGTCCTTTTTCTGAAGCTTTCGAGGGCTATTTATAGATGCTACAGTTCTTGGGTCGAATAGGATACGTGACTTCTATCCCGAGACTGTAGGAATGGTTGGAGAAGCTTTTTCTTACGTAAAAAGGTTCGGCCCGGCTGGATATGGACATGTGGCAACTGATCCGGAGCTCTAGTGGTAGAAGAAGCAATCAAATCAAAGTAGGTCTTAAGTAACATATTATGTGTTGGAGTGGATCTGGCTTGACATGGTCAACCAGGAGTAGTTCGACCTGGGGCAGTATCATCTAACCTGCTTCTTGCTGCTAGATCCTGGTCGACATGAATCATGTTCAACCCAAGGGTTACTACAAGCAAAACTTCCTACATCTGCTTCTTCGTGCTATACGGTGGAACCAACACCGACCTGGGGATAGGTCGAGCAGAATAAAGGTCGAGCCGGGGTGAAGGCTTCCCAATGAGGGATTTCTTAAATTTCTAGTATGCGTATGGCCTTGACGGCCTTGCCAAAACGGTGGTTAACAACCGTGTTTTGGGTCTCGTTTCGTCAAAGAACCTTATAGAAAAAATTCAGAGGCTTTGATTCTTGGTGTTGAATTGCTACAAATATATTATGTTTCCGTAGATAGCATTTCATCAATACTCATTGTAATATATACATGTGTTATTTGCTTATTTTTGTTGTTTTTCTTTTCAGAAGGCTTTATTTTTGTTGTTTTCGAAGCGTTTGAAATCCATGCATGTGTGCTAGTATTGTGACCTTGAAATCTTTATCTTAGACTGTATTAAGTTCATATCCATCATTGGTTTCGGAGTCTTTGAGACTCTGGTTTTAATCGATAAGTTTGGGGTGTCGAGGAAGTCTGTATTCTCAACCATGATAGTAGAGTAATAATGTTCAGAAATGTCTTTCCCTGGAATAGTTAATCATTAATAAAAATCTTTGGATCATATCAAATTCAATACCCATATTTGGAAATTGGATAACCGACATCTAAAAACATCGCTTTGGAATATAATTAATATAGATGTATTCTCCTCTCAGCTCATAGAAAACACGAAATGCAAATTCGACTAATAAAATAAGGGAAGTTCAGTGACCGTCATTCGGAAGCAATAGGCACGAAGCCACCTTCGTCTTAATAGTGGGTGTTGGGCCCATCCACCGGGTTTATCTCTCCTTCCTTTCAGGAAGCGGCTTAACTAACTTTTTAGGTTAGTCCATATTTGAAAGGGTATTTCACCCCAAATCAAGTACAATCTCTTGTTTTTGGATTGATTTTTTTCATAACTAATGTAGAAGATCTCTTTTCAAGATAAAATTCTGCTTTATTCATTTTACTTAATATTTTCTTATATATTCCTTAAGTTTTTCTTTTTTATGATGTAGGCAATCATTTTTTACCGTGGCCTACCTTGATCGGTTCTATGACAATTGATCGTACTGTAAAGACAATAGGTTTTTCCTTTATTCTTTTCAGCCTTTGGTGGCTTTTTGTTAGCAGACAAATAGTCAAATTCATATTTGGTAAATTGGTAGATTCCTTAATGGAAGCAGTCAAGTTGAATCATTTTGTCGCTTTTGACTTAGAATTTCCTTTGGAAGATTTAATTTAGGGTTTATTAGGACTGAACAAAATTCTTTTGTCGCGAAGGTGACCACCATTCTTTTTAGATTCATTCGTGGAGGTTCCAAAGTTTGGCACATGGCTTATTTTACCCCTTTCAACATAGGAGTTACGATAAGGTTTACATTCTTTTAGATTTAATTTCCATTTTGGTACAGAATCATTTCCATCTTTTACATTCTTCCTTCAAATTTAATTCCCTTCTAGTAGTTTTGGATTTCATTTCTCGTTTTCATTAACAAATTATCATTTTTTCGAGATCCTTTCGTTGGCGAAGATAGGTCTCGCTCCAAAATTGAATGCATTTTTGCTCCATTTATCTGTGTCATAAGTTTCTTTCAACTTCTAATGAGTTTTACCCAATGTTTTCATTCCTATTTTTTTTTTTATCGTAGAATTGTAAGTTCACATTTCTTGTCTTCTGTTTCACTGGATTGGAAATTCCTTACTCAAATTTATCTAGTTTTACCCATGTATGATTGACATTGTTCTGTGTCAAAAGGGATGCCATGCTACTTTCTTCTAGAGATTTGTTTAACATTATTCTTTATTTTTCTTTATATTTACTATGCTGATGGTAGAAAGGAGTCACAACTTCTTTTCCATTTTTGGACTGTGGAGGTAACCGATTTTTCCTAATGGGTCGTGCTCAGCTCTTCGGAAATGTTCCTTCGTTTCATAGGGACCCATCCCCAACCCAGGGTTGTTACTTTTCGGTTTGTACAAAACATCTTTCTAGGCCCAAGCAATCCTTCGTGGTCCATTCCAAGTTCTTTCATACAAATAACCCATTTGTTCTTTTTCTTTAAAGAGGTTCTCACTAAATAGGCAGGTTTGGTGGTTACGGAGGTTCAGGCCCTTCTTCCAGCGCAAAAAACAATAGACAAACTTATGCCTAACACCCCAAAATGGTGTAATCTTTTAGATTCCTTTGTTTTGTGAAAGAATTAGGTCATGCTTGATTGCCATTTCCATGAGAAGTTCCTGTAGATGCATCCGGTGACTTCTAAAAGAAAATCCCTTTAGGAAACAAGATATAAAGATAATATATATACTTTGAACAGTGGATAGTAGTATACCATCTGGAAATAGCCTGAGCTTTCTCGGTTAGCTTCAATTGGGTTTGGTTATTGGTTTGACGTAATCCTCTCGTTCGAACCAATAACATTCAGTGTGGTGACAAGGAGGTAACCATGTAGGCATCGCGTTAAGGAGTATTTAAGTGAGACAGGCAATGGGTCTTTTGGTATTGCAAAATACAACGCTAGATTCCCACTAGTTAGATCATCTTAGGAAACTATCGCTTAGCTGCAAATTTAGGTGGTTTCGATAGGGAAGACGAAAGCCCTATCGAATATTTGGAAAGGGGTCATGGATCCTAGTTGGACAAAGTTTTCTTGGAAAACCTTCATCATATGGAAACCATGGTGTTCCAGATGTCTCATTCCTAAAGTCAATATAATCATCTTAATTCGTTACTTTTGACCTTTCATAGACCTTCGGAAGGTGATTAGGTTAATTATTATACTTTGGGCTCATTTTGATATGAAACCTACAAAGTTATGACACCATAATCAGATAAGAACTAAATAATTTTGATTCCGTTACCTCAACTGCTAGGACATACCTCTTTATTAATGATTTCTGTGGTTACAGATTTTTTTTCCCAAATTGATTGAGAAATTAAGGTATACAACTCAAAATTATAGAGACAATGAAACGACCCAAACTTCCACTAACGGGAAAGCCCGGATTGAGTTGAAAACAACACACATCATAACGCAAGCATTAGAACATTTCATTGCTATTACACAATTACATGAGAGTACAAGAATATATCAGAGTATGAATGGATATTACACAGTGGAAATTAAATAATAACACAACTGAAAGAGATACACGGATACAGAGCTTTCTAAATATAGCTTCAGCTGTAATCCATGATCCCATGAAAAGAAATATATGTGAAAACCAAAAAACTACTAGCTGTCCGTATGGAAAATATTGGCACCCAGAATTTAGGTTAAAAGAATAAACTCCGAGTCAGTCGTGGGATTGGTGTGAGAACTAAAACAGTTGCTAATTTTAATTTAAAAGTGGGGAAATCATGGGACAACGCCATACAACACAGAACGGGTTTACTCCACATGAATCTTAGTGCATAAAACAGTTTATAAACAGCGCAATGCTTTTTGAAAAATGAAGCTATAATAAGACTCAGTTCCCATCACATAATGCAACGCAAGCTAGCGGATAGAGTATTACCTAATAATAGCCAAACATGCTTGATATGCTATAAAACAAACTATTTTGATATTATAAGTGCATAGTGTTTAAAAACAACTTCAAATATAAATGTATCAATCATAGACGACATGGGTACCATATATCATGTCGCCATACTAGTTCTACAATCAAAATCACACGATGTCATATTGAAAGTTGGATTTCCATCTACGAGTCGAGGGTAGAGATCGTCCTCACCGAATTCGAGACGCTCTAGCCCATGCCTCAGGATACAACCACAACTACACCTGGATCTTCAAGGTCTGTCCACACTTACTTTAATAGATTATTTGTAACAACCCGCAAAATCAGGACCAATTTAAAATTTTATTTTAGGAAATTTTAATGAATTTTGACAATATAAAATAATTTATTTAAATAATAATGATCACAAATTTGATTTAAATCGAAGTTAGAATGAATGATTTAATTTTAATTAACAAAAGAGTTAGAAATAACGCGGTAGTTTGAAAAGTCAAACTTGAACTTTGACTGACCGTACAGGATGCAAAATTTAACGGATTTTAGTGAAACCAAAAATATTAGAATCTTTTTAAAAATATCTTTCCAACGAATCCGAAAAATCAAAATTTCATAACGGGAATCAAAAGTTATGGCCAATTCAATATTTAGAGAAGGTCGCTATGAAATTTATAAGGGCCAAATTGCTAAATTTTGCAGAATAAGGAATTAGGACCCGAAACCATCTCCATTGGTTTTAGAATGTTGTTTACATATAAAAATGACTATAAGAACTTATATTTTTGAGTTTCGGAAAAATTCCACTATTTTTGGTATTTTTATTATTAAATATATTGGCCTTGAAAATAGTCATTTTTCAAACGACCTCGGTTTTCGACGAAACCACTTTTGTTGGATCCGGAATGTCAAAATATTGTTAAGTTTAATTTTTCATAATTTTTCGAATTAATATGTGAGCGTGGCGAAATAAAATGTGTTTTGACTATTTACAGTTAAATTTGAACGCCTTAAAAATAGCCATTTTTCAAAAAGTCTCGGAATTCGACGAAATAAATTTTGTTAGAACCGTATTGACATAAGAAAGCCAAAAATAATTTTTCTGGATTTTTCTGAGTTAATTTGTGTCCCCGGTAAAATTATTTGTACGGAAAAATTAGAAATAAAGACTTAAATTTTAAAACTGCGAAACGGAGGCCTAGATGACAGTTTGGGCTGACGAGACATGTCTAGATGAGTTCGAAATGGGGGCTAAATGGTAGGAACGACAGTCGTTGGACCTAAATCTGAGTTCGGGCCAAAACGGGCTTAAACGGGCTAATTAAATAATAATTAGATTAACCTAATATAATAATATAAAAGAAAAGTCGGGCTTCTTCTTCCTCCATCGTGATGTAGCCGCACCATGTAACCCATAATGGCCGAAACTTCTCTCCTCCCTATCTCCCAAACCACTAAGAATTAGACCATGCCGTAGTGAAACTTTTTGAAGCTCTTCTCTTCCTCTTTCTTCTCCAACAAACCTCACATCAAACCGTTGCCCGTAGCTCTCGATTTACCTCCCCGAAACCGCCGCCTTTATGCTGCCGCCGCCCTTCATACATGTAGCCGCACCTCTCCATTTTCTCGGTGAAGATAGCCCTCTCGTAGCTCTTCAATCTCCCGCAAACCGTTCGTAAAACCGTCGACTATAGCTCCCGAAATCCGCATTCAAAGTTTTGAACATTTCTGAAAATTTGAGGTACATAGCTTCAGATTTTGTCACGCTTTTAAGCGTCACTGTGTCAGTTGTTAAAGGCCAGAAATTTAATTTTTACATAAATTTCAATTTGAAACCTTTCAGATCCGTAACCGCTGTGACTCCACACACGAGATCTGATTTGAATCGCTTCATTTCAGAAACAAGCAAGGTGAGATTCTATATTTTATTTTATTTTTTATATATATATAATTAATTTAATTTAATTTTATTATCATTATTCAAAATGAATGTTGTATGGATTGAATGGTTGTGTGGTGGAAATTGATGTTTGTGGCTTGTATTGATATTGACGTATTATATGATTGGGTTGGAATTGATTGTGGGAACTGTTATTCGATGTCTAGTAGAAAGATCATAATAAAATTTTTAATCTTTTGTTTTGATTTATAGGTAAAAGTTTAATCTTTTATCATGATTGACAAATCAAAGTTTTTATTTTTATTTTGAAATGAGTAACATTAATAAAGACTCGATCTTTAAAATGAATCTTTGTTTTTTTTGTTTATATAAAATGAATCTTTGTTTTATTTATAAAACATGAAATCTTTTATTTTTATTTATAAAGATTAAAACTTTATAAAAATTTAAACTTTGCTTTTGTTAACAAAGATTACAACTTTGATTTTGATTACAAAAATTACAACTTTGTTTTTTTTGATTGTAATAAAAAAGGCTAAATCTTTTTATGTTGAAAATAAGGAGACAATATTTTATGTTTAGAATAAAAGACAATTTTTTTTTTATATTGAAAACAAAAAGTTGAGATTTTGACGATGAAAATAAGAATAAAGATAAAATCTTTTTATGTTTAAAATAAAAAGACAATATTTTTGTATTGAAAATTTGCCGAGATAAATGTAAAGAAAATCTTTTTATGTTTAAAATAAAAAGACCATATTTTTATATTGAAATTTTGACGATGAAAATAAAAAGACGATCTTTTTATATTTCAAATAAAGAAGTTATTATTTTTCATTGTAATAGAAAAAGTCATATTTTCATTGTAAAAGAGAAAAAGTCATATTTTCATTGTAAAAGAGAAAAAGTCATATTTTCATTGTAAAAGAGAAAAAGTCATATTTTCATTGTAAAATAGAAAAAGTCATATTTTCATTGTAAAAGAGAAAAAGTCATATTTTCATTGTAAAAGAGAAAAAGTCATATTTTCATTGTAAAATAGAAAAAGTCATATTTTCATTGTAAAAGAGAAAAAGTCATATTTTCATTGTAAAAGAGAAAAAGTCATATTTTCATTGTAAAATAAAAGAAGTCATAATTTCATTGTAAAATAGAAGAAGTCATATTTTTTTTTCATTGTAAAATAGAAAAAGTCATATTTTACATTGCAAATAGGAAAATGAATATTTTTACATTGTAAAATAGTAAAGATCATATTTTTACATTGTAAAATAGTAAAGTTGATATTTTTACATTGTAAATTATAAAAGATCATATTTTTACATCATAAAATAGTAAAGTTAATATATTATAAATATAAAAAGATGATATTTTTTTCATTGTACATAAAAAGAAGATGTTTTTACATTGTGTGAAATAAAACATATTTTATTATGGAATTTATGAATAATTTCCACAGCATGAAATAAATAACATTTTTATATGTTATTTATGAATGATTTTTCATCGTATGAAATAAATAACATTTTTATATGTTATTTATGAATGATTTTTCACCGTATGAAATAAATAACATTTTTATATGTATTTATGAATGATTTTTTTTACCGTATGAAATAAGTTACATTTCTGTATGTTATTTATGAATGAATTTCCACCGTATGAATAAAATTACATTTTTAGACGTAATTAAAAAGGTGAATTTACTTTGCATAACAAAAGTTACAGTTTTATATGAAATTTATATATGAATTTGCACTGTATGACAAAAATTGCATTTTTCTAGGATATAAAAATGTAAATTTACATTGCATGATTTAAATTACATTTTTCTATGTAATTTAGAGATGAATAATAACGGTAGAATGAAAATTACTTTTTTTTCATGTAATTAGAATGTGAATTTGCGTTGTAGGATAAAAACTACATTTTTAGATATAATTTAAATATGAATTTATGTCGTATGATAGGAATTACATTTTTCTATGTAATTAAAATATGAATTCCCATCGTATAATAAAGATTACATTTTTCTATGTAATTTAGAGGTGAATTAGAACGATAAAATAAAAATGACATTTTTTTCCTATGTAATTTATATATGAGTTATAACGGTATGATAAAAATTTAGAAATATATTTGTTTACATTTTCTTATGTAAGTAAAAGAATAGAAATTGAAAATGCATTTATTTACATTTTCTTATATGAATAAAAGAATAGAATTTAGAAATATATTTATTTACATTTTCTATAGTAGGAAAACTAGAATTGTTAATGTTGAATATTTTATCGTCATTTTGAATGCGGTAAAAATAGAATTGTTAATGTTGAATATTTTATCGTCATTTTGAATGCGGTAAAAATAGAATTGTTAATGTTGAATATTTTATCGTCATTTTGAACGCGGTGAAAATAGAAGGGTTAATGTTGTCATTTTTATCGACAATTTTAGTGCGATAGAAGTAGACAATGTTAGTGATTCATTTTTATCGACATTTTTAGTGCGATAAAAGTAGACAATGTTAGTGATTCATTTTTATTGACATTTTTAGTGCGATAGAAATAGACAATGTTAGTGATTCATTTTATTCGACATTTTTTATGCGATATAAATAGCGATGTTAATGGTACATTTATATCGTCTTTTAGTTGTGATAAAAAGAACAAAATAATGAGAATCTTTTTATTTACATTTTCTGTGGTAATGAAAAAGAACAAAATAATGTGAATCCTTTTATTTACATTTTCTATTGTAAAGAAAAATAACAAAATTGTGTGAACCATTTTATTTACATTTTCTATTGTAAAGAAAAGTAAAAAGAGAGTTATATTTCTTATTTGCATTTTTAGATGCAAATAAAGCATAGAAAGCAAATTATACTTTTATTTGTCATTGTTTTGTTAAATAAAAGTAAAAGATTTAAAAAGACATTTTATTTATCATTGTTTTGTTAAATAAAAGTAAAAGATATAAAGGAACCTTTTTATTAACATTGTTTGTCAAATAAAAAGACAAATACATGAGGTACACTTTTATTTGGGTTTTATGTACAAATAAAAGTACAAGATTAGAAACACACTTTTATTTACATTGTATTCGTTGAAATAGAATCGTTAACAAAATGAGTATATCACTTTCACTCATCTTGGTAGGAAACCCAATTTATGTGCAAATATAAGGATTACTTTTATTTGCATAATATACAGTAGAAATTGGTTAAACCTATTAACCAATCATGTATTTACTTATTTATATGAACTGTTGTTGGCTGGAAACCCCACACGGGTATTGGGACGATACTTGACTGACACAAATCTCAATGTTTAATTATATGTCTATCGATTGATCGACAGACTGCGATGAGCGTTATTGTTTTATTTTAATGCTCACACAGTTGACATTGTCACTCTGGTTGTTAATGGATGGATTGGGAATTATTTTCTGTTATTACCCTATACATGAAATGTATGAAACCCATATGACCCAAATTATATGGTACATGGTTGAGTCGCATTCTAATGCAGAATTTCTTTTTAAATAAAGAATTTTTATATAATGAAAGGATCTTTGTAAAATAAAAGATTTTGTATTATAAAGTATATTTTACATTCAGAATCTTTTATATATAGAATATTTTATTGATTATTTTAAATGTCTTTAAGATAAATCTTTTATTTAAGATTATTGGATCTTAACAATTATGTTCGGTGATCGATATGTAGATAGCATTTGTAGTGGACGATGTTTTAAATAACATTTATCCTTTAATCCAATTTACATTGAAATTACTATTTGAAATTTATAAATCTATTTTATAAATTAAACCAAAATTGGAATATTAGTAAATCTTTTTAGAAAGATTAAAATGCAATTTATTTTATCTTTGATAAAATTAAGGAGAACCTTTTAACATAAATAATAATTTTTATTTAAAAGGATATTCAAAGTTGGAATGTGGCGTATGGTTGATTTTAATTACAAATACGCGAGTTATTCAGGAAGACCGGGTCTAACCCATTCTGAATAATCATCACGACGATCAAGAGTCGAAGATGAAGACGGTGACTGAAGACCGGAGAGCTTCACATCGTTTGGTTGATGGTGACTAATATCTTGAATTGGGACTGATCCCCCAAGGCAAGGTAAAAGTGATGATCTTCCAGACGTACTGGAGATCGACGGATACGTTGTTTCGTTCAGACCCAGAACGGACTTGTAAATGGATAGCATGCCTGACATTGAAATTTATTTCATGTAATTAAATCGGTTTTTATTTAATATACAAATGCATGGTGGCGGAGGATTTATTCTCTTGCTTAACACCCTTTTGTATGTTAAATATTTACCGATCGCATGATATGAGTTGTTGATGTGGTATGCCAAGTTGCACTTGATCAAGGCTTATTGTTGCAAAGCAGAGCCTTGTGGGATGATCAAAGCATAGTCTATTTAGGCATAGCTTTGTGTTACGTGACTTCGCGAGCCTCACAGCCCGGTAGAGTCTAAAACGGGAGAAGGGAACGCAGGGAGTGCGCACGTTTCTTTCTAGCTAGAAGTGGTGTCGGTGCTTAAACTGGCTGACATTTTACATTGTGGTTGTTGGATTGTTCGAGGCCTCGGTTTATGCGGTCGCTACTGGCCGTAGTATAGGTCCAAAAGGACCGGGAAGCGTGTGTTCAGGAATAACTAATCCAGTCCATTGCACTAGTTGGACAGAGTACCAACACGGGGACGGACCGGCCCTGCAGGATCCAAGGGTTGGACAGAGTACCAATCCTGGGGCATTTGCTAGAGTGTCTCGAATCGGTAAGGATCTCCTCCCTAGCCTTGACTCAGATGGAAACCCAAATTTCCAATACGACATCACGCGGTTTTGATTGTATACCTATATATGGCGACATAGTGGGATGGGGCACTCATGCCGTCTAGGATTGATACATTTACTTTGATGTACTTCAAATTGGTTGCACACTATTATTATATAATATCGTGTTTATCGTATCAAGCATTTTTTGATCATTATAAGGTAAAACCCTATCCTCCGGTTTGCGTTGCATTGTGTGATGGGACTTGGGTCTTATAATGGTTTCATTTTTCTAAAAAGCATTGCGTTATTTTGACGATTTACCTTAGTCATGCACTGGCAATCCATAGGAGAAAACCCGTTCCGCGAAAGTGGCGTGGTCCTGTGATTAGCCTTATTATATTATATAGGTTAAGTAGAATTCTCACACCAGTCCCATGACTGACCTGTAGTTTTGTCCACTGGCAAACTCGGGTGCCCATATTTTCCACACGGGCAGTCGAGTAGCTATTTTTGCAGATATATTAAACAGGATTCTGGGTTGAAGTTTAAAGCTGTATCCAGAGATAGAGAGCCTTCCACTGAGATTAGTTCCGCTGCAATGTATTTAATTTAATTTAAATGTTTCTTCCGCTGTATTATTTATCGATGTACTCTGATATATTCTGTACTCTGATGTAACATTTATTATAGATGTTATAAAAGTCTGTGTTTTTGTTCTGATGTGTTGTATGCCCAAAGTTAAAGTATTCGTAGATTTTCACCTTTTGGGTCAGACCTGTGTGGTTTATGGTCGATCCAAGGGGTGGGGATTTGCGGGTCTTTACAGTTGGTATCAGAGCTCAGGTTAGCTCAAATCTTTGGGGTACAACTTGTTAGAACTGAACAGAAGACTCATCAGAGATTGGATTAGTAATGTCCAATAAGAATACTCATTAGAGATAGGATCAGTAGTATCCTAGAATGAGTAAACTCGTTAGAGATGGGGTTAGTAATGCCCTAGAACGAGTTCAGAGTTACAAATTTATAATTAACGTATTTTTGATATTTATAATATATTTTGTGAAATATGATTTCTATATATATAAAGTTATATATATTTTGAAAAGATAATTAACCATTAAAAATTTAAAATTAAGATAGTTAATTTTACAATTTTTAGCTACGTTCCTTTTCGAGGACGAAAAGTTTTTAAGTGGGGGCGATTGTAACAACCCGCAAAATCAGGACCAATTTAAAATTTTATTTTAGGAAATTTTAATGAATTTTGACAATATAAAATAATTTATTTAAATAATAATGATCACAAATTTGATTTAAATCGAAGTTAGAATGAATGATTTAATTTTAATTAACAAAAGAGTTAGAAATAACGCGGTAGTTTGAAAAGTCAAACTTGAACTTTGACTGACCGTACAGGATGCAAAATTTAACGGATTTTAGTGAAACCAAAAATATTAGAATCTTTTTAAAAATATCTTTCCAACGAATCCGAAAAATCGAAATTTCATAACGGGAATCAAAAGTTATGGCCAATTCAATATTTAGAGAAGGTCGCTATGAAATTTATAAGGGCCAAATTGCTAAATTTTGCAGAATAAGGAATTAGGACCCGAAACCATCTCCATTGGTTTTAGAATGTTGTTTACATATAAAAATGACTATAAGAACTTATATTTTTGAGTTTCGGAAAAATTCCACTATTTTTGGTATTTTTATTATTAAATATATTGGCCTTGAAAATAGTCATTTTTCAAACGACCTCGGTTTTCGACGAAACCACTTTTGTTGGATCCGGAATGTCAAAATATTGTTAAGTTTAATTTTTCATAATTTTTCGAATTAATATGTGAGCGTGGCGAAATAAAATGTGTTTTGACTATTTACAGTTAAATTTGAACGCCTTAAAAATAGCCATTTTTCAAAAAGTCTCGGAATTCGACGAAATAAATTTTGTTAGAACCGTATTGACATAAGAAAGCCAAAAATAATTTTTCTGGATTTTTCTGAGTTAATTTGTGTCCCCGGTAAAATTATTTGTACGGAAAAATTAGAAATAAAGACTTAAATTTTAAAACTGCGAAACGGAGGCCTAGATGACAGTTTGGGCTGACGAGACATGTCTAGATGAGTTCGAAATGGGGGCTAAATGGTAGGAACGACAGTCGTTGGACCTAAATCTGAGTTCGGGCCAAAACGGGCTTAAACGGGCTAATTAAATAATAATTAGATTAACCTAATATAATAATATAAAAGAAAAGTCGGGCTTCTTCTTCCTCCATCGTGATGTAGCCGCACCATGTAACCCATAATGGCCGAAACTTCTCTCCTCCCTATCTCCCAAACCACTAAGAATTAGACCATGCCGTAGTGAAACTTTTTGAAGCTCTTCTCTTCCTCTTTCTTCTCCAACAAACCTCACATCAAACCGTTGCCCGTAGCTCTCGATTTACCTCCCCGAAACCGCCGCCTTTATGCTGCCGCCGCCCTTCATACATGTAGCCGCACCTCTCCATTTTCTCGGTGAAGATAGCCCTCTCGTAGCTCTTCAATCTCCCGCAAACCGTTCGTAAAACCGTCGACTATAGCTCCCGAAATCCGCATTCAAAGTTTTGAACATTTCTGAAAATTTGAGGTACATAGCTTCAGATTTTGTCACGCTTTTAAGCGTCACTGTGTCAGTTGTTAAAGGCCAGAAATTTAATTTTTACATAAATTTCAATTTGAAACCTTTCAGATCCGTAACCGCTGTGACTCCACACACGAGATCTGATTTGAATCGCTTCATTTCAGAAACAAGCAAGGTGAGATTCTATATTTTATTTTATTTTTTATATATATATAATTAATTTAATTTAATTTTATTATCATTATTCAAAATGAATGTTGTATGGATTGAATGGTTGTGTGGTGGAAATTGATGTTTGTGGCTTGTATTGATATTGACGTATTATATGATTGGGTTGGAATTGATTGTGGGAACTGTTATTCGATGTCTAGTAGAAAGATCATAATAAAATTTTTAATCTTTTGTTTTGATTTATAGGTAAAAGTTTAATCTTTTATCATGATTGACAAATCAAAGTTTTTATTTTTATTTTGAAATGAGTAACATTAATAAAGACTCGATCTTTAAAATGAATCTTTGTTTTTTTTGTTTATATAAAATGAATCTTTGTTTTATTTATAAAACATGAAATCTTTTATTTTTATTTATAAAGATTAAAACTTTATAAAAATTTAAACTTTGCTTTTGTTAACAAAGATTACAACTTTGATTTTGATTACAAAAATTACAACTTTGTTTTTTTTGATTGTAATAAAAAAGGCTAAATCTTTTTATGTTGAAAATAAGGAGACAATATTTTATGTTTAGAATAAAAGACAATTTTTTTTTTATATTGAAAACAAAAAGTTGAGATTTTGACGATGAAAATAAGAATAAAGATAAAATCTTTTTATGTTTAAAATAAAAAGACAATATTTTTGTATTGAAAATTTGCCGAGATAAATGTAAAGAAAATCTTTTTATGTTTAAAATAAAAAGACCATATTTTTATATTGAAATTTTGACGATGAAAATAAAAAGACGATCTTTTTATATTTCAAATAAAGAAGTTATTATTTTTCATTGTAATAGAAAAAGTCATATTTTCATTGTAAAAGAGAAAAAGTCATATTTTCATTGTAAAAGAGAAAAAGTCATATTTTCATTGTAAAATAGAAAAAGTCATATTTTCATTGTAAAAGAGAAAAAGTCATATTTTCATTGTAAAAGAGAAAAAGTCATATTTTCATTGTAAAATAGAAAAAGTCATATTTTCATTGTAAAAGAGAAAAAGTCATATTTTCATTGTAAAAGAGAAAAAGTCATATTTTCATTGTAAAATAAAAGAAGTCATAATTTCATTGTAAAATAGAAGAAGTCATATTTTTTTTTCATTGTAAAATAGAAAAAGTCATATTTTACATTGCAAATAGGAAAATGAATATTTTTACATTGTAAAATAGTAAAGATCATATTTTTACATTGTAAAATAGTAAAGTTGATATTTTTACATTGTAAATTATAAAAGATCATATTTTTACATCATAAAATAGTAAAGTTAATATATTATAAATATAAAAAGATGATATTTTTTTTCATTGTACATAAAAAGAAGATGTTTTTACATTGTGTGAAATAAAACATATTTTATTATGGAATTTATGAATAATTTCCACAGCATGAAATAAATAACATTTTTATATGTTATTTATGAATGATTTTTCATCGTATGAAATAAATAACATTTTTATATGTTATTTATGAATGATTTTTCACCGTATGAAATAAATAACATTTTTATATGTATTTATGAATGATTTTTTTTACCGTATGAAATAAGTTACATTTCTGTATGTTATTTATGAATGAATTTCCACCGTATGAATAAAATTACATTTTTAGACGTAATTAAAAAGGTGAATTTACTTTGCATAACAAAAGTTACAGTTTTATATGAAATTTATATATGAATTTGCACTGTATGACAAAAATTGCATTTTTCTAGGATATAAAAATGTAAATTTACATTGCATGATTTAAATTACATTTTTCTATGTAATTTAGAGATGAATAATAACGGTAGAATGAAAATTACTTTTTTTTCATGTAATTAGAATGTGAATTTGCGTTGTAGGATAAAAACTACATTTTTAGATATAATTTAAATATGAATTTATGTCGTATGATAGGAATTACATTTTTCTATGTAATTAAAATATGAATTCCCATCGTATAATAAAGATTACATTTTTCTATGTAATTTAGAGGTGAATTAGAACGATAAAATAAAAATGACATTTTTTTCCTATGTAATTTATATATGAGTTATAACGGTATGATAAAAATTTAGAAATATATTTGTTTACATTTTCTTATGTAAGTAAAAGAATAGAAATTGAAAATGCATTTATTTACATTTTCTTATATGAATAAAAGAATAGAATTTAGAAATATATTTATTTACATTTTCTATAGTAGGAAAACTAGAATTGTTAATGTTGAATATTTTATCGTCATTTTGAATGCGGTAAAAATAGAATTGTTAATGTTGAATATTTTATCGTCATTTTGAATGCGGTAAAAATAGAATTGTTAATGTTGAATATTTTATCGTCATTTTGAACGCGGTGAAAATAGAAGGGTTAATGTTGTCATTTTTATCGACAATTTTAGTGCGATAGAAGTAGACAATGTTAGTGATTCATTTTTATCGACATTTTTAGTGCGATAAAAGTAGACAATGTTAGTGATTCATTTTTATTGACATTTTTAGTGCGATAGAAATAGACAATGTTAGTGATTCATTTTATTCGACATTTTTTATGCGATATAAATAGCGATGTTAATGGTACATTTATATCGTCTTTTAGTTGTGATAAAAAGAACAAAATAATGAGAATCTTTTTATTTACATTTTCTGTGGTAATGAAAAAGAACAAAATAATGTGAATCCTTTTATTTACATTTTCTATTGTAAAGAAAAATAACAAAATTGTGTGAACCATTTTATTTACATTTTCTATTGTAAAGAAAAGTAAAAAGAGAGTTATATTTCTTATTTGCATTTTTAGATGCAAATAAAGCATAGAAAGCAAATTATACTTTTATTTGTCATTGTTTTGTTAAATAAAAGTAAAAGATTTAAAAAGACATTTTATTTATCATTGTTTTGTTAAATAAAAGTAAAAGATATAAAGGAACCTTTTTATTAACATTGTTTGTCAAATAAAAAGACAAATACATGAGGTACACTTTTATTTGGGTTTTATGTACAAATAAAAGTACAAGATTAGAAACACACTTTTATTTACATTGTATTCGTTGAAATAGAATCGTTAACAAAATGAGTATATCACTTTCACTCATCTTGGTAGGAAACCCAATTTATGTGCAAATATAAGGATTACTTTTATTTGCATAATATACAGTAGAAATTGGTTAAACCTATTAACCAATCATGTATTTACTTATTTATATGAACTGTTGTTGGCTGGAAACCCCACACGGGTATTGGGACGATACTTGACTGACACAAATCTCAATGTTTAATTATATGTCTATCGATTGATCGACAGACTGCGATGAGCGTTATTGTTTTATTTTAATGCTCACACAGTTGACATTGTCACTCTGGTTGTTAATGGATGGATTGGGAATTATTTTCTGTTATTACCCTATACATGAAATGTATGAAACCCATATGACCCAAATTATATGGTACATGGTTGAGTCGCATTCTAATGCAGAATTTCTTTTTAAATAAAGAATTTTTATATAATGAAAGGATCTTTGTAAAATAAAAGATTTTGTATTATAAAGTATATTTTACATTCAGAATCTTTTATATATAGAATATTTTATTGATTATTTTAAATGTCTTTAAGATAAATCTTTTATTTAAGATTATTGGATCTTAACAATTATGTTCGGTGATCGATATGTAGATAGCATTTGTAGTGGACGATGTTTTAAATAACATTTATCCTTTAATCCAATTTACATTGAAATTACTATTTGAAATTTATAAATCTATTTTATAAATTAAACCAAAATTGGAATATTAGTAAATCTTTTTAGAAAGATTAAAATGCAATTTATTTTATCTTTGATAAAATTAAGGAGAACCTTTTAACATAAATAATAATTTTTATTTAAAAGGATATTCAAAGTTGGAATGTGGCGTATGGTTGATTTTAATTACAAATACGCGAGTTATTCAGGAAGACCGGGTCTAACCCATTCTGAATAATCATCACGACGATCAAGAGTCGAAGATGAAGACGGTGACTGAAGACCGGAGAGCTTCACATCGTTTGGTTGATGGTGACTAATATCTTGAATTGGGACTGATCCCCCAAGGCAAGGTAAAAGTGATGATCTTCCAGACGTACTGGAGATCGACGGATACGTTGTTTCGTTCAGACCCAGAACGGACTTGTAAATGGATAGCATGCCTGACATTGAAATTTATTTCATGTAATTAAATCGGTTTTTATTTAATATACAAATGCATGGTGGCGGAGGATTTATTCTCTTGCTTAACACCCTTTTGTATGTTAAATATTTACCGATCGCATGATATGAGTTGTTGATGTGGTATGCCAAGTTGCACTTGATCAAGGCTTATTGTTGCAAAGCAGAGCCTTGTGGGATGATCAAAGCATAGTCTATTTAGGCATAGCTTTGTGTTACGTGACTTCGCGAGCCTCACAGCCCGGTAGAGTCTAAAACGGGAGAAGGGAACGCAGGGAGTGCGCACGTTTCTTTCTAGCTAGAAGTGGTGTCGGTGCTTAAACTGGCTGACATTTTACATTGTGGTTGTTGGATTGTTCGAGGCCTCGGTTTATGCGGTCGCTACTGGCCGTAGTATAGGTCCAAAAGGACCGGGAAGCGTGTGTTCAGGAATAACTAATCCAGTCCATTGCACTAGTTGGACAGAGTACCAACACGGGGACGGACCGGCCCTGCAGGATCCAAGGGTTGGACAGAGTACCAATCCTGGGGCATTTGCTAGAGTGTCTCGAATCGGTAAGGATCTCCTCCCTAGCCTTGACTCAGATGGAAACCCAAATTTCCAATACGACATCACGCGGTTTTGATTGTATACCTATATATGGCGACATAGTGGGATGGGGCACTCATGCCGTCTAGGATTGATACATTTACTTTGATGTACTTCAAATTGGTTGCACACTATTATTATATAATATCGTGTTTATCGTATCAAGCATTTTTTGATCATTATAAGGTAAAACCCTATCCTCCGGTTTGCGTTGCATTGTGTGATGGGACTTGGGTCTTATAATGGTTTCATTTTTCTAAAAAGCATTGCGTTATTTTGACGATTTACCTTAGTCATGCACTGGCAATCCATAGGAGAAAACCCGTTCCGCGAAAGTGGCGTGGTCCTGTGATTAGCCTTATTATATTATATAGGTTAAGTAGAATTCTCACACCAGTCCCATGACTGACCTGTAGTTTTGTCCACTGGCAAACTCGGGTGCCCATATTTTCCACACGGGCAGTCGAGTAGCTATTTTTGCAGATATATTAAACAGGATTCTGGGTTGAAGTTTAAAGCTGTATCCAGAGATAGAGAGCCTTCCACTGAGATTAGTTCCGCTGCAATGTATTTAATTTAATTTAAATGTTTCTTCCGCTGTATTATTTATCGATGTACTCTGATATATTCTGTACTCTGATGTAACATTTATTATAGATGTTATAAAAGTCTGTGTTTTTGTTCTGATGTGTTGTATGCCCAAAGTTAAAGTATTCGTAGATTTTCACCTTTTGGGTCAGACCTGTGTGGTTTATGGTCGATCCAAGGGGTGGGGATTTGCGGGTCTTTACATTATTAATTCCTTAACAATACGTTTCCTTGCCCTATGGGGCATAAAATCTGAGCAACCAGGGACTCAATATCCGAGGTGCCTCATTCCATCATCCACCTAAGTAAAAATGTCTGGGCTCCATACCATGACACCACTTCTAGCTAGAAAAAAACTTATGTACTCCCTGCAGTCACTATCCCGTTTTTGACTCATACCAGGGTGTGAGGCTCATGAATTAACGCTATACACAAAGCTATGCTAATTAAAGCTGTGCTTTGATCATCAACCACAAGACTCTGCTTTTCAACAAAAGCCTTGATCATTTGCATCTTAGCATGCCACACTGACAATTCACGACATGCAACTGATGTCTATCAGTACATAACCTTTAAGCTCGTACGTCTCAGAGAAGGGTGTTAAGCAAGAGAATAAATCTCCGTCACCAAACAGATATATATTTAATAGAAATCAATCAACACAGAATGAAATCCAATGTCAGACACACATCCATTTACAAGTTCGTTCTGGGTCTGAACGAAACTGGTGACACCTTATTCCTCATCCCATATGTCCAATATAGGAGAGAGGTCCTCATATATCCGATCGATCTCCAAGTACGTCTAGACGATCACCACTTATTACCTTGTCTTGGGTGTACAGCCCAGTCAAGACATCAGTAATCATCCAAACGATGTAAAGATCTCCGGTCTTCAACCACCGTCTTCATCGTCGACTTTTAGTCGTTGTATTAATTATTCAGAATGGGTTAAACCCGGTCTTTCCGAATAACTTGCGTATTTTATAATCATTAACCAAGTGCTAGAAAAACACATCATAAGCCTCATTCCAATTCAGAATATTCCTTTATTTAAATATTCACATTATTAGGGAAAGGTTCCTATTAATTTGGTCAAAGATAAATTCTTTTAAATTTATTCTTAATTCTTCCTTTGGATATCAATTTCAAAAGATTTTATTAATTTGTCGGGATTATCGAACAATAACGCAATAAACATTTATTATTTTCCAGTCCCAACCTATTCATCCCATGCCGCAAAACCGGTAGCACTCCATATCTATCACCCATTGTGTTCTGAGTAAAATTAATTACCCTTTCACGTTCAAATCTAATTTAAGATTTAACTATCGCCTGGAGTAAAACTGGTGGTACTCCATTCTCGGTCATTTCAAGAATTCGATAAATTTAATTATCTCATTCCCGTTTAAATCTAATTGAAGATTCATTAAAACTCTAGTTTGGTTTTAATCTCAAAAATAATTACTTAATGATTATTCAACTTTAGGAAAATAAATCCTATCCTTAACTGGGTTAAAGACCCAATGTCATTCGAAACATAGCTCACAACAAACCCAAAATCATCTTCCATTAAATATGGAATTTTCACAGAAATTTGATCAATATATAATCGATATAAATTTCCGTATCAGACTAATAGGAATAGCGGCAAGGCCTTTCAAATTCCATATATAATAATAGTCTTCTTTTACAGAAGCTCATCCCGATTATTATTGAATCGAATTCCCTTCAATTCCAATTTATTCTATTAAATTGGAAAACTTTACTTTGGAAAATTTCCATTAAATCTTAAATAAAAGATTTATAAATTTCAAATTATATTTTCACAGTTAATTGGGTATAAAAAAAGTCATTTAAAACACAGTTCACGATAAACCCACAATCAACTTTCATTTCAATTCCAATTAAATATTATTTAATTGGTAAGGGTTAAAGAACAATTAAATATTATTTAAGACACCATTCACGACAACCCAAAATCCAATTTATTTTATTCAATTCCAATTAAATATTAGTTAATTGGAAAACATCATTAAATCTTAATTTAAAGATTTATTCTTTTCTCAACTGGGTTTAAGAACATTGTTATTTAAAACACCATTCACGACAACCCAAAATCCAATTTATTTATTCAATTACAATTAAATATTAATTAATTGGAAAACATCATTAAATCTTAATTTAAAGATTTATTCTTTTCTCAACTAGGTTTAAGAACAGCGTTATTGAAGATAACATTCACGGCAAACCCAAAATCCAATTTATTTATTAAAAAACCATTGGATTTTTATTCTAGTTAATAACTAGTTTATTTCGATAAAAACATATTTCTTATCTTTTCAAATATGGAATTTTTCAACCAAAATATTTCCAAACCGTTTATTATGATTTTACACAATTTATAAATATTTTTAATAATTTTATCAAGGCCCGTACAGTCGGTTTCCAATAATGGCCACCGAACTGCATCCATAGCGACCTTTCTAAAATTGATTTTGACATAATTCCAAATCTAATTGTTAGATTTCTGATCTCTTATATTCGTTGGAAAGCTCTTTTCGATACGAACCCAACGGTTTTGTTTTTAGGAGAATCTGACGGTCGGATCTCCCGTTACATCAATTTGAATTTAATGGTCGAAATTCGCGAACGTTCCCTGCGCGGCGCGTTCTATTCAGGCATTGAATATATGTAATATACATATTATATATATTTCGTCGATTTCCATTTAAAACATATTTTATAAATCGTTTCTAAATTCGTTTTAAAACGATTGCAACTTCTTTTTCAATTTTAAATCAAAATTGAATATTTTATATCTTTATCATATTAAAATGATAATATTTTCAAAATATTAGATTTTGAAATCACTTCTTTTCGATATTCATTATAAAATGAATAAAATCGATCAATAAGCCCGTTCAGGTTAAAATGGCGTTTGCTAGTTTACTCGGCTTTACAGTTTAATATTTTTGTGTCCATCCAAAAACGGACATCAAAATCATAATTTTATTCTTCACTAAAATTATTCTAAAATATTCGTTAATCTAAAATATTCCTTATTTCAAAATATTCTTTATTTCTGAATCGGAAGGCGACTCAATCAATTACCATATAATTTCAGTTAAATAGTTTTCATACATTGCATGTATTCAACAATAATGTTAAATAATCATTAAACAGTCCATTCACAACAAAAGTGAATTTTACAATTGTGTGAGCATTAAAATAAATAAAATAAAGCTCATCACAGGCTGGTCAATCCATCGATTTATATACAACTAAACATTGGGAATAGTGTATGTCAAATATCATCCCAGTACCCTTGTGGGGTTTTCAAACAACAACACTGGTTAATAAATTTAACCAGTTCTAATTCAATTTGAATTATTTTTCTAATTAACCAATTTTCACTGTTTAAATTATAAATGAATATTTATAACTTAATTTCAACTACCATAAAATAATATTAAATTATTTTTAATATTTCAGCATTCCAGCATCACAATCAACACACAATCTAGATTATGACCGGGCCAGTGTACTTCCTCCCGTTGGTCACCTCCCCAATGTTTATACTGGCGCCTCACCCCAATTAATCTACTACGCTAATCTTAACCAGAGATAGACTATAGAGCACAATGTCCCATAACAGACTGATTGATTGATCCAACCAGGAAGATATATGTTCCTCGTATTTCATTGATTTCGTTTTCTTTCTCTTGCACTTTGCCGCTTCCTCCTTTGTTATAGCTACGCTGCCCAATTAGTATACTAGCATACGATTTTATGTATCGAAATTAGTCCCAGAATTCAAGTGATACGCGACTATCATTCTCAATTAATATACTGGCTGCTTCTCTAGTATTCTTTCGTAGAAAGCTAACAAGTCCTAGTTGAATGGATCTTAGGATTCTTCTTTGCTTCGTTTCAACATCAAAGATGTGACATGAAATCCAATGGGTAAGGAATAGTCGGGAATGTACTATCCAAAAGAAATAGGGGAGTTAGGATGTCACTCTTGCATACCATAACTCCCATTGGACTTCTCCTCTTGGACGAATAGTTCCCCTAGACCAACCGATAGGGAGTATTTGGACTCACACCCACCTTTCATAGAGAAAGGTTAGCGCCCTAGTTTCATACGGTAATAGCAATTCAGGAGCAAAGGCCCTTTGGTCAAAGTTAGGATCCAAGTTATGCCCTATTGTTTTGTATGCACTTGATATCCTTCGTTACACTGGGATGCTTGGTACTAGACCCAGCGATACACCTCTTGAAGCTAACCATCGCCTTTCCATTGATGATGGCGAGCTTTTCTCAGATCCCAGCAGCTAACAGCGTCTAGTGGGCCGTCCCATTTATTTGACAATCACCCGGCCAGACCTCGCTTATGCAGTTGGGGTGGTCAGTCAGTTCATGCATGCTCCTAGGGTGTCTCACATGGAGGCTGTACGTCTTATTCTCCGATACCTTAAGTCTGTTCCAGGTAGAGGCTTTCTCTATCGTCCTACTGGCCACCTTCGTATTTCAGCCTATTCTGATGTATGCAGACTGGGGTGGGTCAGTTTCTGATAGGCGGTCTACATTGGGCTAGTGCACTTTTGTTGGGGATAATCTTGTCACTTGGAGAAGCAAGAAATAATCTGTTGTAGCCAGACCCAGTGCAAAAGCTGAATATCGATCTATGGCTTTAGCTGCTTATGAATTGACATGGCTTAAGCACTTCATGATTGAGTTAGGCATTGATGTTTCAGCTCCCATAGCGATGTTCTGTGACAATCAAGCTGCCATTCACATTGCTGCCAACCCTGTCTTCCATGAGCGCACTAAGCACATTGAAGTGGATTGTCATTTTATTCGTGACAAGGTTACGTCGGGCGAGATCACTGCTCCATAAACCAAGTCCAATGAGCGAGTTGCTAAATTCTCACAAAGGCCCTTTCCAACTTATTGATTGGCACTCTATGTATCTGCCCAAGCTGGGCATGTTTGACATTCATGCTCCAATTCATGCTCCAGCTTGAGGGGGTGTGTAGGAGAATGTCCTATTGTAATGTCTATTGTGCTTATGTTGAGGGTTGAAGCTCTTTATTTATTTTAAACATTATTTCATTACTACGCAAGCCCAGTAGGTAAGTCACAAGGCTATTGGCTTAGGAAAATCTTTCCTTCTTTTTCGATAGGCGAGTCACTTTGCCTTAAACATACTGGGAAGGTGTCAAGTTCTGCTTCAGAGAGAAATCCCTGTTCTTTCTCTCGATATCGGCTTTAGCTGGCTCAGGTTGTTATCTCGGCTTTCGTTAGTGAACTTCCGGGACTATTGGTCGACTACTCATATAAAGGGGAGAGAGATTCCTACTTTCGTTAAGCTGGGAAAACAGACTCCGTTCAAGCGCCTAAGTAATTGAATTCCCGACCCCAGTATATTAATTGTTCGAATGAACTCTTTGGCAACCTTAACTCATCTAAGCACTAATTTACCCTCAATCATATGCTCGCTACATCTAAGCAGATGGAATGAAGAAGAAAGAAAGAAGCCTCCAAAGAAAGAAGCCTCTATTTAGTTTCAATGCAATATTCCCTGCAATTTGAACTGAGTCCTATGATGCGTTTAGTCCACTAAGGGCACTACACCAGATCAGACTATGCTCCTAAGCTCGGACTAAAGAAAAGAAAGGCCTACCTCTAATAATATAATCAATCTCTCCATCATATAGATTATTTGGTCCAGTTGTTTATACCGAAGCAAAGCAAACCCCAACTCATCCAGGCTCAAAGTCGAGGATCGAGTTCATTGGAATCAAGCAAACCGGCCTAGAGAACTCAAACGCAAGCGCAAGCTCAATGTCCATGAACGAGAATTTTCATTCGCGGATCAGCATAGATTGCTTTTTTTGCATGCAAACTAGCATTAAATAACGTAACTAGTGGCTCGAAAAGGGCTTTCTTTATGGTTTAGGGCTTACAGGGCTCTCACACAGCTTGAGCCCCCAGTTACCTAGGCTCGTGGAAGATGTGCAACCATCGAGGAGGAAAGAGAGATCCGAAGGCGGAAGACAGAAGAATTTGGCAGTATATTAATTGGGTATGGACACCAACCCTTCTTTATCTGCTAAGGGTCTTCTTCTCCCAAGACCAGAAGGAAGGGTTTCTATGCACCCCAACCATGTGGACTTCTCTCTCTCATTACCTGTGCTTGGCTTCCCATGCATATAGATGCGAATTGCATCAAGGCAAGCAGATGATCATGAGCGCAGAAGAAGAGGTAATCTATCTATAAGCCTAACTAAACTAAGGGGTGGGCGGAGATAGAAAGGTAAGAGGTGTGTGGCGTTCATACACTGATGAGCAAGGGGACTGATCCAAACGCCTATGTAGTTGAAGGTAGAAGCAAGAACAAGACAGGTATATTATTCAAAGTGTTAAGGTTCTGATTTCGGAAAGAACCTTGCTTAACGAGTCCAGTATATTGATTGGGAGGTGCGTAGCGCAATTGGAAGTTATGCCTAATGGACGGAAGCAGGCGACTAGAGGCGACCTTTTTTAAATTAATTGGGTCCACACCTCGCTAGTATATTAATTGCGTAGTGAGCAGGAGGTTGACTGGCTTCAAATTCAACTAACTGCATACGAGGCGATTGGGCTGGCTAGCCTACGTTATTATCAACACTCTCTTAGTAATTCTTCTGTCCCTTCTCTACTAGAGAGCGAACCGGATTCGCAATTAGACGAAGGAGCTCCCCGACTCCCCGGATGTTTAGGTGCCCCTTCTCCCATTCTTTAATACCATCTAGACATGAATTATCAGCTAAGACAGGAAGCCAAATCATCGTTTAACCCATTATTTCGAGTAAAAGTCTTAAAGCGTTTCGGGACCGCATCTAATTATGTTATGATGGCACACTTCTAATAAGGGGACATCCACATCCTTCTCCTTCCCCGCCTGGGCAAAGCATTAAAAATAATTATTTCGAGCCCTTAAAGTAAAGGTTTGTTTCAGGATTTACATATCCATTTCTCCCTTTATATAGATAAGGCAACCCCTTAACTTAAAGTATTTGTTGGCAATTACCTTGGCATAGAGTGAGGGTCAATTCTTGCTGAAGTGTCGGTTCTTCGACAGATTCCTTTGCATTTATCATGCACGAACAACTTTCCGTGTAACACCCCGAAATTAGATATACTATACCGTAAAGATAATTAATTAAAGGATTAATTAATTAATGAAGAAAAATAAAAAAATGAATATATATATATATATATATATATATTCAATTATGTTAAGAAGGTAGAAGTTTTAAAATGTGCATTGAAAAAAATGCTTGCAAATTAATTAGGCTACAGTAAAAGAAAAATTAATGCAATTAATACAAAAAGCAGAAGGAAATGTGTGGATTCATGCAGTAAAAAGAAAGAGAAGAAGAAGAAGATAAACACAGTCAATTTATTTGGGAAGGAAAGATTTATGCATGTATAAATAGATATATGTAGGTAGGTAACTTCATTATGCATTGACTTTGTATGTTACGAGGAAAGTAGAAAAAAAAGGGGAATTAAATTATATACTCGATTTCCACTTTTTAAAATAGGTAAGCAATCAATTTGCATTAGTTGTCAATATTAGAATTTATAAATAGGTGCGTATATATATATATATATATATATATATATATATACACATACATACATACATACATACATATATATATATATATATATGGGCAATTAATGTATATAGTAAAAGAAGAATATGTAAACATGAATAGATTAAAATTAATTTGTAGATGTGTGTTAATATGGCATTGATTGAAAAACATGTAATTGACCTTAGTTTATATATGTATTTGTGCTAATTTGTCATTCATATTAACTGATATTAACTAAAGAAAATATGTTAATTGGGCATTTATGTTCATTTGTAAAAGCATGTTATTTGACATCAAATTGTAAACATGTTAATAGGGTATTGTTAGAAAACCATGTAATTATCTTAATTTGTATAAATGCTTATGCTAATTTGTCACTTATGTCAATTAACATTAAGCATAATATGTTAATTTGAGGAATATAGTAAAATTGTTATTCAATGTTAATTGACATCAATTATGAAGAATACGCTAGTCGAAGAAAACATGCAATTAGATGTTTAAGTTCAATTTATATTAATTTAAGGGAAGAAAAATAGAAGGTTATTAATATATATATAAATACATTTGCTGACTCAACACTAGGTGTACGATGCGGATTAAAAACTTAATATCTAGAGGCTAAAATTAATCTAAACTTCTATATAAGCATACATAGACTCAAGCTCTAAACCTAAACTAAATTAGTCTCATGGCCTCCATTCTGCTGTTGGAATCACTCACCTTCTTCTTAAAGCTTAGGAATTGCAAGTCAGAATTCTTATACAAACAATGAACGAATTATTCTCCTTTCTAATCCATCTTTGTGAGTACAATTTCTTTTGCAAAATAATTAATAAATTAATTATGATGAGTTATAATTGGGATTATGAGAACATGCCTGTTGAATCGTGTGATGTTACTTGATTTTGTTATCGTCTGTTTGTGAACATATGACAGTTTTGTTAACTTATGTTAGTAGATCTATTTCATATGTCCAATCACATATGTTTAACTTGATTCATTTAATGACATCAGTTTATATACAAGTTTGTATGCGAAGTATACACAAGTTTATATGTGAATCAAGTATATATACACATGCGAGTTTATATGTAAAACGTGTGATATTAGTTTACATGTTTAAATTCATGTTGTTGGTTCATATGTCTAAACACATATGCTAAATTTGATTCATTTTGTGACATTAATTTACATGCCTAAATCATAGGCAAGTGTAAATGTAAATCTTAATTTACATGTCTAAATTATATATGCAAGTTTATATATAAGTTTGGATGTGAATCATATGCTAGTAAGATTGTATGCGAATCATATGTAAGTCTTAGTTTACATGTCTAAATTGCATATGCAAGTTTAATACAAGTTTGTATGTAGATCATATGCAAGTTTATACGAAAACCATGTTCATATATGCAAGTTCACCTTTATGTGTATAGATCTATGCAAATCACATCTTATATAATTAGATCCATGCCAGTTTGTAGTTTATGCAAATTATGCCTATTGCCTATGCAAGTTATTGATTATGCAAATTTATGATTATGTAAATTATAATCATGCAAATTTTGATCCATGCTAGCCTATTCTAATTTGCAAGTTAGATCTATTTTATGTGTTATGCAAGTTGTGATGCTTCTTTTCTTTTTATGAGTTAGACTATTTGCTGGTCTAACATATTTCATATTAAACGTGCGAACGACATGGGGGCAATGGGAAAATATTAAATACTAATATTGTGAATTGGCATAAAAATGGCGTAAAAGCATATGATAAATTTGAGACATTAATTAGCCTAAGTTATATGCATAGAAATTATGAACATAATTTAGGTGACAATTATGGACATAGATTAATTTGGAAGATATTGACAATTTGAAATAGGGATATTAATTCAAATTGGGGTTGAATAATAATGTGTAATAATAACTGCCTAAGACACGAGGTTAGACTCGTTTGTGGTATAAGATTGCCCGGACCTACCCAACAAATCCAGCAACCACAAACGTTAGTCTAATGTGAGAGGTCAAAGGCATAAATTAAATGCGTAATAAATGCCTAAGACACGATGTTAGACTTGTTTGTGGTATAAGACTGCCCGGACCCGCCCGGCACATCCAGCAACCGCAAACGATAGTCTAATGTGAGAGGTCGTAGGCATAGTTAAAAGATGCTTAGACACGAGGTTAAGTCTGGCTTGTGGTTAAAGTCTGCCCGGAACCTCCCAGCATATCCAGCGGCCACAAGCAATCGACTTAATGTGAGAGGTATGTGCATTAATAATCAATTAATGCTGATCAAAGACGAATATAAATGACAAACAGAAGTTTGGTTGAGTTGAGTAATTCTCTGAGTACCAAAATGATATTGATTTCGGTCTTCGGGGTTAACAATTAGGGAGTTATTCTCTTAACCAATGCATCTGTGAACTAAGATGTACTTAATCATAAACTAAGTAAAACATGTTATACGATATATAAAACATGATAAGTGGATAGGGTTAAGACCAGCTTAACCAGTAATCTGATAAATAGGTAGGGTTAAGACCAGCTTAACCAATAATATATATTAATCTGATAAGTGGATAGGGTTAAGACCAACTTAACCAATAATATATAAGTGGATAGGGTTAAGACCAACTTAGCCAACAATATCTATATTGATCTGATAAGCGGATAGGGTTAGGACAAGCTTGACCAATAACACATGTTGATTTAATAAGTGGGAAACATGGGCGACATGTGGGATAGAATCATAAACACTTAACCAAGTTGAAACATGTAAGAAGACATGAATAAGAGGGGGTTAAGTGGGAAATCCTAGTGGGGACCAAGCATAGGTGGAAAGCTTGTGTCAAGTGTGGGGACCCTTTTCAACCAGTAACCCATTTAGTATCCAAGTGAGCTCGATCTAGGTCGAGGACGGGACACACTTACTAGATTTGATTATAAGAGGTCAAAATGTGTTAGCGGTGGCAACGCAAGTCCAACAGGGTCATGTGCGTGCGTGGGCCCGGACTGGTAGGTAAGACGTTGTTGCATTGTGTAGGTATAAGTCGTGCATTTCAGTCATAATGGGTTGCCACTTTAGGGAATGATACACCCTACTGTGGGACCAGCACGTGTATCTATGAGTTAGAGAGCCGATCAAATGGGGAAGGTAGTGGGTACGTGTGACGGCCCGCCCCGCACCAACCAACATTTACTCCAAAAGTGCGCTGTACACATGTCCAGTTAGCACGGAACGGGTCGTTAGAAGGAAAAGGAAGAAGGGAATAAACTAAACGAGGAACCTGTAGAATGTCTCACAGCGCATGGGATAAAATATAATAATAACATACTTGACATAAAACAGGCGTGACAGTGCATAAGCTGATAACTAATAATCAATGTCAACATCAGAGCAGCGGAAATCCAAATACAGCTTATTACAACTTTTCAAATTTACTGTCTCTAACAAAAGAAAACTAAAGTAGAAGATGCACCACCAATGCCCAAGCAGTGATCTTCAACAACACAGGGAGAATACTATATATATTACGTGGAAGCCTCCTGCTCGTCTCCGGATCATCTACCCGTGCATCACCAGCTAACCTGTCTCTAGTCTGCTCGTGTGAGCACCCAGAGTAATAAGAAGAGACATAAAACTCTGGGTCAGACATAAAGCCTGGTGTGAGCGATAAGCATCTAAACAGAATGATAACAGGTATACTAAACCATACCTGAACCTGGACCTGCAACCAAAGAGTTAGTACCATATACCGTACAATACTCCAAGGTGCCATAATGAATAGTGTAAAGAATACGGGGGTGGGGTGTGTATGTCATAATGATAGCAAACAAACCATCCATAGCAACCATCCTCACATCTCTCACTCAGTGCGTAAAGCATACGACATCTACCACTTTGGAACACTAGACAAAATTGAGGTAACGACGAATCCCGACTTGTAGAAACCCTGCTATGACCAAGCTAAACATATAGAGTCATGACCAAACATTTCAATGACCCACTTCATTGGTTGTAGCCTTTGGTTCTACCGATGCCATAATGGCCCTGAATCCGCCTTCATACCTCCTACCATAGTGGTCCAAAGCTATAGACGTCGATAACCCCTTGGCACGCGCCCCACAGCAAAGCCCAATCATGAAGCCCACTCATTGGTTCCCAGCTGGATCCTGAGTCAAAGCTCCTCATTTGGACTTCCTTTGCATCTCGGGTTTTGATCGAATTGGAGTGGGTCTTCAGAAGAGTTGTTGTGCAGTAGCAGTAGCCCTAGAATACGGTTCGGTTCGGTGTTCATTACCCTCGTCGGTTCGGTTCGGTCCTCCTTCCTTGTCATCTTTCCATTCGGTTCGGGTCTGGTATTCCACTTCAGGTCGGGTCGGTGTCCTCCTCCGGGTCGGGTCGGGTGTCCTTCCTTCCAGCGCTCCGATCCACTCCCTTATTTCTTCACGTATTCCGATCCGATCCCTCCTTGCCATCTGATCCGCGTGGCCTTCCCTCTTGCTAGTTCTCCCAAATGTTTACTTCCGATCCGAGCCCTGCATCTCCAAGTCGATCCGATCTGGTCTCCAATTATTCTTCCGATCCGATCCCCTTGTCCACTCCAACTCCAAGTAAACGGCCTTCCTTCTCGCCAAGCCTCCTCTAGTGACAAGTTCCAATCCAGTTCGAATTCCCTTGGTCAGTTCACAAATCCGATCCGACCCCTTTCTCCGATCTGAACCGGTTCGGAACCTGCACACTTCTGCAACTTTCCAGCGAGCTTTCTACGCCATTCGACGGCATTTTCGACCAATCTAACTATTCTAATCAATCATAAAACATACCATAGAGTCATAGCAACATGTAAGAACAACCACAAACAGCTAACAACAATTCAAATGAACCAAAATGGATCAAAAGTGGCTAAAACCTCACATTTTCCTATAATCCCTCTTAATCATGTTTTAAGCATACGATTAGCAAAACACATCGAAATTAACCCAAATTTCTAACAGAGCCTTAAAACATTATTTTAGAATTTTAAGAATTTTTCCAGAATTTATTTACGTATAAATTCGCTAATCTTCACTAATTACCCTTAATCACCGTAATTAGTGCAAAAACTATGCAAATCACTCACCTTGGCCACAAATGAAACACCAAATCTGAAATACTCTCTGTTTGGGTCGAATTCCTCTGTATAGCAGCAGCTCCAACCTTGCTTTGTTGCTATTTGGCCTTGCTTTGATGTAGTTTAGGCTTAATCTTCACTAAAAATGTGTTTTGGAGAGGTTTTAGAGGATGGAAGCCATTACTAAGGTCTCAAGAAGGTTTGGGGCGGCTCAAAACTGAAATGAAAGTGATAACCTAACCCTAATCAGTCCTCCTATACCTCTAAACCCGAAATTCCCCTCTGGGCCTAGCTGCTAATCACCCGGTTAAGCCCAATTAAGCTGTTTTTCACCATCTGAAACTTGTTTCAGCCATATCTCCCAAACAGTGAGTCAGTTTGACTAATGTGACCACTCTACGGAAAGAGAAACCATCATCCGGAGCCAATGGAAGTGGTTTCAGGTCAAAATTCCTTTCCAGTCAAAAGTTATGGCCAAAACAGTGCCAACTAGGGGTAAAATGGTCATTTAAAAATCGGGAAAGATCATGAACATGGGAAATGACCCCAATAGTCGTCTCCCAAAGTTACATGACCATACGACTTCGTATGTGACAGAAATAAATATTCTACGATCCTATGATGTGTAGAATGCGGGTCGTTACAGTACGACTAGCGGAGATAGGAGCAGGTGGCACCTATGAAGACAGCTAGGTGTACAACTACCATATTATGAATAAATGTTGGGGAGGGTAGTGGTTACAACTAGTGGAGATAGGAGCAGGCGGCACCTACGAAGACAACTAGGGGTACATGAAACTACCATTATTATTATTTTGTTCAGTAGGCAGGATCAACTTTTAGGGTGACTAGTATTGGTGCAGTATAGTAATTATCCTATAGTGATTAGGAGCACGATTAACGCCAGCATATTCCTCTTGTTTGTTTTGTCTTGCCCATTTGCTTCACAGTCATTCCTTGTTTTACCAGTTTATGCCTTATCTTAATTACTTTAATAATTATATTGTTAAAGTTATTGTACTCGCTAGACTTTATGTATGACCCCCTTGTTTTCGCCTCTTTTCTTCCTTCCCCCCCCCCCCCCCCCCCCCGCCCTCCCCCAAGGTTCTCAGGGTGGGACTAGTGCTAGTGGAGCTTGATTTGGATATCTTTCTCTCTCTTTTGGAAGTGCTTGGATTGCTAAAACTAAAGTTCGGCTTATCTCTTTTATGGCTACTTATGTTGGGGTTATGATTTTTATTTTATGTACTCAGAAAACAATTTGTCAAGATGGATCTTAAGTATACTTGGTTTTATTGTTGGTTAATGATGTTGTAATCAAAATATTTCTCCGTTGTAATTAAAGTCACTTTAAAATTTTCAAGTACTAATATATGTATCTGTCTTGTTATACTCCGTTCTATACACCAATAATACTCCATGAAACTTAATGCATTCCCTTTTTGAGTGACATTAATGGACGTGGGGCGTTACACGTGGTATCAGTGCTGAAGGTTACCAGATTAGATAAAAGTTTTTTTTTGAAAACTATTTTCAAAAAGGTTTTAAAAGGAAGTATTTTCAAAAGGAAAATTTATTTTGAAAAACATAATCCCCAAAAGCCATATATCATCCTTCCGATTCTGCATTTTGGATCTCTTCCTCTTTCCTTTTTAAATCTCTTCCTCCGTATATATACGCTTTTTCTAAGATATGTAAGAACTTCCGTACGATGGGCGGAAAAACGCTTCATGGGACTGAGACGTTTGTCAAAGCTAGAAGGAAGATGACATGTTGGTTCCTTTGAGGTAGAAAATGAGAGGAAGGTTCAACACCGAAATTAGATATATTATACCGTAAAGATAATTAATTAAAGGATTAATTAATTAATGAAGAAAAATAAAAAAAATGAATATATATATATAATTATGTCAAGAAGGTACAAGTTTAAAAATGTGCATTGAAAAAAATGCATGCGAATTAATTAGGCTGCAGTAAAAGACAAATTAATGCAATTAATACAAAAAGCGGAAGGAAAAGTGTGGATGCATGCAGTAAAAAGAAAGAAAAGAAGATAAATACAATCAATTTGTTTGGGATGGAAAGATTTATGCATGTATAAATAGATTTATGTATGTAGGTAATTTCATTATGCATTGACTTTGTATGTTACGAGGAAAGTAGAAAAAAAGGGGAATTAAATTATATACTCGATTTCCACTCTATAAAATAGGTAAGCAATCAATTTGCATTAGTTGTCAATATTAGAATTTATGAATAGGTGCGTATATATATATATATATATATATATATATATATATATATATATATATATATATATATATATATATATATATATATATATATATGGGCAATTAATGTATACAGTAAAGGAAGAATATGTAAACATGAATAGATTGAAATTAATTTGTAGATGTGTGTTAATATGGCATTGATTGAAAAACATGTAATTGACCTTAGTTTATATATGTGTTTGTGCTAATTTGTAATTCATATTAATTGATATTAATTAAAGAAAATATATTAATTGGGCATTTATGTTCATTTGTAAAAGCATGTTATTTGACATCAAATTGTAAACATGTTAATAGGGTATTGTTAGGAAACCATGTAATTATCTTAATTTGTATAAATGTTTATGCTTATTTGTCACTTATGTCAATTAACATTAAGCAGAATATGTTAATTTGAGGAATATAGTAAAATTGTTATTCAATGTTAATTGACATCAATTAAGAAGAATACGCTAATCGAAGAAAACATGCAATTAGATGTTTAAGTTCAATTTATATTAATTTAAGGGAAGAAAAATAGAAGGTTATTAATATATATATATAATACATTTGCCGACTCAGCACTAGGTGTATGATGCGGATTAGAAACCTAATATTTAGAGGCTAGAATTAATCTAAACTTCTATATAAGCATACATAGACTCAAGCTCTAAACCTAAACTAAATTAGTCTCATTGCCTCCATGCTGCTGCTGGAATAATTCACCTTCTTCTTAAAGCTTAGGAATTGCAAGTCAGAATTCTTATACAAACGACGAATGAATTATTCTCTTTTCTAATCCATCTTTGTGAGTACAATTTCTTTCACAAAATAATAATAAATTAATTATGATGAGTTATAATTGGGATTATGAGAACATGCCTATTGAACCATGTGACGTTACTTGATTTTGTTATCGTCTATTTATGAACATATGACAGTTTTGTTAACTTATATTAGTAGATCTATTTCATATGTCCAATCACATATATTTAACTTGATTCATTTTATGACATTAGTTTATATGCAAGTTCGTATGTGAATTATACACAAGTTTATACGTGAATCAAGTATATATATACATGCGAGATTATATGGAAAACATGTGATATTAGTTTGCATGTTTTAATTCATGATGTTGGTTCATATGCTAGACACATATGCTACATTTGATTCATTTTGGGACATTAATTTACATGTCTAAATCATATGCAAGTGCAAATATAAATCTTAATTTACATGTCTAAATTATATGTGCAAGTTTATATATAAGTTTGAATGTGAATCATATGCTAGTAAGATTGTATGCGAATCATATGTAAGTCTTAGTTTACATGTCTAAATTGCATATGCAAGTTTAATACAAGTTTGTATGTAGATCATATGCAAGTTTATGCAAAAACCATGTTCATATATGCAAGTTCACCTTTATGTGTATAGATCTATGCAAATCACATCTTATATAATTAGATCCATGCCAGTTTGTAGTTTATGCAAATTATGCCTATTGCCTATGCAAGTTATTGATTATGCAAATTTATGATTATGTAAATTACAATAATGCAAGTTTTGATCCATGCTAGCCTATTCTTATTTGCAAGTTAGATCTATTTTATGTGTTATGCAAGTTGTGATGTTTCTTTTCTTTTTATGAGTTAGACTATTTGCTGGTCTAACATATTTCATATTAAACGTGCGAACGACGTGGGGGCAATGGGAAATTATTAAATATTAATATTGTGAATTGGCATAAAAATGGCTTAAAAGCATATGATAATTTTGAGACATTAATTAGCCTAATTTATATGCATAGAAATTATGGACATAATTTAGGTGACAATTACGGACATAGATTAATTTGGAAGATATTGACAATTTGAAATAGGGATATTAATTCAAATTGGGGTTGAATAATAATGTGTAATAATAACTGCCTAAGTTAAGAGGTTAGACTCGTTTGTGGTTTAAGACCGCCCAGACCTGCCCGACAAATCCAGCAACCACAAACGATAGTCTAATATGAGAGGTCAAAGGCATAAATTAAATGCGTAATAAATGCCTAAGACACGAGGTTAGACTCGTTTGTGGTATAAGACTGCCCGGACCCACCCGGCACATCCAGCAACCGCAAACGGTAGTCTAATGTGAGAGGTCATAGGCATAATTAAAAGATGCTTAGACACGAGGTTAAGTCTGGCTTCTGGTGGAAGTCTGGCAGGAACCGCCCGGCATATCCAACGGCCACATGCAATCGACTTAATGTGAGAGGTCTGTGCATTAATAATTAATTAATGCTGATCAAAGACGAATATAAATGACAAACCAAAGTTTAGTTGAGTTGAGTAATTCTCTGATTACCAATCTGATGTTGATTTCAGTCTTCGGGGTTGATACTTAGGGAGCTATTCTCTTAACCAGTGTATCTGTGAACTAAGATGTACTTAATCATAAATTAAGTAAAACATGTTATACGATATATAAAACATGATAAGTGGATAGGGTTAAGACCAGCTTAACCAGTAATCTGATAAATAGGTAGGGTTAAGACTAGCTTAACCAATAATATATATTAATCTGATAAGTGGATAGGTTAAGACCAACTTAACCAATAATATATAAGTGGATAGGGTTAAGACCAGCCTAGCCAACAATATCTGTATTGATCTGATAAGCGGATAGTGTTAAGACAAGCTTGACCAATAATAACACATGTTGATTTGATAAGTGGGAAACATGAGTGGCATGTGGGATATAATCATAAACATTTAACCAAGTTGAAACATGTAAGAAGACATGAATAAGAGGGGGTTAAGTGGGGACCAAGCATAGGTGGAAAGCTTGTGTCAAGTGTGGGGACCCTTTTTAACCAATAACCCATTTAGTATCCAAGTGAGCTTGATCTAGGTTGAGGACGGGACACACTTACTGGATTTGATTGTAAGAGGTCAAAACGGATTAGCGGTGGCAACGCAAATCCAAAGGGGTGATGTGTGTGCATGGGCCCGGGCTGGTAGGTAAGACGTTGCCGTGCATTTCAGTCATAACAGGTTGCCACTTTAGGGAGTGATACCCCCTACTGTGGGACCAGCACAGGTATCTACGAGTTAGGGAGCCGATCGAATGGGGAAGGTAGTGGGTACGACTAGCAGAGATAGGAGCTGGCGGCACCTATGAAGACAGCTAGGAGTACAACTACCAAATTATGAATAAATGTTGGGGAGGGTAGTGGTTACAACTAGTGGAGATAGGAGCAGGCGACACTTATGAAGACAACTAGGGTACACGAAACTACCATTATTTTTATTTTGTTCAGTAGGCGGGTCAACTTTTAGGGTGACTAGTATTGGTGCAGTATAGTAATTATCCTACAGTGATTAGGAGCGCGATTAACGCCATCATATTCCTCTTGTTTGTTTTTGTCTTGCCCATTTGCTTCACAGTCATTCCTTGTTTTACCAGTTTATGCCTTATCCTAATTACTTTAATAATTATATTGTTAAAGTTATTGTACTCGCCCGACTTTATGTATAACCCCCTCTTGTTTTTGCCTCTTTTCTTCCCCCTCCCCCCCCCCCCACCCCGCCCCAGGTTCTCAGGGTGGACTAGTGCTAGTGGAGCTTGATTTGGATCTCTTTCTCTCTCTTTTGGAAGTGCTTGGATTGCTGAAAGTAAAGTTCAACTTATCTCTTTTATGGCTACTTATGTTGGGGTTATGCTTTTTACTTTATGTACTCAGAAAACAATTTCTCAAGTTGGATCTGAAGTGTACTGGGTTTTATTGTTGGTTTATGATGTTGTAATCAAACTATTTCTCCACTGCAATAAAAGTTGTTTAAATTTTTTCCGGTACCAATATATGAATTTGTGACGGCCCGCCCCGCACCAGCCTGCATTTTCTCCGAAAGTGCGCTGTACACATGCCCAGCTAGCACAGAACGGTCGTCATAAGAAAAGAAAGAGGAGAATGAACTAATCAAGAACCTGTAGAATGTCTCACAGCGCATGGAATAAAATATAATAATAACATACTTGACATAAAACAGGCGAGACAGTGCATAAGCTGATAACTAAAATCAACATCAATCATCAAAGCAGCGGAAATCCAAATACAGCTTATTACAATTTTCCAAATTTACTGTCTCTAAACAAAAGAAAGCTGAAGTAGAAGATACACCAGCAATACCCAAGCAGTGATCTTCAACAACACAGGGAGAATACTATATATATATACGTGGAAGCCTCCTGCTCGTCTCCGGATCATCTACCCGTGCATCACCAGCTAACCTGTCTCTAGTCTGCTCGTGTGAGCACCCAGAGTAATAAGAGGAGACATAAAACTCTGGGTCAGACATAAAGCCTGGTATGAGCGATAAGCATCTAAACAGAATAATAACAGGTATACTAAACCATACCTGAACCTGGACCTGCAACCAAAGAGTTAGTACCACATACCGTACAGTACTCCAAGGTGCCATAATAAATGGTGTAAGAATACGGGGGTGGGGGGTGTGCATGTCACAATGATAGCAAACAAATCATCCATAGCAACCATCCTCACACCTCTCACTCAGTGCGTAAAGCGTACGACATCTACCACTTTGGAACACTAGACAAACTGAGGTAACGACGAATCCCGACTTGTAGAAACCCTGCTGTGACCAAGCCAAACACTTGGAGTCATGACCAAACATTTCAATGACCCACTTCATTGGTCGTAGCCCTTGGTTCTACCGATGCCATAATGGCCCTGAATCCGCCTTCGTACCTCCTACCATAGTGGTCCAAAGCTATAGACGTCGATAACTCCTTGGCACGCGTCCCGCAGCAAAGCCCAACCATGAAGTGAACTCGTTGATTCCTATCTGAATCTTAAGCTCTAACTTCTCATTCGGACTTCCTTTGCATCTCGGGTTTGGTCGAATTGGAGTGGGTCTTCAAAAGAGTTGTCGCGCAGTAACAGTCCTGGAATTCGGTTCGGTTCGGTAGTCATTGCCCTCGTCGGTTCGGTTCGGGTTTCTTCACTCCGGGTCGGGTCGGTGTCCTCCTCCGGGTCGGGTCGGGTTACTATCCTCCTTCCAGCTCGTGCTCCTTCTTCGATCAGCTCCCTCGTTTCCTTCTACTCCGATCCGATCCGATCACTTCGCTTTACTTCAGTCCGATCCGCTCCGCTTCCTTTTACTCCGATCCGATCCCCTTGTCCACTCCAACTCTAAGTAAACGGCCTTCCTTTTTGCCAAGTCTTTCATGTGCCAAGCTCCAGTTCGGGTCGGGTTTCTTGCCCAGTTCACATTTCCGATCCGAGCCCCCATCCGATCCGATCCGAAGCCCTGCACAACTTTCTGCAACTTTTCCAGCAACTTGTTTACGCCGTTCGACGACGTTTTTGACAAATCTAACTATTCTAATCAATCACAATTCATGTCAAATAGTCATAACAACATAGCAAACTAACCACAAACACCAAAACAATGAATTCATATGTCAAAATGGATCAAATGTGCCCAAAACCTCACATTTTCCTATAATCCCTCTTAATCATGTTTAAGCATACGATTAGCAAAACACATCGAAATTAACCCAAATTTCTAACAGAGCCTTAAAACATTATTTTAGAATTTTAAGAATTTTTCCAGAATTTATTTACGTATAAATTCGCTAATCTTCACTAATCACCCTTAATTAACTGTAATTAGTGTCAAAATGATGCTATCACTCACCTTGGCCACAAACAAAATTCTCAGAACTGAAACTCCTCTGATTTGGGCGAATACTAATGTCCAACAGCAGCTCTAACCTTGCTTTGGTGCTTTTTCTTCTTAATTTGATGCCTCTAAGCCTTAATCCTTGATTAGGAAGTGATTTTTGGGTGTTTTAGAGAGATTTAGAGAGTGGAGGCCATGGCTAGGTCAAGAGAAATGAAAGTGGCGGCTGGAAAATGTCTAAAGAAATGTTTTCTAACCCTAATCAGCCTCCATATACCCCTAAACCCGAAATTCCCCTTGGGCCTAGCTGCTAATCACCCGGTTAAGCCCAATTAAGCTGTTTTTAACCATCTGAAACTTGTTTCAGCCATATCTCCCAAACGGTAAGTCCGTTTGGCTAATGTGACCACTCTACTGAAAGAGAAACCATCATCCGAAGCCAATGGAAGTGGTTTCAAGTCAAAATTCCTTTCTAGTCAAAAGTTATGGCCAAAACAGTGCCAACTAGGGGTAAAAGGGTCATTTAAAAATCGAGAAAAATCATGAACATGGGAAATGACCCCAATAGTCGTCTCCCAAAGTTACGTGACCATACGACTTCGTATGTGAAAGAAATAAATATCCTACGATCCTATGATGCGTAGAATACGGGTCGCTACACTCTCCCCCCCTTAAGAAATTTCGTCCCCGAAATTCCTTAACCCAGAACATACAAGGGATCCCGCATGCCTAACAACCACATATAACAATCAAACATGCAAAACAAGCAAACAAGCCTATCCTAGCATGCGGAATAACCAAATCGAAGTCAAAATCTTACCAGACAAAGAGTTCTGGATACTTCTTCCTTATGTCCTCCTCTGTTTCCCAAGTACAATCGCTCTCGTCCTCGCTCCACTGTACCTTGACTAGCTTCACCGCCTTCCTTCGAAGTTGCTTCATGTCGTACTCGACAATACGGGCCTGCTTGCGGTTCCCAACCGCCTCGGGTTCTACTTCGAAGTCCTCTAACTGATCAGGTGAAATAGTCATATCTGAGTCGTGAACGAACTTCCTTAGTTGGGAAACATGAAATACGTTATGAACTCCCGCCATCTTCTCTGGTAAGTCAATCCTATATGCCAAATTCCCGACTAGTTCAAGAACAGGGAATGGGCCAACAAATCTTGGTGCCAACTTGCCTCTCCTGCCAAATCGTATTACGCTCTTCAACGGGGAAATCTTGACAAACACCAAGTCACCAACGGAGAATTTTAAGTCTCTTCGCCTCTTATCAGCATAACTCTTCTGCCTATCTTGGGCTGCCTTCATTCGTTGCTGAATGATCTTGATCTTATCTGAAGTTTCCCTCACCACATCTGGTCCAAGCATAAACTTCTCGCCAGTCTCTATCCAACATGATGGTGAGTTGCACGGTCTTCCATACAAAGCTTCAAATGGAGCCATACCGATACTGGATTGGTAACTATTATTATATGCAAACTCTACTAGATGCAAATGGTCATCCCATGATCCACCAAAATCCAATATGCATGCTCTCAAGAGATCTTCCAAAATACGATTCACCCTCTCCGTCTGACCGTCGGTCTGAGGATGATATGCGGTACTGAGATGTAACTCTGACCCTAGAGCCTCTTGTAAGCTCTTCCAAAACCCACTAGTGAACAACGGGTCTCGGTCGCTCACAATGCTTTTAGGTACTCCATGAAATCTCACTATCCACTTCATATACAATTCTGCTAACTTAGTTGCCATTCTGGTCGATTTGACTGGTATAAACCTTGCACTTTTAGTTAGTCGATCTACGATTACCCAAATGCTGTCATTTCCCGATCTAGTCCTTGGTAATCCATCGATGAAATCCATCGAGACTTGCTCCCATTTCCACTCGGGAATTTCTAAGGGCTGTAACAAACCACTAGGCTTCTTTTGCTCGGCTTTAACTAGCTGGCAATTCATGCATTTGGATATAAACTTCCCAACGTCTCTTTTCATCCCTTCCCAGTAGTAGGTCTGCTTCATATCTCGATACATCTTATTACCACCGGGGTGTATAGTCAGCTTTGAGTGATGACATTCTCTAAGCACTTCATCCCTCAATCCATTGACATTGGGTACAACAAGCTTTCCATTCTTTCTAAGCCATCTATCTCGATCAAGCCCATACTTGTCCACCTCCTCATCGATACCCATCTCTAACTTGGAGATGATTTCCAATAGGTTAGGATCGTCCCTCTGACTAGAGCCGATCCGCTCAATCAAAGTGGGTCTGATCGTCAAACTTGCTAACATTTCTGGATCCAATTCGCACTTTGGTCTGAAATCAAACCCCGCGATAAACTCCAGTTGCTTCCATTCAAGGAACATAGCCCCTAAGCCGGCATGTCTTCTACTCAATGCATCAGCCACCGCATTGCCCTTTCCTGGTGTGTATGCGATGTCAAAATCATAGGAAGCTAAGAACTCTAACCATCTCTGCTGACGGAGATTTAAATCCTTCTGGGAGAATAGATACTTTAACGACTTATGATCTGTAAACAGCTCAAATCTTTCTCCCAAGAGATAGTGTCTCCACATCTTTAACGCAAACACGATCGCTGCCAATTCCAAATCATGGGTAGGGTATCTTCTCTCGTGCGGTTTCAATTGCCGACTTGCATAAGCTACAACCCTACCTCCTTGCATCAATACAGCACCCAGTCCGGTACCACAGGCATCCGTGTATACCGTCATCTCTTCATCCCCCTTAGGAATGACTAACACTGGTGCGCTTGTCAACTTGTCCTTTAGACTTCTGAATGCATTCTCGCACCTTTCATCCCAGACAAAAGCTTGATTCTTCTTGGTCAACTGGGTCAACGGTGCTGCTATCTTGGAGAAACCTTGGATAAACTTACGATAATATCCCGCTAACCCCAAGAAACTTCTTACATCTGTTGCATTCTTGGGCGTAGGCCAATCTTGTACCGTAGCCACCTTTGCTGGGTCTACGGCAATACCACTTTCTGATACAACATGGCCCAAGAACCTCACTTCCCTCTTCCAGAAGTGACACTTAGAAAACTTTGCTTTCAATTGGTGTTTTCTTAACACCTCCATCGCTACTCTTAAATGTTTCTTGTGTTCTTCCTCTGTCCTCGAATAGACCAAAATATCATCCACGAACACAAGAACAGACTTATTCAACTGATCTCTGAATACCCTATTCATAAGATCCACAAAATATGCCGGGGCATTAGTCAGCCCAAATGGCATAACCAACCATTCATAAAACCCAGACGGCGTTCGAAATGCCGTTTTAGCTATACTCTCAGCTTCCACTCTAAGCTGATGAAAACCTGTCGCGAGATCCAACTGAGAAAATACTCTCGCGCCACTCAACTGATCAAACAAATCATCTATCCGCGGTAGAGGATACTTGTTCTTCCTCGTCACTTTATTCAACTCACGGTAGTCTACACACAAACGAAGGGAACCATCCGCCTTGGTAGCAAACACAACTGGTGCTCCCCATTCAGAAACACTCCTTCTGATAAATCCCTTCTTCAAAAGATCGCTGACTTGCACCTCGAGCTCTCGCTGTTCTCTTGGTGCCATACGACGAAGTGGCATCACTATAGGTCTGGCATCTTTTACCAAATCAATACGAAACTCAATCTCTCGGTGTGGTGGAAGTCCGGTCACTTCTTCGAAAACATCCGGATACTGGCCAACCACGGGCAAACCTGACAACTCACTATGCGGAATGTCGAGGGAGTTTAGAAAACTAGCCAATACCCCCTTACTGGGTAGACCACCAAACACTATCCTCCGCCCATCATCCGCTCTAGCTGTCACCAACAAGCCCTCACAGTCTACCACCACCCCGTATCTTTGGAGCCAATCTACTCCCAAAATAATGCCAAACCCAGTAAAGCCCAAAACAAAGCAATCACAAACAAACATGCATCCATGACTCGATAGAACCACATTACGACAAATCATGCTAAGACTAGTCGAACCACCAATCGGGTTCGTCACTACTAAAGGTCTATCGACAATCTCGGGCTCCAATCCCAACCTATCTACCAGGTCACTAGATATGAAAGAACTGGAAGCTCCGGTATCAAACAAAACTCTAACAGGAACATCATAAACAGAAAGCATACCTTGAATGACGACATTCTTTCCCTTCTCCGCCGCAGTTGGGGCATTCGACGAAGAAGGAATAGCATTAAGAGCATATGCTTTCACCATTTGCTTTTCTTTAGGGGGTTGCGGACACTTGTCCTTGTGATGTCCCAATTGGCCACAATTGAAGCACTTCCTATCCGCTGGCTTGGCCCGACAATTACTAGCATAATGGCCCTTCTTACCACAGCTGAAGCACTCCACATCTTGCTTATTCTTTTTCTTCTGGCCATCCTTAGCCTGATTCTGCTTTCTCTTATTCTGAGAACCACCTTTGCCTCCACCACTAGCTTGTGGCTTTGGCTCATCTGCGGATGCAACTTCAGTCTTCGGCTTAGGGTAGAGACTTTCTGACCTTAACGCTTTCCCCACAATCGATTCAAACGTCTCATCGATGTGGTTAATAAGTTTTTCCCCCAAGTACTGATCCAAACCAGTTATGAATTTCTCATTCTTTCTCTCGGCAGTATCAATGAGAGATAACCCATATTTTGACAAAGTGTCAAATTCAGCAATATACTCCGAGACAGCCCTGCCATTCTGCTTGAGCTCCAAGAATTTCTTAAACAACATTGACTTCTGAGCAGCTGGAATGAACTTCTCGCTAAAGCGAGCCTTAAACTGCTCCCAAGTAATCTGATCTTCGGGAGTAGCTGCCTTTATAGCATTCCACCAATTCATTGCCCGCCCTTGCAGCTGACGGGACGCTAGCTTTCTCTTCATCGCATCCTCGATACCCAAATCCTCGAAGATACGTTCGCAACTATCCAACCAATCTTGGACATCTGTAGCCGACTCCGTTCCGTGGAACGGCTTCCCACCAAGGCTAGTATAATCCTTATTCAGCTTGGCGAAGTCGACTCTTGGCGCCTGCACTATTGGACCACCACCATTTCCACCATTGGGAGCTGCCCTCTGTACATCTCTAAGCATCTCTCTCATGAGGTCAGTAAACATCGTCCTCATGTCAGCAGCATTCCCATTATTGGCTCCCCTACCAGCACCTCTAGTATATCGGCTCATCGTCAATCTGAAAAAGGAAATGATTAACGACTCCATAGTGGTGCTAGTGCAGTACGACTTCATCCTTATACTACTAATAGTATATATATATAGCTTTTTAAAAACCAAAGTAATCACAAATACGCTCTCTCGTATACGTATAATATCTCTCCCTGATAACTTCCCTAGGTTAACTACGCAACCTAGAGCTCTGATACCAAGTGTGACGGCCCGCCCCGCACCAGCCTGCATTTTCTCCGAAAGTGCGCTGTACACATGCCCAGCTAGCACAGAACGGTCGTCATAAGAAAAGAAAGAGGAGAATGAACTAATCAAGAACCTGTAGAATGTCTCACAGCGCATGGAATAAAATATAATAATAACATACTTGACATAAAACAGGCGAGACAGTGCATAAGCTGATAACTAAAATCAACATCAATCATCAAAGCAGCGGAAATCCAAATACAGCTTATTACAATTTTCCAAATTTACTGTCTCTAAACAAAAGAAAGCTGAAGTAGAAGATACACCAGCAATACCCAAGCAGTGATCTTCAACAACACAGGGAGAATACTATATATATATACGTGGAAGCCTCCTGCTCGTCTCCGGATCATCTACCCGTGCATCACCAGCTAACCTGTCTCTAGTCTGCTCGTGTGAGCACCCAGAGTAATAAGAGGAGACATAAAACTCTGGGTCAGACATAAAGCCTGGTATGAGCGATAAGCATCTAAACAGAATAATAACAGGTATACTAAACCATACCTGAACCTGGACCTGCAACCAAAGAGTTAGTACCACATACCGTACAGTACTCCAAGGTGCCATAATAAATGGTGTAAGAATACGGGGGTGGGGGGTGTGCATGTCACAATGATAGCAAACAAATCATCCATAGCAACCATCCTCACACCTCTCACTCAGTGCGTAAAGCGTACGACATCTACCACTTTGGAACACTAGACAAACTGAGGTAACGACGAATCCCGACTTGTAGAAACCCTGCTGTGACCAAGCCAAACACTTGGAGTCATGACCAAACATTTCAATGACCCACTTCATTGGTCGTAGCCCTTGGTTCTACCGATGCCATAATGGCCCTGAATCCGCCTTCGTACCTCCTACCATAGTGGTCCAAAGCTATAGACGTCGATAACTCCTTGGCACGCGTCCCGCAGCAAAGCCCAACCATGAAGTGAACTCGTTGATTCCTATCTGAATCTTAAGCTCTAACTTCTCATTCGGACTTCCTTTGCATCTCGGGTTTGGTCGAATTGGAGTGGGTCTTCAAAAGAGTTGTCGCGCAGTAACAGTCCTGGAATTCGGTTCGGTTCGGTAGTCATTGCCCTCGTCGGTTCGGTTCGGGTTTCTTCACTCCGGGTCGGGTCGGTGTCCTCCTCCGGGTCGGGTCGGGTTACTATCCTCCTTCCAGCTCGTGCTCCTTCTTCGATCAGCTCCCTCGTTTCCTTCTACTCCGATCCGATCCGATCACTTCGCTTTACTTCAGTCCGATCCGCTCCGCTTCCTTTTACTCCGATCCGATCCCCTTGTCCACTCCAACTCTAAGTAAACGGCCTTCCTTTTTGCCAAGTCTTTCATGTGCCAAGCTCCAGTTCGGGTCGGGTTTCTTGCCCAGTTCACATTTCCGATCCGAGCCCCCATCCGATCCGATCCGAAGCCCTGCACAACTTTCTGCAACTTTTCCAGCAACTTGTTTACGCCGTTCGACGACGTTTTTGACAAATCTAACTATTCTAATCAATCACAATTCATGTCAAATAGTCATAACAACATAGCAAACTAACCACAAACACCAAAACAATGAATTCATATGTCAAAATGGATCAAATGTGCCCAAAACCTCACATTTTCCTATAATCCCTCTTAATCATGTTTAAGCATACGATTAGCAAAACACATCGAAATTAACCCAAATTTCTAACAGAGCCTTAAAACATTATTTTAGAATTTTAAGAATTTTTCCAGAATTTATTTACGTATAAATTCGCTAATCTTCACTAATCACCCTTAATTAACTGTAATTAGTGTCAAAATGATGCTATCACTCACCTTGGCCACAAACAAAATTCTCAGAACTGAAACTCCTCTGATTTGGGCGAATACTAATGTCCAACAGCAGCTCTAACCTTGCTTTGGTGCTTTTTCTTCTTAATTTGATGCCTCTAAGCCTTAATCCTTGATTAGGAAGTGATTTTTGGGTGTTTTAGAGAGATTTAGAGAGTGGAGGCCATGGCTAGGTCAAGAGAAATGAAAGTGGCGGCTGGAAAATGTCTAAAGAAATGTTTTCTAACCCTAATCAGCCTCCATATACCCCTAAACCCGAAATTCCCCATGGGCCTAGCTGCTAATCACCCGGTTAAGCCCAATTAAGCTGTTTTTAACCATCTGAAACTTGTTTCAGCCATATCTCCCAAACGGTAAGTCCGTTTGGCTAATGTGACCACTCTACTGAAAGAGAAACCATCATCCGAAGCCAATGGAAGTGGTTTCAAGTCAAAATTCCTTTCTAGTCAAAAGTTATGGCCAAAACAGTGCCAACTAGGGGTAAAAGGGTCATTTAAAAATCGAGAAAAAATCATGAACATGGGAAATGACCCCAATAGTCGTCTCCCAAAGTTACGTGACCATACGACTTCGTATGTGAAAGAAATAAATATCCTACGATCCTATGATGCGTAGAATACGGGTCGCTACAGAATTTGTCTTGTTATATTCTGTTCTATACACCAATAATACTCCATGAAAGTTAATGCATTCCCTTTGTGAGTGACATTAATGGACGTGGGGCGTTACACGTGGTATCAGAGCTGAAGGTTACCAGATTAGATAAAAGTTTTTTTTGAAAACTATTTTCAAAAAGGTTTTAAAAGGAAGTATTTTCAAAAGGAAAGTTTATTTTGAAAAACATAATCCCCCAAAGCCATATATCTTCCTTCTGATTCTTCGTTTTGGATCTCTTCCTCTTTCCTTTTTAAATCTCATCCTCCGCGTATAGACGCTTTTTCTAAGATATGTAAGAACTTCCGTACGATGGGCGGAAAACCACTTCATGGGACTGAGATGTTTGGCAAAGCTAGAAGGAAGTGGAGGACTTGTTGGTACCTTTGAGGTAGACGATGGGAGGAAGGTTCAACCAGCTGCTTGGTTAATGAAGGGTGAATGTAACACCCCGCATTTTTAAAATAATTAAAAAAATGTACAAATATGTGTATATGCATAGATAAGTAAATAATGGTGATGTATAATAAAAATTAATTAATATATGGAAGAGAAAGAAAAATTAATTCGATAACAGTGTGCGTAACGGAAAAGATAATAAAATAAGGATACTTAATTTAAATATCAGGAATTAAGTAAAAAGGACATCACCATTGCGTTCATCTCGAAATTATGCTTGAAATAGAGTCCAAGTTTGCGTAAATCGGACTCCGCATGAAGGAGTTATGGCTTTTAGAAGATTCTACAAAAATTCAAAACAGTTGGAAATTCGACCCAGGCAGCTGGGCGGGAATTTCCCGGCAAAACCAAGCGGGTCGACCTGGGGGTCAGGTCGACCAGAAGGTCGACCTGGGGGTTGACCTACCCCTAGGGAGGTCGACTTGGGGGTCGACCTATCCCCAGATCTGGGCGATTTCAGCTGTTGTGACGTGTCTTGATGTGCTGTACGGGTCGGATGGCTTCTAGGTCAATCTAAGGACTCTAAAACACTCTCTACACCTATAAATACATAGCAAGACCTAACCCTAATTCATAACAATTCCTTAAGACGCCTCCATGCCGCCAAACTTCAACCAAACATGGCCGCCGGCCCAAAACTCTAAATTATATTGCAAATTCTTCATCAACTTTGGAGTTTAATCAAATCAAGTAGCAAAGTTCTTCATCAACAATTCATGCTCTTCACCAACAATCAAATAAGAAGATTAAATCAACGTTCTACATCAACAAATCGTTTATTTTCCCCAATCCAGTCAAGGTGAGTGGAATTATAATAAACTTGTAGTATTATTATCGTTCATCATTCCCCAGTTATAAATTCAATTCAAGATTCATGTTATAATAATTGTTCTTTTATTCTCCTTCCCTTTTTTATTTTTAGATCTAGGTTATCTCGAACCTAGACGAAATCTTATTATACATACGTATGGTTGGAATATGGAAATATTGGGCATAATCTATTTTATGCAGTCGAGCAATATAATCTGTAATTTGGGGTTTGTGGCATAACGATTATTATTACAAATATTGGGCATAATCTTTTTTATGCAGTTGAGGAATATAATCTGTAATTTGGGGTTTGTGGCATAACGATTATTATTGCAAATATTGGACATAATCTATTTTATGCAGTCGAGGAATATAATCTGTAATTTGGGGTCCGTGGCATAAAGATTATTATGGCAAATGTTGGAGTAACTGGCAAAGTATATATTGATATTATTCAGGGAAATAAGGGGAAAGGATCGTGAAATTGGTAATTTGGAGTAACTTACGCTAAAGGTAAATAAAGTTTGAATAGGGGATTTGGGGAAAAATGATTTAAAGATTAAAATCCTAAATTGGTGAAGAAATAGGTAAACTAGAAACCTAATCGGAATTGGATAAGTTTGGGTTTAATCTGTCTCATGTAATTGTGAAATCTAATTCAAAAACCTGAAATTTGAGGCATGAGTGTTTTAATTAAATTTGGGTTTGATTGGTTAAAGAAATGGGAAGTTTAGAAATATAACATGAAAATTGACACTAGTGACATAACAAGAACATGAACATATTTGTGAATTCGTTAATAGGCTAAAGATGAAACATGGCTAACTCGAGGTTAGAATGAGTTTGCTGCGTAATTCTGCCCGGAACCGCCCGGCATATCCGGTGGCCCCAAACAATAGGTTCTAATGTGAGAAGTTAGTCATAACGTGCTTGAAACTCGAGGTTAGATTGAGTTGTGGTGTAATCCTGCCCAAAACCAACCGGCACATCCAGTGATCGCAACAATAGGTCTAATGTGAGAGGTTGGGCATTAATAATTAATTAATGCTAATGACCCATGCTAGTATGGTAAGGTTAAGTCAACATGGAATACTAGACAACACTTAACCAATTTGACTCAATATATGGGTGGGTTAAGTCAACGTGAACCGCTAGATAACACTTAACCAATTTGACATGATATATAGGTAGGTTAAGTTAACACGAACTGATAGATAACACTTAACCAATTTGACATGATATATGGGTGGGTTAAGTCAACATGAACCACTAGATAACACTTAACCAATTTGACTCGATATGTGGGTGGGTTAAGTCAATGTGAACTGCTAGATAACACTTAACCAATTTGAAATGACGCGTGGGTTGAATTGAATACTTGATTGGGGGTTAAGTCAAATTGGACACTTGGGCAAACTTAACCAATATAAAAGCATCAAAGCAAGGAAAAGTGGGGAATGATAAGATTAAACAATAGATAAACTTATCCTAGGGATAAGAAATGAATATGACTTAAGATGCAATACATAACTCGAAGGGTGGGACGACTTATACCGTGAAATAAGTTAATCTAAGCTGGAAATGTGGGAGAACACCCGCACGCTATCATTTGATAAAGAGAACTTAAGTCATGCTTGAATTCATAGGTAAACCTTAGTTAAAAGGAATTAAGTAACAAACCTTAGTTAAAGAGAACTAAGTAACAGAAACTAAGTATCAAACCTTGGTTAAGAGAACCAATTAATAAACCTTAGTTAAGAGAACTAAGTAACAGAAACTAAGTATCAGACCATGGTTAAGAGAACCAAGTAATAATAAACCTTAGTTAAGAGAACTAAGTAATAACGAGAATGAGAACTAAGTAGTAAACCTTAGTTAAGAGGACTAAGTTGTAAACCTTAGTTAAAAAAATGAACGATTAAGAGAAACTAAGTAGTAAACCTTAGTTAAGAGGACTAAGTAGTAAACCTTAGTTAAGAAAACGAACGATTCAGGAAACTAAGTAGTAAACCCTAGTTAAGAGAACAAAGTAGTAAACCTTAGTCAAGAAAACCAAGTAGAACACGAGGAGAAGCGAACATCCATCTGATCATGAAGAAGGCAAGTTTCATTCTAGTGTCATGTCCATGTTCAAATTTCATGTTAAGTTCGTGTCAAGTTTCATGGCAAGTTTCATGTTTCAACTTATGCCTGTTACCAAGTTCATGATTCATGTTCATAACCAATTCATGTTTTGCCTAATCTACCCAAATCGTATTCCCAACGCATGTAAACGTGAATCAATCTAAATTACAAGTAAATCCAAATCCAGAATTAAAGGGAATAACATCAAAACTATGATAGGCAAAAAGGACGAGCATAAAGTGATAAAAGGGATTACAAGTCTAGCATGATATAACTTGAGATAATTGGTTACAACATCACGGGCATATAGAAAATAATAGGATTTCAAATCTAGCATAATATGGTGATAGTCATGGCATAAGGTGATAGTCCCAAACTTGTAAATAATAGACTGATTCAACATCACAGGCATGATAATGTTATGGACATGAAAGAGTTTGATTTACAACATGAATAGGTCCAAACTGATTTCATAGCAATATTCCCAAATGTCAAGATCCAAGATGGAAACTAGAATAGGTGTGAATCGGTTATCATACTTAAGTCCAATTTCACTTTATCTCATGTCCAAATTACAATTAACAAGTTTAAATCTCAAAGTAACTAGAACTTACAGATCGTGGACTAAGAAATTGAGATGCAGAAGTCGAATCTAGAAACTAATCGTCGAATTGTTGAATCGTTGAATCGTTGAATCTCGATTTGATTGTAGAAGAAAATCCCCAATATGCAATTCCTAGCCGTAGTCTTCAAGAAATAGTCTTCATGTTTTATTTTAATTTATTTATTTCAATTATTTCAGAGGCAGCATAAGGAGGGAATATAATGGTGTAAAAAGAATGGGGTTAGGGGGCTGTTTATATTGGATTAGGCGAACGAATCTAGACTGAAAACGAGACCAAAAACATCAGAATGAACCCAGGCTCAAAACTGGGTTTTGGCACCAGGTCGACCCCTAGGTCGACCATAGGGTCGACCCCCAGGTTGACCTAGACCCTGGGAGGTCGACCATAGTGACGACTCCCGGGTTGACCTAGTCCTGGGCGGGAAAATTCCCGCCCAGTCTGCGCTAGGGTTTGAATTCGAATTTCGAATTTCGAGCTGTTTTCGATTCTAAAAATTTCTGAAACTTCGGAGGGTCATATCTCCCTCATACGGAATCCGTTTTTCGAAAACTCAGACTCATTTCCAAGAAGAATTTCGAGACAAACGCAATGGCGCAACCCGTTTTCCTTGATTCTTATTTTAAAATTTAATTCTGCCTTGATTTATGGTTTAACATGTTATTAAAATACGGGTTGTTACATTCTCCCCTCCTTAAAGGATTTCGTCCCCGAAATCTTCAAGCTAAGAAGAATGCATCCTATCATCCAATCATCCATCTACTCAACCATCATCCACAAGCAACCATTGTCCTTAAAAGATTTCTAATGTTGTATGAACTTATGCAAGAGTGTTTGTATACGTACTTATCTAATGCAAAAGATCAGGCGGTTACAGATTCAGTAGACCTCCTTAATGCAAAATATGTTAGTGTAATGAGTCCAACATGTATGCAAATTCCTAACATACTTTATAATCTCTACATGAGTGCACAAACATTCATTCATATGCAACAACCAAATGATAGCATATCAAATTTCCATCCACATACAAGTATAAGCACCCATACATATATTTCATTTTCATTTGTATATCATTTCGACATCATTCAACAGACATATGATTTTTACAACGCATATATAACTTATACATCGCACATACAACATTCAGGCAAATTTTGAACGCGAACAGAAATTCAGAAATAAACACGAACGATTTCTGAAAACCGATCACTCTGAGATCTCTATTTTGGAATAAAATTATTTATTTACTGCAATGTGAAATTTATATTTATTCAATATAAAATTCATGTTGGCGTTGTATAAAATTGTAATTGATTGTTTTGTGATTGCGATGAACCACTGAATTGAATTGTGTGTATTCATGTTTGGCAAAATTTTGTGTATACAATAAAACCATATTTTTATTGTACTCTTTTTATTGTATTGAACAATGTGACATCAAAAATGAAATCTTTTTATTAAAATCTCTTTTATTATAATCTTTTTATTTTAATGAAAACATATTTTTGATAAAAACCATGTTTCATGTAAACAATAAAAATGAGATTTTTATTGTAAATCTTATTTTGACACAACCTATTTTTAACATGTCATTCTTTTTAACTAATCAAACATGAACACACACAATTCACTAATGTGACGACCCAAACTTCCCCGTAAAGGAAAGACTGGATTGCTCTTATATATACAATAAAAATATGGTTTTTATGGTATGCACTAATGTGACGACCCAAACTTCCCCGTAAAGGAAAGACTGGATTGCTTTGAGAATAATACACATTAGAGAACAAACTGAAGAACATTTTATTGCTGATTACAACAATTACATCAGAGTACAATATATAATAGAGTATGAATATTTATTACACAATAGAAATACAATAATATCAGAGTTTTAAATTACATTTAGATAACAGCAGAAAAATATTACAAATATACAACTGGAAGTAATACACGGATACAGGGCTTTCTGAAACCGCTTCAGCTGTAAGCTAGGATCCTGTAAATATATCTGCAAAAAGCTACTCGACTGCACGTGTGGAAAATAAGGGCACCCCAGTTTGCCAGTGAAACAAACTACAGGTCAGTCATGGGACTGGTATGAGAAATCTTAACTTAACTATCTAATAATGAGGCTAATCACAGGACCACGCCGCTAACGCGGAACGGGTTTACTCCATTGGATTGCCATTGCCTAAAATAAAGTAAAACGTTAAACAACGCAATTCTTTTTAGAAAAATGAAACCATTATAAGACCCAAGTCCCATCACACATTGCAACGCAAACCGGAGGATAGGGTTTTACCTTATAATGGTCAAAAGTTGCTTGATACGATAAAACGGATTTAGTATTAGTGTGTATATGTTTTAATAAAAACATTTCAATCATAATGTATCAATCATAGAAGGCATAGTACCCCATCCTACTATGTCGCCATACTAGTTCTACGATCAAAACCGCAAGGATGTATTGGAAATTGGATTTCCATCATGAGTCGAGGCTAGGGGCAAGCTCCTCTCCGATTCGAGACACTCTAGCAAATGCCTCAGGATCCCCCGCAGTGAACCCTTGGATCTTCAGGGCTGGTCCCCGCCTATCTACAGTGGATTGGTTATGCCTGAACACACGTTTCCCGGTTCCTTTGAACCTATAGTATGACCACTAACGGCCTATAAAAAAATCCGAGGCGCCTCAAAATCCATCATCCACGTAAGTAAAATGCCAGCCAGTTTAAGCACCGACACCACTCCTAGCTAGAAAGAAACGTGTGCACTCCCTGCAGTCCATATCCCGTTTTTGACTCATACCGGGGTGTGAGGCTCGCGAAGTCACGATATACACAAAGCTATGCCGTAATAGGCTATAATTTGATCATCCCACAAGGCCCTGCTTTTCAACAAAAGCCTTGATCATTTGCATCTTGGCGTGCCACATTGACAATTCACGTCATGCGATCAATCACTATTAACATAAACCCGGGTGTTAAGTAGAGAATAAATCCTCCACCACCAAACAGACATACAATAACAGAAATCGATTTAATTCACATGGAACGAAATCCAATGTCAGACACGCATCCATTTACTAGCTTATGCTCTGGGCCTGAGCGAAAACCAAATCCAAACAATCAACAATAATCCAGACGACCACCACTGAAGCCCCTTCAAGGTAGCTACTCCCATCAAGGGCCTCTGTAGCAACACATCCATCCGATGTGAAGATCGTCGGTCTTCAACCACCGTCTTCATCTTCGACTCTTCATCGTCATAGTAATTTTTCGGAATGGGTTAAACCCGGTCTTCCCGAATAACTCACGTATTTTATAATTAAAAATCAAGTACTATAAAAACACATCCAACGCCTCATTCCAATTCAGAATATTCTTCTAATAAAATATTTGCCTTATTTTATCAAAGATAAACTCTTTAAATTATTCTTAAATCTTACTTTTAAAGATTTAATAAGAAACCAATTTGGTTTTAAATATCACAAATCATTATTCAATTATTAATTAAATTTAAGAAATCAATCTTATCTTTAACTGGGTTGAAGAACTAATGTCATTTTAAAACACCGTTCACGATAAACCCAATATCATTTTCCATAATATATGGAATCTTCACAGAAATCAAATCAATATATAATCATTACAAATTTCTGTATTCGACCAATAATATAATTGGAATAACGGCAAAGCCTTTTAAATTCCATATTATCTTCTTTTACAGAAGCTTATCTCGGTTATTATTAATTCAAATTCCATTCAACTCCAATTTAATATATTAAATTGGAAAACTTTACTTTTGGGAAAATTCCCATTTAAATCTTAATAAAAGATTTATAAATTCCAAATCATATTTTCACCGTCAGTCTGGTTAAAGAGCACATGTCACTTAAAAACATGGTTCACAATAAACCCAACTCACGTTTCGTCTTATTCCAATTACTAAGTATAATTGAAAACTTTTAATAATCTTAAATTAAAGATTATTCCTTTCATATGGGGTTTAAGAACAGTATTATTTAAGACACAATTCACGACAAACCCAAATTCCAATTTATTTAATTAAATTTCAGTTAAATATTAACAAATTGGAAAACTTCATTAAATCTAAATTTAATGATTTATTCTAGTTAATAACTAGTTCATTTCAATAAAAATACATTTTTCTAAAATATATTCTTTTTCTAAAATATTTTCTCTTCTAAGAAAATTTCTAATACATTCTTTTCTAGAATATTCTTTATTGGAATGTGACTCAATCAACATCCATAAATTGCATGAAATCAACAATCATGATGAATAATTATCAAACATCCAAATAACAGCCAAAGTGGATTCTACACTAAATATTGGGACTAGTGTAGATCAAAAATCATCTCAACACTCATGTGGGGTTTCATCCAACAGTCAAATAATAAATTATTTGTGCACTTGGGCGATGTGTAAAAATTATCGTCCCAATCACATAAACAAGTCGGATGACATGTAAATGGAAGTGTAGTATTTAGCATGCATATACTAACATAATATTTAACACGTCAAACATTTCAACATCACAGACAAACATTTCAATCTTTTTATTGTAAACAAATGACAATAAATATCCAGCCTTTCATTCCCATTCTTTTTATAGATAACAAATGCCAATAAAAATCTATAATTTCAATTCTTTTTATTGTGAACAAACAACAATAAAATTCTAACCTTTTATTTTCATTCCTTTTTATTGTTAACCTATCGACAATAAAAATATTAACTTTTATTTCTAATCTTTTTGTGTTATCCTTTTAAGTGACCAAAAATGGCCTATTTTTAATTCATTCTTTTTAAATGGCAAAAATGTCCCTTTTTATTTTGATTCACATTTTCTAACAGAAATGTACTTTTTATTCTAATTCACATTTTCTAACAAAAATGTATATTTATTCTGATTCACATTTTCTAACAAAAATGTATATTTATTCTGATTCACATTTTCTAACAAAAAGGTATATTTATTCTGATTCTCATTTTCTAACAAAAATGTATATTTATTCTTTTCTTTGAATACATATAAAAAAGTACTTTCCTATTTCTTTGAATATAAGATTTTAATGTTAACTTATTTTGCTTTGTCAGAATATGAACATTTCTCTAAAATTCTATTTTACATTAAAAAGGTAGATTTTTGATGTCAACATATTCTGCTTGAAAAAATATGATCATTTTTCTAATTCATTCTTAATATACAAAAATTTCCATTTTGTCTAATTAATTTTTAATATACGAAAATGTCCTTTTTGTTTCTGTTATTTCAAAGTGACAAAATGTCCTTTTAAATTTCCTTTACATAAAATGTTAACAAAATGTGAATTTTGTTATAATCCTTTTAATATTAACAAAATGTATATCTTAACTTACATAACATGTTTTACACCAAAAATGTAATTTTTCTTCACTAACATATTTTAACACAAAAATTTATATACTTATTACATCCTTTGTAAATGAATAAAATGTACATTTTTGTTTAATTCTTATTGACGAATACTAACTACATAGAAATGTAATCTTACATGTTAACACATTCTAATCAAGGTTTTATTCTTTTAATAATTCATTTTCATAAAAATGTAAATTACATATTCACAAGTTTCCAAACAAAGATTCATTCTTTTTAATGAATTATAATTATCATTAAAAATATAAATTATATGTTAACATCTTTCCAAATGAAGATTTATTCTTCTAATTTTAAATGTTATTCTTTCCACCAACATGTTCTAATTACCCAAAATGTTACTTTTGTCTAACAGAATCTAATTAACAAAAATGTCAAATTTGTCTAACTTAATCTAATTAACAAAAGTGTTAATTTTGTTCAATATAATCTTTCTTTTGACCAAAAATGTTAATTCCTTCGCTAATATTTCTTTTTACCAAAAATAGTTCTTTATATCATATTTAACATTTCTACACAAAAATGACCTTTTTTAATCCTATGCAACATTTTATAAACAAAAGGTTATTTTAATCTTATTCAACATTTTAAAAACAAAATGCTATTTTAATCCTATTAACATTTTATAACTAAAATGATATTATAGTTCTCTGCGACATTTCATATCAAAGTGATATTATAATCGTTTAAGTGAAAATAAAAAGGAATTTTTTTTATTAAAACCTTTTTATTTATAATCTTTTTATATTCCGAATATTCTAACACAAATGTTCGATTGGTTTTAATAACATGTTTTTTGACAAAAATGTGATTTTTATTTCAATATCTATGTTTTTAACCAAATTGTAATCTTTTATTTCAATAACAAACAACTTTGACAAAAACCATGTTTTTAATGAAAACAATAAAATGAATATTTTATTGTTATTCTATTTATAAACAAAAATCGACCATTTTATTTTGTCAATTCAAATAAAATGAAAATGATAGTCTTATTTTGGACAATCCTAATATAACAAACACGACGTTCTATTTTGTTGTTCTGATTCAACCAAAAATAACATTACGATTTTGCAACAAACATGATTCCCACAATACCATTCACTGATTTAGCGCAATACAACACAATCAGTATTTCAATAATTATACACATAACACCACATGAATTTTATATAAAATTTCACAATAAGATAAATTATTAAATTTAATTTAAAAATAGAAATCTCACCGATAATTTAAATTCTGATCAGTTCAGAACTAGAATTTGACCAAAATTTGATATGCTCAGTTATGGTCCTAGTCAGTTCCATGTTGTAGTATTCTTCATTACGATCGCAACGCAATTCGTTTCGTCAGTTTCTGATAAATATTGAGTAAGATATTGCTATTTAACCATTAGAATAATTTAAATAAAAAATAATAATTGTTTTAATTACATGAGTTAAGGGTGATAACCCCTTCTTCTTCCTCGTCTGTTCAGCCGAAGTAAACCCATTTGCATCGTAACCCAGGGCTTCACCTCGCGCCACCGTCCGACCACCCGTCACCGATCCGAAGCCACCACCAGGAGCGCCGCTCCGTCGTCCCTCCACACCGCGAGCACTGTGCCGCTCGGTGGGCCCCTCCTCTACAAAAAGCCCTCCAACCGACGCGTCTTTGCACCAGAAATCCCGGTGCCCTGCTCATTTAAAACCGATCATGGCCGTACAGATTAAAGCCCTCTTCGAGCTCTTCGATTTCCACTTAGGAGCTTCAAATTTCATTGAGCGGATGGTGAGGAATTAAGGATTGAAATTGGAAGTGTTGTGGCCATTGATTTGGGCCATTGGCGGCTGCGTTAAAATAGATTAGGGTTTGGGTTTTTTGGGCGTATTTATATGCGTATTCCTAGCGTATTTTAAATTCATTCAAATACAATATAACTTCTATATCATGCCGAACTCTAAATCGAACCCAACAAGTGTCGTCCCTAGCTGATAACCTCCATCCCGAACACACTGGAGTATGTTCCGTAATCCAATTCGGCTGTTACGACAATTTTTTCTTAATATTTAATTTTAAATCATTTAATTATTAAATTCAAACGCACATTTTAAATTACCAGGGCCACATACTAACTCTAAAAATTACAGAAAAATTATTTGTAGTTATGTTTTGACGATACGGTCCTAACGAGACTAATTTCGTCGAATTCTGAGACTGTTTGGAAAATGGCCATTTTCAAGTCGATTAAATTTGACTGAAACTGACAAAACACGTTTTTCTTTACCACGCTCACATATTAATTCGAAAAATTATGAAAATTGAAACTTACCAATAATTTGACATTCCGGTTCCAACAAAAGTGGTTTCATGAAAAACCGAGGTCGTTTGAAAAATGGCTATTTTTAAGGGCCATATATTATATTAAAATATATACAAATTCTACAGCGACTTTTCTAAAATTTAAACTGGACATAACTTACAAATTATAAGGTGAAATTTCAGTTTTTCAGATTCGTTAGAAAGATATAATTAAACAGATTTAAATATTTCTTGTTTCGCTCAATTCTGATTTATTTTTAATCCGGTACAGTCAGTCAAAGTTCAAATTCAAAATTTCAAACTGCAGCGCTGTTGTAAACTCCTTTTATAATTAAATTAAATTTATTCGTTTTAAAATAAATTTTTAGTCGTTCTTATTTAAAATAAATTATTTTAAATATTAAAACCCATCAAAATTTCCAAAATAAAAATTTTAAATTGGCCCCAAAATTCCGGGTCGTTACAATCGCCCCCACTTAAAATCTTTTCGTCCTCGAAAAGGAATGAAGCTAAAATTTGTTTAATTTAACCAACTCAACTTTATTGGTTTTCATAATTTTGTTAGTTAAATTAATTATCATTTCTATACTTTATTTGTTAAACTAATAATCAAACATCACAACCAGCAATCCATTGGGTGATTAACTTTTCAAATATATATAACTTTTATATATAATCAAAAATCATATTTTTAGTGCAAATCACAGCAATGTGTACTAAGTTTTGGTTCTCATACCATTCAATGGAAATATATAGAAATCCCACCTTTGAGACTCGAACATAAATACTGGTGATGGTCGACCTATCACCAGAATTACCTCCGGGCGACTAGAGTGTGATTCTATATCTATCCAATATATTAAAACTTCGAATATCCATTAATTACTCGTATATTCAAAATCCTTATATACTCGATTGTCCACATTAAAATATAATATACTCAAATACGTATATTAGGATAAAATTTTCAAAACTAAATTTGTTTTCATTTTTATTTTAAAGAAAATAATACTCTTCACTTTCGTCCTAGGATACTACTGATCCCATCTCTAACGAGTTATTCTCATTGGATATTACTAATCCAATCTCTGATGAATTCTTTTGTTCGGTTCTACTGTGTCTTGTTCTCGAGCTCTGTAAACCAAAGCTCTGATACCACATGTGACGACCCAAACTTGCCCGTAAAGGAAAGACTGGATTGCTTTGAGAACAATACACATTAGAGAACAAACTGAAGAACATTTTATTGCCGATTACAACAATTACATCAGAGTACAAGATATAATAGAGTATGAATATTTATTACACAATAGAAATACAATAATATCAGAGTTTTAAATTACATTTAGATAACAACGGAAAAATATTACAAATATACAACTGGAAGGAATACACGGATACAGGGCTTTCCGAATACCGCTTCAGCTGTAAGCCAGGATCCTGTAAATATGTCTGCAAAAACCTACTCGACTGCCCGTGTGGAAAATAAAGGCACCCGAGTTTGCCAGTGAAACAAACTACAGGTCAGTTATGGGACTGGTATGAGAAATCTTAACTTAACTATCTAATAATGAGGCTAATCACAGGACCACGCCGCTAACGCGGAACGGGTTTACTCCATTGGATTGCCAGTGCCTAAAATAAAGTAAAACGTTAAACAACGCAATGCTTTTAGAAAAATGAAACCATTATAAGAAACAAATTTAGTATTAGTGTGTATATGTTTTAATAAAAACATTTCAATCATAATGTATCAATCGTAGATGGCATAGTACCCCATCCTACTATGTCGCCATACTAGTTCTACAATCAAAACCGCAAGGTCGTATTGGAAATTGGATTTCCATCATGAGTCGAGGCTAGGGCAAGCTCCTCTCCGTTTCGAGACACTCTAGCAAATGCCTCAGGATCCCCCGCAATGAACCCTTGGATCTTCAGGGCCGGTGCCCGCCTATCGGCAGTGGATTGGTTATGCCTGAACACACGTTTCCCGGTTCCTTTGAACCTATAGTATGACCACTAACGGCCTATAAAAAAATCCGAGGTGCCTCAAAATCCATCATCCACATAAGTAAAATGTCAGCCAGTTTAAGCACTGAAACCACTCCTAGCTAGAAAGAAACGCGTGCACTCCCTGCAGTCCATATCCCGTTTTTGACTCATACCGGGGTGTGAGGCTCGCGAAGTCACGATATACACAAAGCTATGCCGTAATAGGCTATACTTTGATCATCCCACAAGGCCCTGCTTTTCAACAAAAGCCTTGATCATTTGCATCTTGGCGTGCCACATTGACAATTCACGTCATGCGATCAATCACTATTAACATAAACCCGGGTGTTAAGTAGAGAATAAATCCTCCACCACCAAACAGACATACATGAATAGAAATCGATTTAATTCACATGGAACGAAATCCAATGTCAGACACGCATCCATTTACTAGCTTATGCTCTGGGCCTAAGCGAAAACCAAATCCGAACAATCAACAATAGTCCAGATGGCCACCACTGAAGCCCCTTCAAGGTAGCTACTCCCATCAAGGGCCCCTGTAGCGACACATCCATTCGATGTGAAGATCGTCGGTCTTCAACCACCGTCTTCATCTTCGACCCTTCATCGTCATAGAAATTATTCGGAATGGGTTAAACCCGGTCTTCCCGAATAACTCACGTATTTTACAATTAAAAATCAAGTACTATAAAAACACATCCAACGCCTCATTCCAATTCAGAATATTCTTCTAATAAAATATTTGCCTTATTTTATCAAAGATAAACTCTTTAAATTATTCTTAAATCTTACTTTAAAGATTTATTAAGAAACCAATTTGGTTTTAAATATCACAAATCATTATTCAATGATTAATTAAATTTAAGAAATTAATCTTATCTTTAAATGGGTTGAAGAGCTAATGTCATTTTAAAACACCGTTCACGGTAAACCCAAAATCAACTTTCATAAAATATGGAATCTTCACAGATATCAAATCAATATATAATCTTTACAAATTTCTGTATCCGACCAATAATATAAATGGAATAATGGCAAAGCCTTTTATATTCCATATGTAGCATCGATCTTCTTTTACAGAAGCTTATCTCGGTTATTATTAATTCAAATTCCATTCAACTCCAATTTAATATATTAAATTGGAAAATTTACTTTTGGGAAAATTCCCATTTAAATCTTAATAAAAGATTTATAAATTCCAAATCATATTTTCACCGTCAGTCTGGTTAAAGAACACATGTCACTTAAAAACATGGTTCACAATAAACCCAACTCGCGTTTCGTCTTATTCCAATTACTAAGTATAATTGAAAACTTTTAATAATCTTAAATTAAAGATTATTCCTTTCATATGGGGTTAAAGACTATTCACGAAAAACCCAAATTCCAATTTATTTAATTAAATTTCAGTTAAATATTAACAAATTGGAAAACTTCATTAAATCTAAATTTAATGATTTATTCTAGTTAATAACTAGTTCATTTCAATAAAAATACATTTTTCTAAAATATATTCTTTTTCTAAAATATATTCTCTTCTAAGAAAATTTCTAATATATTCTTTTCTAGAATATTCTTTATTGGAATGTGACTCAATCAACATCCATAAATTGCATGAAATCGATAATCATGATGAATAATTATCAAACATCCAAATAACAGCCAAAGTGGATTCTACACTAAATATTGGGACTAGTGTAGATCAAAAATCATCTCAACACCCGTGTGGGTTTCATCCAACAGTCAAATAATAAATTATTTGTGCACTTGGGCGATGTGTAAAAATTATCGTCCCAATCACATAAACAAGTCGGATGACCTGTAAACGGAAGTGTAGAATTTAGTATGCATATACTAACATAATATTTAACACATTAAACGTTTCAACATCACAGACAAACATTTCAATCTTTTTATTGTGAACAAATGACAATAAATATCTAGCCTTTCATTCCCATTCTTTTTATAGTTAACAAATGCCAATAAAAATCTATAATTTCAATTCTTTTTATTGTGAACAAACAACAATAAAAATCTAACCTTTTATTTTCATTCCTTTTTATTGTTAACCTATCGACAATAAAAATATTAACTTTTATTTCTAATCTTTTGTGTTATACTTTTAAGTGACCAAAAATGCCTACTTTTAATTTATTCTTTTTAAATGGCAAGAATGTCCCTTTTTATTTTGATTCACATTTTCTAACAGAAATGTACTTTTTATTCTGATTCACATTTTCTAACAAAAATGTATATTTATTCTGATTCACATTTTCTAACAAAAATGTATATTTATTCTGATTCACATTTTCTAACAAAAATGTATATTTATTCTTTTCTTTGAATACATATAAAAATGTACTTTCCTATTTCTTTCTTGAATATAAGATTTTAATGTTAACATATTTTGCTTTGTCAGAATATTAACATTTCTCTAATATTCTATTTTACATTAAAAAGTAGATTTTTGATGTCAACATATTCTACTTGTAAAAATATGATCATTTTTCTAATTCATTCTTAATATACAAAAATGTCCATTTTGTCTAATTCATTTTTAATATACAAAAATGTCCTTTTTGTTTCCTTTATTTCAAAGTGACAAAAATGTCCTTTTAAATTTCCTTTACATAAAATGTTAACAAAATGTGAATTTTGTTATAATCCTTTTAATATTAACAAAATGTATATCTTAACTTACATAACATGTTTTACACCAAAAATGTAATTTTTCTTCACTAATATATTTTAACACAAAAATGTATATTCTTATTACATCCTTTGTAAATGGATAAAATGTACATTTTTGTTTAATTCTTATTGACGAATACTAACTACATAGAAATGTAATCTTACATGTTAACACATTCTAATCAAGGTTTTATTCTTTTAATAATTCATTTTCATAAAAATGTAAATTACATATTCACCAGTTTCCAAACAAAGATTCATTCTTTTTAATGAATTATAATTATCATTAAAAATATAAATTATATGTTAACATCTTTCCAAATGAAGATTTCTTCTTTTAATTTTAAATGCTATTCTTTCCACCAACATGTTCTAATTACCCAAAATGTTACTTTTGTCTAACATAATCTAATTAACAAAAATGTCAAATTTGTCTAACTTAATCTAATTAACAAAAGTGTTAATTTTGTTCAATATAATCTTTCTTTTGAGCAAAAATGTTAATTTCTTCGCAAATATTTCTTTTGACCAAAAATTGTTCTTTTTATCATATTTAACATTTCTACACAAAAATGTCCTTTTTTAATCCTATCCAACATTTTATAAACAAAAGGTTATTTTAATCCTAATCAACATTTTGTAAACAAAATGCTATTGTAATCCTATTAACATTTTATAACTAAAATGATATTATAGTTCTCTGCGACATTTCATATCAAAGTGATATTATAATCCTTTAAGTGAAAATAAAAAGGAAATCTTTTTATTAAAACCTTTTTATTTATAATTTTTTATATTCTGAATATTCTAACACAAATGTTCGATTGGTTTTAATAACATGTTTTTTGACAAAAATGTGATTTTTGTTTCAATATCTATGTTTTTAACCAAATTGTAATCTTTTATTTCAATAACAAACAACTTTGACAAAAACCATGTTTTTAATGAAAACAATAAAATGAATATTTTATTGTTATTCTATTTATAAACAAAAATCGACCATTTTATTTTGTCAATTCAAATAAAATGAAAAAGATAGTCTTATTTCGGGCAATCCTAATATAACAAACATGACGTTCTATTTTGTTGTTCTGATTCAACCAAAAATAACATTATGATTTTGCAACAAACATGATTCCCACAATACCATTCACTGATTCAGCGCAATACAACACAATCAGTATTTCAATAATTATACACATAACACCACATGAATTTTATATAAAATTTCACAATAAGATAAATTATTAAATTTAATTTAAAAATAGAAATCTCACCGATAATTTAAATTCTGATCAGTTCTAGAATTTGACCAAAATTTGATATGCTCATTTATGGTCCTAGTCAGTTCCATGTTGTAGTATTCTTCATTACGATCGCAACACAATTCGTTTCGTCAGTTTCTGATAAATATTGAGTAAGATATTGCTATTTAACCATTTGAATAATTTAAATAAAAAAAATGTTTTAATTACATGAATTAAGGGTGATAACCCCTTCTTCTTCCTCGTCTGTTCAGCCGAAGTAAACCCATTTGCATCGTAACCTAGGGCTTCACCTCGCGCCACCGTCCGACCACCCGTCATCGATCCGAAGCCACCACCAGGAGCGTCGCTCCGTCGTCCCTCCACGCCTCGAGCACTGTGCAGCTCGGTGGGCCCCTCCTCCGCAAAAAGCCCTCCAACCGACGCGTTTTACACCAGAAATCCCGACGCCCTGCTCATTTAAAACCGGTCATGGCCGTACAGATTAAAGCCCTCTTTGAGCTCTTCGATTTCCACTTAGGAGCTTCAAATTTCATTGAGCGGATGGTGAGGAATTGAGGGTTGAAATTGGAAGTGTTGTGGCCATTGATTTGGGCCATTGGCGGCTGCGTTAAAATAGATTAGGGTTTGGGTTTTTTGGGCGTATTTATATGCGTATTCCTAGCGTATTTTAAATTCATTTAAATACAATATAACTTCTATATCGTACCGAAATCTAAATCAAACCCAACAAGTGTCGTCCCTAGCTAATAACCCCCATCCCGGACACACTGGAGTATGTTCCGTAATCCAATTCGGCTGTTACGACAAGTTTTTTCTTAATATTTAATTATAAATCATTTAATTATTAAATTCAAACGTACATTTTAAATTACCGGGGCCACATACTAACTCTAAAAATTACAGAACAATTATTTCTAGTTATGTTTTGACGATACGATCCTAACAAGACTAATTTCGTCAAATTCTGAGACTGTTTGAAAAATGGCCATTTTCAAGTCTATTAAATTTGACTGAAACTGACAAAACGCGTTTTTCTTTACCACGCTCACATATTAATTCGAAAAATTATGAAAATTGAAACTTAGCAATAATTTAACATTCCGGTTCCAACAAAAGTGGTTTCATCGAAAACCAAGGTCGTTTGAAAAATGGCTATTTTTAAGGGCCATATATTATATTAAAATATATATAAATTCTATAGCGACTTTTCTAAAGTTTAAACAGGACATAACTTTCAAATTATAAGGTGAAATTTAAGTTTTTCAGATTCGTTAGAAAGATATAATTAAACAGATTTAAATATTTCTTGTTTCGCTCAATTCTGATTTATTTTGAATCCGGTACAATCAGTCAAAGTTCAAATTCCAAATTTCAAACTGCAGCGTTGTTTTAAACTCCTTTTATAATTAAATTAAATTTACTCGTTTTAAAATAAATTTTTAGTCGTTCTTATTTAAAATAAATTATTTTTAATATTAAAACCCATTAAAATTTCTAGAATAAAATTTTTAAATTGGCCCTAAAATTCTGGGTCGTTACAACTAATTTTGACTAACACAAACATTTTATTTCTATATATGCAACAAAAATATGGTTTTTATTGTATACACAAATTTAGACAAACATGAATATTATATATTTTATATATACAATAAAAATATGGTTTTTATTGTATATACAAAATTTTGACAAACATGAATACACACAATTCAATTCAGTGGTTCATCGCAATCACAAAATAATCAACTACAATTTTATACAACACCAACATTAATTTTATATAGAATAAATATAAATTACTCATTGCAATAAATAATTAATTTTATTCTAAAATAGAGATCTCATAGTGATCGGTTTTAAGAAATCGTTCATGTTTATTTTCGAATTTCTGTTCGCGTTCAAAATTTGCCTGAATTTCCAAATTTCTCCATTTTAGTTTTGATCTATATTGTTGTGTAGATCGTGTCGAGACAAACCCAATGCATCTGAAATCATCTAATTCTGTGTTTGTATGACAAATTTATGATCGTTATTCCATTTGATAATTAAATAATAAATTAATTAAAATATTTTTAAACTAATTACCCCTTAATTACGTTTAATAAGTGTTGCCTTTCTGTATCGTTACCCTACCTAGAAACCCATCATCGCCAAAACCTTCCCGCCGTCGCACCTCTTGTATCCGACCATCTGACCATGATCCGCCGCCTCCAGAGTGAAGCCCGACCCGTCCTCCATCTGCGCCGCCAAGCCCGACCATCTCGGCAGGCCTCTCCTGCCAGGATCCGCGTCCGAACCACGCGCCTGTTTGGGACCCAATTTCGCCACCTACGCCGCCTCATATCCGATCATGTCAATTCAAATTGAGGAACTCACTTAGATGTTCGGTTTGCTTTTGAAGATTTGTTGAATTGATGAAGGGATAAGAAGAAATGGAAGGAAGAAGGATAGAACAACATCAGCCATTCATTAAAGAAACGGCGGCTCTGGCCATTGAAAGAGAATTAGGGTTTCACAATATCTGTATTTATAATATTATTTTAATTATCATTTAGTTCTTTTAATTACTAAAAAGGCCTGTTGATTTCAGATAACTAGAAATTCAGCGTAACGTAGGTTGCTCCTAGCCAAATACCCCCGTTCCGGACGCAATGGACTAGGTCCCATCAGCCTGTTTAATTGTCTCAGCCCACTTTTCTTTAATTTAAAATATAAAACATTTAATTATTTAATTGGATCGTACATTTAAATTTACCGGGGCCACATACGGACTCCAAAAATTCCCAAAAATAAATCTTGCTATGTTTTGACAGTACGGTTCTAACAAAATTAATTTTGTTGAATTTGGAGACTGTTTGAAAAATGGCCATTTTCTAGTCGATCCAAATTGACTGAAATTGACAAAACGCGTTTTCTTTAGCCACGCTCACATATTGCTTCCAAAAATTATGAAAATTGGAATCTAGCAATAATTTGACATTCCGGATCCAACAAAAGTAGTTTCGCCGAAAATGGAGGTCGTTTGCAAAGTGGCTATTTTTAATATTAAAATTCTATAGCTACTATTCTGAATATTCAACTGGCCATAACTTTTGATTCCCGCTATGAAATTTCAATTTTTCGGATTCGTTGGAAAGATATTATTAAACAAATTCTAATATTTTTGGTTTTACTAAAATTCGATTTATTTTGCATCCTGTACAGTCAGTCAAAGTTCAAATTCAAATTTTCATACTACCGCGCTATTTCTAACTTCTTTTATAATTAAAATAAATATATTCGTTCTAACTTCGATTTAAATAATTTTTTCTTCATTATTTTTTAAATAAATTGTTTAAAATATTTAAAACCCATTAAAATAGCAAAAATAAAAATTTTAAATTGGTTCCAAAATTCCAAGTTGTTACAATCTTCCCCACTTAAAATCTTTTTGTCCTCAAATAGGAACGAAGCTAAAAGTTGTTTTACTAACCAACTCAACTTTTATTCTTTTATTTGTTTTAATAATTTTATTAGTTGAACTAATAATCACACAACACAATCATTAATCAATTAGTTAATTAACTTTTCAATATATATAACTTTTATATATTCAAAAAACATATTTTTTAAGATCGGATTATAAATATAATCGCAAATACGCTAATTATAAATTTGTTACTCTCTACTCATTCTAGGGCATTTCTAACCCCATCTCTAATGAGTTTTCTCATTCTAGGATGCTACTAATCCTAACTCTAATGAGTACTCTTATTGGATATTAATAATTCAATCTCTGATGAGTCTTTTGTTCAATTCTAACGAGTTGTACCCCAAAGATTTGAGCTAACCAGAGCTCTGATACCAACTGTAATGACTCGGATTTTGCCCAGACCAAATCGATCACAAAATCGACTACGACCATTCAAAACCCAAATAAGCTAACTCAGGGAATACAACACATCAGAACAACAAACAACAGACTTCTATAAATATTACAATAATGTTACATCAGAGTACATAATATCAGAGTACATTGGATATAATACAACGGAAGATAAATTACAATGAATTTAATAAAATGCAGCGGTACCAATAATCTGATACAGCGGAAGACTATTATTACTCTGGGCATAGCTTTAAGCTTTGATCCAAAATCCTGCTCAATATATTTGCAAAATAAGCTACTCGACTGCCCATGTGGAAAAGAGGGCACCCGAGTTTGCAAAGTGAAACAAACTACGGGTCAGTCACGGGACTAGTATGAGAAATTTTTATTAACTTATCTAATAATATGGCAAATCATAGGACCACGCCGCTAACGCGGAACGGGTTTAATTCCATTGGATTGCCAGTGCATAAGTTTTATATATTTTTAAGTCAAAAATAACGCACTGTTTTTTAGAAAATGAAATCATTATAAGACTCAAGTCCCATCACACAATACAACGCAAACGGAGGATAGAATTTTACCTTATAATGATCAAAAATGCTTGATACGTGGAAAATAATATTTTTAATATTATCATTAGTGTCTAATATGTTTCAAAAATACTTCAAAGTAAATGTATCAATCCTAGACGGCATAGATACCGTATACTATGTCGCCATATATAGGTTTACAATCAAGACCGTAATCTCATATTGGATGTTGGTTTCCATCATGAGTCAAGGCTAGGAACGATCTCCTGACCAATTTCGAGACACTCTAGCAATGTCTCAGCATCACACCTACGGGCAACCGTTGGATATTGTAGGGCCGGTCTACAAATACTTTAGTGGATTGGCAATTCCTGAACACACGCTTCCCGATCCTATTGGACCTATAAATAGGCCATTGCGACCAATAAAAATCTGAGGCGCCTCATTCCATCAACCACATAAGTAAAAATGTCGGGCCATGTGAAAACCCAACACCACTTTTAGCTAAAAAGAAACGTGTGCACTCCCTGCGTTCCATTGTTCCGTTTTAAACTCCACCTGCGTGTGAGGCTTGCGAGGTAACGTAATACACAAAGCTATGCCTAAATAGGTTATGCTTTGATCATCATCCACAGGGCTTTGCTTTTCAACAAAAGTCCCGATCAATTGCATCTTGGCATGCCACATTGACAGTCCATACCATGCGATCGATAACTAACAATATATAACCTTCGAGCTCGTACGTCTCAAAGAAGGGTGTATAGCAAAAGGATAAATCCTCCGCCACCTCAGAAATATATTAATTGGTATCAATTAAATTACATGGCACGAAATTCAATGATATGGCTAATCACTGGACCACGCCGCTATCGTCGAACGGGTTTAATTCCATTGGATTGCCAGTGCATGACTTTTATATATTTTTAAGTCAAAAACAACGCAATGCTTTTCAGAAAATGAAATCATTATAAGACTCAAGTCCCATCACACAATGCAACGCAAACGGAGGATAGAGTTTTACCTTATAATGATAAAAAATGCTTGATACATGGAAAATAATATTTTTAATATTATCATTAGTGTCCAATATGTTTCAAAAATACTTCAAAGTAAATGTATCAATCCTAGACGACACAGCTACCATATACTATGTCACCATATATAGGTTTACAATCAAGATCGTAATGTTGTATTGGATGTTGGTTTCCATCATGAGTCAAGGCTAGGAACGATCTCCTGACCGATTTCGAGACACTCTAGCAATGTCTCAGGATCGCACCTACGGGCAACTCTTGGATCCTGCAAGGCCGGTCCACAAATACTTTAGTGGATTGGCAATTCCTGAACACACGCTTCCCGATCCTATTGGACATATAAATTGGCCATTGCGACCAATAAAAATCCAAGGCGCCTCATTCCATCAACCACATAAGTAAAAATGTCGAGCCATGTGAAAACCCAACACCACTTATAGCTTGAAAGAAACTTGTGTACTCCCTGCGTTCCCTTGTTCCGTTTTAAACTCCACCGGGGTGTGAGGTTCGCGAGGTAACGTAATACACAAAGCTACACCTAAATAGGCTATGCTTTGATCATTATCCTCCGGGCTCTGCTTTTCAACAAAAGCCCCGATCAATTGCATCTTGGCATGCCACATTGACAGTCCATACCATGCGATCGATAACTACCAATATATTACCTTCGAGCTCGTACGTCTCAAAGAAGGGTGTATAGAAAAAGGATAAATCCTCTGCCACCTTAGAAATATATTAATAGGTATCAATTAAATTACATGGCATGAAATTCAATGTCGGACATGCATCCATTTACAAGTTCGTTCTGGGTCTGAACGAAACCGGAGTCACCTAGGTAGGTGCTCACATATCCGGACGATCATCAAGTACGTACGAACAACTACCACTTTAACCCTCCTTTATTGGTAGCTAGCCAATGCCAGGCATCAGTAGCTATCCTTTCGACGTAAAAATCGTCGGTCTTCAATCGCCGTCTTCGATATCTTTAAATCGCCGTAAAATTATTTGAAATGAGTTGAACTCGGTCTTTTCAAATAAATTTTCGAATTTTATCATTTAAACCATTTGATGTCGTTAATATTAATTTATAACGATTTTCCGCTATTTTTATTTATTTAAAAATAGCTCAAAATAATTAAACGGCGCTTCGGGCCAAGGGGCTGCTCTGGCGCTGTTTTTCCCAAAATTTGATTTACACTTATCTTGAAATCTAACCGTTGGATTTTGGTAAAGTTCATATCATCGGAAAGATCTTCCCAAAGCGGTATTAACGGTTCCAGTTTTGAAAAATCCGACGATTGGATCTTACGGTATAATCGTTTAAAGTTACGCTTGCCGAAATGCGAACTACCGTGCGCGATTCGTTAAATTTTTATTTATATGTAAATATAAATATAAATCATCGGGCGATTTTACTATTTTTATGGCAATTAAAGTGACAACAAACAATTCAACATTTAAATCAATTCTTTTATTATCATGTTTTGTTGACAACCAAATTTGTAAGCAAAATGCAACTCCCTCCTACTGTGTTGATTTTGCCTCAAAATACGCAAATAAAAATAAAAATATGAAACCTTTTCTATATTGTTTATTTGCATCTAAATATGCAAATAAAAATGAAAACTTTTCTGCGTTGTTTATTTGCATCTAAATATGCAAATAAAAATGAAAACTTTTAAATCACTTTTATTTCTATCTAATATACAAAATAAAAATGTATATTCGTTCTAATGTTTTTGTCTACATCTAAAATGTAAACAAAATGATGAATTTAACCCTAATGTTTTGTTTGCATCTAAGATTGCAAACAAAAATATGATTTTAATTTTAATGTTTTGTTTGCATCTAAAATTGCAAATAAAAACATGATTTTTAATTCTAATGTTTTGTTTGCATCTAAAATTGCAAACACAAAAATATGATTTTAATTTTAATATTTTGTTTGCATCTAAAATTGCAAACAAAAATATAATTTTAATTCTATTGTTTTGTTTGCATCTAAAATTGCAAACAAAAATATGATTTTACTTATTTTAATTCTTATTTGCGTTAGAAAATGCAAATAAAAGGATATTTTATATTCAAAGTTTATTTGCATAAAAGGATGCAGATAAAGAATTTTTTTATATTTTTATGTATATCTGCATAAAAGAATGCAAATACAAGAACGATTTATTTTCTCTAAATATATTTGCATAAAGAATACAAATAAAAGAACGGTTTATTTTCAATGAATATATTTGCATAAAGGAATGCAAATAAAAGAACGGTTTATTTTCAATGAATATATTTGCATAAAGGAATGCAAATAAAAGAACATTTTTTTCTATGTATATTTGCAACAAGCGATGCAAATAAAAGAACAATTTATTTTTCTAAATATATTTGCATAAAAGAATGCAAATAAAAGAATCTGTTCTCAACTCAATGATATGGACAAAAATTGGTATATTTTTCATTGTATTGACAATTCTATTTCAATACAATAAAAATAATAAAATAGTGTTTTACGTTAAATTAATAATCCTATTTTCGTGCTCAAAATGTTAAAAAGATATTTTAAATATTGAATTGACAATCTATTCAATTCAACTAACATGATTGAGATTATAATTTTATATTGAATTGACAATTTAAATTAGTTCAACAAAAATAATCCAAATAAGGTTTGATGTTGAAATGGGAATCCAACGAAATTTAACATAACAAAATGATTTATTTATTTTCCTCGATTTGGAAAGTCTAATCCAAATCAATTCAAAATAACAAAGTTTTTGTTTCTATTGATTCGGAAATTCTAATCCAAATCAATTCAATCAATAAAGTGATTATTTTTATCGATTTGGAAATTCAAATCCAAGTCAATAAATAAACAAGGTGATTATTTTATTGAAACACAACCAAAACTGGGTTTATACATCAACAACAACAGATAACACACCCACAATATCATCACATAACAGATCTGAATAATTCACATTCAATCATCACATAACAGTTAAATTAATTAATTATAAAAAGGAAGAATTCTCACAGTCATGGCGCAAATTGGTCGAAAATTCAAACAGCTCAGAATTTTCCCTTTTCCGTCTAGGAATGTAGATCTTTACCGTACGATCTTGTCGGATCTGAAATTGTTAATTTCCGATGTCGTATGTGTTAGTTACGATTTTTACAAGTTTTACAACATTTAAATAAATTAAATAGTTAAAAATTAATCCATCTTCTACCTCTGAAACTCATGGCTGCAACTTCAAACTTTTGTTTAGAATTAGGTTTAAATTTTCCGACGAACACAGTCAGCGAGAGGATGATCGGAGGGCGGGGTCTTGTCGGCCTTGAAGGCGCGCGTTAGCGGCCTGAGTGCGGCGGAGCTCGATCGAGCGATGGGGTGCGGCGGCGGTCCAAATTCGACCCGTTCTCGGGTCTGGTTCAGGCGAAATACATACTTTCAGGTAGGGTTATCCGTATGGATGTGTAGAGAATGAAAATCTCTACAAAAGCCTGAACTAGAGTGAGTGAATTCGATGTAAGGATTGAAAGATTTTAGAGGAGGAAGGTTGGACAATTTTCGGCCATGGATTTGTATAAAGCGGTGGCTGGAAGAAGGGTGAATAGTGTTAGGGTTTTCTTGAATTATTTTGTAATATTTTAATGCGATATTTACAAATAAAACCATATCTCTTAAATTAATCCGATTTCAGTCCAACCGAAGGTGACCCTAGCCAATAGCCCATGTTCCGGATCCAATGGGCTAGGTCTCGTCAGCCCCAACAACTGTCTGTGGCCTGATATCTTTAATTTATTATTTATATAATAAATTTTATCGTCTATTTAAATCCACCGGGGCCACATACAAACTCAGAAAAATCCAAAAAAAATATTTTTGGCTTTGTTATGACGATACAGTCCTAACAAAATTAACTTCGTCGAATTCTGAGACTGTTCGAAAAATGGCAAAGTCGATCAAATTTGACTGAAATTGACAAAACACATTTTTGTTTGCCACGCTCACATATTAATTCAAAAAATTATGAAAATTGAAACCTAACCATATTTTGTCATTCTGAATCCAACAAAAGTGGTTTCATCGAAAACGGAGATCGTTAGGAAAATGGCCTTTCACACGAGCTATAAATTATACTATAGCGACCATCCTGAATATTCAATTGGCCATATCTTTTGATTTGCCGTTATGAAATTTTGATTTTTCAAATTCGTTGGAAAGATAATTCCAAACAGATTTAGTTACTTTTGGTTTCGCTCAAACCCATTAGATTTTGAATCCGGCACATTCGGTCAAAGTACAGGTTTGACTTTTCAAACTACCATACTATTTCTTATTTCTTTGGAAATCAAAATGAATACTTTTGCTCTAACTTCAATTAAAATAAATTTTAATCGTTATTATTTAAAATAAATTATTTTAACTATTCAAAATTTACTGAAATAGCCAAAATAAAATTTTTAAATTGGTTCGGATTTTCCGGGTTGTTACACGTGTGCCCTCCCTGCATTCTCTTGCTCCGTTTTTGACTGATACCGGGGTGTGAGGCTCGCGAAATAACGCTATACACAAAGCTACGCCTAAGCAGGCCGTGCTTTGATCATCAACCACAAGGCCCTACTTTTCAACAAAAACCTCAATCATTTGTATCTTGGCATGCTACATTGACAATTCACGTCATGCGATCGATAACTACCAATATATCACCTCTGAGCTCGTGCGTCTCAGAGAAGGGTGTTAAGCAAGAGAATAAATTCTCCGCCACACAAATATATATTAAATAGAAATCAATTTACATAGAATGAAATCTAATGTCAGACACACATCCATTTAATTGTCCGTTCTGGGTCTAAACGAAACCGAAGACACCTTATTCCTCTCCCGTATGTCCAATACGAAAGAGAGGTGATCGCATATCCAGACAATCAACAAGTACGTCCAGAGAAACTACCACTTTTAACCGTTTACTCGGTGCTAACCAATGTCGGGCATCAGTAGTCGTCCGTTCGAGGTGAAGATCGCCGGTCTTCAATCATCGTCTTCAATGTCTTCAACTTTAAATCGTCGTATAATTATTTGAAATGAGATTGAACTCGGTATTTTCAAATAATTCTCGCATAATTATAATTTAAAATCATTTCATATCGTTAATATTATTTTATAATGAGTTATCGCTATTTTTATTTGTATAAAAATAGCCCAATTTAATTTAACGACGCTTCGGGTCAATAGGCGACCCTGGCGTTGTTTTTACCTAAATTTGGTTTACACATTTCTCGAAATCTAACCATTGGATTTTGACGAAATTTATACCATTGGAAAGATATTCCCAAAGCGGACCTAATGTTTCCAGTTTTGGGAAAATCCGACGGTTGGATCTTTCGGTATAATCGTTTAAAGTTACGATTTCGAAATACAAACTACCGTGCGCGATTCATTTTAATTTTAATTTATATTTATATTTATATATGATTATATATAAATATAAACTATTCGACGACTCATCTAACGTATTTAACACGCCAAATAAAAGAATGTTTTATTGGCGTAGTAGGTCTAAATGTTCGTAATGTCAAATAAATATGCATTTCATTTACATGACATCTTTGCTAATGACAAATAAAAGATAATTTTTATTTTCTTTATTTTTATGCAATTTCTAATTTATACCTTAACAAATAAAAGAAATATTTCTATTTGTATATAGTTTCAATGTGTGACACGACACACATAAAAATGTTTATTTTAATTTGCATACAAATTCTAATATATATTCCGACAATAAAAATGTCTCTTTAAGCAATACACAGATTCTAATGTGCATATTTGCAATAGAAATGCCTTTTTAATGTATACACAAATTCTAATGTGTATATTGACAACAAAAATGTCACTTTAATATATACCCAAATTCTAATGTGTATACTGACAATAAAGAATGTCACTTTAATATATACACATATTCTAATGTCTATATTGGCAATAAAGAATGTCACTTTAATATATACCAATTCTAATGTGTATATTGATAATAAAGATGATTCTATAATTTGCATACAAACTCTTTTTCAACAAAATGCATAAAAAGTGATACATTCATTTTTGTTGACAATTCAAGTTCAACAAAATGATTAAAAAGTGATTCATTCATTTTGTTGACAGTTCTATTTCAACAAAATGTTTAAAATGATATTTTTCATTCTTATTGACAATTCTATTTCAACAAAATGATTACAAGTGACAATTTCATATCGTTAACAATTCTAATTTAACAAAATGAATATTAATGATATTTCATATTGTAAACATTCGTTTTTAACAAAATGAATATTTTTATTGCAATACAAGTCTATTTACCCGAAAATGCTATTTGTGTTTTGACACAAACCTATTTAACAAGAATGCTACTATTTAACAAAGATGCTACTTTTGTTTTGACACAAGCCGATTTAACAATAATGCTATTTGTGTTTTAACTCTTTTATTTAACAAAAATGTGATTTTTGTTTTATTTCAAACCTAATTAACAAAAATGTAATTTTTGTTTTCAACCGTCATATTTAACAAAATGTAATTCTTGTTTCAACAATTATATTTTGACAAAAATGAGTATTTTGGTTCAACTAATCTATTTGGCCAAAAATGTTCATTTTGACAAAAATGTGTATTTTGATTTAACTATTCTATTTTGACAAAAGTGTATATTTTTGTTCTAACTCAATTCTAATTTACAAAAATGTAATTTTTGTTTTAACCATTTTATTTTGACAAAAATGCCAATTCTGTTTCAACGCTGACATTTTGATAAAAGTGACAATTTTGATTTCAACCCTTATAATTTGACAAAAGTAACCATTTGGTTTCAACAAATGTGTTTTGACCAAAAATGGATATTTTGTTTAACAATTCTAATTTGATGAAAATGAATGTTTTTATTTCAGCTATACTAATTGACAAAAATGAATGTTTTTGTTCAACTAAACTATAATGACAAAAATGAATATTCCTGTTTATACAAAAATATAATGACAAAATGTATATTCTGTTAAACTAAACTATAATGATAAAATGTATATTTTGTTAAACTAAACTACTACATTGCAACGGAAGAAAATAAACTTAATACAGCGGCAGACTTCCTAATGCTCTGGACACAGCTTTAGGCTTCGATCCAGAATCCTGCTAAAGAGATAGATATCTGCAAAAAGCTACTCGACTGCCCGTGTGGAAAAGAGGGCACCCGAGTTTGCAAAGTGAAACAAACTACAAGTCAGTCATGGGACTGGTGTGAGAATTCTAAACTAATTTAACTAATAAGGCAAATCCAAGGACCACGCCGCTAATGCGGAACGGGTTTTATCCCAATGGATTGTCGGTGCAAAAAATAAAGTAAATCGTTAAACAACGCAATGCTTTTTAGAAAAATGAAACCATTATAAGACCCAAGTCCCATCACACAATGCAACGCACACTAGAGGATAGGGTTTTACCTTATAATGGTCAAAAGATGCTTGATATGATAAAACGGGTTTAATACTAGTGTGTATATGTTCTAATAAAAACATTTCAATCATAATGTATAAATCATAGACGGCATGGGTACCATATATCATGTCGCCATACTAGTTCTACAATCAAAACCGCAAGGTCGTATCGGAAATTGGATTTCCATCATGAGTCGAGGCTAGGGGCAAGCTCCTCTCCGATTCGAGACACTCTAGCAAATGCCTCAGGATCCCCCGCAGTGAACCCTTGGATCTTCTGGGCCGGTCCCCGCCTATCGGCAGTGGATTAGTTATGCCTGAACACACGCTTCCCGGTTACTTTGAACCTATAGTATGACCACCAACGGCCTATAAAACACGAGGTACCTCAAAATCCATAATCCACATAAGTAAAATGTCAGCGCTGGTAGGTCCCTGACATCACTCTAGCTATAAAGAAACGTGTGCACTCCCTGCAGTCCGTATCCCGTTTTTGACTCATACCGGGGTGTGAGGCTCGCGAAGTTACGCTATACACAAAGCTACGCCTAAACAGACCGTGCTTTGATCATCGACCACAAGGCCTGCTTTTCAACAAAAGCCTTGATTCATGCATCTTGGCATGCCACATTGTCAATCCATACCACACCATTGATTTCGACCAATATATAACCTCTAAGCTCGTACGTCTCAGAGAAGGGCGTTAACCACCAATCAGATATATATTAACAGAGATCAACAAATGTAGTATAAAGGACTACAACGTCAGACATACATTCCATTTATAAACTTATGCTCTGGGTCTGAGCGAAAGTCAAATCCGTACAAATCAACACTACGTCCGAACGGCCACCACTGAACCCCTTTCAAGGTAGCTACTCCTCTCATGGGTCTCAGTAGCAACACATCCATTCGATGTGAAGATCGTCGGTCTTCAATCACCGTCTTCAACTCTTCAACTTAGATCGTCGTATAATCATTTGAAATGAGATTTGAACTCGGACTTTTCAAATGATTCTCGCATATATATATAACTTGAAATCATTTCATATCGTTATTGGTATTTAATAACGACCTATTTCTATTTTTATTTAAATAAAAATAGCTTAAATTAATATAACGACGCTTCGGGTCAATGGGCGACCCTGGCGCTGTTTTCAACCAAATTTGATTTACACTTATCTCGAAAACTAACCGTTGGATTTTGATGAAGTTTATATCGTTGGAAAGATCTTCCCAAAGCGGTCCTAACGGTTCCAGTTTTGGGAAAATCCGATGGTTGGATCTTTCGGTATAACTAGATTGTCGATACGCGAACTGTCGCGCGCGTGTCATTAAGTTTATAATTTATATTTATATATATACAAATATAAATCATTTGGCGATTTTAATTATAAAAATTTATTCTTTTTATCGCATATAAAATGACGATAAAAATATCACCTTTATTATCTCTGTTTTATTTACACTAAATGTAAATAAATTATTCTTTTCTACCATTTGCTTTATTTACTCTAAATGTAAATAAATTATACTTCTCTATCTTCTGGTTTTATTTACCCTAAATGTAAATAAATTATTCTTTCCTCTCATTTATTTATTTACCTAGATATACATAAATGTTTTCATTTTCCTTTTCTTATTTATTTACCTAAATAAATGTTTTTACTTTTCTTTTTCCTATTTATTTACCTAAATGTAAATAAATATATTCTTATCCTTTTGTTATTTATTTACCTAAATATAAATAAATGGTTTCATCTTCTTTTTCTTCCTTATTTACACTATTTGTAAATAAAGGGTTTTAATTTCTTGTTCTTATTTATTTACTTAATTCCTCTCCAATCTAATTAAAGTTTTAATTAAAACCTTATTTCGTTTTAACCTTCCAAAGTCATTATTAAATAATTAATCAAAAATTAGGAAATTAATCCCCTCATTAATCCGGGTTAAAGAATAAATGTTATTTAAAACATAATTCACGATAAACCCAAATTCAAATTTCATTGTAAATCCGTAGTTATAATAAAACCATTTTTAATTCCTTTTATTTATTTTAAAATAAATAAACCATTTATTCTGATCAAAATATCATTTCTCATATTAAAACATTCTTTTCAAAATATTAATTTTGAAATTAACTCTTTTAATATTCATTATAAAATGGATAATATAAGTTAATAAACTTATTCAGGTTAAAATGATGTTTCTATTCACAATGGATTAAATAATCCAATTCGTTATATTATCCATTTATGTTTTATAATGGGCCAGACTTCTCACATTAGGCCTACAACTTGTGGAAGCTGGATATGCCGGTTGGGTCCGGGCAGACTTATTCCACAGTTGGGCTTAACCTCGAGTCAAAACCCAATTTGTATTCGTGTACTTGGACCTTTCACATTAGGCCCAACATTTATGGCTGCTGGATATGCCGGTTGGTTCCGGGCAGACTTCCGCCATAAACGTGACCTAACCTCGTGTCCAAGAACAATTATAATTATAATTATAATTATTTTCTAAAAATGTTATTTTAAAACATTTCATATTTTAAAAATATTTAACTTCTGAAATATCATATTTTCCAAAGTATAACTTTACATTGAAATATTCTTTATATTGCATACAATTCTATTTCAACAACGAATGAAAAATAATAACTTTGTCTTTGTTGACAATTTCCATTTGTAAATTCTAATTCGACAAAAAAGGTTATTTGTATCCTAATGTATATTTCTAACAAGAATGTCCTTTTTATTCTAATTTACATTTTCTAACAAAAATTTGTCCTTTTTATTCACAATAACAAAATGTAAAAAAAAGATGTCATGTTATTGTAAACAAGTTTCTATGTTATTCAAATGACAATTAAATGGTCATTTATTTGTAATCACTTTCTATGTTATTCAAATGACAATTAAATAGTCATTTATTTGTAATCACTTTCTATGAATCTTTAATGACACATAAATGCACCTATATATATAAACAAATTTCCTATGAATCTTAATGACACATAATAGAGTATTTGACATATTCACATTTTTCTATGGTTTCTAATAATATAAAAAGAGCAAATCTTATTTGCATACAAATTCCAAGTTTCCTAATGACAAATAAAAAGTGAATTTTATTCGTATGTCAAATTTTAAGTTTCCAATGGCAATAAAAATAAATTTTATTTGTCAAAACAAACTCTAAGTTTCTAATCAAATCTTAACAAGTAAAAATGGTATTTTTACTTATTTACGAATTCTAATGACAAAACGACAATTTTGCATTGACATAAATGCCATAATTTATATTGTCAATTTTGATTCATATGAATGATATGCTTATATACTTATTTACGAATTCTACTTCTTATGAATGGTATGCTTATTTGGTCAATTTTGATTCAACATAAATGCCATAATTTATATTGTCAATTTTTAATACAGCAAAATTGACAATTTGTTTCTAATATAACATGATTTAAAATGAATGACATTTTATATTCTAACATAACATGATTTTTTTTAAATGACATGTTTTGACACAAATGAGAGCTTTTATTTCAGTTTACATGTTTTGACAAAAAGGTTATTTTTATTGCAACTAACGAGTTTTGACAAAAATGATTATTCCCAATTCGTTAACATGTTTTGACAAATAAGTGTTTGGGTTTATATAAACATGATTCTAACTAATTTACATTTCTAAATGAATGACATTCATTTATTGACAAAAACAAATCTTGACTAAGTGACATGTTTTTATCGGCAAAACACATCTTACTAAATGGCATGTTTTTATTAAAAAAAAACATGTTTTCTAACAGAAACGACATATTTATTCTAACATATGACATTTCCTAGTAATGACCATCCCTATATTGTATATGACAATAAAAAGAAAGAACGTTTTTAATTTCAACAAATTACTAACTTTAACATAACAAATAAAAGTGTATACTTTTATTCGCATATTATTTTAATATTTAACGTCACACATAAAAACAACATTTTTATTCGCATTTAATTCTAATTTCAACAAGGCGAATTAAAAAAAAAACTTTTATTCGTATACCATTTCTAATTTTAAACATGACGGATAAAAGCAATATTTTTATTTGCGCGTAATTCCTAATCTAACATGACAAATGAATGTCGAAATCAACACAAACAACAAGTTTCCATCACAACATCACAACTCTAATATCATACATACATACATCGATTTCTAATAACAATAACATAATTAAAATTTTAATTTATTATTAAAAATAGAAATCTCACATCACATAACAAATTTTATCGCACACACAATTCTATCACATGAACAATTGGGTATGTTTATAGATAAATTCTATTTAACAACTAGATTTAATTAACCATTTTAACTAAATTTAAAATTAATTAAATTTGAGTTCTCACCAATCATGCTTTCCAATTCTTCACTGTCAAAACTTTGCGTCTATTGCGGAGCAAGCCTGTGAATGATCGCATGCAAATTTCACGAACAACGCGTTATTCCCTCTAGCTTCAACCGTTTGTATATATAAATATATATACACTTTATACTTAAACACACGTCAATATTCCTCAAAGCAACAGAAGGCCAAGGTGTTTGGTGTTGCTTGAATCACGGTCAAGAGGGGGTAGAGGTGCGGTGAGGTTTGCTGAAGCTTTAAGGTGCGGTTTGGCATAGTGCGAAGAAATGGGTGAAGCTTCTTTTTTTCTTTCTGTTTCTCATGTGAAGAAAGGTAGTCACGCAGAACTTGGGGTAGAAAAAAAAATGAGTGAAGGAATTTAGTGTTAGAGGAAATGGGTTAGGATTTGGAAAGGTTTAAGATGTTATAAAGTAGGAGGAAATAACCTTTTTTTTTATATTTTTTTTATATTTTATTCCCCACTTGTGTCTCTACATATGTAATAGGTTACAAGCGAGACAAATTTGTTGACTAGACATGACATGTCAACACTAATTTCTCTTTCAAATTCAAAAGTAAAACAAAGAAGAAAAGAGAACAAATGGAAAGGAATAAATGCATTATTGATTGCCTGATAGAGAATTGTGTAACTTCTTAAATTCCAAAATACTTAATATTAAAATTCCATAATTGAAGGAATCTTTCCAATGAGCATGCGAGAATATAAAGAAGATATATATATATATATATATATATATATATATATATATATATATATGTGAGTTCATTAGTATTTGGAGAGAAACAAGAGAGAAAGGGGAAAGAAATTGGTAAAATGAAGGGAAGGAATAAATGTTGTATTAAAACACAACGAAGAGGGAATGGCATTGAAAACTGTTGTAACTATTCATGATGTAAATAAATAAATTAATAAGCTTTTACAAATTCTTAAATGTTACATTTTGAACAAAATAGGGAAATAATTAAGGTGGAGAGAGATGAGACAATGAATTTGGGAAAGTAGAAAAAGAAGGGGAAAGACTTGATTTGTTCTTTATAAATGGTGTGTGTGAATGCTCATCTTAACACGAACTTATAGGCAGCGTTATTTAGTTATTTCATAACGTTATAAATTCAATCGTTATGCACCGTTAATTAAGTTCAAATTGTAATGAATTTATTGCACAATTTATTTTCTTTCTTATAGTGCGCATTTCTTATATAAATATGGACTAGCTTTTACAGCTTGTATTTACAAAGTAACATTCGTTGTTTTTTTTTAAACGAACTAAATTACTATATATATTAAATTTCAATTTGAAATTTCCAATGATAAAATCTTCCTTCCTTAATATATTACTCTCTTCAATTCAAGGTTTAAATTACATATAAAGTTAGAGTGTCACTATTACATTCATTGTACTATGAATAATATGGTAATAAAATTAAACTTATTAGTCTACAAAAATTAATCACCATTAAAGCTTCAACATATATTTGAGATTAATTAACGTTTATTACGCCATTTATACATATAATTTGATAAATTAGTTTTTATGATATGTCACTACACAAATAAAATCCTTGTTTAAGATTAAATTAAATTGCATGGTTTATTATTTAAAATAAATCATGTTAAATATTTAAAATTCATTAAAATTTCTAAATTAAAAATTTTAAATTGGCCCCCAAAATTCCGGATTGTTACAATCGCCCCCACGTAAAATCTTTTCGTCCTCGAAAAGGAACATAGCTAAAAGTTGTTTAATTAACTAACTCAATTTAAATTGGTCTCAAAATCTTTCTTAGTTTCAATAATTTTATTAGTTGACTAACTTTTAAAAATATATAATCTTTACATATTCAAAAACTATATTTTCTAAGATCGGATTGTATATATAATCAAAATACGTTAATTATGAACTTATTACTCTTAACTCATTCTAGGGTATTGCTAACCCCATCTCTAACGAGTTTTCTCATTCTAGGACACTACTGATCCTATCTCTAATGAGTATTCTTATTGGATATTACTAATCCAATCTCTGATGAGTCTTTTGTTTAGTTCTAACGAGTTGTACCCCAAAGATTTTGAGCTAACCAAAGCTCTGATACCAACTGTAAAGACCCGGAAATTCCCGCTCTTTGAATCGACCATAAACCACACAGGTCTGACCCAAAGGTTGGAAATCTTCGAATACTTTAACTTTGGGAATACAAAACATTAGAACAATAACAACAGACTTTTATTACAATACATATAATGTTACATCAGAGTACATCAAAATTAAATTACAACGGAAGATAAATTACAACAGATTTAATACATTGCAACGGAAGAAAATAAACTTAATACAGCGGCAGACTTCCTAATGCTCTGGACACAGCTTTAGGCTTCGATCCAGAATCCTGCTAAAGAGATAGATATCTGCAAAAAGCTACTCGACTGCCCGTGTGGAAAAGAGGGCACCCGAGTTTGCAAAGTGAAACAAACTACAGGTCAGTCATGGGACTGGTGTGAGAATTCTAAACTAATTTAACTAATAAGGCAAATCCAAGGACCACGCCGCTAATGCGGAACGGGTTTTATCCCAATGGATTGTCGGTGCATAAATTAAAGTAAATCGTTAAACAACGCAATGCTTTTTAGAAAAATGAAACCATTATAAGACCCAAGTCCCATCACACAATGCAACGCACACTAGAGGATAGGGTTTTACCTTATAATGGTCAAAAGATGCTTGATACGATAAAACGGGTTTAATACTAGTGTGTATATGTTCTAATAAAAACATTTCAATCATAATGTATAAATCATAGACGGCATGGGTACCATATATCATGTCGCCATACTAGTTCAACAATCAAAACCGCAAGGTCGTATCGGAAATGGGATTTCCATCATGAGTCGAGGCTAGGGGCAAGCTCCTCTCCGATTCGAGACACTCTAGCAAATGCCTCAGGATCCCCCGCAGTGAACCCTTGGATCTTCAAGGCCGGTCCCCGCCTATCGGCAGTGGATTAGTTATGCCTGAACACACGCTTCCCGGTTCCTTTGAACCTATAGTATGACCACCAACGGCCTATAAAACACGAGTCACCTCAAAATCCATCATCCACATAAGTAAAATGTCAGTGCTGGTAGGTCCCTGACATCACTCTAGCTAGAAAGAAACGTGTGCACTCCCTGCAGTCCGTATCCCGTTTTTGACTCATACCGGGGTGTGAGGCTCGCGAAGTTACGCTATACACAAAGCTACGCCTAAACAGATCATGCTTTGATCATCGACCACAAGGCCTGCTTTTCAACAAAAGCCTTGATTCATGCATCTTGGCATGCCACATTGTCAATCCATATCACACCATTGATTTCTACCAATATATAACCTCTAAGCTCGTACGTCTCAGAGAAGGGCGTTAACCACAAAACAGATATATATTAACAGAGATCAACGAATGTAGTATAAAGGACTACAACGTCAGACATACATTCCATTTATAAACTTATGCTCTGGGTCTGAGCGAAAGTCAAATCCGTACAAATCAACACTACGTCCGAACGGCCACCACTGAACCCCTTTCAAGGTAGCTACTCCTCTCATGGGTCTCAGTAGCAACACATCCATTCGATGTGAAGATCGTCGGTCTTCAATCACCGTCTTCAACTCTTCGACTTAGATCGTCGTATAATCATTTGAAATGAGATTTGAACTCGGACTTTTCAAATGATTCTCGCATATATATATATATATATATATATATAATTTGAAATCTTTTCATATCGTTATTGGTATTTAATAACGACCTATTTCTATTTTTATTTAAATAAAAATAGCTTAAATTAATATAACGACGCTTCGGGTCAATGGGCGACCCTGGCGCTGTTTTCAACCAAATTTGATTTACACTTATCTCGAAAACTAACCGTTGGATTTTGATGAAGTTTATATCGTTGGAAAGATCTTCCCAAAGCGGTCCTGACGGTTCCAGTTTTGGGAAAATCCGATGGTCGGATCTTTCGGTATAACTAGATTGTCGATACGCGAACTGTCGCCCGCGTGTCATTAAGTTTATATATATATATATATATATATATATATATAAATCATTTGGCGATTTTATTTATAAAAATTTATTCTTTTTATCGCATATAAAATGACGATAAAAATATCACCTTTATTATCTCTGTTTTATTTACACTAAATGTAAATAAATTATTCTTTTCTACCATTTGCTTTATTTACTCTAAATGTAAATAAATTATACTTCTCTATCTTCTGGTTTTATTTACCCTAAATGTAAATAAATTATTCTTTCCTGTCATTTATTTATTTACCTAGATATACATAAATGTTTTCATTTTCCTTTTCTTATTTATTTACCTAAATAAATGTTTTTACTTTTCTTTTTCCTATTTATTTACCTAAATGTAAATAAATATATTCTTATCCTTTTGTTATTTATTTACCTAAATATAAATAAATGGTTTCATCTTCTTTTTCTTCCTTATTTACAATATTTGTAAATAAAGGGTTTTAATTTCTTGTTCTTATTTATTTACTTAATTCCTCTCCAATCTAATTAAAGTTTTAATTAAAACCATATTTCGTTTTAACCTTCCAAAGTCATTATTAAATAATTAATCAAAAATTAGGAAATTAATCCCCTCATTAATCCGGGTTAAAGAATAAATGTTATTTAAAACATAATTCACGATAAATCCAAATTCAAATTTCATTGTAAATCCGTAGTTATAATAAAACCATTTTTAATTCCTTTTATTTATTTTAAAATAAATAAACCATTTATTCTGATCAAAATATCATTTCTCATATTAAAACATTCTTTTCAAAATATTAATTTTGAAATTAACTCTTTTAATATTCATTATAAAATGGATAATATAAGTTAATAAACTTATTCAGGTTAAAATGATGTTTCTATTCATAATGGATTAAATAATCCAATTCGTTATATTATCCATTTATGTTTTATAATGGGCCAGACTTCTCACATTAGGCCTACAACTTGTGGAAGCTGGATATGCCGGTTTGGTCCGGGCAGACTTATTCCACAGTTGGGCTTAACCTCGAGTCAAAACCCAATTTGTATTCGTGTACTTGGACCTCTCACATTAGGCCCAACATTTATGGCTGCTGGATATGCCGGTTGGTTCCGGGCAGACTTCCGCCATAAACGTGACCTAACCACGTGTCCAAGAACAATTATAATTATAATTATAATTATTTTCTAAAAATGTTATTTTAAAATATTTCATATTTTAAAAATATTTAACTTCTGAAATATCACATTTTCCAAAGTATAACTTTACATTGAAATATTCTTTATATTGCATACAATTCTATTTCAACAACGAATGAAAAATAATAACTTTTTCTTTGTTGACAATTTCCATTTGTAAATTCTAATTCGACAAAAAAGGTTATTTGTATCCTAATGTATATTTTCTAACAAGAATGTCCTTTTTATTCTAATTTACATTTTCTAACAAAAATTTGTCCTTTTTATTCACAATAACAAAATGTTAAAAAAAGATGTCATGTTATTGTAAACAAGTTTCTATGTTATTCAAATGACAATTAAATGGTCATTTATTTGTAATCACTTTCTATGTTATTCAAATGACAATTAAATAGTCATTTATTTGTAATCACTTTCTATGAATGTTTAATGACACATAAATGCACCTTTATATATAAACAAATTTCCTATGAATCTTAATGACACGTAAAAGAGTATTTGACATATTCACATTTTTCTATGGTTTCTAATAATATAAAAAGAGCAAATCTTATTTGCATACAAATTCCAAGTTTCCTAATGACAAATAAAAAGTGAATTTTATTTGTATGTCAAATTTTAAGTTTCCAATGGCAATAAAAGTAAATTTTATTTGTCAAAACAAACTCTAAGTTTCTAATCAAATCTTAACAAGTAAATATGGTATTTTTACTTATTTACGAATTCTATTGACAAAACGACAATTTTGCATTGACATAAATGCCATAATTTGTATTGTCAATTTTGATTCATATGAATGATATGCTTATATACTTATTTACGAATTCTACTTCATATGAATGATATGCTTATTTGGTCAATTTTGATTCAACATAAATGCCATAATTTATATTGTCAATTTTTAATACAGCAAAATTGACAATTTGTTTCTAATATAACATGATTTAAAATGAATGACATTTTATATTCTAACATAACATGATTTTTTTTAAATGACATGTTTTGACACAAATGAGAGCTTTTATTTCAGTTTACATGTTTTGACAAAAAGGTTATTTTTATTGCAACTAACGAGTTTTGACAAAAATGATTATTCCCAATTCGTTAACATGTTTTGACAAATAAGTGTTTGGGTTTATATAAACATGATTCTAACTAATTTACATTTCTAAATGAATGACATTCATTTATTGACAAAAACAAATCTTGACTAAGTGACATGTTTTTATCGGCAAAACACATCTTACTAAATGGCATGTTTTTATATAAAAAAAAACATGTTTTCTAACAGAAACGACATATTTATTCTAACATATGACATTTCCTAATAATGACCATCCCTATATTGTATATGACAATAAAAAGAAAGAACGTTTTTAATTTCAACAAAATGAATGTCGAAATCAACACAAACAACAAGTTTCCATCACAACATCACAACTCTAATATCATACATACATACATCGATTTCTAATAACAATAACATAAGTAAAATTTTAAGTTATTATTAAAAATAGAAATCTCACATCACATAACAAATTTTATCGCACACACAATTCTATCACATGAACAATTGGGTATGTTTATAGATAAATCCTATTTAACAACTAGATTTAATTAACCATTTTAACTAAATTTAAAATTAATTAAATTTGAGTTCTCACCAGTCATGCTTTCCAATTCTTCACTGTCAAAACTTTGCGTCTATTGCGGAGCAAGCCTGTGAATGATCGCATGCAAATTTCACGAACAACGCGTTATTCCCTCTAGCTTTAACCGTTTGTATATATAAATATATACACTTTATACTTAAACACACGTCAATATTCCTCAAAACAAGAGAAGGCCAAGGTGTTTGGTGTTGCTTGAATCACGGTCAAGAGGGGGTAGAGGTGCGGTGAGGTTTGCTGAAGCTTTAAGGTGCGGTTTGGCATAGTGCGAAGAAATGGGTGAAGCTTCTTTTTTTCTTTCTGTTTCTCATGTGAAGAAAGGTAGTCACGCAGAACTTGGGGTAGAAAAAAAATGAGTGAAGGAATTTAGTGTTAGAGGAAATGGGTTAGGATTTGGAAAGGTTTAAGATGTTATAAAGTAGGAGGAAATAACCTTTTTTTATATATTTTTTATTTTTATTTTATTCCCCACTTGTGTCTCTACATATGTAATAGGTTACAAGCGAGACAAATTTGTTGACTAGACATGACATGTCAACACTAATTTCTCTTTCAAATTCAAAAGTAAAACAAAGAAGAAAAGAGAACAAATGGAAAGGAATAAATGCATTATTGATTGCCTGATAGAGAATTGTGTAACTTCTTAAATTCCAAAATACTTAATATTAAAATTCCATAATTGAAGGAATCTTTTCAATGAGCATGCGAGAATATAAAGAAGAGAAATATATATATATATGTGAGTTCATTAGTATTTGGAGAGAAACAAGAGAGAAAGGGGAAAGAAATTGATAAAATGAAGGGAAGAAATAAATGTTGTATTAAAACACAACGAAGAGGGAATGGCATTGAAAACTGTTGTAACTATTCATGATGTAAATAAATAAATTAATAAGCTTTTACAAATTCTTAAATGTTACATTTTGAACAAAATAGGGAAATAATTAAGGTGGAGAGAGATGAGACAATGAATTTGGGAAAGTAGAAAAAGAAGGGGAAAGACTTGATTTGTTCTTTATAAATGGTGTGTGTGAATGCTCATCTTAACACGAACTAACAGGCAGCGTTATTTAGTTATTTCATAACGTTATAGATTCAATCGTTATGCACCTTTAATTAAGTTCAAATTGTAATGAATTTATTGCACAATTTATTTTCTTTCTTATAGTGCGCATTTCTTATATAAATATGGACTAGCTTTTACAGCTTGTATTTACAAAGTTACATTCGTTGTTTTTTTTTTAAACGAACTAAATTACTATATATATTAAATTTGAATTTGAAATTTCCAATGATAAAATCTTCCTTCCTTGATATATTACTCTCTTCAATTCAAGGTTTAAATTACATATAAAGTTAGAGTGTCCCTATTACATTCATTGTACTATGAAATAATATGGTAATAAAATTAAACTTATTAGTCTACAAAAATTAATCACCATTAGAGCTTCAACATATATTTGAGATTAATTAACGTTTATTACGCCATTTATACATATAATTTGATAAATTAGTTTTTATGATATGTCACTACACAAATAAAATCCTTGTTTAAGATTAAATTAAATTGCATGGTTTATTTTTTAAAATAAATCATGTTAAATATTTAAAATTCATTAAAATTTCTATATTAAAAATTTTAAATTGGCCCCCAAAATTCCGGGTTGTTACAAATGACAAAATGTATATTTTGTTAAACAAAACTATAATGACAAAATGTATATTTTGTTAAACTAAACTATATTGACAAAAATGAATATTTTTAATGATCAACCTTTACATTCAATAAAAATGTAAATTTTAAATGTTGAACTTTTCTATTTCAAATAATGATCATTTTTCATCACTTCTTACATACAATAAAAATGTAAATTTCTATTGTTAAACTTTTCTATTTCAACAAAACACATAAAAATAATTCTTTTGTTTTGTCGACTATTCTAATTCAACAAAACAAATAAAAGTGATATTTTTGTTCTAATATAACATTATTCTAAATAATTACGTTCTTTGTAACAATCCGAAAATCAGACCCAATTTAAAATTTTTATTTTTAAGAATTTTATAGTAAAATCTGCCAGAATTTGAAATTTCCATTTTTTAAATAACATTTTTTATTATGGAAAATTGACATTTCGCAAACGAACCCCGTTTTCGACGAAACCCCTTTTGTTGGAACCGGAATGTCGAATTATTGCTAGGTTTCAATTTTTAGAATTTTTCGACTTAATATGTGAGCGTGGCGAAAGAAACTGTGTTTGGGTCAATACAGTCAAAATTGAACGACTTAAAAATGGCCATTTTTCAAACAGCATCATTCGACAAAATTAATTTTGTTGGATTCGTATCGTCAAAACATAGCCAAAAATATTTTTTCTGGATTTTTCCGGGTTTGTATGTGGCTCCGGTGGATTTTTGAATACATCAGAATATTAAAATAAAAGAATTAATTTTTAAATCTGAAAAACGGAGGCTGAGATGACCTCTTGGGCCTGGGGGACATGGACGGATGAATCCGGAATAGGGGCTATTAGGTAGGAAGGACAGTCGTTGGGCTGGAAACGGGGTAAGTGGATAATCGGGCCAAATTAGAAAATTAATAAACAAATTAATTAAACCCTAAATATAATATAATATATATATAGCCGACACTGTTCATCGTCTTCATCCAATTTCGTGGCCGCCCCCTTCTTCAATCCTTCCTCCACCAAATTCTCTCTCCTCCCTTCGAATTAGACCCCAAACTATAGCTCGTTTCGAAGCTCTTCACCTCCTCTTTCTTCTCCGACCAATAGCACCTCTTCTCGTGCCCCCTAGCTCGCGAAATCCGTCCCCAAAGTTGCGCCCTTGCGCACGCCACGGCCCTACAGGGCACCAACGAGCCACCCACCGTGCTAGGCGCACGTCGACCACTCCAAGGCCGTCCTTCTCCAACTGACGGCACCCCAAACCGTTGATCCTATCTCCTGCAATCTGCGTTCAAAGATTTGAACAAATAAGAAAGTTCACGGCTAAATTCTGAGAGGAAGAAAGGTTAATTACTATTTTTGGTTATTTAATGCTTATACAGTTGTAGATTACACTCTGGATGCGAATTGGATGTTTAATCGTAGTTCATCACTATTTTTGAATAATGCGATATGTGGAACCCATTTAAACAAAATTATATGGTATTTGAGTCTGATTCCACTTCTGAAATAACAAATATTTTAAAATAATATTCAATGAAGAATCAAAATATGATTTTGGTGTTCGATTTTGGATGGACATGAAAAGAATGAAATATGAAGCCTAGTTAAGTTAGTAAACTCCATTTCAACTCAAACATAGTTTTCTATCGATTTCATTTATTTTACAATGAATATTAAGAAAATGGATTTATAATTTTGATATTTTGAAAATATTATTATTTTGATATTATAATGATATAGGATGTTCAATTTTGATTCAAAATTGAAATGGAAATTGGAATCGTTTTTAAACGAACTTATAAACGTTCTATAAAATACTTTTTAAATGGAAGTTGACAATATATATTATATATATTTAAATGGTTTGAATAGAACATATCGCACCGTGGCCGTCGCGAATTTCAACCATTAACTTCAAATTTGCATAAAAAGAGATCCGATTGTCGGATTCTCCTAAAACTTGAAACGTTGGATTCATATCGAAAGGTGCTTTCGAATGATAATAAGAGATTCGAAATCTAACGATAAAATTTTAAAATATGTCTAAATCAACTTTGGAAAAGGTCGCTATGGATGCAGTTTGGTGGCCGATAATTGAAACCGAATGTAAAGGCCTTAATAAAAATATTAAAAATATGAATGATTTTGGGCTTGGGGTTTGTCCTTAATGGTGTCTTTAATAACAATGTTCTTAAACCCTGTCGAGAAAAGAATAATTCTTTTAACCAAGATTTAATGAAGTTTTCCAATTAATTAATAAATTTGGAAATAAATGGTAGTTGATTATGGGTTCATTTCGAATGATGCTTTAATTGACATTAGTTCTCAAACCCGATTAACTGTGAAGTTATGATTTGGAATTTATAAATCTTTTAATTAGGATTTAATGGAATTTTTCGAAAAGAGAAGTTTTCCAGTTTTATAAAAGAAATTGGAAGTGAATGGAATTTGATTTAGTGGTAATCGAGATAAGATTCTGTGAAGGAAGACCATTACTATTTTTGGAATTTAATAGGCTTTGTGTAATGACCCGCAAATCCGTACTATCTGAGTTGACTAAATGTACCACACGTCCAACCCAAATTGCACAGAAATACGAATCATTATTAGAAAGAAATTAGAGGGTGAGAATTAGAAAGAAAGAAATATTAGAATAGAAGAAAAACGAAGATCACAAACTCACAGCGGAACGAATAAAATATATTATATAACATAAGCTTTGAAGTACAAAACTTTATATCATATAGACATACCATCATCAGAGATAATACAACATTTGGTACAGCGGAAATAACTCTAAAATAACTAGCGGTGAAGCCTCCTGCTTCCAGCTTCTCCAAATGTATCTATAAAGCCTGAAACACTTGACTGCCCGTACAAATTTGGGCACCCAAGAGTTTAGGGAAAACAAACAAAATAAACTCTGGGTCAGTCATGGGACTGGTGTGAGTAAACTCCAACCAATTGTTTAACTTTAAAAAAAAAAAATCCTTTCGAAAGAAATGATAATAGTAAGACCAGCCCACACATAAACACGGACGGTTTTTACCTTACTATAACCTAAAACACTTTGATACGAAAATCCAGTGATATTATATTAATGTCTACATCAAATAAATACAATCTAGCGGAACGCTTGCATCTCACGCTCCACATACATAGTATAAAATCAAAAACCGCATGGCGCTTATTGGAGATTGGATTTCCAACATGACAAGGTATGGGACCACCTTCCGCTAGTGTATCTCTAGAGAGGAATACACTGGGTTCAACAAGAACATCTTGCAACCCGGCCCACACATGACCGACCACTCATTTCGCTTGAGTGTATCGAATGTATATCACCAACGGTTGGGATCAGCAACCGTCTCCCGACTGGGACAGCATCGAATAGAATAAGAAATTAAATGAACCTCTAGATAGGTGATTATAAATCCTAATGGGTGCGACCCACATAGCCATGCCGCCTGCCCGATTTTTGTCCTTTCCTGGTTGTTGAGGCCTGAGGCTACGAATACTTACCATTCATTGATAGCACAATCACTTTGAATGCCACATTGTCAGATCCGTTAATCACTAGTTGAGTTTGCACAAATATTCTGGATGTTATGCTAAGGGAATAAATCCGTTGCAACCATATATATTTATACAGACCAACCCATTTGATCATTGGAAATACTCTGTCAGACATTCGTCCATTTACGTTCGTTCTGGGATTGAACGAAACCGAATGCACTATTTCTATTTAATAGAAAAAGGTCCTTGCACTTTACTCCGTCTTCAATATATTCAGCATACTTGGTTCGCAACGCTTATGCCGATACGGAGTGGTTCTTCGGATAATAATCCAACCGGTCTCTCCATATTGACAACGATGGTCAAAACTTCGATAGTCTGTGATTTAACTATCGAATAAAAACAAGTGTTCATCCAAACATATCAAACAAATCACTGGGCTCTTTAATTAATATTTCATTAATTAAATCTCTTCTATATTCTCTTATCAATATTTGTTAACCAAATATTTTCAATAATCATCTCGGTTTCTTACGCTATTTGGAAAACATTTCCATATATCGCCTTCTCTTATTTCCTATACTTAGGAAATATATTTTATTTGAAATTGAAAACAATTTCAATCACTTATCTCTTTCTCGACTACTTTAACTATCCTCAGGAAATATTTACTTTTATATTTCCAAAATAACATTACTTTGGTTAAAACGAATGCGGTATAAAACATCGTACGGCAACCCAAAATATTCTATTCAACTAACTATTATCCAACACTTCTCTTCGAGATTGGATCTTGCTATTTCTCCATTTAAAATGAAATCAATCAAGTTGGGGTAAAATTACCTCTCAGACCTTGACTGAAAACATCCTCAACTTCAAAACGGCAAAACCACTAACCTCGAATAAACACACAATAAAACCCTATTATTCATTCTAAAACACGTGTATGGTTTGCTTTCTATTTCTAATTTATAGATTTCCCTTTTTGTTTACAATATTCTATTTTTGATTTCGTTTCCTTATCGAATTCTATATATATCGATATATAGATTTCTAATTGTCAAATTTCTTAAAAATATTCTAACTCCTTAAATTCTCGGAAAAAATCGCCATAACCTCCCCTGTATCGGGAGCATCGGGAAATTTCAAATAGCTTTCCGGTAACTTCTCATCTCAAAAAGAAAAAGAAAAAGCCAAGCGGCTTGCCGATACGGCGCATAAAATCTCATATATGAATTTAAGCATGTACCTTATTGTCGAGCACACTAATTATATACCTTCATCACTTTATCCCATAACTGTCTCTGGTATATCTATACCTGTACAATTCATTTCAACTTCATACACTCGTTTTGACTCAATTCGTTAAAGTAACTCTTTAACTAACTCTTTGCCCATTTCGCTTGTATATATGAATATAACACGTTTCAAATATATTTCAACTTACTTATCAACTAATTGAATTCAAATTTTAATTTAAGTTCTATATTTGATTTCAAATATATGGTTATAATTCAAAAATTCAATTTTCAAAATTCGACTTCAATTTACCACTCGATTAACTAATTCTTCTTTGATTTAGTTAATTCTATTCAATAAATCAAAATCTGGTTTCTGTTTCAAAAATCATATTCATTTACACAACCTGAATTCACATATATTTTACAACTCAACTCTAAAATTTTCTAAATAGAAATTTCGGATTTTTTCCCGCTTAAAAATCCTTTTATAACATTAAATAAACCATTATGGTTTTAAAATGATTCTGGCGCTGCTTTTCTGAAAATTTGATTTTGATATAACTCAAAATCTATACGACGAAATCCGGGTTTTTCTCTTCCATTTGAAAACTATTATCAAATCGGTCCTGACGTTTCTTGTTTCAAAGAATTCTGACTTCAATTGGCTTCTGTATACTCGATTGAAGTTCGAATCGCCAATTTACGAACTGCAGCGCTGCGGCGAGTTCGTTTTAATTATATTTATGTATATAAACTTTAAACTTCGTTTAAAATGAATTCAACTCCACTCAAACTCCATTTTCACTTTTATTTGGATTCTATATTCAAATTCAAATTTCACTTCTATTTGATTCCTATATTCAAATTCCATATTTTAAATTCCATTACATATTTAAATCTCATAGTTTAAATTTCCATTTGAATGCTATATTCAAACTCTACCATTTAATTTCCTTTTGAATTCTACATTCAAATCCCCTATTTAATTCCCTTTGAATTCAATTTCCATATTTATTCTATTTGAATTTCAAATATTCAAACTCCGATTCAATTCTATTTGAAATTTCAAATATTCAAACTCCGATTCAATTCTATTCTTCAAATTCTATTTAAATCCTCTTATTTGAATTCTATTTGAAATTCCCTTCTTCAAATTCTATTTACATTCCTATATTCGAATTCTACATTTGAATTTCCTTTAAAATTTCTACACTCAACATCTGTTTAAATTTCTATATTCAAATTCTACATTTGAATTCTCTTTGAATTTCTATATTCAATTTCTATATTAAAATCCCATTTGAATCTCTATATCCAAATCTCTATTTGAATTTTCTATTTTCAATTTTCCATTTCAAACTCCATTTGAATTTTCATATTCAAATCTCTATTTGAATTTTCTTTATTTGAATTCCTATGGATTCAAACTCTATTTTAATTCCTTGAATTCAAATTCCGTATTTCATTCTAATTTCGCATATTCAAATGCTATTTGAACTTCTATTTGAATTTCTAACATTCAAACCCCTTTTCTTTTAAAAATTCAAATATTTAAACTCCTTTTCTAATTCTACTATTCAAATCCCATTTGACTTCTATTATTCCATTTCTATTTTGAAATTCCTTTATTCAAATTCTATATTCAAATGTTATACTCAAATTTGATTTATATATTTAAAAATCCCATTTCAAATCCTATTTGAATTTTCTTTTAAATTTCAAATATTCCAACTCCTTTCTAATATTTAAATTCTATTTGGATTTCTACTTCAAAATTCTATTTCAAGTTCTATTTTGAAATTTCATTTCAAAATTCTATTTCAAAATTCCACTTTGAAATTCTATTTCAAAATTCCATTTTTTTGAAATTCTATATTTTTAAATTCTACTTGAATTCCAAATTCTATTGGGAAAAATAGAATTTTCTTTTTAAACCTCAAATATCCTTCTCATGATATTTTAATAAATTAACACTTGGCCCAGTGATATTTAAAACAATCAAATCACCCAATTTTCAATCATTTGACTTTTTACACGTCATATATTAATATATATGAAATCAAGCAAACAAACAAACAAACAGATAATTTTTTTTTTTGAGGAATCCAGTCGGATTCCTCCAACCTGTTTTCCCTGCATCCACAGATGTTAGTCAACAAAAATAATACCAATCCTGCTTCAAGGCAGGATATCGCGGTATAAAAAGGGGATCCACTTATATTCGTGGGCGTAGGGTCATCCGCTAATGATACTGCGGGCATCCGCTAATGAAACTGCGGGAATCCAACCAATCACCAAACCAATATATATATATAATAGCAAGCCTATATAACTAATAATTTAAAGTCAACCAGAAAGCATTTCAACAAGCATCAACCAATTATTTTTACGAATAAAAATAATTCTAAATAAAAGGTGAGTGAGATTTACTCACCAGGATTTTAATTGCCGATACAGCGCTTTATCTCCGACCAAATTAAACAAGTGTTTAATTTAATCGAAAATTCCGTCTAGCTTCCGATTGCTCCAAACTAGTACATAAGCCAAGATTTTTGCCAATTTGAATCCAAAGTGATCATTTCCGGTTGATTCTGGAAATGCATACGAAGGTTATTTAAATTATAAGTGTGCTATTTTATTGACTTATAATTTAATTTACTCATTCTAATAATTAAACCAGTTTAATTTGAATAAGAAAAAAAAATTAAATAAAATTTAAATTTACCTTATTTCTATGTTTAGCTTATCTTCTCCAAATGATTTCACTCCTGTCATTGCCACTGTCTCTAATTTATCAACCCCAAAACTGTCCAGACCACTTTCAACTTGACAGTTCATTTCCTGCATCTGAACCCTTCCTGCTTTAGCACTGTTGAACCCTACATTTCACTACCGAACTTCAATTACTGTACCAATCTCCTCCTTGCGCTATTCCCAGTAGCTACCCTTCTTCACTGACCAGAGACCGAACCATTCCTCAATCCTCCATCCTCCGTTCGAACCCAGAATCAAGATGTCCCCCTTTTAGTCTGTCTAGTTCACTCCATTTCTTTCCTATTGAACTCCAGTCCACTACGTCCACCGTTAGTACATCGCAACATCGACAAGTACCCTGAACCACTGTCACTAATCCTTACTGAGTTCGAACCCATCCATCGACAACATCGCGACATCCCCTGATCCATCATATCCCCAAAAAGGAGTCGCACTCAACTTGAAGACCTTCGAGCTAACGTATAACCCAAATCTAACCATATATGCTTTCCAGTGGCTGATTATAACCCCGATCTCCAGTTCAATCATCTTTACCCCTGTCGCCGTCGAGTACGAACCCTAGCTCACCGTGGAACTTCGAATGATGTCGCCTGTTGGTTCCCGAAGTTTTTGATTTCAGATCGAGGAAAGGAGCAGATTTCAATTGAAGATAATTAAAGAGGATCGACCATTTTATTTTGTCTGAAGCTTGAGAATCGACTTGGTTTTCAGAAGAATGAAGTGTGGAGGGGTATGCGATTATATAGATGGAAGGGGGAACCAACGTACATAAGTTATTAAATGGATGTCGGGATAAGTACATACATTTTTAATGCGATTTGATTTCTAATTAATACGATTTGAAATAAAGAGATTTTTATCCTTTTTAAATTGGTATCGATTTGATTTTGATCCTATCCACAATCAAATATCTCGGGGTTCACAATTAAAAATCCTGAACCGCTATTTTAGCGTACCGACCGTCGTTATAATGTTATAACGCTATTTTGAATTCAACGAAATAGATTATACAATTTAATTTGAACGTATATTTAAAATACCCATATTAAGTCGATTTAAATTCAAAACAAATAAATTCTTCAAAAATAAATTTCTATTATCATCGTTCATATTTAAATAGTATATATTGACCATCTGAACTGTTTTCGGTTCAGTTTTGTCTTTGAATTAAATTATTTCAGTTCTCGTATTTCGATAATTATCAAACTAAATCGTATTTCGATTATTTAATCGATAACCCAATAAAATACCATTTATATTACAAATTCAATATTTAAAACCATACTAAATATTTAAAATAATTCGACCAAAAATCCGGGTCGTTACATTCTTCTCACCTTAAAATAATTTCGTCCTCGAAATTATTTAGGTAGGAAAAATGGTACAAATCCATTACCTTTCAAAATCTCACTTATGTTGAAACTCAACTCCTCATATTTCAACAAATTTAATATTACCAAAACTTTTGGTCTTCCTTCATTTAACTTGAATGATCTACGATCAATCCATTTATGTCCAATCTATGTTCTATTAAACTAATTCAAATTGATTCTAGTCAATTGATTCACCCTGAACCATTTAACTTGCTTAAGTTAATTTTAATTCCAGAATCCAAATCCCAGGGTTTTCATTTCAAATCCTTTTTGAAATCACATATATTTATAACTAATTCAAATTCAAAACATTTGAATATTTCCAAACTATTTGTTTTCTTCCAAACAAATTTCCATCAAAAATTTTCTAAGGTAGCAATTCGTCACTTAGAACCCGAAGATGAACACTGATGAAGCTGCAGTCTTCATCAGAATTATTTTCCAGCCACTGAAGTGAGTTCAATGCTTTATCACTTTCGAAGTCTATTCAAAAATGATTTTTATTCAAAATCCTTCCCAAAATAATGCTATATTATTCTAATATACTTCAAAAAAAAAAATCCAACCTTCCAGGATTTAAATTTCAATTTCTGGTTTGAATTCAATTTTAGTTGATCATATTTGCATATATTATTCATATACGAGTTTTATTTGGTTGTATATAACCATTTCAATTTTTATAATCTAATTTGATTATAGCAACCAACACATCAATATACTATAATAATTTCAGAAAATTATTCCTTTATATCAGAATATCATTTTGGGTTCGTTTACCCATCTAAAAACAATATTGTGTCAATTCTTCTGTTCAAGTGTTTAGAAACTTCTATCAACGTCGTGGTGTCCCACGATTCGATCAAAATTCATAAACCACCCAACAGACAAGCCAACACAATATAAACATTTTTTATATCAACATACAAATACGCTCTCTCATATATATACAATCAACTCATTCTAGGGTACTACTGACCCTATCTCTAACGAGCACATGCCACACAAGCCTAGGTGTTCGCTCAACCTAAGCTCTGATACCAACTGTAAGGACCCGCAAATCCGTACTATCTGAGTTGACTAAATATACCACACGTCCAACCCAAATTGCACAGAAATACGAATCATTATTAGAAAGAAGTTAGAGGGTGAGAATTAGAAAGAAAGAAATATTAGAATAGAAGAAAAACGAAGATCACAAACTCACAGCGGAACGAATAAAATATATTATATAACATAAGCTTTGAAGTACAAAACTTTATATCATATAGACATACCATCATCAGAGTATAATACAACATTTGGTACAGCGGAAATAACTCTAAAATAACTAGCGGTGAAGCCTCCTGCTTCCAGCTTCCCCAAATGTATCTGTAAAGCCTGAAACACTTGACTGCCCGTACAAATTTGGGCACCCAAGAGTTTAGGGAAAACAAACAAAATAAACTATGGGTCAGTCATGGGACTGGTGTGAGTAAACTCCAACCAATTGTTTAACTTTTTTAAAAAAAAATCCTTTCGAAAGAAAAGATAATAGTAAGACCAGCCCACACATAAACACGGACGGTTTTTACCTTACTATAACCTAAAATACTTTGATACGAAAATCCAGTGATATTATATTAATGTCTACATCAAATAAATACAATCTAGCGGAATGCTTGCATCTCACGCTCCACATACATAGTATAAAATCAAAAACCGCATGGCGCTTATTGGAGATCGGATTTCCAACATGACAAGGTATGGGACCACCTTCCGCTAGTGTATCTCTAGAGAGGAATACAATGGGTTCAACAAGAACATCTTGCAACCCGGCCCACATATGACCGACCACTCATTTCACTTGAGTGTATCGAATGTATATCACCAACGGTTGGGATCAGCAACCGTCTCCCGACTGGGACAACATCGAATAGAATAAGAAATTAAATGAACCTCTAGATAGGTGATTATACATCCTAATGGGTGCGACCCACATAGCCATGCTGCCTGCCCGATTTTTGTCCTTTCCTGGTTGTTGAGGCCTGAGGCTACGAATACTTACCATTCATTGATAGCACAATCACTTTGAATGCCACATTGTCAGATCCGTTAATCACTAGTTGAGTTTGCACAAATATTCTGGATGTTATGCTAAGGGAATAAATCCGTTGCAACCATATATATTTATACAGACCAACCCATTTGATCATTGGAAATACTCTGTCAGACATTCGTCCATTTACGTTCGTTCTGCGATTGAACGAAACCGAAGGCACTATTTCTATTTAATAGAAAAAGGTCCTTGCACTTTAATCCGTCTTCAATATATTCAGCATACTTGGTTCGCAACGCTTATGCTGATACGGAGTGGTTCTTCGGATAATAATCCAACCGGTCTCTCCATATTGACAACGATGGTCAAAACTTCGATAGTCTGTGATTTAACTATCGAATAAAAACAAGTGTTCATCCAAACATATCAAACAAATCACTGGGCTCTTTAATTAATATTTCATTAATTAAATCTCTTCTATATTCTCTTATCAATATTTGTTAACCAAATATTTTCAATAATCATCTCGGCTTCTTACGCTATTTGGAAAACATTTCCATATATCGCCTTCTCTTATTTCCTATACTTAGGAAATATATTTTATTTGAAATTGAAAACAATTTCAATCACTTATCTCTTTCTCGACTACTTTAACTATCCTCAGGAAATATTTACTTTTATATTTCCAAAATAACATTACTTTGGTTAAAACGAATGCGGTATAAAACATCGTACGGCAACCCAAAATATTCTATTCAACTAACTATTATCCAACACTTCTCTTCGAGATTGGATCTTGCTATTTCTCCATTTAAAATGAAATCAATCAAGTTGGGGTAAAATTACCTCTCAGACCTTGACTGAAAACATCCTCAACTTCAAAACGGCAAAACCACTAACCTCGAATAAACACACAATAAAACCCAATTATTCATTCTAAAACACGTGTATGGTTTGCTTTCTATTTCTAATTTATAGATTTTCCTTTTTGTTTACAATATTCTATTTTTGATTTCGTTTCCTTATCGAATTCTATATATATCGATATATAGATTTCTAATTGTCAAATTTCTTAAAAATATTCTAACTCCTTAAATTCCCAGAAAAATTCGCCATAACCTCCCCTGTATCGGGAGCATCGGGAAATTTCAAATAGCTTCCCGATAACTTCTCATCTCAAAAAGAAAAAGAAAACGCCAAGCGGCTTGCCGATACGGCGCATAAAATCTCATATATGAATTTAAGCATGTACCTTATTGTCGAGCACACTAATTATATACCTTCATCACTTTATCCTATAACTGTCTCTGGTATATCTATACCTGTACAATTCATTTCAACTTCATACACTCGTTTTGACTCAATTCGTTAAAGTAACTCTTTAACTAACTCTTTGCCCATTTCGCTTGTATATATGAATATAACACGTTTCAAATATATTTCAACTTACTTATCAACTAATTGAATTCAAATTTTAATTTAAGTTCTATATTTGATTTCAAATATATGGTTATAATTCAAAAATACAATTTTCAAAATTCGACTTCAATTTACCACTCGATTAACTAATTCTTCTTTGATTTAGTTAATTCTATTCAATAAATCAAAATCTGGTTTCTGTTTCAAAAATCATATTCATTTACACAACTTGAATTCGCATATATTTTACAACTCAACTCTGAAATTTTCTAAATAGAAATTTCGGATTTTTTCCCGCTTAAAAATCCTTTTATAACATTAAATAAACCGTTATGGTTTTAAAATGATTCTGGCGCTGCTTTTCTGAAAATTTGATTTTGATATAACTCAAAATCTATACGACGAAATCCGGGTTTTTCTCTTCCATTTGAAAACTATTATCAAATCGGTCCTGACGTTTCTTGTTTCAAAGAATTCCGACTTCAATTGGGTTCTGTATACTCGATTGAAGTTCGAATCGCCAATTTACGAACTGCAGCGCTTCGGCGAGTTCGTTTTAATTATATTTATATATATAAACTTTAAACTTCATTTAAAATGAATTCAACTCCATTCAAACTCCATTTTCACTTTTATTTGGATTCTATATTCAAATTCAAATTTCACTTCTATTTGATTCCTATATTCAAATTCCATATTTTAAATTCCATTACATATTTAAATCTCATAGTTTAAATTTCCATTTGAATGCTATATTCAAACTCTACCATTTAAATTCCTTTTGAATTCCTTTTGAATTCTACATTCAAATCCCCTATTTAATTCTCTTTGAATTCAATTTCCATATTTATTCTATTTGAATTTCAAATATTCAAACTCCGATTCAATTCTATTTGAAATTTTAAATATTCAAACTCCGATTCAATTCTATTCTTCAAATTCTATTTAAATCCTCTTATTTGAATTCTATTTCAAATTCCCTTCTTCAAATTCTATTTACATTCCTATATTCGAATTCTACATTTGAATTTCCTTTAAAATTTCTACACTCAACATCTGTTTAAATTTCTATATTCAAATTCTACATTTGAATTCTCTTTGAATTTCTATATTCAATTTCTATATTAAAATCCCATTTGAATCTCTATATCCAAATCTCTATTTGAATTTTCTATTTTCAATTTTCCATTTCAAACTCCATTTGAATTTTCATATTCAAATCTCTATTTGAATTTTCTTTATTTGAATTCCTATGGATTCAAACTCTATTTTAATTCCTTGAATTCAAATTCTGTATTTCATTCTAATTTCGCATATTCAAATGCTATTTGAACTTCTATTTGAATTTCTAACATTCAAACCCCTTTTCTTTTAAAAATTCAAATATTTAAACTCCTTTTCTAATTCTACTATTCAAATCCCATTTGACTTCTATTATTCCATTTCTATTTTGAAACTCCTTTATTCAAATTCTATATTCAAATGTTATACTCAAATTTGATTTATATATTTAAAAATCCCATTTCAAATCCTATTTGAATTTTCTTTTAAATTTCAAATATTCCAAATCCTTTCTAATATTTTAATTCTATTTGGATTTCTACTTCAAAATTCTATTTCAAGTTCTATTTTGAAATTTCATTTCAAAATTCTATTTCAAAATTCCACTTTGAAATTCTATTTCAAAATTCCATTTTTTTGAAATTCTATATTTTTAAATTCTACTTGAATTCCAAATTCTATTGGGAAAAATAGAATTTTCTTTTTAAACCTCAAATATCCTTCTCATGATATTTTAATAAATTAACACTTGGCCCAGTGATATTTAAAACAATCAAATCACCCAATTTTCAATCATTTGATTTTTTACACGTCATATATTAATATATATGAAATCAAGCAAACAAACAAACAAACAGATAATATTTTTTTTTTGAGGAATCCAGTCGGATACCTCCAACCTGTTTTCCCTGCATCCACAGATGTTAGTCAACAAAAATAATACCAATCCTGCTTCAAGGCAGGATATCGCGGTATAAAAAGGGGATCCACTTATATTCGTGGGCGTAGGTCATCCGCTAATGATACTGCGGGCATCCGCTAATGAAACTGCGGGAATCCAACCAATCACCAAACCAATATATATATATATATATATATATAATAGCAAGCCTATATAACTAATAATTTAAAGTCAACCAGAAAGCATTTCAACAAGCATCAACCAATTATTTTTACAAATAAAAATAATTCTAAATAAAAGGTGAGTGAGATTTACTCACCAGGATTTTAATTGTCGATACAACGCTTTATCTCCGACCAAATTAAACAAGTGTTTAATTTAATCGAAAATTCCGTCTAGCTTCCGATTGCTCCAAACTAGTACATAAGCCAAGATTTTTGCCAATTTGAATCCAAAGTGATCATTTCCGGTTGATTCTGGAAATGCATACGAAGGTTATATAAATTATAAGTGTGCTATTTTATTGACTTATAATTTAATTTACTCATTCTAATAATTAAACTAGTTTAATTTGAATAAGAAAAAAAAATTAAATAAAATTTAAATTTACCTTATTTCTATGTTTAGCTTATCTTCTCCAAATGATTTCACTCCTGTCATTGCCACTGTCTCTAATTTATCAACCCCAAAACTGTCCAGACCACTTTCAACTTGACAGTCCATTTCCTGCATCCGAACCCTTCCTACTTTAGCACTGTTGAACCCTACATTTCACTACCGAACTTCAATTACTGTACCAATCTCCTCCTTGCGCTATTCCCAGTAGCTACCCTTCTTCACTGACCAGAGACCGAACCATTCCTCAATCCTCCATCCTCCGTTCGAACCCAGAATCAAGATGTCCCCCTTTTAGTCTGTCCAGTTCACTCCATTTCTTTCCTATTGAACTCCAGTCCACTACGTCCACCGTTAGTACATCGCAACATCGACAAGTACCCTGAACCACTGTCACTAATCCTTACTGAGTTCGAACCCACCCATCGACAACATCACGACATCCCCTGATCCATCATATCCCCAAAAAGGAGTCGCACTCAACTTGAAGACCTTCGAGCTAACGTATAACCCAAATCCAACCATATATGCTTTCCAGTGGCCGATTATAACCCCGATCTCCAGTTCAATCATCTTTACCCCTGTCGCCGTCGAGTACGAACCCTAGCTCACCGTGGAACTTCGAATGATGTCGCCTGTTGGTTCCCGAAGTTTTTGATTTCAGATCGAGGAAAGGAGCAGATTTCAATTGAAGATAATTAAAGAGGATCGACCATTTTATTTTGTCTGAAGCTTGAGAATCGACTTGGTTTTCAGAAGAATGAAGTGTGGAGGGGTATGCGATTATATAGATGGAAGGGGGAACCAACGTACATAAGTTATTAAATGGATGTCGGGATAAGTACATACATTTTTAATGCGATTTGATTTCTAATTAATACGATTTGAAATAAAGAGATTTTTATCCTTTTTAAATAGGTATCGATTTGATTTTGATCCTATCCACAATCAAATATCTCGGGGTTCACAATTAAAAATCCTGAACCGCTATTTTAGCGTACCGACCGTCGTTATAACGTTATAACGCTATTTTGAATTCAACGAAATAGATTATACAATTTAATTTGAACGTATATTTAAAATAGCCATATTAAATCAATTTAAATTCAAACAAATAAATTCTTCAAAAATAAATTTCAATTATCATCGTTCATATTTAAATAGTATATATTGACCATCTGAACTGTTTTCGGTTCAGTTTTATCTTTGAATTAAATTATTTCAGTTCTCGTATTTCGATAATAATCAAAATAAATCGTATTTCGGTTATTTAATCGATAACCCAATAAAATACCATTTATATTACAAATTCAATATTTAAAACCATACTAAATATTTAAAATAATTCGACCAAAAATCCGAGTCGTTACACTTTGCCGTTATTCCGTTTATAGTATTAGTATGATATGGAAATTTATATTGATTATACACCGTTATGATTTCCGTGAAGGTTCCGTTTGAATGGAAGATGATTTTGGGTTTATCGTGAACTATATTTTAAATGACATTGGTTCTTTGACCCCGTAAAGACAGGACTAATTTTCCTAAAGTTGAACAATCATTAAGTAATGACTTTTGAGATTAAAACTGAACTAGAGTTTTAATGAATCTTTAATTAGATTGAAATGGGAATGAGGTAAGTAAATTTTCTGGATTCAAGAAATGTCGAGAATGGAGTACCACCAGTTTTACTCCATGCGATAGTTTAATCTTTAATTAGATTTAAAACGTAAAATGCTAATTTATTTTGCCGATAACACAATGGGTGTTAGCTTTGGAGTACTACCATTTTTACTCCGTGGGATGAATAGGTTGGGACTGGGTTAATAAAATGAATGATTACATTGGCAAGGCTCGCTAATCCCGACTAGTTGATAAACCTTAATTTGGTTTAAGTTGAGAAAAGATATTAAAAATCTTTTGAAACGATTTCCAAGAAGATTTGAATAAAAGAATATTCCGGATTGGAATGAGCCATATGATGTGTTTTTATAGAACTTAATTATAAGATGCGCGAGTTTTTCGGAAAGACCGGGTTTAACCCATTCTAAATAACTGTTACGACGACTAAAAGTCGGAGATATGAAGACGGTGGTTGAAGACCGGAGATCTTCACATCGTATGAATGATTACCGATGTCTTGATTGGGACGTACACCCAAGACAAGGTAATAATTTGTGATCGTCCAGACGTACTTGGAGATCGACCGGATATGCGAGGGCCTCTATTGCGACCCAGACTTCCCTGATCCCGAAAGAGACGGAGGAGCCCGGATTGTTTTGAGAGCACGACGCATCAGAACACAAACATGAGAGCATTTCATTGCTATTATGACAATTTACGTCAAAGTACAAGATATCAGGGTAAGAATAAATGCTACATAGTGGAAAAGTATCAGAGATTAAAATACATGAATTTAAATATATAAACACAACACGCAGCGGAAAATACATCAACTAACACAACTGAATGAAATACACGGATACAAACCATTCCGAGTATAGCTCCATTTGTAATCCAGGATCCTACGAAAAGAAATATCTGCCAATCCAAAACTACTAGTTGCCCGTGTGGAAAATATGATAACCCGGAGTTTAGGTAGAAACAATAAACTCCGAGTCGGTCATGGGACTGGCGTGAGAACTCAAAATAGTTATTAAACTTCACTTTAAAATTAGGGTACATCACGGGACCATGTCATTTGTCATGGAACGGGTTTACTCCCATGAATACTATGAAAAAAAACAGTTTGTAAACACTGCAATACTTTTGGGAAAATGAAGCTATTATATAAGACTCATTTCCCATCACACAATGCAACGCAAGCCGGAGGACAGAGTTTTCCATTATAATAGCCAAACATGCTTGATACGTTTTAAAACAAATCATTTTGATATTACTATAAGTGCGCAGTGTCAGAAACAACTTCAAATATAAACGTATCAATCATAGATGGCATAAGTACTATATATTATGTCGCCATACATTGGTTTACTACTAAAACCGAAAAGTCTTGTATTGGAAATTGGATTCCATCTATGAGTCGAGGCAAGGGATGGCTCCTTCCGATTCGAGACACTCTAGCAAATGCCTCAGGATTACACACTCTGGGAAACCCTTGGATGCGGTAGGGCCGGTCCACACTTGCTTTAGTGGATTAATTATTCCTAAACAATACGTTTCCCTGTCCTATCGGACCTCCAGAATGGTCAATACGTTGACCAATCATATCCGAGGCGCCTCGCCATCCATCATCCACAAAAGTAAAAATGTTTGGGCTCCATACCATAACACCACTTCTAGCTAGAAAGAAACACAAATTCTCCCTACGGTCATTAACCCATTTTTGACTCATACCGGGGTGTGGGGATCTTGAATTAATGCTATATACAAAGCTATGCTAATTGAAGTCGTGCTTTGATCACCATCCGCAAGACTTTGCTTTTCAACAAAAGCCTTGATCATTTGCGTCTTAGCATGCCACATTGCGAATTCATGCCATACAACTGATGTCTATCAATATATAACCTCTAAGCTCATACGTCTCAGAGAAGGGTGTTATCAAGAGAATAAATTCTCCATCACCAAAATAGTATATATTTAATAGAAATCAATCAACACGGAATTAGATACAATGTCAGATACACATCAATTTACAAGTTCGTTTTGGGTCTGAATGAAACTGGAGGCCCTTATTCCTCGTTCCATATGTCCAATATAGGAGAGAGGTCCTTGCATATGCAGTCGGTCTCCAAGTACGTCTGGATGATCACCACTTATTACCTTGTCTTGGGTGTACAGCCCAATCAAGACATTAGTAATCATCAAAACGATGTGAAGATCTCCGGTCTTCAACCATCGTCTTCATCGTCGACTTTTAGTCGCCGTATCAGTTATTTAGAATGGGATAAACCCGATCTTTCCGAATAACTCGTGTATTTTATTATCAATAATCAAGTGCTATAAAAAACACATTATACGCCTCATTCCAATTCAGAATATTCTTTTATTCAAATATTCACATCTTAGGGGAAAGATTCCCATTAATTTTATCAAAGATAAGTTCTTTTAAACTTATTCTTTAATTTTCCTTTGGATATCAATTTCAAAAGTTTTTATTTTATCCTGTAACAATTCTAAACCAAATTAAGGTTTATAAAACTAGTCGAGATTATCGAGACTTACCAAAATAATTATTTATTCATTAATCCCAATCCCAACCTATTTGTCCCATGGAACAAAACTGGTAATACTCCATATCTAACACCCACGATGTTATCAGTAAATTTAATTACCATTTCATGTTCAAATCTAGTTAAAGATTTAACTGCCGCATGGAGTAAAACTGGTGGTACTCCATCTTAAAACTGGTGGTACTCCATCTCGAAACATTTCTTGAATTTGGTAAATTTAATAACCATTTAACTTTCAATCTAATTAAAGATTCATTAAAACTCCATTTAGTTCTAATCTTCCAAAAATCATTACTTAATGACCGTTCAACTTTAGGAAAATTAATCCTGTCTTTAATTGGGTTACAAAACCAATACCATTAAAAAAAAGTTTATGATAAATCCAAAATCGTCTTCTATTAAAATGGAATCTTCACGGAAAACAAATCAATATGTAATCAATTAAAATTTCCGTATTAGACTAATAATATAAATGGAATAACGTCCATGCCTTTTAAATTCATATACAGTAATGGTCCTCATTCATAGAAACTCATCTCGATTAGTATTGGATCGAATTCCATTCAATTCCAATTAAATGTATTAAATTGGAAAACTTTACTTTGGAAAATTTCCATTAAATCTTTATAAAAAGATTCATAAATTCCAGATTATAACTTTACTGTTAATTGGGTTTTAAGAACAAATGTTATTCAAAACATTGTTCACAATGAACCCGTAAGCAACTACCATTTAATTCCAATTATATTAATTATTTGGAAAATTCATTAAATCTTGGTTAAAAGATTTATTCTTTCCACAATCGGGTTTAAGAACAGTGTTAATAAAGACACCATTCACGACAAACCCAAAATCCAATTTGATATTAAATACAAGGCTCTGAATAGAAATTATATCGACTTATATTCAATATCAAATTCTGAAACCAACGGATATCATATTGGGAATAACGATATCTATATCTTCCAAATTCCTTAACAATATACGTATAATCACGGAATCCAATATCGAATAATTCGGATGATTATTTCCATTTAAATCCTTTCCAATTCATACTTTGGAAAATTCTGGTTATATTAAAACCATATAATTTCTTTCAGTTCTTTACTCAAATCGGTAAATAACTTATTCAGATAAAAATACATTTTATCTTCACAAATGTGGAATATTTCATCCAAAAAATTTTCAAATCATTTAATATGATTTAACACAATTTATCTATATTCTCATTAATTTTAATATTCCATTTCAGTCGGCCATCGGACTGCATTTACAACGACCATTTCAGATACTGATTTGGACATATTATAATGTAACAACCCACACCTCCGTTCATGCAAGATATTGTCCCCAACTTAGCCATCGTATAGGTGGGGGGTTTTGTTCCTCAAAAGGCCTCGGTGTTAGTTAGAGATGGGCTCTACTATATAAGTACCCACTTCACCCAGGCTTCCACGATGTGGGACTTAGGGGGTTTTACATTCTCCCCTCCTATAGAGCCAAACGTCCCCTTGGCTCACAAACACCTCACCCAGGCGCTGTAGTCCACACAGGAGCCACAATTCCGGTTGGGTATTGGCTCTGATACCACATATGACGACCCAAACTTCCCCGTAAAGGAAAGACGGATTACTTTGAGAACAACACACATCAGAACACAAAACAGAAGAATATTTCACTGCTTATTACATCAGTTTACATCAAAGTACAAGAATGTTCCAGAGTATGAATAATTATACAACAGAAAATACAATATCAAGGTTTTAAAATTACATAGCAGCGGAAAAGTAATACAAACACAACTGAAAGAAATATACTGACACAAAGCTTTCCGAATATCACTTCATCTATAAACTAGAATCCTGTGAAGATAATATCTGCAAAACTAAACTACTGACTGCCTGTGTGGAAAATACAGGCACCTAAAGTTTAGGAAGGAACAATAAACTCTAGGTCAGTCATGAGACTGGTATGAGAACTCAAAACCGTTATTAATTTTATTTTAAAGTTAGGTAAATCAAGGGACCTCGCCGCTAACGCGGAACGAGTTTCCTCCCAAGAATACCAATGCATAAAAACAAATAGCGCAATGCTTTTTTAGAAAAATGAAACCATTATAAGACTCAAGTCCCATGCAACGTAAGCCGAAGGATAGAGTTTCACCTTATAATGGTAAAAATGCTTAATACGCGAAATTCATCTTTTAATATTACTATAAGTGCATAGTGTAGAAATCAACTTCGAAAGTGAATGTATCAATCCTAGATGGCATAATATATCATGTAAGCGGCATAATATATTATGTCACCATATAGGTATACAACTAAAACCGTAAAGCTCGTATTGGAAAATTGGGTTTCCATCATGATGGCTGCAGATTCGAAAGATCTATCGCGAATGTATCTCCACGGCTTACGTCTCGACAAGAGAAAACACCATAATACATATACTACGCACTTTGGATGAGCATCAGTATGTTCTATTCAAACCATTTAAATATAAATATAAATATATAATATATAATATATTTCATCGATTTCCTTTTTAAATCATATTTTATAAATCGTTTATAAATTCATTTTAAAACGATTTCAACTTCCTTTTCAATTTTAAATCAAAATAAAATATTCCATATCATTATAATATTAAAATTATAATATTTTCAAAATATCAGATTTTGAAATCAATCTTTTCAATATCCATTATGAAATAAATAAAATCGAAAGAAAATTCCTTCCGAGTTAAAATGGTGTATATCTACTTAACTCGGCTTCATATATCAATATTTTCTTGTTCATTCAAAATCGGACATAAAAATCATATTCTGATTCTTCACTGAATATTATTTTAAATATTTGTTTTATATTAATTCGATACATCGCATGTATTCAAAAATAATGATAAACAACTATTAAACATTCAGTTCACATCCAGAGTGCAATTTTCAACTATGTAAGCATAAAATAATTAAATAACAATTATCACAGTCTGTCAATCAATCGGTTGACATTATCGTCCCAATACCCGTGTGGGGGGTTTACATCACAGTCCATGTGAATTTATTTTTAACAAAACATATTTTCAAAGTTTAACAATGATAACAATAAAACTGTAAACAACCATCACCACCAAATAACATTTGCAATCACAGGCAATAAATATAGATTCAGTCAAAGAGATAATAATAACTGTAAAAATAATTTGATTAAGAGAGTTCTCACATTGGTTTCCACTCCACCAGTCTTTAAATGAGGATTGTTTTAATAATATTAAACGAGCGTTTAATTTTATGAAAAACTTCAACAGCTTCTATTTCCGTTCTGGTCAGTTCCATGTTGCAGAGTTTGTTGTCACGATCGCATTGGAATTTGTTTCATTGCATTTTGAACTCGTATGTAAAAGTTATAATGGTTTAAAGTTTAACTACATCATTAATAAAATTAATTAGCTAATTAAACATTAAATAACCTTTCTCTTTTAACTAATCCTTCCTCCCTGTTCATCCGTTCATCTCTAGAAAACTGTTCGCCCTTTAGGGCATCAAATCGCAGCCGCCATAGTCCTTCCCCCGTCAATCAGCTACCACCACCCGAAAGCTGCCACCGTGACCTTCCACCGCCGGCCATTGGGCCCAGCTCGCACCACTGAGTGCCGTGGCAAACGAGCACGAATGGCTCGACTTTGAGCCCCCGCTTTGCACGATTTACGAGATAAAAACAGATCACGATCGTTGGATTTATAGACCTCAACGAGGTCTTCCATTTTCGTTTAGATGATTTCGAATTTTATTGATTGGATAAGGAGAATATTTGAGAAAAATCGGCCATCTGATCGAGAGGCAATGTAACAACCCGAAAATTCTAAACCAATATAAAAATTTTATTTTAGCAATTTTAGTGAATTTTGAATATTTAAAATAATTTATTTTAAATAATAATGATTAAAAATTTATTTAAATCGAAGTTAGAATGGATATGTTTAATTTAATTATAAAAGGAGTTAGAAATAGAACGGTAATTTGAAAATTTTGAATTCAAACTTTGACTGACTGTACAGGATTCAAAATAAATCGAATTTTGGTGAAACCAAAAATATTTAAATCTATTTAAAAGTATCTTTACAATGAATCCGAAAACTCGAAATTTCATAGCGGGATTTAAAAGTTATGCCCAGTATAATTTTCAGAATAGTCGCTATGGAATTTATATATATATATTTTAATATTAAAAATAGCCATTTTACAAACGACCTCCGTTTTCGACAAAACCACTTTTGTTGGATCCAAAATGTCAAATTATTGCAAGATTCCAATTTTCATAATTTTTGGAATCAATATGTGAGTGTGGCAAAAGAAAACGTGTTTTGTTAGTTTTAGTCAATTTCGATCGACCAGAAAAATGGCCATTTTTCAAATGGTCTCGAAATTCGATGAAATTAATTTTGTTAGGACCGTATCGTCAAAACAAAGCTAAATATATTTTTTCTGGAATTTTTAGAGTCAGTATGCGGCCTCAGCAAATTAAAATGTACGAACAAATTAAATAATTAAATGATTTATATTTTAAAATAAAGAAAATTGGGCTGAAACGATTAAATGGGCTGACCGGACCTAGTCCATTGCGTCCGGAAGGGGGGTATTTGGCAAGGGACAACTCTCGTTGGGGTGGAATTGGAGCTAGTACAGGTTAACGGGCTTTTTAGGGAATTAAAGGATTAAATGAATAAAATATTATAAATATAGGTTTAAAGAAAACCCTAATTCTCCAATGTCGAATAGTGCAGCTGGCACTATCAAACGGAAGGCCATGGTGCTCCCGATTTGCTTCCTTAATTTCCTTGAATCTAACAAGAATTAAAACACAAATTTAAAACATAAATCGATGAGTAGGAAGAGGGCTTCAAATCAGTACGACTGTGATTGGGTCTGGGCCAGAAATTTGTTCAGTTTCTATGTCCAAACGTGCGCTGCTCGCAGGAAGCTCGAGGCTTCCAAGGGCCTACGAGTTCGAAGTCCATCAGGGGGTGGTGCCCCGTGCAAACACCGACGTGATGGGCTACTTAGATTATCCTCCTGCGTGGTGGACAGGTGGAAAAGGCGAGCCCTAGATCTCGATGTATGGGTTCGTCGAGGTACAGAAGACAACGATGGAAAAGAAAGAACATCGGCCTGTTATTTTCTTTAATGCAATTAGCAACTAATCATTTAATTAATTACTTACTTAATTATCGAATGTATAGATTATCATAACTTCTTCGAAGCTAATCAGAATTCAACAAAACGAATTGCTTTAGGATCGCATCAGCGAGATCTACATTTCGGAACTGACCAGATCTAAAACAGAGCACTTTGAAATTCAGACAAAAAGCAAAGTGAGAATTCTATTTATTTATCTATTTTAATTAAAATATTTAATTATGATTGTGATTTTCTTCCGATCTAGTGTTAAATTCAAATTGATTGTCATACGTGATTTGATCTGGAATTGTCATTGTTTTATAGATCTATTGATTTGATGATTGTTGTGTTGAATATAAACATATCATGTTTGTTATAATAAAATTGTTGATGGTGTTTGCGTTGAACAAAACTATTGAAACAAGAATACTAATCTTTGTTGAAAAAGAATAATCGGATTAAAATTGTCACTCTAGTTAAAGTGCAATTGTTGAATCAAATAGGTCATTTTTGTTATTATGAAATAGTTGTAAACAAATGTATCATTTTTGTTATAATAAACTAGTTGTGAACAAATATGTCATTTTTGCTGAAAAACAAATATACCATTTTGTTGTGACAAAAGGATTGAAAACAAAATTATCAATTTTTGTTGTAACCAAATAGTGGAGCAAAATTATCAGTTTTTGTTGAAACCTAAAAGTTAAACAAAAATATTCATTTTTGTCAATATAGTTAGTGAAAACAAAAACATTCATTTTTGTCAATATAGTTGTTAAAACAAAAATATGTACTATTACCATGATACTACTTATCCGTTTTAAGTAATTATTATAACTGATTATGACATTTTATTTAGGTTTAAATTTTAATTTTACTAAATTTAATGGTATGAAAGTAATGAAATGATTTTACGTCACAGTGACATAAATTCATTGATATGAAAATAAATTGATTCATCTTTTTCATAATTCATGAGTAAACCTGATATTTGATCAGAATAAAATTACGAAAAGAGTGACAACAACAAAAATTCAATTTTTTTGAATTAATAGACTTCAATTCCTTAGTTTTTATAGTTTGTTACGATAAGCAAAAGAAATAGGTAAATCTTTTTAAACAGTGAGATTTATTCGTTTGCTTTAGACTTGATAATTATGTAGTTTACTTGATTTAAATAATTTGGCTACTGAATGTATTTTTATTCTAGTAGTACGCTACAAAAAAATATAAATCATAGCATTAGAATTTAAATAATCCATTGTAGCGCAATAAACGATAAGAAAATGCACTAAGATATTCGATCTAGGTAGGACACTGCCTTCTGATTAATAAAAGGTATTACATTTAGTTTTAGTTATTCTGGTATTGTATTAAATTTTTGGTGCATTAACCATAACGTATCACTTATTAATAGCAAATTAGAGAAAATGAATAATATTATTTTCATTTACCATAAAATACATATGCTAAATTTTTTGATAACCATTATCTCTAAATAAATACTAGAAACATCCAACCAGTTAAACGCTTTCCTAAATACTATTTTTTGTTGAATTTAATATACATTTATCCATTTTTCTTATCCAACTGTCTTTGTACATATGACTTTTTATATATAAAGGATTTGTTCCCTTTACTGATAAACAAACATTTCAAAGAAAGATGGAATATAACTATTCTAAGCAAGCTTTAGTTTTTTCTTTTACTCTTCTTTTCTTAGTATCTTCCACTTACGCTGGATATTGTACCGCAATTTGTCATCCAATTTGTAAACGACTCTTACACAATCCAGCTATTTGCTCAACGGCTTGTAAATTTGGTTGTGAAATTGGTTTGAAACATGTTCCTTGTGAGTTAAAATGTATCAAAGATACATGCCTCAAATTTAAAGGTAAGATATTTAGTAAAATTTGCATGTACATGGTTGTTTGGTTTTTAAAAATGTCAAGTATTTAATGCTATCAATGTTAATTCGGTTACGTGCAAATAAATTATCTGCAATGTTATTTATCGACATGTTTATTTGAAATGTGATTTTTTTATTAAATGTTTAAGCACAACGTGCAATCTTACCAAACTTCTATTGATTCCTTTATAGGTGATGATGCAACTGGTTTTGTAAAATGTGCAGAGACTTGTGAGGAAAACTGCAAAAAGCAAACTTTGGAAGACATTGACCTTTTTATGGTCTGAATATTCATATGTTCAGGTCAAAGAAGCAAATAAAGTATATCTAAATTGGGTTATGTGTTATTTTTATGTCAGCCATATATGAATAGTTCCGTCCACACAATTGTTAATCCATGATGTGCCCTTCAAAATAATAATATAAAAGATTGTTATGGTAAACTTCTCAATCCTTGCTTATCATATTTTGATATATCATAAGTTTAAGTCATTATTGAAGGATGACTTAAATATGAGTTTAAATTGCCATTGCAATATTAATTTATCATAAATACTGTAAGGCCTGAGCAAGAACTCTTTGAACATATTGTGTTATTAGCTCCTTGATGACCAATAAGTATTGGTTTGAGTAATATTTTAGTGTATCAATTAGTTGTTTACTAAGGTATAACATTGGTTCCAATGTTTTATTTACAAGGTGTCCATAGGGCATTTTGATCAAAATTATACCCATGTATTTGTTGATAAAAGAATTTGACACTTATAAGAAATGCCTTACGAAAATATATTCTTAAAAATTTAAATGGTAATTTCCTTTAGAATTAATCAAAATTTAGTTTACTTGAATCAGAATGCACAAGCCAGATTTTTCACTAAGAATTGCACACAAGTTGAAAATGACGTAGTAATTAATAAGGAACTTCGCGTAGTGTCCTAGAGGCTAATAACATTGTTGTTGTAACATCTCACATGCATCCTAAATCACAAACCCTACTTGCCCGCTACTTTCAAATTAACAATCGCACTATCATAAAAAAATATCTATAAAGAAAACCTACATGTGAGAGGAAGATCTCAAGTGTGAGAATATGTTGGACCGTTGTTTGTGAAATAGCCTTTACGAAGAAGGCATCTTGTGCCCAATGTCGACGTGACCATGATGAGATGCATCAAACCGATGAGCTGACATCATAGGTTAAAAAAATGACTCTAATAATTGTGGGTCCATGCTTTTTTAGTTGACACATCTTTTGAAATAACCTAGGGCTTTCAACCCTATGATTTAAACTGGATTCAATACTATTTGAAATTGGTTTAATTACTTTCAACTGTTGCTATATCCACCAAAACAACCTTGTTGTCTCTGTATCTTAAAGCTTTATAAAGATGTATACTTGGATGGGATAGCACAACTAAGGAATGTTATAAATTTAGTTGTGTTTTGATGTGTGTTGTTCTCAAAGCAATCCAACCTTTCCTTTATTGGGAAGTTTGGGTCGTTTCATTTGGTATCAGAGCTTTGGTTTATAGAGCTCGAGAACAAAACACATTAGAACCGAACGAAAGAATTCATCAGAGATTGGATTAGTAATATCCAATGAGAATAACTCGTTAGAGATGGGATCAGTAGTATCCTAGAACGAGTGTGAAGAGTATTATTTTCTTTGAAAATAAAAGTAAAAACAAATTTAGTTTTGAAAATTTTATCTTAAAATACGTATTTGAGTATATTATTATTTTAATGTGGACAATCGAGTATATAAAGATTTCGAATATACGAGTAATTAACGGATATTCGAAGTTTTAATATACTGGATAGATATAGAATCACACTCTAGTTGCCCGGAGATGATTCTGGGGATATGTATACCATCACCAGTATTTATGTTTGAGTATCGAAAGTGGGATTTCTATATATTTCCATTGACTGGTATGAGAGCCAAAACTTAGTTAGTACACATTGTTGTGATTTGCACTAAAAATATAATTTTTGATTATATAAAAAAAAGCTATATATATTTGAAAAGTTAATCACCTAATTGATTGCTGGATGTGATGTTTGATTATTAGCTCAACTAATAAAAGTATAGAAATGATAATTAACTTAATTAACATAATTAATTGAAACCAATAAATAAAATTTAGTTGAGTTGATTAATTAAACAACTTTTAGCTTCGTTCCTTTTCGAGGACGAAAAGATTTTAAGTGGGGGCGATTGTAACGACCCGGAATTTTGGGGCCAATTTAAAAATTTTATTTTAGAAATTTTATTGGACTTTAATATTTAAAAATATTTATTTTAAATAAGAACGACTAAAAATTTATTTTAAAATGAATAAATTCAATTTAATTATAAAAGGAGTTTAAAACAGCGCTACAGTTTGAAAATTTGAATTTGAACTTTGGCTGAATGTACAGGATTCATTTTAAATTAGAATTGAACAAAACAAGAAATATTTAAATCTGTTTAACTATATCTTTCTAATGGATTTGAAAAACTGAAATTTCATCGCAGGAATAGAAAGTTATGTCCAGTTTAAAATTTTGAAAAGTCGCTGTAGAATTTATATATATTTTAATATAATATATTAGCCTTAAAAATAGTCATTTTTCAAACGACCTCGGTTTTTGACGAAACCACTTTTGTTTGAACCGGAATGTCAAATTATTGCTAAGTTTAATTTTTCATAATTTTTCGAATTAATATGTGAGCGTGGTAAAGGAAAACGTGTTTTGTCAGTTTCGGTCATATTTAATCGACTTGAAATTGGCCATTTTTCAAACAGTCTCAGAATTCAACGAAATTAGTCTTTTTAGAACCGTATCGTTAAAACATAACTAGAAATAATTTTTCTGCAATTTTTAGAGTCCGTATGTGGCCCCGGTAATTTAAAATATACGTTTGAATTTAATAATTAAAGGATTTATATTTTAAATTAAAGAAAAACATATCGTAACAGCCGAACTGGGTTACGAAACATGTTCCGTTGTGTCCGGGACGGGGTTTTTTAGCTAGGGGCGACACTCGTTGGGTTTGAATTGAAGTTAAGAGTGATATATGAATTGAATTCAAATGAAATAAAATAAATTAAATAAAAATACACCTATAAATACGTATACGTATGCCGCCGCCCTCATTACAGAACAATGGCCGATATTGTTCAAACTTCATCCATCAATTTCTTTGAATCCTTTTCGAATTGAATCAAGGCTGCAAACCGAAATCAAACAACAAGTTCTAATCTACAAATTCATACGAATTTGATCAGCTCAGGGGGGGCGTGTACTTCAAGATCCGACGCCCCAAACCCGCGTCGAACTGATCGTCGCCGAGCCTCCGTTGGGCGTGCGAGTTGGCCAACTCGGGGTGGCGCAAGTGCGGCTTCCGGAGCCCGTCAAGATGGTGGTTTCCGATCAGCACCTAAGTGGTGGTGCAACTCGAAAGATGGAACCCTAAAATTAAACTAAAGGTGAAACACGGCGGCCTGGGTTTTAATTGGAGAAGAAGGGGTATTTTTCATACTTAATTAATTAATTAATTATTTTAAAAAGTTAACAATCTAAATAAATCCATAACCGATTCATACGAACTCGGAATTTAACGATTTCAGGACCATTGCGATCGTATTGAAGAACACTACAACATGGGACAAACTAGAATTGAAACAGAGCGAATCAAATTTTAGAGCAAATTCAGATCTGAATCGTACAGATCTAAATTCATGTTGTATGTATATATTCATTTTAATTAATTGTTTATTTATTTTATTGTATTCATTCAGTATGAAATTCATGTTGTATGTATATATTCATTAAAATGTTGATTGTGCTGTGATGGTGATGGACGATTGATTGTGATTGTGTATTCATGTTTGTTAGAATTTTGTGTATACGATAAGATCACATTTTATCGTATATATTAGGATAATCAAGTTTGTCGTATATATTAGGATAATCAATTTTGTCGTATATATTAGGATAATCAATTTTGTCATATATTAGAATAATCAATTTTGTTATATATATATTAGAATAATCAATTTTGTCATATATATTAGAATAATCAATTTTTGTCAGATATGTTAGAAATCAATTTTTGTCATATATGATAAAAATCAACATTTTTGTATATTAAAAGTGAATTAGACAAAATCAAAATCGATGTGAGAAATCTTTTTTTTATTATTTAAAAATAATTATGAAGTTATTATTACAAATCTATAGTCATCTCCTGTTTGCTATTATTCATGATTGTTCCGGGTTGAATGTAATGTATGGATTGGTAATGTTATTTGGTGATTAGTGGTTATACATATTTATCTATCGTGAGATAATTTGTTAGAAACAATTAGATCATGTTAGTGAAATAAAAAGAGATATTTTTGTACTTTTAAAAGGATAGAAATAAAAGACACATTAGTGTGAAATATGATTATAGGAATAAATATCACATTTTTGTAAAAGAAAGATTAGCGAATAAATATCACATTTGTGTCAAACCATGATTAGAAAACAAAATTAACATTTTGTTTACTTGAAAAAGAATGAAAACAAAATTATCATTTTGTTCACTTGTAAAAGAAATGAATATTTTTGTACATAAAAAGGGAATGAATCAAGAATGAATATTTTTGCCACTTTTAAGAGAATGAAACAAAAAGTGATATTTTTATCACTTAATAAGAATTATACAAAATACACATTTTGTCAATTTAAAGAATGAAATAAAGTTAACTTTTTTTTAAATAGATTTTTATGTAACATTCTTTCCCAATAAAAAAACAGATTTTTAGGTGACGTTCTTTTTCAACAAAAAGAAATTATGTTTTGTTTATTGTCATATTTGTTACAATAAAAAGTGAAGGATTAGAAAAGAACATTTTTGTCTCATTAAAAAGAAAAGAATTAGAAGTGGACATTAATGTCATATTAGAAAGAATTAGAAGAGAACATTTTTCAGAATTTGGTTAGTGGATGAAAATGAGTATTTTTATATATCAAAACGATTAAACCAAGAAAACATTTTTGGTCATTAAAAAGAGTTACTCAAAAATAAACATTTTTGTGCAATACAAAGAGTTAAACAAAAGTTTACTTTTTTGTTTATTTAAAAGAATTAGACGAGATAATCACTTTTGTTTACATTAAAAGAACCAGACAAAAATAAGACATTTTATTCACTTTAGAAGAAATGAATTAAAACCATTCATTTTGACACGTTGAAAAGAATGAAGTAATTCATTCATTTTTGTCACTTAATACGGATTTTACATAAATGCACGTTTTTGTTATTTTAATAAGGATTATATAAGATTAACATTCTCTGCCAAAACTTGATTATTGAAATAGAATCAACAATTTTTGTCAAAATTTTGATTAATGAAATAGAATCAACAATTTTTGTCAAAGTTTAATTAATGGAATAGAATCAACATTTTGTTTAGTTAAAAAAAAATTAAGCAAAATTATCATATTTTGTTGCATTGAAAAGATTAAGCAAAATTAACATATTTTATCAAATATGATTTGTGAATAAGAATAACATATTTTTATCAAAAGAACAAAATTAACATTTTGGTTAGTTAGATTATAAAAGAACATTTTTGTTCAAAAATGTTAAATATGATAAAAGAAACATTTTTGTTACTTAAAAAGGATATAAACAAAATTTATTTTTGTTTATATTAAAAAGAATATAAACAAAATTCATATTTTGTTTACAATAAAAAGGATATTTTGTACATGAGCATGAAAATGAAAACATTATTTTTGGTGATTTTATTAGAAATGAATTAAAACATTTTTATGTTAGATTAGAGTGAGATAAAATATCATTTTTGTTAAAAACATGTTAGTAAGATAAAATTCTCATTTTGTTTCCATTAGAAGTTAATAAACAAAATCATCATATTTGTTTACACTAAAAAGTAGAATTGAAAATGTATATTTTTATACATTAAAAAGTTATGAATTGAAAATGTATATTTTTATACATTAAAAAGGAGAATGAGTTAGAAATGAACATTTTGTTTACATTAAAGGAATTAGAAAATTTTGTCATATTTTGTACATTTAAGAAGAGTTAGACAAAATTATCATATTTTGTCACATTTAAAAAGAATGAAGTAAAATATTCATTTTGTCATTAAAAATGAATGAGACCAAAAATATACTTTTTGGTCAAAAATGAAGAGTTAAGATTTTATTGTCATTTGTTAACAATAAAAAGAATTGAAATAAAAGTTAAGATTTTGTACACAATAAAAAGAATTGAGACATATGTCTGTAATGTTGATGTGTTAAATATAATGTTAGTATATTCAAACTGAATATTACACTTCCATTTACAAGTCATCCGACTTGTTTATGTGATTGGGTCGATAATTTTTACACATCGCCTAGATGCACAAATAATTTATTATTTTGATTGCTGGATGAAACCCCACATGGGTGTTGGGATGATCCTACACTAGTCCCAATGTTTAGTGTAGAATACACTCTGGTTGATTATTTGGTTGTGTGATAGTTATTTATCATGATTGTTGATTATATGCAAATTATGGTTGTTGACTGAGTCACATTCCAATAAAGTATATTGTAGAAAAGAATATGTTTAGAAAAGAATATATTCTGGAAAAATATATTTTTATTGAAATGAACTAGTTATTAACTAGAGTAAATCATTAAATTAAGATTTAATGAAGTTTTCCAGTTATTTAATATTTAATTCAAATTAAATTGAATAAAATGGATTTTGGGTTTGTCGTGAATAGTGTCTTAAATAACACTGTTCTTAAACCCCGTATGAAAAGAATAATGTTTTAATTTAGATTATTAAAGTTTTCAATTATATTTAATAATTGAAATAAAATGAAATGTGAGTTGGGCTTATTGTGAACTGTGTATTTTTTTAAGTGACATTCGTTCTTTAACCCAACTGACAGTGAAAATATGATTTGGAATTTATAAATCTTTTACTAAGATTTAATTGGAAATTTTCCAAAAGTTAAGTTTTCCAATCTAATATATTAAATTGGAATTGAATGGAATTCGAATTAGTAATAACCGAGATAAGCTTCTGTAAAAGAAGACCGATACTACATATGGAATTTAAGAGGCTTTGTCGTTACTCCATTTATATTATTGGTCGGATACAGAAATTTATAACGATTATATATTGATTTGTTTTCTGTGAAGATTCCATATTTTATGGAAGACGATTTTGGGTTTACCGTGAACTATGTTTTAAATGACATTAGTTCTTTAACCCAGTTGAGAATAAGATAAATTTCTTAAATTTGAATAATCATTGAATAATGATTTGTGATATTTAAAACCAAATTATGTTTTAATAAATCTTTAAATGAAAGATTTAAGAACAAAGATAAAGTATTTATCTTTGATAGAATAATGGGAATATTTTGTTTAAAAGAATAATTCTGAATTGGAATGAGGCATTGGATGTGTTTGTACAGCACTTGATTTTTAATCATAAAAATACGTGAGTTATTCGGGAAGACCGGGTTTAACCCATTCCGAATAATTATTACGACGATGAAGAGTCGAAGATGAAGACGGTGGGTGAAGACCGACGATCTTCACATCGAATGGATGTGTTGCTACTGAGACCCTTGATGGGAGTAGCTACCTTGAAGGGGCTTCAGTGGTGGCCGTCCAGATTATTGTTGATTGTACGGATTTGATTTTCGCTCAGACCCAGAGCATAAACTTGTAAATGGATGCGTGTCTGACATTGGATTTCGTTCCATGTGAATTAAATTGATTTTTATTAATGTATATCTGTTTGGTGGTGGAGAATTTATTCTCTGCTTAACACCCTGGTATATATTAATAGTGATTGATCGCATGGCGTGAATTGTCAATGTGGCACGCCAAGATGGAGATTGATCAAGGCTTTTGTTGAAAAGCAGGCCTTGTGATTATAGCGTTGCTTCGCGAGCCTCACACCCCGGTATGAGTCAAAAACGGGATATGGACCGTAGGGAGTGCACACGTTTCTTTCTAGCTAGAAGTGGTGTTAGGGTTTTGACATGGCCCGACATTTTTACTTACGTGGATGATGGATTTTGAGGCGCCTCGGATTTTTATAGGCCGATAGTGGTCATACTATAAGTTCAAAGGAACCGGGAAACGTGTGTTCAGGCATAACCAATCCACTGCGGATAGGCGGGGACCGGCCCTACCGCTCCAAGGGTTCACTGCGGGGGATCCTGAGGCATTTGCTAGAGTGTCTCGAATCGGAGAGGAGCTTGCCCCTAGCCTCGACTCATGATGGTAATCCAATTTCCAATACGACCTTGCGGTTTTGATTGTAGAACTAGTATGGTGACATAGTAGGATGGGGTACTATGCCGTCTATGATTAATACATTATGATTGAAATTGTTTTTAAAATATAGATATACCCATAGATATACACACTATTACTAAATCCGTTTTATCGTATCAAGCATCTCTTGACCATTATAAGGTAAAACCCTATCCTCCAGTTTGCGTTGCATTGTGTGATGGGACTTGGGTCTTATAATGGTTTCATTTTTCAAAAAAGCATTGTGTTGTTTAATGTCTTACTTCATTTATGCACTGGCAAATCCAATGGAGTAAACCCGTTCCGTGTTAGCGGTGTGGTCCTGTGATTAGCCTTATTATTAGATAATTAAGTTAAGATTTCTCATACCAGTCCCATGACTGACCTGTAGTTTGTTTCACTGGCAAACTCGGTGCCCATATTTTCCACACAGGCAGTCGAGTAGCTTTTTGCAGATATATTTACAGGATCCTGGCTTACAGCTGAAGTGGTATTCGGAAAGCTCCATATCCATGTATTCCTTTCAGTTGTATATTTGTATTATTTTTCCGCTGCTATTTAAATGTAATTTAAATCTCTGATATTATTGTATTTCTATTTCTGTAATAAGTATTCATACTGTTATATTCTTGTACTCTGATGTAATTGTTGTGATCAGCAATGAAAATGTTCTTCATTTTGTGTTCTGATGTGTATTGTTCTCAAAGCAATCCAGCCTTTCCTTTACTGGGAAGTTTGGGTCGTTTCATTTGGTATCAGAGCTTTGGTTTACAGAGCTCGAGAACAAAACACATTAGAATCGAACGAAAGAAATCATTAGAGATTGGATTAGTAATATCCAATGAGAATAACTCATTAGAGATGAGATCAGTAGTATCCTAGAACGAGTGTGAAGAGTATTATTTTCTTTAAAAATAAAAGTAAAAACAAATTTAGTTTTGAAATTTTTATCTTAAAATACGTATTTTAGTATATTATTATTTTAATGTGGACAATCGAGTATATAAAGATTTCAAATATACGAGTAATTAACGGATATTCGAAGTTTTAATATATTGGATAGATATAGAATCACACTCTAGTCGTCCGGAGATGATTCTGGGGATATGTATACCATCACCAGTATTTTGTTCGAGTATCGAAAGTGGGATTTCTATATATTTCCATTGACTGGTATGAGAGCCAAAACTTAGTTAGTACACATTGTTGTGATTTGCACTAAAAATATAATTTTTGATTATATAAAAAAAGCTATATATATTTGAAAAGTTAATCACCTAATTGATTGCTGGATGTGATGTTTGATTATTAGCTCAACTAATAAAAGTATAGAAATGATAATTAATTTAACTAACATAATTAATTGAAATCAATAAATAAAATGTAGTTGAGTTGATTAATTAAACAACTTTTAGCTTCGTTCCTTGACGAAAAGATTTTAAGTGGGGGCGATTGTAACGACCCTGAATTTTGGGGCCAATTTAAAATTTTTATTTAAGAAATTTTAATGGACTTTACATATTTTCCACACGGGCAGTCAAGTAGCTTTTGCAGATATATTTACAGGATCCTGGCTTACAGTTGAAGTGGTATTCGGAAAGCTCTGTATCCGTGTATTCCTTTCAGCTGTATATTTGTATTATTTTTCGGCTGCTATTTAAATGTAATTTAAATCTCTGATATTATTGTATTTCTATTTCTGTAATAAGTATTCATACTCTGTTATATTCTTGTACTCTGATGTAATTGTTGTAATCAGCAATGAAAATGTTCTTCAGTTTGTGTTCTGATGTGTGTTGTTCTCAAAGCAATCCAGTCTTTCCTTCACTGGGAAGTTTGGGTCGTTTCAACACCCTTCTCTGAGAGGTAAGAGCTTAGAGGTTATATACTGATAGACATCAGTTGCATGGCATGAATTGTGAGTGTGGCATGCAGAGATGCAAGTGATCAAGGCTTCTTTTGAAAAGCAGAGACTTGTGATTGATGATCAAAGCACGGCTTTAAATCGCATAGATATGTGTATAGCGTTAATTCGCGAGCCTCACACCTCGGTATGAGTCAAAAACGGGATCGGACTTCAAGGAGTGCACGACGTTTCTTTCTAACTATGGGTGGTGTCATGGTATGGAGCCCAGACATTTATATATATTTTTTACCTATGTGGATGATGGATTGCGAGGCACCTCGGATATATCAGTCACTACGGGGCTTATGGATAGGTCCGATAGGACTGGGAAGCGTGTGTTCAGTAATTACCAATCAACTAACTTAAGTGTGGACCGGCCCTGAAGCATCCAAGGGTTCACTGCGGGGGATCCTGAGGCATTTGCTAGAGTGTCTCGATTCGGTGAGGAGCTTTCCCTGGCCTCAACTCATAGATGGAATCCAATTTCCAATACGTGACATTTCGGTTTTAATTGCAAAACTAGTATGGCGACATAGTAGCATGGGATACGATGTCGTCTATGATTGATACAATTTATATTTGAAGTTGATTTTGACACTATATACTTGTAGTAATAGTAAAATGATTTGTTTTATAATGTACCAAGCACGTTTGGCTATTATAAGGGAAAACTCTATCCTCCGACTTGCGTTGCATTATGTGATGGAACCTGAGTCTTATAATAGCTTCATTTTCCAAAAAGCATTGCGCTATTTATAAAACTTTTTTATGCACTGGTATTCTTGGGAGGAAACCCGTTCCGTGTTATACGCTGTGGTCCCTTGATTTACTTTATTTCTAAAGTAAAGATTTAATAATTGTTTTTGTTCTACACCAGTCCCATGACTGACCTGGAGTTTATTGTTGTAACCTAAACTCTGAGTGCCCGTATTTTCCATACGAGCAGCTAGTAGTTTTGGTTTTGCAGATATTGTTTCCATAGGATCCTGGATTTACAGTTGAAGTTATATTAGGAAAGCTTTGAATCCGTGTATTTTCTTATAGTTATGTTATGTATTATTTTTCCGCTGCATTATAATTTAAATCTCCAATATTTATCAAATGTATATTATTTATTCATATTCTGTTATATTCTTGTACTTTGATGTAATTGTTGTAATCACAATGAAATATTCTTCTGTTTGTGTTCTGATTAGTCTTGTTCTCAAAACAGACCGCCTTCTTGTTCGGTTTAGGTTGGCTGGGAAGTTTGGGTCGCTATACATACCTAGATTTACAAACAGTCCTATCATTGGCTAACGACCTTGCGTATAATAAAAAAATGATATTATGTTTGGCACTAATGAGTTATCTCCTCTTAGGCGCACATTATTTTTCTTATATATACTAAATTGAATATATTTATTGCTTACATAAAACTGTGAGCAATGCCCACATCCTTCCATTCTTTAGCTCAGCCGATCTTCTTCATTCCAATTATCTAAGTGTTGAATAGATAGTAAGCACTATTTGCATCATACACACACTCAATGTATACTATTCTTTTTACTATGTGGAATGAGAAACATTTTTTTTTTGACTTATAAGAAAAATAAGAGGTGTTACATACTACTAGTTGGAAAAATATATTCTACTAATAAATGAAAATTTGTAAATTGTTGCATCAAACAAGTGCACAAAATAAATCAACTTAGAAATGTTTGATGTTAATTTTTTTTTGGGAAGTACTTGATTGTAAAAATAAAGGAGTAGAAAATAATTTGCCTTTTGCATTAAGAAGAGAATCTTTCACCTTCGTTGACAATTCTCAGGACAATCTAGAGTAAGAAGTCACATATACATAAAGAACTATCCACTAAGTAATGATAATTCAACAATAAATGCTATTTTCTTAGTTGTATTTATAGAACATTGCTTGTTAGATTTTTTACATTATTGGATTTTACCTTTATAAGTAATATTACAGTGTACACTTTTTATTGAAAAGTAATTATTTTATAACTTGATTTAATGAAAAAGAATATCAGCATAATGTTTTTTTATGCTTTTGATACTATTACCATGATACTACTTATCCGTTTTAAAAATTAATTAATATAATAATTATTTAAATAAACCTTCATCTTCTACTTCACATACTACAGTCGTGCTGAACCCATTTTTCTCCAAACTAGGGTCGCGCTAACTCCACCCTGCTCGCGCCGGAGGAGGATCAGACGTCGCCACGTGGGAGGGCTTCAAGAGGGCCACCTGTGCCTGCCACGCCATCCAGTTCGGTGGTCGGAATCGCCTGCAATTGGCCACTAAACGCGCTGACTTCATGGTGGAGATTCGAGCAAAATACTCGATGAAAATTTACCCTATTTGTATGGATTGATAGATCTCTCGAAGTACTTTGATTTTCTACTTACTTTCATCATCTAATTCGCTGCGGATTGAAGGAAATTGGAGATCAAAATCTAGGATGATTTCCGCCTTCTATTTGCTCGACGGCGGCTTTGAGGCGTTGACCTCGTATTGAATGAATTAGGGTTCGAATTTTTATATTTATATATATTTTTATTTCCAAAAATAGCAACTTTTACATTCGATTTCTAAATCGAACCCACCGACTGTCGTCCTTAGCTAATTACCCTCATTCCGAACACAATGGGATATGTTTCGTAACCCAATTCGGCTGTTATGATCAGTTTCCGTTGAATTTAAAATATAAATCTTTATATATTCAATTTAAACGCACATTTCAATTTACCGGGGCCACAAACAGTCTCTAAAAATTCCCGAAAAATTATTTCTAGCTTTGCATTGACGATACGGTCCTAACAAAACTAATTTCGTCAAATTCTGAGACCGTTTGAAAAATGGCCATTTTCTAGTCGATCGAAATTGACTGAAACTGTTAGAACACTTTTAACTTCGCCACGCTCACATATTAATTCAGAAAATTGTGAATTTTGGAACCTAGCAATAACTTGACATCCCGGATCCAACAAAAGTGGTTTCGTTGAAAACTGAGGTCGTTTGCAAAATTTCCATTTTCAAAGACCTTTATATATATATATATTAAAATATATATAAATTCCACAGCGACTTTTCTAAATTTTAAGCTGGACATATCTTTCAACTTCTAAAGTGAAATCTCAGTTTCTTAACTCCATTAGAAAGATATCGTCAAACAGATTCAAATATTTCTTGTTTCGTCAAAATCCGGTTTATTTTGCACCCGGTACATTCATTTGAATTTTGAAATCGAATTTTCGAACTTCCGCGCCATTTTCAATTCCTTTTATAATTATAAATAATTATTTATATTCTAACGACGATTCAATTAAATATATACGTTCGAATTCTATTCAAAATAAATTTCTCGTCATTATTATTTAAAATAATTCATTTTAAATATTCAAAATTAGCCAAAATAAAAATTTTAAATGGGCTCGGATTTCCGGGTTATTACACTCTCCCCCACTTAAAACTTTTCGTCCCCGTAAAGGAATGAAGCCGAAAGTTGTTTAACTAACCAACTCAACTTTCATTATTTTCATTACGGCTTAAGTTCTTCAACTTTTCAGTTTCTAAGAACTTTTCAAAATTTGGCTAACACCCTAAATTTTCGAAAAATTTCGCCATAACCTCCCCTGCACCGGGGACTTCGGGATATTTCATGTAGCCTCCCATGGCCTTCTTCAATCCAAAAGAAAAAGAAACGCCAATCGGCTCATAAAATCATCCAAACCCAAAGAAATACAATAAATATGTACCTATTTGTCGGGCAAACAATTTTATTCTTCTGCTCTACCTCCGTGCTATGACCTGTTCAACGTAAGTACATGTATATGTATGCAAATGCAACAAATTTTCAATATAATTCACTTTTTGGTTCAATTTGGCTAAAGGTTCAACATTTAATTAATCATACAATAATCAAACAACACAATCAGCAATTAATTAGTTGATTATCCTTTCAATCATATAACTTTGATACGTAGTCCAAAAATCAAATTTTTGATGCCAAATCACAACAATAAGCCTTATCTAATTTTGGTTCTCACACCAGTCAATAGGAAATATATACAAATCCCACTTTCGAAACTCGAACATGAATATTGATGATGCTATTGCTATAGCGATCATCAGAACCATCTTCGGGCGACTAGAGTGTGATTTAGATTTTCAAAACAAATTTTGTTTCATTTTAAAAATATACTCTTCACACTCGTTCTAGGATACTACTGATCCTATCTCTAACGAGTCACTCTTATTGGATGTTACTAATCCAATCTCTGATGAATTCTTTCGTACGGTTCTAATGTGTCATGTTCTCGAGCTTTGTAAACCAAAGCTCTGATACCACGATGAAACGACCCGAAATCCCCCTTACAGGAAATCACGGATTGAGTTGAGAACAAGCCACATCGGGACGCAAATAGAAGAACATTTCATTGTTTATTACAACAATTCATCAGAATACAGGAATATACAGAGTATACATGTATTATACACATCATAAAATATCAGAGATTTAAATTACATTACATAGCAGCGGAAAAATAATACAATACACAACTGAAGGAGATATACGGATACAGAGCTTTCCGGATATCATTCCAGCTGTAAATCAGGATCCTGTGAATATAAATCTGCAAACCAAAACTACTAGCTGCCCGTGTCAAAATAAGGGCACCCAGAGTTTAGGTTAAAACAATAAACTCCAGGTCAGTCATGTGACTGGTGTGAGAACTAAAACAGTTATTAATCTTTATTTTAAAGTTAGGCAAATGAAGGGACCACGCCGTATAACACGGAACGGGTTTCCTCCCAAGAACAGCAGTGCATAAAACAACAGCGCAATGATAAATAAAGAACAATGAAGCTATTATAAGACCCAGTTCCCATCACACAATGCAACACAAGCCGGAGGATAGGGTTTTACCTTAAAATAGCCAAAGAATGCTTGATACGCTAAATTTCATGTTTTACTATTACTATAAGTGCATAGTGTCAAAAAATTTCAATCATAAGTATCAATCATAGACGGTATGGGTACCATATATCATGTCGCCAATACTAGGCTCTATAATCAAAACCGCGAATGTCACGTATTGGAAGTTTGGTTTTCGTCTGTGAACCGAGGCAAAAGATAGTCCTCACCGATTCGAGACGCTCTAGCCCGTGTCTCAGGACCCAGACTCAGGTGGGCCCTTGGATCGTCAGGGCCGTTCCACCGATGTGGTTAAAATGTCTGAACACTGCGTTTTCCCGCCCTTTGGGGCGTCAATGAGTCAACGAATGACTCCATCGGCTCCACATAGTCACCGATATATCTGAGGCGCCTCGCAACAGCAACAACCACATAAGTCAAACTCGTCAGGGCGTGTCAAACCACTGATGCCACGCAGGCAGACCACTCCATGCAACCGATATCCATCAATCACATAGAATGATATCCAATGTCAGACACACAGTCCATCTACAAGTACGTTCTGGGTGTGAACGAAAACGGAGGCACCTTGTACCTCGCATATCCATCGATCTCCAAGTACGTCTGGACGACCACTAACTGATTCCCTCCTCTTGGGTGTACGACCCAATCAAGATCATCGGTAATCACCCAAACGACGTGAAGACCTCCGGTCTTCAACCACCGTCTTCCTCTTCGACACTACATCGAATATGTTATTCAGAATGGGATAAACCCGATCTTTCTGAATAACTCGCGTATATAATAAACAATTGTTACACAAACACAACATACGCCTCATTCCAATTCATCAGTCACTAACCGTAAATTAGCAAGAGAATAATTCCCCAAACATTAACCCCGAAGGCCGAAACCAACATCGGATCAATACCCAGGAAACCATTCTTCTTAGCTAACTTACAGTTAGTTTCTAAATTTCACATTCTTAGGGAAATGTTCCCATTAATTTTATCAAAGATAAATTCTTTTAAATTTATTCTTTAACCGTCCTTTGAATATCACTTCAAACTAGTCGGGATTAGCGAACCACACCAAAGTAATTATTTATTTTATTTCCCAATCCCAACCTATTCATCCCAAGGAGCAAAACTGGTAATACTCCATATCTAACACCGCAGTGTTATCGGTAAAGTTAATTACCATTTCACGTTCAAATCTAGTTAAAGATTTAACTATCGCTTGGAGCAAAACTGGTGATACTCCATTCTCGATCACTTCAATCTAATTAAAGATTCATTAAAACTCCACTTAGTTTTAATATTTAACTAGGTTAAAGAACCGATGTCATTTAAAACACGGTTCACGATAAACCCAAAATCACATTCCATCAATCATCGGGTTAAAGAACAAGTGTTATTTAAAACACCGTTCACGATAAACCCAAAAATCAATTCCAATTCAGTTCCAATTAAATACCATTTAATTGGTACACTTCGTTAAATCTAAATAAAAAGATTTAATCTTTTTCTCAACTGGGTTTAAGAACGGTGTTAATGAAGACACCATTCACGACAAACCCAAATCACATTTGATATTAAATACAAGGCTCCAAATAGAAAATATATCGGCTTATATTCAATATCAAATTCTACGACCAACAAATATCGTATTGGAAATAACGATATAAATATATCTTTCAAATTCCCATAACAATATCTATATCATCACGAAATCCAACATCGAAATATTCCAAAGATAATTTCGATTCAAATCCATTCCAATTCAATTATTGGAAATTCTGGTTACTTTTAAAAATATTTCAAATCCAATTTATTTATTTTAAAAATAAACGGATTTTAATTCTAGTTCAAAACCAGTTCATTTCGAAAAAATCTATTTTTATCTTTTCAAATATGGAGTTTTTCACCCCAATTCATCACAAATCATTTCTTATGATTTTACACAAATTATTACTATTTTTAATAATTTTACCAAGGCCCGTACAGTTGATTTCTGTCAACGGCCAATGAACTGCATTTACAGCGACCTTTTCCAAATTTTATTTGGACATAATTCCAAATCCAACCGTTAGATTTCAAATCTCTAATATTCTTAGAAAGCTCTTTTCAATACGAACCCAACGGTTTCGGTTTTAGAGAATCCGACGGTCGGATCTCCTGTAATATTCATTCGAAGTCAACGGTCGGATTTCAAATTTCTGAACCGTTCGGATGTGAATTTTCCTGAAATTACAACTTGCTTCGTTTTGGACGCGGTCAGTTTTGTTGCGAAGCTCTCGTCCTCACGATCGCAACGGATCCATTTCGCGCGATTTGAACCTCGTATGGAAAAGTTATGGTGTTACGAACCTTAATGACATTTTAAAAATTAATTAAATAAACCTTCATCTTCTACTTCACATACTACAGCCATGCTGAACCCATTTTGCAACAAAATAGGGTCGTGCCTAACTCCACCCTGCTCGCGCTGGAGGAGGATCAGACGTCGCCACGTGGAAGGGATTCAAGAGGGCTACCTGCGCCTGCCACGCCATCCAGTTTGGTGGTCGGAATCGCCTGCATTTGGCCACTAAACGCGCTGACTTCACGGTGGAGATTCGAGCAAAATACTCAATGAAAATTTACCCAATTTGTATGGATTGATAGATCTCTCGAAGTACTTTGATTTTCTCCTTACTTTCATCATCTAATTCACTGCGGATTGAAGGAAATTGGAGATCAAAATCTAGGATGATTTCCGCCTTCTGTTTGCTCGATGGCGGCTCTGAGGCGTTGACCTCGTATTGAATGAATTAGGGTTTGAATTTTTATATATTTTTATTTCCAAAAATAGCAACTTTTACATTCGACTTCTAAATCGAACCCACCGACTGTTCTTAAACCCAGTTGAGAAAAGAATAAATCTTTAAATTAAGATTTAATGATGTTTTCCAATTAATTAATATTTAATCGGAATTGAATGAATAAATTGGATTTTGGGTTGTCATGAATGGTGTTTTAAATAACAATGTTCTTAAACCCAATTGGGAAAAGAATAAATCTTTAAATTAAGATTTAATGATGTTTTCCAATTAATTAATATTTAATTGGAATTGAATAAAATAAATTGGATTTTGGGTTGTCGTGAATGGTGTCTTAAATAATATTTAATTGTTCTTTAACCCATAACAATTAAATAATATTTAATTGGAATTGAAATGAAAGTTGTTTGTGGGTTTATCGTGAACTGTGTTTTAAATGACATTAGTTCTTTAACCCAATTAACAGAGAAAATATAATTTGAAATTTATAAATCTTTATTTAAGATTTAATGGAAATTTTCCAAAGTAAAGTTTTCCAATTTAATAGAATAAATTGGAATTGAAGGGAATTCGGTTCAATAGTAATCGAGATGAGCTTCTGTAAAAGAAGACTGTTATTATACATGGAATTTGAAAGGCCTTGCCGCTATTCCTATTAGTCTGATATGGAAATTTATATCGATTTTATATTGATCAAATTTCTGTGAAGATTCCATATTTATTGGAAGATGATTTTGGGTTTGTCGTGAGCTGTGCTTCAAATGACATTGGGTCTTTAACCCAGTTAAAGATAGTATTTATTTCCCTAAAGTTGAATAATCATTAAGTAATGATTTTTGAGATTAAAACCAAACTAGAGTTTTAATGAATCTTCAATTAGATTGAAACGGGAATGAGATAATTAAATTTATCGAATTCTTGAAATGATCGAGAATGGAGTACCACAAGTTTTACTCCAGGCGATAGTTAAATCTTTAATTAGATTGGAACGTGAAAGGGTAATTAATTTTACTTAGAACACAATGGGTGATAGATATGGAGTGCTATCGGTTTTGCTCCATGGGATGAATAGGTTGGGACTGGAAAATAATAAATTTTTATTGCGTTATTGTTCGATAATCCCGACAAATTAATAAAATCTTTTGAAATTGATATCCAAAGGACGATTTAAGAATAAATTTATTTTTATCTTTGACAAAATTAATAGGAACCTTTCCCTAATAATGTGAATATTTAAATAAAGGAATATTCTGAATTGGAATGAGGCTTATGATGTGTTTTTATAGCACTTGATTATTGATTATAAAATACGCAAGTTATTCGGAAAGACCGGCTTTAACCCATTCTGAATAATTAATACAACAACTAAAAGTCGACGATGAAGACGGTGGTTGAAGACCGGAGATCTTCACATCGTTTGGATGATTACTGATGTCTTGATTGGGCTGTACACCTAAGACAAGGTAATAAGTGGTGATCGTCCAGACGTACTTGGAGATCGATCGGATATGCGAGGACCTCTTTCCTGTATTGGACATATGGGATGAGGAATATGGTGCCACCGGTTTCGTTCAGACTCAGAATGGACTTGTAAATGGATGTGTGTCTGACATTGGATTTCATTCTGTGTTGATTGATTTCTATTAAATATATATCTGTTTGGTGGCGGAGAATTTATTCTCTTGCTTAACACCCTTCTCTGAGACTTACGAGCTTAATGGTTATGTACTGATAGACATCAGTTGCATGGCGTGAATTGTCAGTGTGGCATGCTAAGATGCAAATGATCAAGGCTTTTGTTGAAAAGCAGAGTCTTGTTGTTGATGAACAAATCACAGCTTTAATTAGCATAGCTTTGTGTATAGCGTTAATTCACGAGCCCTCACACCCCGGTATGTGTCAAAAACGGGATAGTGACTACAGGGAGTACATGTGTTTCTTTCTAGCTAGAAGTGGTGTCATGGTATGGAGCCCAGACATTTTTACTTATGTGGATGATGGAATGAGGCACCTCGGATATTGAGTCCCTAGTTGCTCAGATTTTATGCCCCATAGGGCAGGGAAACGTATTGTTCAGGAATTACTAATCTATTAAAGTAAGGGTGGACAGACCTTGAAGATCCAGGTGTAGTTGCGGCTGTATCCGGATGCATGGGCTAGAGTGTCTCGAATTCGGTGAGGACGATCCCTAGCCTCGACTCATAGATGGAAATCCAACTTTCAATATGACATCATGCGATTTTGATATTAGAACTAGTATGGCGACATGATATATGCTACCCATGTCGTCTATGATTGATACATTTATATTTGAAGTTGTTTTTAAACACTATGCACTTACAATATCAAAATAATTTGTTTTATAGCGTATCAAGCATGTTTGGCTATTATAAGGTAATACTCTATCCTCTAATTTGCGTTGCATTATGTGATGGGACCTGAGTCTTATTATAGCTTCATTTTTCAAAAATCATTGCACTGTTTATAAACTGTTTTATGCACTAAGATTCATGTGGAGTAAACCCGTTCTGTGTTATATGGCGTTGTCCCATGATTTCCCCACTTTTAAATTAAAGATTAATAACTGTTTAAGTTCTCACACCAATCCCATGACTGACACAGAGTTTATTCTTTTAACCTAAACTCTGGGTGCCCATATTTTCCATACGGACAGCTAATAGTTTTTTCGTTTTCACAGAAATTTCTTTTCACGGGATCCTGGATTACAGCTGAAGCTATATTCAGAAAGCTCTGTATCCGTGTATCTCTTTCAGTTGTGTTATTATTTAATTTCCGCTATGTAATATCCATTCATACTATGATATATTCTTGTACTCTGATGTAATTGTGTAATAGCAATGAAATGTTCTAATGCTTGCGTTATGATGTGTGTTGTTCTCAACTCAATCCGGGCTTTCCCGTTAGTGGAAGTTTGGGTCGTTTCATTGTATCTATAATTTTGAGTTGTAAACCTTAATTTCTCAATCGATTTGGGAAAAAAAATATGTAACCACAGAAATCATTAATAAAGAGGTATGTCCTAGCAGTTGAGGTAACGGAATCAAAATTATTTAGTTCTTATCTGATTATGGTGTCATAACTTTGTAGGTTTCATATCAAAATGAGCCCAAAGTATAATGGTTAACCTAAGTCCCTTCCGAAGGTCTATGAAAGGTCAAAAGCAATGAATTAAGATGACTATATTGACTTTAGGAATGAGACATCTGGAACACCATGGTTTCCATATGATGAAGGTTTCCCAGGACAACTTAGTTCAACTAGGCTCCATGGCCCCTTTCCAAATACTCCATAGGCCTTTCGTCTGCCCTATCGAAACCACCTAAATTTGCAGCTAAGCGATAGTTTCCTAAGAAGATTTAAACTAGTGGGAATCTGGCGTCGTATTTTGCAATACCAAAAGACCCATTGCCTGTCTCACTTAAATAGTACTTGACATGATGCCTACTTGGTTACCTCCTTTTCACCACACTGAATGTTATTGGTTCGAACGGGAGGATTATGTCAAACCAATAACCAAACCCAATTGAAGCTAACCGAGAAAGCTCAGGCTATTTCCAGATGGTATACCACTATCCACTGTTCAAAGTATATATATTATCTTTATATCTTGTTTCCTAAAGGGATTTTCTTTTAGAAGTCACCGGATGCATCTACAGGAACTTCTCATGGGAATGGCAATCAAGCATGACCTAATTCTTTCACAAAACAAAGGAATCTAAAAGATTACACCATTTTGGGGTGTTAGGCATAAGTTTGTCTATTGTTTTTTGCGCTGGAAGAAGGGCCTGAACCTCCGTAACCACCAAACCTGCCTATTTAGCGAGAACCTCTTTAAAGAAAAAGAACAAATGGATTATTTGTATGAAAGAACTTGGAATGGGCCACGAAGAATTGCTTAGGCCTAGAAAGATGTTTTGTACAAACCGAAAAGTAACAACCCTGGGTTGGGGATGGGTCCCTATGAAACGAAGGAACATTTCCGAAGAGCTGAGCACGACCCATTAGGAAAAACCGGTTACCTCCACAATCCAAAAAAGGAAAAGAAGTTGTGACTCCTTTCTACCATCAGCATAGAAAATATAAAGAAAAATAAAGAATAATGTTAAACAAATCTCTGGAAGAAAGTAATATGGCATCCCTTTTGACACAGAACAATGTTAATCATACATGGGTAAAACTGGATAAATTTGAGTAAGGAATTTCCAATCCAATGAAACAGAAGACAAGAAATGTGAACTTACAATTCTGCGATAAAAAAAATTAGGAATGAAAACATTGGGTATAAACTCATTAGAAGTTGAAAGAAACTTACGACACAGATAAATGGAGCAAAAATGCATTCCATTTTGGAGCGAGACCTATCTTCACCTACGAAAGGATCTCGAAAAAAATGATAATGAAAACAAGAAATGAAATCCGAACTATTAGAAGGGAATTAAATTTGAAGGAAGAATGTAAAAGATGGAAATGATTCTGTACCAAAATGGAAATTAAATCTAAAAGAATGTGAACCTTATCGTAACTCCTACGTTGAAAGGGGCAAAATAAGCCATGTGCCAAACTTTGGAACCTCCACGAATCTGAAAAGGATGGTGGTCACCTTCGCGACAAAAGAATTTTGTTCAGTCCTAATAAACCACAAACTAAATCTTCCAAAGGAAATTCTAAGTCAAAAGCGACAAAATGATTCAACTTGACTGCTTCCATTAAGGAATCTACCAATTTACCAAATATGAATTTGACTATTTGCCTGCAATCAAAAAGCCACCAAAGGCTGAAAAGAATAAAGGAAAAACCTATTGTCTTTACAGTACGATCAATTGTCATAGAATCGATCAATGTAGGCCACGGTAAAAAATGATTGCCTATTTCACAGAAATTTGATCAATATATAATAGATATAAATTCCCGTGTCAGACTAATAGGAATAGCGACAAGCCCTTTCAAATTCCATATATAATAATGGTCTTCTTTTACAGAAGCTCGTCTTGATTATTATTAAATCGAATTCCCTTCAATTCCAATTTATTCTATTAAATTGGAAAACTTTACTTTGGTAAATTTCCACTAAATCTTTAAAAAAAGATTTATAAATTCCAAATAATATTTTCACTGTTTAATTGGGCTAAAGAACAAATGTCGTTTAAAACACAGTTGACGATAAACCCACAATCAACTTTCATTTCACTTCCAATTAAATATTATTTAATTGGTAAACTTCTTTAAATTTTAATTAAAAGATTTATTCTTTTCTCAACTGGGTTTAAGAACAGTGTTATTTAAGACACCATTCACGACAACCCAAAATCCAATTTATTTTATTCAACCAATTAGAAATTAGTTAATTGGAAAACATCATTAAATCTTAATTTAAAGATTTATTCTTTTACCAACTGGGTTTAAGAATAGTGATATTGAAGACACCATTCACGACAAACCCAAAACCCAATTTGTTTATTTAATTCCAATTAAATATTAATTAATTAGAAAACTTCATTAAATCTTAATTTAAAGATTTATTCTTTTCTCAACTGGGTTTAAGAACAGTGTTATTGAAGACACCATTCACGACAAACCCAAAATCCAATTTATTTACTAAGAAAAAAAAAAAACATTGGATTTTTATTCTAGTTAATAACTAGTTCATTTCAATAAAAATATATTTTTATCTTTTCAAATATGAAAATTTTCAACCAAAATCTTTCCTAACCATTTATTATGATTTTACACAATTTATAAATATTTTCAATAATTTTATTAAGGCCCGTACAGTCGGTTTACAACAACGGCCAACGAACTGCATCCATAGCGACCTTTTCTGAAATTCATTTGGATATAATTCCAAATCTAACCGTTAGATTTCTGATCTCTTATATTTGTTAGAAAGCTCTTTTCGATACGAACCCAACGGTTCCATTTTTAGGAGAATCTGACGGTCGAATCTCCCGTTGCATCAATTTGAAGTTAATGGTCGAAATTCGCGAACGGTCGCTACGCGGCGCGTTCTATTCAGGCCATTAAATATATGTAATATACATATTATATAAATTTCGTCGATTTCCATTTAAAACGTATTTTATAAATCGTTTCTAAATTCATTTTAAAATGATTGCAACTTCTTTTCCAATTTTAAATCAAAATTGAATATTCTGTATCTTTATCATATTAAAAGGATAATATTTTCAAAATATTAGATTTTGAAATCACTTCTTTTTTATATATATTCATTATAAAATGAATAAAATCGATTGATAAACCCGTTCAGGTTAAAATGGCGTTTGCTACTTAACTCGGGCTTCACATTTTAATATTTTTGTGTCCATCCAAAAAGGGACATCAAAATCATAATTTTATTCTTTACTGAATATTATTTTAAAATATTCGTTATTCTAAAATATTCTTTATCTTAAAATATTATTTATTTCAAAATATTCTTTATTTCTGAATCGGAATGCGACTCAATCAATTACCATATAATTTCAGTTATATGGTTTTCATACATTGCATGTATTCAACAATAATGATAAATAATTATTAAATGGTCCATTCACAACCAAAGTGAATTTTACAACTGTGTGAGCATTAAAATAAATAAATAACGCTCATCACAACCTGTCAATCCATCGATTGACATACAACTAAATATTGGGAATAGGGTATGTCAAATATCATCCCAGTACCCTTGTGGGGTTTTCAAACAACAACAGTCTATTTAAAATAATCACCGGTTAATAAATTTAACCAGTTCTAATTCAATTTGAATTATTTTTCTAATCAACCAATTTTCACTATTTAAAATTATAAATGAATATTTATAATTTAATTTCAACTACCATAAAATAATATTAAATTATTTTAATATTTCAGCATTCCAGCATCACAATCAACACACAATACAGTCAATTTTAACCGTCCATGGTCTGTGGATGAGGGAGGTGATCTTACAGGCACCGTATACAATTTATAGTGATTAAACTGATAAAAAAATACACCGGCAATTCTATATATTTATATACATGAATACAATAACATGATAAAATATAATTTTTAGTGAGAAGGAGTTCTCACCTTGACTGGTTTCGAAATCGTTGTTAAAACGATTGTTTTAATATAATTAAACCAGCGTTTAATTATATCAAAAATCCCAGTAGCTTCAGTTTATGTTCTGGACTGTTCCATGACGTAGTGCTCTTCAAGTCGGTTCTAACGCAATTTGAATTTCTCGATTCTAATTCTGAATGAAAAAGATATGAGCATTATACCTTTGAACAATTTAAATAATATAGTTAATTAATTAAATTAAGTCCCTTATTACCCTTAATCACTAAAATTAGTCGTTGTCCTTCGTCTTTCATCGTCTCCAGTATCGCACCATGAACCCAAACATCGCCACAAACCTCACCATCGCATGCACATACGAGCCGCCAGAGCTCGATCCAACTGCGCCACGCTCTTCACCATCGTCCACTCCTTCACCCCCTTGAACGACGTGACATCCGTCGTCCCCATTCACCCGAAAACACTGTGCGACGACGGCCAATTTAAGCATAAAACCGAATGATTTGAGCAACTAGAAATCATCATACCCGTACAGATTTGTAGCTGGTGAGAACCCCTTTGATTTTCGCTTTGGAATGATGAATTAATATTGTCTAGATTGGGATCAATTTGGAATTGATTTTCGGAGCACTTGGATCGTTCAACCTATGGGGGCGGCGACTGAGTTATGGCTAGGATTTTAGAGAATCTACACCTTTTTATAATAATTATTTTTATTAATATTTAATTATTTTAAATAAAAAATAACATGTTTATTCATACGAACTCCAAATCGAACCCAACAACTGTCTCCCCTAGCTAAATACCCCATTCCGGACACAATGGGTTATGTCCCGTAAGCCAATTCGGCTGTTTCGATCAGTTTTTCTTTAAATAAAAATATAAATCAATATATTTTGAATTTGAACGTATATTTTAATTTACCAGAGCCACATACTGACTCCAAAAATTCCCAAAAAATAAATCTTGCTATGTTTTGACGATACGGTCCTAACAAAACTAATTTCATCGAATTTGGAGACCGTTTGAAAAATGACCATTTTTTTGTCAATCCAATTCAACTGAAATTGACAAAACACGTTTTCTTTTGCCACGCTCACATATTAACTCCAAAAATTATGAAAATTGGAATCTAGCAATAATCTGACATTCCGAGTCTAATAAAAGTGGTTTCATCGAAAACGGACGTCGTTTGCAAAATGGCTATTTTAAGGGCTATTCTGAATTTTAAACTGGATATAGCTTTCAATTTATATAATGAAATCTCAATTTCTTAACTTCGTTAGAAAGATTTTATTAAACAAATTCAAATATTTTTGGTTTTACTGAAATCCGATTTATATTGAATTCTGTACATTCAATTGAAATTTAAAATCGAAGTTTCAAACTGCCGTGCCGTTTCAATCTCGTTATATAATTAAATTAAATTTATACCTTTCAACTTCGATTAAAATAATTTTTTAATCATTATTATTTAAGATAAATCATTTTAAATATCCAAAATCCATAAAAATAGCTAAAATTAAAAATTTAATTGGTTTTGAAAATCCGAATTGTTACATACAAGATTGAGTATGACAAATCAGATCCCGATTGTGGACCTCTAGGGTCATATTTGTAGGTGCGGGTAGGCCTCCTGTCTCATCATGTGGGCTTCGTCGCGGCTTTTCTATAGAAGCTAATGCAGAGGTTTAGCAAAGGCATCTCCCATTGTAACTTGAAAGAGTAACCCGGTGGCACCAAAGGAACGCTTCCGGATATGGAAAACCATTGTTAGCTACTGGAGAAGTGAGCTTGTAAGAGCTCTTGACTTTTGACGTCGCATATTGCATCGTTTTTTTTCTTTTGTGCACGAGACTTGCTTGTGATGATTAATTGGTGGAGGCTTAAGCTTTCTAGTATTTCACATTTCGAGTTGTGCAGAAAGGCTTAGCTCTACATGCTTGGCGATGATGAATATGGTGATCATGACCATCTGGTTATGTCGACATGGGCTTTTTCTTGAGAAGAAGAATCCTTTGCCTCCTCATTACTGATTCCAAAGGCAAATGTTGATGAGTCAGTTCAATCTCTACCGATTACTGTTGATGAGTCGCTTTGGCTCCGGCACTAGCTTTTCCCATAATTATTTTGGTGCTTACACTTACTCTCATGTGCTTTCAGTATCCTAGGACCCGAAAGCATAAAATGTTTTATCTATGTCAAACAAAAGCTTCGTTGGACATCGAAGGGAAAATACATGACCCTTTCAAAAGATGGGTAATGATGAGACTAATAACTAATAAATAGCCTTTACATTCGAAATTTGTCTACAATGAACTACTTTGGGGTGTTAAGATATTTTATGGCTAAATCGGGTGTTGGGTGTTTCTTTTTTCTTAATTAATTATTTCGTAAAATATCTATTAGGGATGTAAAACAATATTCTTGAGGGATAAAGGTGGAAACATTAAACCTCATTCATCAAGTCATCTTGGATGGTAAGTTCGTACTAGCAAAATCAATCTGAAGAAATCGTAATTATCTTACTCGATATCAATTTTCATGTCCAATCTCTGTTATCTGCCGAACAACGATGTAAGCACCTTTGGATAGTAAGGATTAACCATCGAAGCAAACAAAAGCATTTTGTACCATTTGTTTTACTTAGGCATCTAATTGGATTTCCCATAGGAATGAGGAAAAGATTTATATGTATGTATATGTATGTGATATGTATGTATATATATATATATATATATATATATAGAATGGGGAACAATTTGTAAAGTAAATTTATATGATGAAAGTAGTGTTAAAAACCATTTTAGTAAAAGATTTGATTTCCACTAATAGTATAAACCCCTTCATATTTTCGAAGTGGCAAAACTCACAAATACGATTGTAAGAACAATCGACCTAAGAATTCATGTTTTTTTAACGTAAATTAAATCTCATAAATATCGATCACAAATTTGTTCAAATGTAATCAAAAGTCCATAAAATTGAGCTTTTTGAAATTCATGAATAAAAGCAACCGAGAAAACATTGGAAGAGAGAAAACGAGCCGAAACTCAGTCATGAAGAAGCCTCAAACAATCTAAACTATAGACCGTGGTTTGAACCGGTCAAAATCAGGGAGTGGGGCCTCTGATGTCTGACCCCTATGGTCAGACGTCTATACAACTCCATGTCTTTTTTATATATATTTCTACTCAGCATAGACGACCAAGGACCTAGCTCAGACGTTTGAGCAGCCTAGGCAATGATTTGCTTTTTCTATGACTTCCCAATCGATTTTGAGCAAGCCGAGACAAAGGTTGAAGGCTTATAATCATTATTCAAGTAGAAATGAAGCTTCTAAGACTCGCTGAAACTACTTAAGAACACAAACTCAATTCTCTGTAAAGATTCACTCTTTGAATTCATATAATTGAATTCAAACACACATAAATCAGAAAGTTCATTCTCAAACAAACTAATTAACCAAATGCACACACACACACACGATATATAAAAGCAACTCTCTTCCAATGCCACTAGCTTATCTTCAATATAAAAACACACACACAAATATCCTAAGAGTTAGATATTAGGAAAATCTCAAAAATTAAGGAGATATCAACTTGGAGAAGATGGTGAGAAACTTACCCAAGCTTCTCCTTGAATTTGCAAAGCAAATTACTAAGGTTTCTTAAGTTTGGAGCTTAGGAATATTAATTTACTCTTCCTTGAGGACTTGGTAGTAGTAGTTAGGAATTGTGAAGAGGAGTAAATGAAAAGATAAGTGGAGTGGGTGAGTGGAGTTATTAACTAGGGGTCGTTTACTTATGGTTAATGGGTTAGTTTAACAAACAATGCCCTACTCAAATTCCCGATTTTCACTTACTCCAAACATATAGATGTTTACGGTTTTAAATATCGTAAATGACCTTTTAAACTCAACGAAAGTGGTCTGGAGTTCAATTTCTTCGGTTTACAAAAAGTTACAATTTCGGCTTTTAAATCGTGTAGGCACTACAATACCTAAATAAATCTCTTAATTAAATAATCGTAAATTATGCAGGTTGTTACAATGGGGGTACAACCCCCCTAATTGAATTATCCCGTTGAATATGCTTATATTAAAGACCTGATAGCGAAAGCTACTAAGGATTAATATAATTTCAAAGTGAAGAGAACCCTTGACGCAAAGGTACATGGTCACAAAAGAGTTGCTCCATTCACCGAAAAGATCATGTCCGCCGTTATCCCATCACAGGTGAAGATATGGACTATTGAATATCAAGGTACCGTAGATCTCGATGATCACTTGATGGCCTTTGACCGCCGAATGTATTTACATAATGCTTCTGGGGTAGTCCGCAGTAGTTTGTTCCCTGTTACACTTCAAGGTGCCGCTGCCATATGATCCTAATAGTATCATTAGAAGGCTATATACTCCTGAAAACTATTATTCCCTTATGAATTTGTTGCATATTTTTATGTCAGAAAAGACATCATCGTTCATTATATAACGGTTGCGAACATTAAACAATAGATAGGAGATCCCTTGGGAGACTTAAAGAGATTCAATGTCACAGCTGTATGAGCAAAAGCGTTGAATCAAGGTGCTAAATTAATGGTCGTTCGCGTAGGGCTTTAACAAATCACTCAATTATGGATAAATGGTAAATGATGTCGATGACCTGCAGGATTTCACTTTGGCCGAAAAATTCATATGAATGGATGAGATTTATCACGCCAAAATGAAAGAATCCATTTGTAAAGATGAAAGGAAACATCTCTTACAAATAAAAGAATGTGACGCTCCAGTACCTAAAAAAAGCTTAGATTGAGACATCTCTGATAGAAGGCGCACCTTGCATAACAACATTCTTCTCCTTTTCTGCAGCAGTCGGACCCCTTGAGGAAGACGATACGACATCCAAAGCATACGCTCTCACAACCTGCTTATCCTTCGATGGTTCTGGACAATTCTTCTTCATATGCCCAGGCATATCACAGTTATAGCACTTCTTTACCACCTTCACGTCTTACAGTGCTTGGAAAGATAACCCTACTATTGGTAGTTATTGCAAGTAATCTTGCCCTCCGGCTTTTCTGGCCATTCTTCCCTTGTTGTTGATGTTTTCTCTTTTCTATTCCACTTTCTTATCACCACCACATTGTTGTGGCTTCGTCTCCTCCTTACTTTCCATAGGTGCTCCTTCCTTTTACGTAAACAAACTTTCCTTGTTTAAAGACTTCTCGACCAGCTTCTTACAGGGATCATCGATATGGTCGATCAATTTTTTCCTAGGTCTCATCCAAACCCATAATAAATTTTTCGTTCTTCTAATAAGGAGTCTCAATATATGAACGAGCATAATTAGATAAAGCTTAGAACTAGGCCACATACTCAAATACTGGTCAACCTCCTTTCTTAAGCTCAACAAACTTCTTAAATAAAGCGCATCGACTTTTGGACCGTAGAAATGAAATTTTCTTCAAACTTAGTCCTAAACTGATCCCGAGTGATCTGGTCCTCCGGAGTCTCCAAAGTGATAGAGTTCCGCCAATCCATCGCTCGACCTTGAAGCTGCCTCAATGCAAGCTTCCACTTAGTTGCGTCGTCAATTCCCAAATCTCCAAAAATCCGAACACGTGCATCTAATCAATTCTAAATCTCAATAGTAGGCTATGTACCCACGAACAGTTTCCCACCTAGAGAAGTATGATCCATGCAGAGCTTTGAAACATCAAAAACTCTAGTTGCCTGCATATGAACACCACACTTTACTCTCGCTTCTGGATTGGGCATACTCCTCATGAACGCTGCCATCATGGCCTCGAACGTAACAGGATAATCGGACATAACAGCTGCAACTCCTGACTGGCTACCCTTGCCTACCCCTCCAGCCGCAGGTTTATCCCTTGTAGCACATCCTGAAGTTTGTCGACTCATTCTCTATTTGAAATGAAAATGATCAATTCACATTGGAGAAAGGCTGCATTGATCTCATGTGCTTACTAACCTACGTAACTATATATTATAATATAATAATCGTCAAATAAAATTACAATTACATCTCTCATATGCTTTTACGCTCGCGAACTATGAGTAAAAGCAATTAACCTGGCTCTGGTACTAAATGTGACGAACCTCCCCATATCTCATGCACCAAGTTAAGCAATAGGTGTGTTTGTATAACGTGTTGGCCGATATGGGACGATGATACGGGAAGAATAACTTGGAACAAAATCAGTCATATATCTTACAGCGCATGGATAATATTTAATAATAAAATATACAACCAGATAATATATTGAAGCATAACTGGACAGAAAATCAAATCTCCATAAAACCATAAAATCTCATGTACAATACATCTCAGTACATAAATTTGTGAGTACAATATGCCTCACTACATCCCTCAAAATATTAATAACCATCGAAATACAACGGAAATTAAAGCAATAGTAATATAGTAGGTAGCATATAATATGAAAGCGTCCATCACGTCCTTGCATAGCACCAGCGTCAACACCAAACCTGCTACCTGCCATCACAATCTGCTTGTCAACAACATCGATGAACGCCTAAGGTAATAAGAGGAATATAAAACCTTGCGTAAGACAACAATTTTAGTGAGCGTAAAATAACCAACAATAACTAGATTGAATATGAGTATATATAGTTCAACCATCTGATCTTTCCGACAACCATAATGTTAACACATGAACGTCATCCATCACATTGTCATTTTAGAATTGGAAAGGAAAACCCCCAATCCTGCATCTCTTCGATATCCTACGGTGATAGACTACCTAGAGAAGAGAGAGAAAAAAGCACACAATCAGCCATAGCATCCAATATCCTAGCTATCACCGACTACATCCTTGAATCCCTCAATAATCGAATTTGCTTTCAACGACCAAAAAGACTAATTAATGGGAAACCTTGGTTCTAGCCAAACTACCATATGCCATCGTGAATATGTATGTTTGCCTTAATCGACTAAGACAACTAGTCAAATCATGACTGCCTAGCATGCGCGATTTATCCACTCTGATCCTGATGGGCGCCCCACAATAGCCAAGTTTTGAGTCTGCTAGAACACTTTGATTACCGACGTTTCCTTGGCACCTTAGAAATGTCGAGCCTTTCTTCTCGGCGTTCAAACCCTTAGTTCGAGCGACTTCTCAAACCAATTCCATTATCATCCTCGATTAACTCTGACCTGAGTCTAATTATCATCATTCTAAATCGTTTGTCGCATCATGATAAGTATCACATCAGTCCAGCTCCAGCCAATCCAAGTTGAGTTCGCAATCGAAGCACCATTCATCAATGAGTTGCACATCAACTATCTAAAACCCATTCATCACCAAAATTCATCAGCAACCCATGCAAGCCATCACCATCGTACTCAAATGCCTCAGCTCCCGATTGTGCATCGTTATGGATTGGTACTGGTCCATCACCCACGGACCGGCACTGGTCCGTATACTTAAACAATTTTTGTTAAGTAAATCGACCATCTTGATACCCTCTTCATGTGCTTCATGCCAGTCCAATTTTGAACCGTTTTACCCATCCAGTCAAAACTCCTATCGGTCCATAATAGCACTTAAGCGATCATGCTTTGACCCATCTCAAATCAATTCCAAATGACTTGAAAATTTGCTGGCGTCCTTAGTTTACCATCACGATGCCACGGCCCAAACTTCGTCGTCATCCATCACATTGTGATGGATCGGTACCGTTCCATATGGATCGCTACGGGTCCTCACATTTAGCTATTCTCAAGCCCAAAATTTTTGGGTTTCTTTCTTTCATCTTCAAGAGTGCCTTCGCCAAGTTCATCTAAATCTAAACCTCCGATTTGTTCTGTTCTTCAATCCACATATCTATGGCAACCAATTCTAACATGAAACTCAAGCAATGCATCCAATTTCATCAAAACAAACATCAACACATCAATACATGATCAGACAAACAAATCCAAATCGTTAAACATCATATAACAACGAATCAATAGAAATTGTATATCTTAAAATACTTAAAATCATGATTAACATATGAAATTATGTTTTAATAGGTTAATTCAGAGCATATGAACATACCATATTTGAAATGAACTTGCACGAATAGATTTCAGGGGAATTCAACATATATAAATGAAATTAACATAGATCTAACCCATATAGCCCTTTGCTTACGTGTGAGAGATATCTATCACTCACCAAAATCCCAATTAAATGGAAATCTGATGACATCGGATTCGGACAAGTTTGAAAACCTTTGGATTTGATGCAATTCGATGTGATCTAATCATCCTTGATGATGATCTACCTTCTAGATGTAATCTACGATGAATTTGAATGAAAAGAATGGAGAACTAGGGCTTTAGGTTGAACCGGAGAATCACATGCGCCCAAATTAATATTTGATTGAAGCGAGAAACCCTATTTCTCTCCCCTAATTCCCTATATTTTTAGCTGGAAATTATTAGCCTAATGGGCTTGAATAATTAGCCCATTAGTTGTTAAGCAGTCCGCCTAACAGAAGTTGAAACTTAAAACAACAATTTTCCAAACCGCTGAACCAATTCGTTAATGTGACTAACTAATGAATTGTAAACCACCATTCCAATCCAAAGTTACTGATTTTAGCACATGACTCGATCCCTTTCAAATGTTATGCCCCAATAGTAAACTAAAGTACAAAATTGTCACAGGTCAACTTGGTAAAAATCAAGTGCATGTCTAACTTCTCCATGGACAACATATTAAAACTTGAGAACGATATAACCACTAGGGAATTAAGTATAATTATTTCACGATCCTCCAATACGTACAATACAGGTCATTGAATATTCGTCGTGATTCAGGCTTGAGCACATTTCCATGCTCCGGTCGACCCAAACTTGTGTTGGATCGTCTTATTGGTTAACTAAGGCACCATGTGGGTCAACCCATGGGTCGACCCATAAAATGTAAGGGTCGTGAAACCTAGGCAAGAATGCCCATGTGCGCATTCCCTTCTCTTTTGAAGACTACATCATTTTCAGTGACTTTTGACGCTTTGTTTAGAGAATTCTTGAGTGAATTTTTAAAACGTGTTGATGTATTTAAGGTGCTATTTAATGCCCTATTAACTATGTTATTTTATCATGATTTCTAGCAGAAAACTAGTGTCATTTCAACAATAAAGTATTGATGCTTACAACTGAATTCTAGTGGTTTTGGTTATCTTGCAAAATGTGCATTTCTAATGACATTTCTTATGTATCAACAACACGCACATAATTTTTATAAACCAATTTCAAAATGGTTTAGGTAAGAAAAATATATTTTTGAAATAATGCACTGTTTTGACAAGGTTTTAAAAATATATTAGAAACCTTATTTTAACATGTATTTCCAAAATTGTACAGCTTCCAAAGATTTATCCAAGAAACTATATTTTACCAAACTATTTCCTTAAGTATTTTTTAATGTAAAAACCACACGTATTTGCGCTCTTCGAGAAGGTGTGCTGGTGAATGAATGAGTAAACCTCCGGTATGCAATGTGATGGTACACGATGTTGATTAATCTTAGATCCATCCAATTGAAGCACCAATCTGCAACGATTTTTTGTGTTTTTTGGGGTTTCTTTGTATTTTCAAATGTAGAGGGGACTTATGGTATGTGAATCGTTAAACGAGAACGTGCAGTATCTATCTGTTAGATGTACACATTCTGGTGGACATTCGGGTCAATTCAATGTCTGTGTGTCATCCTGTGTGTAATGACCTATTTGGTCATCTTATAAGATAACTTTATGTAAAGCTAGTACTGATAAGGCCTTGAGCCATTCTATGTATTAGCACGTGCATGCATAGCTTCAGAACGCCAACCCGGTGGTTGGATCGAATACAAGGAGTTTTTTGGTGATTTGGTGATTTTAGGAATTTTTGGTGATTTTGGTGACTTTGTGATTTCCAGGTTTATTGTGATTTCACCATTTAAAAATGAACACTATACATGTTTAGCTCCGTTATAATCAGAGATCCCCATGTGTACATGGTGAATCATTTCTATAAGTATTCATGAGTTTTACAGTTCACATGGATTCAAATTTGGTATTACATTCTCATTACCTTATGTGTTATTCCATGAATAATCAAGTGACAAGAATTCATATGCCCAACATTACTACTTTTTTGGTGTGTATCCTTTATAAGTTTCATAAATATACACTTCACTCCTTTACGGTGTAATGGAATGATTCAACCAATCAGTTGTTTTCCTTATCTCATACTAATTATCTGATTCAAGTTAGATTGACCCATGTTTTCATTACTCAGTTCAGACCAAGTCCCAGTTTAGTATATTATATCATTCTAGTTGCCCCTTGTGGATTACATGCTTTTTTTTGTTGGATCGCAGAGATTTTGTTGCTACCTTTTAGTAATTCACCTTGGACATGATGTATATTCTTTTCTGGGGGTTGTGAAGTATATATTTATGTAGCTACCTATCGACCCTATGGGTTGTATTATGTGTTGTATACGATGTACTCATGTGTATATGTATATCTATGTTAGTTGATCTATATTATGTGTTTGATATTATATTATGTTTGTTTCGAATAGATCTTGAGGCCATCGTAGTAGTGTATTAACATAAAGAAGATATGTCGACATGTAGTGAAAAAGAAGAAGAAAAACTCGGCATATTTAATACTTGTTTTATAAAATATTATGGGTGTTTGTTGTATAAAGTCTCATTCTCTATATTATTAGAAGGTATTACTAGATATACTCTTTACTAATATAGGTCTCGAGGCTTGGGGTCACAGCTTGGTATCGGAGCGGTGGTGTTCGTGGTTTAAATGCAAAACTATTTGTGCGTAACGATACATCGAAATACGATACAAATACAAACATCATACCCCAAATAAAGTGATCAGTGTCATGTCCTTAACAAACATTGCATCCAATTGAATTGATGTAGTGGAATAAATCTAGGACCATAAAATTAAATTCCATAGTGTTCATTTCGTGCTTAATTCCACTAAATATATCCTAACCAAGTGAATAATCCTTTCTCATTTCAACTTTTCAACTATGTCTTGTCGAGGTAGAGGTTGTAGGGAGTTCTTGAGATCCAGGCTTGGCTTCGTACATGTCAGCATATTTTTACACATATTGACATTTTTGACCATAACAACATTCTTATGGCATCGAGTACGCTACAAGAGTGTGCTCTTGATTGGTATGAGTTGTTTGTGGTTGAGATGATGAGTCCACATTAGAGGGCAAGCAATTTAAGGAGAGATTTGAACTTAAGTTCATTCTAGAATCCAAGAAGGAGATTCTTGCACGTTGGTTCGTTGACCTTAAGCAAAGGAAATAGACTGTTATTTAGCATGTCTCAACTTTCGAGGCCTTGTCTAGGCTTGGAGCACGTTTTTACTTCTTATAAGAAGAATCTTAAGGTCATGAGTGGACTTAAGAAATATCTTAAGAACCCCTTTTGTTGTAGTTAAAGTTAACATTTGTTGAGCTAGGAAAAAGATAGTGATGATGAGGCTCTTGTTCAGGGTAATCCGAAGAAGAAGGAACTTTCCTTTTTCCAAGTCCAATTTTTTTCACTAAAGTAAGAAGAAGAAACCGAGTCGTTTTAGTTCCCAGTCTCAGGGAGCACCTACTTCTGTCCTATCTTTGACTTATTATAATTGTGGATCGCTGGATATTTTGCTACAGCTTGCCTAAAGCCTCATGTGGTTCGTAATGGTAAGAGAGAGGTTATGGATATCTCTTCTTGTCCTATGTGGCCAAACAAGTAAAATCATGGTAATCTTAGTGTGGCGAGAGCTTTTGGTGGTAATCTTAGTATGCCTTGTATTCATGAGGGCTCGTTATTATTTATAGATCGTTCTATTCGAGTTTTATTCGATACTGGTGCACCATATTCATCCGTATCGATGTAAACTGTTGGTAAAATATATTTGGATGTTGTATGCTTAATGAATTCTCTTCAGATTTTGAATCCTACTAGGGTTCCACAACGCTTAGTTTGATGTATGAGGATGTGGAGTTATTTCTGTGTGCCTTTTCTTTCAGAGAGAATTTGTACATGATCTGTTCCTTAACCTTTGATATGATACTTGATATGGACTGACTCTTGTGATACGAGCTCAGAATTCGTTATGTTGAGCCGATCTTTTATCGTCGACATCTGTAACGGCCCGTCCCGCACCAGCCTGCATTTCCTCCGAAAGTGCGTTGTACACATGCCCGACTAGCACAGGACGGTCGTCAGGAGAAAGGAAAGAAGAGAATGAACTAATCAAGAAACATGTAGAATGTCTCACAGCGCTTGGAATAAAATATAATAATAACATACTTGACATAAAACAGGTGAGACAGTGCATAAGCTGATAACTAAAATCAACATCAATCATCAAAGCAGCGGAAATCCAAATACAGCTTATTACAATTTTTCCAAATTTACTGTCTCTAAACAAAAGAAAGCTAAAGTAGAAGATACACCAACAATGCCCAAGCAGTGATCTTCAACAACACAGGGAGAATATTATGTATATAGTACGTGGAAGCCTCCTGCTCGTCTCCGGATCATCTACCCGTGCATCACCAGCTAACCTGTCTCTAGTCTGCTCGTGTGAGCACCCAGAGTAATAAGAGGAGACATAAAACTCTGGGTCAGACATAAAGCCTGGTATGAGCGATAAGCATCTAAACAGAGTAATAACAGGTATACTAAACCATACCTGAACCTGGACCTGCAACCAAAGAGTTAGTACCACATACCGTACAATACTCCAAGGTGCCATAATAAATAGTGTAAGAATACGGGGGTGGGGTGTGCATGTCACAATGATAGCAAACAAATCATCCATAGCAACCATCCTCACATCTCTCACTTAGTGCGTAAAGCATACGACATCTACCACCTTGGAACACTAGACAAATTGAGGTAACGACGAATCCCGACTTGTAGAAACCCTGCTATGACCAAGCTAAACATATGGAGTCATGACCAAACATTTCAATGACCCATTTCATTGATCGTAGCCCTTGGTTCTACCGATGCCATAATGGCCCTGAATCCGCCTTCGTACCTCCTACCATAGTGGTCCAAAGCTATAGACGTCGATAACCCCTTAGCACGCGTCCCGCAGCAAAGCCCAACCATGAAGCGAACTCGTTGATTCCCATCTGAATTCTGAGCTCTAACTTCTCATTTGGACTTCCTTTGCATCTCGGGTTTGGTCGAATTGGAGTGGGTCTTCAGAAGAGTCGTCGCGTAATCGCAGCTCCAATCCGGTTCGGTGCTCCTTCGGTTCGGGTCCTCCACTCGGTTCGGTTCGGGTCACAGTACTCCATCCGGTTCGGTGCTCCTTCGGTTCGGGTTCTCCACTCGGTTCGGTTCGGGTGTCTTGCTCCTGCTGCCGTTTCTTCAACTACTTCCGAGTCCTTCAGAGTCGCGGTCCGGGTCTCCCTTGTTGTCCCTGAAGTTCCATGCTGCTGGAGATGCCACCACCTTGGTTCAGTTCGGCTACCCGACCCGATCCCCTTATCCGATCGATCCCACTCTCTTTAGCTTACTCCGATCCGATCCCACTCTCTAGCTTATTCCGATCCGATCCGGTTCTGCTCCATAGCTCCGATCCGATCCTCTGTCCAACTCCAACCCTAAGTAAACGGCCTTCCTTCTCGCCAAGCCTCCTCCAGTGACAAGTTCCAATCCAGTTCCAATCCAGTTCGAATCCCCTTGGTCAGTTCACAAATCCGATCCGACCCCTTTCTCCGATCCGAACCGGTTCGGAACCTGCACACTTCTGCAACTTTCCAGCGAGCTTTCTACGCCATTCGACGACGTTTTCGACCAATCTAACTATTCTAATCAATCATAAAACATACCATAGAGTCATAGCAACATGTAAGAACAACCACAAACACCTAACAACAATTCAAATGAACCTAAATGGATCAAAAGTGGCTAAAACCTCACATTTTCCTATAATCCCTCTTAATCATGTTTAAGCATACGATTAGCAAAACACATCGAAATTAACCCAAATTTCTAACAGAGCCTTAAAACATTATTTTAGAATTTTAAGAATTTTTCCAGAATTTATTAGTGTATAAATTCGCTAATCTTCACTAATTACCCTTAATTAACCGTAATTAGTGTCAAAATGATGCTATCACTCACCTTGGCCACAAATGAAACACCAAATCTGAAATATCCTCTGTTTGGGTCGAATTCCTATGTATAGCAGCAGCTCCAACCTTGCTTTGTTGCTATTTGGCCTTGCTTTGATGTAGTTTAGGCTTAATCTTCACTAAAAATGTGTTTTGGAGTGGTTTTAGAGGATGGAAGCCATTACTAAGGTCTCAAGAAGGTCTGTGGCGGCTCAAAACTGAAATGAAAGTGATAACCTAACCCTAATCAGTCTTCCTATACCTCTAAACCCGAAATCCCCCTGTGGGCCTAGCTGCTAATCACCCGGTTAAGCCCAATTAAGCTGTTTTTTCACCATCTGAAACTTGTTTCAGCCATATCTCCCAAACGGTGAGTCCGTTTGACTAATGTGACCACTCTACGGAAAGAGAAACCATCATCCGAAGCCAATGGAAGTGGTATCAGGTCAAAATTCATTTTCAGTCAAAAGTTATGGCCAAAACAGTGCCAACTAGGGGTAAAATGGTCATTTAAAAATCGGGAAAATCATGAACATGGGAAATGACCCCAATAGTCGTCTCCCAAAGTTACATGACCATACGACTTCGTATGTGAAAGAAATAAATATCCTACGATCCTATGATGCGTAGAACGCGGGTCATTACACTCTCCCCCCCCCCCCCCCTTAAGAAATTTCGTCCCCGAAATTCCTTAACCCAAAACATACAAGGGATCCCGCATGCCTAACAACCATATACAACATTCAAATATGCAAAACAAGCAAACAAGCCTATCCTAGCATGCGGAAAACTAAATCGAAGTCAAAATCTTACCAGGCAAAGAGTTCTGGATACTTCTTCCTTATGTCCTCCTCTGTTTCCCAAGTACAATCATCCTCGTCCTCGCCCCACTGAACCTTGACTAGTTTCACCGCCTTTCTTCGAAGTTGCTTCATGTCGTGCTCGACAATACGGGCTGGCTTACGGTTCCCAACCACTTCGGGTTCTACTTCGAAGTCCTCTAACTGATCAGGTGAAATAGCCATATCTGAGTCGTGAACGAACTTCCTTAGTTGGGAAACATGAAATACGTTATGAACTCCCGCCATCTTCTCTGGTAAGTCAATTCTATATGCCAAATTCCCGACTAGTTCAAGAACAGGGAATGGACCAACAAATCTTGGTGCTAATTTGCCTCTCCTTCCAAATCGTATTACGCTCTTCAACGGAGAAATCTTGACAAACACCAAGTCACCAACGGAGAATTTTAGGTCTCTTCTCCTCTTATCAGCATAACTCTTCTGCCTATCTTGGGCAGCCTTCATTCGTTGTTGAATGGTCTTGATTTTATCTGAAGTTTCCCTTACCACATCTGGTCCAAGCATAAACTTCTCGCCAGTCTCTATCCAACATGATGGTGAGTTGCACGGTCTTCCATACAAAGCTTCAAACGGAGCCATACCGATACTGGATTGGTAGCTATTATTATACGCAAACTCTACTAGATGCAAATGGTCATCCCATGATCCACCAAAATCCAATATACATGCTCTCAAGAGATCTTCCAAAATACGGTTCACCCTCTCCGTCTGACCGTCGGTCTGAGGATGATATGCGGTACTGAGATGCAACTCTGACCCTATAGCCTCTTGTAAGCTCTTCCAAAACCCACTAGTGAACAACGGGTCTCGGTCGCTCACAATGCTTTTAGGTACTCCATGAAATCTCACTATCCACTTCATATACAATTCTGCTAACTTAGCTGCCGTTCTGGTCGATTTAACTGGTATAAACCTTGCACTTTTAGTCAGTCGATCTACAATTACCCAAATGCTGTCATATCCCGATCTAGTCCTTGGTAATCCATCGATGAAATCCATCGAGACTTGCTCCCATTTCCATTCGGGAATTTCTAAGGGTTGTAACAACCCACTAGGCTTCTTTTGCTCGGCTTTAACTAGCTGGCAATTCATGCACTTGGATATAAACTTCCCAACGTCTCGTTTCATCCCTTCCCAGTAGTAAGTCTCATATCTCGATACATCTTGTTACCACCGGGGTGTATAGTCAGCTTTGAGTGATGACATTCTCTAAGCACTTCATCCCTCAATCCATTGACATTGGGTACAACAAGCTTTCCATTCTTTCTAAGCCATCTATCTCGATCAAGCCCATACTTGTTCATCTCCTCATCGATACCCATCTCTAACTTGGAGATGATTTCCAATAGGTTAGGATCGTCCCTCTGACTAGAGCCGATCCGTTCAATCAAAGTGGGTCTGATCGTCAAACTTGCTAACATTTCTGGATCCAATTCGCACTTTGGTCTGAAATCAAACCCCGCGATAAACTCCAGTTGCTTCCATTCAAGGAACATAGCCCCTAAGCTGGCATGTCTTCTACTCAATGCATCAGCCACCGCATTGCCCTTTCCTGGTGTGTATGCGATGTCAAAATCATAGGAAGCTAAGAACTCTAACCATCTCTGCTGACGGAGATTCAGATCTTTCTGAGAGAAGAGATACTTTAACGACTTATGGTCTGTAAACAGCTCAAATCTTTCTCCCAAGAGATAGTGTCTCCACATCTTTAACGCGAACACGATCGCTGCCAATTCTAAATCATGGGTAGGGTATCTTCTCTCGTGCGGTTTCAATTGCCGACTTGCGTAAGCTACAACCCTACCGCCTTGCATCAATACAGCACCCAGTCCGGTACCACAGGCATCCGTGTATACCGTCATCTCTTCATCCCCCTTAGGAATGACTAACACTGGTGCGCTTGTCAACTTGTCCTTTAGACTCTTGAATGCATTCTCGCACCTTTCATCCCAGACAAAAGCTTGATTCTTCTTGGTCAACTGGGTCAATGGTGCTGCTATCTTGGAGAAACCTTGGATAAACTTACGATAATATCCCGCTAACCCCAAGAAACTTCTTACATCTGTTGCATTCTTGGGCGTAGGCCAATCTTGTACCGTAGCCACCTTCGCTGGGTCCACGACAATACCATTCTCTGATACAACATGGCCCAAGAACCTCACTTCCCTCTTCCAGAAGTGACACTTAGAAAACTTTGCTTTCAATTGGTGTTTTCTCAACACCTCCATCGCTACTCTTAAATGTTCCTTGTGTTCTTCCTCTGTCCTCGAATAGACCAAAATATCATCAACGAACACAAGGACAAACTTATTCAACTGATCTCTGAATACCCTATTCATAAGATCCACAAAATATGCCGGGGCATTAGTCAGCCCAAATGGCATAACCAACCACTCATAAAATCCAGACGGCGTCCGAAATGCCATTTTAGCTATACTCTCAGCTTCCACTCTAAGCTGATGAAAACCTGTCGCGAGATCCAACTGAGAAAATACTCTCGCGCCACTCAACTGATCAAACAAATCATCTATCCGCGGTAGAGGATACTTATTCTTCCTCGTCACTTTATTCAACTCGCGGTAGTCCACACACAAACGAAGGGAACCATCCGCCTTGGTAGCAAACACAACTGGTGCTCCCCATTCAGAAACACTCCTTCTGATAAATCCCTTCTTCAAAAGAACGTTGACTTGCACCTCGAGCTCTCGCTGCTCTCTTGGTGCCATACGACGAAGTGGCATCACTATAGGCCTGGCATCTTTTACCAAATCAATACGAAACTCAATCTCTCGGTGTGGTGGAAGTCCGGTCACTTCTTCGAAAACATCCGGATACTGGCCAACCACGGGCAAACCTGACAACTCACTATGCGGAATGTCGAGGGAGTTTAGAAAACTAGCCAATACCCCCTTACTGGGTAGACCACCAAACACTATCCTCCGCCCATCATCCGCTCTAGCTGTCACCAACAAGCCCTCACAGTCTACCACCACCCCGTATCTTTGGAGCCAATCTACTCCCAAAATAATGCCAAACCCAGTAAAGCCCAAAACAATCACAAACAAACATGCATCCATGACTCGATAAGACCACATTACGACAAATCATGCTAAGGCTAGTCGAACCGCCAATCGGGTTCGTCACTACTAAAGGTCTATCGACAATCTCGGGCTCCAATCCCAACCTATCTACCAGGTCACTAGATATGAAAGAACTGGAAGCTCCGGTATCAAACAAAACTCTAACAGGAACATCATAAACAGAAAGCATACCTTGAATGACGACATTCTTTCCCTTCTCCGCCGCAGTTGGGGCATTCGACGAAGAAGGAATAGCATTAAGGGCGTATGCTTTCACCATTTGCTTTTCCTTAGGGGGCTGTGGACACTTGTCCTTGTGATGTCCCATTTGGCCACAGTTGAAGCACTTCCTATCCGCTGGCTTGGCCCGACAATTACTAGCATAATGGCCCTTCTTACCACAGTTGAAGCACTCCACATGTTGCTTATTCTTTTTCTTCTGGCCGTCCTTAGCCTGATTCTGCTTTCTCTTATTCTGAGAACCACCTTTGCCTCCACCACTAGCTTGTGGCTTTGGCTCATCTGCGGATGCAACCTCAGTCTTCGACTTAGGGTAGAGACTTTCCGATCTTAACGCTTTCCCCACAATCGATTCAAATGTCTCATCGATGTGGTTAATAAGTTTTTCCCCCAAGTACTGATCCAAACCAGTTATGAATTTCTCATTCTTTTTCTCGGCAGTATCAATAAGAGATAACCCATATTTTGACAAAGTGTCAAATTCAGCAATATACTCCGAGACAGCTCTGCCATTCTGCTTGAGCTCCAAGAACTTCTTAAACAACATTGACTTCTGAGCAGCTGGAATGAACTTCTCACTAAAGCGAGCCTTAAACTGCTCCCAAGTAATCTGGTCTTCGGGAGTAGCTGCCTTTATAGCATTCCACCAATTCATTGCCCGCCCTTGCAGCTGACGGGACGCTAGCTTTCTCTTCATCGCATCCTCGATATCCAAATCCTCGAAGATACGTTCGCAACTATCCACCCAATCCTGAACATCCGTAGCCGATTCCGTTCCATGGAACGGCTTCCCACCAAGGCTAGTATAATCCTTATTCAGCTTGGCGAAGTCGACTCTTGGCGCCTGCACCATTGGACCACCACCATTTCCACCATTGGGAGCTGCCCTCTGTACATCTCTAAGCATCTCTCTCATGAGGTCAGTAAACATCGTCCTCATGTCAGCAGCATTCCCATTATTGGCTCCCCTACCAGCACCTCTAGTATATCGGCTCATCGTCAATCTGGAAAAAGGAAACGATTAATGACTCCATATTGGTGCTAGTGCAGTAGACTTCATCCTTATACTACTAATAGTATATATATATATAGCTTTTAAAAACCAAAGTAATCACAAATACGCTCTCTCGTATACGTGTATTATCTCTCTCTGATAACTTCCCTAGGTTAACTACGCAACCTCGCTCTGATACCAAGTGTAACGGCCCGTCCCGCACCAGCCTGCATTTCCTCCGAAAGTGCGCTGTACACATGCCCGACTAGCACAGGACGGTCGTCAGGAGAAAGGAAAGAAGAGAATGAACTAATCAAGAAACCTGTAGAATGTCTCACAGCGCTTGGAATAAAATATAATAATAACATACTTGACATAAAACAGGTGAGACAGTGCATAAGCTGATAACTAAAATCAACATCAATCATCAAAGCAGCGGAAATCCAAATACAGTTTATTACAATTTTTCCAAATTTACTGTCTCTAAACAAAAGAAAGCTAAAGTAGAAGATACACCAACAATGCCCAAGCAGTGATCTTCAACAACACAGGGAGAATATTATGTATATAGTACGTGGAAGCCTCCTGCTCGTCTCCGGATCATCTACCCGTGCATCACCAGCTAACATGTCTCTAGTCTGCTCGTGTGAGCACCCAGAGTAATAAGAGGAGACATAAAACTCTGGGTCAGACATAAAGCCTGGTATGAGCGATAAGCATCTAAACAGAGTAATAACAGGTATACTAAACCATACCTGAACCTGGACCTGCAACCAAAGAGTTAGTACCACATACCGTACAATACTCCAAGGTGCCATAATAAATAGTGTAAGAATACGGGGGTGGGGTGTGCATGTCACAATGATAGCAAACAAATCATCCATAGCAACCATCCTCACATCTCTCACTCAGTGCGTAAAGCATACGACATCTACCACCTTGGAACACTAGACAAATTGAGGTAACGACGAATCCCGACTTGTAGAAACCCTGCTATGACCAAGCTAAACATATGGAGTCATGACCAAACATTTCAATGACCCATTTCATTGATCGTAGCCCTTGGTTCTACCGATGCCATAATGGCCCTGAATCCGCCTTCGTACCTCCTACCATAGTGGTCCAAAGCTATAGACGTCGATAACCCCTTAGCACGCGTCCCGCAGCAAAGCCCAACCATGAAGCGAACTCGTTGATTCCCATCTGAATCCTGAGCTCTAACTTCTCATTTGGACTTCCTTTGCATCTCGGGTTTGGTCGAATTGGAGTGGGTCTTCAGAAGAGTCGTCGCGTAATCGCAGCTCCAATCCGGTTCGGTGCTCCTTCGGTTCGGGTCCTCCACTCGGTTCGGTTCGGGTCACAGTACTCCATCCGGTTCGGTGCTCCTTCGGTTCGGGTTCTCCACTCGGTTCGGTTCGGGTGTCTTGCTCCTGCTGCCGTTTCTTCAACTACTTCCGAGTCCTTCAGAGTCGCGGTCCGAGTCTCCCTTGTTGTCCCTGAAGTTCCATGCTGCTGGAGATGCCACCACCTTGGTTCAGTTCGGCTACCCGACCCGATCCCCTTATCCGATCCGATCCCACTCTCTTTAGCTTACTCCGATCCGATCCCACTCTCTAGCTTATTCCGATCCGATCCGGTTCTGCTCCATAGCTCCGATCCGATCCTCTGTCCAACTCCAACCCTAAGTAAACGGCCTTCCTTCTCGCCAAGCCTCCTCCAGTGACAAGTTCCAATCCAGTTCGAATCCCCTTGGTCAGTTCACAAATCCGATCCGACCCCTTTCTCCGATCCGAACCGGTTCGGAACCTGCACACTTCTGCAACTTTCCAGCGAGCTTTCTACGCCATTCGACGACGTTTTCGACCAATCTAACTATTCTAATCAATCATAAAACATACCATAGAGTCATAGCAACATGTAAGAACAACCACAAACACCTAACAACAATTCAAATGAACCTAAATGGATCAAAAGTGGCTAAAACCTCACATTTTCCTATAATCCCTCTTAATCATGTTTAAGCATACGATTAGCAAAACACATCGAAATTAACCCAAATTTCTAACAGAGCCTTAAAACATTATTTTAGAATTTTAAGAATTTTTCCAGAATTTATTAGTGTATAAATTCGCTAATCTTCACTAATTACCCTTAATTAACCGTAATTAGTGTCAAAATGATGCTATCACTCACCTTGGCCACAAATGAAACACCAAATCTGAAATATCCTCTGTTTGGGTCGAATTCCTATGTATAGCAGCAGCTCCAACCTTGCTTTGTTGCTATTTGGCCTTGCTTTGATGTAGTTTAGGCTTAATCTTCACTAAAAATGTGTTTTGGAGTGGTTTTAGAGGATGGAAGCCATTACTAAGGTCTCAAGAAGGTCTGTGGCGGCTCAAAACTGAAATGAAAGTGATAACCTAACCCTAATCAGTCTTCCTATACCTCTAAACCCGAAATCCCCCTGTGGGCCTAGCTGCTAATGCGAGCCATGATGGCGTTGGAGCTGTTCTTATGCAGCGTGATCTTTTGGTTGCCTATATGCTTCTAGGCAGCTGCACCCTAATGAGATCCGTTACGCCAATCATAATCTTGAGCTTGCTGCCATGGTCTTCGCATTGAAGATATGGTGTCGTTATCTTTTAGGAGATCTTTTCATTCTTTATACATATCATAAATCGCTCAAGCGCCAATTTTCTAAAAAGGAGCTCAATATGCGTCAGCAGCGATGGTTTGAGTTCCTTGCTTCCTATGATTTTGATATTCAATGAACCATTGGGAAAGGTAATCGAGTGGTCAATAGTTTGAGCCATTAACTAATGGTCGTTGTTTCGATGATGTAAATACAATTTGGAATAACAACCCTCGATATTACTTTTCTAAAGATCTTTTTATATATATTCTGCTAAAAAAACTCATTTTCTCTTCTTCAACATAAAATAATTTGAGAAAAAAAATGCAACTTGGACAAATTAATCCCTCAAATACGTAAACATGCTAAATATATATAATGTTAATAGTAACTCAGTTGTGCAGAAACCCAATCTGAAAATATAATCTATGAAATCAAATAAAATTATGTTGACCACATGATTTATTAGCATACGCTTACCCTTGAACTAACAATACAGTAGAATCAAACATTGACATTCAAATTGTTTTGAAGAAGAATAATAAAAAACATACATGGTAATATCAGTCAGCAAGACTTAAAAAACAAAGTAAAGATTAGAGCTCCATAATATTCAAGTAAGGCAACGTATATTAGACACACACACTAGGAACAAGATGCATAAAACATATGTTATTCCTTAATGAATTGGAATTGTATTAATTTTGGTTATTAATGCTCGAGCACTTCGTATGAGTCTTCACATCGACAAACATCTACCATTATTATTCATCTAATATATAATTTATTATTGTATAAGATGCAAAGAATCATTAGGGTATCATTACCTATGATCATTAGGAGATTCATCCTTTGTAAAGCCACCTTTTGGATGATCAACAAATTTCCTATCACTCTTTTGATCCCTTAAGCACAACCATTTCAATCTATTGGAACAAATAACTCTATTATTTTAGGTTTATGTGTATATATAGCTCAAGTATTTTCTGTACGGAGAATTAAATATAGAATTGATCCTTTACTGCCCCAACCACATTAGTGATTGTAAAAGATCAAAACTATGTATATTAACATAATGAAAAATATGATCAAATAGATGCCTATAGCAAATTTATTATGTGAAATGAAAAAATTTTAAAAGATGAAGTCTGGAGCAATCTTTCAGTTGCTATTCTATCTGGTACGCTTTCAAACAATGGTGATATTTATTCTACTAGATCCATATATTCCCATCACGAGATCCAGTTCCCTATGGTAACGACGACGGTGGAAAATTCTGGAAGGAAGAAGAGGAGGCCAATATCAGGCAATGTAAGGGCAAGATCAAATAGTATGGATGATGTCGGAGGATCATGCGTGATCAGGGATGGAGTGGTAGAAGTAGGCGTTGCCTTGGAAAGCCTATTTACAAAATTAGTGATTCAAATTGAAAATTTTAATGGTATGTTACTTATCACAAAAAGGGTTCATGTATGAAATCGGTGAAGCCTGGCTAAGATCAATGAAGTGGTGGGTTATAGAACGTTGAATTGAATTTAGATGGTTGGAAGAGAAATAATTTGTTCTTAACACGTAGACAATGTGATGTTTTATTAAGATATGAAGTTTAACGATTAAACAGACCATCAAACATGGTTGGAAATTTTGTAAGTCGCCGTGTTGCCAAATTTTTTCTATGATATTTTAATAGTACGTCTCAAAAGCTTCCATAATTAATGCATCTAATTCACATATTAGTGACATTCATGAATTTAGTGATGCCGCATTGATGTTGTGTCATTATAACAATGTTCATTGTCATAAGAAATCATCTCTTTAGCTAGTTGTGTCATGCACAATAATTTAATTTGATTGGGAAATAACACTTTAGCTGAAAAGACAAAAAATAGTTGGATAAAGACAACTAAATTTATTACATTCCTTAGTTGTGCTATCCCATCCAAGTATACATCTTTATAAAGCTTTAAGATACAGAGACAACAATGTTGTTTTGGTGGATATAGCAACAGTTGAAAGTAATTAAACCTATTTCAAATAGTATTGAATCCAGTTTAAATCATAGGGTTGAAAGCCCTTGGTTATTTCAAAAGATGTGTCAACTAAAAAAGCATGGACCCACAATTATTAGAGTCATTTTTTTAACCTATGATGTCAACTCATCGGTTTGATGCATCTCATCATGGTCATGTCGACATTGGGCACAAGATGCCTTCTTCGTAAAGGCTATTTCACAAACAACGGTCCAACATATTCTCACACTTGAGATCTTCCTCTCACATGTAGGTTTTCTTTATAGATTTTTTTTTTATGATAGTGCGATTGTCAATTTGAAGGTAGTGGGGAAGTAGGGTTTGTGATTTAGGATGCATGTGAGATGTTACAACAACAATGTTATTAGCCTCTAGGACATTACACGAAGTTCCTTATTAATTACTACGTCATTTTCAACCTGTGTGCAATTCTTAGTGAAAAATCTGGCTTGTGCATTCTGATTCAAGTAGATTAAATTTTGATTAATTCTAAAAGGAAATTACCATTTAAATTTTCAAGAATGTATTTTCGTAAGGCATTTCTTATAAGTGTCAAATTCTTTTATCAACAAATACATGGGTATAATTTTGATCAAAATGCCCTATGGACACCTTATAAAAAAACATTGGATCCAATGTTATACCTTAGTTAACAACTAATTGATACACTAAAATATTACTCAAATCAATACTTATTGGTCATCATGGAGCTAATAACACAATATGTTCAAAAAGTCTTGCTCAGGCCTTACAGTATTTATGATAAATTAATATCGCAATGGCAATTTAAACACATATTTAAGTCATCCTTCAATAATGACTTAAACTTATGATATATCAAAATATGATAAGCAAGGATTGAGAAGTTTACCATAACAATCTTTTATATTATTATTTTGATGAGTAAATCATGGATTAACAATTGTGTGGACGGAACTATTCATAAATGGCTGACATAAAAATAACACATAACCCAATTTAGATATACTTTATTTGCTTCTTTGACCTGAACATATGAATATTCAGACCATAAAATGGTCAATGTCTTCCAAAGTTTGCTTTTTGCAGTTTTCCTCACAAGTCTCTGCACATTTTACAAAACCAGTTGCATCATCACCTATAAAGGAATCAATAGAAGTTTGGTAAGATTGCACGTTGTGCTTAAACATCTAATAAAAAACTCGCATTTCAAATAAACATGTCGATAAATAACATTCCAGATAATTTATTTGCCCGTAACTGAATTAACATTGAAAGCGTTAAATACTTCACATTTTTAAAAACCAAACAACCATGTACATGCAAATTTTGCTAAATATGCATGTACACATGTAGATATAATATCTTACCTTTAAATTTGAGGCATGTGTCTTTGATACATTTTAACTCACAAGGAACATGTTTCAAACCAATTTCACAACCAAATTTACAAGCCGTTGAGCAAATAGCTGGATTGTGTAAGAGTCGTTTACAAATTGGATGACAAATTGCGGTACAATATCCAGCGTAAGTGGAAGATACTAAGAAAAGAAGAGTAAAAGAAAAAACTAAAGCTTGCTTAGAATAGTTATATTCCATCTTTCTTTGAAATGTTTGTTTATCAGTAAAGGGAACAAATCCTTTATATATCAAAAGTCATATGTACAAAGACAATTGGATAAGAAAAATGGATAAATGTATATTAAATTCAACAAAAATTAGTATTTAGGAAAGCGTTTAACTGGTTGGATGTTTCTAGTATTTATTTAGAGATAATGGTAATCACAAAATTTAGCATATGTATTTTATGGTAAATGAAAATAATATTATTCATTTTCTCTAATTTGCTATTAATAAGTGATACGTTATGGTTAATGCACCAAAAATTTAATACAATACCCAAATAACTAAAACTAAATGTAATACCTTTTATAATCAGAAGGCAATGTCCTACCTAGATCGAATATCTTAGTGCATTTTCTTATCGTTTATTGTGCTACAATGGATTATTTAAATTCTAATGCTATGATTTATATTTTTTTGTAGCGCACTACTAGAATAAAAATACATTAGATAGCCAACTTATTTAAATCAAGTAAACTACATAACTATCAAGTCTAAAGCAAACGAATAAATCTCACTGTTTAAAAAGATTTACCTATTTCTTTTGCTTGTCGTAACAAACTATAAAAACTAAGGAATTGAAGTCTATTAATTCAAAAAAATTGAATTTTTGTTGTTGTCACTCTTTTCGTAATTTTATTCTGATCAAATATTAGGTTTACTCATGAATTATGAAAAAGCTGAATCAATTTATTTTCATATCAATGAATTTATGTCATTGTGACATAAAATCATATCATTACTTTCATACCATTAAAATTAGTAAAATTAAAATTTAAACCTAAATATAATGTGATAATCAGTTATAATAATTACTTAAAACGGATAAGTAGTATCATGGTAATAGTATCAAAAGCGTAAAAAAATATTAAGCTGATATTCTTTTTCATTAAATCAAGTAATAAAATAATAACTTTTCAATAAATAGCGTAAACTGTAATATTACTTATAAAGGTAAAATCCAATAATGTAAAATCTAACAAGCAATGTTCAATAAATACAACTAAGAAAATAGCATTTATTGTTGAATAATCATTACTTAGTGGATAGTTCTTTATGTATATGTGAAACTTCTTACTCTAGATTGTCCTGAGAATTGTCAACGAAGGTGAAAGATTCTCTTCTTTATGCAAAAGGCAAATTATTTTCTAATCCTTTATGTTTACAATCCAGTACTTCCCAAAAAAAAATAACATCAAACATTTCTAAGTTGATTTATTTTGTGCACTTGTTTGATGCAACAATTTACAAATTTTCATTTATTAGTAGAATATATTTTTCCAACTAGTAGTATGTAACACCTCTTATTTTTCTTATAAGTCAAAAAATAATAATATGTTTCTCATTCCACATAGTAAAAAGAATAGTATACATTGAGTGTGTGTATGATGCAAATAGTGCTTACTATCTACTCAACACTTAGATAATTGGAATGAAGAAGATCGGCAGAGCTAAAGAATGGAAGGATGTGGGCGTTGCTCACAGTTTTATGTAAGCAATAAATATATTCAATTTAATATATATAAGAAAAATAATGTGCGCCTAAGAGGAGATAACTAATTAGTGTCAAACATAATATCATTTATTTATTATACGCAAGGTCGTTAGCCTATGATAGGACTGTTTGTAAATCTAGGTATGTATAGCGACCCGAACTTCCCGGCCGGCCTAAACCGAACAAGAAGGCGGTCTGTTTTGAGAACAAGACTAATCAGAACACAAACAGAAGAATATTTCATTGTTATTACAACAATTACATCAGAGTACAAGAATATAACAGAGTATGAATAAATAATATACATTTGATAAATATCGGAGATTTAAATTATAATGCAGCGGAAAAATAATACATAACATAACCGGAACAAAATGCATGGATGCAAAGCTTTCCTAACATAGCTTCAACTGTAAATCCAGGATCCTATGGAAACAATATCCGCAAAACCAAAACTACTAGCTACCCGTATGGAAAATACGGGCACCTAGAGTTTAGGTTAAAACAATAAACTCCAGGTCAGTCATGGGACTGGTGTGAGAAATAAAACAGTTATTAAATCTTTACTTTAGAAATAAAGTATATCAAGGGACCACGACGTATAACACGGAACGGGTTTCCTCCCAAGAATACCAGTGCATAATTTTTTTTATAAATAGCACATTGCTTCTTGGAAAATGAAGCTATTATAAGACTTAGGTCCCATCACACAATGCAACACAAGTCAGAGGATAGAGTTATCCCTTATAATAGTCAAACGTGCTTGGTACATTATACAACAAATCATTTTACTATTACTATAAGTATATAGTGTCAAAATCAACTTCAAATATAAATTGTATCAATCATAGACGGCATAGTATCCCATGCTACTATGTCGCCATACTAGTTTTGCAATTAAAACCGAAATGTCACGTATTGGAAATTGGATTCCATCTATGAGTTGAGGCCAGGGAAAGCTCCTCATCGATTCGAGACACTCTAGCAAATGCCTCAGGATTCCCCGTAGTGAACCCTTGGATGCTTCAGGGTCGGTCCACACTTAAGTTAGTTGATTGGTTATTACTGAACACACGCTTCCCGGTCCTATCGGACCTATCCATAAGCCCCGTAGTGACTGATATATCCGAGATGCCTTGCAATCCATCATCCACATAGGTAAAAATATATATAAATGTATGGGCTCAATTTTATGACACCACCCATAGTTAGAAAGAAACGTCGTGCACTTCCTGAAGTTCGACCCCGTTTTTGACTCCTACAGAGGTGTGAGGCTCGCGAATTAACGCTATACACATAGCTATGTGATTTAAAGCCGTGCTTTGATCATCAATCACAAGTCTCTGCTTTTCAAAAGGAGCCTTGATCACTTGCATCTCTGCATGCCACACTCACAATTCATGCCATGCAACTGATGTCTATCAATATATAACCTCTAAGCTCTTACCTCTCAGAGAAGGGTGTTAACCAAGAGAATAAATTCTCTGCCATCAAACAGATATATATTTAACAGAGATCAATCAACACAGAATAAAATCCAATGTCCGACACACATCCATTTACTAGTCCATTCTGGGTCTGAACGAAAGCGGAGGCACCTTATTTCTCGTCCCATATGTCCATACAGGAGAGAGGTCCTCGCATATCCGGTTGATCTTCAAGTACGTCTGGACGATCACCACTTATTACCTTTTCTTCGGTGTACAACCTAATCAAGACATCAAAATCATCCAAACGATGTGAAGATCTCCGGTCTTCAACCACTGTCTTCATCGTCGACTTATAGTCGAATCAATTATTCAGAATGGGTACAAACCCGACCTTTCCAAATAATTCACATATTTTATAATCAAGTGCTATAAAAACACCACATACGCCTCATTCCAATCCAGAATATTTTTTTATTCAAATATTCTTTTCACAATTTAAACCAAATTAAGGTTTCCCAAACTATTAGCAAACCTTACCGAAATAATCATTTGTTTTATTTTCCAATCCCAGCCTATTCATCCCATGATGCAAAACTGGTAATACTCTGTATCTAACCCCACGGTGTTATCGATAAAAATTAATTACCATTTCCCGTTCAAAACTAATTAAAGATTTACTATTGACTGGTGTAAACTGGTGGTACTCCATTCTCGATCATTTCCCAAATTTGATAATTTAAATTATTGTATCCACTTCCAATCTAATTAAAGATCCATTAAAACTCCACTTAGTTTTAATCTTCCTAAAAATTAATGATTATTAACTTTGGAAACACAAACATAACTTTGGGAAATCAAACATGCCGCATTGGCAATCTACACCGTACGATCGATTTCTACCGATATATAACCTCTAAGCTCATACGTCTCAGAGAAGGGTGTTAAGCAAGAGAATAAATTCTTCGCCACCAAATAGATATATATTTAGCAGTGATCAACAATATAGTTTGAAATACAATATTAGACACGTAATCTTTTCTTTAACTGGGTTAAAGAACTAGTGTCATTTAGATCACAGTTCACGATAAACCCAAAATCACATTCCATTAACTATTGAATCTTCACGGAAAACAGATCAATATATAATCGATATCAATTTCCGTATTCGACTAATAATATAAATGGAATAACGGCAAAGCCTTTTAAATTCCATATATAGTAATTGTCTACCTCCATAGAAGCACACTTCGATTATTACCAAATCAAATTCCATTCCATTCCAATTTATTTTATTAAATTGGAAAACTTTACTTTGGAGAATTTCCATTAAATCTTAATAAAAAGATTTATATATTCCAAATCACATTTCACTGTTAATCGGGTTAAAGAACGAATGTCGTTGAAAACACAGTTCATAATAAACCCAATTTACATTCCATTTTGTTCCAATTACTTAAGACACCATTCACGACAAACCCAAAATCAAATTTGATATTTAATACAAGGCTCTAAATGGAAATTATATCGACTTATATTCAATATCAAATTTTGAAACCAACACTTACCGTATGGGGAATAACGATATATATCTATCTTCCAAATTCCTCCATAATATCCATATAGTCACGGAATCCAATACTGAAATATCCCGAAGATGATTTCTATTCAAATCCATTCCAATTCATTTTATTGGAAATTTTGGTTAGATTAATGCCATTTCATATCCAATTTATTTATTTAAGAACATTGGATTAATATTCTAGTTAAGAACTGCTCATTTTAATAAAAATATATTTTTATCCTTTCAAATATGTTATTTTTCATCCCAATTCTTTCCAAATCATTTATTATGATTTTACACAAATTATTAATATTTTTAATAATTTTATTATGGTCCGTACAGTAGGTTTTTAATAGCGGTCACCGAACTACATCCATAGCAACCTTTTACAATTTTGATTTGGACATAATTCTAAATCCAACCGTTAGATTTCAAATCTCTTATATTACAATACGAAGCCAACGGTTCCGATTTTAGGAGAATCCGACGGTCGAATCTCCCGTAATGTCAATTCGAAGTCAATGATCGAAATTCGTGAACGGTCGCGGCGCGTTCTAGTCGAGCCACTAATATATATATATATATATATATATATATATATATATATATATATATATATATATATATATATATATATATAATACATACATATATAATGTATATATTTCGTTCAAAAAGTATTTTATAAATTCGTTTTAAAACGATTCCCACTTTCAATTCAATTTTAAATCAAAATTGGATACTCTTTATCATTATAATATTTAAATGATAATATTTTCAAAATATTAGATTTTGAAATCATTTCCTTTTCGATATTCATTATAAAAATGAATAAAATCGGTATAAATATCGTTTGAGTTAAAATGACGCATATCTAATCAATACGGCTTCATATATTTCAATATTTTCGTGTTCATCCATAATCGGACATCGAATTCACATTTAATCCTTCACTGAATATTATTTTAAAATATTCATTATTTTAAAATATTTGTTATTTTAAAATATTTGTTCTTCTCGAATTGGAATCAGACACAGTCAATTACTATATAATGTAATTTATATGGATTTTATACAACACATGTACACAACAATAATGATACACAATCATCCAGAGTGCATTACACAACTGCATAAGCATTAAATATAAATAATTAATGCTTACAACAGTCTGTCAACCAATCGATTGACTTATAACTAAACAACTGGGATTACTGTATGTAACAACCCGGAAAATCGGAACCAATTTAAAAAATTTATTTTGGCAATTTTAGTGAATTTTGAATATTTAAAACGATTTATTTGAAATGATTTATTTTAAATAATAAAGACGAGAAATTTATTTTGAATAGAATTAAGGAATAAATTTATTTAAATCGAAATTAGAATATAAATATTTATATTAATTATAAAAGGAATTGGAAATGGCGCAGTAGTTTGAAAATTCGATTTCAAATTTCAAATGAATGTACAGGATTCAAAATAAACCGGATTTTAGTGAAACCAGAAATACTTGAATCTGTTTGAAAATATCTTTCCAACGAATGTGAAAAATCCAAATTTCATAGCGGGAATAAAAAGTTATGTCCAGTTAAAAATTCAGTATAGTCGCTATGGAATTTTATACAAAATATAGCCCTTAAAAGTGGAGAATTTGAAAACGACCTCCATTTTCGATGAGACTACTTTTATTGGAACCGGAATGTCAAATTATTTCTAGATTCCAATTTTCATAATTTTTGGAATCATATGTGAGCATGGCGGATTTAAACGTGTTAGGTCAATTTAGTTTGAATTTAATCGACTGGAAAATGACCATTTTTCAAACGGTCTCCAAATTCAACGAAATTAGTTTTTGTTAGGACCATATTGTCAAAACATGGCAAGATTTATTTTTATGGAATTTTTGGAGTCAGTATGTGGCCCTGATAAATTAAAATGTGCGTTTGAATTTAAAATATAATGATTTATATTTTAAATTTAATGAAAACTGATCGTAACAGCCGAATCGGGTTAAGAAGCATATCCCACTGTGTTCGGAATGGGGGTAACTAGGTGGGGGCGACAGTCGTTGCGTTTGATTTGGGGGTCGGACGAATAAACATGTATGTTTGGAAATAAATAAATTAAATATTAATAGAAATATTTCTGTAAAAACCCCCGGCCAATCAAAACCCTTGCCCCTTTTCTCTCTGAACCCGCCACCACCGGATCTTTTTCAACGACCCCTTTTGCTCCGAAATAAAACCCTAGAAATTTCCTAATCCAGATCGAATTAAACCCCCATCCTTTGGAGGATTTTGTGGAGCTTCTTGAGCTCGTCCGATCTATATGAATATCATCGCTTCTCGTGAAGGATAAAAATTGAATTTCGAGAGTGAAACTCGTGCCGTGGGGCACGAATTCCGTAGTGCTGACGCCACCGAGTGGCGTGCCACCTCAGACGATGGCGGAGGGGCTAGTGCCGCTCCTCGTGGCAATCGACGATGGAAGACTGGTGCCTTAGTTCTCGAGCTGGAGGGTGCCTTAAGTAACGAACTTTCTAATCGGGCCCTGGAGTTAAACGATCAAAGTGGAAACGAAGGCAACACTTCTTAACGTTAAGAAAGGTTTAAAGTTCTTCTTTTCTTTTTATTAATAAGCATTGTTTAAAAAGAAAACCTGATTTTCTTGTATATGAAATAGAAGTTATCAAAAAGTAAAAAATATAAAAATAGCATTTGTTTTAAATATAAAAATTGCATTTGTTTTAAAATATATACAAAATAGCATTTGTTTTAAAATATAAAAATAACATTTGTTTTAAAATATAAAAATAGCATTTGTTTTAAATATAAAAATAGCATTTGTTTTAAAATATAAAAATAGCATTTGTTTTAAAAATATAAAAATAACATTTGTTTTTAAAATATAAAAATAGCATTTGTTTTAAAAATATAAAAATAGCATTTGTTTTAAATATAAAAATAGCATTTGTTTTAAAATATAAAAATAGCATTTGTTTTAAATATAAAAATAGCATTTATTTTAAATATAAAAATAACATTTGTTTTAAAATAAAAATAGCATTAGTTTTAGAAATAAAAATTGAAATAAAAATATGATTTTTATATATACAATAGCAGAATAATATAATTGTTATATATATGACGTCTTTATTTAAAAAATCTGGTTTTTAATTTAAACCGCGTGAAACAGATTGCGATGAGACCGACTGGAAGCGAATAGAATCCAATCCGTCCAGTAAAGAATGACGGAGTGGAAACCAAAGGTAAGAAGAATTCCTTCTCACTAATCATTTTACAGTTAAATATATACTAGGTTGTAGACGGTGCTTAGTAGTTGTTGACACCGTTGTAAAACCCCGTGAATTCTATAACGTTAAGCTTCACGGATTAAAGTATAATTAATTATAAATGATGAAATCAAGGGAAACGGGTTACGCCGTTGCGTACGTCTCGAAATTTTGCTTGAGATAGAGTTCAAGTTTGCATAAAACGGATATCGTATGAAGAAGATATGGACGAACGAAGTTGGGCAGAAAAACCGGAAAACGGGTCAGAATGCACTGGCGCACTTGTGAAGTGTGCCAGAACAAAGTTGAACTGGCGCACTTGGGAAGTGCGCCAGTACAATTTTGGCCTGGCGCACCTGCCAAGTGCGCCCAGGTCAGAAAGACCTGCTGGTCAGTTCCTGGCTGGCCTGGTCAGGGTCTGGTCGAATTCTGATGCTCGACTAAGTCACTAGGGCTTACATGTCTCTTTCTTATTGGCCTCTCTTAAGACGGATGGTCTGTATTCACCCTAGCTTCATCGACGGCTCAAAACAATTTAAAATTCTATAAATACAACTCAAGTCTAACCCTAAATTCACACAAACAATAGAATACAAAAGCCGTCATGCTGCTGGAGAGGAACTAGGAATGGCCGTCAATTAAAAAGCCTAGAGACAAGCCAACAAGCCTAAGAGACAAATCAAATTAAAAGAAGATCAAAGCTTAATCAAATCATTCAACGCAACTTTGCTACCCAAAGGAGAGCATCTCCAAATCAGAATAACAGAAATCAGAAAACAAGAATTCATCACACGTTGTAAAGTATAGTGACCTTTCAAAATATGAATAAAAACTGCGATGTGATTCGATGTAAATGAATATAGAATCGTGTTGTTATAATCTTTGGTTCTATCATGACTTGTGTATTGATGTTTGTGGCATAAATTAATTGATGCAAGCATATTGAACAATTGTGTATGAAAAACAATGGCACTTGTAAGCTTGTGGCAAAAACTAGAAATTTATCCCTTTTTGTATATGTCGATGGTATGGACTATGTATATTCCCTTAGTCTAAATTAGAATTTGTGCAAACATGTTATAGACCTTTTAGGCCTACATGACCCAAAACCTATGATATTATCCTTATGTTTATTGGCAAGTATAATTTGATCTATGTTTGCAAGTATAATTGGATCTATGTTTCATAAACTATGTAAGTTCATGTTTATTTGCAAAATATAATTGGTTCTATGTCAAACATCGTTTGGGTTTCATAAACTATGCAAGTTCATGTTGAAATAGACTATATGATTAGATGTAAAAATTGTACATTTTTGTGAATATACAACATGCTAGTTTTGTGATCGATATTATGCCAAGTTAACATGTTTAAACACAAGTTTGTATTTGCCTAAAACTATGTCATTTCATATGTCACCTACTTAGTCATACTTTGATTCGAATGCAAGTTCACATGACCCATGTTTTATGTTAGTTGAATAGCCAAATTGAAAGTTCATGCGCCACACACCTTTATGTATTACATGTTCATGATTTCCCCTTTTCCTCACGTTTATAAAGTTGGGCTGAATTGTGACAAGCCCAACACATGTTATAACGTTGCGAACAAACGGGGGTAATAACGTTGGGTATAAAATATGAAAATATACGTTGGCATGTTTGGCACATGCCAATGATTATGACACATAAGAGGTATGAATTGAAATACCCAAAAATAAAAGATATGACATTTACATGTAGTTGAAAAGTAATAGAATATGTAAATTTAGAAAACACGATATGCTTAACCCGAGGTTGGATTGAGTTGTGATGTAAACCTGCCCGGACCCGCCCGGCTGTCCAGTAGTCACAACAATACCTATCCAATGTGGGTGGTTAAGCATTGAGCCCAATAAGGATCCGAAGTTAGACTGAGCTACGGTGTAAACCTGCCCGGAACCGACCGGCATATCCAGTAACCGTAGCAATACCTGTCTAATGTGAGTGGTCTGGTGCTCCTAAGAGGCTAAGGACAGATGGTAGGGTTAAGTCAACTATAACACTTAACCAAATTCAACATGTTAACAAGAATTGATGGGTGGGGTTAGGTAAATACAAACACTTAACCACTTAACATGTTTGACTAGAAAATCCGGGTAACGAGGGACCCGTTTCAACAGTAACCCAAAGTTATGTATCAACGGTACCCTGAAACTAGGCAGGGTGGGGCACGATTACTGGGCTGATTGTAAGCGGTCAAACGACGGCGGTGGGTGCACAATGCAGGTCTAACGGGGTGCGGGCGTGCACACACTCCGGAGCAGACAACCAGGGCACTGGGGATACCAGTAGTATAACCTATGTCTTCTAGTTTTGTGTCGGGGCCGCCACCATGGGTCTTGATACACCCCATGGTGGGACCATATAGGTCTTGATACACCCCATGGTGGGACCAGCATAGGTATCTACAATCCTTGGGGGCCGTATGACACATGTTAACGCGAGTAGGAGCCGATCTTTAATAAGAATGGAGATCACTTCTCCCTCACCATGGGGTGCCAGTTAGAATAAACTCGAGAAGGTGCAGAGATATAGTATGGGTGTGATAGTACATTCGACACTTCCTTAGCCTGTGACACTTTCCTATTTTTAGTTTATATCCATCATATCCTTTTCTTATTCACATATTGAAGAGTTATTAGATTTACCCAGGCTTTATGTCTGACCCTATTTTCTTTTCCTCTTCTTTTCTTTCATCCCCCCCCCCAAGGTCCACAGGGAGGAAACAGCTCAACTCAGTCAGGCTCTTTACAAGCACCAAGAACGTAGATGTATGATTTGGATCTTTCTTGCTCGGATAATGGCTTTGGATATCACTATGGGGATTTTTGTCACTTTATTTATGTTTTCATGCTTCTTTAATAATCAAGGCAGTTATGAAGTTGTAATGTTGAAAGTATTTTGAGAAAATTATGGAAATCTTTGTTTGATACACGTATTGATGAAATAAAAGTTTGTTTGGTTTCCGCTGTTTAAAATATGTGTATTTATATCTGTCTTGAGTTCATCTGTGGCTTTTACTTATAAACCTCCACCAAAGTTAAGGCATTCCCTTTGTGAGTGACCTTAATGGAGGTGGGGTGTTTCAACCGTCGTCCACAAACTATGGACGGCTTGTTTGATTATATTGCGTTATGGAAATGGACTGTATTGTGATTGTTGATTGTATTGTATGGAATAAAATATTTGAACTATAAAAATATCATTTTTATTGAATGAATATAATATATAAAATATTCATGTATGGAATAAATTACTTGAACTATAAAAATATCATTTTTATTGAATGAATAAAATATTTAAAATATTCATGCATGGAATAAAATATTTGAACAATAAAAATTATATTTTTATTGGATATATGAACCATATAAAATGGTCACGTGTTGAAAATAAATATCCATTTACAAATTGGATGATTTGTTTTTGTACACACATATTTGTAGGTTGAAACCCACACGGGGATTAGGATGATATTTGATGTACACTAATCCCAATATTTAGTTGTATGTCAATCGATGGGTTAACAGACTATTGTAAGCGTTAATTATTTATTTTTAATGCTTATACAGTTGTAAGTTGCACTATGGATGATGGTTGATTGCGTATCATTATGGTTGTGTACATGTGTGTATGAAATCCATATAAATAAAATTATATGATAATTGACTGTGTCTGATTCCAATTCGGAAAGAACGATATTTTAAATTAATTAATATTTTAAAATGACGAGTAATGGATATTTTAAAATAACTAACATTTTAAAATTATATTCAGTAATGGATCAAAATATGATTTCGATGTCCGATTTGGGATGGACACGAAAATGTTGAAATATATGAAGCCGTGTTGATTAGATTAACGACATTTTGACGTGAACGATATTTATATCGATTTTATTCATTTTTATAGTGAATATAAAAAAGGAAGTGGTTTCAAAATCTAATGTTTCGAAAATATTATCATTTATATATTAACGATATAGAATATTCAATTTTGATTTGAAATTGAATATGAAGTTGAAATCGTTTTTAAAACGATTTTAAAATGATTTATAAAATACGTTTTAAATGGAAATCGATGAAATATATATACATATATTATATATATATTTAATGGCCTAAATAGAACGCGCCACACGGCTGCAGTTTGCGAATTTCTACCATTGACTTTGAGTGGACATTACGGGAGATCCGACCATCAGATTCTCCTAAAACCAGAACCGTTGGGTTCGTATGGAAAAGAGCTTTCCAAGGAACATAAAAAATCTGAAATCTAACGGTTGGATTTTTAATTATGCCCAAATCAAATTAGGAAAAGGTTGTAGTAAGTACAGTTCGATGACCATTTATGGAAATCGACTGTACGAGACTTGATAAAATTAATAAAAATATCAATAATTTAAGTGAAATCAAAATAAATGATTTGGAAAAAAATTGGTGAAAAAATCCATATTTGTAAAGATAAAAATATATTTTTGTCAAAATGAACTAGTTATGAACAAGAATTATAGTCCAATATTTTTAAATAAATAAATTGGATTTAAAATGGTTTTATAAATATCCAGAATTTTCAACATATGAATTGGAGTGGATTTGAATCGAAATTATCTTCGGAATATTTGGATATTGGATTCCATGATTGTGCGGATATTGTGGAGGAATTTGGAAGATATGTATATCATTATCCGTAATACGATATTTGTTGATTTCAGATTTTGATATTGAATATAAGACGATATAATTTCTGTTCAGAGCCTTGTATTTAATATTGAATTGGATTTTGGGTTTGTCGTGAATGGTGTCTTCATTAACACTGTTCTTAAACCCAGTTGAGAAAAGCATAAATCTTTTAATTAAGATTTAGTGAAGAATTTTTAAATAATTAATATTTAAATGGGAATTGAATAAAAGAATTGGATTTTGGGTTTGTCATGAATGGTGCCTTAAACAACACTGTTCTTAAACCTCGTGTGAAAAGAATAAATCTTTTAACTAAGATTATTAGTGTTTCCAATTAATTAACATTTAATTGGAATAAAATGGAATGTGAATTGGGTTTATCGTGGACTGTGTTTTAACGGCATTCGTTCTTTAACCCGATTTACAATGAATTGTAATTTGGAATTTATAAATCTTTTTATTAAGATTTACGGCAATTTTCCAAAGTTAAGTTTTCCAATTAATACATTAAATTGGAATTGAATGGAATTCGATTTGATAATAATCGAAATGAGCTTCTGTGGAGGAAGACGGTTAATACATATGGAATTTAAAAGGTTTTTCATTATTCCATTTATATTATTAGTCGGATACGGAAATTGATATCGATTATATATTGATCTGTTTCCGTGAAGATTGCATAATTAATTGCAATGTGATTTGGGTTTATCGTGAACTGTGTTTTAAATGACATTAGTTCTTTAACCCAGTTAATGACAGGATTACATGTCTAACATTGTATTTTGAACTGTATGGTTGATCTCTGCTAAATATATATCTGTTTAAGGGCGTAGAATTTATTCTCTTTCTTAACACCCTTCTCTAAGACGTATGAGCTTAGAGGTTATATATCGGCAGAAATCAATAGTATGGGGTAGATTTTCGATGCGACATATTTTGTGTTTCCAAAGTTAAATAATCATTAATATTGATTTCTGGGAAGATTAAAACTAAGTGGAGTTTTAATGAATCTTTAATTAGATTGACATGTGAATTGATAATTTAAATTATCAAATTTGGGAAATGATCGAGAATGGTGTATCACCAGTTTTGTTCTAAGCGATAGCTAAATCTTTAAGTAGATTTGAACGCCAAATGGTAATTAAATTTACCGATGACACCGTAGTGTAAGATATAGAGTATTACCAGTTTTGCTCCATGGGATGAGTAGGCTGGGATTGGGAAATTAAACAAATGATTACTTCGGTAAAGTTCGCTAATCCCTACTAGTTGATATACCTTAAATTCGTTTGGAATTGATATCCAAAGGAAGATTAAAGAATAAATTTAAAGAATTTATCTTTGATAGAATTAACGGGAACCTTTCCCAAATGATATGAATATTTAAATAAAAGAATATTCGAAATTGGATTGAGGCATATGTTGTGTTTTATAGCACGTGTTTATAATATATGTGAGTTATTCGGAAAGACCGGGTTTATACCCATTCTGAATAACTGATTCGACGATAAGTCGACGATGAAGACGGTGGTTGATGACCGGAGGTTTTCACATCGTTTGGATGATTACTGATGTCTTGATTGGGCTGTACACCCAAGATGAGGTAATAAATGGTGATCGTCTAGATGTACTTGGAGATCGACCGGATATGCGAGGACCTCTCTCCTGTATTGGACTTATGGGACAAGGAATAAGGTGCCTCAGGTTTCGTTCAGGCCCAGAACGAACTTGTAAATGGATATTTGTCTGACATTAGATTTTATTCTGTGCTGATTGATCTCTATTAAATATTTATCTATTTGGCGGCGGGGAATTTATTCTCTTGCTTAAGGCCCTTTGCTGAGACGTACGAGCTCAGAGGTTATATATCGATAGACATCATTCGCATGACATGAATTGCCTGTGTGGCATGCTGAGATGCAAATGATCAAGGTTTTTGTTGAAAAGCAAAGTCTTGTGGTTGATGAACAAAGCACGACTTTAAATAATATTGCTTTGTGTAGCGTTAATTCGCGAGCTTACAACCCGGTATGAACTAAAAACGGGAAGGACAGTAGGGAAATGGACATATGTTAGTTCTAGCTACAAGTAACGTCATGGTATGGAGCCCAGGCAGTTTACTCATGTGGATGTTGCACACTATTATTATGTGATGGGAGACGAGGTACCTTGGATATATCGGCTCATCTGGCTGATGGATATTATATCGGTGTAACGACCCAAACTTCCCCGTAAAGGAAAGTACGGATTACTTTGGCAACAACACTCATCAGAACACAAACACAAGAACATTTTCATTGCTATTACAACAATTACATTAGAGTACCAGAATATAACAGAGTGTGAATAAATATTTTATATTTGATAAAAACAACATCAGAGATTTAAATTACATTTAAGTAGCAGCGAAAAAAATAATACAAAATACAACCGAAAGAAATACACGAATACAGAGCTTTCCGAATATCGCTTTAGTTGTAAACCAGGATTCTGTGAAAATAAATCTGCAAAACCAAAACTACTAGCGGCCCGTGTGGAAAGTATGGGCACCCAAAGTTTAGGTTAAAACAATAAACTCCAGCTCAGTCAAGGGACAGGTATTAGAACTCAAAAACATTTACTAACTTGATTTTAAAGTTAGGTAAATCAAGGGACCTCGCCTCTAACGCGGAACGGGTTTACTCCCAAGAATATCAGTGCATAAAATAAACAGTGCAATGCTCTGTAGAAAAATGAAACCCTTATAAGACTCAAGTCCCATGCAACGCAATCCGAAGGATAGAGTTTTACCATATAATGGTAAAAAAAGAGCTTAATACGCGAAATTCATCTTTTACACTATAAGTGCACAGTGTAGAAATCAATTTCGAATATAAATGTATCAATCCTAGGTGGTAAAATATATCATGTAAGCGGCATAATATATTATGTCACCATATAGGTATGCAACTAAAACCGTAAAGCTCGTATTGGAAAATTGGGCTTCCATAATGATGGCTGCTGATTCGAAAGATCTGTTGCGAATGTATCACCACGGCTTACGTCTCAGCAAGAGAAAACACCGTAATACATATACTATGCACTTTGGATGAGCATCAATATCTTCTATCCCCATGGGATTCGGCTGAAATGACCTATCCCAATCTCCAGGTGTGGAGCGACCACACCCAGCACAACTCGGCCGAACAAATCCATATATATATATATATATATATATATATATAAAGTATATTAGTCAAACCTACTAATCAAACAAATCGTTGACTATCATACCGGGGTGTGAGGCTCGGGAAGTAACGTTGTACACAAAACTATGTTAATTAAAGCTGTGCTTTGATCACCATCCAAAAGCTATGCTAATTAAAGTTGTGCTTTGATCATCATCCACAAGGCTCTGCTTTTTAACAAAAGCCTTGATCCATGCATCTTAGCATGCCAGACTGTCAATCCATGCCATTTCATTGATCATCTACCAATATATATAAACTCTGAGCTCGTGCGTCTTAGAGAAGGGTGTTAAGAAGAGAATAAATTCTCCACCACCAAACATATATATATATATATATATATATATATTTAGCAGAGATCAACGAATACAACATAAAGGAATACAACGTCAGACATACCATCCATTTACAAGTCCATTCTGGGTTTAAACGAAACTGGAGGCACCTTATTCCTCGTCCCATATGTCCAATACAGAGGAGAGGTCCTCGCATATCCATCGATCTCCAAGTACGTTTGTACGATCACCACTTATTACCTTGTCTTGTGTGTACGACCCAATCAAGACATCAGTAATCACCCAAATGATGTGAAGAACTCTGGTCTTCAACCACCATCTTCATCTTCGACTCTTGATCGTCGTAGGAATTATTCAGAATAGGTTAAACCTGGTCTTTCCAAATAATTCGCGTATTTTATAAACAAGTGCTATGAAAACACATCAAACGCCTCATTCTAATTTAGAATACTCTTTTAATAAAATATTCACATTACTAGGGAAAGGTTCCCATTAATTTTATCAAAAATAAGTTCTTTAAATTTATTATTTGATCTTCTTATGGATCTCATTTCAAAAGATTTTATTTTATCTTTATCAATTCCAAACCCAATTGAGGTTTATTTAACTAGTCGGGATTAGCGAATCTTGCCGACGTAATCATTTATTTATCAAACCCAATCCTATAATAACCCGGAAAATTTGAGCTAATTTAAAATTTTTATTTTGGCAATTTTAATGAATTTTGAATATTTGAAATGAATTATTTTAAATAATAACAGCGAGAAATTTATTTTGAATAAAATCAGAACGCGTATATTTATTTGAATCGACGTTAGAATATAAATATTTATTTTAAATTATAAAAGGAATTGAAAATGGTGCGGTACTTCGAAAAATCGATTTCAAAGTTCAAATGAATGTACATGATTCAAAATAAACCGGATTTCGGCAAAACCAAAAATATTAGAATCTATTTGAGAATATCTTTCCAACAAATCTGAAAAATTGAAATTTCATAGCGGGAATAAAAAGTTATGCCCAATTGAAAATTCAGAATAGTCGCTATGGAATTTTGGCCTTTAAAAATGGAAATTTTGCAAACGACCTCTATTTTCAACGAAACCACTTTTGTTGGATCCGGGATGTCAAGTTAATGCTAGATTCCAAAATTCATAATTTTCTGAATCAATATGTGAGTGTGGCGAAGTAAAACGTGTTTTAATAGTTTCAGTCAATTTCGATCGACAAAAAAATGACCATTTTTCAAACGGTCTCAGAATTCGATGAAATTAGTTTTGTTATGACCGTATCGTCAATACCAAGCTAGAAATAATTTTTCTGGAATTTTTAGAGGCAGAATGTGGCCCTGGTAAATTGAAATGTACGTTGGAATTGAATATATATAGATTTATATTTCAATCTAAACAAAAACTGATCGAAACAAGCGAATTGGCTTGCCGGACATATTCCACTGTGTTCGGAATGGGAGTAATTAGCTAAGGGTGACAGCCGGTGGGTTGGATTTGGGGTTCGTATAGAAAAGTTACTTTTTAGAATTTAAAATAAAAATAAAATAATATAATTATAAAATACACCCCCTTTCTCTTCCTTGAAGTCAACCCCCCTGGTTCAAATCTGTTCAAACCAAATAGAAAGAAAAAAAACACCGCGCCCTAGCGCGACAGCCACCTTCCGCCGCCGCCAGCGCGAAGCACCACGCCGCCCCTTCGCCGAGCCACACCCTCCATCTCGCCAATGCTCCTTCCCCTTTTCTCCCCCATCGATTTGAGGAACCGCAGCCTTTAAACTCCCTCTACGCCAAGAGCAGCCACCGCCGCACCTCCGGTTGCGCCACCCCCTGACACCGTGCCTCCTCCTTATCCCCCACATCCGGCGCACAGCAGCCTCCCCTCTCCTCTTCAACATGAAAGCCCCGACTCCTCCTCCCTCTCCATTGAATAGAGATGAGCCTTTTTATTTTTTTATATAAAAACTGAGTTTGTTTAGTTATAAAAAGGATTTTTAAATCAGTTTTTTTATATACATGAATAACATAATTAAAAACAGGATTTTTATGTTCTAGTTTAGTTAAAAATATGAATTTTACATGTGTATAAACTATAAAAATTTGATTTTTATCTGTATATGACATCAAAATAAGAATAGGATTCTTATTACATATAAAGCAAAATAGAATAAGAGTCCAATCATGAAGTCGATGCCATTTGGATCCTGAGTAATAACCTGCCATCTGGACCTCCTTTGCATTTCGGGTTTTAGGTCGAATTGGAGTTGGTCTTCAGAAGAGTCATCGCATAGAAGTAGTAGCATACATCCGGTTCAGTTTGGTGGCTTTCCCTTGGTTCGGTTCGACATGCTTCAGCTCCTGGTCATCCATTCGTTTCGGTTCGGTCAACAACCCCAGGTCGGTTCGGTTGTGGCACTCCATCCGGGTCGGTTTGGTCAACACCCTCCAGGTTAGTTCGGTTGTGGCACTCCATCTGTTGCTCCAGTTGCTCTCCTCCGATCCGATCCCATGCTCAGCTCCGATCTGATCCCCACCCAACTCCAACTCTTTGCAAGTGGCCTTCCTTGTTGCCAAGGCTCCGCTAGTGCCAAGTTACGATCCGGTTTGTAATCCCCTTGCCCGATCCACCGATCCGATCCGAAACCCTGCACTTTTCCTGCGACTTTTCCAACGACTGTTTTACGCCATACGACGGCATTTTGGACCATTCTAACTTTTCTAATATATCTCCAAGCGTACCATACAGTCATAGCAACATATAGAATTAGCTAAACACCAAAACATCAATTTGATATGTTAAAATGGATCAAACATACCCAAAACCCATATTTTCCCCTTATCATGTCTAACAATAACTAATATTAGGATTAGCAAAACTTAACCAAATTAACCTAAACTTCTAACAGAGGCTTAAAATAATATTTAAGAATTTTTAAATATTTTTCTAGATTTTTAACATGCATAATTTCGTTAATTAACACTAATCACCTTAATTAGCTGTAGTTAGTATAAAAACAATGTTAATCACTCACCTTAGCCACAAATAAATTCAGATCTGAAACTTTTGGACAAAATGGTTTGGATTCCAATACACTCCAGCAGCTCTACCTCGATTTTCATGCTAATCCGCTTTGATTTGATGTAGATTTGGCTTAATTAGCGATTAGAAGGTGATTTGGGGATTTTAGCAAGTGGAGGCCATTCCTAGGGTTCAAAAGTTGTAAGTGGCGGCTAAGAAATGAAATAAAAAATGATTTACTAACTCATCTCAGCCCTCCCATGACCCTAATCCCAAAATGGGTTATAGGCCCTCTTGCTAATCATCCTAATTAGGCCTAAGTAATTAGGCCCAAGTAATCAAGAGAATATAAATTGGACATAGGCTCATTAATGCCGAACCACTATAAGTTTGCATGTGATTGCATTTACTCTCATTTTCAACTTTATTTCTTCATTTTTATTTTCTTCAATATCTATTTTTAGGTGTTGTGCCACATTTTGGTATCAACACTTTAGTGCTTTCATTGAGAGAACTCAATTCTCAATGCTTAAAGTGCTTTGATCAACTTTGGGATCACCAAGTTCGACACAAAATCCTTGATTTAGTCATCCTCAGCAACAATGCTTTCCAAATCTTCTGCACATGCTCCAGGAAAATCACATCAATAGAAAATTCCTTCCTCGCCATTAGCCATAACCACTACTCGAGCCCTTGGCTCGACACGGCCGGTTCGACATTCTCGGGTCGATATCAACCTGACCCGAGGCCCAATCAGCTTCCAATTCTCCTGCACTACTTCCTCCCAATGACCAAGCTCTAGCCTCGGCGTTCGCTACTCACGACGGCTTCGTAGTGTTGTTCAATGAACTCTGGGAGACTACGACAGCGTTGAATTCTCAGGTGCTAGAGAATGCTGCAATGAGGTAGGACATGAATCAAACAATGTGACAATGGGACGAGTTCAGGTACCAGCAAGTTACTTCTCAACCACGAAATCAGGACGTAGAAGGCTCATTGTCACCCGGGAATAACGTGGACCAGCAACGACAACGGCGCCCACTTGAAAGGCGGAGAATGTGAGAGACTTTCACTTTGGAACGCTCGTAGCTCAATTCGAACAAATCGAGCTGGCTCGGCCCGAAATTATCCAGTCGGGGTATGCCGAGTCGGGCCCATCGAGCCCAATGTCTTGCTTACCCGGAATCCTCCTTCTCTAGACAATAGTGACACTTCCGGGGCCATCCGTGCTTCAGTGCTTCCTCCCGTGCGTGATGTGATTAACCGGGACAACCGAGGCAAAGGAAGTACCATCCAAATAGCGGACCAGGCGACGTTACTTGGTACGGGGGAAGTGGGGCCCAACGAGCCGAAAGAGTTGAGCCTAAACATGTGCTAACTAATAAGTGGCAGCCATGATACGACCAATCATGAACGACAGTAGAGGCTACAAAGATGTAGACTGGGGGACTGACCGTAGCCACACTCCATTTACTGATGACATTCTACAAGTAGATTTCCCTAGAATATTCAACATGCCCCAGATAAGCCACTATTCCAGCATGATAGACCCCACAATATCTGATGAGGTACCCGTGGCATTTGGAGACACTACTGCTCCAGACGAGGTTAAATGCAAAGCCTTCCCAATATATCTTCATAGGGGTGACACTTTTGAGGTTTACACAACTTCCCTCAAAATTAGTTCCAAACTTCTAGGACTTCGGTGAGAAGTTCCTAAACACGTCTCGTCTTTAGGCCACAAAGTCAAAGCATGTCATTGCTCTTTCTATGATAAAGAAAATTCTTGGGGAATTGTAACGACCCAAAAATCCACGCACTTGGCATCGACCATAAGCCACACATGTTCAAACCAAAACGACATAAATTCTCGAACCGTTATGTGATACAACACATCAAAACAGAAAATAAAAGAACATTTCATTATTATTACAATAATTTTACAACAGAGTACAAGATATCAGCATAAATAAATTAAACCAATACACAACGAAAATATAATTACATCCAATGGAAGACTTTTAAATCCACTGGATCCATTTTTAAAATAATCCAGAATCCTGCTCAAAATATCTGTAAAAATAAGAACTACTAGCCGCCTTGTAGAAAGTATGGGCACCCCGAGTTTAGTTGGGAAACAATAAACTCCACGTCAGTTATGGGACTTGTCCGAGAACCAAGAATTGTTATTATACTTTATTTTGAAGTAGGGTAAATCACGGAACCACGCCATATAACGTGGTACAGATTTCGTCAACACGAATACCAATCATAAACCAATCACAATGCTTTTTGAAAAACGAAGCTATTATAAGACTCAATCAAATCACAAAATGCAATGCAAACAGGAGGATAGAGTACATATATAATATATGTAACTTATAAAGGATACACACCGAAAAAGTAGTAATGTTGGGTACATGAATTCTTATATCCTAATTATTCATAGAATAATACTTATAAAAGATTCACATCGGGAAAGTAGTAATGTGAAAGTTTTACCAAATTTGAAACCATATGATCTGTAATACTCAAGAATATTGATGCTTGCAACTGATTTCTAGTGGTTTTTGTTATCTTGCAAATGTGCATTTCTAGTGACATTTTTTATGTTTCAACAACACGTACCAGAGTTTTATAAACCATTTCAAAATGTTTTAAGTATGAAAAATATATTTTTGAAATAAGGCATTGTTTTGACAAGGTTTAAAAATGTAATAGAAACCTTATTTTAACACGTATTTCCAAAACTGCATAGTTTACAAATATTTTTCCGGGAAACTGTATTTTACCAAACTATTCCCTTAAGTATGTTTTAATGTAAAAATCAAACGTATTTGCACTCTTCGAGAAGGCGTGATGGTGAGGGTGTACGATATTGATTCATCCCAGATCCATCTAGTTGAAGCACCAATCTACAATGATTTTTTTTTGTTTTTTGGGGATTCCTTGTATTTTCCAATGTAGAGTGGACTTATGGTGTGTGAACCGCTAAATGAGAACGTGTGGTATTGAAAGCACAATTACCACTTATCGGGTTACTATCTATGAGACGTACACATTCCGGTGAACCTTCGGGTCAATTTGATGTTTAAGTGTTATCCTATGTGTACTGACCTATTTGGTCATCTTATAAGATATCTTTATGTAGTGTTAGTAATCGCAAGGCCTTGAGCCATTATGTATATTAGAGTGCATGCATATCTTCGGAATGCCAACCTGGTGGTTGGTTCAAACATATGGTGTTTATAGTGTGATTTGGTGATTCTAGGAATTTTTGGTGATTTTGGTGACTTTGTGATTTCTCGGTTTATTGTGATTTCACCATTTTAAAATGACCACTATACATGTTGGCTCTCTTATAATCGGAGATCCCGGTGTGAACCATGAATAACTTTTATGATAATTCTTGAGTATTACAGTTCGGATGGTTTCAAATTTGGTATAACTTTCTCAATACTACTTTTCCGGTGTGTATCTTTTATAAGTATTATTCCATGAAAAACCAGGTGATAAGAATTCATGTGCCCAATATTACTACTTTTTCGGTGTGTAACCTTTATAAGTTACATAAATATATACTCTATCCTTCTGTTTGTATTGCATTGTGTGATGGGATTGAATTTTATAATAGCTACGTTTTTCAAAAAGCATTGCGATTGGTTTATGATTGGTATTCATGTGGACGAAACATGTACCTTGTTGTACGGCGTGATCCCATGATTTACCCTACTTCAAAATAAAGTATAATAACTGTTCTTAGTTATTAGACAAATCCCATAACTGACGTGGAGTTTATTGTTTCCTAACTAAACTCTGGGTGCCCATACATTCTACAGGGCGGCTAGTAATTTTTGTTTAGCAGATATTTTGAGCAGGATTCTGGATAGAATCTTAAAGTTGGTCCAGATGATTTGAAAGTCTTCTGTTGGATGTAATTATATTTCCATTGTGTATTGGTTTAATTTATATACTCTGATATCTTGTACTATGTTGTAAAATTATTGTAATAGCAATGAAATGTTCTTTTGTGTTCTGTTTTGATGCGTTGTTTCACATAACGGTTCGAAGATTTATGTCGTTTTGGTTCGAACACGTGTGCCTTATGGTCGATGCCAAGTGCGGTGATTTTCGGGTTGTTACAATTCCCCAAGAATTTTCTTTATCATAGAAAGAGCCATGACATGCTTTGACTTAGTGGTGTAAAGACGAGACGGGTTTAGGAACTTCTCACCCTTGTCGTAGAAGTTTGGAACTAATCTCGAGGGAAGTTGTGTAAACAACATAAGTGTCACTCCCATGAAGATATATTGGGAAGGCTTTGCATTTAGCCTCGTCTAGAGCAGCCAATGTCTCCATATGCCAGGAGTACCTTATCAGATGCTGTGGGGCCTATCATGCTGGAATAGGCATGTTGAATATTTTAGGGAAGTCTACTTGTAGAGTGTCTTCTATAAACGGAGCGTGGCTACGGTCAATCCCCCAGTCTACATCTTTGTAGCGACTACTGTCGTTCATGATCGGTCGTATCATGGCTGCCACTTATACATTAGTTAGCACATGTTCAGGCTCAACCCTTTCGGCTCGTTGGGCCTCACTTTCCCCCGTACCAGGTAACGTCGCCTGGTCCACCATTCGGACGGTACTTCCTTTGCTTCGGTTGTTCGGTTAATCACACGATGCACGGGAGGAAGCACAGAAGCGCGGATGGCCCTGAAAGTGTCACAATTATCTAGAGGAGGAGGATTCCGAGTAGGCAAGACATTAGGCTCGATGGGGCCTGACTTGGCATACCCCTGCTCAATAATTTCGAGCCGAGCCAGATCGATTTGTTCGAACTGAGCTGGAAGTGTTCCAAAGTGAAAGTCTCTCACATTCTCTACCTTTCAAGTGGGCACCGCTGTCGTTGCTGGTCCACGTTGTTCCCGGGTGACAATGAGCCTTCTACATCCTGATTTTGTAATTGAGAAGTAACTTGCTGGTTCCTAAACTCTTCCCATTGTCTCGTTGTTTGATTCATGTCCTGCCTCATTGCAGCATTCTCTAGCACCTGAGAATTCAACGCTCTCGTAGTCTCCCAGAGCTCGTTGAACAAAACTATAAAGCCGTCGTGAGTAGCAAACGCCGAGGTTGGAGCTTGGTCATTGGGAGGAAGTAGTGTTGGATAATTGGTAGCTGGTTGGGCCTTAGGTCGGGTTGATATCGACCCGAGAAGGTCGAACCGGCCTGTCTCGATCCGAGGTCTCGAGCAGTGGTTGCGGCTAATGGCGAGGAAGGATTTTTCTATTGATGCTATTTTCTGGAAGCTGGAGACTTGTAAACCATTGTTGCTGAGGATGACTGAATCAAGGATTCTGTGTCGAACTTGGTGATAGCAAAGTTGATCAAACCACTTTAAGCGCTAAGAATTGAGATCTCTAAATGAAAGCACCAAAGTGTTGATACCAAAATGTGGCACAACACCTAAGAACAGATATAGAAGAAAATAAAAATGAAGAAATAAAATTGAAAACGAGAGTCAATGCAATCACACGCAAACTTATAGTGGTTTGGCATTACCGAACCTATGTCAACTTTATATTCTCTTGATTACATGTAAACTTTATGGACAAATGATGATTTTAAGGGCTAAACCCGAGTAAAATGCAGTAAAAATTCTAAAATTGCAAGAGATCGGCTAAAAGTCCTTTTTCTGAAGCTTTCGAGGGCTATTTATAGATGCTACAGTTCTTGGGTCGAATAGGATACGTGACTTCTATCCCGAGACTGTAGGAATGGTTGGAGAAGCTTTTTCTTACGTAAAAAGGTTCGGCCTGGCTGGATATGGACAGGTGGCAACTGATCCGGAGCTCTAGTGGTAGAAGAAGCAATCAAATCAAAGTAGGTCTTAAGTAACATATTATGTGTTGGAGGGGATCTGGCTTGACATGGTCAACCAGGAGTAGTTCGACCTGGGGCAGTATCATCTAACCTGCTTCTTGCTGCTAGATCCTGGTCGACATGAATCATGTTCAACCCAAGGGTTACTACAAGCAAAACTTCCTACATCTGCTTCTTCGTGCTATACGGTGGAACCAACACCGACCTGGGGATAGGTCGAGCAGAATAAAGGTCGAGCCGGGGTGAAGGCTTCCCAATGAGGGATTTCTTAAATTTCTAGTATGCGTATGGCCTTGACGGCCTTGCCAAAACGGTGGTTAACAACCGTGTTTTGGGTCTCGTTTCGTCAAAGAACCTTATAGAAAAAATTCAGAGGCTTTGATTCTTGGTGTTGAATTGCTACAAATATATTATGTTTCCGTAGATAGCATTTCATCAATACTCATTGTAATATATACATGTGTTATTTGCTTATTTTTGTTGTTTTTCTTTTCAGAAGGCTTTATTTTTGTTGTTTTCGAAGCGTTTGAAATCCATGCATGTGTGCTAGTATTGTGACCTTGAAATCTTTATCTTAGACTGTATTAAGTTCATATCCATCATTGGTTTCGGAGTCTTCGAGACTCTGGTTTTAATCGATAAGTTTGGGGTGTCGAGGAAGTCTGTATTCTCAACCATGATAGTAGAGTAATAATGTTCAGAAATGTCTTTCCCTGAAATAGTTAATCATTAATAAAAATCTTTGGATCATATCAAATTCAATACCCATATTTGGAAATTGGATAACCGACATCTAAAAACATCGCTTTGGAATATAATTAATATAGATGTAGCCTCCTCTCAGCTCATAGAAAACACGAAATGCAAATTCGACTAATAAAATAAGGGAAGTTCAGTGACCGTCATTCGGAAGCAATAGGCATGAAGCCACCTTCGTCTTAATAGTGGGTGTTGGGCCCATCCACCGGGTTTATCTCTCCTTCCTTTCAGGAAGCGGCTTAACTAACTTTTTAGGTTAGTCCATATTTGAAAGGGTATTTCACCCCCAATCAAGTACAATCTCTTGTTTTTGGATTGATTTTTTTCATCACTAATGTAGAAGATCTCTTATCAAGATAAAATTCCGCTTTATTCATTTTACTTAATATTTTCTTATATATTCCTTAAGTTTTTCTTTTTTATGATGTAGGCAATCATTTTTTACCGTGGCCTACCTTGATCGGTTCTATGACAATTGATCGTACTGTAAAGACAATAGGTTTTTCCTTTATTCTTTTCAGCCTTTGGTGGCTTTTTGTTAGCAGACAAATAGTCAAATTCATATTTGGTAAATTGGTAGATTCCTTAATGGAAGCAGTCAAGTTGAATCATTTTGTCGCTTTTGACTTAGAATTTCCTTTGGAAGATTTAGTTTGGGGTTTATTAGGACTGAACAAAATTCTTTTGTCGCGAAGGTGACCACCATTCTTTTTAGATTCATTCGTGGAGGTTCCAAAGTTTGGCACATGGCTTATTTTACCCCTTTCAACATAGGAGTTACGATAAGGTTTACATTCTTTTAGATTTAATTTCCATTTTGGTACAGAATCATTTCCATCTTTTACATTCTTCCTTCAAATTTAATTCCCTTCTAATAGTTTTGGATTTCATTTCTCGTTTTCATTAACAAATTATCATTTTTTCGAGATCCTTTCGTTGGCGAAGATAGGTCTCGCTCCAAAATTGAATGCATTTTTGCTCCATTTATCTGTGTCGTAAGTTTCTTTCAACTTCTAATGAGTTTTACCCAATGTTTTCATTCCTATTTTTTTTATCGTAGAATTGTAAGTTCACATTTCTTGTCTTCTGTTTCACTAGATTGGAAATTCCTTACTCAAATTTATCTAGTTTTACCCATGTATGATTGACATTGTTCTGTGTCAAAAGGGATGCCATGCTACTTTCTTCCAGAGATTTGTTTAACATTATTCTTTATTTTTCTTTATATTTTCTATGCTGATGGTAGAAAGGAGTCACAACTTCTTTTCCATTTTTGGATTGTGGAGGTAACCGATTTTTCCTAATGGGTCGTGCTCAGCTCTTCGGAAATGTTCCTTCCTTTCATAGGGACCCATCCCCAACCCAGGGTTGTTACTTTTCGGTTTGTACAAAACATCTTTCTAGGCCCAAGCAATCCTTCGTGGTCCATTCCAAGTTCTTTCATACAAATAATCCATTTGTTCTTTTTCTTTAAAGAGGTTCTCACTAAATAGGCAGGTTTGGTGGTTACGGAGGTTCAGGCCCTTCTTCCAGCGCAAAAAACAATAGACAAACTTATGCCTAACACCCCAAAATGGTGTAATCTTTTAGATTCCTTTGTTTTGTGAAAGAATTAGGTCATGCTTGATTGCCATTTCCATGAGAAGTTCCTGTAGATGCATCCGGTGACTTCTAAAAGAAAATCCCTTTAGGAAACAAGATATAAAGATAATATATATACTTTGAACAGTGGATAGTAGTATACCATCTGGAAATAGCCTAAGCTTTCTCGGTTAGCTTCAATTGGGTTTGGTTATTGGTTTGACGTAATCCTCTCGTTCGAACCAATAACATTCAGTGTGGTGACAAGGAGGTAACCATGTAGGCATCGTGTTAAGTAGTATTTAAGTGAGACAGGCAATGGGTCTTTTGGTATTGCAAAATACAACGCCAGATTCCCACTAGTTAGATCATCTTAGGAAACTATCGCTTAGCTGCAAATTTAGGTGGTTTCGATAGGGAAGACGAAAGCCCTATCGAATATTTGGAAAGGGGTCATGGATCCTAGTTGGACAAAGTTTTCTTGGAAAACCTTCATCATATGGAAACCATGGTGTTCCAGATGTCTCATTCCTAAAGTCAATATAATCATCTTAATTCGTTACTTTTGACCTTTCATAGACCTTCGGAAGGTGATTAGGTTAATTATTACACTTTGGGCTCATTTTGATATGAAACCTACAAAGTTATGACACCATAATCAGATAAGAACTAAATAATTTTGATTCCGTTACCTCAACTGCTAGGACATACCTCTTTATTAATGATTTCTGTGGTTACAGATTTTTTTCCCAAATTGATTGAGAAATTAAGGTTTACAACTCAAAATTATAGAGACAATGAAACGACCCAAACTTCCACTAACGGGAAAGCCCGGATTGAGTTGAAAACAACACACATCATAACGCAAGCATTAGAACATTTCATTGCTATTACACAATTACATGAGAGTACAAGAATATATCAGAGTATGAATGGATATTACACAGCGGAAATTAAATAATAACACAACTGAAAGAGATACACGGATACAGAGCTTTCTGAATATAGCTTCAGCTGTAATCCATGATCCCGTGAAAAGAAATATATGTGAAAACCAAAAAACTACTAGCTGTCCGTATGGAAAATATTGGCACCCAGAATTTAGGTTAAAAGAATAAACTCCGAGTCAGTCGTGGGATTGGTGTGAGTACTAAAACAGTTGCTAATTTTAATTTAAAAGTGGGGAAATCATGGGACAACGCCATACAACACAGAACGGGTTTACTCCACATGAATCTTAGTGCATAAAACAGTTTATAAACAACGCAATGCTTTTTGAAAAATGAAGCTATAATAAGACTCAGGTCCCATCACATAATGCAACGCAAGCTAGCGGATAGAGTATTACCTAATAATAGCCAAACATGCTTGATATGCTATAAAACAAATTATTTTGATATTATAAGTGCATAGTGTTTAAAAACAACTTCAAATATAAATGTATCAATCATAGACGACATGGGTACCATATATCATGTCGCCATACTAGTTCTACAATCAAAATCGCACGATGTCATATTGAAAGTTGGATTTCCATCTACGAGTCGAGGCTAGGGATCGTCCTCACCGAATTCGAGACGCTCTAGCCCATGCCTCAGGATGCAACCACAACTACACCTGGATCTTCAAGGTCTGTCCACACTTACTTTAATAGATTATTAATTCCTTAACAATACGTTTCCTTGCCCTATGGGGCATAAAATCTGAGCAACCAGGGACTCAATATCCGAGGTGCCTCATTCCATCATCCACCTAAGTAAAAATGTCTGGGCTCCATACCATGACACCACTTCTAGCTAGAAAAAAACTTATGTACTCCCTGCAGTCACTATCCCGTTTTTGACTCATACCAGGGTGTGAGGCTCATGAATTAACGCTATACACAATGCTATGCTAATTAAAGCTGTGCTTTGATCATCAACCACAAGACTCTGCTTTTCAACAAAAGCCTTGATCATTTGCATCTTAGCATGCCACACTGACAATTCACGACATGCAACTGATGTCTATCAGTACATAACCTTTAAGCTCGTACGTCTCAGAGAAGGGTGTTAAGCAAGAGAATAAATCTCCGCCACCAAACAGATATATATTTAATAGAAATCAATCAACACAGAATGAAATCCAATGTCAGACACACATCCATTTACAAGTTCGTTCTGGGTCTGAACGAAACTGGTGGCACCTTATTCCTCATCCCATATGTCCAATATAGGAGAGAGGTCCTCACATATCCGATCGATCTCCAAGTACGTCTAGACGATCACCACTTATTACCTTGTCTTGGGTGTACAGCCCAGTCAAGACATCAGTAATCATCCAAACGATGTAAAGATCTCCGGTCTTCAACCACCGTCTTCATCGTCGACTTTTAGTCGTTGTATTAATTATTCAGAATGGGTTAAACCCGGTCTTTCCGAATAACTTGCGTATTTTATAATCATTAACCAAGTGCTAGAAAAACACATCATAAGCCTCATTCCAATTCAGAATATTCCTTTATTTAAATATTCACATTATTAGGGAAAGGTTCCTATTAATTTGGTCAAAGATAAATTCTTTTAAATTTATTCTTAATTCTTCCTTTGGATATCAATTTCAAAAGATTTTATTAATTTGTCGGGATTATCGAGCAATAACGCAATAAACATTTATTATTTTCCAGTCCCAACCTATTCATCCCATGCCGCAAAACCGGTAGCACTCCATATCTATCACCCATTGTGTTCTGAGTAAAATTAATTACCCTTTCACATTCAAATCTAATTTAAGATTTAACTATCGCCTGGAGTAAAACTGGTGGTACTCCATTCTCGGTCATTTCAAGAATTTGATAAATTTAATTATCTCATTCCCGTTTAAATCTAATTGAAGATTCATTAAAACTCTAGTTTGGTTTTAATCTAAAAAATAATTACTTAATGATTATTCAACTTTAGGAAAATAAATCCTATCCTTAACTGGGTTAAAGACCCAATGTCATTCGAAACATAGCTCACAACAAACCCAAAATCATCTTCCATTAAATATGGAATTTTCACAGAAATTTGATCAATATATAATCGATATAAATTTCCGTACCAGACTAATAGGAATAGCGGCAAGGCCTTTCAAATTCCATATATAATAACAGTCTTCTTTTACAGAAGCTCATCCCGATTAATTATTGAATCGAATTCCCTTCAATTCCAATTTATTCTATTAAATTGGAAAACTTTACTTTGGAAAATTTCCATTAAATCTTAAATAAAAGATTTATAAATTTCAAATTATATTTTCACAGTTAATTGGGTATAAAAAAAGTCATTTAAAACACAGTTCACGATAAACCCACAATCAACTTTCATTTCAATTCCAATTAAATATTATTTAATTGGTAAGGGTTAAAGAACAATTAAATATTATTTAAGACACCAATCACGACAACCCAAAATCCAATTTATTTTATTCAATTCCAATTAAATATTAATTAATTGGAAAACATCATTAAATCTTAATTTAAAGATTTATTCTTTTCTCAACTGGGTTTAAGAACATTGTTATTTAAAACACCATTCACGACAACCCAAAATCCAATTTATTTATTCAATTACAATTAAATATTAATTAATTGGAAAACATCATTAAATCTTAATTTAAAGATTTATTCTTTTCTCAACTAGGTTTAAGAACAGCATTATTGAAGATAACATTCACGGCAAACCCAAAATCCAATTTATTTATTAAAAAACCATTGGATTTTTATTCTAGTTAATAACTAGTTTATTTCGATAAAAACATATTTCTTATCTTTTCAAATATGGAATTTTTCAACCAAAATATTTCCAAACCGTTTATTATGATTTTACACAATTTATAAATATTTTTAATAATTTTATCAAGGCCCGTACAGTCGGTTTCCAATAATGGCCACCGAACTGCATCCATAGCGACCTTTCTAAAATTGATTTTGACATAATTCCAAATCTAATTGTTAGATTTCTGATCTCTTATATTCGTTGGAAAGCTCTTTTCGATACGAACCCAACGGTTCTGTTTTTAGGAGAATCTGACGGTCGGATCTCCCGTTACATCAATTTGAATTTAATGGTCGAAATTCGCGAACGTTCCCTGCGCGGCGCGTTCTATTCAGGCATTGAATATATGTAATATACATATTATATATATTTCGTCGATTTCCATTTAAAACATATTTTATAAATCGTTTCTAAATTCGTTTTAAAACGATTGCAACTTCTTTTTCAATTTTAAATCAAAATTGAATATTTTATATCTTTATCATATTAAAATGATAATATTTTCAAAATATTAGATTTTGAAATCACTTCTTTTCGATATTCATTATAAAATGAATAAAATCGATCAATAAGCCCGTTCAGGTTAAAATGGCGTTTGCTAGTTTACTCGGCTTTACAGTTTAATATTTTTGTGTCCATCCAAAAACGGACATCAAAATCATAATTTTATTCTTCACTAAAATTATTCTAAAATATTCGTTAATCTAAAATATTCCTTATTTCAAAATATTCTTTATTTCTGAATCGGAAGGCGACTCAATCAATTACCATATAATTTCAGTTAAATGGTTTTCATACATTGCATGTATTCAACAATAATGATAAATAATCATTAAACAGTCCATTCACAACAAAAGTGAATTTTACAATTGTGTGAGCATTAAAATAAATAAAATAAAGCTCATCACAGGCTGGTCAATCCATCGATTTATATACAACTAAACATTGGGAATAGTGTATGTCAAATATCATCCCAGTACCCTTGTGGGGTTTTCAAACAACAACACTGGTTAATAAATTTAACCAGTTCTAATTCAATTTGAATTATTTTTCTAATTAACCAATTTTCACTGTTTAAAATTATAAATGAATATTTATAACTTAATTTCAACTACCATAAAATAATATTAAATTATTTTTAATATTTCAGCATTCCAACATCACAATCAACACACAATCTAGATTATGACCGGGCCAGTGTACTTCCTCCCGTTGGTCACCTCCCCAATGTTTATACTGGCGCCTCACCACAATTAATCTACTACGCTAACCTTAACCAGAGATAGACTATAGAGCACAATGTCCCATAACAGACTGATTGATTGATCCAACCAGGAAGATATATGTTCCTCGTATTTCATTGATTTCGTTTTCTTTCTCTTGCACTTTGCCGCTTCCTCCTTTGTTATAGCTACGCTGCCCAATTAGTATACTAGCATACGATTTTATGTATCGAAATTAGTCCCAGAATTCAAGTGATACGCGGCTATCATTCTCAATTAATATACTGGCTGCTTCTCTAGTATTCTTTCGTAGAAAGCTAACAAGTCCTAGTTGAATGGATCTTAGGATTCTTCTTTGCTTCGTTTCAACATCAAAGATGTGACATGAAATCCAATGGGTAAGGAATAGTCGGGAATGTACTATCCAAAAGAAATAGGAGCGTTAGGATGTCACTCTTGCATACCATAACTCCCATTGGACTTCTCCTCTTGGACGAATAGTTCCCCTAGACCAACCGATAGGGAGTATTTGGACTCACACCCACCTTTCATAGAGAAAGGTTAGCGCTCTAGTTTCATACGGTAATAGCAATTCAGGAGCAAAGGCCCTTTGGTCAAAGTTAGGATCCAAGCTATGCCCTATTGTTTTGTATGCACTTGATATCCTTCGTTACACTGGGATGCTTGGTACTAGACCCAGCGATACACCTCTTGAAGCTAACCATCGCCTTTCCATTGATGATGGCGAGCTTTTCTCTGATCCCAGCAGCTAACAGCGTCTAGTGGGCCGTCCCATTTATTTGACAATCACCCGGCCAGACCTCGCTTATGCAGTTGGGGTGGTCAGTCAGTTCATGCATGCTCCTAGGGTGTCTCATATGGAGGCTGTACGTCTTATTCTCCGATACCTTAAGTCTATTCCAGGTAGAGGCTTTCTCTATCGTCCTACTGGCCACCTTCGTATTTCAGCCTATTCTGATGTATGCAGACTGGGGTGGGTCAGTTTCTGATAGGCGGTCTACATTGGGCTAGTGCACTTTTGTTGGGGATAATCTTGTCACTTGGAGAAGCAAGAAATAATCTGTTGTAGCCAGACCCAGTGCAAAAGCTGAATATCGATCTATGGCTTTAGCTGCTTATGAATTGACATGGCTTAAGCACTTCATGATTGAGTTAGGCATTGATGTTTCAGCTCCCATAGAGATGTTCTGTGACAATCAAGCTGCCATTCACATTGCTGCCAACCCTGTCTTCCATGAGCGCACCAAGCACATTGTAGTGGATTGTCATTTTATTCGTGACAAGGTCACGTCGGGCGAGATCACTGCTCCATAAACCAAGTCCAATGAGCGAGTTGCTGAATTCTCACAAAGGCCCTTTCCAACTTATTGATTGGCACTCTATGTATCTGTCCAAGCTGGGCATGTTTGACATTCATGCTCCAACTTGAGGGGGTGTGTAGGAGAATGTCCTATTGTAATGTCTATTGTGCTTATGTTGAGGGTTGAAGCTCTTTATTTATTTTAAACATTATTTCATTACTACGCAAGCCCAGTAGGTAAGTCACAAGGCTATTGGCTTAGGCAAATCTTTCCTTCTTTTTCGATAGGCGAGTCACTTTGCCTTAAACATACTGGGAAGGTGTCAAGTTCTGCTTCAGAGAGAAATCCCTGTTCTTTCTCTCGATATCGGCTTTAGCTGGCTCAGGTTGCTATCTCGGCTTTCGTTAGTGAACTTCCGGGACTATTGGTCGACTACTCATATAAAGGGGAGAGAGATTCCTACTTTCGTTAAGCTGGGAAAACAGACTCCGTTCAAGCGCCTAAGTAATTGAATTCCCGACCCCAGTATATTAATTGTTCGAATGAACTCTTTGGCAACCTTAACTCATCTAAGCACTAATTTACCCTCAATCATATGCTCGCTACATCTAAGCAGATGGAATGAAGAAGAAAGAAAGAAGCCTCCAAAGAAAGAAGCCTCTATTTAGTTTCAATGCAATATTCCCTGCAATTTGAACTGAGTCCTATGATGCGTTTAGTCCACTAAGGGCACTACACCAGATCAGACTATGCTCCTAAACTCGGACTAAAGAAAAGAAAGGCCTACCTCTAATAATATAATCAATCTCTCCATCATATAGATTATTTGGTCCAGTTGTTTATACCGAAGCAAAGCAAACCCCAACTCATCCAGGCTCAAAGTCGAGGATCGAGTTCGTTGGAATCAAGCAAACCGGCCTAGAGAACTCAAACGCAAGCGCAAGCTCAATGTCCATGAATGAGAATTTTCATTCGCGGATCAGCATAGATTGCTTTTTTTGCATGCAAACTAGCATTAAATAACGTAATTAGTGGCTCGGAAAGGGCTTTCTTTATGGTTTAGGGCTTACAGGGCTCTCACACAGCTTGAGCCCCCAGTTACCTAGGCTCGTGGAAGATGTGCAACCATCGAGGAGGAAAGAGAGATCCGAAGGCGGAAGACAGAAGAATTTGGCAGTATATTAATTGGGTATGGACACCAACCCTTCTTTATCTGCTGAGGGTCTTCTTCTCCCAAGACCAGAAGGAAGGGTTTCTATGCACCCCAACCATGTGGACTTCTCTCTCTCATTACCTGTGCTTGGCTTCCCATGCAGATAGATGTGAATTGCATCAAGGCAAGCAGATGATCATGAGCGCAGAAGAAGAGGTAATCTATCTATAAGCCTAACTAAACTAAGGGGCGGGCGGAGATAGAAAGGTAAGAGGTGTGTGGCGTTCATACACTGATGAAGCAAGGGGACCGATCCAAACGCCTATGTAGTTGAAGGTAGAAGCAAGAACAAGACAGGTATATTATTCAAAGTGTTAAGGTTCTGATTTCGGAAAGAACCTTGCTTAACGAGTCCAGTATATTGATTGGGAGGTGCGTAGCGCAATTGGAAGTTATGCCTAATGGACGGAAGCAAGCGACTAGAGGCGACCTTTTTTAAATTAATTGGGTCCACACCTCGCTAGTATATTAATTGCGTAGCGAGCAGGAGGTTGACTGGCTTCAAATTCAACTAACTGCATACGAGGCGATTGGGCTGGCTAGCCTACGTTATTATCAACACTCTCTTAGTAATTCTTCTGTTCCTTCTCTACGAGAGAGCGAACCGGATTCGCAATTAGACGAAGGAGCTCCCCGACTCCCCGGATGTTTAGGTGCCCCTTCTCCCATTCTTTAATACCATCTAGACATGAATTATCAGCTAAGACAGGAAGCCAAATCATCGTTTAACCCATTATTTCGAGTAAAAGTCTTAAAGCGTTTCGGGACTGCATCTAATTATGTTATGATGGCACACTTCTAATAAGGGGACATCCACATCCTTCTCCTTCCCCGCCTGGGCAAAGCATTAAAAATAATTATTTCGAGCCCTTAAAGTAAAGGTTTGTTTCAGGATTTACATATCCATTTCTCCCTTTATATAGATAAGGCAACCCCTTAACTTAAAGTATTTGTTGGCAATTACCTTGGCATAGAGTGAGGGTCAATTCTTGCTGAAGTGTCGGTTCTTCGACAGATTCCTTTGCATTTATCATGCACGAACAACTTTCCGTGTAACACCCCGAAATTAGATATACTATACCGTAAAGATAATTAATTAAAGGATTAATTAATTAATGAAGAAAAATAAAAAAATGAATATATATATTCAATTATGTTAAGAAGGTAGAAGTTTAAAAATGTGCATTGAAAAAAATGCTTGCAAATTAATTAGGCTACAGTAAAAGAAAAATTAATGCAATTAATACAAAAAGCAGAAGGAAATGTGTGGATTCATGGAGTAAAAAGAAAGAGAAGAAGAAGAAGATAAACACAGTCAATTTATTTGGGAAGGAAAGATTTATGCATGTATAAATAGATATATGTAGGTAACTTCATTATGCATTGACTTTGTATGTTACGAGGAAGGTAGAAAAAAAAGGGGAATTAAATTATATACTCGATTTCCACTTTTTAAAATAGGTAAGCAATCAATTTGCATTAGTTGTCAATATTAGAATTTATAAATAGGTGCGTATATATATATATACATATACATACATACATACATACTTATATATATATATATATATATATATGGGCAATTAATGTATATAGTAAAAGAAGAATATGTAAACATGAATAGATTAAAATTAATTTGTAGATGTGTGTTAATATGGCATTGATTGAAACACATGTAATTGACCTTAGTTTATATATGTATTTGTGCTAATTTGTCATTCATATTAACTGATATTAATTAAAGAAAATATGTTAATTGGGCATTTATGTTCATTTGTAAAAGCATGTTATTTGACATCAAATTGTAAACATGTTAATAGGGTATTGTTAGAAAACCATGTAATTATCTTAATTTGTATAAATGCTTATGCTAATTTGTCACTTATGTCAATTAACATTAAGCAGAATATGTTAATTTGAGGAATATAGTAAAATTGTTATTCAATGTTAATTGACATCAATTATGAAGAACACGCTAATCGAAGAAAACATGCAATTAGATGTTTAAGTTCAATTTATATTAATTAAAGGGAAGAAAAATAGAAGGTTATTAATATTTATATAAATACATTTGCTGGCTCAACACTAGGTGTACGATGCGGATTAAAAACCTAATATCTAGAGGCTAAAATTAATCTAAACTTCTATATAAGCATACATAGACTCAAGCTCTAAACCTAAACTAAATTAGTCTCATGGCCTCCATTCTGCTGTTGGAATCACTCACCTTCTTCTTAAAGCTTAGGAATTGCAAGTCAGAATTCTTATACAAACAATGAACGAATTATTCTCCTTTCTAATCCATCTTTGTGAGTACAATTTCTTTTGCAAAATAATTAATAAATTAATTATGATGAGTTATAACTGGGATTATGAGAACATGCCTGTTGAATCGTGTGATGTTACTTGATTTTGTTATCGTCTGTTTGTGAACATATGACAGTTTTGTTAACTTATGTTAGTAGATCTATTTCATATGTCCAATCACATATGTTTAACTTGATTCATTTAATGACATCAGTTTATATACAAGTTTGTATGCGAAGTATACACAAGTTTATATGTGAATCAAGTATATATACACATGCGAGTTTATATGTAAAACGTGTGATATTAGTTTACATGTTTAAATTCATGTTGTTGGTTCATATGTCTAAACACATATGCTAAATTTGATTCATTTTGTGACATTAATTTACATGCCTAAATCATAGGCAAGTGTAAATGTAAATCTTAATTTACATGTCTAAATTATATATGCAAGTTTATATATAAGTTTGGATGTGAATCATATGCTAGTAAGATTGTATGCGAATCATATGTAAGTCTTAGTTTACATGTCTAAATTGCATATGCAAGTTTAATACAAGTTTGTATGTAGATCATATGCAAGTTTATAAGAAAACCATGTTCATATATGCAAGTTCACCTTTATGTGTATAGATCTATGCAAATCACATCTTATATAATTAGATCCATGCCAGTTTGTAGTTATATGCAAATTATGCCTATTGCCTATGCAAGTTATTGATTATGCAAATTTATGATTATGTAAATTATAATCATGCAAATTTTGATCCATGCTAGCCTATTCTAATTTGCAAGTTAGATCTATTTTATGTGTTATGCAAGTTGTGATGCTTCTTTTCTTTTTATGAGTTAGACTATTTGCTGGTCTAACATATTTCATATTAAACGTGCGAACGACATGGGGGCAATGGGAAAATATTAAATACTAATATTGTGAATTGGCATAAAAATGGCGTAAAAGCATATGATAAATTTGAGACATTAATTAGCCTAAGTTATATGCATAGAAATTATGAACATAATTTAGGTGACAATTATGGACATAGATTAATTTGGAAGATATTGACAATTTGAAATAGGGATATTAATTCAAATCGGGGTTGAATAATAATGTGTAATAATAACTGCCTAAGACACGAGGTTAGACTCGTTTGTGGTATAAGATTGCCCGGACCTACCCAACAAATCCAGCAACCACAAACGTTAGTCTAATGTGAGAGGTCAAAGGCATAAATTAAATGCGTAATAAATGCCTAAGACACGATGTTAGACTTGTTTGTGGTATAAGACTGCCCGGACCCGCCCGGCACATCCAGCAACCGCAAACGATAGTCTAATGTGAGAGGTCGTAGGCATAGTTAAAAGATGCTTAGACACGAGGTTAAGTCTGGCTTGTGGTTAAAGTCTGCCCGGAACCTCCCAGCATATCCAGCGGCCACAAGCAGTCGACTTAATGTGAGAGGTCTGTGCATTAATAATTAATTAATGCTGATCAAAGACGAATATAAATGACAAACAGAAGTTTGGTTGAGTTGAGTAATTCTCTGAGTACCAAAATGATGTTGATTTCGGTCTTCGGGGTTAACAATTAGGGAGTTATTCTCTTAACCAATGCATCTGTGAACTAAGTTGTACTTAATCATAAACTAAGTAAAACATATTATACGATATATAAAACATGATAAGTGGATAGGGTTAAGACCAGCTTAACCAGTAATCTGATAAATAGGTAGGGTTAAGACCAGCTTAACCAATAATATATATTAATCTGATAAGTGGATAGGGTTAAGACCAACTTAACCAATAATATATAAGTGGATAGGGTTAAGACCAACTTAGCCAACAATATCTATATTGATCTGATAAGCGGATAGGGTTAGGACAAGCTTGACCAATAACACATGTTGATTTAATAAGTGGGAAACATGGGCGACATGTGGGATAGAATCATAAACACTTAACCAAGTTGAAACATGTAAGAAGACATGAATAAGAAGGGGTTAAGTGGGAAATCCTAGTGGGGACCAAGCATAAGTGGAAAGCTTGTGTCAAGTGTGGGGACCCTTTTCAACCAGTAACCCATTTAGTATCCAAGTGAGCTCGAACTAGGTCGAGGACGAGACACACTTACTAGATTTGATTATAAGAGTTCAAAATGTGTTAGCGGTGGCAGCGCAAGTCCAACAGGGTCATGTGCGTGCATGGGCCCGGGCTGGTAGGTAAGACGTTGTTGCATTGTGTAGGTATAAGTCGTGCATTTCAGTCATAATGGGTTGCCACTTTAGGGAATGATACACCCTACTGTGGGACCAGCACGTGTATCTATGAGTTAGGGAGCCGATCAAATGGGGAAGGTAGTGGGTACGACTAGCAGAGATAGGAGCAGGTGGCACCTATGAAGACAGCTAGGTGTACAACTACCATATTATGAATAAATGTTGGGGAGGGTAGTGGTTACAACTAGTGGAGATAGGAGCAGGCGGCACCTACGAAGACAACTAGGGGTACATGAAACTACCATTATTATTATTTTGTTCAGTAGGCAGGAACAACTTTTAGGGTGACTAGTATTGGTGCAGTATAGTAATTATCCTATAGTGATTAGGAGCACGATTAACGCCAGCATATTCCTCTTGTTTGTTTTGTCTTGCCCATTTGCTTCACAGTCATTCCTTGTTTTACCAGTTTATGCCTTATCTTAATTACTTTAATAATTATATTGTTAAAGTTATTGTACTCGCTAGACTTTATGTATGACCCCCTTGTTTTCGCCTCTTTTCTTCCTTCCCCCCCCCCCCCCCCCCCTCCCCCAAGGTTCTCAGGGTGGGACTAGTGCTAGTGGAGCTTGATTTGGATATCTTTCTCTCTCTTTTGGAAGTGCTTGGATTGCTAAAACTAAAGTTCGGCTTATCTCTTTTATGGCTACTTATGTTGGGGTTATGCTTTTTATTTTATGTACTCAGAAAACAATTTGTCAAGATGGATCTTAAGTATACTTGGTTTTATTGTTGGTTGATGATGTTGTAATCAAACTATTTCTCCGCTGTAATTAAAGTCGCTTTAAAATTTTCAAGTACTAATATATGTATCTGTCTTGTTATACTCCGTTCTATACACCAATAATACTCCATGAAAGTTAATGCATTCCCTTTTTGAGTGACATTAATGGACGTGGGGCGTTACACGTGGTATCAGCGCTGAAGGTTACCAGATTAGATAAAAGTTTTTTTTGAAAACTATTTTCAAAAAGGTTTTAAAAGGAAGTATTTTCAAAAGGAAAATTTATTTTGAAAAACATATTCCCCAAAAGCCATATATCATCCTTCCGATTCTGCATTTTGGATCTCTTCCTCTTTCCTTTTTAAATCTCTTCCTCCGTATATATACGCTTTTTCTAAGATATGTAAGAACTTCCGTACGATGGGCGGAAAAACGCTTCATGGGACTGAGACGTTTGTCAAAGCTAGAAGGAAGATGACATGTTGGTTCCTTTGAGGTAGAAAATGAGAGGAAGGTTCAACACCGAAATTAGATATATTATACCGTAAAGATAATTAATTAAAGGATTAATTAATTAATGAAGAAAAATAAAAAAATGAATATATATATAATTATGTCAAGAAGGTACAAGTTTAAAAATGTGCATTGAAAAAAATGCATGCGAATTAATTAGGCTGCAGTAAAAGACAAATTAATGCAATTAATACAAAAAGCGGAAGGAAAAGTGTGGATGCATGCAGTAAAAAGAAAGAAAAGAAGATAAATACAATCAATTTGTTTGGGATGGAAAGATTTATGCATGTATAAATAGATTTACGTATGTAGGTAATTTCATTATGCATTGACTTTGTATGTTACGAGGAAAGTAGAAAAAAAGGGGAATTAAATTATATACTCGATTTCCACTCTATAAAATAGGTAAGCAATCAATTTGCATTAGTTGTCAATATTAGAATTTATGAATAGGTGATATATATATATATATATATATATATATATATATATATATGGGCAATTAATGTATACAGTAAAGGAAGAATATGTAAACATGAATAGATTGAAATTAATTTGTAGATGTGTGTTAATATGGCATTGATTGAAAAACATGTAATTGACCTTAGTTTATATATGTGTTTGTGCTAATTTGTAATTCATATTAATTGATATTAATTAAAGAAAATATATTAATTGGGCATTTATGTTCATTTGTAAAAGCATGTTATTTGACATCAAATTGTAAACATGTTAATAGGGTATTGTTAGGAAACCATGTAATTATCTTAATTTGTATAAATGTTTATGCTTATTTGTCACTTATGTCAATTAACATTAAGCAGAATATGTTAATTTGAGGAATATAGTAAAATTGTTATTCAATGTTAATTGACATCAATTAAGAAGAATACGCTAATCGAAGAAAACATGCAATTAGATGTTTAAGTTCAATTTATATTAATTTAAGGGAAGAAAAATAGAAGGTTATTAATATATATAAAATACATTTGCTGACTCAGCACTAGGTGTATGATGCGGATTAAAAACCTAATATTTAGAGGCTAGAATTAATCTAAACTTCTATATAAGCATACATAGACTCAAGCTCTAAACCTAAACTAAATTAGTCTCATTGCCTCCATGCTGCTGCTGGAATAATTCACCTTCTTCTTAAAGCTTAGGAATTGCAAGTCAGAATTCTTATACAAACGACGAATGAATTATTCTCTTTTCTAATCCATCTTTGTGAGTACAATTTCTTTCACAGAATAATAATAAATTAATTATGATGAGTTATAATTGGGATTATGAGAACATGCCTATTGAACCATGTGACGTTACTTGATTTTGTTATCGTCTATTTATGAACATATGACAGTTTTGTTAACTTATATTAGTAGATCTATTTCATATGTCCAATCACATATAATTAACTTGATTCATTTTATGACATTAGTTTATATGCAAGTTCGTATGCGAATTATACACAAGTTTATACGTGAATCAAGTATATATATACATGCGAGATTATATGGAAAACGTGTGATATTAGTTTGCATGTTTTAATTCATGATGTTGGTTCATATGCTAGACACATATGCTAGATTTGATTCATTTTGGGACATTAATTTACATGTCTAAATCATATGCAAGTGCAAATGTAAATCTTAATTTACATGTCAAAATTATATGTGCAAGTTTATATATAAGTTTGAATGTGAATCATATGCTAGTAAGATTGTATGCGAATCATATGTAAGTCTTAGTTTACATGTCTAAATTGCATATGCAAGTTTAATACAAGTTTGTATGTAGATCATATGCAAGTTTATGCAAAAACCATGTTCATATATGCAAGTTCACCTTTATGTGTATAGATCTATGCAAATCACATCTTATATAATTAGATCCATGCCAGTTTGGTGTTTATGCAAATTATGCCTATTGCCTATGCAAGTTATTGATTATGCAAATTTATGATTATGTAAATTACAATAATGCAAGTTTTGATCCATGCTAGCCTATTCTTATTTGCAAGTTAGATCTATTTTATGTGTTATGCAAGTTGTGATGTTTCTTTTCTTTTTATGAGTTAGACTATTTGCTGGTCTAACATATTTCATATTAAACGTGCGAACGACGTGGGGGCAATGGGAAATTTTTAAATATTAATATTGTGAATTGGCATAAAAATGGCTTAAAAGCATATGATAATTTTGAGACATTAATTAGCCTAATTTATATGCATAGAAATTATGGACATAATTTAGGTGACAATTACGGACATAGATTAATTTGGAAGATATTGACAATTTGAAATAGGGATATTAATTCAAATTGGGGTTGAATAATAATGTGTAATAATAACTGCCTAAGTTAAGAGGTTAGACTCGTTTGTGGTTTAAGACCGCCCAGACCCGCCCGACAAATCCAGCAACCACAAACGATAGTCTAATATGAGAGGTCAAAGGCATAAATTAAATGCGTAATAAATGCCTAAGACACGAGGTTAGACTCGTTTGTGGTATAAGACTGCCCGGACCCACCCGGCACATCCAGCAACCGCAAACGGTAGTCCAATGTGAGAGGTCATAGGCATAATTAAAAGATGCTTAGACACGAGGTTAAGTCTGGCTTCTAGTGGAAGTCTGGCAGGAACCGCCCGGCATATCCAACGGCCACAAGCAATCGACTTAATGTGAGAGGTCTGTGCATTAATAATTAATTAATACTGATCAAAGACGAATATAAATGACAAACCAAAGTTTAGTTGAGTTGAGTAATTCTCTGATTACCAATCTGATGTTGATTTCGGTCTTAGGGGTTGATACTTAGGGAGCTATTCTCTTAACCAGTGTATCTGTGAACTAAGATGTACTTAATCATAAATTAAGTAAAACATGTTATACGATATATAAAACATGATAAGTGGATACGGTTAAGACCAGCTTAACCAGTAATCTGATAAATAGGTAGGGTTAAGACTAGCTTAACCAATAATATATATTAATCTGATAAGTGGATAGGGTTAAGACCAACTTAACCAATAATATATAAGTGGATAGGGTTAAGACCAGCCTAGCCAACAATATCTATATTGATCTGATAAGCGGATAGTGTTAAGACAAGCTTGACCAATAATAACACATGTTGATTTGATAAGTGGGAAACATGAGTGGCATGTGGGATATAATCATAAACATTTAACCAAGTTGAAACATGTAAGAAGACATGAATAAGAGGGGGTTAAGTGGGGACCAAGCATAGGTGGAAAGCTTGTGTCAAGTGTGGGGACCCTTTTTAACCAATAACCCATTTAGTATCCAAGTAAGCTTGATCTAGGTTGAGGACGGGACACACTTACTGGATTTGATTGTAAGAGGTCAAAACGGGTTAGCGGTGGCAACGCAAATCCAAAGGGGTGATGTGTGTGCGTGGGCCCGGGCTGGTAGGTAAGACGTTGCCGTGCATTTCAGTCATAACGGGTTGCCACTTTAGGGAGTGATACCCCCTACTGTGGGACCAGCACAGGTATCTACGAGTTAGGGAGCCGATCGAATGGGGAAGGTAGTGGGTACGACTAGCAGAGATAGGAGCTGGCGGCACCTATGAAGACAGCTAGGAGTACAACTACCAAATTATGAATAAATGTTGGGGAGGGTAGTGGTTACAACTAGTGGAGATAGGAGCAGGCGACACTTATGAAGACAACTAGGGTACACGAAACTACCATTATTTTTATTTTGTTCAGTAGGCGGGTCAACTTTTAGGGTGACTAGTATTGGTGCAATATAGTAATTATCCTACAGTGATTAGGAGCGCGATTAACGCCATCATATTCCTCTTGTTTGTTTTTGTCTTGCCCATTTGCTTCACAGTCATTCCTTGTTTTACCAGTTTATGCCTTATCCTAATTACTTTAATAATTATATTGTTAAAGTTATTGTACTCGCCAGACTTTATGTATAACCCCCTCTTGTTTTTGCCTCTTTTCTTCCCCCTCCCCCCCCCCCACCCCGCCCCAGGTTCTCAGGGTGGGACTAGTGCTAGTGGAGCTTGATTTGGATCTCTTTCCCTCTCTTTTGGAAGTGCTTGGATTGCTGAAAGTAAAGTTCAACTTATCTCTTTTATGGCTACTTATGTTGGGGTTATGCTTTTTACTTTATGTACTCAGAAAACAATTTGTCAAGTTGGATCTGAAGTGTACTTGGTTTTATTGTTGGTTTATGATGTTGTAATCAAACTATTTCTCCACTGCAATAAAAGTTGTTTAAATTTTTTCCAGTACCAATATAAGAATTTGCCTTGTTATATTCTGTTCAATACACCAATAATACTCCATGAAAGTTAATGCATTCCCTTTGTGAGTGACATTAATGGACGTGGGGCGTTACACGTGGTATCAGAGCTGAAGGTTACCAGATTATATAAAAGTTTTTTTTGAAAACTATTTTCAAAAAGGTTTTAAAAGGAAGTATTTTCAAAAGGAAAGTTTATTTTGAAAAACATGATCCCCCAAAGCCATATATCTTCCTTCTGATTCTTCGTTTTGGATCTCTTCCTCTTTCCTTTTTAAATCTCATCCTCCACGTATAGACGCTTTTTCTAAGATATGTAAGAACTTCCGTACGATGGGCGGAAAACCACTTCATGGGACTGAGATGTTTGTCAAAGCTAGAAGGAAGTGGAGGACTTGTTGGTACCTTTGAGGTAGACGATGGGAGGAAGGTTCAACCAGCTGCTTGGTTAATGAAGGGTGAATGTAACACCCCGCATTTTTAAAATAATTAAAAAAATGTACAAATATGTGTATATGCATAGATAAGTAAATAATGGTGATGTATAATAAAAATTAATTAATATATGGAAGAGAAAGAAAAATTAATTCGATAACAGTGTGCGTAACGGAAAAGATAATAAAATAAGGATACTTAATTTAAATATCAGGAATTAAGTAAAAAGGACATCACCATTGCGTTCATCTCGAAATTATGCTTGAAATAGAGTCCAAGTTTGCGTAAATCGGACTCCGCATGAAGGAGTTATGGCTTTTAGAAGATTCTACAAAAATTCAAAACAGTTGGAAATTCGACCCAGGCAGCTGGGCGGGAATTTCCCGGCAAAACCAAGCGGGTCGACCAGGGGTTCAGGTCGACCAGAAGGTCGACCTGGGGGTTGACCTACCCTTAGGGAGGTCGACTTGGGGGTCGACTTATCCCCAGATCTGGGCGATTTCAGCTGTTGTGACGTGTCTTGATGTGCTGTATGGGTCGGATGGCTTCTAGGTCAATCTAAGGACTCTAAAACACTCTCTACACCTATAAATACATAGCAAGACCTAACCCTAATTCATAACAATTCCTTAAGACGCCTCCATGCTGCCAAACTTCAACCAAACATGGCCGCCGGCCCAAAACTCTCAATTATATTGCAAATTCTTCATCAACTTTGGAGTTTAATCAAATCAAGTAGCAAAGTTCTTCATCAACAATTCATGCTCTTCACCAACAATCAAATAAGAAGATTAAATCAACGTTCTACATAACCAAATCGTTTATTTTCCCCAATCCAGTCAAGGTGAGTGGAATTATAATAAACTTGTAGTATTATTATCGTTCATCATTCCCCAGTTATAAATTCAATTCAAGATTCATGTTATAATAATTGTTCTTTTATTCTCCTTCCCTTTTTTATTTTTAGATCTAGGTTATCTCGAACCTAGACGAAATCTTATTATACATACGTATGGTTGGAATATGGAAATATTGGGCATAATCTATTTTATGCAGTCGAGCAATATAATCTGTAATTTGGGGTTTGTGGCATAACGATTATTATTACAAATATTGGGCGTAATCTTTTTTATGCAGTTGAGGAATATAATCTGTAATTTGGGGTTTGTGGCATAACGATTATTATTGCAAATATTGGACATAATCTATTTTATGCAGTCGAGGAATATAATTTGTAATTTGGGGTCCGTGGCATAAAGATTATTATGGCAAATGTTGGGGTAATTGGCAAAGTATATATTGATATTATTCAGGGAAATAAGGGGAAAGGATCGTGAAATTGGTAATTTGGAATAACTTACGCTAAAGGTAAATAAAGTTTGAATAGGGGATTTGGGGAAAAATGATTTAAAGATTAAAATCCTAAATTGGTGAAGAAATAGGTAAACTAGAAACCTAATCGGAATTGGATAAGTTTGGGTTTAATCTGTCTCATGTAATTGTGAAATCTAATTCAAAAACCTGAAATTTGAGGCATGAGTGTTTTAATTAAATTTGGGTTTGATTGGTTAAAGAAATGGGAAGTTTAGAAATATAACATGAAAATTGACACCAGTGACATAACAAGAACATGAACATATTTGTGAATTCGTTAATAGGCTAAAGATGAAACATGGCTAACTCGAGGTTAGAATGAGTTTGCTGCGTAATTCTGCCCGGAACCGCCCGACATATCCGGTGGCCCCAAACAATAGGTTCTAATGTGAGAAGTTAGTCATAACGTGCTTGAAACTCGAGGTTAGATTGAGTTGTGGTGTAATCCTGCCCAAAACCAACCGGCACATCCAGTGATCGCAACAATAGGTCTAATGTGAGAGGTTGGGCATTAATAATTAATTAATGCTAATGACACATGCTAGTATGGTAAGGTTAAGTCAACATGGAATACTAGACAACACTTAACCAATTTGACTCAATATATGGGTGGGTTAAGTCAACGTGAACCGCTAGATAACACTTAACCAATTTGACATGATATATAGGTAGGTTAAGTTAACACGAACTGATAGATAACACTTAACCAATTTGACATGATATATGGGTGGGTTAAGTCAACATGAACCACTAGATAACACTTAACCAATTTGACTCGATATGTGGGTGGGTTAAGTCAATGTGAACTGCTAGATAACACTTAACCAATTTGAAATGACGCGTGGGTTGAATTGAATACTTGATTGGGGGTTAAGTCAAATTGGACACTTGGGCAAACTTAACCAATATAAAAGTATCAAAGCAAGGAAAAGTGGGGAATGATAAGATTAAACAATAGATAAACTTATCCTAGGGATAAGAAATGAATATGACTTAAGATGCAATACATAACTCGAAGGGTGGGACGACTTATACCGTGAAATAAGTTAATCTAAGCTGGAAATGTGGGAGAACACCCGCAGGCTATCATTTGATAAAGAGAACTTAAGTCATGCTTGAATTCATAGGTAAACCTTAGTTAAAAGGAATTAAGTAACAAACCTTAGTTAAAGAGAACTAAGTAACAGAAACTAAGTATCAAACCTTGGTTAAGAGAACCAATTAATAAACCTTAGTTAAGAGAACTAAGTAACAGAAACTAAGTATCAGACCATGGTTAAGAGAACCAAGTAATAATAAACCTTAGTTAAGAGAACTAAGTAATAACGAGAAAGAGAACTAAGTAGTAAACCTTAGTTAAGAGGACTAAGTTGTAAACCTTAGTTAAAAAAATGAACGATTAAGAGAAACTAAGTAGTAAACCTTAGTTAAGAGGACTAAGTAGTAAACCTTAGTTAAGAAAACGAACGATTCAGGAAACTAAGTAGTAAATCCTAGTTAAGAGAACAAAGTAGTAAACCTTAGTCAAGAAAACCAAGTAGAACACGAGGAGAAGCGAACATCCATCTGATCATGAAGAAGGCTCCAACGGTCTAGGTTACTGTAACACCCCACCTCCACTAGGGTCACTCACAAAGGGAATGCACTATTTTTGGAGGAGCGCTATCGAGGTAAACAAACACAGAAATATTACAAGACAGAACATAAATAAAACAACGGAAGAATCAAAAGCTAAATTTCATTACTTTCTAAAAGAGTCAAAACCTTTTACATCCAAAGTACCAACTATCATTTTCCATTACAACAAGTTCTGCCTTGAATAAATAAAGAAGCATAAAACTTAAAACAACAAAAGTAGCTTAATTCCCCAAAGGTAGCAGAAATGCAGCCATAGCATAGCTCAAGATCAAACCGTACATGAGCTGAATCGAAAGCAAGCGAAATCCAAGCTAAGTGCTAGATTTTCCTCCCTGAGAACTTGGGGGGGAACGAAAGAAAAAGAGGCAAAAGAAAACGGGTCAGTCATAAAGACTGGTAAGTCCTAGTGACTTTCAGCATGAAAACAGGTAAAGGTAACATGACATGTATAAACTGAAAGTAAACATAAGGATGCTGTCAAGATGGGCAAGATAGACTAAGATAACATGATAAATCAAGTACAAATCAAGTATAGCATCGCATGTTCAAGATTCGCTGCACCAACTATACTAGTATCCCAAACCCACGTCATATATTAACCATGAAATGATCCCTTGGCCCAATATCATGAATGACCCATTACTAGGTCCAACGGAACGATCCACTAATCGATCGGCTCCCTACAAGTTCTAGTTCGTCATGTGTCTGTGTCATACGGCCCTATCACGAATGTAGTTACCTGTGCTAGGTCCACCATAGGGTGTATCAAGCCCTAGGGTGCCAACCACCGACACAAATCAAGCACGCACAGTGTAAGCCTACTGATGCCCAATGCCTGCTTTTTCAACTCCGGACTACATGCACGACCATAGTCCGCCTGAACCTACACTGGCGCACCAACTCAGCCGTCGTTCTGGTCGCTTACAATCAGCCCAGTAATCATGCCCCATCCTGCCTAGTTCCAGGGTACCATGATACATATAAGTGGGTTACTGCTGAAATGGACTGCGTAAGTAGGGTTTTCGTCCAACAGGTTAAGTGTTGTCATTTAATTTCGTGACTTAACCCTTATCAGTCTAGCATGTCAAGTTGGTTAAGTGTTGTCTTTCAATTTCATGACATAACCCTACTAATCATGTGTCAAATTGGTTAAGTGTTGTCTTTCATGTTCATGACTTAACCCTATCATGTGGCATTAATTCATTAATGCACCCCAACCTCTCACACCAGACCTGTTGTTGTGGTCACTGGATATGCCGGGCGGTTCCGGGCAGATTTACACCACAACTCAGTCTGACATCGGGTTTCAAGTGCGATATGACCAGCTACCCACATTGGATCCTATTGTTTGCAGTCACTGGATTTTCCGGATGGCTCCGGGCAGAATTACACTGCAAACTCAACCCAACCTCGAGTTGGCCATTTTCAAGTTCATTCTAGTGTCATGTCCATGTTCAAATTTCATGTTAAGTTCGTGTCAAGTTTCATGGCAAGTTTCATGTTTCAACTTATGCCTGTTACCAAGTTCATGATTCATGTTCATAACCAATTCATGTTTTGCCTAATCTACCCAAATCGTATTCCCAACGCATGTAAACGTGAATCAATCTAAATTACAAGTAAATCCAAATCCAGAATTAAAGGGAATAACATCAAAACTATGATAGGCAAAAAGGACGAGCATAAAGTGATAAAAGGGATTACAAGTCTAGCATGATATAACTTGAGATAATTGGTTACAACATCACTGGCATATAGAAAATAATAGGATTTTAAATCTAGCATAATATGGTGATAGTCATGGCATAAGGTGATAGTCCCAAACTTGTAAATAATAGACTGATTCAACATCACAGGCATGATAATGTTATGGACATGAAAGAGTTTGATTTACAACATGAATAGGTCCAAACTGATTTCATAGCAATATTCCCAAATGTCAAGATCCAAGATGGAAACTAGAATAGGTGTGAATCGGTTATCATACTTAAGTCCAATTTCACTTTATCTCATGTCCAAATTACAATTAACAAGTTTAAATCTCAAAGTAACTAGAACTTACAGATCGTGGACTAAGAAATTGAGATGCAGAAGTCGAATCTAGAAACTAATCGTCGAATTGTTGAATCGTTGAATCTCGATTTGATTGTAGAAGAAAATCCCCAATATGCAATTCCTAGCCGTAGTCATCAAGAAATAGTCTTCATGTTTTATTTTAATTTATTTATTTCAATTATTTCAGAGGCAGCATAAGGAGGGAATATAATGGTGTAAAAAGAATGGGGTTAGGGGGCTGTTTATATTGGATTAGGCGAACGAATCTAGACTGAAAACGAGACCAAAAACATCAGAATGAACCCAGGCTCAAAACTGGGTTTTGGCACCAGGTCGACCCCCAGGTCGACCATAGGGTCGACCCCCAGGTTGACCTAGACCCTGGGAGGTCGACCATAGTGACGACCCCCAGGTTGACCTAGTCCTGGGCGGGAAAATTCCCGCCCAGTCTGCGCTGGGGTTTGAATTCGAATTTCGAATTTCGAGCTGTTTTCGATTCTGAAAATTTCTGAAACTTTGGAGGGTCATATCTCCCTCATACGGAATCCGTTTTTCGAAAACTCGGACTCATTTCCAAGAAGAATTTCGAGACAAACGCAATGGCGCAACCCGTTTTCCATGATTCTTATTTTAAAATTTAATTCTGCCTTGATTTATGGTTTAACATGTTATTAAAATACGGGTTGTTACATTCTCCCCTCCTTAAAGGATTTCGTCCCCGAAATCTTCAAGCTAAGAAGAATGCATCCTATCATCCAATCATCCATGTACTCAACTATCATCCACAAGCAACCATTGTCCTTAAAAGATTTCTAATGCTGTATGAACTTATGCAAGAGTGTTTGTATACGTACTTATCTAATGCAAAAGATCAAGCGGTTACAGATTCAGTAGACCTCCTTAATGCAAAATATGTTAGTGTAATGAGTCCAACATGTATGCAAATTCCTAACATACTTTATAATCTCTACATGAGTGCACAAACATTCATTCATATGCAACATCCAAATGATAGCATATCAAATTTCCATCCACATACAAGTATAAGCACCCATACATATATTTCATTTTCATTTGTATATAATTTCGACATCATTCAACAGACATATGATTTTTACAACGCATATATAACTTATACATCGCACATACAACATTCAGGCAAATTTTGAACGCGAACAGAAATTCAGAAATAAACACGAACGATTTCTGAAAACCGATCACTCTGAGATCTCTATTTTGGAATAAAATTATTTATTTACTGCAATGTGAAATTTATATTTATTCAATATAAAATTCATGTTGGCGTTGTATAAAATTGTAATTGATTGTTTTGTGATTGCGATGTACCACTGAATTGAATTGTGTGTATTCATGTTTGGCAAAATTTTGTGTATACAATAAAACCATATTTTTATTGTACTCTTTTTATTGTATTGAACAATGTGACATCAAAAATGAAATCTTTTTATTAAAATCTCTTTTATTATAATCTTTTTATTTTAATGAAAACATATTTTTGATAAAAACCATGTTTCATGTAAACAATAAAAATGAGATTTTTATTGTAAATCTTATTTTGACACAACCTATTTTTAACATTTCATTCTTTTTAACTAATCAAACATGAACACACACAATTCACTAATGTGACGACCCAAACTTCCCCGTAAAGGAAAGACTGGATTGCTTTTATATATACAATAAAAATATGGTTTTTATGGTATGCACTAATGTGACGACCCAAACTTCCCCGTAAAGGAAAGACTGGATTGCTTTGAGAATAATACACATTAGAGAACAAACTGAAGAACATTTTATTGCTGATTACAACAATTACATCAGAGTACAAGATATAATAGAGTATGAATATTTATTACACAATAGAAATACAATAATATCAGAGTTTTAAATTACATTTAGATAACAGCAGAAAAATATTACAAATATACAACTGGAAGTAATACACGGATACAGGGCTTTCTGAATACCGCTTCAGCTGTAAGCTAGGATCCTGTAAATATATCTGCAAAAAGCTACTCGACTGCCCGTGTGGAAAATAAGGGCACCCCAGTTTGCCAGTGAAACAAACTACAGGTCAGTCATGGGACTGGTATGAGAAATCTTAACTTAACTATCTAATAATGAGGCTAATCACAGGACCACGCCGCTAACGCGGAACGGGTTTACCCCATTGGATTGCCATTGCCTAAAATAAAGTAAAACGTTAAACAACCCAATGCTTTTTAGAAAAATGAAACCATTATAAGACCCAAGTCCCATCACATAATGCAACGCAAACCGGAGGATATGGTTTTACCTTATAATGGTCAAAAGTTGCTTGATACGATAAAACGGATTTAGTATTAGTGTGTATATGTTTTAATAAAAACATTTCAATCATAATGTATCAATCATAGAATGCACAGTACCCCATCCTACTATGTCGCCATACTAGTTCTACGATCAAAACCGCAAGGTTGTATTGGAAATTGGATTTCCATCATGAGTCGAGGCTAGGGGCAAGCTCCTCTCCGATTCGAGACACTCTAGCAAATGCCTCAGGATCCCCCGCAGTGAACTCTTAGATCTTCAGGGCCGGTCCCCGCCTATCTACAGTGGATTGGTTATGCTTGAACACACATTTCCCGGTTCCTTTGAACCTATAGTATGACCACTAACGTCCTATAAAAAAACCCGAGGCGCCTCAAAATCCATCATCCACGTAAGTAAAATGCCAGCCAGTTTAAGCACCGACACCACTCCTAGCTAGAAAGAAACGTGTGCACTCCCTGCAGTCCATATCCCGTTTTTGACTCATACCGGGGTGTGAGGCTTGCGAAGTCACGATATACACAAAGCTATGCCGTAATAGGCTATAATTTGATCATCCCACAAGGCCCTGCTTTTCAACAAAAGCCTTGATCATTTGCATCTTGGCGTGCCACATTGACAATTCACGTCAAGCGATCAATCACTATTAACATAAACCCGGGTGTTAAGTAGAGAATAAATCCTCCACCACCAAACAGACATACATTAACAGAAATCGATTTAATTCACATGGAACGAAATCCAATGTCAGACACGCATCCATTTACTAGCTTATGCTCTGGGCCTGAGCGAAAACCAAATCCAAACAATCAACAATAATCCAGACGGCCACCACTGAAGCCCCTTCAAGGTAGCTACTCCCATCAAGGGCCTCTGTAGCAACACATCCGTCCGATGTGAAGATCGTCGGTCTTCAACCACCGTCTTCATCTTCGACTCTTCATCGTCATAGTAATTTTTCGGAATGGGTTAAACCCGGTCTTCCCGAATAACTCACGTATTTTATAATTAAAAATCAAGTACTATAAAAACACATCCAACGCCTCATTCCAATTCAGAATATTCTTCTAATAAAATATTTGCCTTATTTTATCAAAGATAAACTCTTTAAATTATTCTTAAATCTTACTTTTAAAGATTTAATAAGAAACCAATTTGGTTTTAAATATCACAAATCATTATTCAATTATTAATTAAATTTAAGAAATTAATCTTATCTTTAACTGGGTTGAAGAACTAATGTCATTTTAAAACACCGTTCACGATAAACCCAATATCATTTTCCATAATATGTGGAATCTTCACAGAAATCAAATCAATATATAATCATTACAAATTTCTGTATTCGACCAATAATATAATTGGAATAACGGCAAAGCCTTTTAAATTCCATATCATCTTCTTTTACAGAAGCTTATCTCGGTTATTATTAATTCAAATTCCATTCAACTCCAATTTAATATATTAAATTGGAAAACTTTACTTTTGGGAAAATTCCCATTTAAATCTTAATAAAAGATTTATAAATTCCAAATCATATTTTCACCGTCAGTCTGGTTAAAGAGCACATGTCACTTAAAAACATGGTTCACAATAAACCCAACTCACGTTTCGTCTTATTCCAATTACTAAGTATAATTGAAAACTTTTAATAATCTTAAATTAAAGATTATTCCTTTCATATGGGGTTTAAGAACAGTATTATTTAAGACACAATTCACGACAAACCCAAATTCCAATTTATTTAATTAAATTTCAGTTAAATATTAACAAATTGGAAAACTTCATTAAATCTAAATTTAATGATTTATTCTAGTTAATAACTAGTTCATTTCAATAAAAATACATTTTTCTAAAATATATTCTTTTTCTAAAATATTTTCTCTTCTAAGAAAATTTCTAATACATTCTTTTCTAGAATATTCTTTATTGGAATGTGACTAAATCAACATCCATAAATTGCATGAAATCAACAATCATGATGAATAATTATCAAACATCCAAATAACAGCCAAAGTGGATTCTACACTAAATATTGGGACTAGTGTAGATCAAAAATCATCTCAACACTCATGTGGGGTTTCATCCAACAGTCAAATAATAAATTATTTGTGCACTTGGGCGATGTGTAAAAATTATCGTCCCAATCACATAAACAAGTCGGATGACCTGTAAATGGAAGTGTAGTATTTAGCATGCATATACTAACATAATATTTAACACGTCAAACATTTCAACATCACAGACAAACATTTCAATCTTTTTATTGTGAACAAATGACAATAAATATCCAGCCTTTCATTCCCATTCTTTTTATAGATAACAAATGCCAATAAAAATCTATAATTTCAATTCTTTTTATTGTGAACAAACAACAATAAAATTCTAACCTTTTATTTTCATTCCTTTTTATTGTTAACCTATCGACAATAAAAATATTAACTTTTATTTCTAATCTTTTGTGTTATCCTTTTAAGTGACCAAAAATGGCCTATTTTTAATTCATTCTTTTTAAATGGCAAAAATGTCCCTTTTTATTTTGATTCACATTTTCTAACAGAAATGTACTTTTTATTATAATTCACATTTTCTAACAAAAATGTATATTTATTCTTATTCACATTTTCTAACAAAAATGTATATTTATTCTGATTCACATTTTCTAACAAAAAGGTATATTTATTCTGATTCTCATTTTCTAACAAAAATGTATATTTATTCTTTTCTTTGAATACATATAAAAAAGTACTTTCCTATTTCTTTGAATATAAGATTTTAATGTTAACTTATTTTGCTTTGTCAGAATATGAACATTTCTCTAAAATTCTATTTTACATTAAAAAGGTAGATTTTTGATGTCAACATATTCTGCTTGAAAAAATATTATCATTTTTCTAATTCATTCTTAATATACAAAAATTTCCATTTTGTCTAATTAATTTTTAATATACGAAAATGTCCTTTTTGTTTCTGTTATTTCAAAGTGACAAAAATGTCCTTTTAAATTTCCTTTACATAAAATGTTAACAAAATGTGAATTTTGTTATAATCCTTTTAATATTAACAAAATGTATATCTTAACTTGCATAACATGTTTTACACCAAAAATGTAATTTTTCTTCACTAACATATTTTAACACAAAAATGTATATACTTATTACATCCTTTGTAAATGAATAAAATGTACATTTTTGTTTAATTCTTATTGACGAATACTAACTACATAGAAATGTAATCTTACATGTTAACACATTCTAATCAAGGTTTTATTCTTTTAATAATTCATTTTCATATAAATGTAAATTACATATTCACAAGTTTCCAAACAAAGATTCATTCTTTTTAATGAATTATAATTATCATTAAAAATATAAATTACATGTTAACATCTTTCCAAATGAAAATTTATTCTTCTAATTTTAAATGTTATTCTTTCCACCAACATGTTCTAATTACCCAAAATGTTACTTTTGTCTAACATAATCTAATTAACAAAAATGTCAAATTTGTCTAACTTAATCTAATTAACAAAAGTGTTAATTTTGTTCAATATAATCTTTCTTTTGACCAAAAATGTTAATTTCTTCGCTAATATTTCTTTTTACCAAAAATAGTTCTTTATATCATATTTAACATTTCTACACAAAAATGACCTTTTTTAATCCTATCCAACATTTTATAAACAAAAGGTTATTTTAATCCTATTCAACATTTTATAAACAAAATGCTATTTTAATCCTATTAACATTTTATAACTAAAATGATATTATAGTTCTCTGCGACATTTCATATCAAAGTGATATTATAATCCTTTAAGTGAAAATAAAAAGGAATTTTTTTTATTAAAACCTTTTTATTTATAATCTTTTTATATTCCGAATATTCTAACACAAATGTTCGATTGGTTTTAATAACATGTTTTTTGACAAAAATGTGATTTTTATTTCAATATCTATGTTTTTAACCAAATTGTAATCTTTTATTTCAATAACAAACAACTTTGACAAAAACCATGTTTTTAATGAAAACAATAAAATGAATATTTTATTGTTATTCTATTTTTAAACAAAAATCGACCATTTTATTTTGTCAATTCAAATAAAATGAAAATGATAGTCTTATTTTGGACAATCCTAATATAACAAACACGACGTTCTATTTTGTTGTTCTGATTCAACCAAAAATAACATTACGATTTTGCAACAAACATGATTCCCACAATACCATTCACTGATTTAGCGCAATACAACACAATCAGTATTTCAATAATTATACACATAACACCACATGAATTTTATATAAAATTTCACAATAAGATAAATTATTAAATTTAATTTAAAAATAGAAATCTCACCGATAATTTAAATTCTGATCAGTTCAGAACTAGAATTTGACCAAAATTTGATATGCCCAGTTATGGTCCTAGTCAGTTCCATGTTGTAGTATTCTTCATTACGATCGCAACGCAATTCGTTTCGTCAGTTTCTGATAAATATTGAGTAAGATATTGCTATTTAACCATTAGAATAATTTAAATAAAAAATAATAATTGTTTTAATTACATGAGTTAAGGGTGATAACCCCTTCTTCTTCCTCGTCTGTTCAGCCGAAGTAAACCCATTTGCATCGTAACCCAGGGCTTCACCTCGCGCCACCGTCCGACCACCCGTCACCGATCCGAAGCCACCACCAGGAGCGCCGCTCCGTCGTCCCTCCACACCGCGAGCACTGTGCAGCTCGGTGGGCCCCTCCTCTGCAAAAAGCCCTCCAACCGACGCGTCTTTGCACCAGAAATCCCGGTGCCCTGCTCATTTAAAACCGATCATGGCCGTACAGATTAAAGCCCTCTTCGAGCTCTTCGATTTCCACTTAGGAGCTTCAAATTTCATTGAGCGGATGGTGAGGAATTGAGGATTGAAATTGGAAGTGTTGGCCATTGATTTGGGCCATTGGCGGCTGCGTTAAAATAGATTAGTGTTTGGGTTTTTTGGGCATATTTATATGCGTATTCCTAGCGTATTTTAAATTCATTCAAATACAATATAACTTCTATATCATACCGAACTCTAAATCGAACCCAACAAGTGTCGTCCCTAGCTGATAACCTCCATCCCAAACACACTGGAGTATGTTCCGTAATCCAATTCGGCTGTTACGACAATTTTTTCTTAATATTTAATTATAAATCATTTAATTATTAAATTCAAACGCACATTTTAAATTACCAGGGCCACATACTAACTCTAAAAATTACAGAAAAATTATTTGTAGTTATGTTTTGACGATACGGTCCTAACGAGACTAATTTCGTCGAATTCTGAGACTGTTTGGAAAATGGCCATTTTCGAGTCGATTAAATTTGACTGAAACTGACAAAACACGTTTTTCTTTACCACGCTCACATATTAATTCGAAAAATTATGAAAATTGAAACTTAAAAATAATTTGACATTCCGGTTCTAACAAAAGTGGTTTCATGAAAAACCGAGGTCGTTTGAAAAATGGCTATTTTTAAGGGCCATATATTATATTAAAATATATACAAATTCTACAGCGACTTTTCTAAAATTTAAACTGGACATAACTTACAAATTATAAGGTGAAATTTCAGTTTTTCAGATTCGTTAGAAATATATAATTAAACAGATTTAAATATTTCTTGTTTCGCTCAATTCTGATTTATTTTGAATCCGGTACAGTCAGTCAAAGTTCAAATTCAAAATTTCAAACTGCAGCGCTGTTGTAAACTCCTTTTATAATTAAATTAAATTTATTCGTTTTAAAATAAATTTTTAGTCGTTCTTATTTAAAATAAATTATTTTAAATATTAAAACCCATCAAAATTTCTAAAATAAAAATTTTAAATTCGCCCCAAAATTCCAGGTCGTTACAATCGCCCCCACTTAAAATCTATTCGTCCTCGAAAAGGAATGAAGCTAAAATTTGTTTAATTTAACCAACTCAACTTTATTGGTTTTCATAATTTTGTTAGTTAAATTAATTATCATTTCTATACTTTATTTGTTAAACTAATAATCAAACATCACAACCAGCAATCCATTGGGTGATTAACTTTTCAAATATATATAACTTTTATATATAATCAAAAATCATATTTTTAGTGCAAATCACAGCAATGTGTACTAAGTTTTGGTTCTCATACCAGTCAATGGAAATATATAGAAATCCCACCTTTGAGACTCGAACATAAATACTGGTGATGGTCGACCTATCACCAGAATTACCTCCGGGCGACTAGAGTGTGATTCTATATCTATCCAATATATTAAAACTTCGAATATCCGTTAATTACTCGTATATTCAAAATCCTTATATACTCGATTGTCCACATTAAAATATAATATACTCAAATACGTATATTAGGATAAAATTTTCAAAACTAAATTTGTTTTCATTTTTATTTTAAAGAAAATAATACTCTTCACTTTCGTTCTAGGATACTACTGATCCCATCTCTAACGAGTTATTATCATTGGATATTACTAATCCAATCTCTGATGAATTCTTTTGTTCGGTTCTACTGTGTCTTGTTCTCGAGCTCTGTAAACCAAAGCTCTGATACCACATGTGACGACCCAAACTTCCCCGTAAAGGAAAGACTGGATTGCTTTGAGAACAATACACATTAGAGAACAAACTGAAGAACATTTTATTGCCGATTACAACAATTACATCAGAGTACAAGATATAATAGAGTATGAATATTTATTACACAATAGAAATACAATAATATCAGAGTTTTAAATTACATTTATATAACAACGGAAAAATATTACAAATATACAACTGGAAGGAATACACGGATACAGGGCTTTCCGAATACCGCTTCAGCTGTAAGCCAGGATCCTGTAAATATGTCTGCAAAAACCTACTCGACTGCCCGTGTGGAAAATAAGGGCACCCGAGTTTGCCAGTGAAACAAACTACAGGTCAGTCATGGGACTGGTATGAGAAATCTTAACTTAACTATCTAATAATGAGGCTAATCACAGGACCACGCCGCTAACGCGGAACGGGTTTACTCCATTGGATTGCCAGTGCCTAAAATAAAGTAAAACGTTAAACAACGCAATGCTTTTAGAAAAATGAAACCATTATAAGTTCCAAGTCCCATCACACAATGCAACGCAAACTGGAGGATAGGGTTTTACCTTATAATAGTCAAAAGATGCTTGATACGATAAAACAAATTTAGTATTAGTGTGTATATGTTTTAATAAAAACATTTCAATCATAATGTATCAATCGTAGATGGCATAGTACCCCATCCTACTATGTCGCCATACTAGTTCTACAATCAAAACCGCTAGGTCGTATTGGAAATTGGATTTCCATCATGAGTCGAGGCTAGGGGCAAGCTCCTCTCCATTTCGAGACACTCTAGCAAATGCCTCAGGATCCCCCGCAATGAACCCTTGGATCTTCAGGGCCGGTCCCCGCCTATCGGCAGTGGATTGGTTATGCCTGAACACACGTTTCCCGGTTCCTTTGAACCTATAGTATGACCACTAACGGCCTATAAAAAAATCTGAGGCGCCTCAAAATCCATCATCCACATAAGTAAAATGTCAGCCAGTTTAAGCACTGACACCACTCCTAACTAGAAAGAAACGCGTGCACTCCCTGCAGTCCATATCCCGTTTTTGACTCATACCGGGGTGTGAGGCTCGCGAAGTCACGATATACACAAAGCTATGCCATAATAGGCTATACTTTGATCATCCCACAAGGCCCTGCTTTTCAACAAAAGCCTTGATCATTTGCATCTTGGCGTGCCACATTGACAATTCACGTCATGCGATCAATCACTATTAACATAAACCCGGGTGTTAAGTAGAGAATAAATCCTCCACCACCAAACAGACATACATGAATAGAAATCGATTTAATTCACATGGAACGAAATCCAATGTCAGACACGCATCCATTTACTAGCTTATGCTCTGGGCCTAAGCGAAAACCAAATCCGAACAATCAACAATAGTCCAGATGGCCACCACTGAAGCCCCTACAAGGTAGCTACTCCCATCAAGGGCCCCTGTAGCGACACATCCATTCGATGTGAAGATCGTCGGTCTTCAACCACCGTCTTCATCTTCGACCCTTCATCGTCATAGAAATTATTCGTAATGGGTTAAACCCGTTCTTCCGAATAACTCACGTATTTTATAATTAAAAATCAAGTACTATAAAAACACATCCAATGCCTCATTCCAATTCAGAATATTCTTCTAATAAAATATTTGCCTTATTTTATCAAAGATAAACTCTTTAAATTATTCTTAAATCTTACTTTACAGATTTATTAAGAAACCAATTTGGTTTTAAATATCACAAATCATTATTCAATGATTAATTAAATTTAAGAAATTAATCTTATCTTTAAATGGGTTGAAGAGCTAATGTCATTTTAAAACACCGTTCACGGTAAACCCAAAATCATCTTTCAAAAAATATGGAATCTTCACAGAAATCAAATCAGTATATAATCTTTACAAATTTCTGTATCCGACCAATAATATAAATGGAATAATGGCAAAGCCTTTAAATTCCATATGTAGCATCGATCTTCTTTTACAGAAGCTTATCTCGGTTATTATTAATTCAAATTCCATTCAACTCCAATTTAATATATTAAATTGGAAAACTTTACTTTTGGGAAAATTCCCATTTAAATCTTAATAAAAGATTTATAAATTCCAAATCATATTTTCACCGTCAGTCTGGTTAAAGAACACATGTCACTTAAAAACATGGTTCACAATAAACCCAACTCGCGTTTCGTCTTATTCCAATTACTAAGTATAATTGAAAACTTTTAATAATCTTAAATTAAAGATTATTCCTTTCATATGGGGTTAAAGACTATTCACGACAAACCCGAATTCCAATTTATTTAATTAAATTTCAGTTAAATATTAACAAATTGGAAAACTTCATTAAATCTAAATTTAATGATTTATTCTAGTTAATAACTAGTTCATTTCAATAAAAATACATTTTTCTAAAATATATTCTTTTTCTAAAATATATTCTCTTCTAAGAAAATTTCTAATATATTCTTTTCTAGAATATTCTTTACTGGAATGTGACTCAATCAACATCCATAAATTGCATGAAATCGACAATCATGATGAATAATTATCAAACATCCAAATAACAGCCAAAGTGGATTCTACACTAAATATTGGGACTAGTGTAGATCAAAAATCATCTCAACACCCGTGTGGGGTTTCATCCAACAGTCAAATAATAAATTATTTGTGCACTTGGGCGATGTGTAAAAATTATCGTCCCAATCACATAAACAAGTCGGATGACCTGTAAACGGAAGTGTAGAATTTAGTATGCATATACTAACATAATATTTAACACATTAAACGTTTCAACATCACAGACAAACATTTCAATCTTTTTATTGTGAACAAATGACAATAAATATCTAGCCTTTCATTCCCATTCTTTTTATATTTAACAAATGCCAATAAAAATCTATAATTTCAATTCTTTTTATTGTGAACAAACAACAATAAAAATCTAACCTTTTATTTTCATTCCTTTTTATTGTTAACCTATCGACAATAAAAATATTAACTTTTATTTCTAATCTTTTGTGTTATACTTTTAAGTGACCAAAAATGCCTACTTTTAATTCATTCTTTTTAAATGGCAAGAATGTCCCTTTTTATTTTGATTCACATTTTCTAACAGAAATGTACTTTTTATTCTGATTCACATTTTCTAACAAAAATGTATATTTATTCTGATTCACATTATCTAACAAAAATGTATATTTATTCTGATTCACATTTTCTAACAAAAATGTATATTTATTCTTTTCTTTGAATACATATAAAAATGTACTTTCCTATTTCTTTCTTGAATATAAGATTTTAATGTTAACATATTTTGCTTTGTCAGAATATTAACATTTCTCTAATATTCTATTTTACATTAAAAAGTAGATTTTTGATGTCAACATATTCTACTTGTAAAAATATGATCATTTTTCTAATTCATTCTTAATATACAAAAATGTCCATTTTGTCTAATTCATTTTTAATATACAAAAATGTCCTTTTTGTTTCTGTTATTTCAAAGTGACAAAAATGTCCTTTTAAATTTCCTTTACATAAAATGTTAACAAAATGTGAATTTCGTTATAATCCTTTTAATATTAACAAAATGTATATCTTAACTTACATAACATGTTTTACACCAAAAATGTAATTTTTCTTCACTAACATATTTTAACACAAAAATGTATATTCTTATTACATCCTTTGTAAATGAATAAAATGTACATTTTTGTTTAATTCTTATTGACGAATACTAACTACATAGAAATGTAATCTTACATGTTAACACATTCTAATCAAGGTTTTATTCTTTTAGTAATTCATTTTCATAAAAATGTAAATTACATATTCACCAGTTTCCAAACAAAGATTCATTCTTTTTAATGAATTATAATTATCATTAAAAATATAAATTATATGTTAACATCTTTCCAAATGAAGATTTCTTCTTTTAATTTTAAATGTTATTCTTTCCACCAACATGTTCTAATTACCCAAAATGTTACTTTTGTCTAACATAATCTAATTAACAAAAATGTCAAATTTGTCTAACTTAATCTAATTAACAAAAGTGTTAATTTTGTTCAATACAATCTTTCTTTTGACCAAAAATGTTAATTTCTTCGCAAATATTTCTTTTCACCAAAAATTGTTCTTTTTATCATATTTAACATTTCTACACAAAAATGTCCTTTTTTAATCCTATCCAACATTTTATAAACAAAAGGTTATTTTAATCCTAATCAACATTTTGTAAACAAAATGCTATTGTAATCCTATTAACATTTTATAACTAAAATGATATTATAGTTCTCTGCGACATTTCATATCAAAGTGATATTATAATCCTTTAAGTGAAAATAAAAAGGAAATCTTTTTATTAAAACCTTTTTATTTATAATTTTTTATATTCTGAATATTCTAACACAAATGTTCGATTGGTTTTAATAACATGTTTTTTGACAAAAATGTGATTTTTACTTCAATATCTATGTTTTTAACCAAATTGTAATCTTTTATTTCAATAACAAACAACTTTGACAAAAACCATGTTTTAATGAAAACAATAAAATGAATATTTTATTGTTTTTCTATTTTTAAACAAAAATTGAACATTTTATTTTGTCAATTCAAATAAAATGAAAAAGATAGTCTTATTTCGGGCAATCCTAATATAACAAACATGACGTTCTATTTTGTTGTTCTGATTCAACCAAAAATAACATTATGATTTTGCAACAAACATGATTCCCACAATACCATTCACTGATTCAGCGCAATACAACACAATCAGTATTTCAATAATTATACACATAACACCACATGAATTTTATATAAAATTTCACAATAAGATAAATTATTAAATTTATTTTAAAAATAGAAATCTCACCGATAATTTAAATTCTGATCAGTTCTAGAATTTGACCAAAGTTTGATATGCTCATTTATGGTCCTAGTCAGTTCCATGTTGTAGTATTCTTCATTACGATCGCAACACAATTCGTTTCGTCAGTTTCTGATAAATATTGAGTAAGATATTGCTATTTAACCATTTGAATAATTTAAATAAAAAAAACGTTTTAATTACATGAATTAAGGGTGATAACCCCTTCTTCTTCCTCGTCTGTTCAGCCGAAGTAAACCCGTTTGCATCGTAACCTAGGGCTTCACCTCGCGCCACCGTCCGACCACCCGTCATCGATCCGAAGCCACCACCAGGAGCGTCGCTCCGTCGTCCCTCCACGCCTCGAGCACTGTGCAGCTCGGTGGGCCCCTCCTCCGCAAAAAGCCCTCCAACCGACGCATTTTACACCAGAAATCCCGACGCACTGCTCATTTAAAACCGGTCATGGCCGTACAGATTAAAGCCCTCTTCGAGCTCTTCGATTTCCACTTAGGAGCTTCAAATTTCATTGAGCGGATGGTGAGGAATTGAGGGTTGAAATTGGAAGTGTTGTGGCCATTGATTTGGGCCATTGGCGGCTGCGTTAAAATAGATTAGGGTTTGGGTTTTTTGGGCGTATTTATATGCGTATTCCTAGCGTATTTTAAATTCATTTAAATACAATATAACTTCTATATCGTACCGAAATCTAAATCAAACCCAACAAGTGTCGTCCCTAGCTAATAACCCCCATCCCGGACACACTGGAGTATGTTCCGTAATCCAATTCGGCTGTTACGACAAGTTTTTTCTTAATATTTAATTATAAATCATTTAATTATTAAATTCAAACGTACATTTTAAATTACCGGGGCCACATACTAACTCTAAAAATTACAGAACAATTATTTCTAGTTATGTTTTGACGATATGGTCCTAACAAGACTAATTTCGTCAAATTCTGAGACTGTTTGAAAAATGGCCATTTTCAAGTCTATTAAATTTGACTGAAACTGACAAAACACGTTTTTCTTTACCACGCTCACATATTAATTCGAAAAATTATGAAAATTGAAACTTAGCAATAATTTAACATTCCGGTTCCAACAAAAGTGGTTTCATCGAAAACTAAGGTCGTTTGAAAATGGCTATTTTTAAGGGCCATATATTATATTAAAATATATATAAATTCTATAGCGACTTTTCTAAAGTTTAAACTGGACATAACTTTCAAATTATAAGGTGAAATTTAAGTTTTTCAGATTCGTTAGAAAGATATAATTAAACAGATTTAAATATTTCTTGTTTCGCTCAATTCTGATTTATTTTGAATCCGGTACAATCAGTCAAAGTTCAAATTCCAAATTTCAAACTGCAGTGTTGTTTTAAACTCCTTTTATAATTAAATTAAATTTACTCGTTTTAAAATAAATTTTTAGTCGTTCTTATTTAAAATAAATTATTTTTAATATTAAAACCCATTAAAATTTCTAAAATAAAAATTTTAAATTGGCCCTAAAATTCTGGGTCGTTACAACTAATTTTGACTAACACAAACATTTTATTTCTATATATGCAACAAAAATATGGTTTTTATTGTATACACAAATTTAGACAAACATGAATATTATATATTTTATATATACAATACAAATATGGTTTTTATTGTATATACAAAATTTTGACAAACATGAATACACACAATTCAATTCAGTGGTTCATCGCAATCACAAAACAATCAATTACAATTTTATACAACACCAACATTAATTTTATATAGAATAAATATAAATTAATCATTGCAATAAATAATTAATTTTATTCTAAAATAGAGATCTCAAAGTGATCGGTTTTTAGAAATCGTTCATGTTTATTTTCGAATTTCTGTTCGCGTTCAAAATTTGCCTGAATTTCCAAATTTCTCCATTTCAGTTTTGATCTATATTGTTGTGTAGATCGTGTCGAGACAAACCCAATGCATCTGAAATCATCTAATTCTGTGTTTGTATGACAAATTTATGATCGTTATTCCATTTGATAATTAAATAATAAATTAATTAAAATATTTTTAAACTAATTACCCCTTAATTACGTTTAATAAGTGTTGCCTTTCTGTATCTTTACTCTACCGAGAAACCCATCATCGCCAAAACCTTCCTGCCGTCGCACCTCTTGTATCCGACCATCTGACCATGATCCGCCGCCTCCACAGTGAAGCCCGACCCGTCCTCCATCTGCGCCGCCAAGCCCGACCATCTCGGCAGGCCCCTCCTCCCAGAATCCGCGTCCGAACCACGCGCCTGTTTGGGACCCAATTTCGCCGCCTACGCCGCCTCATATCCGATCATGTCAATTCAAATTGAGGAACTCACTTAGATGTTCGGTTTGCTTTTGAAGATTTGTTGAATTGATGAAGGGATAAGAAGAAATGGAAGGAAGAAGGATAGAACAACATCAGCCATTCATTAAAGAAACGGCGGCTCTGGCCATTGAAAGAGAATTAGGGTTTCACAATATCTGTATTTATAATATTATTTTAATTATCATTTAGTTCTTTTAATTACTAAAAAGGCCTGTTGATTTCAGATAACTCGAAATTCAGCGTAACGTAGGTTGCCCCTAGCCAAATACCCCCGTTCCGGACGCAATGGACTAGGTCCCATCAGCCTGTTTAATTGTCTCAGCCCACTTTTCTTTAATTTAAAATATAAAACATTTAATTATTTAATTGGATCGTACATTTAAATTTACCGGGGCCACATACGGACTCCAAAAATTCCCAAAAATAAATCTTGCTATGTTTTGACAGTACGGTTCTAACAAAATTAATTTTGTTGAATTTGGAGACTGTTTGAAAAATGGTCATTTTCTAGTCGATCCAAATTGACTGAAATTGACAAAACGCGTTTTCTTTAGCCACGCTCACATATTGCTTCCAAAAATTATGAAAATTGGAATCTAGCAATAATTTGACATTCCGGATCCAACAAAAGTAGTTTCGCCGAAAATGGAGGTCGTTTGCAAAATGGCTATTTTTAATATTAAAATTCTATAGCGACTATTCTGAATATTCAACTGGCCATAACTTTTGATTCCCGCTATGAAATTTCAATTTTTCGGATTCGTTGGAAAGATATTATTAAACAGATTCTAATATTTTTGGTTTTACTAAAATTCGATTTATTTTGCATCCTGTACAGTCAGTCAAAGTTCAAATTCAAATTTTCATACTACCGCGCTATTTCTAACTTCTTTTATAATTAAAATAAATATATTCGTTCTAACTTCGATTTAAATAATTTTTTCTTCATTATTTTTTAAATAAATTGTTTAAAATATTTAAAACCCATTAAAATAGCAAAAATAAAAATTTTAAATTGGTTCCAAAATTCCAAGTTGTTACAATCTTCCCCACTTAAAATCTTTTTGTCCTCAAATAGGAACGAAGCTAAAAGTTGTTTTACTAACCAACTCAACTTTTATTCTTTTATTTGTTTTAATAATTTTATTAGTTGAACTAATAATCACACAACACAATCATTAATCAATTAGTTAATTAACTTTTCAATATATATAACTTTTATATATTCAAAAAACATATTTTTTAAGATCGGATTATAAATATAATCGCAAATACGCTAATTATAAATTTGTTACTCTCTACTCATTCTAGGGCATTTCTAACCCCATCTCTAATGAGTTTTCTCATTCTAGGATGCTACTAATCCTAACTCTAATGAGTATTCTTATTGGATATTACTAATTCAATCTCTGATGAGTCTTTTGTTCAATTCTAACGAGTTGTACCCCAAAGATTTGAGCTAACCAGAGCTCTGATACCAACTGTAATGACTCGGATTTTGCCCAGACCAAATCGATCACAAAATCGACTACGACCATTCAAAACTCAAATAAGCTAACTCTGGGAATACAACACATCAGAACAACAAACAGCAGACTTCTATAAATATTACAATAATGTTACATCAGAGTACATAATATCAGAGTACATTGGATATAATACAGCGGAAGATAAATTACAATGAATTTAATAAAATGCAGCGGTACCAATAATCTGATACAGCGGAAGACTATTATTACTCTGGACATAGCTTTAAGCTTTGATCCAAAATCCTGCTCAATATATTTGCAAAATAAGCTACTCGACTGCCCATGTGGAAAAGAGGGCACCCGAGTTTGCAAAGTGAAACAAACTACGGGTCAGTCACGGGACTAGTATGAGAAATTTTTATTAACTTATCTAATAATATGGCTAATCACAGGACCACGCCGCTAACGCGGAACGGGTTTAATTCCATTGGATTGCCAGTGCATAAGTTTTATATATTTTTAAGTCAAAAATAACGCACTGTTTTTTAGAAAATGAAATCATTATAAGACTCAAGTCCCATCACACAATACAACGCAAATGGAGGATAGAATTTTACCTTATAATGATCAAAAATGCTTGATACGTGGAAAATAATATTTTTAATATTATCATTAGTGTCTAATATGTTTCAAAAATACTTCAAAGTAAATGTATCAATCCTAAACGGCATAGCTACCATATACTATGTCGCCATATATAGGTTTACAATCAAGACCGTAATCTCATATTGGATGTTGGTTTCCATCATGAGTCAAGGCTAGGAACGATCTCCTGACCAATTTCGAGACACTCTAGCAATGTCTCAGCATCACACCTACGGGCAACCCTTGGATATTGTAGGGCCGGTCTACAAATACTTTAGTGGATTGGCAATTCCTGAATACACGCTTCCCGATCCTATTGGACCTATAAATAGGCCATTGCGACCAATAAAAATCTGAGGCGCCTCATTCCATCAACCACATAAGTAAAAATGTCGGGCCGCGTGAAAACCCAACACCACTTTTAGCTAAAAAGAAACGTGTGCACTCCCTGCGTTCCATTGTTTCGTTTTAAACTCCACCTGCGTGTGAGGCTCGTGAGGTAACGTAATACACAAAGCTATGCCTAAATAGGTTATGCTTTGATCATCATCCACAGGGCTCTGCTTTTCAACAGAAGTCCCGATCAATTGCATCTTGGCATGCCACATTGACAGTCCATACCATGCGATCGATAACTAACAATATATAACCTTCGAGCTCGTACGTCTCAAAGAAGGGTGTATAGCAAAAGGATAAATCCTCCGCCACCTCAGAAATATATTAATTGGTATCAATTAAATTACATGGCACGAAATTCAATGATATGGCTAATCACTTGACCACGCCGCTATCGCCGAACGGGTTTAATTCCATTGGATTGCCAGTGCATGACTTTTATATATTTTTAAGTAAAAAACAACGCAATGCTTTTCAGAAAATGAAATCATTATAAGACTCAAGTCCCATCACACAATGCAACGCAAACGGAGGATAGAGTTTTACCTTATAATGATAAAAAATGCTTGATACATGGAAAATAATATTTTTAATATTATCATTAGTGTCCAATATGTTTCAAAAATACTTCAAAGTAAATGTATCAATCCTAGACGGCACAGCTACCATATACTATGTCGCCATATATAGGTTTACAATCAAGATCGTAATGTTGTATTGGATGTTGGTTTCCATCATGAGTCAAGGCTAGGAACGATCTCCTGACCGATTTCGAGACACTCTAGCAATGTCTCAGGATCGCACCTACGGGCAACCCTTGGATCCTGCAAGGCCGGTCCACAAATACTTTAGTGGATTGGCAATTCCTGAACACACGCTTCCCGATCCTATTGGACATATAAATTGGCCATTGCGACCAATAAAAATCCAAGGCGCCTCATTCCATCAACCACATAAGTAAAAATGTCGAGCCGTGTGAAAACCCAACACCACTTATAGCTTGAAAGAAATGTGTGTACTCCCTGCGTTCCCTTGTTCCGTTTTAAACTCCACCGGGGTGTGAGGTTCGCGAGGTAACGTAATACACAAAGCTACGCCTAAATAGGCTATGCTTTGATCATTATCCTCCGGGCTCTGCTTTTCAACAAAAGCCCCGATCAATTGCATCTTGGCATGCCACATTGACAGTCCATACCATGCGATCGATAACTACCAATATATTACCTTCGAGCTCGTACGTCTCAAAGAAGGGTGTATAGAAAAAGGATAAATCCTCTGCCACCTTAGAAATATATTAATAGGTATCAATTAAATTACATGGCACGAAATTCAATGTCGGACATGCATCCATTTACAAGTTCGTTCTGGGTCTGAACGAAACCGGAGTCACCTAGGTGCTCGCATATCCGGACGATCATCAAGTACGTACGGACAACTACCACTTTAACCCTCCTTTATTGGTAGCTAGCCAATGCCAGGCATCAGTAGCTATCCTTTCGACGTAAAAATCCCCGGTCTTCAATCGCCGTCTTCGATATCTTTAAATCGCCGTAAAATTATTTGAAATGAGTTGAACTCGGTCTTTTCAAATAAATTTTCGAATTTTATCATTTAAACCATTTTATGTCGTTAATATTAATTTATAACGATTTTCCGCTATTTTTATTTATTTAAAAATAGCTCAAAATAATTAAACGGCGCTTCGGGCCAATGGGCTGCTCTGGCGCTGTTTTTCCCAAAATTTGATTTACACTTATCTTGAAATCTAACCGTTGGATTTTGGTAAAGTTCATATCATCGGAAAGATCTTCCCAAAGCGGTATTAACGGTTCCAGTTTTGAAAAATCCGACGATTGGATCTTACGGTATAATCGTTTAAAGTTACGCTTGCCGAAATGCGAACTACCGCGCGCGATTCGTTAAATTTTTATTTATATGTAAATATAAATATAAATCATCGGGCGATTTTACTATTTTTATGGCAATTAAAGTGACAACAAACAATTCAACATTTAAATCAATTCTTTTATTATCATGTTTTGTTGACAACCAAATTTGTAAGCAAAATGCAACTCCCTCCTACTGTGTTGATTTTGCCTCAAAATACGCAAATAAAAATAAAAATATGAAACCTTTTCTATATTGTTTATTTGCATCTAAATATGCAAATAAAAATGAAAACTTTTCTGCGTTGTTTATTTGCATCTAAATATGCAAATAAAAATGAAAACTTTTAAATCACTTTTATTTCTATCGAATATACAAAATAAAAATGTATATTCGTTCTAATGTTTTTGTCTACATCTAAAATGTAAACAAAATGATGAATTTAACCCTAATGTTTTGTTTGCATCTAAAATTGCAAACAAAAATATGATTTTAATTTTAATGTTTTGTTTGCATCTAAAATTGCAAATAAAAACATGATTTTTAATTCTAATGTTTTGTTTGCATCTAAAATTGCAAACACAAAAATATGTTTTTAATTTTAATATTTTGTTTGCATCTAAAATTGCAAACAAAAATATAATTTTAATTCTATTGTTTTGTTTGCATCTAAAATTGCAAACAAAAATATGATTTTACTTATTTTAATTCTTATTTGCGTTAGAAAATGCAAATAAAAGGATATTTTATATTCAAAGTTTATTTGCATAAAAGGATGTAGATAAAGAATTTTTTTATATTTTTATGTATATCTGCATAAAAGAATGCAAATACAAGAACGATTTATTTTCTCTAAATATATTTGCATAAAGAATACAAATAAAAGAACGGTTTATTTTCAATGAATATATTTGCATAAAGGAATGCAAATAAAAGAACGGTTTATTTTCAATGAATATATTTGCATAAAGGGTGCAAATAAAAGAACATTTTTTTCTATGTATATTTGCAACAAGCGATGCAAATAAAAGAACAATTTATTTTTCTAAATATATTTGCATAAAAGAATGCAAATAAAAGAATCTGTTCTCAACTCAATGATATGGACAAAAATTGGTATATTTTTCATTGTATTGACAATTCTATTTCAATACAATAAAAATAATAAAATAATGTTTTACGTTAAATTGATAATCCTATTTTCGTGCTCAAAATGTTAAAAAGATATTTTAAATATTGAATTGACAATCTATTCAATTCAACTAACATGATTGAGATTATAATTTTATATTGAATTGACAATTTAAATTAGTTCATCAAAAATAATCCAAATAAGGTTTGATGTTGAAATGGGAATCCAACGAAATTTAACATAACAAAATGATTTATTTATTTTCCTCGATTTGGAAAGTCTAATCCAAATCAATTCAAAATAACAAAGTTTTTGTTTCTATTGATTCGGAAATTCTAATCCAAATCAATTCAATCAATAAAGTGATTATTTTTATCGATTTGGAAATTCAAATCCAAGTCAATAAATAAACAAGGTGATTATTTTATTGAAACACAACCAAAACTGGGTTTATACATCAACAACAACAGATAACACACCCACAATATCATCACATAACAGATCTGAATAATTCACATTCAATCATCACATAACAGTTAAATTAATTAATTATAAAAAGGAAGAATTCTCACAGTCATGGCGCAAATTGGTCGAAAATTCAAACAACTCAGAATTTTCCCTTTTCAGTCTAGGAATGTAGATCTTTACCGTACGATCTTGTCGGATCTGAAATTGTTAATTTCCGATGTCGTATGTGTTAGATACGATTTTTACAAGTTTTACAACATTTAAATAAATTAAATAGTTAAAAATTAATCCATCTTCTACCTCTGAAACTCATGGCTGCAACTTCAAACTTTTGTTTAGAATTAGGTTTAAATTTTCCGACGAACACAGTCAGCGTGAGGATGATCGGAGGGCGGGGTCTTGTAACGACCCGTGTTTTTCGACCATTTGAATATGAATATTTAAATTAGTTTTAAATATTATATTGGAAATATTAATGGAATTAAATATTGAATTCGTTATTTAAAACGAAGTTGAACGTTATAATTTATATATATAATATAAATCGAACTCAAAAATGGCGTGCAGTTCGTGAAATGAAGTTTTGAACTTCAACTGAGAATACAGGATTCGATATAAGTCGGATTTCTGTGAAACAGGACACGTTGGAACCGTATTGACGATAATTTTCATATGAAAGAGAAAAATCCAGATTTTGTGTTATAGTTTGATAGTTATGGCCAAATCAAATTTTGAAATAGTCGCTATGGAAAATCGTTATGAAATTATAGGCCTTTAAAATAGCCGTTTTGCAAACGGACTCAGTTTTCGACGAAACCAGTTTCATTAGAACCGTATCGTTAAATTATTGTACGGTGGTGAATTTCGTGGAAAACCGATATCGTATGTGGTCACGGTAGCCATAAACGCCCGTTCAATTTCTATAGCGCGTATTTAAATAAATAAAAGGATATTTGAGGGTAACTTGAGCAGACGGTCGAATTAGGCCACGAAACTAGTTCCGTTGAGTTCGTATCGTCGATTAGAGTCAGAATAAGTATATAGTTTGTTATTTTTAGAGATCGAGAAATTTGGTGTTAAAAAGGGTAGGGCGGTTCGGGGTAAAAACAGCCTACCGGGGCAACAGTCTCAGAATGCGACGAAATTAGTGTCGTTGGGTTCGTATCAAAAAGTTATTGTTGATGTTCGCAGTTTCAAGTGGATTTGATTTATCTAGTGACCGTGGAAAAATTAAATGCGTGTTCATTTCCGGTTTCATAAAGGAAATTTTTTCATACAACCTCGGATTTCGATGAAACTTGTCCCATTGGGTTCGGAATACCTTTTTACATTAAGATTAGCCTTTTTATCAGAAAATGGGAATCGTCTATAGTGGTTTTTAACATGATTTCTCACACAATGAAGTTTCACACATTTTAATATTATTAAATCTATCCCACTTAAAATGTGACTCTCTAATCTTTTCTCAGCCACATGTGATTCCATCTTTTCAACAAGAAACCGTGCCGACCAAGTCATATTGGAATTCACACCTTCACGCTACATTAAAATATAGGCACAGACCTATATATAATTATTTATATCTAAAACGTGGTGACCACAGAACATTTGCTATAAATACAGTTGCTCGTCTAAACCCCAAACGCACGGTTTCCTTCACCAAAACGAAAATGAAATAAACGAAAGAAAGAAAAAAAAAACAACGTTACGGCAACTATTCTTCCAACCTCTTCCCCTCGTTTTCATCAAATCCTTCAACTTGTTCATCAACTCATATAAGAAATAATGGCGAGCTTAGTGATGTCTGTCCACCCAACGGTGGAGATGAGGTATGGGGTTGTAGGTTGGCACAAAGGTCTTGACGGAGGAGCAGTGGCCATGCTGGTGCGTTTTGTTCAAAGAATGGCGTGGACTGAAGAGCGAAGTGCGGTAGGCATTCTTAAGTTGGAGTGGTTCACGGCAGTAGCATTGTTTGGAAGATGTGACGGCATGGGGGCGTGGTTTCGTGAATATGGGGGAACGTTTGCTGGGATGGCGTTCGAAGGGAATAACATGAGGGAAGGAGGACACGGGGTGGTGTGTTGCATGCTGTAGGGAGGACCAGAAGGAACTGGAAGAAGAGGAGGAAGGAAGAAAAGAAGGGAAGCTTCAAGGCAGTCACATTGATTGGCCTTTGTTTTACCCTATACCTGATAACGTAAATTGGTTATTAAATCATTGATCAAGTATTAACTAATTCAATTATATTTATGGGCATGATTTGGGTTCAAAAACAAATATGGTGCGGTTATACGAAGGAATTACAGTGGATGGATTGTTTGTTCAAAGGGGAAGGCGAGGATACAAAGGGTATTGAAGAACAAATCGGTCCCATTTAATTTGATTAAGGAAGTGCAGCCTATTATATCCACCCATAGGAACGTTTTATTTTGGGGAAGAAACCGAAGGTTATTACAGTCATGAGTTTCAAACGAAAGAGGGTCGGCCATAAATTTTTACCATGGGATGATGCGTTCAGAATGAAGTTGACGAAGTTTTGACCGACCTGTGATATTACTTTGAAAAACCGAACGAAACGGAAGGCTTTAGGACCATGATAATGGGAATTATATTCTGGAACTGTTCTGGACAGAAACAGACGTGACTGAAATCAACCAGAGTTTTTAATTAAATTAAACGACTGTTTAATTTAATTAAAAGGAGCCGCCAACGGTGAACGAAATCGACTCAAGGTGAGTTAAACTCACTCAGTTACCCTTTTTATATTTTATATAAATTGGGTGTTTTTATTTTTGTGTGCTCTGCTTGCCAATGATTGACTGTTTTGCTAATTATCTATTCATCTGTTAGTTTAACCGATGAAATTAAACCGTGTTTAATTTCAATGAAATACCAAATCGTTATGTTAACGATTGGATCCAACGGAGGTAACTCACCCTGTTGGTCACGTTTATTTATAAACGTGTTTTAAATGGTTGAATTGTTTAAATTGCTTATGATTGATGTTAAATGGTCGTTATTTAATTTATCAGTTAAACAAAACTGAACCGTCTGATTTGAGAAAAACCATTTGAATACAGGGAAGAACAGGTTGGAGGGATCCAACCGGATTCCTCAAATGTATTATTTATTTTCATATGATCATATATGAACTGATCTGTTTGTGTGATTGATTTGATGGTTGATTATTGACTGAATATTCAACATCTGTTTGGTTTAAACCAATGGGCGATATTGGTTAAGTGTTTGGCAGAGTATGGCCTTTAAAACCAATCGAGTTATAGATATTGATTCACCGTCAGGTAAATCGATAGAGTTGAGGTTATAAAATTTATTTTATAACCAGAGTTAGATTTGAATTATATTATTTGAATAAAAGTTATTTAAGAGAAACAAATAAATATTTTATTTGTTTAAGACTTTGATTTGTTATGAAGTTATTTTGTAAAGATGTTAATCAGATTTACCAGTGGAAGAATAAGAAATGAATTGAAAGGGTTAAACTTTGATCATTGTTTTGTAAGGAAAACAAATAATTAGAATCTATCTAAATTAATTATATTTAAAGCGAGGATTGTTGAAATCGGTTAATGAGGTAATCAAGTTTGTGAGTTAATTAAATCGACCGTTTGGAATTAGAATTGTTTATCAAGTTAATGTGTTTTGACTAAAATAGTTAAATGAATATTGTTTGAATTTAAATAAGGATTTAAAAAGGGATTTAGTAGTTAATTTAGATAATAAAGGGATTAACTACTAAAGTAGTTAATGTTTGAAATGAGTTATTATTTTGATTAATGATAAAGTTAGGAATATATTTTTAAATGGGAATTCATTTAAAAGGTTACCAAATGTGAGATGCAAGCCAATTGAATGGTGAAAGGAAATAAACATACTTAATCATTTGAATTAAGTCGAAGGAGATTTCGATAAAAAGGGTTTATTATAAACCAGAGGTTTTAAGTGAGATTCAAAGTGTTCAGACGTTAATTTTACATTAACGTTATTTGAAAACGAGATCAAGTAAAAAGGAGAATTTTAAATGAGATTTCAAAATGGGAAATTGAATATAGTTATTCGAGATAGAATTAGCCAAACATAATTATACGGCTAAGTTGCCATTTCGTACGACTGCTAGCGTAATTCGCAGGGCTGCAGATAGCCTACGGCGGTCGGATGTTTTCCTGAGGGAATCAGGCGTAACCATTGTGATCGCTGTGATCTAGAGTCAAGCGAATGGAGTTAAGACGAATGTTAATTAATCAATTAGAGTTATTCAAATATCGTATTTTTGAATATTTCAATTTAACAAAAAGGAAATTAGTTTGTCAAAGGCCAAGTGATGCTGAATACTGAACCAGTGAACTCATTGGAGTGTCATGTTTGAAACACTGTATATTTTGATAGTTAAAACACCGACTATCAAATCTGTCCAATACGATTGTTGGTACGGAAAGACCGGGATCGAATTTATATTCGAAAACCATTCCGTCCAACAAATACGTGAAGATATCAGAAGATGATCGAGATGGAGCATTGAAGACCGTGGGTTTTCATAAACGAAAGAACCACTAATATTCTCTGTCTGGCAAGCAGAGGAAAGCTGTGATTCTGTCGTGGTTGGAATCAACGGGTTGCAAGGACTTCTCGCTACTGATCCATGGGGTGATTCCTAGATGGATGCGGTAGGAGAGTGCCTTCGGTTCATCCTGTTCCTGGATGACGTATATGGACGGATGTCTGACAGAGTATTTCCGAAGGATCACGTACGTTGATTTCTTCAAACGTGCTATAGTTGTTGGCGGGGAATCGCTGTTCTCTTAGCTTAACTGCTAGAGTATTTTTGTGGATGTCAATTAGTGATATCTGATGGATTTGACGATGTGGCATTCAAAGTGTATGATGTTCAAAGATGAATTCTGGCCTCAAGCCTCATCAACCGGGAAATGACAAAAATCGGGCAGGCAGCATGGCTATGTGGGTCGCTCCCATTAGGGTGTATAATCACCTATCTAGAGAAAATCCTTTTGTTTCTTAAATCTATGTTTCGATGCTGTCCCTTGTCGGGAGACGGTTGCTGATCCCAACCGTCGGTGATATACATTCGATACACTCAAGCAAAATGAGTGGTCGGTCATGTGAGGGCCGGGTTGCAAGAAGTTCTTGTTGAACCCAGTGTATTCGTCTCTAGAGATACACGTTCGGAAGGTGGACCCATACCTTGTCAAGTCGGAATCCAATTCCCAATAAGCGCCTGCGGGTTTTGAATGTATACTATATATGTGGAGCGTGAGATGCAAGCGTTCCACTAGATTTCTATTTACTTGTGTTTAGACATTATTATAATATCAGACAAGATATTGGTTTCAAACTGTTTTGGGTTATCGTAAGGTAAAAACCGTCCGTGTTTATGTGTGGATTTGGTCTTACGATTATCTTTTTGTTTTCAAAAGGATTTTTGAACTTAAAAATCAAGTTGGATGATCACCCTTAATACTGTGCGAGTTTATCTCACTCTGGTTCACCAGACTGACCCGGTGTTTTGTAAATGCTCGGGTTAGACCGGGGTGTACAGGTTCAGGTTAGCGACTGCTATGAAGAGACGAGCTGGAAGAGTCCAGACGTATGATATTACTATTCCGCTGTGTGTTATATGAGGACAGATTATTATCACTGTCCAGATGTGTACTCTGATATTGTAAGTATTTCAAAAGCTTTAAATAAAGGTTATTTCTGTATTATATTTTGCTGTGTGGTGCTTCTTCATAGCAGTGATTTAAATACAAATTATATAACTTTGATAGTCGGTGATTTAACTATCAAATGAAAACATGTCGGTGTGCAACAATGATATTATTTCCAAAAGGGGGTTACGTACGTTGGTTCCTTCAAACGTACGAAGTTGGTGGCATAGAAGGGAGACTTCTTTAGCCTAACAATCTGAGTATTTTTGTGGGAATCAATTAGTGATTTCCGATGGATCTGACGATGTGGCATTCAAAGTGAATGGTAGCCAGATGTTCTGGAAGATAATTCAAACCTCAAGCCTCATCAACCAGGAAAGGACAAAAATCGGGCAGGCAGCATGGCTATGTGGGTCGCACCCATTAGGATGTATGATCACCTATCTAGAGAAATTCCTTTTGTTCTTAAATCTATCGATGCTGTCCCTTATCGGGAGGCGGTTGCTGATCCCAACCATCGGTGATATACATTCGATACACTCAAGCGAAATGAGTGGTCGGTCATGTGTGGGCCGGGTTGCAAGATGTTCTTGTTGAACCCAGTGTATTTGCCTCTAGAGATACACGTTCGGAAGGTGGTCCCATACCTTGTCAAGTTGGAATCCATTCTCCAATAAGTGCCTGCGAGTTTGATTGTATATTATATATGTAGAGCGTGAGATGCAAGCGTTCTACTAGATTTTAATTACTTGTGATTAGACATTATTATAATATCAGATAAATATATGATTTCCAAAGTGTTTTGGGTTATCGTCAGGTAAAAACCGTCCGTGTTTATGTGTGAATCGGTCTTACGATTATCATTTTTTTTTCGAAAAGATTCTGAAAGTTAAACCAATGGTTGGAGTTTACTCACACCAGTCCCATGACTGACCCAGAGTTTATTTTGTTTGTTTTCCCTAAACTCTTGGGTGCCCAAATTTGTACGGGCAGTCAAGTAGTCGGGATTTTTTAGATTCACTTGGAGGAGCTTGAAGCAGGAGGCTTCACCAGTTGGCTATAGACTATTATATTTTCCGCTGTGTACTATGTTGTATCTGGAAACAGGTGTTTATAACTGTTCCAGGGATGATCGTTGTGCTCTGATAATGGTATGTATATACAAATACTGATTTGTGCTTCAAAGTTATATTATATAATATATTTTTACTCGTTCCGCTGTGAGTTTGTGATCTTCGTTTTCTTCTATTCTAATATTTCTTTCTTTCTATTTCTCATCCTCTAACTTCTTTCTAAAAATGGTTCGTATTTCTGTGCAATTTGAGCTGGATGTGTGGTGTTATTAGTCGACTCAAAGGGTACGGATTTGCGGGTCGTTTCATTGGTATCAGAGCTCATAACTTTAAACCAAACCTTTCTTACATGACTCTCAGATTTGATCTACGATCACACCTTCTTTATAAAATACTGGTTATAACGGTAACGTTATAATCGCTGTCTTCAAACGTTTGGTTTATAAAACATTGCTTTCAACAACAGCGTTAAACCGCTGTCTAGCATTATAGAACACTTATCATAATCATAGCATTAAGATTGCTATTAAAAACAGTTATTATAACAGCAGCGTTAAAATTGCTATTTAGATTTACCAAGACATTTATTATAACAGCAGCGTCTAAATTTGCTGTATAGATTTACAACATCTATTATAACAACAGCGCTAAAATCACTGTTTAGTTTTATAAAAGCATTCCTTACAAAGACAGCGTTATAATCGCTGTTTAAAATTATAAAAGCATTTCTTATAACAACAGCGTTACGATTGCTGTTTGAATAAAATACCGTGTGCGGCGCACACGCTTCCGTTGTTCATTTATAAACTCTGTTTATTTTAAACAATTCAAGTTCTTCTTTAAACATATTTATAAACTATACATTCTTCTAACCACTTAATTCGATTTCTATAAATCCCCTTTTTATATGCATTTTATTTGCAAAATATTTCCTTGTTTAAACTATTTATTCTTTTATTTTAAGCATTTGAAAATCTTTCTTTAAACTTTCCTCTGTACTTTGCTAAATTCGGATCCATTTCCAATATTGGTTTCAAAACCGATACTCACTTTCAAATATACATTCATATTTGAACTCACCTTTTAATTTATCCAATGGTTAATGATCCACTTAATTTATAACTTTATTTATAACATTTTTCTTGGTTTACCCAATGGAATAGGTTTCCATTTGCAACTCAATGAAAAAGAAATTATTTCTAATTTGGAAATAAACTCTGCTTTTAAAATTCTAATTTCCTTTTTCACATTCGATGATATTTTACGGTATCTAAAATACCAGGTTTCTAAGGTCAGGGTAACCAAACACACAAATTCAACCATGGATAATGTAGCATAACATATATAACCATCAAATAAACCAGTAAATAAAATGTTGAGGGATCCAGTTGGATCCCTCCAACCTGTTTCCCTGCATCCACAGATGTTAGTAATATCAAAAATCTCGCATTAATGAAAAAAATCAATCAACGATGTGATTATATCAACCAATTTATCAACTATTCAACCAAGCAACCATTTCTCATTATAAAATAATTTTAAACGAGTGAGTTTACTCACCTTGTCTAGCAGTTGACGGTTCTGCTTTTGTTTGATTTAAAATCAACCAACATTTGATTTTATCACGAAACCCCAACAACTTTGTCCTCAACCAAGATAGTTTCACAATGAATATTTTCTTTGCGACGAATCCAACGTAACTGGTTTAGTCTGATTCCGATAAAACATGTATGAGATACTAATTTTGTAAGTTATAAATGATTATAATGTGTGGTGCTCTGATACCAAATGAAACGACCCGCAAATCCGTACCCTTTGAGTCGACTAATAACACCACACATCCAGCTCAAATTGCACAGAAATACGAACCATTTTTAGAAAGAAGTTAGAGGATGAGAAATAGAAAGAAAGAAATATTAGAATAGAAGAAAACGAAGATCACAAACTCACAGCGGAACGAGTAAAAATATATTATATAATATAACTTTGAAGCACAAATCAGTATTTGTATATACATACCATTATCAGAGCACAACGATCATCCCTGGAACAGTTATAAACACCTGTTTCCAGATACAACATAGTACACAGCGGAAAATATAATAGTCTATAGCCAACTGGTGAAGCCTCCTGCTTCAAGCTCCTCCAAGTGAATCTGAAAAATCCCGACTACTTGACTGCCCGTACAAATTTGGGCACCCAGAGTTTATTTTGTTTGTTTTCCCTAAACTCTTGGGTGCCCAAATTTGTACGGGCAGTCAAGTAGTCGGGATTTTTCAGATTCACTTGGAGGAGCTTGAAGCAGGAGGCTTCACCAGTTGGCTATAGACTATTATATTTTCCGCTGTGTACTATGTTGTATCTGGAAACAGGTGTTTATAACTGTTCCAGGGATGATCGTTGTGCTCTGATAATGGTATGTATATACAAATACTGATTTGTGCTTCAAAGTTATATTATATAATATATTTTTACTCGTTCCGCTGTGAGTTTGTGATCTTCGTTTTCTTCTATTCTAATATTTCTTTCTTTCTATTTCTCATCCTCTAACTTCTTTCTAAAAATGGTTCGTATTTCTGTGCAATTTGAGCTGGATGTGTGGTGTTATTAGTCGACTCAAAGGGTACGGATGTGTGGTGTTGTTCCGCTGCGATGTGAGACTCTGTGTTGTGTGGTGCTTCTTCTTCTTCTTCTATTCTAATATTTCTATCTTATCTATTCTCACCCTCTAACTTCTTTCTATTAATGATCTGGAATGTTCGATGTCTGAAGGGTCAACATGGTAGTTTGATGTTGATTTTCGGAGTCGAAAATCCCGGTTCGTTACAGTGGTATCAGAGCTGAAGGTTAAGTAATTACCTTGGCTCTGTGGCGTGACTCAGTAGAGATGGGGTTAGTAATACCCTAGATTGAGTTTGAGTGTATATATATGAGCGCGTATTTGTAAATTGATATAAAAACTGTTTATATTGTGTTGATTGGTTTGTCGAGTAGTTTATGAATTCTGGTCGATACAGTAATGCAAACTGTGTCGATAAGTGTTTCTAAACTCTTGAATAGAATAATTCGACACAGTATGTTTTTGAAAAGAGGGTAAATGAAATAATTTTACCCAAATTATATTTTAATATAAAAGAATGATATATATTTGAAGTATTATAGTATATTGGATGTGTTGGTTGATTATAATGGAAATGGTTATATAAATAATCAATTAGAATTCGTATAATATATGGAATCAGATAAATTAAATCTGAAATCTAAATCAGAATTGGAATTAAAATTCCCAAAAGTGGGAAATGAATTTGCAAACGAACTTGAATTGAATATGTGAGAATTTTAAGATCCTGGGAGATTTTAAATTGTTTACAAGTATCGTGAAGGATATTTTGAAATAGATTTCAAAATGGAAGTGTTTAAAGTTGGAGTTTTGAAAATGACATAGTATTGAACTCACTTCGATCGCTGGAAAATAATTCTGATAATGACGGCCGCATCATCAGTGTTCATTTTCGAGTTCTAAGTGACGGATTACTACCAAAGATTTTGTTTTGAATTGCTTTGAGAAAGACAAGTGGTTTGAATCCTGAAAAAGATTATTTGATTTTTGAAAGAGCTGAACTGTTTGAAACTCCCAGGGAAATTGTTGAACAAAAGTGAAATTAAATAAAAGTTTGTGAAAGCAAATATGGATTGAATTGATTAACTGGAAATTGAATCGGAGATAATATATCGAGTAGAATCATATTTTGAAATTTGTGAAACAAGAATCTGAAATAGTGTTGGTTGGAATTGATGATGGATGAAGATTGAGTTAAGAATGGAATTTGGCTTGGATGCGTGAAGGATTTGGTTCTGAGGATAAAGTTGGAATTTTGGGAATGCAGTTGTATATGCTGACAGAGTAGCAGATGGAAGGGAGATAATGATATGCCCGACAAAAAGGTACACGTTTATTTTTACATGGGGTTTGGTGATTTATGAGCCTATTGGGCAAGCCGCTTGGCTGTTTATTTTCTTTCGGATTGGAAAAGGCCTAGAAAGGCGAGTTGTAGTTGTACCGATTGAGCCGTACAGAGGAGGTGCTGGCGAAATTTTTCGAAAATTTAAAGTGTTAGGAAATTTTCGATATTTTTGAAAATATTTATATACGGTAATAAATCGGTTTTCGATTTAAAATAAATTGAATTTGGAAGTTAATGAGTTTATAACGTTCTTTCTCAACTTAGCAATTTCGAGGACGAAATTATTTTAAGGGGGGAAGAATGTAACGACCCGTGTTTTTCGACCATTTGAATATGAATATTTAAATTAGTTTTAAATATTATATTGGAAATATTAATGGAATTAAATATTGAATTCGTTATTTAAAACGAAGTTGAACGTTATAATTTATATATATAATATAAATCGAACTCAAAAATGGCGTGCAGTTCGTGAAATGAAGTTTTGAACTTCAACTGAGAATACAGGATTCGATATAAGTCGGATTTCTGTGAAACAGGACACGTTGGAACCGTATTGACGATAATTTTCATATGAAAGAGAAAAATCCAGATTTTGTGTTATAGTTTGATAGTTATGGCCAAATCAAATTTTGAAATAGTCGCTATGGAAAATCGTTATGAAATTATAGGCCTTTAAAATAGCCGTTTTGCAAACGGACTCAGTTTTCGACGAAACCAGTTTCATTAGAACCGTATCGTTAAATTATTGTACGGTGGTGAATTTCGTGGAAAACCGATATCGTATGTGGTCACGGTAGCCATAAACGCCCGTTCAATTTCTATAGCGCGTATTTAAATAAATAAAAGGATATTTGAGGGTAACTTGAGCAGACGGTCGAATTAGGCCACGAAACTAGTTCCGTTGAGTTCGTATCGTCGATTAGAGTCAGAATAAGTATATAGTTTGTTATTTTTAGAGATCGAGAAATTTGGTGTTAAAAAGGGTAGGGCGGTTCGGGGTAAAAACAGCCTACCGGGGCAACAGTCTCAGAATGCGACGAAATTAGTGTCGTTGGGTTCGTATCAAAAAGTTATTGTTGATGTTCGCAGTTTCAAGTGGATTTGATTTATCTAGTGACCGTGGAAAAATTAAATGCGTGTTCATTTCCGGTTTCATAAAGGAAATTTTTTCATACAACCTCGGATTTCGATGAAACTTGTCCCATTGGGTTCGGAATACCTTTTTACATTAAGATTAGCCTTTTTATCAGAAAATGGGAATCGTCTATAGTGGTTTTTAACATGATTTCTCACACAATGAAGTTTCACACATTTTAATATTATTAAATCTATCCCACTTAAAATGTGACTCTCTAATCTTTTCTCAGCCACATGTGATTCCATCTTTCCAACAAGAAACCGTGCCGACCAAGTCATATTGGAATTCACACCTTCACGCTACATTAAAATATAGGCACAGACCTATATATAATTATTTATATCTAAAACGTGGTGACCACGGAACATTTGCTATAAATACCGTTGCTCGTCTAAACCCCAAACGCACGGTTTCCTTCACCAAAACGAAAATGAAATAAACGAAAGAAAGAAAAAAAAAGAAAAAAAAAAACAACGTTACGGCAACTATTCTTCCAACCTCTTCCCCTCCTTTTCATCAAATCCTTCAACTTGTTCATCAACTCATATAAGAAATAATGGCGAGCTTAGTGATGTCTGTCCACCCAACGGTGGAGATGAGGTATGGGGTTGTAGGTTGGCACAAAGGTCTTGACGGAGGAGCAGTGGCCATGCTGGTGCGTTTTGTTCAAAGAATGGCGTGGACTGAAGAGCGAAGTGCGGTAGGCATTCTTAAGTTGGAGTGGTTCACGGCAGTAGCATTGTTTGGAAGATGTGACGGCATGGGGGCGTGGTTTCGTGAATATGGGGGAACGTTTGCTGGGATGGCGTTCGAAGGGAATAACATGAGGGAAGGAGGACACGGGGTGGTGTGTTGCATGCTGTAGGGAGGACCAGAAGGAACTGGAAGAAGAGGAGGAAGGAAGAAAAGAAGGGAAGCTTCAAGGCAGTCACATTGATTGGCCTTTGTTTTACCCTATACCTGATAACGTAAATTGGTTATTAAATCATTGATCAAGTATTAACTAATTCAATTATATTTATGGGCATGATTTGGGTTCAAAAACAAATATGGTGCGGTTATACGAAGGAATTACAGTGGATGGATTGTTTGTTCAAAGGGGAAGGCGAGGATACAAAGGGTATTGAAGAACAAATCGGTCCCATTTAATTTGATTAAGGAAGTGCAGCCTATTATATCCACCCATAGGAACGTTTTATTTTGGGGAAGAAACCGAAGGTTATTACAGTCATGAGTTTCAAACGAAAGAGGGTCGGCCATAAATTTTTACCATGGGATGATGCGTTCAGAATGAAGTTGACGAAGTTTTGACCGACCTGTGATATTACTTTGAAAAACCGAACGAAACGGAAGGCTTTAGGACCATGATAATGGGAATTATATTCTGGAACTGTTCTGGACAGAAACAGACGTGACTGAAATCAACCAGAGTTTTTAATTAAATTAAACGACTGTTTAATTTAATTAAAAGGAGCCGCCAACGGTGAACGAAATCGACTCAAGGTGAGTTAAACTCACTCAGTTACCCTTTTTATATTTTATATAAATTGGGTGTTTTTATTTTTGTGTGCTCTGCTTGCCAATGATTGACTGTTTTGCTAATTATCTATTCATCTGTTAGTTTAACCGATGAAATTAAACCGTGTTTAATTTCAATGAAATACCAAATCGTTATGTTAACGATTGGATCCAACGGAGGTAACTCACCCTGTTGGTCACGTTTATTTATAAACGTGTTTTAAATGGTTGAATTGTTTAAATTGCTTATGATTGATGTTAAATGGTCGTTATTTAATTTATCAGTTAAACAAAACTGAACCGTCTGATTTGAGAAAAACCATTTGAATACAGGGAAGAACAGGTTGGAGGGATCCAACCGGATTCCTCAAATGTATTATTTATTTTCATATGATCATATATGAACTGATCTGTTTGTGTGATTGATTTGATGGTTGATTATTGACTGAATATTCAACATCTGTTTGGTTTAAACCAATGGGCGATATTGGTTAAGTGTTTGGCAGAGTATGGCCTTTAAAACCAATCGAGTTATAGATATTGATTCACCGTCAGGTAAATCGATAGAGTTGAGGTTATAAAATTTATTTTATAACCAGAGTTAGATTTGAATTATATTATTTGAATAAAAGTTATTTAAGAGAAACAAATAAATATTTTATTTGTTTAAGACTTTGATTTGTTATGAAGTTATTTTGTAAAGATGTTAATCAGATTTACCAGTGGAAGAATAAGAAATGAATTGAAAGGGTTAAACTTTGATCATTGTTTTGTAAGGAAAACAAATAATTAGAATCTATCTAAATTAATTATATTTAAAGCGAGGATTGTTGAAATCGGTTAATGAGGTAATCAAGTTTGTGAGTTAATTAAATCGACCGTTTGGAATTAGAATTGTTTATCAAGTTAATGTGTTTTGACTAAAATAGTTAAATGAATATTGTTTGAATTTATATAAGGATTTAAAAAGGGATTTAGTAGTTAATTTAGATAATAAAGGGATTAACTACTAAAGTAGTTAATGTTTGAAATGAGTTATTATTTTGATTAATGATAAAGTTAGGAATATGTTTTTAAATGGGAATTCATTTAAAAGGTTACCAAATGTGAGATGCAAGCCAATTGAATGGTGAAAGGAAATAAACATACTTAATCATTTGAATTAAGTCGAAGGAGATTTCGATAAAAAGGGTTTATTATAAACCAGAGGTTTTAAGTGAGATTCAAAGTGTTCAGACGTTAATTTTACATTAACGTTATTTGAAAACGAGATCAAGTAAAAAGGAGAATTTTAAATGAGATTTCAAAATGGGAAATTGAATATAGTTATTCGAGATAGAATTAGCCAAACATAATTATACGGCTAAGTTGCCATTTCGTACGACTGCTAGCGTAATTCGCAGGGCTGCAGATAGCCTACGGCGGTCGGATGTTTTCCTGAGGGAATCAGGCGTAACCATTGTGATCGCTGTGATCTAGAGTCAAGCGAATGGAGTTAAGACGAATGTTAATTAATCAATTAGAGTTATTCAAATATCGTATTTTTGAATATTTCAATTTAACAAAAAGGAAATTAGTTTGTCAAAGGCCAAGTGATGCTGAATACTGAACCAGTGAACTCATTGGAGTGTCATGTTTGAAACACTGTATATTTTGATAGTTAAAACACCGACTATCAAATCTGTCCAATACGATTGTTGGTACGGAAAGACCGGGATCGAATTTATATTCGAAAACCATTCTGTCCAACAAATACGTGAAGATATCAGAAGATGATCGAGATGGAGCATTGAAGACCGTGGGTTTTCATAAACGAAAGAACCACTAATATTCTCTGTCTGGCAAGCAGAGGAAAGCTGTGATTCTGTCGTGGTTGGAATCAACGGGTTGCAAGGACTTCTCGCTACTGATCCATGGGGTGATTCCTAGATGGATGCGGTAGGAGAGTGCCTTCGGTTCATCCTGTTCCTGGATGACGTATATGGACGGATGTCTGACAGAGTATTTCCGAAGGATCACGTACGTTGATTTCTTCAAACGTGCTATAGTTGTTGGCGGGGAATCGCTGTTCTCTTAGCTTAACTGCTAGAGTATTTTTGTGGATGTCAATTAGTGATATCTGATGGATTTGACGATGTGGCATTCAAAGTGTATGATGTTCAAAGATGAATTCTGGCCTCAAGCCTCATCAACCGGGAAATGACAAAAATCGGGCAGGCAGCATGGCTATGTGGGTCGCTCCCATTAGGGTGTATAATCACCTATCTAGAGAAAATCCTTTTGTTTCTTAAATCTATGTTTCGATGCTGTCCCTTGTCGGGAGACGGTTGCTGATCCCAACCGTCGGTGATATACATTCGATACACTCAAGCGAAATGAGTGGTCGGTCATGTGAGGGCCGGGTTGCAAGAAGTTCTTGTTGAACCCAGTGTATTCGTCTCTAGAGATACACGTTCGGAAGGTGGACCCATACCTTGTCAAGTCGGAATCCAATTCCCAATAAGCGCCTGCGGGTTTTGAATGTATACTATATATGTGGAGCGTGAGATGCAAGCGTTCCACTAGATTTCTATTTACTTGTGTTTAGACATTATTATAATATCAGACAAGATATTGGTTTCAAACTGTTTTGGGTTATCGTAAGGTAAAAACCGTCCGTGTTTATGTGTGGATTTGGTCTTACGATTATCTTTTTGTTTTCAAAAGGATTTTTGAACTTAAAAATCAAGTTGGATGATCACCCTTAATACTGTGCGAGTTTATCTCACTCTGGTTCACCAGACTGACCCGGTGTTTTGTAAATGCTCGGGTTAGACCGGGGTGTACAGGTTCAGGTTAGCGACTGCTATGAAGAGACGAGCTGGAAGAGTCCAGACGTATGATATTACTATTCCGCTGTGTGTTATATGAGGACAGATTATTATCACTGTCCAGATGTGTACTCTGATATTGTAAGTATTTCAAAAGCTTTAAATAAAGGTTATTTCTGTATTATATTTTGTTCCGCTGCGATGTGAGACTCTGTGTTGTGTGGTGCTTCTTCTTCTTCTTCTATTCTAATATTTCTATCTTATCTATTCTCACCCTCTAACTTCTTTCTATTAATGATCTGGAATGTTCGATGTCTGAAGGGTCAACATGGTAGTTTGATGTTGATTTTCGGAGTCGAAAATCCCGGTTCGTTACAGGTCTTGTCGGCCTTGAAGGCGCGCGTTAGCGGCCTGAGTGCGGCGGAGCTCGATCGAGCGATGGGGTGCGGCGGCGGTCCAAATTCGACCCGTTCTCGGGTCTGGTTCAGGCGAAATACATACTTTCAGGTAGGGTTATCCGTATGGATGTGTAGAGAATGAAAATCTCTACAAAAGCCTGAACTAGAGTGAGTGAATTCGATGTAAGGATTGAAAGATTTTAGAGGAGGAAGGTTGGACAATTTTCGGCCATGGATTTGTATAAAGCGGTGGCTGGAAGAAGGGTGAATAGTGTTAGGGTTTTCTTGAATTATTTATAATATTTTAATGCGATATTTACAAATAAAACCATATCTCTTAAATTAATCCGATTTCAGTCCAACCGAAGGTGACCCTAGCCAATAGCCCATGTTCCGGATCCAATGGGCTAGGTCTCGTCAGCCCCAACAACTGTCTGTGGCCTGATATCTTTAATTTATTATTTATATAATAAATTTTATCGTCTATTTAAATCCACCGGGGCCATATACAAACTCAGAAAAATCCAAAAAATATATTTTTGGCTTTATTATGACGATACAGTCCTAACAAAATCAAATTCGTCGAATTCTGAGACTGTTCGAAAAATGGAAAAGTCGATCAAATTTGACTGAAATTGACAAAACACATTTTTGTTTGCCACGCTCACATATTAATTCAAAAAATTATGAAAATTGAAACCTAACAATATTTTGTCATTCCGAATCCAACAAAAGTGGTTTCATCGAAAACGGAGGTCGTTAGGAAAATGGCCTTTCACACGAGCTATAAATTATACTATAGCGACCATCCTGAATATTCAATTGGCCATATCTTTTGATTTGCCGTTATGAAATTTTGATTTTTCAGATTCGTTGGAAAGATAATTCCAAACAGATTTAGTTACTTTTGGTTTCGCTCAAACCCATTAGATTTTGAATCCGGCACATTCGGTCAAAGTACAGGTTTGACTTTTCAAACTACCATACTATTTCTTATTTCTTTGGAAATCAAAATGAATACTTTTGCTCTAACTTCAATTAAAATAAATTTTAATCGTTATTATTTAAAATAAATTATTTTAACTATTCAAAATTTACTGAAATAGCCAAAATAAAATTTTTAAATTGGTTCGGATTTTCCGGGTTGTTACACGTGTGCCCTCCCTGCATTCTCTTGCTCCGTTTTTGACTGATACCGGGGTGTGAGGCTCGCGAAATAACGCTATACACAAAGCTACGCCTAAGCAGGCCGTGCTTTGATCATCAACCACAAGGCCCTACTTTTCAACAAAAACCTCAATCATTTGTATCTTGGCATGCTACATTGACAATTCACGTCATGCGATTGATAACTACCAATATATCACCTCTGAGCTCGTGCGTCTCAGAGAAGGGTGTTAAGCAAGAGAATAAATTCTCCGCCACACAGATATATATTAAATAGAAATCAATTTACATAGAATGAAATCTAATGTCAGACACACATCCATTTAATTGTCCGTTCTGGGTCTAAACGAAACCGAAGACACCTTATTCCTCTCCCGTATGTCCAATACGAAAGAGAGGTGATCGCATATCCAAACAATCAACAAGTACGTACCACTTTTAACCGTTTACTCGGTGCTAACCAATGCCGGGCATCAGTAGTCGTCCGTTCGAGGTGAAGATCGCCGGTCTTCAATCATCGTCTTCAATGTCTTCAACTTTAAATCGTCGTATAATTATTTGAAATGAGATTGAACTCGGTATTTTCAAATAATTCTCGCATAATTATAATTCAAAATCATTTCATATCGTTAATATTATTTTATAATGAGTTATCGCTATTTTTATTTGTATAAAAATAGCCCAATTTAATTTAACGACGCTTCGGGTCAATAGGCGACCCTGGCGTTGTTTTTACCTAAATTTGGTTTACACATTTCTCGAAATCTAACCATTGGATTTTGACGAAATTTATACCATTGGAAAGATATTCCCAAAGCGGACCTAATGTTTCCAGTTTTGGGAAAATCCGACGGTTGGATCTTTCGGTATAATCGTTTAAAGTTACGATTTCGAAATATAAACTACCATGCGCGATCCATTTTAATTTATATTTATATTTATATTTATATATAATTATATATAAATATAAACTATTCGACGACTCATCTAACGTATTTAACACGCCAAATAAAAGAATGTTTTATTGGCGTAGTAGGTCTAAATGTTCGTAATGTCAAATAAATATGCATTTCATTTACATGACATCTTTGCTAATGACAAATAAAAGATAATTTTTATTTTCTTTATTTTTATGCAATTTCTAATTTATACCTTAACAAATAAAAGAAATATTTCTATTTGTATATAGTTTCAATGTGTGACACGACACACATAAAAATGTTTATTTTAATTTGCATACAAATTCCAATATATATTCCGACAATAAAAATGTCTCTTTTAGCAATACACAGATTCTAATGTGCATATTTGCAATAGAAATGCCTTTTTAATGTATACACAAATTCTAATGTGTATTAAAAATGTCACTTTAATATATACCCAAATTCTAATGTGTATACTGACAATAAAGAATGTCACTTTAACATATACACATATTCTAATGTCTATATTGGCAATAAAGAATGTCACTTTAATATATACCAATTCTAATGTGTATATTGATAATAAAGATGATTCTATAATTTGCATACAAACTCTTTTTCAACAAAATGCATAAAAAGTGATACATTCATTTTTGTTGACAATTCAAGTTCAACAAAATGATTAAAAAGTGATTCATTCATTTTGTTGACAGTTTCTATTTCAACAAAATGTTTAAAATGATATTTTTCATTTTTGTTGACAATTCTATTTCAACAAAATGATTACAAGTGACAATTTCATATCGTTAACAATTCTAATTTAACAAAATGAATATTAATGATATTTCATATTGTAAACATTCGTTTTTAACAAAATGAATATTTTTATTGCAATACAAGTCTATTTACCCGAAAATGCTATTTGTGTTTTGACACAAACCTATTTAACAAGAATGCTACTATTTAACAAAAATGCTACTTTTGTTTTGACACAAGCCGATTTAACAATAATGCTATTTGTGTTTTAACTCTTTTATTTAACAAAAATGTGATTTTTGTTTTATTTCAGACCTAATTAACAAAAATGTAATTTTTGTTTTCAACCGTCATATTTAACAAAATGTAATTCTTGTTTCAACAATTATATTTTGACAAAAATGAGTATTTTGGTTCAACTAATCTATTTGGCCAAAAATGTTCATTTTGACAAAAATGTGTATTTTGATTTAACTATTCTATTTTGACAAAAGTGTATATTTTTGTTCTAACTCAATTCTAATTTACAAAAATGTAATTTTTGTTTTAACCATTTTATTTTGACAAAAATGCCAATTTTGTTTCAACGCTTACATTTTGACAAAAGTGACAATTTTGATTTCAACCCTTATAATTTGACAAAAGTAACCATTTGGTTTCAACAAATGTGTTTTGACCAAAAATGGATATTTTGTTTAACAATTCTAATTTGATGAAAATGAATGTTTTTATTTCAGCTATACTAATTGACAAAAATGAATGTTTTTGTTCAAATAAACTATAATGACAAAAATGAATATTCCTGTTTATACTAAAATATAATGACAAAATGTATATTCTGTTAAACTAAACTATAATGATAAAATGTATATTTTGTTAAACTAAACTACAATGATGTAAAGACCCGGAAATTCCCGCTCTTTGAATCGACCATAAACCACACAGGTCTGACCCAAAGGTTGGAAATCTTCGAATACTTTAACTTTGGGAATACAAAACATTAGAACAATAACAGCAGACTTTTATTACATTACATATAATGTTACATCAGAGTACAGAATATCAGAGTACATCGAAATTAAATTACAACGGAAGATAAATTACAACATATTTAATACATTGCAACGGAAGAAAATAAACTTAATACAGCGGCAGACTTCCTAATGCTCTGGACACAGCTTTAGGCTTCGATCCAGAATCCTGCTAAAGAGATAGATATCTGCAAAAAGCTACTCGACTGCCCGTGTGGAAAAGAGGGCACCCGAGTTTGCAAAGTGAAACAAACTACAAGTCAGTCATGGGACTGGTGCGAGAATTCTAAACTAATTTAACTAATAAGGAAAATCCAAGGACCACGCCGCTAATGCGGAACGGGTTTTATCCCAACGGATTGTCGGTGCATAAATTAAAGTAAATCGTTAAACAACGCAATGCTTTTTAGAAAAATGAAACCATTATAAGACCCAAGTCCCATCACACAATGCAACGCACACTAGAGGATAGGGTTTTACCTTATAATGGTCAAAAGATGCTTGATATGATAAAACAGGTTTAATACTAGTGTGTATGTGTTCTAATAAAAACATTTCAATCATAATGTATAAATCATAGACGGCATGGGTACCATATATCATGTCGCCATACTAGTTCTACAATCAAAACCGCAAGGTCGTATCGGAAATTGGATTTCCATCATGAGTCGAGGCTAGGGGCAAGCTCCTCTCCGATTCGAGACACTCTAGCAAATGCCTCAGGATCCCCCGCAGTGAACCCTTGGATCTTCTGGGCTGGTCCCCGCCTATCGGCAGTGGATTAGTTATGCCTGAACACACGCTTCCTGGTTCCTTTGAACCTATAGTATGACCACCAACGGCCTATAAAACATGAGGTACCTCAAAATCCATCATCCACATAAGTAAAATGTTAGCGCTGGTAGGTCCCTGACATCACTCTAGCTAGAAAGAAACGTGTGCACTCCCTGCAGTCCGTATCCCGTTTTTGACTCATACCGGGGTGTGAGGCTCGCGAAGTTACGCTATACACAAAGCTACGCCTAAACAGACCGTGCTTTGATCATCGACCACAAGGCCTGCTTTTCAACAAAAGCCTTGATTCATGCATCTTGGCATGCCACATTGTCAATCCATACCACACCATTGATTTCTACCAATATATAACCTCTAAGCTCGTACGTCTCAGAGAAGGGCGTTAACCACCAAACAGATATATATTAACAGAGATCAACGAATGTAGTATAAAGGACTACAACGTCAGACATACATTCCATTTATAAACTTATGCTCTGGGTCTGAGCGAAAGTCAAATCCGTACAAATCAACACTACGTCCGAACGGCCACCACTGAACCCCTTTCAAGGTAGCTACTCCTCTCATGGGTCTCAGTAGCAACACATCCAATTCGATGTGAAGATCGTCGGTCTCCAATCACCGTCTTCAACTCTTCAACTTAGATCGTCGTATAATCATTTGAAATGAGATTTGAACTCGGACTTTTCAAATGATTCTCGCATATATATATAACTTGAAATCATTTCATATCGTTATTGGTATTTAATAACGACCTATTTCTATTTTTATTTAAATAAAAATAGCTTAAATTAATATAACGACGCTTCGGGTCAATGGGCGACCCTGGCGCTGTTTTCAACCAAATTTGATTTACACTTATCTCGAAAACTAACCGTTGGATTTTGATGAAGTTTATATCGTTGGAAAGATCTTCCCAAAGCGGTCCTAACGGTTCCAGTTTTGGGAAAATCCGATGGTCGGATCTTTCGGTATAACTAGATTGTCGATACGAAAACTATCGCGCGCGTGTCATTATGTTTATAATTTATATTTATATATATATAAATATAAATCATTTGGCGATTTTAATTATAAAAATTTATTCTTTTTATCGCATATAAAATGACGATAAAAATATCACCTTTATTATCTCTGTTTTATTTACACTAAATGTAAATAAATTATTCTTTTCTACCATTTGCTTTATTTACTCTAAATGTAAATAAATTATACTTCTCTATCTTCTGGTTTTGTTTACCCTAAATGTAAATAAATTATTCTTTCCTCTCATTTATTTATTTACCTAGATATACATAAATGTTTTCATTTTCCTTTTCTTATTTATTTACCTAAATAAATGTTTTTACTTTTCTTTTCCTATTTATTTACCTAAATGTAAATAAATATATTCTTATCCTTTTGTTATTTATTTACCTAAATATAAATAAATGGTTTCATCTTCTTTTTCTTCCTTATTTACACTATTTGTAAATAAAAGGTTTTAATTTCTTGTTCTTATTTATTTACTTAAATCCTCTCCAATCTAATTAAAGTTTTAATTAAAACCTTATTTCGTTTTAACCTTCCAAAGTCATTATTAAATAATTAATCAAAAATTAGGAAATTAATCCCCTCATTAATCCGGGTTAAAGAATAAATGTTATTTAAAACATAATTCACGATAAACCCAAATTCAAATTTCATTGTAAATCCGTAGTTATAATAAAACCATTTTTAATTCCTTTTATTTATTTTAAAATAAATAAACCATTTATTCTGATCAAAATATCATTTCTCATATTAAAACATTCTTTTCAAAATATTAATTTTGAAATTAACTCTTTTAATATTCATTATAAAATGGATAATATAAGTTAATAAACTTATTCAGGTTAAAATGATGTTTCTATTCACAATGGATTAAATAATCCAATTCGTTATATTATCCATTTATGTTTTATAATGGGCCAGACTTCTCACATTAGGCCTACAACTTGTGGAAGCTGGATATGCCGGTTGGGTCCGGGCAGACTTATTCCACAGTTGGGCTTAACCTCGAGTCAAAACCCAATTTGTATTCGTGTACTTGGACCTCTCACATTAGGCCCAACATTTATGGCTGCTGGATATGCCGGTTGGTTCCGGGCAGACTTCCGCCATAAACGTGACCTAACCTCGTGTCCAAGAACAATTATAATTATAATTATTTTCTAAAAATGTTATTTTAAAATATTTCATATTTTAAAAATATTTAACTTCTGAAATATCATATTTTCCAAAGTATAACTTTACATTGAAATATTGTATACAATTCTATTTCAACAACGAATGAAAAATAATAACTTTGTCTTTGTTGACAATTTCCATTTGTAAATTCTAATTCGACAAAAAAGGTTATTTGTATCCTAATGTATATTTTCTAACAAGAATGTCCTTTTTATTCTAATTTACATTTTCTAACAAAAATTTGTCCTTTTTATTCACAATAACAAAATGTAAAAAAAAGATGTCATGTTATTGTAAACTAGTTTCTATGTTATTCAAATGACAATTAAATGGTCATTTATTTGTAATCACTTTCTATGTTATTCAAATGACAATTAAATAGTCATTTATTTGTAATCACTTTCTATGAATCTTTAATGACACATAAATGCACCTTTATATATAAACAAATTTCCTATGAATCTTAATGGCACATAATAGAGTATTTGACATATTCACATTTTTCTATGGTTTCTAACAATATAAAAAGAGCAAATCTTATTTGCATACAAATTCCAAGTTTCCTAATGACAAATAAAAAGTGAATTTTATTTGTATGTCAAATTTTAAATTTCCAATGGCAATAAAAGTAAATTTTATTTGTCAAAACAAACTCTAAGTTTCTAATCAAATCTTAACAAGTAAAAATGGCATTTTTACTTATTTACGAATTATAATGACAAAACGACAATTTTGCATTGACATAAATGCCATAATTTATATTGTCAATTTTGATTCATATGAATGATATGCTTATATACTTATTTACGAATTCTACTTCATATGAATGGTATGCTTATTTGGTCAATTTTGATTCAACATAAATGCCATAATTTATATTGTCAATTTTTAATACAGCAAAATTGACAATTTGTTTCTAATATAACATGATTTAAAATGAATGACATTTTATATTCTAACATAACATGATTTTTTTTAAATGACATGTTTTGACACAAATGAGAGCTTTTATTTCAGTTTACATGTTTTGACAAAAAGGTTATTTTTATTGCAACTAACGAGTTTTGACAAAAATGATTATTCCCAATTCGTTAACATGTTTTGACAAATAAGTGTTTGGGTTTATATAAACATGATTCTAACTAATTTACATTTCTAAATGAATGACATTCATTTATTGACAAAAACAAATCTTGACTAAGTGACATGTTTTTATCGGCAAAACACATCTTACTAAATGGCATGTTTTTATTAAAAAAAAACAAGTTTTCTAACAGAAACGACATATTTATTCTAACATATGACATTTCCTAATAATGACCATCCCTATATTGTATATGACAATAAAAAGAAAGAACGTTTTTAATTTCAACAAATTACTAACTTTAACATAACAAATAAAAGTGTATACTTTTATTTGCATATTATTTTAATATTTAACGTCACACATAAAAACAACATTTTTATTCGCATTTAATTCTAATTTCAACAAGGCGAATTAAAAAAAAACTTTTATTCGTATACCATTTCTAATTTTAAACATGACGGATAAAAGCAATATTTTTATTTGCGCGTAATTCCTAATCTAACATGACAAATGAATGTCGAAATCAACACAAACAACAAGTTTCCATCACAACATCACAACTCTAATATCATACATACATACATCGATTTCTAATAACAATAACATAATTAAATTTTTAATTTATTATTAAAAATAGAAATCTCACATCACATAACAAATTTTATCGCACACACAATTCTATCACATGAACAATTGGGTATGTTTATAGATAAATCCTATTTAACAACTAGATTTAATTAACCATTTTAAATAAATTTAAAATTAATTAAATTTGAGTTCTCACCAATCATGCTTTCCAATTCTTCACTGTCAAAACTTTGCGTCTATTGCGGAGCAAGCCTGTGAATGATCGCATGCAAATTTCACGAACAACGCGTTATTCCCTCTAGCTTCAACCGTTTGTATATATAAATATATATACACTCTATACTTTTAAACACACGTCAATATTCCTCAAAGCAAGAGAAGGCCAAGGTGTTTGGTGTTGCTTGAATCACGGTCAAGAGGGGGTAGAGGTGCGGTGAGGTTTGCTGAAGCTTTAAGGTGCGGTTTGGCATAGTGCGAAGAAATGGGTGAAGCTTCTTTTTTTCTTTCTGTTTCTCATGTGAAGAAAGGTAGTTACGCAGAACTTGGGGTAGAAAAAAAAATGAGTGAAGGAATTTAGTGTTAGAGGAAATGGGTTAGGATTTGGAAAGGTTTAAGATATAAAGTAGGAGGAAATAACCTTTTTTATATATATATTTTTGTTTTATTTTATTCCCCACTTGTGTCTCTACATATGTAATAGGTTACAAACGAGACAAATTTGTTGACTAGACATGACATGTCAACACTAATTTCTCTTTCAAATTCAAAAGTAAAACAAAGAAGAAAAGAGAACAAATGGAAAGGAATAAATGCATTATTGATTGCCTGATAGAGAATTGTGTAACTTCTTAAATTCCAAAATACTTAATATTAAAATTCCATAATTGAAGGAATCTTTTCAATGAGCATGCGAGAATATAAAGAAGAGAAATATATATATATATATATATATATATATATATATATATGTGAGTTCATTAGTATTTGGAGAGAAACAAGAGAGAAAGGGGAAAGAAATTGATAAAATGAAGGGAAGGAATAAATGTTGTATTAAAACACAACGAAGAGGGAATGGCATTGAAAACTGTTGTAACTATTCATGATGTAAATAAATAAATTAATAAGCTTTTACAAATTCTTAAATGTTACATTTTGAACAAAATAGGGAAATAATTAAGGTGGAGAGAGATGAGACAATGAATTTGGGAAAGTAGAAAAAGAAGGGGAAAGACTTGATTTGTTCTTTATAAATGGTGTATGTGAATGCTCATCTTAACACGAACTTATAGGCAGCGTTATTTAGTTATTTCATAACGTTATAAATTCAATCGTTATGCACCGTTAATTAAGTTCAAATTGTAATGAATTTATTGCACAATTTATTTTCTTTCTTATAGTGCGCATTTCTTATATAAATATGGACTAGCTTTTACAGCTTGTATTTACAAAGTTACATTCGTTGTTTTTTTTAAACGAACTAAATTACTATATATATTAAATTTCAATTTGAAATTTCCAATGATAAAATATTCCTTCCTTAATATATTACTCTCTTCAATTCAAGGTTTAAATTACATATAAAGTTAGAGTGTCCCTATTACATTCATTGTACTATGAATAATATGGTAATAAAATTAAACTTATTAGTCTACAAAAATTAATCACCATTAAAGCTTCAACATATATTTGAGATTAATTAACGTTTATTATGACATTTATACATATAATTTGATAAATTAGTTTTTATGATATGTCACTACACAAATAAAAACCTTGTTTAAGATTAAATTAAATTGCATGGTTTATTATTTAAAATAAATCATGTTAAATATTTAAAATTCATTAAAATTTCTAAATTAAAAATTTTAAATTGGCCCCCAAAATTCCGGGTTGTTACAATCGCCCCCACGTAAAATCTTTTCGTCCTCGAAAAGGAACATAGCTAAAAGTTGTTTAATTAACTAACTCAATTTAAATTGGTCTCAAAATATTTCTTAGTTTCAATAATTTTATTAGTTGACTAACTTTTAAAAATATATAATCTTTAAATATTCAAAAACTATATTTTCTAAGATCGGATTGTATATATAATCAAAATACGTTAATTATGAACTTATTACTCTTAACTCATTCTAGGGCATTGCTAACCCCATCTCTAACGAGTTTTCTCATTCTAGGACACTACTGATCCTATCTCTAATGAGTATTCTTATTGGATATTACTAATCCAATCTCTGATGAGTCTTTTGTTTAGTTCTAACGAGTTGTACCCCAAAGATTTTGAGCTAACCAAAGCTCTGATACCAACTGTAAAGACCCGGAAATTCCCGCTCTTTGAATCGACCATAAACCACACAGGTCTGACCCAAAGGTTGGAAATCTTCGAATAATTTAACTTTGGGAATACAAAACATTAGAACAATAACAACAGACTTTTATTACATTACATATAATGTTACATCAGAGTACAGAATATCAGAGTACATCGAAATTAAATTACAACGAAAGATAAATTACAACAGATTTAATACATTGCAACGGAAGAAAATAAACTTAATACAGCGGCAGACTTCCTAATGCTCTGGACACAGCTTTAGGCTTCGATCCAGAATCCTGCTAAAGAGATAGATATCTGCAAAAAGCTACTCGACTGCCCGTGTGGAAAAGAGGGCACCCGAGTTTGCAAAGTGAAACAAACTACAGGTCAGTCATGGGACTGGTGTGAGAATTCTAAACTAATTTAACTAATAAGGCAAATCCAAGGACCACGCCGCTAATGCGGAATGGGTTTTATCCCAATGGATTGTCGGTGCATAAATTAAAGTAAATCATTAAACAACGCAATGCTTTTTAGAAAAATGAAACCATTATAAGACCCAAGTCCCATCACACAATGCAACGCACACTAGAGGATAGGGTTTTACCTTATAATGGTCAAAAGATGCTTGATACGATAAAACGGGTTTAATACTAGTGTGTATATGTTCTAAAAAAACATTTCAATCATAATGTATAAATCATAGACGGTATGGGTACCATATATCATGTCGCCATACTAGTTCAACAATCAAAACCGCAAGGTCGTATCGGAAATTGGATTTCCATCATGAGTCGAGGCCTGGGGCAAGCTCCTCTCCGATTCGAGACACTCTAGCAAATGCCTCAGGATCCCCCGCAGTGGACCCTTGGATCTTCAGGGCCGGTCCCCGCCTATCGGCAGTGGATTAGTTATGCCTGAACACACGCTTCCCGGTTCCTTTGAACCTATAGTATGACCACCAACGGCCTATAAAACACGAGGTACCTCAAAATCCATCATCCACATAAGTAAAATGTCAGTGCTGGTAGGTCCCTGACATCACTCTAGCTAGAAAGAAACGTGTGCACTCCCTGCAGTCCGTATCCCTTTTTGACTCATACCGGGGTGTGAGGCTCGCGAAGTTACGCTATGCACAAAGCTACGCCTAAACAGATCATGCTTTGATCATCGACCACAAGGCCTGCTTTTCAACAAAAGCCATGATTCATGCATCTTGGCATGCCACATTGTCAATCCATATCACACCATTGATTTCTACCAATATATAACCTCTAAGCTCGTACGTCTCAAAGAAGGGCGTTAACCACCAAACAAATATATATTAACAGAGATCAACGAATGTAGTATAAAGGACTACAACGTCAGACATACATTCCATTTATAAACTTATGCTCTGGGTCTGAGCGAAAGTCAAATCCGTACAAATCAACACTACGTCCGAACGGCCACCACTGAACCCCTTTCAAGGTAGCTACTCCTCTCATGGGTCTCAGTAGCAACACATCCATTCGATGTGAAGATCGTCGGTCTTCAATCACCGTCTTCAACTCTTCGACTTAGATCGTCGTATAATCATTTGAAATGAGATTTGAACTCGGACTTTTCAAATGATTCTCGCATATATATATATATATATATATATATATATATATATATATATATATAACTTGAAATCATTTCATATCGTTATTGGTATTTAATAACGACCTATTTCTATTTTTATTTAAATAAAAATAGCTTAAATTAATATAACGACGTTTTGGGTGAATGGGCGACCCTGGCGCTGTTTTCAACCAAATTTGATTTACACTTATCTCGAAAACTAACCGTTGGATTTTGATGAAGTTTATATCGTTGGAAAGATCTTCCCATAGCGGTCCTAACGGTTCCAGTTTTGGGAAAATCCGATGGTCGGATCTTTCGGTATAACTAGATTGTCGATACGCGAACTGTCGCCCGCGTGTCATTAAGTTTATAATTTATATTTATATATATATAAATATAAATCATTTGGCGATTTTAATTATAAAAATTTATTCTTTTTATCGCATATAAAATGACGATAAAAATATCACCTTTATTATCTCTGTTTTATTTACACTAAATGTAAATAAATTATTCTTTTCTACCATTTGCTTTATTTACTCTAAATGTAAATAAATTATACTTCTCTATCTTCTGGTTTTATTTACCCTAAATGTAAATAAATTATTCTTTCCTCTCATTTATTTATTTACCTAGATATACATAAATGTTTTCATTTTCCTTTTCTTATTTATTTACCTAAATAAATGTTTTTACTTTTCTTTTTCCTATTTATTTACCTAAATGTAAATAAATATATTCTTATCCTTTTGTTATTTATTTACCTAAATATAAATAAATGGTTTCATCTTCTTTTTCTTCCTTATTTACACTATTTGTAAATAAAGGGTTTTAATTTCTTGTTCTTATTTATTTACTTAATTCCTCTCCAATCTAATTAAAGTTTTAATTAAAACCTTATTTCGTTTTAACCTTCCAAAGTCATTATTAAATAATTAATCAAAAATTAGGAAATTAATCCCCTCATTAATCCGGGTTAAAGAATAAATGTTATTTAAAACATAATTCACGATAAACCCAAATTCAAATTTCATTGTAAATCCGTAGTTATAATAAAACCATTTTTAATTCCTTTTATTTATTTTAAAATAAATAAACCATTTATTCTGATCAAAATATCATTTCTCATATTAAAACATTCTTTTCATAATATTAATTTTGAAATTAACTCTTTTAATATTCATTATAAAATGGATAATATAAGTTAATAAACTTATTCAGGTTAAAATGATGTTTCTATTCACAATGGATTAAATAATCCAATTCGTTATATTATCCATTTATGTTTTATAATGGACCAGACTTCTCACATTAGGCCTACAACTTGTGGAAGCTGGATATGCCGGTTGGGTCCGGGCAGACTTATTCCACAGTTGGGCTTAACCTCGAGTCAAAACCCAATTTGTATTCGTGTACTTGGACATCTCACATTAGGCCCAACATTTATGGCTGCTGGATATGCCGGTTGGTTCCGGGCAGACTTCCGCCATAAACGTGACCTAACCTCGTGTCCAAGAACAATTATAATTATAATTATTTTCTAAAAATGTTATTTTAAAATATTTCATATTTTAAAAATATTTAACTTCTGAAATATCATATTTTCCAAAGTATAACTTTACATTGAAATATTCTTTATATTGCATACAATTCTATTTCAACAACGAATGAAAAATAATAACTTTGTCTTTGTTGACAATTTCCATTTGTAAATTCTAATTCGACAAAAAAGGTTATTTGTATCCTAATGTATATTTTCTAACAAGAATGTCCTTTTTATTCTAATTTACATTTTCTAACAAAAATTTGTCCTTTTTATTCACAATAACAAAATGTAAAAAAAAGATGTCATGTTATTGTAAACAAATTTCTATGTTATTCAAATGACAATTAAATGGTCATTTATTTGTAATCACTTTCTATGTTATTCAAATGACAATTAAATAGTCATTTATTTGTAATCACTTTCTATGAATCTTTAATGACACATAAATGCACCTTTATATATAAACAAATTTCCTATGAATCTTAATGGCACATAATAGAGTATTTGACATATTCACATTTTTCTATGGTTTCTAATAATATAAAAAGAGCAAATCTTATTTGCATACAAATTCCAAGTTTCCTAATGACAAATAAAAAGTGAATTTTATTTGTATGTCAAATTTTAAGTTTCCAATGGCAATAAAAGTAAATTTTATTTGTCAAAACAAACTCTAAGTTTCTAATCAAATCTTAACAAGTAAAAATGGTATTTTTACTTATTTACGAATTATAATGACAAAACGACAATTTTGCATTGACATAAATGCCATAATTTATATTGTCAATTTTGATTCATATGAATGATATGCTTATATACTTATTTACGAATTCTACTTCATATGAATGATATGCTTATTTGGTCAATTTTGATTCAACATAAATGCCATAATTTATATTGTCAATTTTTAATACAGCAAAATTGACAATTTGTTTCTAATATAACATGATTTAAAATGAATGACATTTTATATTCTAACATAACATGTTTTTTTTTAAATGACATGTTTTGACACAAATGAGAGCTTTTATTTCAGTTTACATGTTTTGACAAAAAGGTTATTTTTATTGCAACTAACGAGTTTTGACAAAAATGATTATTCCCAATTCGTTAACATGTTTTGACAAATAAGTGTTTGGGTTTATATAAACATGATTCTAACTAATTTACATTTCTAAATGAATGACATTCATTTATTGACAAAAACAAATCTTGACTAAGTGACATGTTTTTATCGGCAAAACACATCTTACTAAATGGCATGTTTTTATTTAAAAAAAACATGTTTTCTAACAGAAACGACATATTTATTCTAACATATGACATTTCCTAATAATGACCATCCCTATATTGTATATGACAATAAAAAGAAAGAACGTTTTTAATTTTAACAAATTACTAACTTTAACATAACAAATAAAAGTGTATACTTTTATTCGCATATTATTTTAATATTTAACGTCACACATAAAAACAACATTTTTATTCGCATTTAATTCTAATTTCAACAAGGCGAATTAAAAAAAAAAAACTTTTATTCGTATACCATTTCTAATTTTAAACATGACAGATAAAAGCAATATTTTTATTTGCGCGTAATTCCTAATCTAACATGACAAATGAATGTCGAAATCAACACAAACAACAAGTTTCCATCACAACATCACAACTCTAATATCATACATACATACATCGATTTCTAATAACAATAACATAAGTAAAATTTTAATTTATTATTAAAAATAGAAATCTCACATCACATAACAAATTTTATCGCACACACAATTCTATCACATGAACAATTGGGTATGTTTATAGATAAATCCTATTTAACAACTAGATTTAATTAACCATTTTAACTAAATTTAAAATTAATTAAATTTGAGTTCTCACCAGTCATGCTTTCCAATTCTTCACTGTCAAAACTTTGCGTCTATTGCGGAGCAAGCCTGTGAATGATCGCATGCAAATTTCACGAACAACGCGTTATTCCCTCTAGCTTTAACCGTTTGTATATATAAATATATATACACTTTATACTTAAACACACGTCAATATTCCTCAAAACAAGAGAAGGCCAAGGTGTTTGGTGTTGCTTGAATCACGGTCAAGAGGGGGTAGAGGTGCGGTGAGGTTTGCTGAAGCTTTAAGGTGCGGTTTGGCATAGTGCGAAGAAATGGGTGAAGCTTCTTTTTTTCTTTCTGTTTCTCATGTGAAGAAAGGTAGTCACGCAGAACTTGGGGTAGAAAAAAATGAGTGAAGGAATTTAGTGTTAGAGGAAATGGGTTAGGATTTGGAAAGGTTTAAGATGTTATATATAAAGTAGGAGGAAATAACCTTTTTTTTTATATATATTTTTATTTTATTTTATTCCCCACTTGTGTCTCTACATATGTAATAGGTTACAAGCGAGACAAATTTGTTGACTAGACATGACATGTCAACACTAATTTCTCTTTCAAATTCAAAAGTAAAACAAAGAAGAAAAGAGAACAAATGGAAAGGAATAAATGCATTATTGATTGCCTGATAGAGAATTGTGTAACTTCTTAAATTCCAAAATACTTAATATTAAAATTCCATAATTGAAGGAATCTTTTCAATGAGCATGCGAGAATATAAAGAAGAGGAATATATATATATATATATATATATATATATATATATATATATATGTGAGTTCATTAGTATTTGGAGAGAAACAAGAGAGAAAGGGGAAAGAAATTGATAAAATGAAGGGAAGAAATAAATGTTGTATTAAAACACAACGAAGAGGGAATGGCATTGAAAACTGTTGTAACTATTCATGATGTAAATAAATAAATTAATAAGCTTTTACAAATTCTTAAATGTTACATTTTGAACAAAATAGGGAAATAATTAAGGTGGAGAGAGATGAGACAATGAATTTGGGAAAGTAGAAAAAGAAGGGGAAAGACTTGATTTGTTCTTTATAAATGGTGTGTGTGAATGCTCATCTTAACACGAACTAACAGGCAGCGTTATTTAGTTATTTCATAACGTTATAGATTCAATCGTTATGCACCGTTAATTAAGTTCAAATTGTAATGAATTTATTGCACAATTTATTTTCTTTCTTATAGTGCGCATTTCTTATATAAATATGGACTAGCTTTTACAGCTTGTATTTACAAAGTTACATTCGTTGTTTTTTTTAAACGAACTAAATTACTATATATATTAAATTTCAATTTGAAATTTCCAATGATAAAATCTTCCTTCCTTAATATATTACTCTCTTCAATTCAAGGTTTAAATTACATATAAAGTTAGAGTGTCCCTATTACATTCATTGTACTATGAAATAATATGGTAATAAAATTAAACTTATTAGTCTACAAAAATTAATCACCATTAGAGCTTCAACATATATTTGAGATTAATTAACGTTTATTACGCCATTTATACATATAATTTGATAAATTAGTTTTAATGATATGTCACTACACAAATAAAATCCTTGTTTAAGATTAAATTAAATTGCATGGTTTATTATTTAAAATAAATCATGTTAAATATTTAAAATTCATTAAAATTTCTATATTAAAAATTTTAAATTGGCCCCCAAAATTCCGGGTTGTTACAAATGACAAAATGTATATTTTGTTAAACAAAACTATAATGACAAAATGTATATTTTGTTAAACTAAACTATATTGACAAAAATGAATATTTTTAATGATCGACCTTTACATTCAATAAAAATGTAAATTTTAAATGTTGAACTTTTCTATTTCAAATAATGATCATTTTTCATCACTTCTTACATACAATAAAAATGTAAATTTCTATTGTTAAACTTTTCTATTTCAACAAAACACAGAAAAATAATTCTTTTGTTTTGTCGACTATTCTAATTCAACAAAACAAATAAAAGTGATATTTTTGTTCTAATATAACATTACTCTAAATAATTACGTTCTTTGTAACAATCCGAAAATCAGACCCAATTTAAAATTTTTATTTTTAAGAATTTTATAGTAAAATCTGCCAGAATTTGAAATTTCCATTTTTTAAATAACATTTTTTATTATGGAAAATTGACATTTCGCAAACGAACCCCGTTTTCGACGAAACCCCTTTTGTTGGAACCGGAATGTCGAATTATTGCTAGGTTTCAATTTTTAGAATTTTTCGACTTAATATGTGAGCGTGGCGAAAGAAACTGTGTTTGGGTCAATACAGTCAAAATTGAACGACTTAAAAATGGCCATTTTTCAAACAGCATCATAATTCGACAAAAATAATTTTGTTGGATTTGTATCGTCAAAACATAGCTAAAAATATTTTTTCTGGATTTTTCCGGGTTTGTATGTGGCTCCTTCCTCCACCAAATTCTCTCTCCTCCCTTCGAATTAGATCCCAAACTATAGCTCGTTTCGAAGCTCTTCACCTCCTCTTTCTTCTCCGACCAATAGCACCTCATCTCGTGCCCCCTAGCTCGCGAAATCCGTCACCAAAGTTGCGCCCTTGCGCACGCCGCCGGCCCTACAGGGCACCACCGAGCCACCCACCGTGCTAGGCGCACGTCGGACACTCCAAGGCCGTCCTTCTCCAACTGACGGCACCCCAAACCGTTGATCCTATCTCCTGCAATCTGCGTTCAAAGATTTGAACAAATAAGAAAGTTCACGGCCTAAATTCTGAGAGGAAGAAAGGTTAATTACTTAATTTATTAATTAATTAATTAATCTAATTTATTCTCTAACTTGTTTAATCCATAACTCATCCGTTCGGATTCGAAATCTGAAAATTCCAGAAGCATTGTGATCGTACGAAGGAGATCTACGCATCAAGACTGAAACAGGACCATTCTGAACAGTTGGAATTTTCAGCTTATTCGCAACGACGGTGAGAATTCTTTACTTAAATTTTATAATAAAATAAATTATTCAGCTTACGATGTAATTCAAATATAAGGTTCAGATCTGTTTGTTTGTTTATGATTGGTGACGATTGTTCTATGATTGAATAAGTGTTATATATTCATATGATGTTTATGTTTATAATATGCCATGTTATTACTGCTATGTTATCACTGTGGATTAAAAATTAAATTGATTTAATTATCAATTTGAAAAAAAAAGGAAGAACAATACATTGGAATCATTTTTGTTTGCAATTTCAATGTAAAGAGAAAAAAAGAACAAACATTGAAGTCATTTTATTTTGCAATTTCAATGTAAAGAAAAAAAAAGAACAAACATTGAAATCATTTTATTTTGCAATTTCAATGTAAAGAAAAAAAAGGAAGAACAATACATTGGAATCATTTTTGTTTGCAATTTCAATATAAGAAAAAAAAAAGAACAATACATTGGAATCATTTTTTGTTTGCAATATCAATGTAAGAAAAAGAGAAAAAAAGAACAAAACATTGGAATCATTTTTGTTTGCAATTTCAATGTAAGAAAAAAAAAGGAAGAACAATACATTGGAATCATTTTTGTTTGCAATTTCAATGTAAGAAAAAGAGAAGAAAGAACAAAACATTGGAATCATTTTTGTTTGCAATTTCAATGTAAGAAAAAAAAAAAGAACAAAACATTGAAATCATTTTATTTGCAAGTTCAATGTAAAGAGAAATTAAAAAAAAAAGAACAAAAATTTGTGAAGTGTCTTTATTTATAACTTCTAATGTAAAAGAAGAGAAAAACAAAAGTATGTGATTTTTTTTTTATTTACGTTTTCTAATGTAAAGCAAAAAGAGAACGTAATGTATAAATTGGTTTATTTGCATTTTCTATGTTAAGCAAAATGTACAAAATATGTAAGTCATTATATATACATTTTATATGTAAAGCAAAAGGGAACAAAAATGTGTAAATCATTTTGTTCACATTTTATATGTAAGCCAAAGAGAACAAAAATAGGTAAATCATTTTGTTATATTTTATCTGTAAAACAAAAGAGAACCTAATGTGTGAATTGTTTTCATTTGCATCCCTATGTAAAGAAAAAAAGAAGAAGAGAAAAACTGTTAATCACTTTATTTACAGTTTCTAGGTAAAAGAAAAAGAGAAAAACATGTTAAGCACTTTATTTACATTTCCTTTGTAAAAGAAAAAGAGAAAAACATGTTAATCACTTTATTTTCATTTTCTTTGTAAAAGAAAAAGAGCAAAATATGGTTAATCATTTTATTTACATTTTCTATGTAAAAGAAAAAGAACAAAATTTGTGAATTATTGTTTTATTTACATTTTCTAATGTACAATGAAATGTACAAAAACATTAGAATCTTTTATTTATAAATTCTATTGAAAATAAAAAGAATAAAAACATGAGAGTCATGTATATACAATTTTCTTTGCATATAAATGAAAAGAAAAAGAATATGAGAATTGTTTTATTTATGTTAACTACTTTATTTACATTTTCTATGTAAAAGAAAAAGAACAAAGTATGTGAATTGTTTTTATTTACACTAGAAAATGGATTTGAACTGAGGATGTCATTTTTATCAAAATCTACATATGATAAAAGAGAAGGTAAAACCCATAGACAGAATCATGTTATGATTGATTGCACTGGCTTGTTTGTATTGACTGATTTGTGTAAATCACCAAATGGATTTATATTTATTTATAAATATAAATATTAATTAAATTAAACGAATCGCGCACGGTATTCGTGTTTCGAAAACATAACTTTAAACGATCTTACAGAAAGATCCAACCGTCGGATTTTTCCAAAGCCGGACACGTCAGGACCGTCTTGGGAAAACCTTTTCAACGGTATAAATTTTGTCAAAATCCAACGGTCAGATTTTGAGTTAGGTGTAAATCAACATTTGGGGAAAACAGCGCCACGGCCTTCTATTGACCTGAAGCGTCGTTAAGTGAAATAAGACTATTCTTGATTAAAACAAAAATAGTGGAAATCGTTAAAAAGTATTTCTAGCGATATAAATTGGTTTTGTAATTTATACAACTACGAGAATTATTTGAAAGACCGAGTTTAATCGCATTTCAAATAAGTATACGGCGATATTAAACTGAAGAGTTGAAGACGACGGTCGAAGACCGACGATCTTCTAGACGGTTGGTTGTATTGCTATTGTTGTCCTTGATGGGAGTAGCTACCTTATTGGGTCGATGGTAGTGATCGTCCGGACGTTCTTGTTGATGGTTCGGATTTGCGAGTGTCTTTATTTCCCACGAAATAAGACGACTCCGGTTTCGTTCAGACCCAGAACGGACTTGTAAATGGATCGCATGTCTGACGTCGAAATTTATTTCATGTAATTAAGTTGGTTTTTATTTAATATATAAATGCTTGGTGGCGGAGGATTTATCCTCTTGCTTAACACCCCTTTTTTTGTTAAATAACTGTCGATCGCATGATATGAGTTGTTGATGTAACATGCTAAGTTGCACTCGAACAAGGCTTTTGTTGCAAAGCAGAGCCTTGTAGGATGATCAATGCATGGTCCGGTATGGACACAGCTTTGTGTATACGTTACTTCGCGAGCCTCACACCCCGGTGGAGTCTAAAACGGAGCAAGGGAACGCAGGGAGTGCGCACGTCTCTTTCTAGCTAAAAGTGGTGTCAGTGACCTACCAGCACTGATATTTACTAAGTGGTTGTTGGATTTGAGGTACCTCGGTATATTGGTCGCTACTGGCCAATTTAAAGGTCCGTTAGGATCGGGAGGCGTGTGTTCAGGAATTACTAATCCATTAAGCGTTAACGTATGGACCGGCCCTGCAGGATCCAAGGGTTGGACAGAGTACCAATCCTGGGGCATTGCTAGAGTGTCTCGAATCGGTAAGGATTTCGCTTCTAGCCTTGACTCAGTATGGAAACCCAACTTTCCAATACGAGATAACGGACTTGATTGTATACTTATTATGGCGACATAGTAGGATGGGGTACTATGTCGTCTAGGATTAATACATTTATTTTGAAGTATTTTAAATCATATTACACACTTATAATATTAAAATAGTATTTGACTCGTACTCTGCATTTTTGATCATTATAAGGTAAAACTCTATCCTCTGGTGTGCGTTGCATTGTGTGACAGGACCTGAGTCTTATAATGATTTCATTTTCACAAAAGCATTGCGTTATTCTTTTATTTAATAAATATATGCACAGATGGTCTATTGGAGTAAACCCGTTCCACGAAAGTGGCGTGGTCCTTAGATTCGTCATATTCAGTAGTTAATATAGATTTCTCATACCAGTCCCATGACTGACTCGTGTTTGTTTCACTTTGCAAACTCGGGTGCCCTCTCTCTACACGGACAGCCAATTGACAGGTTCCTATATAGCTTGCTTGGAGTTCTTGCTTGAAGTCCTTGATTGGAGATTTCTATTGTGGAGGTGACTTGGAGGATGAAGACTTGTTATCTTTCTTTTTCTTCATTTTATTTTCTTTAGACATTTACTGAGTTCTTGAGACATTTAGACTTATCCAGTTTTAATCCTGTACTTTGGAATTTTGAGGCACGTTACATTCTATTTGGCTCTGATGTAATAATTAGAACTTCTGTGACTGTGGGATTCTATATTTTGATGACATCTATTTCCGCTGCCATGATGTTGTTATGATGTAGTTTGCTTATACTTATGTTGTTATCTGTGTTATGTATTGCCATATTTATGTTGTATTCCAATGATCATCCTTGCTTTCGTTAAGCGGAAGTTAGGGATCATCACAGTTGGTATCAGAGCTTTGGTTTTAACCTTAGTTTTGGAATATAACACATTTATAGCAATACGCCTCATTAGAGATGGGATTATTTAGTCCTAGAATGAGTATGACAGTTTAGCACATATTTTATAGTCATTTATCCATTTCCATCTTTTTCATCTTTTCCTTTGAAATTTCATTTCACTTGGTCTGACACCCTTTTCTTGAACGTACAGACTAAGTAAAATGGCAACTCGAGCCAGAGCTAGAGCTAGGGGTGGAGCAGCTAGAGTGAGGGAAAATACCGCTTCAGTGGCCCCCAACCAACCAGATAGAGAGGAGGAAGTAAGACCGCCACCTCCACCTGCTTTCGATCTTGATAAAGTTAAGAATAAAATAAATAATTTAGGCGGAGTTCATTTCACGGGCCAAGAATCTATCACGGAGGCCCAAGCTTGGTTAAAGTCTATAGAGAGGATTCTGGATGGTTTGGAGCTAGAGGATCACCGCAAGCGATTCATGGCGGTATGGTTTTTGCAAGGACAGGCCCAAATTTGGTGGGAGCTCAGTATGATAGGAGTTGTGGAAGCTGAAGTTACATGGGCCAAATTCAAGGAGTTATTTAATGCCAAGTATGTCCCACCTCATGAAGTGGAAAGATAGCATGATGAGTTTGCCAACCTCCAGCAAGGAGGAATGACAGTTTCTGAATATGTAAAGAAATTTGAAGAGCTCTCAAGGTATGCTCCGGAGTTGGTGCAGGATGCAACTCAGAAGAATAAAAGGTTTATCAATGGCTTGGCAAGGAAGTATCACAACCGTGTCACTAACCATATAGAGCGTCCATTTGCTAAGATTATAGAGATGGCTTGTCGCTTTGAAGAGATTGACCAGAAAGCAAGCCAACAGAATAAGGAGAAGAAGCAAGCCAATACAAAGAAGAAGGAGGCAGATAAAAAGCTAGAAGCAGTGAGTTCCTCTTCAGCTAAGCCACAGGAGCAAAAGAGAGACAAGTCAAAGATCAAGTGCCGTAACTGTGGGAAGATTGGCCATTATGATAGGGAGTGCTGGGCCAACAAGGCGCCAAAGAGAAACGAGTCCGGACCCAGCAAAAGCTCACATGACAAGAGGGAGTGTTTCAACTGTCACAAGCCTGGACACATTGCCAGAGACTGTCCATTGCTTAAGAAGTCAGAGGTGGCTCATGTCTATGTTAAACCTGCTGCACCAGCTTCTACTTCTGGAGGTGCAGGTAAACCTGATATTCTCAGTGGTACTCTTAATATTAAAAACATCCCCATTACTGTTCTTTTTGACACTGGTGCTTCTAGAAGTTTTATTTCTGTCGACACAACTAAGAAGCTGAAATTAAAACCAAGAAAATTAAAAGAACCATTCAATGCACATAGTCCGATAGGTGGTACACTCTATCTAGATCAGTATTGTCGAGTACCGATTTCCTACTCCTATTTCCAATTCCCATTTAACTTAATTATCATGAGTTTTTCTGGGTATGATATTATTCTTGGACTCGATTGGCTTGAAAATTTTGAAGCTGAATTAATTTGCGCTAAAAGGGTGGTTAGAATCAAAACCAAATTTGGCGATATTATCACTATTCCTTGCCATGGCTCTGCCACTGATAGGGAAGAATTTTGGTCCTCTTTAGAAGTCACCCCGGCTTCTATTGAAGATATTCCTATTGTAAGAGATTATGCTGATGTTTTTGAAGAGGTGGATAGCTTACCTCCTCGTAGGGAAATAGATTTCAAAATCGAATTAGTTCCTGATGCTAGACCAGTTGTTCATGCTATACGGAGAATGTCTCCAAAAGAGAAAGAAGAGCTGAGCAACCAAACCAAACAGCTTTTATGGAAGGGTCTAATCAGGCCAAGCTTTTCTAGTTGGGGCGCAGCAGTGGTGTTTGTGCCTAAATCTGACGGTACCCTCAGGCTTTGCGTGGACTACCGAGATCTCAACAAACAGACATTAAAGAACAAATACCCTCTCCCCCACATTGATGATCTTCTTGATAGATTGCATGGAGCTCGTGTATTCTCTAAGATGGATCTAGCCACAGGTTTCCATCAACTGCGTATCGCAGAAGAGTGTATTCCTCTCACTGCTTTTAGAGGGCCTAACACATTTTATGAATGGCTAGTAATGCCTTTTGGACTGTGTAATGCTCCAGCTTATTTTGCTGACTTGATGAATCACGTTTTTAGAAATGTCCTTAATAAATTCGTGCTTGTATTCATTGATGATATTCTTGTCTTTTCAAAATCTATTGAGGAGCATGAAAAACATTTGAGAGAAGTCTTAGAAATTCTTCGCAGAAATGTACTGAAAGCCAAATTCTCTAAGTGTATGTTTTGGCAAGAAGAGGTGAAATTCCTCGGCCACGTAGTTTCCAAAGAAGGCATTTCAGTTGATCCTGGAAAGATCTCAGCCATCCAAGAATGGAAGCAGCCTACTACCCCCACTGAAGTACGAAGTTTCTTGGGTTTGGCTGGCTACTATCGTAAATTCGTGAGAGATTTCTCTAAATTATCTGGTCCATTGACTGAGCTGACTAAAAAGCATAAGAAGTTCATTTGGACACCAAAATGCGAGGCATCCTTCCAAGAGCTTAAGAAGAGGCTGACCACTGCTCCTGTCTTGACCATCATCGATGGCAATCAGAATTTGAAAGTTTGGACCGACGCTTCCAAAGAAGGTTGTCTCTATTTTATTTTAAATAAACATGTTTGAGGTGACATTTTTCTTTTTGTCAAAACTCATTTTAACATGTTATGCTTTATCTTATTTTAAGGTACTAGCGCGGTGCTTATGCAAAGAGACAAAGTTGTCGCTTATGCTAGTCGCCAACTAAAAGTCCATGAGAAGAAGTACCCCACCCACGATCTTGAACTTATGGCTATTGTCTTCGCTCTGAAAATTTGGAGACATTATTTATTGGGGAAAAAATTTGAGCTTTACACCGACCATCAATCTCTGAAATATCTCTTCACTCAGAAGGATCTAAATTTGAGACAACAGAGATGGGTGGAATTCCTTGCAGCTTATGACTTGGATATTCTATATACGCCTGGAAAGGCGAATGTTGTGGCAGATGCGCTGAGTCGAAAGAATGCCGCTAACACTAATCTCATCCTCGCCCACCTCATTATCACTCCTTCTCTGATAGACAAGATTGCCGCTCTTCAGAGGGATGACAAATTTATTCAAATGATCGCTGAGCGTGTTCAAAAAGGTGAAGCATCAAGCTTTTCTATTGATGACAAAGGAGTTCTCAGAATGCAAGGGCGTATTTGTGTACCTGATATCCCAGAGCTAAAAAGGGAAGTCATGGATGAGAGTCACAAATCAAAAATCAGTGTTCATCCCGGTGTTAGCAAGATGTACAAGGATCTAAAGCGTACATTTTGGTGGAAATCCATGAAGCGCGACATTTCTATGTATGTTGCTAGATGTCCCACCTGCCAGCTAGTAAAGAGTGATCAGCAGAAGCTTGCGGGATTATTACAACCACTAGAGATTCCAGGTTGGAAATGTGACCAGGTCTCCATGGACTTTATAGATGGCTTACCCCGCTCTAGAAAGGGGAATGACAGCATCTGGGTGATTGTTGACCGTCTTACAAAAACTGCTCATTTTATTCCGGTCAAATCCAACCGTACAGCTAGAAGTTTGGCGCAGCTGTATGTGAAAGAAATTGTCAGGTTGCATGGTGTCCCTAGTAGCATCGTCAGTGATCGCGACCCAATTTTCACTAGCAAATTTTGGGAAGCCTTTCAAGAAGAATTGGGAACCAAGCTGAGTTTTAGTACAGCATATCACCCTCAGACAGACGGGAAGACTGAGAGGGTGAACCACATCTTAGAATATTTGTTGCGAGCTTGCATTTTAGATTTTGGTGGTTCATGGGAGGATCATATACACTTGGTCGAGTTTTCTTATAACAACAGTTACCAAGTAAGTATAGGGATGTCGCCTTTTGAAGCTCTTTATGGCAGACCATGCAGGTCCCCCGCTTGTTGGGTGGAATCCGGTGATCGTCTTGTTTTAGGGCCGGACATGATTCGTGAGGCAGCAGATAAAGTTGATTTTATTAAGAAGAAATTATTAGCTGCCCAAAGCCGACATAAGAGTTATGCTGATACTAGAAGAAGAGACTTACAATTCTCTGTTGGTGATATGGTATATCTTAGAGTTTCCCCATTACGTGGTGTAATATGATTTGGGGAGACTGGCAAGCTGGCACCTAGGTTCATTGGCCCATTCCCCATTACTGAAAGGATTGGCGCACTCGCTTACAGATTACAGTTGCCAGATTGGCTGCCAGACGTACACGATGTCTTTCATGTATCCCAACTGCGTAGGCATGTCCATGATCCAGATCTGGTTGTAGAGGAAGCTGCACAGTAGGATTTGAAATTCACATCGACCTTGCAAGTGAGAAGAGAACCAATAAAAATAGTGGGTAGAGAAACTCGTGAGCTAAGAAATAAAAGAATCAATCTTGTGAAGGTGCAATGGAGTGGAGACCCTAGAGACTGCACTTGGGAGACAGAGGAGAGTATCAGGCAAGCCTACCCCACGTGCAGAATGGATATCTCCGACTGATTGTTGTGTGAGGTACATTTTCAATACTTCACATTCTCCCGTTTATGTTTCCTACTTTACTTTTCCTTTTCGAGGACGAAAAGCTTTTAAGTGGGGGCGATTGTAACAACCCGAAAATCAGACCCAATTAATAATTTTTATTTTTAAGTATTTTATAGTAAAATCTGCCAGAATTTGAAATTTCCATTTTTTAATTAACATTTTTTATTATGGAAAATTGACATTTCGCAAACGAACCCCGTTTTCGACGAAACCCCTTTTGTTGGAACCGGAATGTCGAATTATTGCTAGGTTTCAATTTTTAGAATTTTTCGACTTAATATGTGAGCGTGGCGAAAGAAACTGTGTTTGGGTCATTACAGTCAAAATTGAACGACTTAAAAATGGCCATTTTTCAAACAGCATCAGAATTCGACGAAAATAATTTTGTTGGATTCGTATCGTCAAAACATAGCCAAAAATATTTTTTCTGGATTTTTCCGGGTTTGTATGTGGCTCCGGTGGATTTTTGAATACATCAGAATATTAAAATAAAAGAATTAATTTTTAAATCTGAAAAACGGAGGCTGAGATGACCTCTTGGGCCTGGGGGACATGGACGGATGAATCCGGAATAGGGGCTATTAGGTAGGAAGGATAGTCGTTGGGCTGGAAACGGGGTAAGTGGATAATCGGGCCAAATTAGAAAATTAATAAACAAATTAATTAAACCCTAAATATAATATAATATATATATATAGCCGACACTGTTCATCGTCTTCATCCAATTTCGTGGCCGCCCCCTTCTTCAATCCTTCCTCCACCAAATTCTCTCTCCTCCCTTCGAATTAGACCCCAAACTATAGCTCGTTTCGAAGCTCTTCACCTCCTCTTTCTACTCCGACCAATAGCACCTCATCTCGTGCCCCCTAGCTCGCGAAATCCGTCCCCAAAGTTGCGCCCTTGCGCACGCCGCCGGCCCTACAGGGCACCACCGAGCCACCCACCGTGCTAGGCGCACGTCGGCCACTCCAAGGCCGTCCTTCTCCAACTGACGGCGCTCCAAACCGTTGATCCTATCTCCTGCAATCTGCGTTCAAAGATTTGAACAAATAAGAAAGTTCACGGCCTAAATTCTGAGAGGAAGAAAGGTTAATTACTTACTTAATTAATTAATCTAATTTATTCTCTAACTTGTTTAATCCATAACTCATCCGTTCGGATTCGAAATCTGAAAATTTCAGAAGCATTGTGATCGTACGAAGGAGATCTACGCATCAGGACTGAAACAGGACCATTCTGAACAGTTGGAATTTTCAGCTTATTCGCAACGACGGTGAGAATTCTTTACTTAAATTTTATAATAAAATAAATTATTCAGCTTACGATGTAATTCAAATATAAGGTTCAGATCTGTTTGTTTGTTTATGATTGGTGACGATTGTTCTATGATTGAATAAGTGTTATAGATCCATATGATGTTTATGTTTATAGTATGCCATGTTATTACTGCTATGTTATCACTGTGGATTAAAAATTAAATTGATTTAATTATCAATTTGAAAAAAAAGGAAGAACAATACATTGGAATCATTTTTGTTTGCAATTTCAATGTAAAGAAAAAAAAAGAACAAACAATGAAGTCATTTTATTTTGCAATTTCAATGTAAAGAAAAAAAAGAACAAATATTGAAGTCATTTTATTTTGCAATTTCAATGTAAAGAAAGAAAAGAACAAACATTGAAATCATTTTATTTTGCAATTTCAATGTAAAGAACAAAAAAACAAACATTGAAGTCATTTTATTTTGCAATTTCAATGTAAAAAAAAAAGGAAGAACAATACATTGGAATCATTTTTGTTTGCAATTTCAATGTAAGAAAAAAAAAGGAAGAACAATACATTGGAATCATTTTTTGTTTGCAATTTCAATGTAAGAAAAAGAGAAAAAAAGAACAAAACATTGGAATCATTTTTGTTTGCAATTTCAATGTAAGAAAAAAAAAGGAAGAACAATACATTGAAATCATTTTTGTTTGCAATTTCAATGTAAGAAAAAGAGAAGAAAGAACAAAACATTGGAATCATTTTTGTTTGCAATTTCAATGCAAGAAAAAAAAAGAAAAAAGAACAAAACATTGAAATCAAGAGAAAGTAAAAAAAAAAGAACAAAAATTTGTGAAGTGTCTTTATTTATAACTTCTAATTTTAAAGAAGAGAAAAACAAAAGTATGTGAATTTTTTTATTTATTTACGTTTTATAATGTAAAGCAAAAAGAGAACGTAATGTATAAATTGGTTTATTTGCATTTTCTATGTTAAGCAAAATGTACAAAATATGTAAGTCATTATATATACATTTTATATGTAAAGCAAAATGGAACAAAAATGTGTAAATCATTTTGTTCACATTTTATATGTAAGCCAAAGAGAACAAAAATAGGTAAATCATTTTGTTATATTTTATCTGTAAAACAAAAGAGAACCTAATGTGTGAATTGTTTTCATTTGCATCCCTATGTAAAGAAAAAAAAAAAAAAAACTGTTAATCACTTTATTTACAGTTTCTAGGTAAAAGAAAAAGAGAAAAACATGTTAAGCACTTTATTTACATTTCCTTTGTAAAAAAAAAAAGAGAAAAACATGTTAAGCACTTTATTTACATTTCCTTTGTAAAAGAAAAAGAGAAAAACATGTTAATCACTTTATTTTCATTTTCTTTGTAAAAGAAAAAGAGCAAAATATGGTTAATCATTTTATTTACATTTTCTATGTAAAAGAAAAAGAACAAAATTTGTGAATTATTGTTTTATTTACATTTTCTAATGTACAATGAAATGTACAAAAACATTAGAATCTTTTATTTATAAATTCTATTGAAAATAAAAATAAAATAAAAACATGAGAGTCATGTATATACAATTTTCTTTGCATATAAATGAAAAGATAAAGAATATGAGAATTGTTTTATTTATGTTAACTACTTTATTTACATTTTCTATGTAAAAGAAAAAGAACAAAGTATGTGAATTGTTTTTATTTACACTAGAAAATGGATTTGAACTGAGGATGTCATTTTTATCAAAATCTACATATGATAAAAGAGAAGGTAAAACCCATAGACAGAATCATGTTATGATTGATTGCACTGGCTTGTTTGTATTGACTGATTTGTGTAAATCACCAAATGGATTTATATTTATTTATAAATATAAATATTAATTAAATTAAACGAATCGCGCACGGTAATTCGTGTTTCAAAAACATAACTTTAAACGATCTTACAGAAAGATTCAACCGTCGGATTTTTCCAAAGCCGGACACTTCAGGACCGTCTTGGAAAAACCTTTTCAACGGTATAAATTTTGTCAAAATCCAACGGTCATATTTTGAGTTAGGTGTAAATCAACATTTGGGGAAAACAGCGCCACGGCCTTCTATTGACCTGAAGCGTCGTTAAGTGAAATAAGACTATTCTTGATTAAAACAAAAATAGTGGAAATCGTTATAAAGTATTTCTAGCGATATAAATTGGTTTTGTAATTTATACAACTACGAGAATTATTTGAAAGACCGAGTTTAATCGCATTTCAAATAATTATACGGCGATATTAAACTGAAGAGTTGAAGACGACGGTCGAAGACCGACGATCTTCGAGACGGTTGGTTGTATTGCTATTGTTGTCCTTGATGGGAGTAGCTACCTTGATGGGTCGATGGTAGTGATCGTCCGGACGTTCTTGTTGATGGTTCGGATTTGCGAGTGTCTTTATTTCCCATGAAATAAGACAACTCCGGTTTCGTTCAGACCCAGAACGGACTTGTAAATGGATCGCATGTCTGACGTCGAAATTTATTTCATGTAATTAAGTTGGTTTTTATTTAATATATAAATGCTTGGTGGCGGAGGATTTATCCTCTTGCTTAACACCCCTTTTTTTGTTAAATAATTATCGATCACATGATATGAGTTGTTGATGTGACATGCTAAGTTGCACTCGAACAAGGCTTTTGTTGCAAAGCAGAGCCATGTAGGATGATCAAAGCATGGTCCGGTATGGACACAGCTTTGTGTATACGTTACTTCGCGAGCCTCACACCCCGGTGGAGTCTAAAACGGAGCAAGGGAACGCAGGGAGTGCGCACGTCTCTTTCTAGCTAAAAGTGGTGCCAGTGACCTACCAGCACTGGTATTTACTAAGTGGTTGTTGGATTTGAGGTACCTCGGTATATTGGTCGCTACTGACCAATTTAAAGGTCCGTTAGGATCGGGAGGCGTGTGTTCAGGAATTACTAATCCATTAAGCGTTAACGTATGGACCGGCCCTGCAGAATCCAAGGGTTGGACAGAGTACCAATCCTGGGGCATTGCTAGAGTGTCTCGAATCGGTAAGGATTTCGCTCCTGGCCTTGACTCAGTATGGAAACCCAACTTTCCAATACGAGATAATGGACTTGATTGTATACTTATTATGGCGACATAGTAGGATGGGGTACTATGTCGTTTAGGATTAATACATTTATTTTGAAGTATTTTAAATCATATTACACACTTATAATATTAAAATAGTATTTGACTCGTACTCTGCATTTTTGATCATTATAAGGTAAAACTCTATCCTCTGGTGTGCGTTGCATTGTGTGACAGGACCTGAGTCTTATAATGATTTCATTTTCACAAAAGCATTGCGTTATTCTTTTATTTAATAAATATATGCACAGACGGTCTATTGGAGTAAACCCGTTCCACGAAAGTGGCGTGGTCCTTAGATTCGTCATATTCAGTAGTTAATATAGATTTCTCATACCAGTCCCATGACTGACTCGTGTTTGTTTCACTTTGCAAACTGGGGTGCCCTCTCTCTACACGGGCAGCCAATTGACAGGTTCCTATATAGCTTGCTTGGAGTTCTTGCTTGAAGTCCTTGATTGGAGATTTCTATTGTGGAGGTGACTTGGAGGATGAAGACTTGTTATCTTTCTTTTTCTTCATTTTATTTTCTTTAGACATTTACTGAGTTCTTGAGACATTTAGACTTATCCAGTTTTAATCCTGTACTTTGGAATTTTGAGGCACGTTACATTCTATTTGGCTCTGATGTAATAATTAGAACTTCTGTGACTGTGGGATTCTATATTTTGATGACATCTATTTCCGCTGCCATGATGTTGTTATGATGTAGTTTGCTTATACTTATGTTGTTATCTGTGTTATGTATTGCCATATTTATGTTGTATTCCAATGATCATCCTTGCTTTCGTTAAGCGGAAGTTAGGGGTCATCACATTCTTGGTTTTCGACATTTCTAATTCAATAAAATGACACTTTTATTATGTCAATTCTTAATTTAACAAAAATGACAACTTTGCATTGTCAATTCTAATTTAAACAAAAAGGACAATTTTATATTGTCAATTCTAATGTAACATTTCTAACAGGAAATGTTATTTTTATTTCAATGTAACATTCAAACATGATACTTTCTATTTTTATAATCATTCCATAATATGATAGAAATTTATATTTCATTTTTGTTGAATATTCTAATTCAATCAAACAACAACGGTTATATTTTATTTTGATTGATAATACTAATTCAATCAAATAAAAAAAGTGATATTTTATTTTGATTAAAAATTCTAATTCAATCAAATAACAAAAGTGATATTTTATTTTGACTAATATGTTTGATAAAAATGTTTATTTTAATTTCAACTGACATGTTTGAAAAAAATGTTTATTTTAATTTCAACTAACATGTTTGACAAAAATGTTTATTTTAATTTCAACTAACATGTTTGACAAAAATGTTTATTTTTATTTCAACAACTATATTGACAAAAATACATATTTTTGTTTTAACAACTATATTGACAAAAATGGATGTTTTTGTTTTCACTAACTATATTGACAAAAATGAATATTTTTGTTTAACTTTTAGGTTTCAACAAAAACTGAAAATTTTGCTCCACTATTTGGTTTCAACAAAAATTGATAATTTTGTTTTCAATCCTTTTGTCACAACAAAATGATATATTTGTTTTTCAGCAAAAATGACATATTTGTTCACAACTAGTTTATTATAACAAAAATGATACATTTGTTTACAAGTATTTCATAATAACAAAAATGACCTGTTTGATTCAACAATTGCACTTTAACTAGAGTGACAATTTTGATCTGATTATTCTTTTTCAACAAAGATTAGTATTCTTGTTTCAATAGTTTTGTTCAACACAAATGTAACATCCCGGTAATTCTAAACCAATTTAAAAATTTTATTTCAGAAATTTTATTGGATTTTGAATATTTAAAATGGTTTATTTTAGACAATAACGACTAAAAATTTATTTAAATCGAAGTTAAAACGAATATATTTAATTTAATTATAAAAGGAGTTAGAAATGGCGCGACAGTTTGAAAATCTGATTTTAAACTTTAACTGAATGTACAAGATTCAAAATAAATTGGATTTCGTTAAAACCAAAAATATTTAAATCTATTTAATCATATCTTTCTAATGAAGGTGAAAAATCTAAATTTCACTTTATAAATAATAAGTCATGTCCAGTTTAAAATATAGAAAAGTCGCTGTAAAATATATATATATATATATTAATATTATATATAGCCCTTGAAAATAGCCATTTTACAAACGACCTCCGTCTTTGATGAAACCACTTTTGTTGGAACCGGAATGTCAAATTAGTGCTAGATTTCAATTTTCATAATTTTTCGAATTAACATGTGATCGTGGCGAAAGAAAACGTGTTTTGTCAGTTTCAGTCAAATTTAATCGACTTGAAAATGGCCATTTTTCAAACGGTCTCGGAATTCGACGAAATTAGTTTTGTTAGGACCGTAACGTCAGAATAAAGCTAGAAATTATTTTCCTGAAATTTTTAGAGTCGGTATGTGGCCCCGATAAATGAAATTGTACATTTAAATTCAATATATATTGATTTATATTTTATTTTTGAGAATAACTGATCGTAACAGCCGAATTGGGTTACGAAACATGTTCCATTATGTCCGGAGTAGGGGTATTTGGCAAGGAGCGACATTCGTTGGGTTTGATTTGGAGTTAACAGTGATAAACAAATAAAAGTTGGAATTAAATAAATAAAAAAAATACGTATAAATACCCTATACATACATCGTATACCGTCACCTCTACGCTAACCCTAATCCTCTTCTAAAAACACGTAGCCGCCTTTCAAAGAATGGATGGCAGAAATGCTCCAGAAAACCCTTTCCCCGATTTACCTCAATAACAAATGAAATTCAAATCTTCCAAATGCAAAATCGATTAGCTCAGGGAGATCAATAAGGCGTACGGTTGTGATGTTTTTTTAGTGGAGGGGAGCTCGCGAATTTGGAGTTTAAAACGTCGTTGGTTGGAGTGGGTTTCGACGGCCTGAGGGGGTTCGAATGGTGTGACGATCCCAAAACCCCGTGACACGGTGTTAAGGATAATCATTGGAATATAACACATTAATCATCATTAGCAGATCACAGATAATAGCATAAACAGAAAATAGAATAATTTACACACATATGACAGCGGAATCATATAGATATCATCACATCAGAGAAGCACAGTACAGGATACAACTTAGTGCATAATGATACATAATCAGTCACCATCGCCTGAGGCGGAATCATACATAAAGTGTACACAAAAGGTATATCAGTCTACATCGCCAATGGCGGAATCATAATATAGATACAATAATGGCGGAGAAAATCCAAGTCAACACGGTGTAGTCAAGCCTCGCCATGAGCAAAAAGGTGCGTCAGAAACCTGTAACTAGGCTGCCCGTGTGAAATGAGGGCACCCGAGTTTGCAAGGTGAAACAAACTACGAGTCAGTCATGGGACTGGTATGAGAAATCTACTCAACTTATTAACAACAATAATAAGGCAAATCAAAGGACCACGCCGCTTTCATGGAACGGGTTTTCTCCAATGAGTGCTAGTGTATGAAATAAAGTAAATGATTAAATCAACGCAATGCTTTTTATAAAATGAAGCCATTATAAGACTCAGGTCCCATCACACAATGCAACGCAAGCCGGAGGATAGAGTTTTTACCTTATAATAGCCAAAAATGCTTCATACGAATAAAACTAAAGTGCTTGATATTATTACTAGTGTATATATGTTTCAAAAGCGATTTCAATCATAAATATCAATCATAGTCGGCATAAATGACCCATACAATCACGTCCGCATATTTCGTATTGGAAATTGGATTCCTTCATGAGTCGAGGCAAGGGGCAAGCTCCTCTCCGATTCGAGACACTCTAGCAAATGTCCCAGGACCCCACTATGATCCTTGGATCTTCAAGGCCGGTCCTCTCTTACTTTTGAGGATTAGTTATTCCTGAACACACGTTTCCCGGTCCTTACAGACCTATATCGAGGCGCCTCGCATTCCAACAACCACACAGGTGAAAAGTATATATAATGTCAGAGCTGGTAGGTCACTGACACCACCTTAGCTAGAAAGAAACGTCGTGCTCTCCCTGCAGTCACTCTCCCATTTTTGACTCATACCGAGGTGTGAGGCTCGCGAATTCACGTTATACACAAAGCTACGTCACACAGACCATGCTTTGATCATCAACCAAAAGACTTTGCTTTGCAACAGAAGCCTTGATCATATGCCACTCAGGCGTGCCACACAGGCAATCCACTCCATGCGACTGATTTCTGTCAATGCATAACCTCTGAGCTCGTACGTCTCAGAGAAGGGCGTTAAGCAAGAGAATAAATTCTCCGCCGCCAAACAGATATATATTTAACAGAGATTAATCGACATAGAACAAAATCCAATGTCAAACACACAGTCCATTTACAAGTCCGTTCTGGGTCTGAACGAAACCGGAGGCACCAATTCCTCGCATATCCGTACAATCAACAGTATGTTTGGACGGCTACTACTTCAGCTCCTTCATGGTAGCTACTCCAATCACGAGTATCAGTAGCGCCCATCCATCCAATGTGGAGATCGTCAGTCTTCAGCCGTCTTCGACTCTTCGACTTCTCAACGTCGATCGATTATTTGAAATGAGATAAACTCGGCCTTTTCAAATAACCCACGTATATTTAGATTTTCAAATCAATTAATCACATGGTTGGACTATTCAACATTCACATTTCAGTTATTTAGTTATAATTTTCATGTCAAATACATTCAACCATCACATATCAAGCAAACACAACAAAATTGGTTTATTTCCACTCTATATCGTCTATATTACTTTATAGCGATATATCGCCATTTTTATTTAATTTAAAACGGCCATATTTAATTAAACGACGTTTCGGGTTGTGTCGATGCACTGGCGCTGCTTTCCACTAATTTTGTTTTACACATATCTGAAAATCTAACCGTTGGATCTTCACAAATTTTACATCATTAGGAAGGTCATTTCAAAACGAGTCCAACGGTTTCAGTTTTGGGAAAATCCGACGGTCGGATCTTCCACACTAGCCATTTGAAGTTATGATTTCAATTTACGAACTGCAGCGTCGTTATTCGATTTAATTTAATTATATTTATATATATATAAATATAATCGTTTCTGGCGCTGTTTTTCTTCAATTTTGAATTAAACATTCCAGACAATCCAACCGTCGGATCTTCACAAAGTTGGTGCTGTTGGAAAGATATTTCCAAGGCGAACCCAACGGTTGCGGTTTCGGGAAAATCCAATGGTCGGATTTCCCGCACTAGTCATTTGAAATCACGGTTTCAAAACACGAACTGAACGGCCACGTTTCGTTTTAATTTCATTTATATTTATATATTTATATAAATATAGTTCATTCAAAAATTCCTATATCGTTTCCACTTCAATTATTTCACTAACGCCTTTAAATTTCGGAAAATTTCGCCATAACCTCCTTTGTACGGGAGGGTCTGGGAAAATTCCCAAATAGCCACACGGGCGTCTCATATCAAAAAGAAAAAGAAAAAGCCAAGCGGCTAGCCAACAGGCTCATAAAATCATCACCCAAACAAAGCGGTAAATGTGTACCTATTTGTCGGGCACAAAATTTTATTTCTCTTCTCTAGCCCCTTTTGCTTTAACATGTTCAATAGATATGCATGTACATATATACAATTTCTAACATTTATCATCTTCCATTCAATTTCATATTTGATTTGCTTTGGTTTAAAAACACCATTCATTCTAATGTTGCATGCATAGGCTAAAATCATATCATTAGCTAATTAATGTATATTTCAACTCAGCACGTTTATTTGAACAAGTGGCTATTTTTAACACTTCACATTTCAAAGATGATAATTTTGGCGAACTAAAATAGATTTCAACACATGACTATTTTATTTGGTTCCTATGCATGTTAAAAAGAATATTTCTTTCACAAATATTTATTTCAACGTCCGCATATCTCTAGCATATCACACATATGATAAAAATGATATTTTTATCATTTAAAATATTTATTCGACAAATAGATGTTTCAACACTTCATAGTTTCAATAAAAATGTAATTTTTATTGTTCGATCTTTTTATTCAACACATGAACTTTTCCACTACACACACTTCTCAACAAATGAGTATCTCCACACATGGACATTTTATTTATGTTGTTCATATTAGAAAGATGGGTTTTTTTATTGTTAAAACTATTTATATAAGGCGAATATTTTTCATACTTCACATATATATAAAAATGTGATTTTTATTGTTTAAACACTTCATTCATTCACAAATGAATCTAATCTTCACACAACACTTTTCAACACACAAACATTTCCACACATGGATATAGTTTCAATATATGGCTTTAATTTCTATGCATGAAAATAATTTCAACATATGAAAATAATTCTAACACACAAAGATTATTCGAAATTTCGGCAGCATAACGGCAGGGTAGTTAAAACCGGCACCGTCCCTAGTACGGCTCCTCGCTCTACCTTAAAACCTCGCGGTATTTGACAATGGGGATTCATGCATCTAATTCGCACGCAGGCGGCATATTTATTTTTATTTCCACAAATATTTCCAATTCATTTCAATCACCAATGGGTATTTTTCAACCACAACCAAACAATATCAACCACAAACAATTATTCAACCATTCGTATTTTTCATCCAATATTTCACATCAATTCACCACAATAAATATCGTCCATGGTTTGTGGACGAGGGGAGTATATATATATATATATATTTCACTAGCATTTCAACACATATATCAATTATTCTATGCATGTAAAAATTCATACTTCGCTTATATAGCTTACACTACGTATGTACATGAGGTATTCAACACGTGTGTAATTTATATTTCGCTTATATAAATTATACACGACATTTTCCATTCAATTTCACGTTAATTTAGATTTCTCACCTTGGTTTTCGGAGCGCTAAAAATCGATACGATGTCAGAAAAATCCGCGGCTTCTTCTATTGGGTAGAGAGCTTCCTTACGGTCCCGATGTTTCCTGTTTCATCGAATTTCGTCAATACACCAAAAAGATATGATTTTTCAAAGTGTAAAGATCAAAGAAAAACTCACTTTCACGAAGCTTCAAAACTAGGTTCACAGTTTTCGCGAAATCAGTGGCTCGTGGGGACGATCGGGGAGTTGGACGTGGAAGAGGGAAGAGAGGGCTTCAAGTCGGTGGTGGTTTGGTGGCGTTCGGTGGTCGGTGGCGTTCAGGGCGGCGGCGGGAAGTGCTCGACTTCCTGGCTTCGATACGGGCGGAGGAGGCGACTGTGACGGCGGCGGTGGGGTCGGATTTGAAGAGGAGGAGGAGGCGCGTCGAGGTAGGGGGGTGGCGCAGGCGGAAATCGCCTGTGGCGGTGGCGATTCGGGGGAGAAGGTCTGGAGCGGTTTCGCCGTTGATCGGGGGGGTTTTCTCTTCTTTTTTTTTTAATTTATGAATGGAAAATTCTGATTGGGCGAGGACTATATTAAATTTTTAAATAGTGTTTTCTCAAACGAACTCCTTTTTAAACCCAACGACTGTCGCCCCTAGCTAAATACCCCCATTCCGGACACAATGGGATATGTTTCGTAGGCCAATTCGACTGTTACAGTTAGTTATTTTTCAAATTAAAGTATAAAACATTTAATTTTTAACTCTGAACGCATATTTCAATTTGCCAGGGCCGCAAACTGATTCGAAAAATTCCAGAAAAATAAATCTAGCTATGTTTTGACGCTACGGTCCCAACAAAACTAGTTTCGTCGAATTCTGAGGTCGTTTGACAAATGGCCATTTTCTGGTCGATCCAATTTAACAGAACTTGACCAATCACATTTTCTTTTGCCACGCTCACATACTAGCTTCAAAAATTATGAAATTTGAAACCTAGCAATAGTTTGACATCCGGGACCCAACAAAAGTGGTTTCGTCGAATTCCGAGGTCGTATGCAAAATATCAGTTTTCCATGGCTATATATTCCATATACCGATCCTTCTGAAAATTCATTCGGCCATAACTTTTGATTCCCGTTATGAAACTTCGATTTTTCAGATTCGTTAGAAAGGTATCGACTAACAGATTTAAATATTTTTGGTTTCGCTAAAATCCGTTATATTTTCCACCCTGCACAGTCAGTCAAAGCTTGAATCCAAATTCTCAAACTGACTCACTATTCCTAATTCACTATTTTATTGAAATATTCTATTTCAATGGTTCAAATTCCTTTGAAATCACCATTTTAAAAAATTTAAATTGGCTCGTATTTTCCGGGTTATTACAACCTCCCCCACTTAAAACTTTTCATCCTCGAAAAGGAAACAACAGTAAAGTAGGAAATAAGATGTAAATGCAAAGTATTGTAAAGGTACCTTGCACCGGAGTTAGTCAGAGATATCCACTCTGCATTTGGGGTAAGCTTGCTTAATGCTTTCCTCAGTTTCCCAAGTACAGTCTCTAGGATCACTGCTCCACTGCACCTTAACTAAATGAACCTTTTTGCTTCTGAGTTCCCTAGTTTCTTTGCCAACAATCTTTAATGGCTCTCTTCTGAGTGCTAATTCTGGAGTTATCTCCACATCCCGTTGCGCTGCTTCTTCCACAACAAGATCTGGATCATGCACATGTCTTCTAAGTTGAGATACGTGAAATACATTGTGCACTCCAGGCAACCAATCTGGCAATTGAACTCTATAAGCAAGAGTTCCAATGCGTTCAAGTATAGGGAAGGGACCAATAAATCTCGGTGCCAACTTCCCAGTCTTGCCAAATCTGATTACTCCTCTCATCGGAGAAACCTTCAAATAAACATGATCACCGACAGTAAATGTCAAATCTCTCCTTCTAGAGTCTGCATAACTTTTCTGTCGGCTTTGGGCGGTTTTCAAACGCTTTTTGATGAAGTCCACTTTATCAGATGCTTCTCTAATCATATCGGGTCCTAGTACAAGTCTGTTGCCAGGTTCTACCCAACATGCTGGAGATCTGCAGGGTCTGCCATATAATGCTTCAAATGGCGACATTCCCAAACTTGCTTGATAGCTATTGTTATATGAGAATTCGGCCAAATGCAAATGATCTTCCTATGACCCACCAAAATCAATTATACAAGCCCGCAATAAATCTTCCAGAATTCTGTTCACCCGCTCAGTTTGGCCATCTGTTTGTGGGTGATAAGCGGTGCTCATATTCAGTTTCGTTCCCAATTCTGTCTGGAAAGCCTCCCAGAATTTGCTAGTAAATAGGGGATCTCTATCACTGACTATGCTGATGGGAATTCCATGCAGCTTAACAATTTCACTGAAATGTATCTGCGCTAGACTTTGAGCAGTTCTATTGGTCCTGACAGGTATAAAATGGGCAGTCTTCATGAAGCGATTTACGATTACCCAAATGCTGTCATTACCTTTCTTGGTTCGCGGAAAACCATCTATGAAATCCATGGAAATCTGCTCCCATTTCCAACTTGGGACTTCCAACGGTTGCAACAGTCCAGCTAGCTTTTGTTGGTCACTCTTGACCAATTGACAAGTAGGGCATCTACTAACATACAAGGAAATATCTCTTTTCATTGCCTTCCACCAGAAAGTGCGTTTGATATCATTGTACATTTTACTCACCCCAGGATGGATGCAAAATTTGGATTTATGGCATTCGTCCAGCACTTCTCTTTTAAGCTCGGGAATGTCGGGAACACATATTCTTCTATTCAGCCTCAGAACTCCCTCACTATCCACTAGGAAACTGGAGCCTTCGCCCCTTTGAATCCTTTTTACCATCTCTTTCACAAAATTGTCACTTTTCTGAAGAACAGATATCCTATCAATCAATCCAGGTGTAATTATAAGATTGGCAATGATTGCGGTTTTTCTACTAAGTGCATCCGCTACAACGTTAGCCTTTCCCGGCGTATACAGGATATCAAGATCATACGCTGCAAGAAATTCTAGCCAACGCTGCTGTCTCAGATTCATATCTTTCTGGGTATATAAATACTTCAACGATTGATGATCTGTGTACAGTATAAACTTCTCACCCAATAAATAATGCCTCCAGATTTTCAAGGCAAATACGATGGCTAGCAACTCAAGATCATGAGTCACATAATTCTTCTCATGCGGTTTCAGTTGGTGGCTTGCATAAGCGACTACTTGGCCTCTCTGCATTAACACTGCACCAAGACCTCTAATAGAAGCATCTGTCCAAACCGTTAAATCTTGATTGCCATCAATAATAGTTAACACTGGAGCGGTGGTCAGCTTCGATTTCAATTCCTGGAAAGCTTCTTCACAGTCGGAAGTCCACTTAAACTTCTCATGTTTCTTTGTGAGCTTCGTTAACGGACCGGATATCTTCGAAAAATCCTTAACGAACTTTCGATAATAACTAGCCAACCCCATAAAACTTCTAACTTCTGTGGGAGTAGTGGGTTGTTTCCAGTCTTGAATCACTGTTATTTTGCTTGGGTCAACAGAAATTCCTTTCTCTAACACGACATGGCCTAGAAATTTGACTTCTTCTTGCCAGAAGACACATTTAGAGAATTTGGCTTTGAAGACGTTCTTCCTTAGAATCTCCAATACTTGTTCTAAGTGTTTTTCATGCTCGGGTTTTGATTTGGAGTAAATTAAAATATCATCGATGAATACGAGGACAAATTTATTCAGAACTCCCCTGAACACTCTATTCATTAGATCGACAAAGTATGCCGGAGCGTTGCATAGGCCAAACGGCATTACTAACCATTCATAAAATATGTCTGGACCTCTGAAAGCTGTCAAAGGAACACACTCTTCTGCTATTCTCAGTTGATGAAAACCTGTAGCTAGGTCCATTCGGGAAAATACTTTCGCCCCATTCAATTGGTCTAGCAAATCATCAATGCGGGGTAATGGATATTTATTTTTGAGCGTCTGTTTGTTGAGGTCTCGGTAATCAACACATAATCTAAGAGTACCGTCTGACTTTGGGACAAACACAATAGCTGCACCCCAATTAGAAAAACTAGGTCTGATTAGTCCCTTCCACAACAGTTGACGAGTTTGATCGCCTAATTCTTCTTTTTCTTTCGGAGCCATTCTGCGAATTGGATGTACCACTGGTCTGGCATTGGGAATTAGATCGATTCGGAATTCTATTTCTCTTTGCGGAGGTAAGTTTTCAACTTCTTCAAACACATCCGCATAGTTTCTAACAATCGGAATCTTTTCCATGGAAGTGGGGATAAGTTCTAATGCTGACCAAAATTCTTCTCTATTCGGATTCGAACCATGACAGGGAACCGTAATATATCCAAGCTTCGTTCGAATTTTAACGATTCTTTCCGCACAATTCACTTCGGCTTCATATTTCGTTAACCAATCTAGCCCGAGAACAATATCGAATTCGGGAAAATCCATAACGATTAAATTGAAAGGAAACCTGTAGGAAGAATAAGAGACTGACACTCTACAATATGAACCGAGAGTAATAGGACCCCCTATCGGGTTATGAACTTCAACCGATTCTTTGAGCTTTCGCTGTTTTAACTTTAATTTGTGCACTGTGTTTCTAGCAATAAAACTACGTGATGCACCTGTGTCAAATAATACAGAAACAGGAATATTTTTAATCGTAAGGGTACCTCCCAAAACATCAGGTTTACCTGCTCCGTCGGAAGCAGCTGGCGGGCTCGACCCGTCATAGACATGAGCTACTGTAGCTTTCTTCAGCAAAGGACAGTCTTTGACCAGATGATCGGTCCTGCGGCAATTGAAGCACAAGCGAGGGTTCTGAGAGCCTTGGCTCGAGCCTTGAGAATTTGTTTTCTGCCTCTTCGGAGCTGTGCAGACGTTTGAGTAGTGCCCCGGCTTACCACAATTAAAGCAATTTCCTCTTGGCGGCTTGCCAGTCTGAGGTTTTGAAGATGCTGCTTGGCTTGACTCGCCTTGATTTACAGCAGGCTTGCGCTTGTTTCCGGCTTGGCTTCTAGCGCGATCCTGATCCAAATGCCTTTGATCAAGGTCTTCATAGTTGCATGTCATTTCCACCAGCTCGTTGAATTCCAGCTTGACATGGGCCATGGCTCTATCATGATATTGTCGTCTTAGCCCAAGGATAAACCTCTTATTCTTGGATTTTGCGGTAGCAACGAGCTCTGGAGCATAGGGCGACAACATTGTAAATTTGTTCAGATAATCTTGCACGGAAAGATCCCCTTGCTGGAGATTGGCGAAGTCATCGTGCATTCTTTCTAGAGCTTGTTCGGGGACATATTTCTCTTTGAAGAGTTCTTTAAATCCATCCCATGTTCTTCCAGCTTCTCTATTCCCGGCGGTAAGAGATTCCCACCATAATTCAGCTTGTTCCTGCATGAAAATAATTTCTATGCATGAAAATAATTTCAACATATGAAAATAATTCTAACACACAAAGATTATTCGAAATTTCAGCAGCATAACGGCAGGGTAGTTAAAACCGGCACCGTCCCTAGTACGACTCCTCACTCTACCTTAAAACCTCGCGGTTTTTGACAATGGGGATTCATGCATCTAATTCGCACGCAGGCGGCATGTTTATTTTTATTTCCACAAATATTTCCAATTCATTTCAATCACCAATGGGTATTTTTCAACCACAACCAAACAATATCAACCACAAACAATTATTCAACCATTCGTATTTTTCATCCAATATTTCACATCAATTCACCACAATAAATATCGTCCATGGTTTGTGGACGAGGGGAGTATATATATATATATATAAAAATATATATTTGCTATATTTCACTAGCATTTCAACACATATATCAATTATTCTATGCATGTAAAAATTCATACTTCGCTTATATAGCTTACACTACGTATGTACATGAGGTATACAACACGTGTGTAATTTATATTTCGCTTATATAAATTATACACGACATTTTCCATTCAATTTCACGTTAATTTAGATTTCTCACCTTGGTTTTCGGAGCGCTAAAAATCGATACGATGTCAGAAAAATCCGCGGCTTCTTCTATTGGGTAGAGAGCTTCCTTACGGTCCCGATGTTTCCTGTTTCATCGAATTTCGTCAATTCACCAAAAAGATATGATTTTTCAAAGTGTAAAGATCAAAGAAAAACTCACTTTCACGAAGCTTCAAAACTAGGTTCACAGTTTTCGCGAAATCAGTGGCTCGTGGGGACGATCGGGGAGTTGGACGTGGAAGAGGGAAGAGAGGGCTTCAAGTCGGTGGTGGTTTGGTGGCGTTCGGTGGTCGGTGGCGTTCAGGGCGGCGGCGGGAAGTGCTCGACTTCCTGGCTTCGATACGGGCGGAGGAGGCGACTGTGGCGGCGGCGGTGGGGTTGGATTTGAAGAGGAGGAGGAGGCGCGTCGAGGTAGGGGGGTGGCGCAGGCGGAAATCGCCTGTGGCGGCGGCGATTCGGGGGAGAAGGTCTGGAGCGGTTTCGCCGTTGATCGGGTGGGGGGGGGGTTTCTCTTTTTTTTTTTTTTAATTTATGAATGGAAAATTCTGATTAGGCGAGGACTATATTAAATTTTTAAATAGTGTTTTCTCAAACAAACTCCTTTTTAAACCCAACGACTGTCGCCCCTAGCTAAATACCCCCATTCCGGACACAATGGCATATGTTTCGTAGGCCAATTCGACTGTTACAGTCAGTTATTTTTCAAATTAAAGTATAAAACATTTAATTTTTAACTCTGAACGCACATTTCAATTTGCCAGGGCCGCAAACTGATTCGAAAAATTCCAGAAAAATAAATCTACCTATGTTTTGACGCTACGGTCCCAACAATACTAGTTTCGTCGAATTCTGAGGTCGTTTGAAAAATGGCCATTTTCTGGTCGATCCAATTTAACAGAACTTGACCAATCACATTTTCTTTTGCCACGCTCACATACTAGCTTCAAAAATTATGAAATTTGAAACCTAGCAATAGTTTGACATCCCGGACCCAACAAAAGTGGTTTCGTCGAATTCAGAGGTCGTATGCAAAATATCAATTTTCCAGGGCTATATATTCCATATACCGATCCTTCTGAAAATTCATTCGGCCATAACTTTTGATTCCCGTTATGAAACTTCGATTTTTCAGATTCGTTAGAAAGGTATCGACTAACAGATTTAAATATTTTTGGTTTTGCTAAAATCCGTTATATTTTCCACCCTGCACAGTCAGTCAAAGCTTGAATTCAAATTCTCAAACTGACTCACTATTCCTAATTCACTATTTTATTGAAATATTCTATTTCAATGGTTCAAATTCCTTTGAAATCACCATTTTTAAAATTTTAAATTGGCTCGTATTTTCCAGGTTATTACAAATGGGGTGCGGTTCTGGCGGAAGGTGGAGGAGTAAGAGGCCGACGACGTGGAGTATTTGGATCTGGGACCGATGGAAGGAGGGAGGCGCGCTAGGTGATCTTTCTGATGAACGACAGTTCAAACGTTATTGGAAGAATAAGACAGTGTATTTAGTAGCCTAATTCCCTAACTAAGGTTAATTAATCTTAACTATATTGTAATCAAATTTGTAAATGAAAATCATTGTGTTTATCAAATCAAATTTGTATATGAATATCATTGTGTTTATACAAGAAAATAGAACATCATTTTGGAAAAAAAAGGGAAACATTGCTTTATAAATAAGAGAACATGGTTTTGTAAAAAAAAAAAAACATTGATTGGTAAAAGAAAAATAACCAAGATTATAGATTTGTTTAAAATAAAATCAAAGATTTGAATTGTTTTCAAATCAAACATTTGAATTGTTTTTAAAACAAAATTGGAATTGTTTTACAAATAAAAATGGATTTGTTTCATAAATAAAAATAGATTTGGTTTTAGAAATAAAAATTAGCATTTTTTTTAAAATGAAATTGACATTGTCTTAAATAAAATAAACATAGTTTTGTTAATGAAAGAACATTGTTTTTGAATGTAAAACATAAACATGTTTTTGAAAGTAAAACATGGACATGTTTTTAATAGAAGAACAAATCATTGTTTTGAGATAAACATATCTTTTTTTGAAAATAAACAAATCACTGTTTTGAAATAAACATACCATTGTTTTGTGAATGGAAAATACCATTATTTTGTAAATTAAAACATACAATGTTTTTGAAATAAAAACATACAATGATTTGAAATATGAAATATATAATGTATTAAAATATAAAATATTCATGGTATTGTAAATATAAAAAGCATTGTTTGAAGTAGAAAATCTACATTGTTTTGAAGTAGGAAATTTGCATTGTTTTGAAATGGAAAATTTGTATTGTTTTTTTAGATTTTCTTGGATTGCCTTTCATTAGTTGAGGGAGGGTTCACGTGGGACCATAACCACTGGTAGAAAAAAACAGACCTTAGCATCTGCATCGGCAGACAACTTAAAGCTCCCGACCGAGTCCCATATCTCTTGATTAGCCCTTTTACGGGACTCGGGCCGCACATATGGTGTGCATGTGCATTTAGACAACGAAAACGATTCACGATACATGCATGGGAAAAGGGCGCTGTTCGATAGGTAGCATAATCCCTAGTGGTCCTAGGTGGCATAAATCCTAGTTGAATACTCGAAAGTTCGTGATAAAGAAACCTAGCCAGGTCAAGGGTGACAGTCCAAACGATTTTCAAGAATGGTGGCACTACGTCGACATAGTATAGAATTACGTAGGGAAGCCTGTACGAGATACGGCAAAGGACTGTACAAATACATGGAAAGAATTACGAGTTGGGGAAAAATTTCATGTACGATGTATTAGGTTAAATCTACTAGTAAGTGGACGAGAATAACATGGGTTTGGCCTTGGGTGCCAATATTGTGAATAACCTAATAAGACAAGAAAACTATATCTGAACGGTATAAGTAGGTTTATACAAGAGTTTATTATAGACCACTCACATAGAACTTATGTTCTGACCCCCTCCTCATTACAATCTTCCAGGTTAGGTGCAAGACAGGGATGGTTTAGCTTAATACCTGGCTTAGCTGTATTATTATAATGGTACAGTTATTTTTAATAAACTATATTTTATTTCTTCCGCCGTGAGTTGTTTTACGAACTCTGACCTTATTTTCTTTCTGTCTTTTCTGCAGGATACCAGAATACCCGACTCGGAGTTCGAGAGATTGGATTTTTTTTGGAAAAATTCAGTCAGTCGGAACTTGGGTTGTTACATAGAGGGTAGATCATAGTTGTTATTCTAGGCCTAATAATTAGGAAACGTCAGGCACCGTCATGTTTTTTATACCAAAACTGTCCTTATGGACATAAGATGTGGCTCAGTATGTTCTTTCTGGACAAGCCTCGACTTCTCGCTCCAAGGCATCTGACTGCGTCTCACAAGCTCGCCCAGGTGTTGCATCAATAAGTATTCCCTGCCCTCGACTTCTCGGTCCACGGCATCTGACTGCGTCCTCGACTTCTCGCTGTGCTCCCCTCGGGAACCTCTAGGTTATCCCTATTCGAATTGGAAGGTATTCATAAGAAAATGCATTAAATTGCCTAGTACACTAAGTCGTCCCCATTGGTGTCAACTAGCTAGACCCCAGGTATATATTCTATTCGATACCTGTTAATTGGTTAATATGAGACTAATTAGGGTATTTAAGCCCCAACTGAGTATGATGATTCTCTACCCTCTATTGATTGGTATGATGATTCGATACCGCATATAACCAAATCCAGGATGGACTTTGGAGAAGAAATTCGATACCCGACACAGGGGAATAACCACCTAGACCTTATTTGCTGGAATCCCTACCAGAATCAGCTATTCGAAATGATTATAGACTGAATTTTCTCAGCACCTTACTAATAACCTAGATTCCCTACGATCTTATTAATTAACATATTGGTTTCTTTGGTATATTGATTCTCTACCAGCTAATTGTTTATATGTGTTTAATATGTCAGAAGAGCTATTATACGATTTGATTAGACACCTTCATATGAAGCTGATAACATCAATGTCTATATATTCGATACCTAAATCAATGAGCCTCATTATTATAGACTGATTCGATACCATGGTATTTGCCTATGCTCCTGATTCCATCTTTATTGATTAGATGACCTATGATTCTCTCCCGGGTCGATTGTCTACCAGCTATTAGACCGGTACTCTTAATTATGTGATTCGCTACTAATATACTGGTAAGGGCAGTCATCTTAACTTAGATTAGATACTTACTCATGATCATCTTCGATTTGATACCCGAAATAACAACCCAACTATTATCAATTATTATAGCCCTCTATTGATTATAAGACTGATTCTATACCAGCTCCAGAATCACTTACTCATGACCACTTATTTAGTTCTCTACTATTAATATAATATGCCTAGAACGCCGTAGAAGAAGAAGCACCTGAATCACTTACTTGACCTTAGTTTTTCGCCCTAGGAGAAGTTACTCCTTCTTGTGCCGCCCTTCCATAATAACAAAATGTTGGGAAAGAGAAACTCTTCTTGTGCTTGAGGAAGTCGAATAGATGCTACGTAAGGTGCTGGCCTTACTTGGAAACCAGGAGAATCCCAGAGTTGTGATCGCAACTGGGTAGAAGGGCCCTTCCCAGAAGAGAATCAGGGAGAGATAAGGAGCCGAACATCCGCGGCTGCATTTGTGTCTGATTGTCGCACTTCCCCTAGAGAAAGAAGAGAGGATTAGGCTCTTACCTACTCATGGGAGTATGCTAGTCAGGGTTGGTCCACTAATGGATCTGAGAGTTACAACTACCTCTGCACTAAATCCCTACTTGTCCTAAACTAATTTTTGGCAAGCCACCTCTGATTCGTCTGATAAGCGCTAGCCTCCTCAGATTGCTAAGAAACCAGTATTGGCTTTGGCTCTGGACTAGTATATTAATAAGTTGAGCCGCAGATATTCATTTTTAAAGTACAGTATATTAATAGGGAGCCACTCTAGTGACCGGGTCTGTACTAACCTAACTAGTTATTACTGCCTAGTGCCCAAACCACTTAGAGAGTTGTTGAATAAGAAAATCGGCTATTCACAATTACAACAAACAGGAAAGAACAGCAGTCGTGTGGAAGGAAATTTCTTTCTTTAGGCCATTGCTTCCTCTTCTTAGCTGCTTCCAAGTAAGGAGAAAGAAGTAAACCCGGAGGAAGGTGACCTTGTTGGACAAGGATGGATAAGGTAACGAGTTCCACGAAAAGTCCCAAGTTCCACGAGTGGGCAATCGTTTGTTGATGAATCCATATTGGAAGGCTAGACGCATTACCTGCCCCAATTAATATGGCTATTGTTGTGAAAGAATGCTTGGTCCTAACCACTGATTATCTTTCTTATGGTACCTTTCTAGTGCCATGGTTTGGATTAATGGAGACGTCGCACCCCAGGAGCTTAACAAGGGAGTTCTCTCTTTCAGTAGTTCATCGGGAACGAAACTAATGGATGCGTAGCATAAATCCAATATACATTCGCTAGTAAACAAAGAAAGCGCCCTATGGCTGGCCTGATCAAAGAAAAGGTAGAGAGAGCGGCCCAAGAATAAGACAGAGTGGATGGAGTGCTTTAGACGACCATTGGAAGACTAATTCGGTCTTAATGGTACTAGACAAGCAATTGGCATGAACGAACGCGCAGTATATTAGTTGGGAAGCGTAGCTCCGGGGCGGATTGCACAATGTTAGACTCCCACTCTATGTCCTTTATAATCTTACTCCCGCCTTCCTTCGGGTGCCTTCGCTTTCGTTGCTTGCACCCTCCTGCTGGTCGCCTTCGCATCCGCGTACTAAACATTTATCTAATCACTTTTGACACTAGACGATAACGCACTTCCTTCGCTTGGAGTTGTTATTAAAAACTAAGGCCATTGATCATATCAGACATAGAGATCCTACATAAGATACCCCTTGAATTCTAGCTACATTTACTACCAAATCAAACAATTGAGCTCGAGGTGCCTAGTATACTGAGTCCCAAACTATTGAAGATGACAGCTAAGCGGATACGGGAACAGGTTCTTTTTGGATATTTGGTTTGGTTTGGCTTTCAGCCTCGGTCCATATTGGAGATATCAAGGAAATACCAATATATTCTAAGAAGAAATATTTGAATATAAATAACCTTGAATGCAGATTAGTTGAAATCATTTCCCCTGGGCTTGGAATTCTCTTTTTCTTGCCTGTCTACCTTTCTATTCAAATTCGTTTTTAACTATTCTAGTCGCACTTCGGTAGGAAAACAAATCGTAACAGATACACTGATTGATCAAAGGAAACTCCACACTTATGAAACCCCCTACTTCCTGGCTTTAATCCTTCTTTGGTTTCCTTATGAGGACAGACTTTGATTCCTCCGCCGAGCTTGCTATCGCCTCCTATCGCTTACTGGGGGACTGATAGCGAGGAACTAATAGAATTGGGCATACTTATCTAGAATTCTTATTCCGGTTGTGCCCCTATTGATATTCTCCCCAAAATGTCTCTCTGGTTGCCTCCCAATCCCACTGCTATGCACTGGAACCAGCGTTCCTGGCCCCAATTAATATACTGGCCTTCCCAATGTTTATACTGGTAATTAAGATACCTCCCCAATTAATATACTAAAGGCAATTACTAGCGAGGTGTGGACCCGATTAATATCTGGCGCCTTGTTCTCGCCACCTAGGTTAAGGGAAATGCTTTCTCTGCAACGACTTGAAGGGTGAGAGGAATAGTCGCAACTAGTCTAGAATTTGATAGAGAATTCCTCTATCTAAACTGTAAGTAATATTTCGGTAATATTACTTAGCAAACTGAGTTTCAGTCAGCACACTTTGTTGAAAATCCATGAAAGATCGAAGAGTAGATCCCACCCGAGGGCCCTCAAGGTCCGGATAATCTTGTGTACCGGTCTGTTTAGACAAGATTGATTTCACCTAACTGGAATTTCGTTCATCCTGCCCCTCCGTAATAATATCCCCTTCCATAACCGAACCTCTTCTCTCATGAACCCTCATTTGACTGATAGATAGATCCCCGGGAGTTGATGGGAAGCCCTCATCGCATGCATGTTATGTTTGTCCCTGAGCCAAGGTCTTTGTTCTTGCCAAAGATGCTTCTTTGAAACCTTATTTGACCGGACCTGAGGTATTGTTGTTGCCAAGGTTGTTTGAAAATTTTTCCAATGAAATGTCCTAAATTAATATAAACAAAAAAACCGCAGACTTAGATGCTTGCGAGAGTAAGTAATATTGGCAAAGCTACTACATTTCATCTTGGATTCGTTCCACTAGTTCGCTGAAATGAGTGAACTGATCAGTATTCATGAAATCATGGGCTCCCGAAACTACAAGAGTATAGCATTGCAACAAGAGCACCCCTTGGGGCAGCATCGATTTCTATACACAAATCTGAATAGTACACTTTTGATCCGCGAAGAAGACACCAAGTTGTCTTACCTTTCTACCAAAGTCCCAGTATCAATGAAAGAATAACCAAGGGACATGTAGCGCTTGACGAAGGAGTGGGGAACGAGGGGTTATATTACTACAACAGGTTATGTATCGCAAGCACCTCTCTTTATCATCTACTGGACACGATCCCACCCTTGGCAGAGGAGTAACAGGAACCGCTCTAAACCACTACTCCCAAGGGCAAAGAAAGTAAGCCAACAACCTACTGTGTGGTTCATTTAGTACTGCAGTCCTAAAATAATCTGGCCCATTTAATATATTAGGAACTGGTCACATTGGTCTCGTCCCCCCTAAACCTATTTTTACGCAGGACAACTCACGTTGGTCACCTTTAGTTGTGCTCATAAAACCTTTCCCCCTCGCGTACCTTATTAAAGACTCTTGTCTGGATAGCGAAGGAAGGTAGGGGGCCTAGAGTAAGCGGAGTACCCTTATTGCTAAGGTGATTGCATGAAGGTTATGTTCTGGTCGAAAGACTAGACTAAAGGGGTAGCTCGCATCCTAGCGTAATGCCCCACTTCTTGCAGTCTACTCGTTGGACTCGTGTCACCTCTATGACCATGCCACCTCTTGCGATCGTGCTCTCATAGACCATGCTCACCCAGTATAAACATTGGCCTTTGGTTGCCTCCATAGTAACAAGAGCACTATGTCCCATAAATGATAGTAAAGCATAATTCTAGTGCATAGCGAAATCTTTTGAAAGTTCGCCACAACTTATCTTAATTTCTTTTTCATTTCAAAAATGCATTTTGAAAATGCCTTCCCGGAGTCCAAGGTAGTAAATTAATAGGGAATGATATTCTGTTTTTGATATTCATATGTCATGTATATTACTTTTGATTCTCTTTTGTTTGCTAATCTTATTGGAAATCATGTAAAGACAATTCTGATTTGATATAGCTATTTGTGCAAGTATTTTACAATTAAGAAGCAATTGCTTCTTGTACAGATTGTGTATGAATTTACTATAACTACATAATACCATATACTCATGAGCTGCTGCATTTATTAGAGTGATCCACAAACGATGAAAGTCCCTCTTTTGTCTGCCCCTATCCCGTTGAGAGGAAACCAAAGCTCTCATTTTCTGTTGAGTAGCAGTTCGGGTAAGTCTTGAATGGGCCCCGGGTTGATGCACATAAACGATTGCCAATTAATATACTAGACTTGGTATACTAGGCGCCAATTAATATACCTCCCCATTGTTTATACTAGCGCCTCGTCTAACTCTGGTCATTGAATCAAATGAAACTTTAATGAATAACTAATTGATTTCTTTTCTTTCAGTCATCCTCTTATCCCCCTGTTAATACCAGGATTATTCCGATATAAAAAATAGAAATTCCAAAGTCTTTTGCAATATACGGGTAAGGGCCAACCACGATTTTTTATTCTATCCAGCCCAAGAAATTCTAGCGATATAAAACAAAATGAAATATATCTTGAATTTTTTACATGCATTGGTATGCAAGACTGGGGTACAAAAAAAAAAGACTTTTCTTTACAATCGTAGTTCTTGTCATAAGAAAGTGCCCTTAGTTCAGTTCGGTAGAACGTGGGTATTCAAAACTCGATGTCGTAGGTTCAAATCCTACAGAGCGTGATTCTATTCTTGTTATGTCGAATCACAAAAAAATTAACTTAACAAAGTTACATTGCAACTTGCACCTCCTGGAACAAAAAATATGTGAATGTAACTTTCGCACAAAGAAAATGTTTTGTTACAAATTAACAAGATATTGAGGAATTGTCGATATGTAAGATCATCATTATGGATACAGTTCTTTTCCACAGAAAAAGGGTATCTTTTGTTACTCTTTTCGTTTACTATTTCTAACATTTCTAGAAGTGATGTGGATCATTTAAGAATCGAAGTCGATTTGCTTTATAAAAAGAAGAAATCAATGAACTTCTATGAAATGGTTTCACGAGATTCAGCAAATTGTCTCGATCGTGGGATATCATTGAGAAATAGGAATTCGTGTTATCAAAGAATTTTCCACAATTATTTCTAGTATGGATTGAGACAATCATCCACTTTGGTATCTTTTTGAACAAAAATGGGGGTATTCCCGATACTCACAAAGAAAATCCAATATACTTGTGACTTGGACAAAAAGAAAAGAAAGATGGTATTCCGCTTGTTCGGGTTATTCCTATTCTCTTGGTCACCATAGGGCATCCGATTCAGAACCAATTCAGCCAGAGTGGCAAAACACATGATAACTTCTTGCCAAATTAATATACTGGGAAAACATTGAAATCCAAATATGTTGGAAGTAAGTCGCGCGCCCTCGTTAAAAAGAAGTGGAATGAGGCCAAGTATATATTAATCCGGGTGGCATGTATGTATAAAACCCTCGCCATACAGGCTAAGGCCCAATGAGAATGAATGGCCAAAATAGAGCGATCACCTCTAACTGGTCGTTATGTCAATCCTACCTTCATCGATACATGAGTCGGGGAGGATTGGATCAACTACTGAAACTGGAGCTTTCTGGCAACCGCTACACACCTCGGGTTAAGAATGGGAAAGATCCTATGTTTCCATCATAGTCAGAACCATAGCAGTTATCTTACTTAGTGGAATTCCTACCAGTTCTCGACATAGCTTGAAGAGTTAACGGAGTGCATCCGATGGCACTTGTTGTTAGATTAGCTAAAGTGAGTCGTGCTGCTGGGGATAGACCCAAATAGGCCTCGTTATGTGCATCAGGCATAACTCGTGTACTACCATTTGTCCCTAATCCTATCGGCATATCTAGAGTACTACCACTTCGCCTAATATAAACATTGGCTTTATGCCCCCTGATCTTAGAAGAAAAAAGAAGGCCATTAATTGGGCGAAAATTAGCTTTCACTTTCATCATTCATTCTTGTTGATCTTGTGCGAGTGAGGAACAATACCTAATCCTGGGATACCCCAGAATCTTTTCGACTGCTCAGAACACAGTATATTAATTGGCTTTGGCTCTGAAACCTCCCAAAATTCTCCTTGTATCTGAGAAGAATTTTCAGATGAATTGGTCGAATGAATTAGAATTTCTATTCTATGATCGCTATATCCTAAAATTAATTCATCAGCAACTTCGAATTGGATTAGTATCTCCTCAACAAATAAGGGCTTGGGCCAACAAAATCCTACCAAATGTTGAGATAGTTGGAGAGGTGAAAAGCCCTATACTTTTCATTATAAAACAAATAAACCGGAAAAAGATGGATTGTTGAATTATCGAGTGATCGGAGCGGAAAAAGAGGACCCGCAATTTTGTGAAGAATGTGGGGTGGAATTTGTTGATTCTCGGATACAAAGATATCAAATGGATTACATCAAACTTGCATGCCCAGTAACTCATGTGTGGTATTTGAAACGCCTTCCTAGTTATATCGCGAATCTTTTAGATAAACCCCTTGAGGAATTAGAAGGCCTAGTATATTGCGATGTGTGAGTTGATCGAAATTCGCATTTTACGAATTTGCACTACTAAACTGTCATCCCATTCAATCTGATTGGGATGCCACCGACACCTCTAATCTTAGGCACGGTTCAGAGTAACATGAAGCTCATAATTGTGGGTGTATACAATATCCCCAACTGCTACAAATATCACTTCGCTACCAATCGACGAATTTAAGCATATTCCCTAATCTGCCGCGATTGATTGACCTTCCCGTAATCGTCTTCGGTAGATTGATTCCGCATTGCACTGCAATAATTCATTCATCTCGGAAAGGTACCCAATTAATATACCGGGGACCTCTAATCTTATATATTTCACAGTGTCAAGAAAAATGGTTGGAATATTCATTTTGAAAATCTTTATTTGATTCTGATTTGCTTAATAAATGACATTAATAGGGCGAAAAGTATGTGATATTAATATTGGATCTCCATAAGGTTCTAGTCTATTCTAACCTGACATATCGGCTTCATAGCAAGCTTGGGAATAGAGTGAGCCAATTAATATACTAGGCGCCCCAGCATACCCAGACCTTAGATGGCATGAAAGACCTAGCAGTAGAAGTTCTCATGCTTTATGAGATTCACACTAGAGAGTTGGCATCGGAAAGAGTGAAGAGAGCGTAGTGAGTGAAGCAGGTGAGCCCGAAAACTGGAAAGTCGTCGCATGGGTAGAGAGATGAGCATACGAATGCCTCGTAATCCTTCCAGGGGTATAGCCAAGTATATACAGGGTATAGCCGGGGAAAGAGGTGCGTAGCCTAAGAAAATCTTGTGGGAGTTAAAACAACTTATGCTTTGCTCTATCTTTGTCTGAGCGAGCCGAGTACTCTACTAAAGAAAAAGGAAACATAGGTCTAGACTCACGTGCCTCCCTTCGGTCGCCTCACTCTCAGTAATTATCTTGGTTAAATGATTCTTATACCATAAAGCAGCCATAGAATCAACATGAAGGCCTTCAGAGACACTATGGCAGCCATAGAATAGAAAGCGAGGGGTCCCAATCGAGTAATTGCAGCGCGCGCGGGTATATTCGATCAATGCGCTCTCTTATTATCCAGGCAGAGCAGTTCATAAGGGTAATCAAAGCTCCATGTTATTAACAAATGACGCCTGGGAACCGAACCGAGTCAGAAAAGGGGTCTAAATTCCTGGGTAGCAAGGGCTCCCTCTTTGGATAATAAGGGAGATCGAGCCCCGTTTGTATACTCTCATCTCTCCGAGACCTGTTCTTTCTACGCCATAGAATCCATATTCATCAAATCTTAGGCGGGCCCATAGGAATTTCCCATAGGAATCAAAGAAATCAAGAGAAATATAGCAATTGACTGCCAATTAATATACTACTAATGTGAATCAGAGAGCTAGTGCGATGTTTTTTCAAATGAAAAGGATCTGAGCTCGGATAGAGCAATTCTAATTGGAAATGCTTGTCTGGAGAGCAGCGAAGAGGCCGAAGGCTACCCCGAATCAATGGGGGAGGTGAACCGAGAGGTAATAGTACCTTCTGACCATGCCTTAATATGCAAGAAAGAAGTAGTTGAACGATTCAAAGATTCAGTACCTGTAGACCAAGAGGTGCCACCACCCTTTAGGGAGGGAGATGAGGGGCATGGATACCAAGAAGGGACGGAGCAATATCAAGATCAAATAGCTGGAAGAGAAGATCCACTAGTAGACCAAGAGAAAGGATAAGTCACTGCAAACCATACCTCTAGGGAATTAGAGCAAGATCCAGTAGCTTCTGACCCGACCATTCGCTTCTTGCTTTACAAACAATGGAAGAACAAGTATATCTAGTAGATGGAAACGCTAAACTAGAGCAAGAGCCAGGGAGCAGCCTAGACCAATCGCAAGGCACGATAGTCAACTTACCACCAAAAAAAAGAAGAGTCGGAAGTGAATATGATGGCTTAACCCAAAGGAGAGCTCACCTCAGGCTGGGGTAAGGCACCCAAGGAAGTGAGGGAGTAAAAGCAAACGATAGCAAGAGTAACAAGGGAAGCTCAGCTTAATTCTATTTTTGAGAACTCTGGGCGAACATCTAGTGATATTAAGCTCATTAAGGGCGAACAATTTCCAATTACAGCAACAGAAGCTCGCTTACCAGATTTACCAGATACCGGGGAGCAATCATTAGATCCAGTTGCCAGGTTCTCAACGAACCCATCTCAAGAGCGGGAAAAATTCACCCTAGAGAAGACGGCTGACCAATCGAATTAATATAACAAAAAAAAAGCGCCACCGGACCAATCGTTTGATCCTGTGATGCAGCCAAAGAGAAGGAAGGGTAAGAGAGCCGGTAAAGAAGTGATGGGAGAACTCCTTGCGTAGCCGGGTGGAAAAGTCAAGTGAGACGTTGTACACGGGCTTCCACCGAAAAGAGAGAGTTACAGCTATTGGAAACTTCATTAGGGCGAGTGCCCTTACTGAAACCAAGCTTCCGACTTACAACGTCGAAAGAAACATGATCTTTTCCAAGTATCCTTCCTAACGAGTTCCCTGCCTGAAGCCTGTGCTATCTTAGTTACCCGTCTACAAAAAGACGGCGCTATGGTACGCAAGACCTACTACCGGCAGGCCAGGGGTTTGTGCAGTTGAGTCTCGTGGGCCAGTTCCGGATTTCGATCAGAAGGCAAGGCGACCTCTGGAAGACACCTAGATTCCAGAAAAGAATGAACTGGAGTCAATAGAGCTAGCTGATGTGAATTCAATCAATGAATGATTCAGCAGCGAATCTGATCGCGTTTTTCACCGATTTCGCCCTATCAGACTGTCGCCATTAGCAAGAAACGATTGATTGAATGCTGACATGGCATCTTGCTTCTTTCAACTGTTATAGCGCTTAAGCCTGTCGAAGAAGAAACTCGCTCATGCCAATGGGACCGATCCAAACTATCGGGACAACCAACAAGGGACCTGTAGTTTTGAAGCAGGCGTTTTGCATATGTAAACTTTGATGTTGGAGTTTGCTGGTTCCGAACTCGCACTGATCACCGAGAAAGCTGGTTAGGGAACTGCTAAACAACCTCAAAGAGGAGACTAACTCTGACCTTTCAAAGTCCTATCTCATTTGATAGTTGAAGGTACGTGCGATGGTACCATGGACATAAACGAGATCGAGCATATCTTTAATGATCTAAAACGGAAGCGTAGCAAAAGCTATTGGTATGAGTGTGCCCTGTATATGAAAATGGAATTTGAGCCAGAAGAAGATGATGCGAGCATTAGTGAGGAAATGGAAACAACTAAGTCTTAGTTAAGTTTAGGTTGCGTAAATGGTAACAACGACTTAAACCATTAAGGGTAGAATAAGCAAACAAAGGGAATGGGATGGTGGTACAAAAGCTTTAATAATCTATGACCAGGCTTTCCATTAAAGTAGAAGGAGACACACATAGGTACTCTGGCCGGTGGAAGAAATTACAGAGGAAGGCCTTGGTCCATCAACTCACTGCCATTGACCACCCATACATATATAACCCTTGCTGAAACTATTGCCTTATTGAACGTGTGCCTAGACCGTCTCAACCGACAATAAGAGGCTATAATTATTACCCAAATGTTGTTCCCTTATAAAAAAAACTTATGACAAGATTCACACCTTTAAGTCAAGTGATTATTTATTAAGCCCTATACAAGGGTTTTATACCAATCCCATTTGTCACTCTTCTTTCATATGCAACAGCAAGTGAAGTAAACAAGTAAAGTGCCTATCCTACTGGTATCTAATCTACCTAATGCTCTTATTAAGAGACTTCTAGCTGGTGGAGAAGGAGACTTTCTCAAGTATCGAATCATTATACTATCTTAGTAGGCATCGAATATACTCTTATATAAGATTGAATACCAAGTTCTGGCGGAGAATCATCATAAACATTACTATCTGCTTAGCTTCAGCTTTGCTACCTAGCTGTTTCGCTAGCTTTACCTTAACATGACTAGCTTGCTATTTGCTTGGAGTCACCATTGGGCTCAACTCCAACTTCAACTCCAGCAACAAAAAGAAAAGATTCGCCAATTAATATATATATATATATATATATATATATATATATATATATATATATATATACTGGGCTATGTTCTAACCTATCAGAGGAGCGTTAGAGAAACAGAAATGGGAAAAGTGATTAGCTTAGATTCTCTATCCCAACTTTCTCATTATGAAAGGGCAGCATAGACAGACTTAGCAGCAACCAACTCCCGGCTTCGCAGGCACCCATTCCTCTGATTCGCATGCATTAGTAGTGGAATGAGCAACCATTAATATTCTCAGCATCGCAGTAATATGTAATAATGACTCCCAGTAAGAAGTTCCTATGGTAAAGGGAATTCGCTCCTCTGATTCTCTCGAAATCTTCTCATTGACCAATTACCTGGCCACTTATAGCTATGGAGTAGCTTCTGCTGGTGGTTTTCTAGGTATGCCTGGGTTCTTAATATACTGGAAGGTCCTAAGGTGCGTAGCGAACATTTGATTGTGCCTTCGGTTCCCTAATGCCAGAAAACAATTAATATACTGAGGTTCCTTGTCGGCACCTCAGTCAGCTATGGTGAAAGTAAGTTATTCTCTAGTAGTCTACTGGCCTACACAGAGTGAGTAAGAATTAACCTGGTGTGAGCAAAGTATATTAATTGGGGGTTAACACCATACTAGCATCTTCCTCAATTTCTTTTTTCCATTGTGGCAGCACAGATGAGCACTATATCTGCAAATAAGGGATGGTCGGCACTCACTCCCTAGATTATATAACAAATATACTGGCAAAAAAACTCTCAACTGATAACTCAGTAAAGTTGCCCAAGCACAAATCTCTCACCGGTTTCCAACCAACAAGATGGTGAATTGAAAGGTCTTCCGTAGAAAGCTTCAAATGGAGCTATACCAATACTGGACTGATAACTATTATTATATGCGAACTCAACCAGATGCAAATGGTCATCCCATGACCCCCCAAAATCCAATATACAAGCTCTCAAGAGATCCTCTAATACACGATTCACCCTCTCTGTTTGACCATCGGTTTGAGGAGGGTACGCGGTACTGAGATGTAATTCTGACCCTAAAGCCTCTTTAAGCTCTTCCAAAACCCACCAGAAAATAATGGATCTCCATCACTCATAATACCTTTAGGTGCTCCATGAAATCTCACTACCCACTTTACATACATTTCCTCTAACTTAGCTTCCGTTCTACTCGACTTGACCAGTATAAACATTGCACTCTTGGTCAATCGATCCACTATCGCCCAAGTACTATCATGAACCGATCTATTCCTCGGTAAACCATCAATGAACCGATCCATTGAGACTTGTTCCCATTTCCATTCAAGAATTTCCAGCGGTTAAACCACTAGGCTTCTTTTGCTCAGCTTTAACTAGCTGGCAATTTATGCACTTGGATATAAACTTCCCAACGTCTCTCTTCATCCCTTCCCAGTAGTAGGTTTGCTTCATGTCTCGATACATTTTGTTACCACCGGGATGTATAGTCAGTTTTGAGTGATGACACACTCTAAGCATTTCATCTCTCAATCCATTAACATTGGGTATAACTAGTCTCCCATTCTTTCGAAGCGATCCTTCTCTATCAAGTCCATACTTGTTCATCTCCTCACCGTCAATAGCCATCTCTACCTTGGAGATGATTTCCAACAGGTTAGAATCGCCCCAAAGTATTCCTAGAACCAATTCGCTCAATCAAAGTGGGTCTAATCATCAAACTTGCGGACATTTCTGGATCTAATTCGCACTTAGGTCTGAAATCGTATCCTACGAAATACCTAGTTGTTCCAGAAACATGGCCCCCAAATTGGCATGTCTCCTACTCAATGCATCGGCTACTGCATTGCCCTTCCCGGGTGTGCAAGCGATATTGAAATCATATGAAGCCAAGAACTCTAACCATCTCTGCTAAGGAGGATTCAAATCCTTTTGAGAGAAAAGATACTTTAATGACTTATGATCTATAAGCAACTCGAATCTTTCTCCCAAGAGATAGTGTCTCCACTTCTTCAGCACAAACACGTCGCTGCCGATTCCAAATTACGGGTAGGATATCTTTTCTCATGTGGTTTTTGTTGCCAACTAGCATAAGCTACAAACTTACCTCTTTGCATCAGCACAGCACCTAGTCCGATACCACAGGCATCTGTGTATAATGTCATCTCTTCGTTCCCCTTAGGAAGAACTAAAACTGGCGCACACGTTAACTTCTCCTTTAGACTCTTAAATGCATTCTCACATCTTTCGTCCCAAACGCTTGATTCTTCTTGGTCAACTGAGTTAACGGTGCCGCTTTCTTGGAGAAGTTTTGGATAAATTTATGATAATATCTAGCTAACCCCAAGAAACTTCTTACGTCCGTTGCATTTTTGGTCGTAGACCCATCTTGCACCGTAGCGACTTTCGCAGGATCCACGGCAATACCATTCTCTGAAACAACATGGGCCAAGAATCTCACTTCCCTCCTCCAGAAGTGAAACTTCGAAAATTTTGCTTTCAATTGGTGTTTCCTCCCAATTAATATACTGATGCCTCTATCACTGTTTTCAAATGTCCCTACTGCTCTTCCTCTGTCCTCGAGTTAACCAAGATATCGTCCATGAACACAAGAGCAAACTTATTTAACTGATCTCTGAAAACCCTATTCATAAGATCCACAAAATATGCTGGTGCATTTGTCAATCTGAATGGCATGACCAACCACTCATAGAACCCAGACGACATCCGAAAGGTCGTTTTAGGTACACTCTCAGTTGCTACTCGGAGCTGATGAAATCCTGTTGCGAGATCTAAATGGGAGAACACTCTTGCTTCATTTAGTTGATCAAACAAATCATTTATCTGTGGAAGAGGATACTTATTCTTCCTAGACACCTTATTCAACTCGCGGTAGTCCGCACATAAGCGAAGGGAACCATCGACCTTAGTAACAAATACAACTGGTACTCCCCACTCGGAAACACTCTTAAAATGAATCCCTTCTACAAAAGATCGCCTACTTGCACTTTGAGCTCTCGCTGTTCCCTTGGTGCCATACGACGAAGTGGCATCACTATAGGTTTGGCATCTTTCACTAAATCAATCCAAAACTCAATCTCTCTATGTGGTGGAAGTCCGGTCACTTCCTCGAAGATGTCCGGAAACTCACAAACAATAAGCACATCTGGTAACTCATCATACAGGATGTCGAGGGAATTTTGAAAACTAGCCATCACCTTATCACTAGGTAGGCAACCCAATACCACCCTCCGCCCATCGTCCGCGCTAATGGTCACCAAAGACCCCTCACAGTCCACCACACCTCATATCTTTGGAGCCAATCGACTCCCAAAATAATGCTAAACCCAGTAAAGTCCAAAACAAAGCAATCACAAGTAAACATCCATGACTCGATAAGACCTAATTACGACAAATCATACAAAAGCTAGTCAAACCACCGGTCGGGTTCATCACAACTAAAGGTCTATCGACAATCTCCGGTTTCAATTCTAACCTTTCTACTAGGTCACTAGATACGAAGGAATGAGAAGCCCTGGTATCAAACAACACTTGGACAAGAACATCATAAATGGAAAGCATACCTTGAATAACGACACCCTTTCCCTTCTGCGTCGCAGTTGGGGCATTCGACGAAGAAGGTGTTGATAGCACATGCTTTCATGATCTGCTTCTCTTTTAAGGGTTATGGACATTTATTCTTGAAATGTCCCACTTGGTCACAGTTGAAGCACTTCTTTTCCCCTGGCTTTGCTCGACAATCACTAGCATAGTGGCCCTTCTTGCCACAGCTAAAGCACTCAATATCTTTCTTATTCTTCATTTTCTGACCATCCTTAGTCTGGTTCTGTTTCCTCTTATTCTGGGAATTCTTCTTGCCTTCACTGCTTGCCTGTGGTTTTGGCTCCTCTGCAGATGTATTAGCAACCTCGGTCTTTGTCGTAGGGTAAAGGCTCTCCGATCTTAATGCCTTCCCCACAATAGATTCAAATGTCTCATCAATATGGTTTATAAGTCTTTCCCCCAAGTACTCATCTAGGCCAATTATGAACTTCTCATTTTGATTCTCGACAGTATCGATAAGAGATAATCCATAATTCAACAAGGTATCGAATTCAGCAGTATACTCCAAGACTGCCCTACCAATTCATTGCCCGTCCTTCCAGCTGACGCGATGCTAGCTTTCTCTTCATTGCATCATTGATCTACAAATCCTCAAAGATGCGCTCACGACTATCAAGCCAATCCTGAACCCCCGTAGCCGATTCCGTTCCATAGAACAGCCTCCCTCCAAGACTAGTATAATCATTGTTAAGCTTAGCGAAATCGTCTCTAAGTGCTTGCACTACTGCACCACCGCCGTTAGCAGCATTAGGAACTGCTCCCTGAGAATCCCCAAGCATCTCTCACATGAAGGCAGTGAACATCGTCCTCATATCAGGGACATTCCCATTATTGGCCCTTGAACCCGCTCCCTTTTCAACTCCTGGTGCAGAGTTCCAAACCGTGCTCCTCGTAACTTGGCACATCGTTCAATCTGTAAATAGAAAACGATTAACCATCTCCTTAGTGGTGCTAGTGCGGTGCGACTTCATCCTTAGATATACTAATAGTGTATATATATAGTTTTTGAAAACCAAAATATTACAAGTACGCACTCTCATATACATATACTATCTCTCCATGTTGTCTTCCCCTAGGTTAACTATGCAACCTAGGCTCTGATACCAAGTGTGATGGTCTCCCCGTACGAATCAGACATTTCCCCGAAATGCGTTGCATCCATGCCTGACTAGCATGGGACGATCGCCAAAGGGGTTTGAAACTTGCCGAAGAACATATAATATATCTCACAGCGCATGGAATAAAATATAATGGTAACATAACTTGACATAAAACAGGCGAGACAATACATAAGCTGAAAACTAAACCATATCCATCAGAGTAGCTGAATCCAAAACACAGCTTCATATCCAATTGTTACAACTTTTAAAATACTGTCGCTAAAAGGAAATAAAACAGGTACACTACTAATTCCCAAAGAACTGATCATCAACAACACAGGGAGAATATATGTATAGTACGCGGAAGCCTCCTGCTCATCTCCGGACAGCTACTCATGCATAACCACCTAACCTGTCTCGAGTCTGCTTGTTAAGGAGCAACCAGAGTTAAAAGAAGAGACATAAAACTCTGGGTCAGACGAAAGTCTGGTGTGAGCGATTGCAAGTCTATAACTGGTTAAAGCAATAACAGGTATAAGTAATCATACCTAACCTGGACCGGCAACCAAAGAGTTAGCACAACAAGATGTACAATACTCTAAGGTAACACTAACATAGAGTGTAAAGTGGAAGTGTGCATGTCATCTAGTATACCAAGGTCCCAGTATCTTAATTACCAGTATATTAATTGGGGATTTATTTCTTTTATTACTTTCTTGCAGTCAAAAATTCACTCATTCGAGAATATCATATTAGAGACAATGAATCTGAGGAAGGAATAGTAAGATATGACTAAGTAGTCATTTCCCCTGTGCAAGCCACAAGTGAATTGAGTTTACTAACTCGCTAAGAGTTGGGCTTCCATAATAATGGGCTCGATGTACAGCAGGTCACTCGTTGAAGGGTGAGGAACGAGCAGATATTGAGTCATCAATTTCTTTGAAACCATTTTACAGGACGACAAGCTATGCATGACGGGGCAGATAACAAGAAAGATATAAAAGATTTCGATTTAATCTGTTAAATTTAAATTGAGAAATAAAGTAAAATTCGCTAGAGTTATGCTTAACACATGAAAGGAGAAGTTGAGTGAACTATTATTACTTCTCTCTGAGTGAACAAAGTTTGACTTGCCATGAGTCTAATACTGGAGAGTTCCCTAGTTCTTAGTGAACTTCGAGTGGAATGTTTGACACGGTTGTCATGTTGATATTGGGAATCCAACCATTTATTTGCAGTAGATATTTCTTCCATCAAGTGAAGACTTCCTCTTCTATACCTTCTTTCTTATCAATCCCAAATGCTTCTCGGGCAACTGGTCGAACCCGGTCTCTTCGAATTTCGAACATGGAATTGAGAGCAACTATGCTTAACACAAGCAAGCCCAAGATGAGACTAATATCCGAGCTACCTTCTTTGCTTCTTCTTGAGGCGAGGATTGAAAAGAAAGAGAGAACGAATGCAAGGGAGCCTAGCGAGCTACGTACTCTAGCAGTGAATACCAGCCAAAAGTGTTCTTTCAGAGGTGGGCAACCAAGCATCTCTTCGCGTAGCAAAGTCGGTTGGTTGATTGGGGCGAAGCACAACTCAATAATAAGTCCTTTTCATAGGTATTTAATATTGTATGGAACTACCCAGCTCAGGTATGATATTAAGGAGGACTTGACTTATATTATAAAATGTCTAAGAAGAGATAGGCGCGCAATCAAACTGAAAGCCTTCCGTCCATGAGGCAAGTCTTTCTCGCTTCTGCTGGCACAGTTGGTTGCTTGGTTCGGACTAGCTTCACTTGGTTCTTCGGCTCCAACTAGTGGCATCTCTCCGTTAGGCTTATGTGTCCTCGCGGAGCTTACATAGTAGGTTCATCAAAGCAAGATATGAGATAAGCGAGAGGTCTTAGTATGCATGGAGCGTTGCACAACTCCTCTGGATGTGCTTCTCCCAAGTATTTCATTCTGGAATCTGGCTTATGAAGGAGCAGATAACAAGAAAGATATAAAAGATTTCTTTCGATAGAGTAGGCTGCGAAAATTCGTCTTTTGATGGATGCAAGAAATGAAAGCATTTTCTTAACAAAAGTAAAAGCTTGGCCTTTCAATCGGCGGACTCCGCTATCGCGCGGGTGAAGGCGAATGGATGTGGTGAAGTTACCATTTACTACTTAAGTTAATATATTGTGTTAGCAAGCAAGACGTGACTTCTCGCTTATGATGTTTAGTCAGGTCTAGTGCTCTCTCCCTATGAAAATAGTCGTCTGTCTCACTTCCGGAAAGAACTCCTTCTCCGTTCTTCTACGATAATCATGTTCCGCTGATATGTATAGCCGTAGCGGTTATTCCGGGCATTAGCATAGGTGCCTCAGAGAGGTCATCCTTGATTCGTCTAAAGGCTAGGGGCACGGCTCTCGTCCTATACAAAAAGATAGGTTGGTCATTGTTTATCTTGAGGCGTCTGAGACTTAATCACAATTCCAAAGAGCTGTGAATGAAGTTTTTCATTTGAAACTTTTGATATTTGAATTTTCTAAGACATGGTTGTAATTGTCCTAGGTCCAATAGCCTTGATTGGAAGTATATAGCAGACATCCATCCTCGGCATCTATTTTGTGAGTTTTGTCTAATTGACTTGATCGAAAATGGTAGTAATAGATATGCTTCCTGTTATCTATGTCAATCACTATTTGTTCGCAAGGATGCTTATAAGAAACTGATGAAAGGATGTCGTATCTCAAAGGATACACATCCCCCAAGTGATAGGTTAATCAGGGTTTATTCATCCAATGATGAGGGTAATAGGCCAGTCTTGTTCAGATCAAGTGATCTGCACTACCTGAGCCTTATTGTATGAGTTGTCTTAGTTATGGCCTGGAATGGGTGAAATTTGGAACCCTCCATTCCAGTTTCAAATTTGCAAGAGAATATGGAGATGATAATGGGTTGTTTTTCTGAAGACATTCATTTCTGTGATCGATGCGGTGGATTGTATGTTCCATCCTCAAAAGCTTATCAAAGTCAAATGCTGGCGGCCGGTTAATCATCATCAGAAGAGGATGGTCGTGTTTGTAATCACTCATCAGATGACTCATCGAATCAATCACTATCTTCTGGTCCAAGAAATCTTTATTAGATACCAATAAAATTGGGAATATGCTCCCAGCAAGGAAAGGAGGAAATAGGGAGGGCGAAATTCATTGATTGAAGTGAGCGGGAGAAGCCCCTTAACTTAAAGTTATTGCTCATAAGCTCAATTACGCTTCTAGGATGAAAGACAAGATCGAAGAAGCGGAGACGCACGTTCTTAGGTAACTCTAAATTGAGGGACCAAGCAAGTAGGCGGCTGCACAGGAATCTGAATGCCTTCCCTAGCACCTGGCTTCTTCCTCCGCCCTTCCTCAATTGATCTACCTGGCTTCCTCCCCCAAACGAAATAAGGGTTTTGTTTATTCGTAAGGTGCATAGCGAGACTTCAGTCTGGACGGTGCCTAGTTCGAACCAACCCACCATAGCCTAATAAGATCTTTGACAATGAGAGCACGCGACTCCGCGACTGAAAGAAGATCTTTCCGCTGATACTATTCACACAACACTGGTTCCCATGGTTGTGAGCTATTTGAATCGTAGCTACATGTACTTATTAGCTTGCTTGTTGTGCCTGTCTGAAAGGTTTCGAGGGGCTCAGTATACGGGATAACATCCGGGCGAAAAAGCAGGATGTCTCATGCCATCGTTGGGCATGGGCTATGTGGAGAAGCATAGTCCCCAATTGATATGCCAACCCATCGCCCTTGGCTGGTCCACATAAAGCTGAAAGTAGACTAGATTCCCCATGCATAAACTCATAAGTTCTCGAAATCTCTTCGTCTCTTTCTTCTTTGTTCGTCTAACCCACTTGGACCATTTCAAATTCACCTGCTAGAGGAACTCGCTTTATACTTGCTTAGCAGCCTCTATTGACTCCTGTTAGTGTAGTTCGTTAGTTAGTTGTTCGCACCACTTTGCTGGAACACTCACATGCGTGAATGCCTGCCAGAACCATAAATCACTCTTCCTCTTCCTAGCCGCCTGAGTTGCTCCTCCGCGAACGAATCAAAAGTCAATCAACACGCGCCAATCGTTTCATTACGAAACTTCACTTAAATGAAAGTGAGCCATCGACCAAGATCCGTTGATGCGCGTATACGGGTGAGATTATGAAGTAGCAAGTGAACTGAACAAATAGTTAGGCTTTCTATTCTATTATTCTTTCCTTGGCTATGGCACTTGTTGCTGACTCCGCACTGGCGCGTTCCACTTTGCTCGCGCCTAAGACTCCAGCTTCCCTAGGCTCCTATAGGAAGACTCCTCGACTTAGAGCTGACTCCTACATCTATGATTCTGTGCTCGTTTAGGATTCTCTTAGAGCTGAGTCCTATATCTATGTGTGGTTCGGATTTGTAGTCTCTAAAAAGCAGTAGCTTACGGGGTTGCCAGAACTGCCCTGGGCTCTCTCAAATTAGTTATGTATGGTTCTAGCAGTTGACATGGAGATTCAGTTGAGTGAGGTAGGAGCAAAGCGAAGAAGGGCTTAGTGATCCTTCCGAATAGAATGGATCGATAGAAACCTCCTCTTTTCCCTTTATGGTGGTTCTTTCTTGTTCTTGTTCGCTAACGCACCTCTCGCTTTCCTTCTCTTCTTACTTGAGCTGGACTCTTTCGCTATGCACTTCCCATTGGTCGAAGAAGAGTGAGGATTGGAATAGTTTGGATCCTTCCGAATTAATATACAGGGCTTCCCATCACTTCGCGCTAGGAATACTTTGGACCCTCCCGCTCACAATTAATATACTGGCACCTCTTTTCTTTGATTTGTTTTTCTAGATCTTTGATTTGATCATCTTTCTCATTAATAATGAGGTGAACGATCTTATTTATCTGATTGGGTTTGTGACCATAGTGAGTGACCCCTTTAGGTCGTGTGTCTATCCTTTATGTATGTTGTTGTATACGAGAATAGTTTGGATTTGTCAGTGATTTGAATGTGAAGGTTGACATGAATGTTTTTCTTTAGAATCTCTTTATTATTCCAACTTTTATTGAAGTAGTCTTGTCTTCTCTGATGCGTTTTTCCTTTCGTCCTGTATCCTTGTATTGTGACTCAAACCATTCATCATCTACTTGGTCATATGCTCTTCCTTTATGCTTGATGACTTTCTCACCTTTGTCATTTGTATAGTAATAGCTCTTCGAAGCTAAGAAGGTTCCATTTTGGATTTTGTCCTCTAGTTTGAGTTTGCCTAAGTTAGTGGAAGAGATATCCTCTTCTGGTAGAGGACTTCCTAGAACCGCGAAGTCCAAATCTGTATAGTAGCAATCATCTCCGAAGATGTATTTACACATGTGAATACGAGCACAAGCCCTTACCTCTTTCTGATAGGTAAGGGCCAATCTTCATCGGGAGCATCAGGTGGATTGGCTATATAGTTGACGATATAGTATTTCTCAGAAAGAGGCCGTGCATAGTTGAAATTTCCCTTACCTATCAGCTCGTCATAGCAGGCTTTCTCACATACCTCCATAAGACCAGTTGGATATATTAAATTATGAGTCTTTGGATCCCTATAGGGTAAGAAAGGCCTAGTTATATGACTAGGACAATATACAAAAGCTTTAACAAATCCAAACAACTTGTCAATCTCTATTTTGGATAAATCACTATGCCATACAGGTATACCTCCCGGCACAGGATAGGCTTTCATAATGTATGGATAGAGGGAGTTCACGTCATAATAGTCTAAATTCTCTCCATAAGGCTTATAGTTGCTTGAATTCTCAATTGATTTGTTATTGACGTTTAGGAAATGTACTTTGCAGTAGAGATTATCTGATACTTTATTTTATAGGTTCTCTCAACTTTTACTTTATTGTGTTAAGCATAACTCTAACGAATTTGAGCAGCAAACTCTATCGAAAGAAATCTTTTATATCTTTCTTGTTATCTGCTCCTTCGTAAGCTAGATTCCAGAATGAAATACCAGGGAGAAGCACATCCAGAGGAGTTGTGCAACGCTCCATGCATACTTAGGCCTCTCGCTTCTCTCATATCTTGCTTTGATGAACCTACTATATAAGCTCCGCGAGAACACAAAAGCCTAACGGAGATATGACGCTAGATGGAGCCGAAGAACCAAGTGAAGCTAGTCCGAACTAAGCAACCAACTATGCCAGCAGAAGCGAGAAAGACTTGCCTCACGGATGAAGGCTTTTAGTCCGATCGCGTGCCTATCTCTTCTTATACGTTCTATAATATAAGTCAAGTCCTCCTTAATATCATATTTGAGCTAGGTAGTTCCATACATCATGAAATACCTGAGAAAAGGACTTATTATTGAGTTGTACTTCGCCCCAATCAACCAACCGACTTCACTACACGAAGAGATGCTTGGCTACCCACCTATGAAAGAACACCTTTACCTGGTATTCACTGCTAGAGTACGTAGCTCACTAGGCTCCCTCGCATTCGTTCTCTCTTTCTTTTCCATCCTCTCCTCAAGAAGAAGCAAAGAAGGTAGCTCGGCTATTAGTCTCATCTTCGGCTTGCTTATGTTAAGCATAATTGCTATCAATTTCCATGTTCGAAATTCGAAGAGACCGGGTTCGAGCAGTTGCATGGGAAGCATTTGGGATTGATAAGAAAGAAGGTATAGAAGAGGAAGTCTTCACTTGATGGAAGAAGGATCCACTGCAAAGAAATGGTTGGATTCCCGGTATCAACATGACAACTGCATCAAACATTCCACTCAAAGTTCAGTAAGAACTAGGGAACTCTCCAGTATTAGACCAATGGCAAGTCAACCTTTGTTCACTCAGAGAGAAGTAATAATAGTTCACTCAACTTCTCCTTTCATGTGTTAAGCATAACTCTAGCTAATTTGACTTTATTTCTCAATTTAAATTTACCAGATTAAATCAAAATCTTTTATATCTTTCTTGTTATATGCCCCGTCATGCATAGTTTACCGTCCTGTGAAATGGTTTTAAATAAATTGATGACTCAATATTTGTTTGCCCTCACTCTTCAACCAGCGACCTGCTGTACATCGAGCCCGCTACTATGGAAGACTAACTCTTAACGAGTCAGTAAACTCAGTTCGCTTGTGGCCTGCACAGGGAAACTGACTACTGAGTCATATCTTACTATTCCTTCCTCAAACTCATTGTCTCTAATAGGAGATTCTTGAATGATCGAATTTTTAGACACATCAACTCTAGTATCTAATAAGTTCTACCTACTATGTGATTTGAACCAATGACTTCCGTCGTATGGAAGCCATACATCTAGTAATTACTAGCTAGAAAACATGTCGTGATTCTTTGTTACGAACCCCTTGTTAGGAGGTTACCTTTTGTTGTTATTCATAGTTTTCCCTGTTTTTCTTTGGAAGTGCTTTTTTATAGTTTCTTTTTGTTATTGTTATTTGCTCGCTACTTATCTTTTTTCTTTCCAAGAACTCGAAGAGGGTGTAAGGTAGGGCGCCAATGGTTCAATTCTCACTTCTGGTGGATTCCTTGTGACTGGGCAAATTGGAAAACCGCGGACCTATCAATTCCAATTGAAGCACCTGCTAGGGTTATAGTTGTCATTCCAGCACCTAGAAGTTTTCCTTCCATATCCCCGGAAATAGTTGGTCTCTCAACTACTAAGAGAAGAGCCTTATCCATCCCATGAGAAAGTCTTTTATCTACTGCACTTATTCTGGTAAATACTCCTATGTTGGAAATAATATCCAAGGGGGCATTCACACCTAAACATAAAGACCAAATCTAGCCAAATTGGTTGATTTGCCTAGCCATTTATAAGAGATTGAAAGATCAGCTCCAAGCTGAAGTCACTTCTATGTTCGAGTACTTTGTGTTAAGCATATCAGTAGTAGCTTCTTATGGCAGAGATTTCTTGTCTACTTTTTGTAACACCCCACCTCCGTTAAGGTCACTCACAAGGGGTATGCCTTAACTTTGATGGAGCATTCTAGTAGACTGAATAGAAATTTACAAGACAGATAAAGTAGTACTTGAAAAAAAAATTATAACTTTATTACAACAGAAACAGAAATTAGTTTGGTTACATCATTCCAAATCACAATATCATAATTCAAGCACAAAACATTTGTCTTGTACAAAAGCCTTCAGAATGCATAGTTTTTAAAGTCATAATCCCCAACATAAACTGCCATGGAAAGATAGAGCCAAAGCCAAGCAATACTTCAAACACTTCAAGCAGAGAGAATCTGAATCAAGCTCCTACGTTTCCACCCTAAACACCGAGAGGGGGGACGGCAAGAAAAGAGGCGAAACAAACTAGGTCAGACATAAGTGTGGTGAGCCCAGTGACTTTCAATATATAAACAGATAATAGTATCATGACATGTAAATAAAACTGGATGAAAGATAACCGTAACAGGAATAGCAGGTTAACAGGATGATAGAGACTAAGCTAAGCTTCTTAGTTAGTCTACACTTCCGTGCACTAATAGTAGTATAATAGGATTAGGTGTTACCCTAATGTCTAATATGAAATAGAAACGGAAACAGAATAATCTCTACAGAAACAGAATGCTAGTAATGGGCCTTTACCACCCGAACAGATAGACGGTACAGAAGCAGAATCAGAAACGGAATCTGAGACGGAAATAGAATAATGCCTATGGAAACAGAACGTTAGAAATAGGTGCACACTAGTAATGGGCCTTTACCACCCCAACAGACGGTACCACGTAGAAACAGACAGGTGTTACCACCCAACAGAAACAGGCGGTACCAACGGAAATAGACAGAACTAAGTGTACCCTAAGTCCTACCCCCAAGCGATTGACTACCTAATACATAAATACCCTGTGTCGGCCCCACAGTAGGGTGTATCACTCCCTAAAGTGGCAACCTATTGGCACAAACCTATTTACAGATGTCACGGTGTCTTACATCTCAGAGCAGACCGGATCCATGAACGCACATGACCCGGTTGGAACGCACCATCAACACTCATCGCCATTATCAGAATGAACCCCTTATAATTAGTTCAGTAAGCGTGCCCGGACCCATACATAGCGTGGGGTCAAAGTTTTGATACCAGAAAGGGTTACTGACTAATATGAGTCCCAAACAACAGATGACACAAGTATTTCCCCTCCTAACCTTGTGTCCCCAGACTAACAGATTTCAGACAGAGTTCTGGTTTCTAGTCCACGGATCAGACAATCAAGTTAACAAGTTTTCAGACTAAAGGATCAGATATACAGATAAACAAATTCTCAGACTAACGGATCAGATAAACAGATTAACAGACTTACAGATTGTTTTACCAAACTTTGTATTGGGCCTACAGATTTACATAACGGGTTTATTAGATTCATCAGTCCAATTATTTTAACCCTATCCACCCAACACGTTTTAGGTATCATATTTATCTTAGATTTGCATTAATTAATTTTTAATGCACAGACCTCTCACATTAGATCGGTAGCTTGTGGCCGCTGGATATGCTGGGCGGTTCCGGGCAGACTTCTGCCACAAGCCAGACCTAACCTCGTGTCTAAGCATATTTTAGTTATGCCTATGACCTCTCACATTAGACTGATAGTTTGGGGTCGCTGGTTAAGCCGGTTGGTTCCGAGCAGGCTTCCACTGCAAACGGAGTCTAACCTCTAGTCATAGCCAATTTATTCCAATACAGATATCAGACTAATTTATGTCCATTTAACATATTAAACTTCCTTACAGGTTACAGGAGATTAATCAAATTTCCATGTTTTACTCAATCTTAGATCGAGCCTACGGATTTTCAAACCCAAATTACAATTATTTAGCTTTCAATAGATTTAACCGATAACATATTTGGCAGATTTGACAATTCAACAGATTTAGCAGATAACAGATTTTGCAGATTAGGCAATTCAACAGATTTAGCAGATAACAGATTTGGTAGATTAGGTAATTCGACAGATTTAGCAGATAACAAATTTAGCAGATTAGGCAATTCAATAGATTATTCATTTCTGAAATTCTATTTACATATCTTGCCTAATCCTAAATCATGGTCATAATTCATAATACGACATATGCCCCAAATTTTAATTAAACTTTGCACAGTACAGAATATTCTCTAAAAAGCCCCAAACAATATGAATTATGCCAAATTATAGCCTATGATGCCAAATATCCTAAAATCCATATTTAGGCGCATTCACATTAGTAGTTAACCTATTTTAATATAGATCTTCACGCCTAAGTCACATTTTTTTTTTTCAAGTCATAGATCGTGATATAAAATACGCCTCAAAATTCCAGATCTTAAATTTTAATCATGTATTATATCCTCAAAATCAGATCATGCATTATAATATGCATTATATTCCAAATCCCCAGTCATATGCTATCATATAATAATTCTTCTTCCAAATGACAGTCTATTATACATAGTATGCACTGATTCTAGATCTTAATTTACAACCTATGTTCTTTTCTCAAATCAGTCACAGATTAGTCATGTCCAATTATGCAATATTCATTATTTGTCCCAAAATTAGCGTTCATGCGTTAATCTCTTATGAGATTTGGCGCAGGCTCGTAGTAGCCTGGCTATAAAACAGAAAGAAAAAGGAGATACAGAATAGTCACAGAAAAACAGATCTGACAGATGAGAATATGCATAACCTCAGATTCATATTTATAACCATGCCAAGATCATAATAAAAGTTTATATCTGAAAATAACTGTACTCACAATTAAAGGTAAAACTCAATTTCAGGGATCTGTATTCTGACACTGAATAGCGCTCCTTTGGCGTATACTATCGATTAGATTTGATTCTCTCTTAACTCTATTCAGATTGGAAGAAGATGCACTAGTTCTAGTTTTGATTCTAGCAGAGTAGCGACGCCATTTTTATTTTTAATTAGAATAGAGGCAGAGTATAGGCAGAATGAAATTGTGTGGAGAGAAAGCTGGGTTTGGGGGTTTTTAAATAGGTTAGAGCTCATGAATCCGGCCAGAAAGGCGTCCAAGTGCAGAAAAATGGATCTGTCTACTGATCTGGAAAAAGGGGGGAAGGTCGACCCAAGGGTCGCCCTAGTGTCAATCTGTTTAGCCAGGTCGACCCCCAGGTCGAACCTAGTGTCGACCTGGGCCATGGGCAGGAATTTTCCCGCCCAGCCCGGGTGTTTTTTTGAATTTCGAAATTTGAATTTTCGGGCTGGTTTTACTGAAACTCCTGAAGGCCATATCTTCTTCATACGGAGTCCGATTTACGCAATGTTGGACTCTATTCCAAGCAGAATTTCGAGATGAACGCAATGGCCTAAGCCGTTTCCCTTAATTATTTTGTTATAGTTTAATTATTCTCTGATTTGTTATTCTTATGTTCACAGAAAATACGGGGTGTCACATTCTTCTCTCCTTAAAGGATTTCGTCCCCGAAATCTTCAAGTTAGGAAGAATGTTTCCTACCATCCAATCACCCATCTACTCAACCATCAAACACAGGCGTCCATTGTCCTTAAAAGATTTCTAGTGCTTCATGATCATATGCATTGTGTGCGTACATGTCCTTATCTAATGCAAAATCAGGCGGTCCACTGATTCAGTTGACTTCCTTAATGCGAATTATGTCAGTGCCATGAGTCCAACATATATGCAGTTTTCCTATTTGATACATATCATTTCTATATGAGTGCACAAATGCAACATCCATGTTCTGAGTCGACCATTTTTCATCCACAAAATTGAGAAATGCACACACATCCATATGCAGTATGAGAGTGTTTTTGAGCCGATCTAGTGCCTAGTGTGTGTATATGCATCCATTAGCAACCAATAGCAACCACTTGCATCCACTTGCAACCATCAAACATAACATGTCTCAAACGCATGTTTACACTCATTAGTTTCTACCGAAAGGTCGAAGATTCAGTCGATAGGATTAAGTCGAGTGATAGAAACAAGTATAATTAAAACTAAAGCTAGGTTCCTATTAGACATCGGTTTAAGAGAATAACCCCCCTAAGTATCAACCCCGAAGACCGAAATCAACATCAGATTAACACTCAGAGAATCACTCCCGTTAAACAAATGCCCAACTGGAAATCTATTTCACGCTCTGAGTAAAAACTCCTATCCTTTTCAGAAATATTCAGATACCTACAGACTACTGATACATATCAGATTACCAAATGATTCTTAGGAAACTAAGCATGATAAAAACCCAAAATATATGCGTCATAGTCAACTTAACGCCCAACACAGATACCCTCATTCCCCAACTTATCACAAACAGATGAGTCGTAACCCTCATGGGGTTTGAGACTATAACAGAATCAGAAACAAGACTAGTATTAAAGTGCAGAGTTTCAATTACGGAATCAAAATGCCAAAATCAGACAGAGTCTTAACTCCATAATCAGATAAGGAAATTAAACCTTCTACAGAAAGTTTTCCTATTTCTATCCTATCTACGAGCCTCGAGGGTATTCGCCTGTCCTTCAGAAGTTGGACCTGCCCCTGCCCTTGTCCCCGTTTCTTTGGGCAGTCCCTAGTGAAGTGCCCTATTTCTCCACAGTTGAAGCAGGTGCCCTTCCTTTTTCTGCAATCCTTGTTCAGATGGGTCGAGCTTCCACAAGTAAAGCGCTTCTTCTCCTTTTTCTCTTCAGACTTCTCATCCTTCTTTTGTGTTTCCTTTTTGGGCCCCGCTTTCTTGTTATATGGTCCTTCAAGCTTTTGTTCTTTCTTCTCACTTTTGGTTTCCTCTTCATGCATCAATGTCATGTCAACTAATTTCTCGAAGGTAGCCCCTATAGGAATGTGGGACATTGCCAATGCGTGTAGCGGCTCGTTCAAACCTTTAGCAAACCTTAGTGCCTTCTTTTGCGGTGTATTTACCAAATCTAAGCCGAATCTTGCCAACTGATTAAAGTTGTTGACGTACTCTCTCACTGATAAATTCCCCTGCTTCAACGCCAAGAACCTCTCTACGTATAGACTCTCTTCCGCTCGGGAGAGAAATTTCATCTCGAACCTATGCCTGAAATCCATCCAACTCTCTACCGGACACTCTCCATTTGTGCCCTCCCACCAAAAAGAAGCATCGTCCTTAAGCAACCATACCGCCAATTGTATCTTCTGCCTATCGTCCATGTAACACCCCACATCTGTTAAGGTCACTCACAAAGGGAATGCCTTAACTTCAATGGAGTATTATGGGTACTGGAACAGAAATATTACAAGACAAACATATATAAAACAGTGGAAAATAAAGTGGAAGTACTTCAAATCATTTATTAAGTATAAATGTTTACAAGAAAAGCCCATCAACTTCCAATACCCAATTTCATAGTTAAAATATCTGTCTTGCTCAAAAACAAAGAAGCATAAAAACAAACTGCAGTATTCCCCAATAAAGCAAAGCAAGCCATAGCCAAGAGAAATCCAAGCCATTCATGAAAGAGCCTTGGAGCTTGGTAACATCCGAACTAAGCTGTATTCCCACCCTGTGAACCTGGGGGGGAGGAAACGGAAGAAAAAGAGGCGAAACAAAACAGGTCAGTCATAAAGACTGAGTATGTCCTAGTGACTTTCAGCATAAAAATAGGTAAAGATAACATGGCATGAATAAACTGAAAGTAAACATAAGCATGATAACATGGTAGGCAAGATAAACTAAGATATTAAGATAAACTATGATAACAAGATAAACTAAGGTAACGAGATAAACTTCGGGCACGATGAATCAAGTATAACATCCCATAATTCCTATCAAGTATCAAACCGTATGGTTTCTATCAAGAATAACATCGCAAGGTTTCTAAGCTTTACCATTAAAACGATATCTATTTGCTCTGCACCACCTAACTAGCATCCTCATAAGTGTCTTACATTGAATGATCCGTATTCCTACTAGTGTCCCAACTAGTGTCCTGTGTTATATAATAATTACAACGTGATCCCAATCCCCGCAATTATGATAGCCTTCAGGTGTACATCGATTATGAGGATTCCACCTCGATCACCCCAATGGCCATGTATATATTCGATGCACCCTTACTACCTTATTGATCGGCTCCTTACTTGACCTAGTTCTTGTTTGTGTCACGCGGCCCCCTACTTGTAGACACCTGTGCTGGTCCCACCATGGGGTGTATCAAGTCCCATGGTGGCCATCCTGACACAATCAAGATGCACAGCTTTATACCTACTGATGCCCAGTGGCTAAATTTTCTACGCCGAAGTGTGTGCACGCCCGCACTCCGTTAGAACCTGCACTGCTGCACCAACCACCGCTAATTTGACCTCTTATAATCAGCCCAGTAATCGTGCCCCACCCTGCCTAGCTCAGGGTTCCGTTGATACCTAATGTGGGTTACTGCTGTAATGGGCCCCCGTGACTAGGTTTTTCTAATGGTTAAGTCTGTGGGCCTATATTCTCTGATATTACCCACCAACCCTGATGTGTACTTAACCCCGCTACTGGTTCAAGCATGTGTATTTAATGGTTAAGTGTATGTGGGCCTATATTTACTAATATTACCCACCAACCCTGATGTGTACTTAACCCTTCTACTCGTTATGTTACCATGGTTAAGTGTTTACCTTAGTTAACTTAACCTTTCTCGCTTATTATGTTTGATTGGTTAAGTGTGGTTTATTAATTTAACCCACTTCGTCTATCTGGTTACATTGGTTAAGAATTTTCTTGTTAACTTAACCCCATGTGTTACTTAACCCTACCACGCATCACATCAGATTGGTTAAGTGCATGTTAACTTAACCCCATCCACTAGTCATATTATAATGGTTAAGTGTTATCAACTTATTCAAGTTAACTTAACCCACCCACCCGCTTGTCCTGTTATGTTGGTTAAGTGTTACTAATTAACCGCAACCACTTGTCTAATTAACCCATCGTATTAGTTAAGTGTTCTCATTAACTTAACCTCACTCTCTAGTCCAGTTTAATCATGTTATAATAGTTAAACATTTGCTTAACCTCACCCACTCCCGTAGTCAACATATTAAATTGGTTAAGTGTCCAGATTAACCTAACCCTACCTACCAATTTAGTTAACATGTTGAAATTGGTTAAGTGTTCTAGTTAACTTAACCCTACCAATCCTAGCTCAGCTCTAATTGTCTTATTAGAGCACCAACCTCTCACATTAGACAGATATTGTTGTGGCTGCCTGTGTGTCGGTCGGGTTCGGGCAGTCTTACGCCACAACTCAGTCTAACCTCGGGTCTTTATTGGGCCCAATGCTTAGCCTCCCACATTGGATAGGTATTGTTGTGATTACTGTACAGCCGGGCGGGTCCGGGCAGGTTTACATCACAACTCAATCCAACCTCGTGCTAAGCATATTCGTATTTTCCAATTTACATTAATTATGTAAATTATTCAAATTCAAATTACTGCCCAATTTGTTTCCAATCAATCTCATTAATTTAGGTATATAATTAATACCATTTTATGACATAAATCACTTATGTGATTAATGACAAATTTATGGCAAGTTTCCTAAAAATTTCCAATTATCTTTATATCCATAATTTACATAAATCAACATTTACTATTATGGCCCACCTTCCCTTTAAATCATGTTTATAACTTTTGGTATGTAAATCATACCAAATTAAATGTCACTAACCATGATTATGCTAAACACGACAATTACATGTTAATTAACATACGCCCACATTCCAAATTACATGCCCATTAATATATGTACCCAATTCTAGTTGGTTTACATATGTCTAATTCTTGCCTGTTTACATGTATGCCAAGTTTATGCCAATTTACACATATCAAGTTCTAGCCAAATTACACATATATAAAGATCCATGCCAAATTTCATATGCTAATTTATATATGCCTAATCCTAGACAATTTACATGTATACCAAGTTTCATGCCTTTTTACATATGTCAAGATTCAAAGTTTACATGTTTACAAAGCTATGCCCAATTTACATAGGTCAAATTTTAGCTAAGTTATACATATCAATATTCTTGCCATATTTTTCATAGGTCAAGTTTCATACCAAACTACATGTATTCCATGTTTACCCCAATTTACCCAAGCTAGCGAACTTTAATTATAACGATAATACCCAGATTCCAATTTCATGTTAATGGCAATAATACCCAAATATCCAGTTTTCATATTATGCCTTCGATTCTATCAAACACATATATATCCAACAAGACAATATCCCAATATTTCCCCCGTATTCAATCGCATGCAAATCGCAGTTTAGGCCTAGGTCCGAAATTGACCTAGGTTCATCAAAAGAAAATAAATAGGGGAAAGGTAGAATTTTGCATCAAAACAAGATCGGAGAGAAAAACATCATCACATGAATATTAAGATTACAACTGGATAATAATATCAACATGAATCAAGAAAATTGATTTACAACAGGCTGAATAGATCATGAACTTAGCATGAGAGCAAAGATAGAAAAGTCCAAAGATCAAGATTCAAGAAGAAACAGAAATAGATCTGAATCGATACACATACTTAAATCCAAATCCACTTTATTTCATGGCCACGTTATAATTAAATATTTAAACCTGAAAATAACTAGAACTTACATAGCATGGCTAATGAATTAAGAATTGGATTTGTTGTAGAAATGTTGCGGCGTCGCTGATTTATTATTTGATCCTTTGTTGAAGCTTTAACCTTCGAATTGATTTGAGTTTGAAAGCTTAGGAAGAAGATTAGAGACGGTGGCCATGATCAAGAGGAAGTCCAGCAGCATAACGGTGTAAGAATGATTTGTTGTGAGTTAGGCTAGGTCTAGGTGTTATTTTATAGGTGAATAGGGTGATTTAGAGCCTTCAGATCAATTCAGAAGTCATCAGAATCGCACAGCTCGAATACACATCATCTAGCCACTCAAAAGAAGACACGTCACCTCAGAACACTCCAGAATTTGTTGCTGGATTTGTACGGGCGCACTTGGCAGGTGCGCTAGTGTATTTTTGTACTGGCGCACTTCACAAGTGCGCCAGTGTATTCTGGACTATTTTCGGTTTTTCTGCCTAACTTCATTCGTCCATATCTTCTTCATACGGTATCCGATTTTCGAAAACTCGGACTCTATTTCACGTATTTTTCCGAGACAAACGCAATGGTGATGTCCATTTTACCTAATTCCTGATTCTTAAATTAGTTATCCTTATTTTACTATCTTTTCCGTTACATACGCCGTTATCGAACTAATTTTTCTTCTCTTCCATGTGTTAATTAATTCTCCTTATGCATCACCATTATTTACCTATCATAAGCATATTTTCATATATTTTATTTCATTTTAATTATATTAAAAAAAATACGGGGTGTTACATTCTCCCCTCCTTAAAGGATTTCGTCCCCGAAATCTTCAAGTTAAGAAGAATGTGTCCTACCATCCATCATCCATCTACTCAATCATCAATCACAGGCCTTCATTGTCCTTAAGAGATTTCTAATGCTGTATGAACATATGCAAGAAGTGTGTGTATATGTTCCTTGTCTAATGCAAATGATCAGGCCTGATTGATCTTCTAGATGCAAAATATATTTAGTGCCATGAGTCCAACATGTATGCAAATAGTCCTAGTCACATAAAGACTATATGTATGCACAAACATCCATCCATATGCAACATCCACATGATAACACATTCAATTTCATCCACAAAGAAGTGTAAACACTCATGCATATCCAATATGAAAGGTGATTGAGCCGATCTAGTGCCTAATGTGTGTAAATGCATCCACGAGCAACCACTAGCAACCACTTGCAGCCACTTGCAACCATCAATCATAACATGTCTCAAACACATGTTTACACCCAATTGTTCCTATCTAAAGATATAGTCGAATGATAGAAGCAAGTAAAAACTTTGTGCCCATTAGGCAATGTAAAAACTGGAAATCTATGCCACATATATATTGATTAGGAGAAGAACTCTCTAAGCATCAGCCCCGAAGACCGAAATCAACATCAGACTGACACCCTAAGAATTACTCATCCCAACCAATATATATGATTCTAGGAAACTAAGCATGATGGACTCCTATTAGGTCACAAGGAAATCCCTTCCTAAAACCAACCCGTATCCTATAAAACCCAAAAAGTTTAGTCAACCCAATGAACACCCTCAAACCTCAACATGTGTTACTAACAGATGAGTCATACTGCCTATGGGGTTTGCAGCAGAAATTAGATTGAGGATAGGACCGAGAGGATATACACAAAAGATAGCATGTGAGTAAGCTCTATAGGAAAAGAGAGATCATGGATATACTCTTAAAAAGAGATATGATGCGCGAATGTAGTCTTCAGTCTTCTAAGTCGCATTTCCTTGAGCTTAACTCCATTGTGCTTTGACCGTCTTTAACTACACAATTTCATAGCTTCTTAATTCTTGTTTCCAAAATATGGGTTAGAATCCATTTCACTTTTGCCTCTCGTTCCACTTTCACTTATTCTCCTCCTAGTATACTCGGGTCAAACATAACTGCGTACTCATGGTTTCATGCAAGCTCTCCAAAATTCACTAGTGAATCTTGGATCTCGTCCACTTACTATCAGGTATTCCACGTAGAAGAACTATCTCTTGGAAATAAATGTCAACCATGTTGCCAAATGTACTTACTAAGGTGATTCTCTACAAATCATGCATAAGCGAAATGACCCATCCGCCTTAGTGGCGAACATTACTTGAGCGGATTACGAATTACCAATAAATGTGTCAAGAGATTCTAGGTAACAAATCATGATAGAACCCTAAAGGTTACATGCGACTTCGAGGGTATTACCGAGGCAAGTCAAGAGTCTAACTACCCTCTTTTTAAAACCGAGAAGGCCACCCTTACTGGATAACCACTCCATCGCTAGAATCAACCCATAGCCCAAAACATAAACATTACTTCTAGACTCAACACTTAGCATAGACATTCTCAAATCCAAACAAGTCATGACTAAATGAGCCGATTTCCCCAACAGGATTTGAGAAAAGAAGGAAAAAAATGGGATCCTCTACCATGCTAGTACTAAGGTGCAGAGACTCAACTTTCGAAGCAGAATTAAAAGGATGCGATGTACAAAAACAAAGTTCTAGTGGGATGATAGAAAAGAAAAGCTAAACCTTTAACAGAAACGTTACCACTCTCTTAGGTACGCTAGTAGTGAGAGCATTCAATTGTCCTCTCGACGATCTTGTCCCTTGCCCTTGTCCTATAGTACTTAACTGCATGTCCCTTCTTACTAAAGATACTCTCTCTTGTCATGGGTTTTATTATTCTTTCATTTTGGCCCTTTTCCTTTCACCTTTTTCCTCCTTCGTGGATTAAGCCATTTCAACAAGTTTCTCATCCTTATGTTCTTACTATCCTTGTATAGCTTGTTGACAAGTCTCTCGAAGCTACCTCCAACGCAAGGCACTTTACCCAACTTGAAATAAGATTGACGCAGATGGAACTACCACGGCTACAGACGGAGGTTGGGCACTCCTTTGCCCTCCGACATGTGTCGGATGCCTACAAAACTATGGTGAAAAGAGAGAAAAGAGATTTCAAGAGAGAATCAAAAGATAGTGCATATGGCTTTGGGGAATATGCCTTTTAATTAAAACAAAATTTTCTTGAAAATTTGCTTCTTTGTAAATGTTTTGAAAACAATTTACGAAGGTTTTTGAAAACTTTTGCCCAGTTTGGTAACCTTCTGCTCTGATACCAAATGTAACACCCCACATCTGTTAAGGTCACTCACAACGGGAATGCCTTAACTTCAATGGAGTATTATGGGTACTGGAACATAAATATTACAAGACAGACATATATAAAACAGCGGAAAATAAAGTGGAAGTACTTCAAATCATTTATTAAATATAAATGTTTACAAGAAAAGCCCATCAACTTCCAATACCCAATTTCATAGTTAAAATATCTGTCTTGCTCAAAAACAAAGAAGCATAAAAACAAATTGCAGTATTCCCCAATAAAGCAAAGCAAGCCATAGCCAAGAGAAATCCAAGCCATTCATGAAAGAGCCTTGGAGCTTGGTAACATCCGAACTAAGCTGTATTCCCACCTTGTGAACCTGGGGGGGTGGGGGGAAACGGAAGAAAAAGAGGCGAAACAAAACGGGTCAGTCATAAAGACTGAGTAAGTCCTAGTGACTTTCAGCATAAAAATAGGTAAAGATAACATGGCATGAATAAACTGAAAGTAAACATAAGCATGATAACAAGGTAGGCAAGATAAACTAAGATACTAAGATAAACTATGATAACAAGATAAACTAAGATAACAAGATAAACTTCGGGCACGATGAATCAAGTATAACATCCCATAATTCCTATCAAGTATCCCGCCGCATGGTTTCTATCAAGAATAACATCGCAAGGTTTCTAAGCTTTACCATTAAAACGATATCTATTTGCCCTGCACCACCAAACTAGCATCCTCATAAGTGTCTTACATTGAATGATCCGTATTCCTACTAGTGTCCCAACTAGTGTCCTGCGTTATATAATAATTACAACGTGATCCCAATCCCCGCAATTATGGTAGCCTTCAGGTGTACATCGATTATGAGGATTCCACCTCGATCACCCCAATGGCCATGTATATATTCGATGCACCCTTACTACCTTATTGATCGGCTCCTTACTTGACCAAGTTCTTGTTTGTGTCACGCGGCCCCCTACTTGTAGATACCTGTGCTGGTCCCACCATGGGGTGTATCAAGTCCCATGGTGGCAACCCTGACACAATCAAGATGCACAGCTTTATACCTACAGATGCCCAGTGGCTAAATTTTCTGCGCCGAAGTTTGTGCACGCCCGCACTCCGTTAGAACCTGCACTGCTGCACCAACCACCGCTAATTTGACCTCTTATAATCAGCCCAGTAATCGTGCCCCACCCTGCCTAGCTCAGGGTTCCGTTGATACCTAATGTGGGTTACTGCTAAAATGGGTCCCCATGACTAGGTTTTTCTAATGGTTAAGTCTGTGGGCCTATATTCTCTGATATTACCCACCAACCCTGATGTGTACTTAACCCCGCTACTGGTTCAAGCATGTGTATTTAATGGTTAAGTGTATGTGGGCCTATATTTACTAATATTACCCACCAACCCTGATGTGTACTTAACCCTTCTACTCGTTATGTTACCATGGTTAAGTGTTTACCTTAGTTAACTTAACCTTTCTCGCTTATTATGTTTGATTGGTTAAGTGTGGTTTATTAACTTAACCCCGTTCGTCTATCTGGTTACATTGGTTAAGAATTTTCTTGTTAACTTAACCCCATGTGTTACTTAACCCTACCACGCATCACATCAGATTGGTTAAGTGCATGTTAACTTAACCCCATCCACTAGTCATATTATAATGGTTAAGTGTTATCAACCTATTCAAGTTAACTTAACCCATCCACTTGTCCTGTTATGTTGGTTAAGAGTTACTACTTAACCGCAACCACTTGTCTAATTAACCCATCGTATTAGTTAAGTGTTCTCATTAACTTAACCTCATTCTCTAGTCCAGTTTAATCATGTTATAATGGTTAAACATTTGCTTAACCTTACCCACTCCCGTAGTCAACATATCAAATTGGTTAAGTGTCCAGATTAACCAAACCCTACTTACCAATTTAGTTAACATGTTGAAATTGGTTAAGTGTTCTAGTTAACTTAACCCTACCAATCCTAGCTCAGCTCTAATTGTCTTATTAGAGCACCAACCTCTCACATTAGACAGATATTGTTGTGGCTGCATGTGTGCCGGTCGGGTCCGGGCAGTCTTACGCCACAACTCAGTCTAACCTCGGGTCTTTATTGGGCCCAATGCTTAGCCTCCCACATTGGATAGGTATTGTGATTACTGGACAACCGGGCGGGTCCGGGCAGGTTTACATCACAACTCAATCCAACCTCGTGCTAAGCATATTCGTATTCTCCAATTTACATTAATTATGTAAATTATTCAAATTCAAATTACTGCCCAATTTGTTTCCAATCAATCTCATTAATTTAGGTATATAATTAATACCATTTTATGCCATAAATCACTTATGTGATTAATGACTAATTTATGGCAAGTTTCCTAAAAAATTCCAATTATCTTTATATCCATAATTTACATAAATCAACATTTACTATTATGGCCCACCTTCCCTTTAAATCATGTTTATAACTTTTGGTATGTAAATCATACCAAATTAAATGTCACTAACCATGATTATGCTAAACACGACAATTACATGTTAATTAACATAAACCCACATTCCAAGTTGCATGCCCATTAATATATGTACCCAATTCTAGTTGGTTTACATATGTCTAATTCTTGTCTGTTTACATGCATGCCAAGTTTCTGCCAGTTTACACATTTCAAGTTCTAGCCAAATTACACATATATCAAGATCCATGCCAAATTTCATATGCTAATTTATATATGCCTAATCCTAGACAATTTACATATATACCAAGTTTCATGACTTTTTACATATGTCAAGATTCAGAGTTTACATGTTTAAAAAGCTATGCCCAATTTACATAGGTCAAATTTTAGCCAAGTTATACATATCAATATTCTTGCCGTATTTTTCATAGGTCAAGTTTCATACCAAACTACATGTATTCCATGTTTACCCCAATTTACCCAAGTTAGCGAACTTTAATTATAACGATAATACCTAGATTTCAATTTCATGTTAATGGCAATAATACCCAAATATCCAGTTTTCATATTATGCCTTCAATTCTATCAAACACATATATCCAACAAGACAATATCCCAATATTTCCCCCGTATTCAATCGCACGCAAGTCGCAGTTTAGGCCTAGGTCCGAAATTGACCTAGGTTCATCCAAAGAAAATAAATAGGGGAAAGGTAGAATTTTGCATCAAAACAAGATCGGAGAGAAAAACATCATCACAGGCATATTAAGATTACAACTGGATAATAATATCAACATGAATCAAGAAAATTGATTTACAACAGGCTGAATAGATCATGAACTTAGCATGAGAGTAAAGATAGAAAAGTCCAAAGATCAAGATTCAAGAAGAAACAGAAATAGATCTGAATCGATACACATACTTAAATCCAAATCCACTTTATTTCATGGCCACGTTATAATTAAATATTTAAACCTGAAAATAACTAGAACTTACATAGCATGGCTAATGAATTAAGAATTGGATTTGTTGTAGAAATGTTGCGGCGTCGCTTATTTTTTATTTGATCCTTTGTTGAAGCTTTAACCTTTGAATTGATTTGAGTTTGAAAGCTTAGGAAGAAGATTAGAGACGGCGGCCATGATCAAGAGGAAGTCCAGCAGCATAACGGTGTAAGAATGATTTGTTGTGAGTTAGGCTAGGTCTAGGTGTTATTTTATAGGTGAATAGGGTGATTTAGAGCCTTCAGATCAGTTCAGAAGTCATCAGAATCGCACAGCTAGAATACACATCATCTAGCCACTCAAAGAAGACACGTCACCTCAGAACACTCCAGAATTCGGTGCTGGATTTGTACGGGCGCACTTGGCAGGTGCGCCAGTGTATTTTTGTACTGGCGCACTTCACAACTGCGCCAGTGTATTCTGGACTGTTTTCGGTTTTTCTGCCTAACTTCGTTCGTCCATATCTTCTTCATACGGTATCCGATTTTCGAAAACTCGGACTCTGTTTCGCGTATTTTTCCGAGACAAACGCAATGGTGATGTCCATTTTACCAAATACCTGATTCTTGAATTAATTATCCTTATTTTACTATCTTTTCCGTTACATACGCCGTTATCGAACTAATTTTTCTTCTCTTCCATGTGTTAATTAATTCTCCTTATGCATCACCATTATTTACCTATCATAAGCACATTTTCATATATTTTATTTCATTTTAATTATATTAAAAAAAATACGGGGCGTTACAGTCCACCTCGAAGATAACAAACAAATCCTCAGTTTCTTTGATCCAGTTCCTTGCCTCCACGAAGGATTCAGTTCCATTAAAGTTCTTCCCACCCATGGCTGGAAAGTCTCTACATATCTTCGGGAAAGTATTCACGCGCGGAGGTGAAGGAGGAGGAATTGCTGCAGCTAGGGGAGGAGGGACGTCTGCTGGACCCGCATCATTAGCCCTAGCTTCTAGGTACCTCCTGACCCAGCCAGATATCGGTACGCCCTCCGGAAGGTAAAGATCCCCAGACATGCTGAAACAAAAGAAAAGAAAAGATTCAAAACAAAGGATAGAAAGATCCCCAGACTCTACTTTTGAAAATAGCTCAAAAACTTTTTATCCAATCTGGTAACCTTAAACTCTGATACCAAGTGTAACACCCCACCTCCATTAAGGTCACCCACAAAGGGAATGCCCTAACTTTGATGGAGCGTTTTAGTAGACAAAATAGAAATTTACAAGACAGATAAAGCAGTACTTGAAAAAAAATTATAACTTTATTACAACAGAAACAAAAATAAGTTTGGTTACATCTTTCCAAATCACAATATCAGAATTCAAGTACAAAATATCGCTCTTGTACAAAAGCCTTCAGAATGCATAGTTTTTAAAGTCATAATCCCCAACATAAACTGCCAAGGAAAGATAGAGCCAAAGCCAAGCAATACTTCAAACACTTCAAGTAGAGAGAATCCGAATCAAGCTCCTATGTTTCCACCCTAAACACCTGGGGGGACGGCAATAAAAGAGGCGAAACAAACTAGGTCAGACATAAGTCTGGTGAGTCCAGTGACTCTCAGTATATAAACAGATAATAGTATCATGACATGTAAATAAAACTAGATGAGAGATAACTGTAACAGGAATAGCAGGTTAACAGAGTGATAGAGACTAAGCTAAGCTTCTTACTTAGTCTTCACTTCTCTACATTAATACTAGTATAACAGGATTAGGTGTTACCCTAATGTCTAAACTGAAACAGAAACGTAAACGGAAACAGGATAATCTCTACAGAAACAGAATGATAGTAATGGGCCTTTACCACCCAAACAGACAGAAGGTACAGAAGCAGAATTAGAAACGGAATTTGAGACGGAAACAGAATAATACCTATAGAAACAGAACGTTAGAATTAGGTGTACACTAGTAATGGGCTTTTACCACCCCAACAGACGGTACCACGCAGAAACAGATAGGTGTTACCACCCAACAGAAACAGACGGTACCAACAGAAACAGACAGAACTAAGTGTACCCTAAGTCCTACCCCCAAGCGATCGGCTCCCTAATTCATAAATACCCTATGTCGGCCCCACAGTAGGGTGTATCACTCCGTAAAGTGGCAACCTATTGGCACAGACCTATTTACAAATGTCACGGTGTCTTACATACTCAGAGCAGACCGGATCCATGCACGCACATGACCCGGTTGGAACGCACCGTCAACACCCATAGCCATTATCAGAATGAACCGCTTATAATTAGTTCAGTAAGCGTGCCCGGACCCCGACATAGCGTGGGGTCAAAGTTTTGATACTAGAAAGGGTTACTGACTAATATGGGTCCCAAACAACGGATGACACAAGTATTTACCCTCCTAACCTTGTGTCCCCAGACTAACAGATTTCAGACAGAGTTCTGCTTTCTAGTTCACGGATCAGACAATCAAGTTAACAAGTTTTCAGACTAACGGGTCAGATATACAAATTAACAAGTTCTCAGACTAACGGATCAGATTAACAGACTTACAAATTGTTTTACCTAACTTTGTATTGGGCCTACAGATATACAAAACGGGTTTATTAGATTCATTTGTCCAATTGTTTTAACCCTATCCACCCAACACGTTTTAGGTATCATATTTATCTTAGATTTTCATTAATTAATTATTAATGCACAGACCTCTCACATTAGGTCGGTAGCTTGTGGCCGCTGGATATGCTGGGCAGTTCCGGGCAGACTTCTGCCACAAGCCAGACCAAACCTCGTGTCTAAGCATATTTTAGTTATGCCTATGACCTCTCACATTAGACTGACAGTTTGCGGTCGTTGGTTAAGCCGGCTGGTTCCGGGCAGGCTTCCACTGCAAACGGAGTCTAACCATAGATTTGGTTGAACTATCTATTTTAGGGCGAGGCGCCAGTATAAACATTGGGGAGGGAGATCGCCCTATCTATTAATGGAGAAAAAATAGGAAGGCTGAGTTAAGGAGGAACAAGTTAGCTCATAAGTCAGTCTGTTTACGACTAGTAAGGAAACGAAGGGATAGATTAATCACTAAGAGCAAAAGCTCACTACCGGCTAGCTTTAGTTCGAGATTTAGAGAACGTCGAACCTTCTGCCCTAGGGTTCGCTGCCTCAAAACCCATTCCTATCGAGAACATAGATAGGGACGTAGAGAATCTCCTGAGCAACACAAAAATATATTATTCATGAATTTAGGATTTTTATTTGGATTTATTGGAATTTCTGAAGATCGAATTGATTTCCTGGAAGCGAGATAATCACGACGGATTATTGTTTGACTGTGGAATGAGTTGAATTAGGTTTAGAGAAGCTAAAGTATATAGGATAGAAATATTATTTTTTTATTCGATTATTCTATTTTATTTCAAGCAATCGCTGTTTGTATTTGTCCTCTAAAATTTCTGTGATCACATACGCTACCCAAAAATCACGAAACTGGACATGCAGCTACGTTTCGACATTGCGGACCCAACGAAACTGGTTTCGTCGAATTCCGACTTCGTTTGCTCACACATCGTGTTTTTAACCGTCAAAATATCGACTGTTTTTCACATTAAAATTCCGCACGGCCACATACTAACTTCAAAAATCACGAAACTTGACATCTAACAATAATTTAATATTGCAGAACCAACCAAATTAGTTTCGTCGAATTCTGAGGTCGTTTGAAAAACTGGCTATTTTTAAAGCTCTAAATAACCCATTTAAATATATATAAATATATATAAATATATTTATAAATAACTAAATTAAATATCAATAAATATATAGTATCGTATATATCCACACTAGGATATCATATAACTCCAATTTGGTTTACAAATCGATATTTCAAAATTCCCAGTTATATCGATATTCATTTTATAATGAAATCCCTTTTTAAAATATAAATTAATATTTATAAATTTCAAAATAATTCCATAGCTACTTTTATGAAATTTGATTTGAACATATATCAAAATCTACACGATGAAATCCCGATTTTTCTCTTCCATTAGAAAAATATACTTCACCAACTCCTAACGTTTCTTGTTTCACAGAAATCCGATTTAAAACAAATCATGTACATTCAGTTGAAGTTCAAATAGCCAAATTACGAACTACAGCGCGATTTCGAGCTCGATTTTAATTATATTATGATTATACATTCTACTGTCGTTCGAATAATATATTCGTTATTCTAATTCAATTCTAAACTGAATTAAATATCACAGTTGATCCAATTCACACCATTTTGTGAATTCCACTATTTCAGAAACTAAATATATTATTATATTATTTATATTAATTAAATATTCAATATTATTTAATTCTGGTTATTTTAAATGACCAAACCATTATTTAAATAATTAAATAAATTATTTATATACCTTAAAAATACGGGTCGTCACATTAGTAATGGATCAAAATATGATTTCGATGTCTGATTTGGGATGGACACGAAAATATTGAAATTATGAAGCCGTGTTGATTAGATTAATGCCATTTTGATGTGAACGATATTTATATCGATTTTATTCATTTTTATGATGAATATAAAAAAGGAAGTGGTTTCAAAATCTAATGTTTTGAAAATATTATCATTTATATATTAATGATATAGAATATTCAATTTTGATTTGAAATTGAATATGAAGTTGAAATCGTTTTTAAACGAATTTAAAAAGATTTATAAAATACGTTTTAAATGGAAATTGACGAAATATATATATTTAATGGCCTAAACAGAACACGCCGCGCGGCTGTAGTTTGCGAATTTCGACCATTGACTTTGAATGGACATTATGGGAGATCCGACCATCATATTCTCCAAAAACCAGAACCGTTGGGGTTGTATCGAAAAGGGCTTTCCATGGAAGATAAAAAATCTGAAATCTAACGGTTGGATTTTTAATTATGTCCCAATCAAATTAGGAAAAGGTTGTTGTAAGTGCAGTTCGTTGACCATTTATGGAAATCGACTATATGAGCCTTGATAAAACTAATAAAAATATCAAGTCATTGTAACTATATGCTGCCTCAATCTTGAGAGGATTCTCTTCTTCTTCTTCCTCAATGGATCTAAACTATTCTTCTTCTCTACCAAATCCTAGATCCATTTTCTCTCTTCACAAATCTATTCCTAAATTAAACAGAATGAGATTTAGGATTTCAACTACCGCAAATAAAACAAAAGAGAGATTCAGATCTAAAATACCGTGCAAGAAAAGAAAGGGGAAAGCTAAATCAAATTCATGAGTTGAAGAAGAAAATCAAATATCTACGAATTGGAGCGCTACAACACTGTGAGTGGAATTATATTAAATTTGTTGCATAATAGTATTATTATCGTTCATCATTCCCCAGTAATTAATTTAATTCAAGATTCATGTTATAATAATTGTTCTTTTATTCCCCTTTCCCTTTTTAAATTTTGGATCTAGGTTATCTCGAACCTAGACGACAATCCTATTATACATACGTATGGCTGGAATAAAGGGGATATTAGGCATAATTTATTTTATGCAATCGAGGAACATAATCCGTAATTTGGATTTTTTTTGGCATAACAATTATCATTGCAAATATTGGGGAATCATTGTGATATAGTTGTAATCGGTAATTTTGGAGTGTAGTCCATAATGAATCTTTGGATATGATTTGGAAGCGTGAATAGCGCATAATCATGAATTCTGATATTTGATGTTGACATGAAATTATGTAAATTTAATTGGAATTGTTGAATGCGGGATAGGATTGGGAAAAAGGTGATTTATTTCAAATCTAAATATAGTGGACTTGAGGGTTTAAATTATAAATTGAATTGAAATAATAGGTATAGCCTATTAACGGGATTATAAGCATAAACATAAATTGGGATTTTTGGGTAAAGCTTGAATTTGAGACTTAAAAATTTGATATGCCGTTAAGATCCTAGAAACATAAATAAAAATGGAATATGTTGGACAAACCATGCTTTAATTAATTATGGAACTCGACGCATAACATGAAATTGACAATAGTGGCATAACTTGAGCGTGAACATGCTTGTAAATTGGTAATTGATATTTAATATCTGGAATGAACATGGGACATGCCTGTAAATTTATAATTGGCCCATGACACCTCGAATAGACATGAATTGTAATTAAGTTGAATTTACAACACATGACATGAATTTGGGGTTTGGTTGAAAGACGATTGTTAATGAACGCCTATGACACGAGGTTTGGCGCGTTTGTGGTGTAAGACTGCCCGGAACCGCCCGGCAAATCCAGCAACCACAAGCGGACGTCTAATGTGAGAGGTCAACGACAAGAACTAGAGGCGTAATGGTTTATGACACGAGATTAGGCGCGTTTGTGGTGTAAGACTGCCCGTAACCGCCTGGCAAATCCAGCAGCCACGAACGAACGTCTAATGTGAGGGGTCACACGTCATTACGGCATAATAACTAAATTAAGAAATAGTAACCATAATAAGACATGTGGGTGACATAGGTATGGTTAGAGGGTTAAGTGGGTGATATAAATGACATGTAGAACATGATTAAGGTAGACTTAATCATAATAAGACATGTGTGAGACACGGAAACTATAATAAAGAGGGTTAAGTGGGTCACGGGTGATATGTGAAACAAAATTCGAATATGCTTAACCAAATGGGACCGTGACGGTATCATAAGTTAATTGAATTGGGTAAAATTTAAGTAACGGGTTAAGTAAATGGAAGGGTTAAGTCAAATCTAAAATTAATGACAAGATATGGGGAATGATAAATAACCTATTATGAATAAACTGGAATAAGGAAAGAAAGAATAATAGGTGGAAATTATATAACTTATGAAACAAGATAAGTTATAGGAAACGATAAGGGAGATGAGATAACTTATACGTAAAGATATACTTAAATTAAGTGGTTTGGGAAGGAGAAATGTGAAATTTAAAGAGACATAAGTTATATGAATGGTAAAGAATTAAATTAGAACCATATGTGTTGGTTGGGTTGAGTAATTCTCTGGATGCCAGTCTGATGTTGATTTCGGTCTTCGGGGTTGGTGTTTAGGGGATTATTCTCCTAATCAGTATATATGTGAGATAAGGCATACTTAACTATGAATTAAGTATAACATGTTGTGAGCTTATTAATGGACTTAAGGGGGGCTAAGTATAAATTGGATTAATAAGTAATGGTAACTTGGGTAAATACGGAAAAAAGGAAGCTAGTGTGAACAACCAAGCTAAATGAGAAAGTTGACGAGGTGGCACAAGCGCGAAATAAATGGTTAGACTTAGGGCCTAATGACATATAAAAACTAAGGTGCTTGAAGCAGTCCGTACGTTGTAGGATGAATAACCCAACGAGGTAGATCATCGCGGTGTCATAAGGCACGAGGAGAGCGCACATTCAATATTTTGGCGGCCCCAACGGACTGGAAGGGGAAGCACGCGGCTTCCTGAGACGTTAAAGGTGCTCCTAGTAGTCTTCTGTGTGGTGGCAGATGTTTCAGGCTGTGCCCGCAGAGGTTGGGTCTGCGCGTAACTACTAGGTGGGTGGTCCTTGACTGTAAGAATAACTTGACTTTCAGAATGTTGTACGAGGTGACGGAAAAGGTGATTCCGCGGCTGCCTCAATGGAGGTGGAGGGTCAGGACCAACAAGGATAGTAGGTCGTCGAGTGCCTGTCACCACAGCCAGTAGGATGCGGGAAGACTAGAGCTAGACCCAAGATACCATTGACCATTCACTATCGTGGGACGGTGGTTGAGGGGAGACGCCATATGGATGTTTAGATTATTTTCTTAGGGGCTTGTCGCTTAGCTCTTGTAGTCTTCATTAGTTGAGGGAGGGGTCTAGTGGGACCATAGTCACTGTAAAAGAAGACCCTAGCATTTGCAATCGGCAGATATCTGAAAGCTCCCGACCGAGTTCTGTGTTTCTTGATTAGTCCTGCCACGGGACTCGGGCGCACATATAGAGAACATGTGCAATAGACATTGAGTACGATTGACGGTATGTACATGGGAAAGTCTAGGTACAACCTTGTATGCTCTGGGTGGTGTATCGTAGACTAGAGGGCATTATTTGGTGATGGAACCCAAGTCGATCGAATAGTTCGAGGATAGCAATCAGTACGCTTACGTAGCACAGCTATTGCGAATGTAGCGTTGCACATTACTATGGCATAGTATGAGGGACTGCGCATATTACTATGGCGATACGGAGGAGACCGTGTGAGTGGGGTACCACGGGGTGTACCTCAGTTTGGGGGTAGCTACATATGCACTATATTAGGTTAATCTACTAGGGAGTAGATGGGTGCGACCTGTGTGTAAGCTTTGAGAGCTAACATTGTTAATAACCTAATAACCAAGAAAATATAACTGAACGGTATATGTAGGATTATACAGAAGTTATTCTAAGTCCACTCACACAGAACTTATGTTCTAACCCCCTCCTCATTACATACTTCCAGGTTAGGTTCGTGATAGAGATGGTATAGCTTTGGATACTGGTTTAGCAGTATTGTTAATAAGGTAAAGCAATATTTGAATATTATACTTTATTTCCCTCCGCTGTGAGATGCTTTACGAATTCTGACATGTTTCTTTATCTCTATCTTTTTCTGTAGGATACCAGAGCACCCAACTCAGGTATCGATAGATAAAATTTGAAAAATTCGGTCTATCGGAATCCGGGTTGTTACATCTGGTATAAGAGTTTCGGTTTAGTGATCTTAGGGTGGTAATGAGTGAACACATTTGTATTTTCAAAAATAAAAATATTATATATGTGTCTATATATATATAAAATAAACCTATAGTAGCCCACTAGACATGGAAAGAGTTGGGATTTCTAGTTTGTACACTAAGGGAATGAACATAGGAATTTTGAGAACCCTTAGAGGATTGGTTGGAAGTTGTACAATATGACTTGATGTTAGAGAAAGAAAATATCCCATAAGATGGAAACTGAAATGTTAGTATTTCAAAGTAGTGGGTTTAAAAGTGTAACCTTAGAAACCAGAAAAGGTTGAAAAATGAAATATGGATTAGGAGTATATATAGTCGAAAGAATTGAATTCGCGAAAGTGCCTAAGAAATCCTAGTGAGTTGATGACCCACTTTGAGTCTAACCCAATGACAAGCTTGTAAGAACTTGAATATGTAAAAGAGTTTGTGGTATTTTTCCAAGTTTTAATCTTAAAAGTATTTTGATGTTTTTAGTGCATGATGGGTTTTAAAGTAAAGTAGGGTATATTGTGTAAAACAATGATTTCTTGTTTTAAAAGAATTCTCTCATGAAAAGGTGCATATTATAGAGCACGTATAGCTCGCTAGTTTTCATATATGAAAGGATTGAAAAGAAGTTTTGAAATCTCTATTCTGTTAACAATAAATTCTGATTATTGTTTTAAAAAGAAAATTTTTGTTGGGTGAACAAAATAAGCGGTAGAGTGTAATAATAGAATAGATATTTGCACCTTAGCAGCCGAAGTTAACATTGTAAATAGGAACAGTGTAATCCATTAGTTGTCCTTGTCTACTCCAGTTTTGTGATTTGAAAAAAAAAATATTTTGCAATTTTACTTTGTAACATGTTTTTATGGTTTGGCAAAAGCAAGATTTTGAGAAAGGAAAATAAAGTTTTAACACTTTTAATTTTTGAAAGAAAAATGTAATGAAAAGAAAGGAGGCCAAACCATGTTTTAAAAAGAATGGAGTAGGTAAGGATTAGTGCCTAGAATAGAACGAGAGAAAGTTAAAGATATGAACTAAACAATTGGAACAAACTAGATATTGGTTGAGTTGAGTGATTCTCTGAGTGTCAATCTGATGTTGATTTCGTTCTTCGGGGTAGATACTTAGGGAGTTACTCTCTTGCCAATTTACAGGCAGGGATTCGATAATATTGAACTAATGGAAAATTTCCCGTAGAATGCAGATGCATTGAGAAACCAAGGTTTGTTGCTTGAGAAAAAGAAAAAGGATTGTTGCTTGAAAGAGAAGTATAGGCTAGTAATACACAGCATGGACTAGTGGTGACTACTAGGTAGTGAAGGGCAAGCAAGTGTATAGATCCTGTTGAGTGGACTCGTGACATAAGTCCTAAGATTCTTGCCCATAGTAGTAGCTGTGTAGGATGTTGTTTGAGTTGAAAACGAAAAGGCTTATTTGAAAATAATAAACTTAAGTAATTTAATTAAGTCAAATAAGCTAAAATAGAAACTAGCCTAACTAAAAAGAAAACAACAGAATCAATCAAGCGGCAAAACAGGACGGGAAAAAAAATGAAAATCTTAACAAAAAGATGAATAAATATGAAATTACTCCAAGATAAGATGAAATAGAAAAGAAAGCTTTTTTTATGTGGTTGTGCTTGGACAGCAAAAATAGGAAATCTTTATAGAATAGTTATGTAAAAAAAAATCCAAGTACAATTAGGAAAGAAAAACGGAGGATGTGAGTTTTTCCGTTTTCGTAATATAAGAAATCGAATTTGGAAAATTAGATTTTTCTAAATTTCGAATATAATGATGGTTGGTAGGGTTTTTGGATGCGAAAATTAGATGAACTATGCTCTTACTCTGTAAGAGTGTAGGAAAATTTGGATGAAAAACATTTTGATTTTTCAAAAATATTGCATTCATGTAGAATTGCAAGTATATTTAGAATGTGAGCATCATGTTTTGAAAGAGTTTTTAAAGTTTACATCCACATAAGTGGATCGAAATTAGGCATACATGATTTACTATTATGTATCTCACTTTGCACATGTGCACAATATTGGAACAATTGGATGAACACTAATTGGATGTTGCGAGGGATTATCTATTTGGCTCTTATCGAATTTCGGGGACGAAATTCTTTAAGGGTGGGAGAATGTAACACCCCGCATTTTTATTATATGTAAAAATATGTATATATATGCATAGAGGGGTTAATAATGGTGATGTACAATGGAAATTAATTAATGTATGACAGAGAAAGAAAGATTGATTCAATACCAGTGTGTGTAGCGGAAAAGATAATAAAATAAGGATACTCAATTTAACTATCAGGAATTAATTAAAACGGACATCACCATTGCATTCGTCTCGGAATTCTGCATGGAATAGAGTCCAAGTTTTCAAAAATCGGACTCCGTATGAAGGAGTTATGACGTTCAGAAGATTCAACGAAAATTTATAGAATTAACAAGCTCAGAAAAAAGAAAAAAAAACAGGTCGACCATGGTGTCGACCTACCCCTTAGGGAGGTCGAACTATTTGGTCCAGGTCGACCTATTTTGGTCGGGAAAGCCTCCTTTTTGCTGCAGATTCATCTTTATGATTCCGGACTTGTTTCTGGACATCGTTCTTTGACTCTAAACCTATTTAAACACCCCCTAGGCCTTGCTTTCTCTCCACACCAAGTCGTTGTAACTATATGTTGCCTCAATCTTGAGAGGATTCTCTTTCTCCTTCTTCTTCCTCAATGGATCTAAACAATTCTTCTTCTCTACCAAATCCTAGATCCATTTTCTCTCTTCACGAATCTATTCCTAAATTAAAAAGAATGAGATTTAGATTTCAACTACCGCAAATAAAACAAAAGAGAGATTCAGATCTAAAATACCGGGCAAGAAAAGAAAGGGGATTCAGATCCGCAACCTACGCCGCGAAAGGAAATCAAAGAAGATCAGATCTGTAAATTGGGGCACGAAATCAATCAAAGTTAAATCAAATTAATGAGTTGAAGAAGAAAATCAAAGATCTACGAATTGGATCGCTAAAACACTGTGAGTGGAATTATAATAAATTTGTTGCATAATAGTATTATTATTGTTCATCATTCCCCAGTTATTAATTTAATTCAAGATTCATGCTATAATAATTGTTCTTTAATTCCCCTTTCCCTTTTTAAATTTTGGATCTAGGTTATCTCGAACCTAGACGACAATCCTATTATACATACGTACGGTTGGAATAAAGGGGATATTAGCATAATCGATTTTATGCAATCGAGGAACATAATTCGTAATTTGGATTTTTTTTTGGCACAACAATTATCATTGCAAATATTAGGTAATCATTGCGATATAGTTGTAATTGGTAATTTTGGAGTGTAGTCCATAATGAATCTTTGGTTATGATTTCGGAGCGTGAATAGCGCATAATCATGAATTCTGATATATGATGTTGACATGAAATTATGTAAATTTAATTGGAATTATTGAATGCGGGATAGGATTAGGAAACAGGTGATTTATTTCAAATCTAAATATTATGGAATTGAGGGTTTAAAGTATAAATTGAATTGAAATAATGGGTATAGCCTATTAACGGGATTATAAGCATAAACATAAATTGGGGTTTTCGGGTAAAGCTTGAATTTGAGACTTAAAAATTTGATATGCCGTTAAGATCCTAGAAACATAATTAAAAATGGAATATGTCGGACAAACCATGCTTTTTATGTAATTGTGGAACTCGACGCATAACATGAATTGACAATAGTGACATAACTTGAGCGTGAACATGCTTGTGAATTGGTAATTGATATTTGATATTTAGAATGAACATGGACATGCCTGTAAATTTATAATTGGCCTATGACACCTAGAATAGACATGAATTGTAATTAAGTTGAATTTAGAACACATGACATGAATTTGGGATTTGGGTGAAAGATGATTGTTAATGAACGCCTATTACACGAGGTTAGGCGCGTTTGTGGTGTAAGACTGCCCAGAACCGCCTAGCAAATCCGGCAACCACAAGCGGACGTCTAATGTGAGAGGTCAACGGCAAGAACTAGAGGCGTAATGGTTTATGACACGAGGTTAGGCGCGTTTGTGGTGTAAGACTGCTCAGAACCGCCCGACAAATCCAGCAGCCACGAATGAACGTCTAATGTGAGCGGTCATACATCGTTACAGCATAATAAATTAAGAAATACTAACCATAATAAGACATATGGGTGACATGGGTATGGTTAGAGGGTTAAGTGGGTGATATAAATGACATGTATAACATGACTAAGGTAGACTTAACCGTAGTAAGACATGTGTGAGACATGGAAACTATAATAAAGAGGGTTAAGTGGGACACGGGTGACATGTGAAACAAAATTCAGATATGCTTAACCAAATGGGACCCGTGACGGTATCATAAGTTAATTGAATTGGTAAAGTTTAAGTAATGGGTTAAGTAAATGGAAGGGTTAAGTCAAATCAAAAATTAATGACAAGATATGGGGAACGATAAATAAACTATTATGAATAAACTTGAATAAGACAAGAAAGAATAATAGGTGAAATTATATAACTTATGGGACGACAAGATAAGTTATAGGAAACAATACGGGAAATGAGATAACTTATACGTAAAGATATACTTAAATTAAGTGGTTTGGGAAGGAGAAATGTGAAATTTAAAGTGATATAGGTTATATGAATGGGAAAGAAATAAATTAGAACCATATATGTTGGTTGGGTTGAGTAATTCTCTGGATGCCAGTCTGATGTTGATTTCGATCTTCGGGGCTGGTGCTCAGGGGATTATTCTCCTAATCAGTATATATGTGAGATGAGGCATACTTAACTATGATCTAAGTATAACATGTTGTGGGCTTATTAATGGACTTAATGGTGGGCTAAGTATAAATTGGATTAATAAGTAAGGGTAACTTGGCAAATACGGAAAAAAGGAAGCTAGTGTGAACAACCAAGCTAAATGAGAAAGTTGATGAGGTGGCACAAGCGCGAAATAAATGGTTAGACTTAGGGCCTAATGACATATAAAAACTAAGGCGCTTGAAGCAGTACGTACGTTGTAAGATGAATAACCCAACGAGGTAGATCATCGCGGTGTCATAAGGCATGAGGAGAGCGCACGTTCGTTACTTTGGCGGCTCCAACGGACTGGAAGGGGAAGCACGCGGCTTCCAGAGGCGTTAAAGGTGCTCCAAATAGTCCTCTGTGTGGTGGCAGATGTTTCAGGCTGTGCCCGCAGAGGTTGGGTCTGCGCGTAACTACTAGGTGGGTGGGCCTTGACTACAAGAATAACTTGATAGTCAGAATGTTGTACGAGGTGACGGAAAAGGTGATTCGGTGGCTGCCTCAATGGAGGTGGAGGGTAAGGACCAATAAGGATAGTAGGTCGTCGAGTGCCTGTCACCACAGCCAGTAGGATGCGGGAAGACTAGAGCTAGACCCAAGATACCATTAACCATTCACTATCGTGGGACGGTGGTTGAGGGGAGACACCGCATGGATGTTTAGATTGTTTTCTTAGGGGCATGTCGCTTAGCTCTAGTAGTCTTCATTAGTTGAGGGAGGGGTCTAGTGGGACCATAGCCACTGTAAAATAAGACCCTAGCATCTGCAATCGACAGATATCTGAAAGCTCCGGACCGAGTTCTGTGTTTCTTGATTAGCCCTGCCATGGGACTCGGGCACACAAATAGAGAACATGTGCAACAGACATCGAGTACGATTGATGGTACGTACGTGGGAAGTCTAGGTACAACCATGTCTGCTCTGGGTGGTGTATCATAGACTAGAGGGCATTAATCGGTGACGGAACCCAACTCGATCGAATAGTTCGAGGATAACAATCAGTACACTTACGTAGCACAGCGATAGTGATTCTATGCGGATGTAGCGTTGCATGTTACATGGCATAGTACGAGGGACTGCGCATTACTGTGGCGATACAGAGGAGACCGTGCTAGTGGGGTATCACGGGGTGTACCTTTGTTTTGGGGTAGCTACATATACACTATATTAGGTTAATCTACTAGGGAGTAGATAGGTGCGACCTGTGTGTAATCTTTGAGAGCTAACATAGGTAATAACCTAATAACCAAGAAAACATAATTGAACGGTATATGGTGGATTATGCAGAAGTTTATTCTAAGTCCACTCACACAGAACTTATGTTCTGACCCCCTCCTCATTACATACTTCCAGGTTTGGATCGTGACAGAGATGGTATAGCTTTGGATACTGGTTTAGCAGTATTGTTAATAAGGTAAAGCAATATTTGAATATTATACTTTATTTCATTCCACTGTGAGATGCTTTACGAACTCTGACATGTTTCTTTATCTCTGTCTTTTTCTGCGGGATACCAGAGCACCCAACTCGGGTTTCAATAGATAGAATTTGAAAAATTCAATCTATCGTAATCCGGGTTGTTACAAGTAGTGCAGGATAATTGGAAGCTGGTTGGGCCTCGAGTCGGGTTGATATCGACCGGGAAGGTCGAACCGGCCTGTGTCGATTCGAGGACTCGAGCAATGGTTGCGGCTTATGGCGAGGAAGGATTTTTCTATTGATGCCATTTTCTGGAAGCACGTGCAGAAGACTTGTAAAGCATTGTTGCTGAGGATGACTAAATCAATGATTCTGTGTCGAACCTGGTAATCCCAAATCTGATCAAACCACTTTAAGCGCTGAGAATTGAGTTCTCTCAATGAAAGCACCAAAGTGTTGATACCAAAATGTGGCACAACACCTAAAATGCTAAAAACAGATATTGAAGAAAATAAAATTGAAAACAAGAGTCAATGCAATCACACACAAACTTATAGTGGTTCGGCATTATTGAACCTATGTCAACTTTATATTCTCTTGATTACATGTAAACTTTATGGACAAATGATGATTTTAACGGCTAAACCCGAGTACAATGCTGTAAAAATTCTAAAATGGCAAGAGATCGGCTAAAAGTCCTTTTTCTAAAGCTTTTGAGGGCTATTTATAGATGCTACAGTTCTTCGGTCAAATAGGATACGTGACTTCCATCCCGAGACTGTAGGAATGGTTAGAGAAGCTTTCTTCTTCCGTAAAAAGGTCCGGCCCGGCTGGATATGGACAGGTGGCAATTGATTCGGAGCTCTAGTGGTAGGAGAAGCGGTCAAATCAAAGTAGGTCTTACAGAACATATTTGTGTGTTGGAGCGGAACTAGCTTGACATGGTCATCCGGGAGTTGCTCGACCTGGGGCAGTATCATCTAAGCTGGTAGATCCTGGTCGAGAAGAATCATGTTCGACCCAAGGGTTATTATTACTATAAGCAAAACTTCCTACCTCTGCTTCTTCGTGCTATACGGTGGAATCGACACCAACCTAGGGATAGGTCGAGCAGAATAAAGGTCGAGCCGGGGTGAAGGCTTCCCGATGAGGGATTTCTTAAATTTCTAGTATGCGTATGGCCTTGACGGCCTTGCCAAAAGGGTGGCCAACAACCATGTTTCAGATCTCGTTTCGTCAAAGAACCTTATAGAGAAAATTCAGAGGCTTTGACTCTTGATGTTGAATTACTATAAATATATTATGTTTCCGTAGATAGCATTTCATCAATACTCATTGTAATATATACATGTGTTATTTGCTTAGTTTTGTTGTTTTTCTTTTCAGAAGGCTTTATTTTGATGATAATGAGAAAACCATTATCTTTAGTTTTCGAAGCGTTTGAAATCCAAGCATGGGCGCTAGTACTGTGACCTTGAAATCTTTATCTTAGACTGTATTAAGTTCGTAACCATCATTGGTTTCAGAGTCTTTGAGACTCTGGTTTCAATTGATAAGTTTGCGGTGTCGAGGAAGTCTGTATTCTCAACCTTGATAGTAGAGTAATAATGTTCAGAAATGTCTTTCCCTGAAATAGTTAATCATTAATAAAAATCTTTGGATCATATCAGATTCAATACCCATATTTGGAAATTGGATAACCGGCATCTAGGAACATCGCTTTGGAATATAATTAATATATGTGTAGCCTCCTTTCAGCTCATAGAAAACACGAAATGCAGATTCGACTAATAAAATAAGGAAAGTTCAGTGACCGTCATTCGGAAGCAATAGGCACAAAGCCACCTTCGTCTTAAATAGTGGGTGTTGGGTCCATCCACCGTGTTTATCTCTCCTTACTTCCAGGAAGCGCCTTAACTAACTTTTTAGGTTAGTCCATATTTGAAAGGGTATTTCACCCCCAATCAAGTATAATCTCTTGTTTTTGGATTGATTTTTTTCATAACTCATGTTGAAGATCTCTTTTCAAGATAAAATTCCGCTTTATTCATTTCACTTAATATTTTCTTATATATTCCTTAAGATTTTCTTTTTTATGATGTAGGCAATCATTTTTTACCGTAGCCTACATTGATTGGTTCTATGACAATTGATCGTACTATAAAGACAATAGGTTTTTCTTTTATTCTTTTCATCCTTTGGTGGCTTTTTGTTAGCAGGCAAATAGTCAAATTCATATTTGGTAAATTGGTAGATTTCCTTAATGGAAGCAGTCAAGTTGAATCATTTTGTCGCTTTTGACTTAGAATTTCCTTTGGAAGATTTAGTTTGTGGTTTATTAGGACTGAACAAAATTCTTTTGTCGCGAAGGTGACCACCATCCTTTTTAGATTCTTGGAGGTTCCAAAGTTTGGCACATGGCTTATTTTACCCCTTTCAAGTATCTATCTCATAGGAGTTACGATAAGGTTTACATTCTTTTAGATTTAATTTCCATTTTGGTACAGAACCATTTCATCTTTTACATTCTTCCTTCAAATTTAATTCTCTTCTAATAGTTTTGGATTTCATTGCTCGTTTTCATTAAAAATTATCATTTTTTTTTAAATCCTTTCGTAGGCGAAGATAGGTCCCGCTCCAAAATGGAATGCATTTTTGCTCCATTTATCTGTGTCTTAAGTTTCTTTCAACTTCTAATGAGTTCCTAATTTTTCATTCCTAATTTTTTTTATTGCAGAATTGTATGTTCACATTTCTTGTCTTCTGTTTCATTGGATTGGAAATTCCTTACTCAAATTTATCTAGTTTTACCCATGTATGATTGACCTTGTGTCAAAAGGGATGCCATATTACTTTCTTCCAGAGATTTTTTTAACATTATTCTTTATTTTTCTTTATATTTTCTATGTTGATGGTAGAAAGGAGTCACAACTTCTTTTCCTTTTTTGGATTGTGGAGGTAACCGATTTTTCCTTATGGGTCGTGCTCAGCTCTTCGGAAATATTCCTTCGTTTCATCGGGACTCATCCCCAATCCAGGGTTGGTACTTTCTAGGCCTAAGCAATCCTTCGTGGTCCATTCCAAGTTCTTTCATAAAAATAATTCATTTGTTCTTTTTCTTTAAAGAGGTTCTCACTAAATAGGCAGGTTAGGGTGTTACGGAGGTTCATGCCCTTCTTCCAGCGCAAAAAATAATAGGCAAACTTATGTCTAACAACCCAAAATGGTGTAATCTTTTAGATTCCATTGTTTGTGGAAGAATTAGGTCATGCTTGATTGCCATTTCCGTGAGAAGTTCCTGTAGATGCATCCGATGACTTTTGAAAGAAAATCCCTTTAGGAAACAAGAGATAAAGATTATATATACTTTAAATAGTGGATAGTAGTATACCATCTGGAAAAAGCCTGATCTTTTTCTCGGTTAGCTTAAATTGGGTTTGTTTATTGGTTGGACGTAATCCTCTCGTTCGAACCAATAACATTCAGTGTGGTGACAAGGTAGTAACCATGTAGGCATCATGTTAAGTACTATTTAAGTGAGACAGGCAATGGGTCTTCTGGTATTGCAAAATACGACGCCAGATTCCCACTAGTTTAAATCTTCTTAGGAAACTATCGCTTAGCTGCAAATTTAGGTGGTTTCGATAGGGCAGACGAAAGGCCTATGGAGTATTTGGAAAGGGGCCATGGATCCTAGTTGAACTAAGTTGTCTTGGGAAACCTTCATCATATGGAAACCATGGTGTTCCAGATGTCTCATTCCCAAATTAATATAGTCATCTTAATTCGTTACTTCGGACCTTTCAAAGACCTACGGAAGGTGCTTAGGTTAACCATTAAACTTTGGGCTCATTTTGATATGAAACCTACAAAGTTATGACACCATAATCAGATTAGAACTAAATAATTTTTATTCCCTACCTCAATTGCTGGGGCATACCTCTTTATTAGCGATTTCTATGGTTACAGATTTTTTTTCCTAAGTCGATTGAGAAATTAAAGTTTACAACTCAAAATTATAGATACAATGAAATGACCCAAACTTCCACATACGGGAAAGCCCGGATTGAGTTGAGAACAACATGCATCATAACGCAAGCATTAGACCATTTCATTGCTATTACAATAATTACATCAGAGTACAAGAATATATCAGAGTATGAATGGATATTACACAGCGGAAATTAAATAATAACACAACTGAAAGAGATACACGGATATAGAGCTTTCTGAATATAGCTTCAACTGTAATCCAGGATCCTGTTAAAAGAAATATCTATGAAAATCAAAAAACTACTAGCAGCCCGTATGGAAAATATGGGCACCCAGAGTTTAGGTTAAAACTATAAACTCCAAGTCAGTCATGGGACTGGTGTGAGAACTAAGACAGTTATTAATCTTTAATTTAAAAGTGAGAAAATCATGGGACAACGCCGTATAACACGGAACGGGTTTACTCCATATGAATCTTAGTGCATAAAACAGTTTATAAACAGCACAACGCTTTTTGAAAAATGAAGCTATTATAAGACTCAGGTCCCATCACCTAATTCAACGCAATCTAGAGGATAGAGTATTACCTTATAATAGCCAAACATGCTTGATATGCTATAAAACAAATTATTTTGATATTATAAGTGCATAGTGTTTAAAAACAACTTCAAATGTAAATGTATCAAGCATAAAACCGAATGATTTGAGCAACTAGAAATCATCATACCCGTACAGATTTGTAGCTGGTGAGAACCCCTTTGACTTTCCCTTTGGAATGATGAATTACTATTGTCTAGATTGGGATCGATTTGGAATTTAAGAGCACTTGGATCGTTCAACCTAAGGGGGCGGCGACTGAGTTATGGCTAGGATTTTAGAGAATCAACACCTTTTTATAGTAATTATTTTTATTAATATTTAATTCTTTTAAATAAAAAATAACATGTTTATTAATACGAACTCCAAATCGAGCCCAACAATTGTCGCCTCTAGCTAAATACCCCACTCCGGACACAATGGGTCAAGTCCCGTAAACAAATTCGACTGTTTCGATCAGTTTTTCTTTAAATAAAAATATAAATTAATATATTTCGAATTTGAACGTATATTTTAATTTACCAGAGCCACATACTGACTACAAAAATTCCCAAAAAATAAATCTTGCTATGTTTTGACGATATGGTCCTAACAAAACTAATTTCATCGAATTTGGAGACCGTTTGAAAAATGGTCATTTTTTGGTCGATCCAATTCAACTGAAACTGACAAAACACGTTTTCTCCTGCCACGCTCACATATTAACTCCAAAAATTATGAAAATTAGAATCTAGTAATAATCTGACATTCCGGATCCAATAAAAGTGGTTTCATCGAAAACGGACGTCGTCTGCAAAATGGCTATTTTAAGAGCTATATATAGTTAAAAATAAACATAAATTCCATAGCGACTATTCTAAATTTTAAACTGGATATAGCTTTCAATTTATGTAATGAAATCTCAATTTCTTAACTTCGTTAGAAAGATATTATTAAACAAATTCAAATATTTTTGGTTATACTGAAATCCGATTTATATTGAATTCTGTACATTCAGTTGAAATTTAAAATCGAATTTTCAAACTACCGCGCCGTTTCAATCTCGTTATAAAATTAAATTAAATTTATACCATTCAACTTCGATTAAAATAATTTTTTAATCGTTATTATTTAAGATAAATCATTTTAAATATCCAAAGTCCATAAGAATAGCTAAAATAAAAAAAATTAATTGGTTTTGAAAATCCGGGTTGTTACATACAAGATTGAGTATGACAAATCAGATCCCGATTATCGACCTCTAGGGTCATATTTGTAGGTGCGGGTAGGCCTCCTGTCTCATCACGTGGGTTTCGTCGCAGCTTTTCTACAGAAGCTAATGCAGAGGTTTAGCAAAGGCGTCTCCCATTGTAACTTGAAAGAGTAATATGGTGGCACCAACGGAACGCTTCCGGATATGTGAAATCATTGTTAGCTACTGGAGAAGTGAGCTTGTAAGAGCTCTTGACTTTTGACGCATATTGCATCGTTTTTTTTTTGCACCCGAGACTTGCTTACAATGATTAATTGGTGGAGGCTTAAGCTTTCTAGTATTTCACATTTCGAGTTGTGCTGAAAGACTTAGCTCTACATGCTTGGGGAAGATGAACATGGTGATCATGACCATCTGGTTATGTCGACATGAGCTTTTCTTGAGAAGGAGAATCCTTTGCCTCCTCATTACTGAATCCAAAGGCAAATGTTGATGAGTCAGTTCAATCTTTATCGATTTACTATTGACGAATCACTTTGGCTCCGGCACTAGCTTTTCCCATAATTATTTTGGTGCTTACACTTACTCTCATGTGCTTTCAGTATCCTAGGACCCGAAAGCATAAAATGTTTTATCTATGTCAAACAAAAGCTTCATTGGACATCGAAGGGAAAATACATGACCCTTTCAAAAGACGGGTAATGATGAGACTAATAACTAATAAATAGCCTTTACATTCGAAATTTGTCTACAATGAACTACTTTGGGGTGTTAAGAAATTTTATGGCTAAATTGGGTGTTGGGTATTTCTTTTTTCTTAATTAATTATTTCGTAAAATATCTATTAGGGATGTAAAACAATATTCTTGATGGATAAAGGTGGAAACATTAAACCTCATTCATCAAGTCATCTTGGATGGTAAGTTCGTACTAGCAAAATCAATCTCAAGAAATCGTAATTATCTTACTCGATATCAATTTTCATGTCCAATCTCTGTTATCTGCCGAACAACGCTGTAAGCACCTTTGGATAGTAAGGATTAACCATCGAAGCAAACATAAGCATTTTGTACCATTTGTCTTACTAAGGCATCTAATTAGATTTCCCATAGGAGTGAGGAAAAGATTTATATGTATGTATATGTATGTGTGTGTGTATATATACATGTATATTAATAGAAGGGGAACAATTTGTAAAATAAATTTATATAATGAAAGTAGTGTTAAAAACCATTTTAGTAAAAGATTTGATATGTACTAAATAGTATAAACCCCTTCTTATTTTCGAAGTGGCAAAACTCACAAATACGATTGTAAGAACAATCGACCTAAGAATTCATATTTTAATAACGTAAATTAAATCTCATAAATATCAGACACAAATTTGTTCAAATGTAATCAAAAGTCCATAAAATTGAGCTTTTTGAAATTCATGAATAAAAGCAACCGAGAAAACATTGGAAGAGAGCAAACGAGCCGAAACTCAGTCATGAAGAAGCCTCAAACAATCTAAACTATTGACCGTGGTTTGAACCGGTCAAAATCAGGGAGTGGGGCCTCTGATGTCTGACCCCTGTGGTCAGACATCTATACAACTCCATGTCTTTTTTATGTATATTTCGACTCAGCATAGACGCCGAAGGACCTAGTCAGACGTCTGAGCAGCCTAGGCAATGGTTTGCTTTTTCTATGACTTCCCAATCGATTTTGAGCAAGCCGAGACAAAGGTTGATGGCTTATAATCATTATTCAAGTAGAAATGAAGCTTCTAAGACTCGCTGAAACTACTTAAGAACACAAACTCAATTCTCTGTAAAGATTCACTCTTTGAATTCATATAATTGAATTCAAACACACATAAATTAGAAAGTTCATTCTCGAACAAACCAATCAACCAAATGCACACACACACACACACACGATATATAAAAGCAAAACTCTCTTCCAATACCACTAGCTTATCTTCAATATAAAAACACACACACAAATATCCTAAGAGTTAGATATTAGGAAAATCTCAAAAATTAAAGAGATATCAACTTGGAGAAGATGGTGAGAAACTTACCCAGGCTTCTCCTTGAATTTGCAAAGCAAATTACTAAGGTTTCCTAAGTTTGGAGCTTAGGAATATTAATTTACTCTTCCTTGAGGACTTGGTAGTAGTAGTTAGGAATTGTGAAGAGGAGTAAATGAAAAGATAAGTGGAGTGGGTGAGTGGAGTTATTAACTAGGGGTCGCTTACTTATGGTTAATTGGTTAGTTTAACAAACAATGCCCTACTCAAATTCCTGATTTTCACTTACTCCAAACGTATAGATGTTTACGGTTTTAAATATCGTAAATGACCTTTTAAACTCAACGAAAGTGGTTCGGAGTTCAATTTCTTCGGTTTACAAAAAGTTACAATTTGGGCTTTTAAATCGAGTAGACACTACAATATCTAAATAAATCTCTTAATTAAATAATCGTAAATTATGCGGGTTGTTACAATGGGGGTACAACCCCCCTAATTGAATTATCCCGTTGAATTTGCTTATATTGAAGACCTGATAGCGAAAGCTACTAAGGATTCGTTTAATTTCAAAGTGAAGAGAACCCTTGATGCAAAGGCACATGGTCACAAAAGAGTTGCTCCATTCACCGAAGAGATCATGTCCGCCGTTATCCCATCACAAGTGAAGATATGGACAATTGAATATCAAGGTACCGTAGATTTCGATGATCACTTGATGGCCTTTGACCGCCGAATGTATTTACATAATGCTTCTGGGGTAGTCCGCAGTAGTTCATTCCCTGTTACACTTCAAGGTGCCGCTGCCATATGGTCCTAATAGTATCATTAGAAGGCTATATACTCCTGAAAACTATTATTCCCTTATGAATTTGTTGCATATTTTTATGTCAGAAAAGACACCATCGTTCATTATATAACGGTTGTGAACATTAAACAATAGGTAGGAGATCCCTTGGGAGACTTAAAGAGATTCAATGTCAAAGCTGTGTGAGCGAAAAGGGTTGAATCAAGGTGCTAAATTAATGGTCGTTCGCGTAGGGCTTTAACAAATCACCCCTTTATGGATAAATGGTAAATGATATCGATGACCTGTAGGATTTCACTTTGGCTGAAAAATTCATGTGAATGGATGAGATTTATCACGCCAAAATGAAAGATCCATTCGTAAAGATGAAAGGAAACATCTCTTACAAATAAAAGAATGTGATGCTCCAGTACCAAAAAAAAAAGCTTAGATTGAGACATCTCTGATAGAAGGCACACCTTGCATAACAACATTCTTCTCCTTTTCTACAGCAGTCGGACCCATTGAGGAAGACGATATGACATCCAACGCATACGCTCTCACAACCTGCTTATTCTTTGGTGGTTCTGGACAATTCTTCTTCACATGCCCAGGCATATCACAGTTAAAGCACTTCTTTTCCACCTTCACGTCTTACAGTGCTTGGAAAGATAACCTACTATTGGTAGGTATTGCAAGTAACCTTGCCCTCTGGCTTTTCTGGCCATTCTTCCCTTGTTGTTGATGTTTTATCTTTTCTATTCCACTTTCTTATCACCACCACCTTGTTGTGGCTTTGTCTCCTCCTTACTTTCCATAGGTGCTCCTTCCTTTTATGTAAACAAACTTTCCTTGCTTAAAGCCTTCTCGACCAGCTTCTCACAGGGATCATCGATATGGTCGATCAATTTTTTCCCAAGTCTCTCATCCAAACACATAATAAATTTTTCGTTCTTCTAATAAGGAGTCTCAATATAGGAACGAGCATAATTAGATAAAGCTTAGAACTAGGCCACATACTCAAATACTGGTCAACCTCCTTTCTTAAGCTCAACAAACTTCTTAAATAAAGCGCATCGACTTTTGGACCGTAGAAATGAAATTTTCTTCAAACTTAGTCCTAAACTGATCCCGAGTGATCTGGTCCTCCGGAGTCTCCAAAGTGATAGAGTTCCACCAATCCATCGCTCGACCTTGAAGCTGCCTTGATGCAAGCTTCCACTTAGTTGCGTCGTCAATTCCCGAATCTCCAAAAATCCGAACACATGTATCTAACCAATTCTAAATCTCAATAGTAGGCTATGTACCCACGAACAGTTTCCCACCTAGAGAAGTATAATCCATGCAGAGCTTTGCAACATCAAAAACTCTAGGTGCCCGCATATGAACACCACACTTTACTCTCGCTTCTGGATTGGCCATACTCCTCATGAACGCTGCCATCATGGCCTCGAACATAACAGGATAATCGGACATAACAGCTGCAACTCCTAACAGGCTACCCTTGCCTACCCTTCCAGCCGCAGGTTTATCCCTTGTAGCACATCCTGAAGTTTGTTGACTCATTCTCTATTTGAAATGAAAATGATCAATTCACATTGGAGAAAGGCTGCGTTGATCTCATGTGCTTACTAACCTACATAACTATATATTATAATATAATAATCATCAAATAAAATTATAATTACATCTCTCATATGCTTTTACACTCGCGAACTATGAGTAAAACAGTTAACCTGGCTCTGGTACCAAATGTGATGAACCTCCCCATATCTCATGCACCAAGTTAAGCAATAGGTGTGTTGTATGACGTGTTAGGCCGATATGGGACGATGATCCGAGAAGAATAACTTGGAACAAAACCAGTCATATATCTTACAGCGCATGGATAATATATAATAATAAAATATACAACCAGATAAAATATTGAAGCATAACTGGACGAAAATCAAATCTCCATAAAACCATAAAATCTCATGTACAATACATCTCAGTACATGAATCTGTGAGTACAATATGCCTCACTACATCCCTCAAAATATTAATAACCATCGAAATACAACGGAAATTAAAGCAATAGTAATATAGTAGGTAGCGTATACTATGAAAGCCTGCAGCACCTCCATGCATAGCACCAGCGTCAACACCAAACCTGCTACCTGCTACCTGCCATCACAATCTGCTTGTCAACAACGTCGATGAACGCCTAAGGTAATAAGAGGGAAATATAAAACCTTGAGTTAGACAACAATTTTAGTGAGCGATAAAATAACCAACAATAACTAGACTAAATATGAGTATAGATAGTTCAACCATCTGATCTTTCCGACAACCATAAAGTTAACACATGAACGTCATCCATCACATTGTCATTTTAGAATAGGAAAGGAAAACCCCCAATTCTGCATCTCTTTGATATCCTACGGTGATAGACTACCTAGAGAAAAGAGAGAAGAAAGCATACAATCAGCCATAGCATCCAATAATATCCTAGCTATCACCGACTACATCCTTGAATCCCTCAATAATCGAATTTGCTTTCAACGATCAAAAAGACTAATTAATGGGAAACCTTGGTTCTATCCAAACTGCCATATGCCATCTTGAATATGTATGTTTGCCTTAATCGACTAAGACAACTAGTCAAATCATGACTGCCTAGGGTGCGCGATTTACCCACTCTGATCCTGATGGGTGCCCCACGATAGCCATGCTTTGAGTCTACTAGAACACTTTGATTACCGACGTTTCCTTGGCACCTTAGAAATGTCGAGCCTTTCTTCTCGGCGTTCAAACCCTTAGTTCGAGCAACTTCTCAAACAAATTCCATTATCATCCTCGATTAACTCTGACCTGAGTCTATCTATCATCATTCTAAATTGTTTGTCGCATCACGATAAGTATCACATCAGTCCAGCTCCAACCACTCCAAGTTGAGTTCGCAATCGTAGCACCATTCATCAATGAGTTGCACATCAACTATCTAATATCGATTCATCACCAAAATTAATCAACAACCCATGGAAGCCATCACCATCATACTCAAATGCCTCAGCTCCCTATTGTGCATCGTTATGGATTGGTACTGGTCCATCACCCACGGAGTGGTACTGGTCTGTATACTTAAACAATTTTGGTTAAGTAAATCGACCATCTTGATACCCTCTTCATGTGCTTCATGCCAGTCCAATTTTGAACCGTTTTACCCATCCAGCCAAAACTCCTATCAGTCCATCATTGCACTTAAGCGATCATGCTTTGACCCATCTCAAATCAATTCCAAATGACTTGAAAATTTGTTGGCGTCCTTAGTTTACCATCATGATGCCGCGGCCCAAACTTCGTTGCCATCCATCACATTGTGATGGATCGGTACCGTTCCATATGGATCGCTACAGGTCCTCGCATTTAGCTATTCTCAAGCCCAAAATTGTTGGGTTTCTTCCTTTCATCTTCAAGAGTGCCTTCGCCAAGTTTCGTCTAAATCTAAACCTCCGATTTGTTCTGTTCTTCAATCCACATATCTATGGTAACCAATTCAACATGAAACTCAAGCAATGCATCCAAATTCATCAAACAAACATCAACACATCAATACATGATCAGACAAACAAATCCAAATCATTAAACATCATATAACAATGAATCAATAGAAATTGTAGATCTTAAAATACTTAAAATCATGATTAACATATGAAATTATGTTTTAATAGGTTAATTCAGAGCATATGAACATACCATTTTTGAAATGAACTTGCGTGAATAGATTTCAGGCGAATTCAACGTATACAAATGAAATTAACATAGATCTAACCCATATATCCCTTTGCTTACATGTGAGAGATATCTATCACTCACCAAAAACCCAATACAATGGAAATCCGATGACATCGGATTCGGACAAGTTTGAAAACCTTTGGATTTGATGCAATTCGATGTGATCTAATCGTCCTTGATGATGATCTACCATCTAGATGTAATCTACGATGAATTTGAATGAAAAGAATGGAGAACTAGGGCTTTAGGTTGAACCGAAGAATCACATGCGCCAAATTAATATTTGGCTGAAGCGAGAAACCCTATTTCTCTCCCCTAATTCCCTCTATTTTTAGCTGGAAGTTATTAGTCTAATGGGCTTGACTAATTAGCCCATTAGCTGTTAAGCAGTCCGCCTAACAGAAATTGAAACTCAAAACAACGATTTTCCAAACCGCTCAACCAATTCCTTAATGTGACTAACCAATGAATTGTAAACCACCATTCCAATCCAAAGTTACCGATTTTAGCACATGACTCGATCCCTTTCAAATGTTATGCCCCAATAGTAAACTAAAGTACAAAATTGTCACAGGTCAACTTAGTAAAAATCAAGTGCATGTCTCACTTCTCCATGGACAACATATTAAAACTTGAGAGTGATATAACCACTAGGGAATTAAGTATAATTATTTTACGATCCTCCAATTCGTACAATACAATCATTGAATATTCGTTGTGATTCAGGCCTGAGCACATTTTCATGCTTCGGTCGACCCAAACTTGCGCTGGATCGTCCTATTGGTTAACTAAGGCACCATGTGGGTCAACCCATGGGTCGACCCATAAAATGTAAGGGCCGTGAAACCTAGGCAAGAATGCCCATGTGCGCATTCCCTTCTCTGTTGAAGACTACATCATTTCCAGTGACTTTTGACGCTTTGTTTAGAGAATTCTTGAGTGAATTTTTAAAACTTGTTGATGTATTTAAGGTGCTATTTAATGCCCTATTAACTATGTTATTTTATCATGATTTCTTGCAAAAAACTAGTGTCATTTCAACAATAAAGTATTGATGCTTACAACTGAATTCTAGTGGTTTTGGTTATCTTGCAAAATGTGCATTTCTAATGACATTTCTTATGTATCAACAACACACACATAATTTTTATAAACCAATTTCAAAATGGTTTAGGTAAGAAAAATATATTTTTGAAATAATGCACTGTTTTGACAAGGTTTTAAAAATATATTAGAAACCTTATTTTAACATGTATTTCCAAAATTGTACGGCTTCCCAAGATTTATCCAAGAAACTATATTTTACCAAACTATTTCCTTAAGTATTTTATAATGTAAAAACCACACGTATTTGCGCTCTTCGAGAAGGTGTGCTGGTGAATGAACGAGTAAACCTCCGGTATTTTGTAATGCAGAGGGGGCTTATGGTGTGTGAATCGTTAAACGAGAACGTGCGGTATCTATCTGTTAGATGTACACATTCTGGTGGACCTTCGGGTCAATTCAATGTCTATGTGCCATCCTGTAAGTAATGACCTATTTGGTCATCTTATAAGATACCTTTATGTAATGCTAGTACTGATAAAGCCTCGAGCCATTCTATGTATTAGCACGTGCATGCATAGCTTCAGAACGCCAACCCGGTGGTTGGATCGAACACATGGTGTTTTTTGGTGATTTGGTGATTTTAGGAATTTTTGGTGATTTTGGTGACTTTGTGATTTCCGGGTTTATTGTGATTTCACCATTTAAAAATGAACACTATACATGTTTAGCTCCGTTATAATCAGAGAACCCCGTGTGTACATGGTGAATCATTTCTATGAGTATTCTTGAGTTTTACATTTCACATGGATTCAAATTTGGTATTACATTCTCATTACCTTACGTGTTATTCCATGAATAATCAAGTAACAAGAATTCATATGCCCAACATTACTACTTTTTCGGTGTGTATCCTTTATAAGTTTCATAAATATACACTTCACTCCTTTACGGTGTAATGGAATGATTCAACAAATTGGTTGTTTTCCTTATCTCATACTAATTATTTGATTCAAGTTAGATTGACCCATGTTTTCATTACTCAGTTCAGACCAAGTCCCAGGTTAGTATATTATATCATGCTAGTAGCCCATTGTGGATTACATGCTTTTTTTGTTGGATCGCAGAGATTTTGTTGCTACCTTTTAGTAATTCACCTTGGACATGATGTATATTCTTTTGTGGGGGTTGTGAAGTATATATTTATGTGGCTACTTATCGACCCTATGGGTTGTATTATGTGTTGTATACGATGTACTCGTTTGTATATGTATATCTATGTTCGTTGATCTATATTATGTGTCTGATATTATATTATGTTTGTTTCGAATAGATCTTTAGGCCATCGTAGTAGTGTATTTACATAAAGAAGATATGTCAACATGTAGTGAAAAAGAAGAAGAAAAACTCGGCATATTTAATACTTATTTGATAAAATATTATGGATGTTTGCTGTATAAAGTCTCACTCTCTATATTATTAGAAGGTATTACTAGATATACTCTTTACTAATATAGGTCTCGGAGCTTGGGGTCACAGCTTGGTATCGGAGCGGTGGTGTCCGTGGTTTAAATAAAAAACTATTTGTGCGTTACTATACATCGAAATACGATACAAATACAAACATCATACCCCAAATAAAGTGATCAGTGTCATGTCCTTAACAAACATTGCATCCAATTGAATTGATGTAGTGGAATACATCTAGGACTATAAAATTAAATTCCATAGTGTTCATTTCGTGCTTATTTCCACTAAATATATCCTAACCAAGTGAATAATCCTTTCTCATTTCAACTTTTCAACTATGTCTTGTCGAGGTAGAGGATGTAGGGAGTTCTTGAGATCCAGGCCTGGCTTCGTACATGTCAGCGTATTTTTACACATATTGACATTTTTGACCATAACAACATTCTTGTGGCATCGAGTACGCTACAAGAGTGTGCTCTTGATTGGTATGAGTTGTTTCTGGTTGAGATTGATGAGCCCACATTAGAGCGCAAGCAATTTAAGGAGAGATTTGAACTTAAGTTCATTCTAGAATCCAAGAAGAAGATTCTTGCACGTTGCTTCGTTGACCTTAAGCAAAGGAAATAGACTATTATTTAGCATGTTTCAACTTTTGAGGCCTTGTCTAACTATGGCTTGGAGCACATTTTTACTTCTTATAAGAAGAATCTTAAGGTCATGAGTGGACTTAAGAAATATCTTAAGAACCCCTTTTGTTGCAGTTAAATTTAACATTTGTTGAGCTAGGAAAAAGATAGTGATGATGAGGCTCTTGTTCAGGGTAATCCGAAGAAGGGACTTTCTTTTTCCAAGTCCAAAATTTTTCACTAGACTATGAGTGGTTTTAGTTCCCAGTCTCAGGGAGCACCTACTTCTGTCCTATCCTTGACTTATTATAATTGTGGATCACTGGATATTTTGCTAGAGCTTGCCTAAAGCCTCATGTGGTTCATTATGGTAAGAGAGAGGTTATTGATATCTCTTCGTGTCCTACGTGGTCAAACAAGTAAAATCATGGTAGTCTTAGTGTGGCGAGAGCTTTTGGTGGTAATCTTAGTATGCCTTGTATTCATAAGGGCTCATTATTATTTATAGATCGTTCTATTCGAGTTTTATTCGATATTGGTGCATCGTATTCATCCGTATCGATGTAAATTGTTGGTAAAATATATTTGGATGTTGTATGCTCAATGAATTCTCTTCAGATTTTGAATCCTACTGGGGTTCAACAACGCTTAGTTTGATGTATGAGGATGTGGAGTTATTTCTGTGTGTCTTTTCTTTCAGAGAGAATTTGTACATGATCTGTTCCTTAAGCTTTGATATGATACTTGATATGGACTGACTCTTGTGATACGAGCTCAGAATTCGTTATGTTGAGCGGATCTTTTATCGTCGACATCCGGACTCGACTGATCTGTCGAGACTGGAGACCATGACGATGAGAGTGATGTGTCTCACATTCCAATGGTGTGTGACTTTACGGATCTATTTCAGTTAGCTACGCGTTTCCCATCCAAACCGACTGTCGGGTTTCGTATTGACTTAGTTCGTGGTGCTTAGCCAGTGAGTCGGTCTACTACTCAGATGTCGACTAAGGAGAACGAGGAACTTTAGAATTAGCTTCTTGAGCTTGAGGTAAAGCTTTTCATTCGATACAGCTCTTCACCGTGCGGTACCGCGAGTAGTTTTTCGACCAGTTGAGCATCAAGAACATATATCCATTGCCTAGGATTGATGATATGTTCGACCAGTTGAGCATGATAAGATTTTTAATTTGCTTGACTTATCCGTAGGGTTTCATCAGCTTTGAATTGTAGAGGATAACATTCCTCTTACAACATTCCGCACTAAATTGTGTTCTTACGAATGGCTCGTCATGCTAATTGGTTTGATGAATGTCACCGCATATTTTGTTGATCTGCAGAATCGAGTATTGCAGGAATATCTGGATAAATTACTTGTTTTTATTGATGTCATTCTTCTTTATTACATGTAGGAAACTGAGCATGCCAAATCACTTGCGGATCGTTTTTAGCACTCTTCGGCATCATCATCTTAAAACCAAACTTTCTAAGTGTTATTTCGGGGTGAAGCAAGTTAAGTCTAGGGTCATGTCGTATCTTTGGTGGCATCTCCATTGACCCTTCGAAAATTGAAGACATTTAGAATTGGAAGAGGCCCGGGAATGTTTCTGAGATCAGTAGCTTTTAGCGGGCTGTCATCAACGTTTCATTCGACATTTTCTCGCATTATGCTTCCCGCCTTCATATCCTACCCACAAGCGTGTTCTATTTGTATGGTCTGATCGTTGTGAAGCTTCCTTCCAAGAGTGGAAGGAGCTTCTTACTCATGGGCCTATTTTTGTGGTTCCTGAAGCGAACCAGGATCTTATGATTTACACTAATGCGAGCCATAATGGCCTTAGAGCTGTTCTTATGCAGCGTGATTTTTTGGTTGCCTATATGCTTCTAGGCAGCTGCATCCTAATGAGATCCGTTATGCCAATCATAATCTTGAGCTTGCTGCCATGGTCTTCGCGTTGAAGATATAGTGTCGTTATCTTTTAGGAGATCATTTCATTCTTTATACATATCATAAATCGCTCAAGCGCCAATTTTCTAAAAAGGAGCTCCATATGCGTCATCAGCGATGGTTTGAGTTCCTTGCTTCCTATGATTTTGATATCCAATGAACCATTGGGAAAGTTAATCGAGTGGTCAATAGTTTGAGCCATTAACTACTGGTCGTTGTTTCGATGATGTAAATACAATTTGGAATAACAACCCTCGATATTACTTTTCTAAAGATCTTTTTAAATATATTCTGCTAAAAAAACTCATTTTCTCTTCTTCAACATAAAATAATTTGAGAAAAAAAGATATGCAACTTGGACAAATTAATCCCTCAAATACAAAAACATGCTAAATATATATAATGTTAAAAGTAACTCAGTTGTGCAGAAACCCAATCTGAAAATATAATCTATGAAATCAAATAAAATTATGTTGACCACATGATTTATTAGCATATGCTTACCATTGAACTAACAATATGGTAGAATCAAACATTGACATTCAAATTGTTTTGAAGAATAATAATAAAAAACATACATGGTAATATCAGTCAGCAAGACTTAAAAAACAAAGTAAAGATTAGAGCTCCATAATATTCAAGTAAGGCAACGTATATTAGACACACACACTAAGAACAAGATGCATAAAACATATGTTATTCCTTAATGAATTGGAATTGTATTAATTTTGGTTATTAACGCTCGAGCACTTCGTATGAGTCTTCACATCGACAAACATCTACCATTATTATTCATCTACTATATAATTTATTATTGTATAAGATGCAAAGAATCATTAGGGGAACATTACCTATGATCATTAGGAGATTCATCCTTTATAAAGCCTCCTTTTGGATGATCAACAAATTTCCTATCACCCTTTTGATCCCTTAAGCACAACCATTTCAATCTATTGGAACAAATAACTCTATTATTTTAGGTTTATGTGTATATATAGCTCAAGTATTTTCTATATGGAGAATTAAATATAGAATTGATCCTTTCCTTCCCCAACCACATTAGTGATTGTAAAAGATCAAAACTATGTACATTAACATAATGAAAAATATGATCAAATAGATGCCTATAGCGAATTTATTATGTGAAATGAAAAAAAAATTAAAAGATGAAGTCTGGAGCAATCTTTCAATTGCTGTTCTATCTGGTACGCTTTCAAACAATGGTGATATTTATTCTACTAGATCCATATATTCCCATCACGGGATCCAGTTCCCTATGGTAACGACGACGGTGGAAAATTCTAGAAGGAAGAAGAGGAGGCCAATATCAGGCAATGTAAGGGCAAGATCAAATAATTTGGATGATGTCGGAGGATCATGCGTGATCAGGGATGGAGGGATAGAAGTACGCGTTGCATTGGAAAGCCTGTTTACAAAATTAGTGATACAAAATGAAAATTTTAATGGTATGTTACTTATCACAAAAAGGGTTTATGTATGAAATCGGTGATGCCTGGCTAAGATCAATGAAGTGGTGGGTTATAGAACGTTGAATTGAATTTAGATGGTTGAAGAGAAATAATTTGTTTTTAACACATAGACAATGTGATGTTTTAATAAAATATGAAGTTTAACGATTAAACAGACCATCAAACGTGGTTGGAAATTTTGTAAGTCGCTGTGTTGCCCAATTTTTTCTATGATATTTTAATAGTACATCTCAAAAGCCTCCATAATTAATGCATCTAATTCACATATTAGTGACATTCATGAATTTGTGATGCCGCATTGATGTTGTGTCATTATAACAATGTTAATTGTCATAAGAAATCGTCTCTTTAACTAGTTGTGTCATAAACAATAATTTAAGTTGATTGGGAAATAACACTTTAGCTGAAAAGACATAAAATAGTTGGATAAAGACAACTAAATTTATTACATTCCTTAGTTGTGCTATCCCATCCAAGTATACATCTTTATAAAGCTTTAAGATACAGAGACAACAAGGTTGTTTTGGTGGATATAGCAACAGTTGAAAGTAATTAAACCGATTTCAAATAGTATTGAATCCAGTTTAAATCATAGGGTTGAAAGCCCTTGGTTATTTCAAAAGATGTGTCAACTAAAAAAGCATGGACCCACAATTATTAGAGTCATTTTTTTAACCTATGATGTCAGCTCATCGGTTTGATGCATCTCATCATGGTCACGTCGACATTGGGCACAAGATGCCTTCTTCGTAAAGGCTATTTCACAAACAACGGTCCAACATATTCTCACACTTGAGATCTTCCTCTCACATGTAGGTTTTCTTTACAGATATATTTTTTATGATAGTGTGATTGTCAATTTGAAGGTAGCGGGGAAGTAGGGTTTGTGATTTAGGATGCATGTGAGATGTTACAACAACAATGTTATTGGCCTCTAGGACATTACATGAAGTTCCTTATTAATTACTATGTCATTTTCAACTTGTGTGCAATTCTTAGTGAAAAATCTGGCTTGTGCATTCTGATTCAAGTAAATTAAATTTTGATTAATTCTAAAGGAAATTACCATTTAAATTTTTAAGAATATATTTTCGTAAGGCATTTCTTATAAGTGTCAAATTCTTTTATCAACAAATATATGGGTATAATTTTGATCAAAATGCCCTATGGACACCTTATAAATAAAACATTGGAACCAATGTTATACCTTAGTAAACAACTAATTGATACACTAAAATATTACTCAAACCAATACCTATTGGTCATCAAGGAGCTAATAACACAATATGTTCAAAGAGTTCTTGCTCAGGCCTTACAGTATTTATGATAAATTAATATCGCAATGGCAATATAAACACATATTTAAGTCATCCTTCAATAATGACTTAAACTTATGATATATCAAAATATGATAAGCAAGGATTGAGAAGTTTACCATAACAATCTTTTATATTATTATTTTGAAGGGCACATCATGGATTAACAATTGTGTGGACGGAACTATTCATATATGGCTGACATAAAAATAACACATAACCCAATTTAGATATACTTTATTTGCTTCTTTGACCTGAACATATGAATATTCAGACCATAAAAAGGTCAATGTCTTCCAAAGTTTGCTTTTTGCAGTTTTCCTCACAAGTCTCTGCACATTTTACAAAACCAGTTGCATCATCACCTATAAAGGAATCAATAGAAGTTTGGTAAGATTGCACGTTGTGCTTAAACATTTAATAAAAAAATCACATTTCAAATAAACATGTCGATAAATAACATTGCAGATAATTTATTTGCTCGTAACCGAATTAACATTGATAGCATTAAATACTTGACATTTTTAAAAACCAAACAACCATGTACATGCAAATTTTACTAAATATCTTACCTTTAAATTTGAGGCATGTATCTTTGATACATTTCAACTCACAAGGAACATGTTTCAAACCAATTTCGCAACCAAATTTACAAGCCGTTGAGCAAATAGCTGGATTGTGTAAGAGTCGTTTACAAATTGGATGACAAATTGCGGTACAATATCCAGCGTAAGTGGAAGATACTAAGAAAAGAAGAGTAAAAGAAAAAACTAAAGCTTGCTTAGAATAGTTATATTCCATCTTTCTTTGAAATGTTTGTTTATCAGTAAAGGGAACAAATCCTTTATATATAAAAAGTCATATGTACAAAGACAATTGGATAAGAAAAATGGATAAATGTATATTAAATTCAACAAAAAATAGTATTTAGGAAAGCGTTTAACTGGTTGGATGTTTCTAGTATTTATTTAGAGATAATGGTTATCAAAAAATTTAGCATATGTATTTTATGGTAAATGAAAATAATATTATTCATTTTCTCTAATTTGTTATTAATAAGTGATACGTTATGGTTAATGCACCAAAAATTTAATACAATACCAGAATAACTAAAACTAAATGTAATACCTTTTATTAATCAGAAGGCAATGTCCTACCTAGATCGAATATCTTAGTGCATTTTCTTATCGTTTATTGCGCTACAATGGATTATTTAAATTCTAATGCTATGATTTATATTTTTTTGTAGCGTACTACTAGAATAAAAATACATTCAGTAGCCAAATTATTTAAATCAAGTAAACTACATAATTATCAAGTCTAAAGCAAACTAATAAATCTCACTGTTTAAAAGATTTACCTATTTCTTTTGCTTATCGTAACAAACTATAAAAACTAAGGAATTGAAGTCTATTAATTCAAAAAAATTGAATTTTTGTTGTTGTCACTCCTTTCACAATTTTATTCTGATCAAATATTAGGTTTACTCATGAATTATGAAAAAGATGAATTCATATCAATGAATTTATGTCATTGTGACGTAAAATCATTTCATTACTTTCATACCATTAAATTTAGTAAAATTAAAATTTAAACCTAAATAAAATGTGATCATCAGTTATAATAATTACTTAAAACGGATAAGTAGTATCATGGTAATAGTATCAAAAGCATAAAAAAACATTAAGCTAATATTCTTTTTCATTAAATCAAGTAATAAAATAATTACTTTTCAATAAAAAGTGTACACTGTAATATTACTTATAAAGGTAAAATCCAATAATGTAAAAAATCTAACAAGCAATGTTCTATAAATACAACTAAGAAAATAGCATTTATTGTTGAATTATCATTACTTAGTGGATAGTTCTTTATGTATATGTGACTTCTTACTCTAGATTGTCCTGAGAATTGTCAACGAAGGTGAAAGATTCTCTTCTTAATGCAAAAGGCAAATTATTTTCTACTCCTTTATGTTTACAATCAAGTACTTCCCAAAAAAAAATTAACATCAAACATTTCTAAGTTGATTTATTTTGTGCACTTGTTTGATGCAACAATTTACAAATTTTCATTTATTAGTAGAATATATTTTTCCAACTAGTAGTATGTAACACCTCTTATTTTTCTTATAAGTCAAAAAAAATATTTCTCATTCCACATAGTAAAAAGAATAGTATACATTGAGTGTGTGTATGATGCAAATAGTGCTTACTATCTACTCAACACTTAGATAATTGGAATGAAGAAGATCAGCTGAGCTAAAGAATGGAAGGATGTGGGCATTGCTCACAGTTTTATGTAAGCAATAAATATAATCAATTTAATATATATAAGAAAAATAATGTGCGCCTAAGAGGAGATAACTCATTAGTGCCAAACATAATATCATTTATTTATTATACGCAAGGTCGTTAGCCAATGATAGGACTGTTTGTAAATCTAGGTATGTATAGCAACCCAAACTTCCCGACCAACCTAAACCGAACAAGAAGGCGGTCTGTTTTGAGAACAGGACTAATCAGAACACAAACAGAAGAATATTTCATTGTGATTACAACAATTACATCAAAGTACAAGAATATAACAGAGTATGAATAAATAATATACATTTGATAAATATCGGAGATTTAAATTATAATGCAGCGGAAAAATAATACATAACATAACTGTAAGAAAATACACGGATACAAAGCTTTCCTAATATAACTTCAACTGTAAATCCAGGATCCTATGGAAACAATATCTGCAAAACCAAAACTACTAGCTGCCCGTATGGAAAATACGGGCACCCAGAGTTTAGGTTACAACAATAAACTCCAGGTCAGTCATGGGACTGGTGTAGAATTAAAACAGTTATTAAATCTTTACTTTAGAAATAAAGTAAATCAGGGGACCACAGCGTATAACACGGAACGGGTTTCCTCCCAAGAATACCAGTGCATAAAAAGTTTTATAAATAGCGCAATGCTTTTTGGAAAATGAAGCTATTATAAGACTCAGGTCCCATCACACAATGCAACGCAAGTCGGAGGATAGAGTTTTCCCTTATAATAGCCAAACGTGCTTGGTACATTATAAAACAAATCATTTTACTATTACTACAAGTATATAGTGTCAAAATCAACTTCAAATATAAATTGTATCAATCATAGACGACATAGTATCCCATGCTACTATGTCGCCATACTAGTTTTGCAATTAAAACCGAAATGTCACGTATTGGAAATTGGATTCCATCTATGAGTTGAGGCCAGGGAAAGCTCCTCACCGATTCGAGACACTCTAGCAAATGCCTCAGGATCCCCCGCAGTGAACCCTTGGATGCTTCAGGGCCGGTCCACACTTAAGTTAGTTGATTGGTTATTACTGAACACACGCTTCCCAGTCCTATCGGACCTATCCATAAGCCTCGTAGTGACTGATATATCCGAGGTGTCTCGCAATCCATCATCCACATGGGTAAAAATATATATAAATGTCTGGGTTCCATACCATGACACCACCCATAGTTAGAAAGAAACGTCGTGCACTCCTTGAAGTTCGATCCCGTTTTTGACTCATACCGAGGTGTGAGGCTCGCAAATTAACGCTATACACATAGCTATGCGATTTAAAGCCGTGCTTTGATCATCAATCCCAAGTCTCTGCTTTTCAAAAGAAGCCTTGATCACTTGCATCTCTGCATGCCACACTCACAATTCATGCCATGCAACTGATGTCTATCAATATATAACCTCTAAGCTCTTACCTCTCAGAGAAGGGTGTTGAAACGACCCAAACTTCCCATTAAAGGAAAGGCTGGATTGCTTTGAGAACAACACACATCAGAACACAAACTGAAGAACATTTTCATTGCTGATTACAACAATTACATCAGAGTACAAGAATATAACAGAGTATGAATACTTATTACAGAAATAGAAATACAATAATATCAGAGATTTAAATTACATTTAAATAGCAGCGGAAAAGTAATACAAATATACAACTGAAAGGAATACACGGATACGGAGCTTTCCGAATACCACTTCAGCTGTAAGCCAGGATCCTGTAAATATATCTGCAAAAGCTACTTGACTGCCCGTGTGGAAAATATGTAAAGTCCATTAAAATTTCTAAAATAAAAAATTTAAATTGGCCCCAAAATTCAGGGTCGTTACAATCGCCCCGACTTAAAATCTTTTCGTCCTCGAAAAGGAACGAAGCTAAAAGTTGTTTAATTAATCAACTCAACTAAATTTTATTTATTGGTTTCAACTAATTATGTTAGTTAAATTAATTATCATTTCTATACTTTTATTAGTTGAGCTAATAATCAAACATCACATCCAGCAATCAATTAGGTGATTAACTTTTCAAATATATATAGCTTTTTTTTATATAATCAAAAATTATATTTTTAGTGCAAATCACAACAATGTGTACTAACTAAGTTTTGGCTCTCGTACCAGTCAATGGAAATATATAGAAATCCCACTTTCGATACTCGAATATAAATACTGGTGATGGTATACATATCCCTAGAATCGTCTCCGGGCGACTAGAGTGTGATTCTATATCTATCCAGTATATTAAAACTTCGAATATCCGTTAATTACTCGTATATTTGAAATCTTTATATACTCGATTGTCCACATTAAAATAATAATATACTCAAATACGTATTTTAAGATAAAATTTTCAAAACTAAACTTGTTTTTACTTTTATTTTTAAAGAAAATAATACTCTTCACACTCGTTCTAGGATACTACTGATCCCATCTCTAACGAGTTATTCTCATTGGATATTACTAATCCAATCTCTGATGAATTCTTTTGTTCGGTTCTAATGTGTTTTGTTCTCGAGCTCTGTAAACCAAAGCTCTGATAGCAAATGAAACGACCCAAACTTCCCAGTAAAGGAAAGGCTGGATTGCTTTGAGAACAACACACATCAGAACACAAAATGAAGAACATTTTCATTGCTGATTACAACAATTACATCAGAGTACAAGAATATAATAGTATGAATACTTATTACAGAAATAGAAATACAATAATATCAGAGTTTTAAATTACATTTAAATAGCAGCGGAAAAATAATACAAATATACAACTGAAATGAATACACGGATACGGAGCTTTCCGAATACCACTTCAGCTGTAAGCCAGGATCCTGTAAATATATCTGCAAAAACCTACTCGACTGCCTGTGCGGAAAATATGGGCACTGAGTTTGCCAGTGAAACAAACTACAGATCAGTCATGGGACTGGTATGAGAAATCTTAACTTAACTATCTAATAATAAGGCTAATCACAGGACCACACCGCTAACACGGAACGGGTTTACTCCATTGGATTTGCCAGTGCATAAATAAAGTAAGACATTAAACAACGCAATGCTTTTTAGAAAAATGAAACCATTATAAGACCCAAGTCCCATCACACAATGCAACGCAAACTGGAGGAGAAGGTTTTACCTTATAATGGTCAAGAGATGCTTGATACGATAAAATGGATTTAGTAATAGTGTGTATATCTATGGGTATATCTATATTTTAAAAACAATTTCAATCATAATGTATTAATCATAGACAACATAGTACCCCATCGTACTATGTCACCATACTAGTTCTACAATCCAAACCGCAAGGTCGTATTGGAAATTGGATTACCATCATGAGTCAAGGCTAGGGGCAAGCTCCTCTCCGATTCGAGACACTCTAGCAAATGCCTCAGGATCCCCCGCAGTGAACCCTTGGAGCGGTAGGGCCGGTCCCCGCCTATCGGCAGTGGATTGGTTATGCCTGAACACACGTTTCCCGGTTCCTTTGAACTTATAGTATGACCACTATCGGCCTATAAAAATCCGAGGCGCCTCAAAATCCATCATCCACGTAAGTAAAAATGTCGAGCCATGTTAAAACCCTAACACCACTTCTAGCTAGAAAGAAACATGTGCACTCCCTACGGTCCATATCCCGTTTTTGACTCATACCGGGGTGTAAGGCTCGCGAAGCAACGCTATAACCACAAGGCCTGCTTTTCAACAAAAGCCTTGATCAATCTCCATCTTGGCGTGCCACATTGACAATTCACGCCATGCGATCAATCACTATTAATATATACCAGGGTGTTAAGCAGAGAATAAATTCTCCACCACCAAACAGATATACATTAATAAAAATCAATTTAATTCACATGGAACGAAATCCAATGTCAGACACGCATCCATTTACAAGCTTATGCTCTGGGTCTGAGCGAAAACCAAATCCGTACAATCAACAATAGTCTGCACGGCCACCACTGAAGCCCCTTCAAGGTAGCTACTCCCATCAAGGGTCTCAGTAACAACACATCCATTCGATGTGAAGATCATCGATCTTCAACCACCGTCTTCATCTTCGACTCTTCATCGTTGTAATAATTATTCGGAATGGGTTAAACCCGGTCTTCCCGAATAACTCACGTATTTTTATGATTAAAAATCAAGTGCTGTAAAAACACATCCAACGCCTCATTCCAATTTAGAATTATTCTTTTAAACAAAATATTCCCATTATTCTATCAAAGATAAACACTTTATCTTTATTCTTAAATCTTTCATTTAAAGATTTATTAAAACATAATTTGGTTTTAAATATCACAAATCATTATTCAATGATTATTCAAATTTAAGAAATTTATCTTAATCTCAACTGGGTTAAAGAACTAATGTCATTTAAAACACAGTTCACGGTAAACCCAAAACCGTCTTCCATAAAATATGGAATCTTCACAGAAAACAAATCAATATATAATCGTTATAAATTTCTGTATCCGACCAATAATATAAATGGAATAACGGCAAAGCCTCTTAAATTCCATATGTAGTATCGGTCTTCTTTTACAGAAGCTTACTCGGTTATTACTAATTCGAATTCCATTCAATTCCAATTTAATATATTAGATTGGAAAACTTAACTTTTGGAAAATTTCCAATTAAATCTTAATAAAAGATTTATAAATTCCAAATCATATTTTCACTGTCAGTTGGGTTACAGAACGAATGTCGCTTAAAAAAACACAGTTCACAATAAGCCCAACTCACATTTCATTTTATTTCAATTATTAAATATAATTGAAAACTTTAATAATCTAAATTAAAAGATTATTCTTTTCATACGGGGTTTAAGAACAGTGTTATTTAAGACACTATTCACGACAAACACAAAATCCAATTTATTCAATTTAATTTGAATTAAATATTAAATAATTGGAAAACTTCATTAAATCTTAATTTAATGATTTACTCTAGTTAATAACTAGTTCATTTCAATAAAAATATTTTTTTCCAAAATATATTCTTTTCTAAACATATTCTTTTCTAAAATATACTTTATTGGAATGTGACTCAGTCAACAACCATAATTTGCATATAATCAACAATCATGATAAACAACTATCACACAACCAAATAATCAACCAGAGTGTATTCTACACTAAACATTGGGACTAGTGTAGGATCATCCCAACACCCGTGTGGGGTTTCATCCAGCAATCAAATAATAAATTATTTGTGCATCTGGGCGATGTGTAAAAATTATCGACCCAATCAAATAAACAAGTCGGATGACTTGTAAATGGAAGTGTAATATTCAGTTTGAATATACTAACATTATATTTAACACATCAACATTACAGACATATGTCTCAATTCTTTTTATTGTGTACAAAATCTTAACTTTTATTTCAATTCTTTTTATTGTTAACAAATGACAATAAAATCTTAACTCTTCATTTTTGACCAAAAAGTATATTTTTGGTCTCATTCATTTTTAATGACAAAATGAATATTTTACTTCATTCTTTTTAAATGTGACAAAATATGATAATTTTGTCTAACTCTTCTTAAATGTACAAAATATGACAAAATTTTCTAATTCCTTTAATGTAAACAAAATGTTCATTTCTAACTCATTCTCCTTTTTAATGTATAAAAATATACATTTTCAATTCATAACTTTTTAATGTATAAAAATATACATTTTCAATTCTACTTTTTAATGTAAACAAATATGATGATTTTGTTTATTAACTTCTAATGAAAACAAAATGAGAATTTTATCTTACTAACATGTTTTTAACAAAAATGATATTTTATCTCACTCTAATCTAACATAAAAATGTTTTAATTCATTTCTTATAAAATCACCAAAAATAATGTTTTCATTTTCATGCTCATGTACAAAATATCCTTTTTATTGTAAACAAAATATGAATTTTGTTTATATCCTTTTTAATGTAAACAAAAATAAATTTTGTTTATATCCTTTTTAAGTAAACAAAAATGTTTCTTTTATCATATTTAACATTTTTGAACAAAAATGTCCTTTTAAAATCTAACTAACCAAAATGTTAATTTTGTTCTTTTGATATAAATATGTTATTCTTATTCACAAATCATATTTGATAAAAATATTTTAATTTTGCTTAATCTTTTCAATGCAACAAAATATGTTAATTTTGCTTAATTTTTATTTTTTTTAACTAAACAAAATGTTGATTCTATTCCATTAATCAAGCTTTGACAAAAATTGTTGATTCTATTTCATTAATCAAAATTTTGACAAAAATTGTTGATTCTATTTCATTAATCAAGTTTTGGCAAAGAATGTTAATCTTATATAATCCTTATTAAAATAACAAAAATGTGCATTTTTGTCAAATCCGTATTAAGTGACAAAAATGAATGAATTACTTCATTCTTTTCAAAGTGTCAAAATGAATGGTTTTAATTCATTTCTTCTAAAGTGACAAAAATGTCTTATTTTTGTCTGGTTCTTTTAATGTAAACAAAAGTGATTATCTCGTCTAATTCTTTTAAATAAACAAAAAAGTAAACTTTTGTTTAACTCTTTGTATTGCACAAAAATGTTTATTTTTGAGTAACTCTTTTTAATGACCAAAAATGTTTTCTTGGTTTAATCATTTTGATATATAAAAATACTCATTTTCATCCACTAACCAAGTTCTGAAAAATGTTCTCTTCTAATTCTTTCTAATATGACATTAATGTTCACTACTAATTCTTTTCTTTTTAATGAGACAAAAATGTTCTTTTGTAATCATTCACTTTTTATTGTAACAAATATGACAATAAACAAAACATAATTTCTTTTTGTTGAAAAAGAACGTCACCTAAAAATCTGTTTTTTTTTTGGGAAAGAATGTTACATAAAAATCTATTTAAAAAAAAAGTTAACTTTATTTCATTCTTTAAATTGACAAAATGTGTATTTTGTATAATTCTTATTAAGTGATAGAAATGTCACTTTTTGTTTCATTCTCTTAAAAGTGGCAAAAATATTCATTCTTGATTCATTCCCTTTTTATGTACAAAAATATTCATTTCTTTTACAAGTGAAAAAAATGTTAATTTTGTTTTCATTCTTTTTCAAGTAAACAAAATGTTAATTTTGTTTTCTAATCATGGTTTGACACAAATGTGATATTTATTCGCTAATCTTTCTTTTACAAAAATGTGATATTTATTCCTATAATCATATTTCACACTAATGTGTCTTTTATTTCTATCCTTTTAAAAGTACAAAAATATCTCTTTTTATTTCACTAACATGATCTAATTGTTTCTAACAAATTATCTCACGACAGATAAATATGTATAACCACTAATCACCAAATAACATTACCAATCCATATATTACATTCAACCCGGAACAATCATGAATAATAGCAAACAGGAGATGACTATAGATTTGTAATAATAACTTCATAATTATTTTTAAATAATAAATAAAAAAAGATTTCTCACATCGATTTTGATTTTGTCTAATTCACTTTTAATATACTAAAATGTTGATTTTTATCATATATGACAAAAATTGATTTCTAACATATCTGACAAAAATTGATTATTCTAATATATATGACAAAATTGATTATTCTAATATATATGACAAAATTGATTATCCTAATATATACGACAAAATTGATTATCCTAATATATATGACAAAATTGATTATCCTAGTATATACAATAAAATATGATCTTATCGTATACACAAAATTCTAACAAACATGAATACACAATCACAATCAATCGTCCATCACCATCACAGCACAATCAACATTTAAATGAGTTCATACTGAATGAATACAATAAAATAAATAAACAATTAATTTTAATTTTAAAATAGAAATCTCACCTTGCTTTGTTCTGTACGATTCAGATCTGAATTTGCTCTAAAATTTGATTCGCTCTATTTCGGTTCTAGTTTGTCCCATGTTGTAGTGTTCTTCAATACGATCGCAATGGTCCTGAAATCGTTAAATTCCGAGTTCGTATGAATCGGTTATGGATTTATTTAGATTGTTAACTTTTTGAAATAATTAATTAATTAATTAAGTATGAAAAATACCCCTTCTTCTCCAATTAAAACCCAGGCCGCCGTGTTTCACCTTTAGTTCAATTTTAGGGTTCCGTCTTTCGAGTTGCACCACCACTTAGGTGCTGATCGGAAACCACCATCTTGACGGGCTCCGGAAGCCGCACCTGCGCCACCCCGAGTTGGCCAACTCGCATGCCCAATGGAGGCTCGGCGACGATCAATTCGACGCGGGTTTGGGGCGTCGGATCTTGAAGTACACGCCCCCCCTGAGCTGATCAAATTCGTATGAATTGGTAGATTAGAACTTGTTGTTTGATTTCGGTTTGCAGCCTTGATTCAATTCGAAAAGGATTCAAAGAAATTGATGGATGAAGTTTGAACAATATCGGCCATTGTTCTGTAATGAGGGCGGCGACATACGTATTAGGGTTCTGGAGAAAATACAGCGTATACGTATACGTATTTTTAGGTGTATTTTTATTTATTTTATTTTATTTCATTTGAATTCAATTCATATATCACTCTTAACTTCAATTCAAACCAAACGAGTGTCGCCCCTAGCTAAAAAACCCCGTCCCGGACACAACAGAACATGTTTCGTAACCCAGTTCGGCTGTTACGATATGTTTTTCTCTAATTTAAAATATAAATCCTTTAATTATTAAATTCAAACGTATATTTTAAATTACCGGGGCCACATACGAACTCTAAAAATTGCAGAAAAATTATTTCTAGTTATGTTTTGACGATACGGTTCTAAAAAGACTAATTTCGTTGAATTCTGAGACTGTTTGAAAAATGGCCAATTTCAAGTCGATTAAATTTGACCGAAACTGACAAAACACGTTTTCCTTTACCACGCTGATATATTAATTCAAAAAATTATGAAAAATTAAACTTAGCAATAATTTGACATTCCGGTTCCAACAAAAGTGGTTTCGTCGAAAACCGAGGTAGTTTGAAAAATGACTATTTTTAAGGCCAATATGTTATATTAAAAAATATATAAATTCTACAGCGACTTTTCAAAATTTTAAACTGGACATAACTTTCTATTCCTGCGATGAAATTTCAGTTTTTCAGATCCGTTAGAAAGATATAGTTAAACAGATTTAAATATTTCTTGTTTTGTTCAAGTATAATTTAAAATGAATCCTGTACATTCAGCCAAAGTTCAAATTCAAATTTTCAAACTGCAGCGCTGTTTTAAACTACTTTTATAATTAAATTGAATTTATTCATTTTAAAATAAATTTTTAGTCGTTCTTATTTAAAATAAATATTTTTAAATATTAAAGTCCATTAAAATTTCTAGAATAAAAATTTTAAATTGGCCCCAAAATTCCGGGTCGTTACAATCGCCCCCACATAAAATCTTTTCGTCCTCGAAAAGGAACGAAGCTAAAAGTTGTTTAATTAATCAACTCAACTAAATTTTATTTATTGGTTTCAATTAATTATGTTAGTTAAATTAATTATCATTTCTATACTTTTATTAGTTGAGCTAATAATCAAACATCACATCCAGCAATCAATTAGGTGATTAACTTTTCAAATATATATAGCTTTTTTTTTATATAATCAAAAATTATATTTTTAGTGCAAATCACAACAATGTGTACTAACTAAGTTTTGGCTCTCATACCAGTCAATGGAAATATATAGAAATCCCACTTTCGATACTCAAACATAAATACTGGTGATGGTATACATATCCCCAGAATCATCTCCGGGCGAGTAGAGTGTGATTCTATATCTATCCAGTATATTAAAACTTCGAATATCCGTTCATTACTCGTATATTTGAAATCTTTACATACTCGATTGTCCACGTTAAAATAATAATATACTCAAATACGTATTTTAAGATAAAATTTTCAAAACTAAATTTGTTTTTACTTTTATTTTTAAAGAAAATAATACTCTTCACACTCGTTCTAGGATACTACTGATCCCATCTCTAACGAGTTATTCTCATTGGATATTACTAATCCAATCTCTGATGAATTCTTTCGTTCGGTTCTAATGTGTTTTGTTCTCGAGCTCTGTAAACCAAAGCTCTGATACCAAATGAAACGACACAAACTTCCCAGTAAAGGAAAGGCTGGATTGCTTTGAGAACAACACACACCAGAACACAAATTGAAGAACATTTTCATTGCTGATTACAACAATTACATCATAGTACAAGAATATAAATGAATACTTATTACAGAAATAGAAATACAATAATATTAGAGATTTAAATTACATTTAAATAGCAGCGGAAAAATAATACAAATATACAACTGAAATGAATACACGGATATGGAGCTTTCCGAATACCACTTCAGCTGTAACCCAGGATCCTGTAAATATTTCTGCAAAAAGCTACTCGACTGCCCGTGTGGAAAATATGGGCATCTGAGTTTGCTAGTGAAACAAACTACAGGTCAGTCATGGGACTGGTATGAGAAATCTTAACTTAACTATCTAATAATAAGGCTAATCACAGGACCACGTCGCTAACACGGACTGGGTTTACTCCATTGGATTTTCCAGTGCATAAATAAAGTAAGACGTTAAACAACGCAATGCTTTTTAGAAAAATGAAACCATTATAAGACCCAAGTCCCATCACACAACGCAACGCAAACCAGAGGATAGGGTTTTACCTTATAATGGTCAAGAGATGCTTGATATGATAAAACGGATTTAGTAATAGTGTGTATATCTATGTGTATATCTATATTTTAAAAACAATTTCAATCATAATGTATTAATCATAGACGGCATAGTACGCCATCCTACTATGTCGCCATACGAGTTCTACAATCAAAACCGCAAGGTCGTATTGGAAATTGGATTACCATCATGAGTCGAGGCTAGGGGCAAGCTCCTCTCCGATTCGAGCGGTAGGGCCGGTCCCCGCTATCGACAGTGGATTGGTTATGCCTGAACACACGTTTCCCGATTCCTTTGAACCTATAGTATGACCACTAACGGCCTACAAAAATCCGAGGTGCCTCAAAATTCATCATCCACATAAGTAAAAATGTCAGGCCTTGTCAAAACCCTAACACCACTTCTAGCTAGAAAGAAACGTGTGCACTCCCTACGGTCCATATCCCGTTTTTGACTCATACCGGGGTGTGAGGCTCGCGAAGCAATGCTATAACCACAAGGCCTGCTTTTCAACAAAAGCCTTGATCAATCTCCATCTTGGCGTGCCACATTGACAATTCACGCCATGCGATCAATCACTATTAATATATACCAGGGTGTTAAGCAGAGAATAAATTCTCCACCACCAAACAAATATACATTAATAAAAATCAATTTATTTCACATGGAATGAAATCCAATGTCAGACACGCATCCATTTACAAGCTTATGCTCTGGGTCTGAGCGAAAACCAAATCCGTACAATCAACAATAGTCTGGACGGCCACCACTGAAGCCCCTTCAAGGTAGCTACTCCCATCAAGGGTCTCAGTAGCAACACATCCATTCGATGTGAAGATCGTTGGTCTTCAACCACCGTCTTCATCTTCGACTTTTCATCGTCGTAATAATTATTCGGAATGGGTTAAACCCGGTCTTCCCGAATAACTCACGTATTTTTATGATTAAAAATCAAGTGCTGCAAAAACACATCCAACGCCTCATTCCAATTCAGAATTATTCTTTAAAACAAAATATTCCCATTATTCTATCAAAGATAAATACTTTATCTTTGTTCTTAAATCTTTCATTTAAAGATTTATCAAAATACAATTTGGTTTTAAATATCACAAATCATTATTCAATGATTATTCAAATTTAAGAAATTTATCTTATTCTCAACTGGGTTAAAGAACTAATGTCATTTAAAGCATAGTTCACAGTAAACCCAAAATCGTCTTCCATAAAATATGGAATCTTCAAAGAAAACAAATCAATATATAATCGCTATAAATTTCTGTATCCGACCAATACTATAAATGGAATAACGGCAAAGCCTCTAAAATTCCATATGTAGTATCGGCCTTCTTTTACAGAAGCTTATCTCGGTTATTACTAATTCGAATTCCATTCAATTCCAGTTTAGTATATTAGATTGGAAAACTTAACTTTTGGAAAATTTCCAATTAAATCTTAATAAAAGATTTATAAATTCCAAATCATATTTTCACTGTCAGTTGGGTTAAAGAACGAATGTCGCTTAAAAAAACACAGTTCACAATAAGCCCAAATCACATTTCATTTTATTTCAATTATTAAATATAATTGAAAACTTTAATAATCTAAATTAAAAGATTATTCTTTTCATACGGGGTTTAAGAACAGTGTTATATAAGACACTATTCACGACAAACCCAAAATCCAATTTATTCAATTTAATTTGAATTAAATATTAAATAATTGGAAAACTTCATTAAATCTTAATTTAATGATTTACTCTAGTTAATAACTAGTTCATTTCAATAAAAATATATATTTCCAAAATATATTCTCTTCTAAACATATTCTTTTCTAGAATATTCTTTATTGGAATGTGACTCAGTCAACAACCATAATTTGCATATAATAAACAATCATGATAAACAACTATCACACAACCAAATAATCAAGCAGAGTGTATTCTACACTAAACATTGGGACTAGTGTAGGATCATCCCAACACCCGTGTGGGGTTTCATCCAACAATCAAATAATAAATTATTTGTGCATCTGGACGATGAGTAAAAATTATCGACCCAATCACATAAACAAGTCGGATGACTTGTAAATGGAAGTGTAATATTCAGTTTGAATATACTAACATTATATTTAACACATCAACATTACAGACATATGTCCCAATTCTTTTTATTGTGTACAAAATCTTAACTTTTATTTCAATTCTTTTTAATGTTAACAAATGACAATAAAATCTTAACTCTTCATTTTTGACCAAAAAGTATATTTTTGGTCTCATTCATTTTTAATGACAAAATGAATATTTTACTTCATTCTTTTTAAATGTGACAAAATATGATAATTTTGTCTAACTCTTCTTAAATGTACAAAATATGACAAAATTTTCTAATTCCTTTAATGTAAACAAAATGTTCATTTCTAACTCATTCTCCTTTTTAATGTATAAAAATATACATTTTCAATTCATAACTTTTTAATGTATAAAAATATACATTTTCAATTCTTCTTTTTAATGTAAACAAATATGATGATTTTGTTTATTAACTTCTAATGCAAACAAAATGAGAATTTTATCTTACTAACATGTTTTTAACAAAAATGATATTTTATCTCACTCTAATCTAACATAAAAATGTTTTAATTCATTTCTTATAAAATCACCAAAAATATTGTTTTTATTTTCATGCTCATGTACAAAATATCCTTTTTATTGTAAACAAAATATGAATTTTGTTTATATCCTTTTTAATGTAAACAAAAATAATAAAAAATTATATCCTTAGAAGTAAACAAAAATATTTCCTTTATCATATTTAACATTTTTGAACAAAAATGTCCTTTTATAATCTAACTAACCAAAATGTTAATTTTGTTCTTTTGATATAAATATGTTATTCTTATTCACAAATCATATTTGATAAAAATATGTTAATTTTGCTTAATCTTTTCAATGCAACAAAATATGATAATTTTGCTTAATTTTTTTTTTAACTAAACAAAATGTTGATTCTATTCCATTAATCAAGCTTTGACAAAAATTGTTGATTCTATTTCAGTAATCAAGTTTTGGCAAAGAATGTTAATCTTATATAATCCTTATTAAAATAACAAAAATGTGCATTTTTGTCAAATCCGTATTAAGTGACAAAAATGAATGAATTACTTCATTCTTTTCAAAGTGTCAAAATGAATGGTTTTAATTCATTTCTTCTAAAGTGACAAAAATGTCTTATTTTTGTCTGGTTCTTTTAATGTAAACAAAAGTGATTATCTCGTCTAATTCTTTTAAATAAACAAAAAAGTAAACTTTTGTTTAACTCTTTGTATTGCACAAAAATGTTTATTTTTGAGTAACTCTTTTTAATGACCAAAAATGTTATCTTGGTTTAATCCTTTTGATATATAAAAATACTCATTTTCATCCACTAACCAAGTTCTGAAAAATGTTCTCTTCTAATTCTTTCTAATGTGACATTAATGTCCATATCTAATTCTTTTCTTTTTAATGAGACAAAAATGTTCTTTTCTAATCCTTCACTTTTTATTGTAACAAATATGACAATAAACAAAACATAATTTCTTTTTGTTGAAAAAGAACGTCACCTAAAAATCTGTTTTTTTTTATTGGGAAAGAATGTTACATAAAAATCTATTTAAAAAAAAAGTTAACTTTATTTCATTCTTTAAATTGACAAAATGTGTATTTTGTACAATTCTTATTAAATGATAAAAATATCACTTTTTGTTTCATTCTCTTAAAAGTGGCAAAAATATTCATTCTTGATTCATTCCCTTTTTATGTACAAAAATATTCATTTCTTTTACAAGTGAACAAAATGTTAATTTTGTTTTCATTCTTTTTCAAGTAAACAAAATGTTAATTTTGTTTTCTAATCATGGTTTGACACAAATGTGGTATTTATCCGCTAATCTTTCTTTTACAAAAATGTGATATTTATTCCTATAATCATATTTCACACTAATGTGTCTTTTATTTCTATCCTTTTAAAAGTACAAAAATATCTCTTTTTATTTCACTAACATGATTTAATTGTTTCTAACAAATTATCTCACGACAGATAAATATGTATAACCACTAATCACCAAATAACATTACCAATCCATACATTACATTCAACTCGGAACAATCATGAATAATAGCAAACAGGAGATGACTATAGATTTGTAATAATAACTTCATAATTATTTTTAAATAATAAATAAAAAAAAGATTTCTCACATCGATTTTGGTTTTGTCTAATTCACTTTTAATATACAAAAATGTTGATTTTTATCATATATGACAAAAATTGATTTCTAACATATCTGACAAAAATTGATTATTCTAGTATACATGACAAAATTGATTATTCTAATATATATGACAAAATTGATTATTCTAATATATGACAAAATTGATTATCCTAATATATATGACAAAATTGATTATCCTAATATATACGACAAAATTGATTATCCTAATATATACGACAAAATTGATTATCCTAATATATACGACAAAATTGATTATTCTAATATATACGATAAAATATGATCTTGAAGTATACACAAAATTCTAACAAACACGAATACACAATCAATCGTCCATCACCATCACAGCACAGTCAACATTTAAATGAGTATATACATACCACATGAATTTCATATTGAATGAATACAATAAAATAAATAAACAATTAATTTTAATTTTAAAATAGAAATCTCACCTTGCTTTGTTCTGTACGATTCAAATCTGAATTTACTCTAAAATTTGATTCGCTCTGTTTCAGTTCTAGTTTGTCCCATGCTGTAGTGTTCTTCAATACGATCGCAAGGTCCTGAAATCGTTGAATTCCGAGTTCGTATGAATCAGTTATGGATTTATTTAGATTGTTAACTTTTTAAAATAATTAATTAATTAAGTATGAAAAATACCCCTTCTTCTCCAATTAAAACCCAGGCCGTCGTGTTTCACCTTTAGTTCAATTTTAGGGTTCCATCTTTCGAGTTGCACCACCACTTAGGTGTTGATCGGAAAGCACCATCTTGACGAGCTCCGGAAGCCGCACCTGCGCCCCTCCGAGTTGGCCAACTCATACGCCCAATGGAGGCTCGGCGACGATCAGTTCGACGCGGGTTTGGGGCGTCGGATCTTGAAGTACACGCCCCCTGAGCTGATCAAATCCATATGAATTTGTAGATTAGAACTTGCTGTTTGATTTCGGTTTGCAGCCTTGATTCAATTCGAAAAGGATTCAAAGAAATTGATGGATGAAGTTTGAACAATATCGGCCATTGTTCTGTAATGAGGGCGGCGGCATACGTGTTAGAGTTCTAGAGAAAATACAGCGTATACGTATACGTATTTATAGGTGTATTTTTATTTAATTTATTTTATTTCATTTGAATTCAATTCATATATCACTCTTAACTTCAATTCAAACCCAATGAGTGTCGCCCCTAGCTAAAAACCCCCATCCCGGACACAACGGAACATGTTTCGTAACCCAGTTCAGCTGTTATGATATGTTTTTCTTTAATTTAAAATATAAATCCTTTAATTATTAAATTCAAACGTATATTTTAAATTACCGGGGCTACATACGGACTCTAAAAATTGCAGAAAAATTATTTCTAGTTATGTTTTGACGATACGGTTCTAACAAGATTAATTTTGTTGAATTCTGAGACTGTTTGAAAAATGGCCATTTTCAAGTCGATTAAATTTGACCGAACTGACAAAACAAGTTTTCCTTTACCACGCTCACATATTAATTCGAAAAAAATATGAAAAATTAAACTTAGCAATAATTTGACATTCCGGTTCCAACAAAAGTGGTTTCGTCGAAAACCGAGGTGGTTTAAAAAATGACTATTTTTAAGGCCAATATATTATATTAAAATATATATAAATTCTACAGCGACTTTTCAAAATTTTAAACTGGACATAAATTTCTATTCCTGCGATGAAATTTCAGTTTTTCAGATCCGTTAGAAAGATGTAGTTAAACAGATTTAAATATTTCTTGTTTTGTTCAATTCTAATTTAAAATGAAACCTGTACATTCAGTCAAAATTCAAATTCAAATTTTCAAACTGCAGCGCTGTTTTAAACTCCTTTTATAATTAAATTGAATTTATTCATTTTAAAATAAATTTTTAGTCGTTCTTATTTAAAATAAATATTTTTAAATATTAAAGTCCATTAAAATTTCTAAATTAAAAATTTTTAATTGGCCCCAAAATTCCAGGTCGTTACAGGTGTTAATCAAGAGAATAAATTCTCCGCCACCAAACAGATATATATTTAACAGAGATCAATCAACATAGAATAAAATCCAATGTCCGACACACATCCATTTGCTTGTCTGTTCTGGGTCTGAACGGAAGCGGAGGCACCTTATTTCTCGTCCCATATGTTCATACAGGAGAGAGGTCCTCACATATCCGGTTGATCTTCAAGTACGTCTGGACGATCACCACTTATTACCTTGTCTTGGGTGTACAACCCAATCACGACATCAAAATCATCCAAACGATGTGAAGGTCTCCGGTCTTCAACCACTGTCTTCATCGTCGACTTATAGTCGAATCAATTATTCAGAATGGGTGTAAACCCGACCTTTCCAAATAATTCACATATCTTATTATAATCAAGTGCTATAAAAACACAACATACGCCTCATTCCAATTCAGAATATTCTTTTATTCAAATATTCTTTTCACAATTTAAACCAAATTAAGGTTTCCCAAACTAGTCGGGATTAGCAAACCTTACCGAAATAATCATTTGTTTTATTTTCCAATCCCAACCTATTCATACCATGAAGCAAAACTGGTAATACTCCATATCTAACCCCACGGTGTTATCGGTAAAAATTAATTACCATTTCCCGTTCAAAACTAATTAAAGATTTAACTATCAACTGGAGAAAACTGATGGTACTCCATTCTCGATCATTTCCCAAATTTGATAATTTAAGCTATCGTATCCACATTCCAATCTAATTAAAGATCCATTAAAACTCCACTTAGTTTTAATCTTCCTAAAAATTAATGATTATTTAACTTTGGAAACACAAACATAACTTTGGGAAATCAAACATGCCGCATCGGCAGTCTACACCGTACGATCGATTTCTACCGATGTATAACCTCTAAGCTCATACGTCTCAGAGAAGGATGTTAAGCAAGAGAATAAATTGTCCGCCACCAAACAGATATATATATATAGCAGAGATCAACAATATAGTTTGAAATACAATGTTAGGCACGTAATCTTTTCTTCTACTGGGTTAAAGAACCAGTGTCATTTAGAACACAGTTCACGATAAACCCAAAATCACATTCCATTAACTATGGAATCTTCACGGAAAACAGATCAATATATAATCGATATCAATTTCCGTATTCGACTAATAATATAAATGGAATAATGGTAAAGCCCTTTAAATTCCATATATAGTAATTGTCTTCCCCCATAGAAGCACACTTCGATTATTACCAAATCAAATTCCATTCCATTCCAATTTATTTTATTAAATTGGAAAACTTTACTTTGGAAAATTTCCATTAAATCTTAATAAAAAGATTTATATATTCCAAATCACATTTCAATGTTAATCGGGTTAAAGAACGAATGTCGTTGAAAACACAGTTCATAATAAACCCAATTTACATTCCATTTTGTTCCAATTACTTAAGACACCATTCACGACAAACCCAAAATCAAATTTGATATTTAATACAAGGCTCTAAATAGAAATTATATCGACTTATATTCAATATCAAATTCTGAAACCAACACTTACCGTATGGGGAATAACGATATATATCTATCTTCCAAATTCCTCCACAATATCCATATAGTCACGGAATCCAATACTGAAATATCCCGAAGATGATTTCTATTCAAATCCATTCCAACTCATTTTATTGGAAATTTTTGGTTAGATTAATGCCATTTCATATCCAATTTATTTATTTAAGAACATTGTATTAATATTCTAGTTAATAACTAGTTCATTTTAATAAAAATATATTTTTATCCTTTCAAATATGTTATTTTTCATCCCAATTCTTTCCAAATCATTTATTATGATTTTACACAAATTATTAATATTTTTAATAATTTTATTATGGCCCGTACAGTCGGTTTCCAATAGCGGTCACCGAACTACATCCATAGTAACCTTTTACAATTTTGAATTGGACATAATTCTAAATCCAACTGTTAGATTTTAAATCTTTTATGTTACGATACGAACCCAATGGTTCCGGTTTCAGGAGAATCCGACGGGTGGATCTACCGTAATGTCAATTCAAAATCAATGCTCGAAATTCGCGAACGGTCGCGGCGCGCTCTAGTCGAGCCACTAATATATATATATATATATATATATATATATATATATATATATACATATACATACATATATAATGTATATATTTCGTTCAAAACGTATTTTATAAATTCGTTTTAAAATGATTCCCACTTTCAATTCAATTTTAAATCAAAATTGAATACTCTTTATCATTATAATATTTAAATGATAATATTTTCAAATTATTAGATTTTGAAATCATTTCCTTTTCGATATTCATTATAAAAATGAATAAAATCGGTATAAATATCGTTTGCGTTAAAATGGCGCATGCCAAATCAATATGGCTTCATATATTTCAATATTTTCGTGTTCATCCATAATCGGACATCGAATTCACATTTAATCCTTTACTGAATATTATTTTAAAATATTCATTATTTTAAAATATTCATTATTTTAAAATATTCGTTCTTCCCGAATTAGAATCAGAAACAGTCAATTACCATATAATGTAATTTATATGGATTTTATTCAACACATGTACACAACAATAAAGATACACAATCATCTAGAGTGCATTACACAACTGCATAAGCATTAAATATAAATAATTAACGCTTACAAAAGTCTGTCAACCAATCGATTGACTTATAACTAAACAACTGGGATTACTGTATGTAACAACCCGGAAAATCAAAACCAATTTAAAATTTTTGTTTTGGCAATTTTGTGAATTTTGAATATTTAAAATCATTTATTTTAAATAATAACGACGAGAAATTTATTTTGAATGGAATCAACGAATAAATTTATTTAAATCGAAATTAGAATATAAATATTTATAATAATTATAAAAGGAATTGGAAATGGCGCAGTAGTTTGAAAATTCGATTTCAAATTTCAAATAAACCGGATTTTAGTGAAACCAGAAATACATGAATCTGTTTGAAAATATCTTTCCAACGAATGTGAAAAATCCAAATTTCATTGCGGGAATAAAAAGTTATGTCCAGTTGAAAATTAAGTATAGTCGCTATGGAATTTTATACAAAATATAGCCCTTAAAAGTGGAGATTTTGAAAACGACCTCCGTTTTCGATGAGAACATTTTTATTGGATCCGGAATGTCAAATTATTTCTAGATTCCAATTTTCATAATTTTTGGAATAATATGTGAGCGTGGCGGATTTAAACGTGTTAGGTCAATTTAGTTTGAATTTAATCGACTGGAAAATGACCGTTTTTCAAACGGTCTCCAAATTCAACGAAATTAGTTTTTGTTAGGACCATATCGTCAAAACATGGCAAGATTTATTTTTATGGAATTTTTGGAGTCAGTATGTGGCCCTGATAAATTAAAATGTGCGTTTGAATTTAAAATATAATGATTTATGTTTTAAATTTAGTAAAAACTGATCGTAACAGCCGAATCGGGTTAAGAAGCATATCCCATTGTGTTTGGAATGGGGGTAATTAGGTAGGGGCGACAGTCGTTGCGTTTGATTTCGGGGTCGGATGAATAAACACGCATGTTTGGAAATAAATAAATTAAATATTAATTAAAATATTTCTGTATAAACCCCCGGCCAATCAAAACCCTTGCCCCTTTTCTCACTGAACCCGCCACCCCCAGATCTTTTTCAACGGCCCCTTTACTCCGAAATAAAACCCTAGAAATTTCCCAATCCAAATCGAATTAAATCCCCGTCCTTTGGAGGATTTTGTGGAGCTTCTTGAGCTCGTCCGATCTATATGAATATCATCGCTTCTCGTGAAGGATAGAGACTGAATTTCGAGAGGGAAACTCGTGCCGTGGGGCACGAATTCCGTAGTGCTAATGCCACCGAGTGGCGTGCCACCTCAGACGATGGCGGAGGGGCTTGTGCCGCTTCTCGTGGCAACCAGCGATGGAAGACTGGTGCCTTGGTTCTCGCGCTAGAGGGTGCCCTAGGTAGCGAACTTTCTAATCGGGTCCTGGAGTTAAACGATCAAAGTGGAAATGGAGGCAACACTTCTTAACGTTACGAAAGGTTTAAAGTTCTTCTTTTCTTTTTATTAATAAGCATTGTTTAAAAAAAACCTAATTTTCTTGTATATGAAATAGAAGTTATCAAAAAGTAAAAAATATAAAAATAGCATTTGTTTTAAATATAAAAATAGCATTTGTTTTAAAATATAAAAAATAGCATTTTTTTTAAAATATAAAAATAGCATTTGTTTTAAAATATAAAAATAGCATTTGTTTTGAATATAAAAATAGCATTTGTTTTAAAATGTAAAAATAGCATTTGTTTTAAAAATATAAAAATAACATTTGTTTTAAAAATATAAAAATAGCATTTGGTTTAAAAATATAAAAATAGCATTTGGTTTAAATATAAAAATAGCATTTGTTTTAAAATATAAAAATAGCATTTGTTTTAAATATAAAAATAGCAATTTTTTTTTAAATATAAAAATAACATTTGTTTTAAAATAAAAATAGCATTAGTTTTAGAAATAAAAATTGAAATAAAAATATGATTTTTATATATACAATAGCGGAATAAAAAATATAATTGTTATATATATGATGTCTTTATTTAAAAAGTCTGATTTTTAATTTAAACCGCATGAAAAAGATTGCGATGGGACCGATTGGAAGCGAATAGAATCCAAACCGTCCAGTAAAGAATGACGGAATGGAAACCAAAGGTAAGAAGAACTCCTTCTCAATAATTATTTTACAGTTAAATATATACTAGGTTGTAGACGGGGCTTAGTAGTTGCTGACACCTTCGTCCACCGACCATGGACGTCTTGTTTGATTATATTGCGTTGTGGAAATGGACTGTATTGTGATTGTTGATTGTATTGTATGGAATAAAATATTTGAACTATAAAATATCATTTTTACTGAATGAATATAATATATAAAGTACATGTATGGAATAAATTATTTGAACTATAAAAATATCGTTTTTATTGAATGAATAAAATATTTAAAATATTCATGTATGGAATAAAATATTTGAACAATAAAAATATAATTTTTATTGGATATATGGACCATATAAAATGATCATGTGTTGAAAATAAATATTCATTTACAAATTGGATGATTTGTTTATGTACACACACTCGACTGATATTGATTGGGACGATATATTTTACATATCGCCCAACTGCACAAATGATATTCAATATTTGTAGGTTGAAACCCTACACGGGTATTGGGATGATATTTGACGTACACTAATCCTAATATTTAGTTGTATATCAATCGATAAATTAACAGACTGTTGTAAGCGTTAATTATTTACTTTTAATGCTTATACAGTTGTAAATTGCACTATGGATGATGGTTGATTGCGTATCATTATGGTTGTGTACATGTGTGTATGAAATCAATATAAATAAAATTATATGGTAATTGACTGTGTCTGATTCCAATTCGGAAAGAACGAATATTTTAAATTAAATAATATTTTAAAATGACAAGTAATGAATATTTTAAAATAACTAATATTTTAAAATGACAAGCAATGATGGATGGAGTTCGTGGTTGGATATGGGTTCGTTTGTGAGTAATTGGGTGGTTTCGGTATCAAAAAGGGTCGATACCTGCTGGGTATCGCTTGAAGAAACAACGAACGCGAACTCCTGTAGAGTAGCTCTAGTTTAGTGCTTTTGGTACGGTTGGAAAGAGGGTTGAACGAGATGGATTTTGGTGATTTTAGTTCGATTTTAAAAGGAAAGAAGGAGGAGGAGTTGGTGAAGGGAGGATCGGCTATGACATTGGAAGGAGGAGCAGGCGTGTTTCTTGGGTTCGGGAAGAAGACAACGCGGGTGGGTGGATCGATGGGCTGATGTAGTGTGAAGCCCAATAATGATTTTAAAAGGTGAAAGCCCAAAAGTAAAATAACATAAGTTCTAATTTAGTTTAAATATTGTATTGACTAGTAACTTGAATTTCTGATGCATACGTCCTCAGATTTTCGAACGGTAAGATCCGTTGGGATCGTATAGACGGGAGCAACACAATGGAACTGACTGAGCGTCTATAGGAGCTCGTTACAATTTATTGCAAAATAAATTGTCCGTCTGAATCAAATCAATGACCAATTATCGTTATTCAATGATAACCGTCCAATGTGAGTAATCTCCCTAACTCTGCTCAGTTTATATTTTTATTAAATATTTTTAGAATTTATAAATAATGGTTGTTTGCCGTGTGTTGGCTGTTTGGTTGAACTGCTAGTCAGTTGATTGAAAATATAGATAACGATATAGATATAAATCGTTAATCAGATATTGATTCTGTTTAGCAGAATACTTCATAGTGAAATGAAATTGATGTTAATTTTATTGTTTAACATATGTGGATGCAGAGGGAAACAAGTCAGAGGAACCCAACTGTGTTCCTCAACATTTATTTTACTGTTTTTCATATATTGTGTTATATGATGTGATATGAAATCTGTTGTTGATTTTGTATGTTTGAATGATACTGATCATTGTTGTATGGTACGTTAAATACCATAAGGAATACGGGAATGTTAAAAAGGAAATTTTAAATGTCATATTGAAAAAGAAATATTTATAAAATCAAAAGCTTTTATAAAAAGAAAATGTTTGTTTATAAAATAAATAGATTTAAAAGGAATATTTCTTTGTTAATTAAATAGGAAGAATTGAAGGGAAATATTTGTAAAACATTTACAGATAGAATTGAAAAAAAAGAAATATTTGTAAACTATTTACAAATAGAATTGAAAAGGGATATTTATCTGAAAATAAATAGAATAGAAAGGGGAAATATGTGTAAAACAAATAGAAAGGGAATAGTTAGATTATCAAAGGAATTACTTATAAAATCAATAGATTTTATAAATTGAAATCTTTTATAGAATAAATAGAATTATTAAGAGGGTATTTATTTTGTAAATAAATAGATTATAAAAGGGAAATACTTGAAAAGTGAATAGAATAGTATAAAGGAGAATTTTACATTTGAAAGGTTTAGACCCGTGCTTCGCATATGGGTACAACATGATATGGATTTAAAGCAAAGATTTTAAATAGAATCTATTCTGACCAATAGATTGAGAAGATAAATTTATAAATAATATTCTATAAATTAAATAAAATATTTATCATTGGATAAATAGAATATATAAGTCAGGACTTATATAGAGAAGTAAGAATCGATTTCAACATCGATATTTGGAACTGAATATGGACGTAGAGTTAAATCAAAGGAGTTAATCGAATTAGAATTTATTGAATATTAATTATTCAATTAGAGTTGATCGAATATAGTTATTTGAGATAGAGTTAGTCAAACATAGTTATTTAGGATGTGTTGCCATTTCGTACGACTGCTAGCGTAATTCGCAGGGCTGCAGATAGCCTATGGCGGTCGGATGTTTCCTGAGGGAATCAGGCGTAACCATTGTGATCACTGCGATCTAGAGTCAGGCGAATGGAGTTAAATCGAATATAAGCCATTCGAAATAAAGTTAAAAACTGACATAGTTATTCGACAGGAGTTAAATAAGTAAGTTAAATAAGTTGAGTTAATCAAGTAAATTAAATAAGTTGAGTTAATCAGATAAGTTAAATAAGTTGAGTTAATCAAGTAGGTTAATCAAGTTGAGTTAATCGAGTTGAGTTAGTCAAGATGAGTTAATCAAACCGAGTTAATCCAAATGAGTTAATCTAAAGGAGCTATTCGAAATAGTTTATTCGAATAGAATCAAAGGATTATTCGAAATAGTTTATTCGAATAGAATTAAGGGAGTTAATCGTATATAGTTTATTCGAAAAGAGATTAATCGAATGTACATCATTCGAAGAGAATTAATCGAATGTAATCATTCGAAGAGAATTAATCGAATGTAAATCATTCGAAGGGGGATTATCGAATATAGTTATTCGAAGAAAGAGTTATCAAATATAGTTTATTCGAAAGAGAGTTATCGAACAGTGATTATTCGAGAGTGAATTATACATTGTAATTCGAATATATCGAATTAAGGAAAGTGATATTTACTTTCCGTTTCAAATCAAGTTTTTACTTATTTGTTAATAAATTAGTTATTTGTTTAATTATCCAAATTAATAGAGAAAAGTTATATTTAAGTTAATATATATGTGAAAGCGTGAAATTATAACACTAGCGTTATAATCAAATGATTTTTGAAGTGGATTCGTAAATAGAATCCGAGAGTTTGCGTAAGGAAGTTTGTTGAAGGATTATAAGATGAACTTTGTTTATTTCGAGGTTAGAAATGTTGTTCAGTTAAGGTCTGAGAGGTAATAATACCCCAACTTGATTGACTTCGTTTTTAACTAAGGAGTAGTTAAGGTTCGATAGTGAAGATTGGTTAAATGAATTTAGTTAGTATATGTGAAATGGCTTGAATGGGCCAAGCGATGTTTTATTTAAACATCAGTTTAAATCCGATAAAGAAGTTTGGGAATGTTTTCCCAATAAGAACCAAAAATGTTTTCTAAATTTAGAAAATAAGAATTTAAAAATATATAGAAATGGGAAAATGGATAAATTAAAGATAATTTAACATAAAGAAATAAATGTTGATTGATGATTGATCAAGCGAATTTGTATCTGGAAATAAGATTGTTGGTTGTACACCTATTTTTCTTTGATAGTTAAATCGACTATCGAAGTTTTTGGCCATTTTTCCGGCGTCAATACGGAGAGACCGGGATCAGATTCATTATCTGAAAATCACTCTGTATGGACGTTAGTGTTGCTATCAAATATGATGAAGATAATTGAAGACGGAATTATGCAAGAGCTATCCTATTTACATAATAGTGCCTTCGGTTTGTCCAGTCTCAGGACAAACGTGAATGAACGAATGTCTGACAGAGTATACCTAACGGATCACGTAAGTTGATCTCTTCAAACGTACTTACGTTTGGTGGTGGAGGAATTCGTTTCTCTTATCTTTATACCCTTGGTATTTTTGGGGAAATCAATTTGTGATTTGGCGAGTATGACGATGTGGCATTCAGAGTAAATGAATGAATGTATGATCTATCAAAAGATACGTTATGACCTCAAGCCTCATCAACCGGGAAATGACAGAAATCGGGCAGGCAGCATGGCTAAGTGGGTCGCTCCCATTAGGGTGTATATCACCTATCTAGAGGAAATCCATTTCATTCTTTTATCTATTATCGATATTGTCCCTTTTCGGGAAACGGTGTGTAGCTCCCAACCGTTGGTGATATAAATTCGATACACTCAAGCGAAATGAGTGGTCGGTCATGTGTGGGCCGGGTTGCAAGGCGTTCTTGTTGAACCCAGTGTATTTTATTCTAGAGATACACTATCGGCAGGTGGTCTCATACCTTGTCATAGTTGGAATCCAATCCCCAATAAGCACCCGCGGTTTTGTTTGTATACTATATATGTGGAGCGTGAGATGCAAGCGTTCTGCTAGATTGTTAATTACTTGTGATTAGACATTATTATAATATCAGAGAAGTATTGATTTTCAAAACTGTTTTGGGTTATCGTAAGGTGAAAACCATCCGTATTTATGTGTGGATCGGTCTTACGATTACTTTTTCTTTTGAAAAGGATTTTGGAAAGTTAAACCAAATGATTTGAGTTTACTCACACCAGTCCCATGACTGACCCAGAGTTTATTTTGTTTTGTTTTCCCTAAACTCTTGGGTGCCCAAATTTGTACGGGCAGTCAAGTAGTTCAGGTCTTTACGGATATACTTGGAGGAGCTTGAAGCAGGAGGATTCAGGATTATATAAATATTGTTATTTTCCGCTGTGTGTAAGTGTTGTACTCTGATAATGTTATTGTATATATATACTGTTTTATTTCAAAATTATGTTATATATTATATTTTATTCGTTCCGCTGTGAGATTCGTATTACTCTGATTCTGTTCTATGGTGATCTTCTTCTTCTTCTAGTCTAATTTTCTATCTTATCTATTCTCACCCTCTAACTACTTTCTATTAATGATCTGGAATGTTCGATATCTGAATAATTAACATGGGTTTTATGTTGATTTTTTGGGTCGAAAATCCCAGTTCGTTACAACTGAATATAATTTTAAAATATTAGTTATTTTAAAATATTCATTACTCGTCATTTTAAAATATTATTTAATTTAAAATATTCGTTCTTTCCGAATTGGAATTAGACAGTCAATTACCATATAATTTTATTTATATGAATTTCATACACACACATGTACATAACCATAATGATACGCAATCAACCATCATCCATAGTGCAATTTACAACTGTATAAGAGTTAAAAATAAAAACAGTCAGTCAACCCATCGATTAACATACAACTAAATATTGGGATTACTGTATGTCAAATATCATCCTAATACCCGTGTTGGGTTTCAACCTACAAATATTGAATATCATTTGTGCAGTTGGGCGATATGTAAAATATATCGTCCCAATCAATATCAGTCAAATGTGTGTACATAAACGAATCATCCAATTTGTAAATGAGTATTTATTTTCAACACATGACCAGTTTATATGCTTCATATATCCAATAAAAATTATATTTTTATTGTTCAAATATTTTATTCCATACATCAATATTTTAAATATTTTATTCATTCAATAAAAATGATATTTTTATAGTTCAAATAATTTTGATTGGAAATAATGATATAAATCTATCTTTCAAATTCCCCATAACAATATCTGTATCATCACGAAATCCAACATCGAAATATTCCAAAGATAATTTCGATTCAAATCCATTACAATTCAATTATTGGAAATTCTTGTTACTTTTAAAACCATTTCAAATCCAATTTATTTATTTTAAAAATAAATGGATTTAAATTCTAGTTCAAAACCAGTTCTTTTCGATAAAAATCTATTTTTATCTTTTCAAATATGGAGTTTTCACCCCAATTCTTCACAAATCATTTCTTATGATTTTACACAAATTATTACTATTTTTATTAATTTTACCAAGGCCCGTACAGTTGATTTCCATCAACGGCCATCGAACTACACTTACAGCGACCTTTTCTAAATTTGATTTGGACATAATTCCAATTACAACCGTGAGATTTCAAATCTCTAATATTCGTTAGAAAGCTCTTTTCGATACAAACCCAATGGTTCTTGTTTTAGGAGAATCCGATGGTCGGATCTCCCGTAATATTCATTCGAAGTCAATGGTCGAAATTCGCGAACTGCCGCGGCGGAGCGTTCTATTCACGCCATTTAATATATATAATATATATTTATATATACTTCGTCGATTTCCTTTCAAAACGTATTTTATAAATCATTTTAAATTCGTTTTTAAAAACGATTTCGACTTCATATTCAATTTCTAATCAAAATTGAATATTCCATATTGTTAATTTATAAAGGAATAATTGACAAGAATAATCCAAAGTTCAATGTGTCCACCCATATTAATCCCAAGTTTGCGTTATTTAGAAATAATCCCAAGTTTAGGGGCGTCTTCCCAAATTGATCCCATTTCCTCGATGACCTGTTATAGCAGGTTTCAAGTTTTAAACGTTTGCTAATTTATAATCTTTGCTAATTAATAACTTTTGTTAACTTAATAAACCCGTCATTCAAGTCAATAAATAACTAATAACCTTTGCTAACTTAATTCCCTTCATAATCTTCTTCTTCCCCAATAGAAACCACAAACTATAGCTATTCCAAACCCAACTCAGCAATGAATTTCAATCTCCACTTCCTCCTTTAATACTCCACTTCCAAAACAAGAGTCTCAAGAGAAAAGAGAGTCCCAAGCAGGGTGTGACTCCAGAAGAGTACAAAGCAGCTATAACACTAACAATACAACAGGACCTGACTAGATCACTCTAAACATCACCTAATGTTGGTAAAGCGTACCCTTACTCGCAGCAACAAGCTACTGCAGTAACTTACAAAAAAAGACAGCCTCTAGCAACGAAGGAGAGAATGAACCATCAGAACACTAGAACCTGACCAAGAACGTCAGATTCGATCAAACATCTACCCCTAAAACTCTAACTGCAATACAGTGAGGAGGCGATAAAAGAGAGATTCATGCCGTGAGTTTAAAAAGAGAGATTAAAACCGTGAAAACCCATCTCCCCTTCCACTTGAATGTCGCCTCTCCTACCACCTATAGCGCTGGCCACGCCTCCGCTCCATTGGCCAACACTGACTGACCACTAGCCCTGGTGACCCTTCTACTCTGATTTAGGCCAAACACATTCCCCGTATTTTTTTTGGACTCGATGGCGGCTCTGAGGCGTTGACCTCGTATTGAATGAATTAGGGTTTGAATTTTTATATTTATATATATTTTTATTTCCAAAAATAGCAACTTTTACATTCGACTTCTAAATCGAACCCACCGATTGTTCTTAAACCCAGTTGAGAAAAGAATAAATCTTTAAATTAAGATTTAATGATGTTTTCCAATTAATTAATATTTAATTGGAATTGAATGAATAAATTGGATTTTGGGTTGTCGTGAATGGTGTTTTAAATAACAATGTTCTTAAACCCAGTTGGGAAAAGAATAAATCTTTAAATTAAGATTTAATGATGTTTTCCAATTAATTAATATTTAATTGGAATTGAATAAAATAAATTGGATTTTGGGTTGTCGTGAATGGTGTCTTAAATAATATTTAACTGTTCTTTAACCCGTACCAATTAAATAATATTTAATTGGAATTGAAATGAAAGTTGATTGTGGGTTTATCGTGAACTGTGTTTTAAATGACATTAGTTCTTTAACCCAATTAACAGAGAAAATATAATTTGAAATTTATAAATCTTTATTTAAGATTTAATGGAAATTTTCCAAAGTAAAGTTTTCCAATTTAATAGAATAAATTGGAATTGAAGGGAATTCGATTCAATAATAATCGAGACGAGCTTCTGTAAAAGAAGACTGTTATTATACATGGAATTTGAAAGGCCTTGCCGCTATTCCTATTAGTCTGATACGGAAATTTATATCAATTATATATTGATCAAATTTCTGCGAAGATTCCATATTTAATGGAAGATGATTTTGGGTTTGTCGTGAGTTGTGCTTCAAATGACATTGGGTCTTTAACCCAGTTAATGATAGGATTTATTTTCCTAAAGTTGAATAATCATTAAGTAATGATTTTTGAGATTAAAACCAAACTAGAGTTTTAATGAATCTTCAATTAGATTGAAACGGGAATGAGATAATTAAATTTATCGAATTCTTGAAATGATCGAGAATGGAGTACCGCCAGTTTTACTCCAGGCGATAGTTAAATCTTTAATTAGATTTGAACGTGAAAGGGTAATTAATTTTACTCAGAACACAATGGGTGATAGATATGGAGTGCTACCGGTTTTACTCCATGGGATGAATAGGTTGGGACTGGAAAATAATAAATTTTTATTGCGTTATTGTTCGATAATCCCGACAAATTAATAAAATCTTTTGAAATTGATATCCAAAGGAAGATTTAAGAATAAATTTATTTTTATCTTTGACAAAATTAATAGGAACCTTTCCCTAATAATGTGAATATTTAAATAAAGGAATATTCTGAATTGGAATGAGGCTTATGATGTGTTTTTATAGCACTTGATTATTGATTATAAAATATGCAAGTTATTCGGAAAGACCGGGTTTAACCCATTCTGGATAATTAATACAACGACTAAAAGTTGACGATGAAGACGGTGGTTGAAGACCGGAGATCTTCACATCGTTTGGATGATTACTGATGTCTTGATTGGGCTGTACACCTAAGACAAGGTAATAAGTGGTGATCGTCCAGACGTACTTGGAGATCGATCGGATATGCGAGGATCTCTTTCCTGTATTGGACATATGGGATGAGGAATAAGGTGCCACCGGTTTCGTTCAGACCCAGAATGGACTTGTAAATGGATGTGTGTCTGACATTGGATTTCATTCTGTGTTGATTGATTTCTATTAAATATATATATCTGTTTGGTGGCGGAGAATTTATTCTCTTGCTTAACACCCTTCTCTGAGACTTACGAGCTTAAAGGTTATGTACTGATAGACATCAGTTGCATGGCGTGAATTGTCAGTGTGGCATGCTAAGATGCAAATGATCAAGGCTTTTGTAGAAAAGCAGAGTCTTGTTGTTGATGATCAAAGCACAGCTTTAATTAGTATAGCTTTGTGTATAGCGTTAATTCACGAGCCCTCACACCCCGGTATGTGTCAAAAACGGGATAATGACTGCAGGGAGTACATGTGTTTCTTTCTAGCTAGAAGTGGTGTCATGGTATGGAGCCCAGACATTTTTACTTATGTGGATGATGGAATGAGGCACCTCGGATATTGAGTCCCTAGTTGCTCAGATTTTATGCCCCATAGGGCAGGGAAACATACTGTTCAGGAATTACTAATCCATTAAAGTAAGTGTGGACAGACCTTGAAGATCAAGGTGTAGTTGCGGCTGTATCCGGATGCATGGGCTAGAGTGTCTCGAATTCGGTGAGGACGATCCCTAGCCTCGACTCATAGATGGAAATCCAACTTTCAATATGACATCGTGCGATTTTGATATTAGAACTAGTATGGCGACATGATATATGGTACCCATGTCGTCTATGATTGATACATTTATATTTGATGTTGTTTTTAAACACTATGCACTTATAATATCAAAATAATTTGTTTTATAGCGTATCAAGCATGTTTGGCTATTATAAGGTAATACTGTATCCTCTAATTTGCGTTGCATTATGTGATAGGACCTGAGTCTTATTATAGCTTCATTTTTCAAAAATCATTGCACTGTTTATAAACTGTTTTATGCACTAAGATTCATGTGGAGTATATCCGTTCTGTGTTATATGGCGTTGTCCCATGATTTCCCCACTTTTAAATTAAAGATTAATAACTGTTTTAGTTCTCAAACGTCCCATGACTGACACGGAGTTTATTCTTTTAACCTAAACTCTGGGTGCCCATATTTTCCATACAGACAGCTAGTACTTTTTTTGTTTTCATAGAAATTTCTTTTCATGGGATCCTGGATTACAGCTGAAGCTATATTCAGAAAGCTCTGTATCCGTGTATCTCTTTCAGTTGTGTTATTATTTAATTTCCGCTGTGTAATATCCATTCATACTATGATATATTCTTGTACTCTGATGTAATTGTGTAATAGTAATGAAATGTTCTAATGCTTGCGTTATGATGTGTGTTGTTCTCAACTCAATCCGGGCTTTCCCGTTTGTGGAAGTTTGGGTCGTTTCATTGTATCTATAATTTTGAGTTGTAAACCTTAATTTCTCAATCGATTTGGGAAAAAAAATCTGTAACCACAGAAATCATTAATAAAGAGGTATGTCCTAGCAGTTGAGGTAACGGAATCAAAATTATTTAGTTCTTATCTGATTATGGTGTCATAACTTTGTAGGTTTCATATCAAAATGAGCCCAAAGTATAATGGTTAACCTAAGCACCTTCCGAAGGTCTATGAAAGGTCAAAAGTAACGAATTAAGATGACTATATTGACTTTAGGAATGAGACATCTGGAACACCATGGTTTCCATATGATGAAGGTTTCCCAGGACAACTTAGTTCAACTAGGATCCATGGCCCCTTTCCAAATACTCCATAGGCCTTTCGTCTGCTCTATCGAAACCACCTAAATTTGCAGCTAAGCGGTAGTTTCCTAAGAAGATTTAAACTAGTGGGAATCTGGCGTCGTATTTTGCAATACCAAAAGACCCATTGCCTGTCTCACTTAAATAGTACTTGACATGATGCCTACATGGTTACCTCCTTTTTACCACACTGAATGTTATTGGTTCGAACGAGAGGATTATGTCAAACCAATAACCAAACCCAATTGAAGCTAACCGAGAAAGCTCAGGCTATTTCCAGATGGTATACCACTATCCACTGTTCAAAGTATATATATTATCTTTATATCTTGTTTCCTAAAGGGATTTTTTTTCAGAAGTCACCGGATGCATCTACAGGAACTTCTCATGGAAATGGCAATCAAGCATGACCTAATTCTTTCACAAACAAAGGAATCTAAAAGATTACACCATTTTGGGGTGTTAGGCATAAGTTTGGCTATTGTTTTTTGCGTTGGAAGAAGGGCCTGAACCTCCGTAACCACCTAACCTGCCTATTTAGCGAGAACCTCTTTAAAGAAAAAGAACAAATGGATTATTTGTATGAAAGAACTTGGAATGGACCACGAAGGATTGCTTAGGCCTAGAAAGATGTTTTGTACAAACCGAAAAGTAACAACCTTGGGTTGGGGATGGGTCCCTATGAAACGAAGGAACATTTCCGAAGAGCTGAGCACGACCCATTAGGAAAAACCGGTTACCTCCACAATCCAAAAAAGGAAAAGAAGTTGTGACTCCTTTCTACCATCAGCATAGAAAATATAAAGAAAAATAAAGAATAATGTTAAACAAATCTCTGGAAGAAAGTAATATGGCATCCCTTTTGACATAGAACAATGTCAATCATACATGAATAAAACTGGATAAATTTGAGTAAGGAATTTCCAATCCAATGAAACAGAAGACAAGAAATGTGAACTTACAATTCTGCGATAAAAAAAATTAGGAATGAAAACATTGGGTATAAACTAATTAGAAGTTGAAAGAAACTTACGACACAGATAAATGGAGCAAAAATGCATTCCATTTTGGAGCGAGACCGATCTTCACCTACGAAAGGATCTCAAAAAAAATGATAATGAAAACAAGAAATGAAATCCAAACTATTAGAAGGGAATTAAATTTGAAGGAAGAATGTAAAAGATGGAAATGATTCTGTACCAAAATGGAAATTAAATCTAAAAGAATGTGAACCTTATCGTAACTCCTATGTTGAAAGGGGCAAAATAAGCCATGTGCCAAACTTTGGAACCTCCACGAATCTAAAAAGGATGGTGGTCACCTTCGCGACAAAAGAATTTTGTTCAATCCTAATGAACCACAAACTAAATCTTCCAAAGGAAATTCTAAGTCAAAAGCGACAAAATGATTCAACTTGACTGCTTCCATTAAGGAATCTACCAATTTACCAAATATGAATTTGACTATTTGCCTGCAATCAAAAAGCCACCAAAGGCTGAAAAGAATAAAGGAAAAACCTATTGTCTTTACAGTACGATCAATTGTCATAGAATCGATCAATGTAGGCCACGGTAAAAAATGATTGCCTATTTCACAGAAATTTGATCAATATATAATCGATATAAATTCCCGTATCAGACTAATAGGAATAACGACAAGCCCTTTCAAATTCCATATATAATAACGGTCTTCTTTTAAAGAAGCTCATCTTGATTATTATTAAATCGAATTCCCTTCAATTCCAATTTATTCTATTAAATTGGAAAACTTTACTTTGGAAAATTTCCACTAAATCTTTAAAAAAAGATTTATAAATTCCAAATAATATTTTCACTGTTTAATTGGGTTAAAGAACAAATGTCGTTTAAAACACAGTTCACGATAAACCCACAATCAACTTTCATTTCAATTCCAATTAAATATTATTTAATTGGTAAACTTCTCTAAATTTTAATTAAAAGATTTATTCTTTTCTCAACTGGGTTTAAGAACAGTGTTATTTAAGACACCATTCACGACAACCCAAAATCCAATTTATTTTATTCAATTCACATTAGATATTAGTTAATTGGAAAACATCATTAAATCTTAATTTAAAGAATTATTCTTTTATCAACTGGGTTTAAGAATAGTGATATTGAAGACACCATTCACGACAAACCCAATACCCAATTTGTTTATTTAATTCCAATTAAATATTAATTAATTGGAAAACTTCATTAAATCTTAATTTAAAGATTTATTCTTTTCTCAACTGGGTTTAAGAACAGTGTTATTGAAGACACCATTCACGACAAACCCAAAATCCAATTTATTTACTAAGAAAAAAAATAACATTGGAATTTTATTCTAGTTAATAACTAGTTCATTTCAATAAAAATATATTTTTATCTTTTCAAATATGAAAATTTTCAACCAAAATCTTTCCTAACCATTTATTATGATTTTACACAATTTATAAATATTTTCAATAATTTTATTAAGGCCCGTACAGTCGGTTTACAACAACGGCCAACGAACTGCATCCATAGCGACCTTTTCTGAAATTCATTTGGATATAATTCCAAATCTAACCGTTAGATCTCTGATCTCTTATATTTGTTAGAAAGCTCTTTTCGATATGAACCCAAAGGTTCCATTTTTAGGAGAATCTGACAGTCGAATCTCCCGTTACATCAATTTGAAGTTAATGGTTGAAATTCGCGAACGGTCGCTACGCGGCGCATTCTATTCAGGCCATTAAATATATGTAATATACATATTATATAAATTTCGTCGATTTCCATTTAAAACGTATTTTATAAATCGTTTCTAAATTCATTTTAAAATGATTGCAACTTCTTTTCCAATTTTAAATCAAAATTGAATATTCTGTATCTTTATCATATTAAAAGGATAATATTTTCAAAATATTAGATTTTGAAATCACTTCTTTTTTATATATATTCATTATAAAATGAATAAAATCGATCGATAAACCCGTTCAGGTTAAAATGGCGTTTGCTACTTAACTCGGGCTTCACATTTTAATATTTTTGTGTCCATCCAAAAAGGGACATCAAAATCATAATTTTATTCTTCACTGAATATTATTTTAAAATATTCGTTATTCTAAAATATTCTTTATCTTAAAATATTCTTTATTTCAAAATATTCTTTATTTCTGAATCGGAATGCGACTCAATCAATTACCATATAATTTCAGTTATATGGTTTTCATACATTGCATGTATTCAACAATAATGATAAATAATCATTAAACAGTCCATTCACAACCAAAGTGAATTTTACAATTGTGTGAGCATTAAAATAAATAAATAACGCTCATCACAGCCTGTCAATCCATCGATTGACATACAACTAAATATTGGGAATAGGGTATGTCAAATATCATCCCAGTACCCTTGTGGGGTTTTCAAACAACAACAGTCTATCTAAAATAATCACCGGTTAATAAATTTAACCAGTTCTAATTCAATTTGAATTATTTTTCTAATTAACCAATTTTCACTGTTTAAAATTATTAATGAATATTTATAATTTAATTTCAACTACCATAAAATAATATTAAATTATTTTAATATTTCAGCATTCCAGCATCACAATCAACACACAATACAGTCAATTTTAACCGTCCATGGTCTGTGGATGAGGGAGGTGATCTTACAGGCACCGTATACAATTTATAGTGATTAAACTGATAAAAAAAATATACACCGGCAATTCTATATATTTATATACATGAATACAATAACATGATAAAATATAATTTTTAGTGAGAAGGAGTTCTCACCTTGACTGGTTTCGAAATCGTTGTTAAAACGATTGTTTTAATATAATTAAACCAGCGTTTAATTATATCAAAAATCCCAGTAGCTTCAGTTTATGTTCTGGAGTGTTCCACGACGTAGTGCTCTTCAAGTCGGTTCTAACGCAATTTGAATTTCTCGATTCTAATTCTGAATGAAAAAGATATGAGCATTATACCTTTGAACAATTTAAATAATATAGTTAATTAATTAAATTAAGTCCCTTATTACCCTTAATCACTAAAATTAGTCGTTGTCCTTCGTCTTTCATCGTCTCCAGTCCATGAACCCAAACATCGCCACAAACCTCACCATCGCATGCACATACGAGCCGCCAGAGCTCGATCCAATTGCGCCACGCTCTTCACCATCGTCCACACCTTCACCCCCTTGAACGACGTGACATCCGCCGTCCCCATTCACCCGAAAACACGGTGCGACGGCGGCCAATTTAAGCATAAAACCGAATGATTTGAGCAACTAGAAACCATCATACCCGTACAGATTTGTAGCTGGTGAGAACCCCTTAGATTTTCGCTTTGGAATGATGAATTAATATTGTCTAGATTGGGATCAATTTGGAATTGATTTTCGGAGCACTTGGATCGTTCAACCTATGGGGGCGGCGACTGAGTTATGGCTAGGATTTTAGAGAATCTACACCTTTTTATAATAATTATTTCTATTAATATTTAATTCTTTTAAATAAAAAATAACATGTTTATTCATACGAACTCCAAATCGAATCCAACAACTGTCTCCCCTAGCTAAATACCCCCATTCCGGACACAATGGGTTATGTCCCGTAAGCCAATTCGACTGTTTCGATCAGTTTTTCTTTAAATAAAAATATAAATCAATATATTTTGAATTTGAACGTATATTTTAATTTACCAGAGCCACATACAGACTCCAAAAATTCCCAAAAAATAAATCTTGCTATGTTTTGACGATACGGTCCTAACAAAACTAATTTCATCGAATTTGGAGACCGTTTGAAAAATGGCCATTTTTTTGTCAATCCAATTCAACTGAAATTGACAAAACACGTTTTCTCTTGCCACGCTCACATATTAACTCCAAAAATTATGAAAATTGGAATCTAGAAATAATCTGACATTCCAGATCTAATAAAAGTGGTTTCATCGAAAACGGACGTCGTTTGCAAAATGGCTATTTTAAGGGCTATTCTGAATTTTAAACTAGATATAGCTTTCAAATTATATAATGAAATCTCAATTTCTTAACTTCGTTAGAAAGATATTATTAAACAAACTCAAATATTTTTGGTTTTACTGAAATCCGATTTATATTGAATTCTGTACATTCAATTGAAATTTAAAATCGAATTTTCAAACTACCGTGTCGTTTCAATCTCGTTATATAATTAAATTAAATTTATACCTTTCAACTTCGATTAAAATAATTTTTTAATCGTTATTATTTAAGATAAATCATTTTAAATATCCAAAATCCATAAAAATAGCTAAAATAAAAATTTAATTGGTTTTGAAAATCTGGATTGTTACATACAAGATTGAGTATGACAAATCAGATCCCGATTGTGGACCTCTAGGGTCATATTTGTATGTGCGGGTAGGCCTCCTGTCTCATCATGTGGGCTTCGTCGCGGCTTTTCTACAGAAGCTAATGCAGAGGTTTAGCAAAGGCATCTCCCATTGTAACTTGAAAGAGTAACACGGTGGCACCAAAGGAACGCTTCCGGATATGGGAAACCATTGTTAGCTACTGGAGAAGTGAGCTTGTAAGAGCTCTTGACTTTTGACGTCGCATATTGCATCGTTTTTTTTTCTTTTGTGCACGAGACTTGCTTGCGATGATTAATTGGTGGAGGCTTAAGCTTTCTAGTATTTCACATTTCGAGTTGTGCAGAAAGGCTTAGCTCTACATGCTTGGGGATGATGAATATGGTGATCATGACCATCTGGTTATGTCGACATGGGCTTTTTCTTGAGAAGAAGAATCCTTTGCCTCCTCATTACTGATTCCAAAGGCAAATGTTGATGAGTCAGTTCAATCTCTACCGATTTACTGTTGATGAGTCGCTTTGGCTCCGGCACTTGCTTTTCCCATAATTATTTTGGTGCTTACACTTACTCTCATGTGCTTTCAGTATCCTAGAACCCGAAAGCATAAAATGTTTTATCTATGTCAAACAAAAGCTTCGTTGGACATCGAAGGGAAAATACATGACCCTTTCAAAAGACGGGTAATGATGAGACTAATAACTAATAAATAGCCTTTACATTCGAAATTTGTCTACAATGAACTACTTTGGGGTGTTAAGAAATTTTATGGCTAAATTGGGTGTTTTTTTTTCTTAATTAATTATTTCGTAAAATATCTATTAGGGATGTAAAACAATATTCTTGAGGGATAAAGGTGGAAACATTAAACCTCATTTATCAAGTCATCTTGGATGGTAAGTTCGTACTAGCAAAATCAATCTGAAGAAATCGTAATTATCTTACTCGATATCAATTTTCATGTCCAATCTCTGTTATCTGCCAAACAACGCAGTAAGCGCCTTTGGATAGTAAGGATTAACCATCGAAGCAAACATAAGCATTTTGTACCATTTGTTTTACTTAGGCATCTAATTGGATTTCCCATAGGAGTGAGGAAAAGATTTATATGTATGTATATGTATGTGATATGTGTGTGTGTGTGTGTGTATATATATATATATATATATATATATATATATAGAATGGGGAACAATTTGTAAAATAAATTTATATAATGAAAGTAGTGTTAAAAACCATTTTAGTAAAAGATTTGATATCCACTAATAGTATAAACCCCTTCATATTTTCGAAGTGGCAAAACTCACAAATACGATTGTAAGAGCAATCGACCTAAGAATTCATGTTTTTATAACATAAATTAAATCTCATAAATATCGATCACAAATTTGTTCAAATGTAATCAAAAGTCCATAAAATTGAGCTTTTTGAAATTCATGAATAAAAGCAACCGAGAAAACATTGGAAGAGAGCAAACGAGCCGAAACTCAGTCATGAAGAAGCCTCAAACAATCTAAACTATAGACCGTGGTTTGAACCGGTCAAAATCAGGGAGTGGGGCCTCTGATGTCTGACCCTTATGGTCAGACGTCTATACAACTCCATGTCTTTTTTATATATATATTTATACTCAGCATAGACGACCAAGGACATAGCTCAGACGTCTGAGCAGCCTAGGCAATGATTTGCTTTTTCTATGACTTCCCAATCGATTTTGAGCAAGCCGAGACAAAGGTTGAAGGCTTATAATCATTATTCAAGTAGAAATGAAGCTTCTAAGACTCGCTGAAACTACTTAAGAACACAAACTCAATTCTCTGTAAAGATTCACTCTTTGAATTCATATAATTGAATTCAAACACACATAAATCAGAAAGTTCATTCTCAAACAAACCAATCAACCAAATGCACACACACACGATATATAAAAGAAAAACTCTCTTCCAATGCCACCAGCTTATCTTCAATATAAAAACACACACACAAATATCCTAAGAGTTAGATATTAGGAAAATCTCAAAAATTAAGGAGATATCAACTTGGAGAAGATGGTGAGAAACTTACCCAAGCTTCTCCTTGAATTTGCAAAGCAAATTACTAAGGTTTCCTAAGTTTGGAGCTTAGGAATATTAATTTACTCTTCCTTGAGGACTTGGTAGTAGTAGTTAGGAATTGTGAAGAGGAGTAAATGAAAAGATAAGTGGAGTGGGTGAGTGGAGTTATTAACTAGGGGCCGTTTACTTATGGTTAATGGGTTAGTTTAACAAACAATGCCCTACTCAAATTCATGATTTTCACTTACTCCAAACATATAGATGTTTACGGTTTTAAATATCGTAAATGACCTTTTAAACTCAACGAAAGTGGTCCGGAGTTCAATTTCTTCGGTTTACAAAAAGTTACAATTTCGGCTTTTAAATCGAGTAGGCACTACAATACCTAAATAGATCTCTTAATTAAATAATCGTAAATTATGCGGGTTGTTACAATGGGGGTACAACCCCCCTAATTGAATTATCCCGTTGAATATGCTTATATTAAAGACCTGATAGCGAAAGCTACTAAGGATTCATATAATTTCAAAGTGAAGAGAACCCTTGATGCAAAGGTACATGGTCACAAAAGAGTTGCTCCATTCATCGAAGAGATCATGTCCGCCATTATCCCATCACCAGTGAAGATATGGACAATTGAATATCAAGGTACCGTAGATCTCGATGATCACTTGATGGCCTTTGACCGCCGAATGTATTTACATAATGCTTCTGGGGTAGTCCGCAGTAGTTCGTTCCCTGTTACACTTCAAGGCGCCGCTGCCATATGGTCCTAATAGTATCATTAGAAGGCTATATACTCCTGAAAACTATTATTCCCTTATGAATTTGTTGCATATTTTTATGTCAGAAAAGACACCATCGTTCATTATATAACGGTTGCGAACATTAAACAATAGATAGGAGATCCCTTGGGAGACTTAAAGAGATTCAATGTCACAGCTGTATGAGCAAAAGCGTTGAATTAAGGTGCTAAATTAATGGTCATTCGCGTAGGGCTTTAACAAATCACCCATTTATGGATAAATGGTAAATGATGTCGATGACCTGCAGGATTTCACTTTGGCCGAAAAATTCATATGAATGGATGAGATTTATCACGCCAAAATGAAAGAATCCATTTGTAAAGATGAAAGGAAACATCTCTTACAAATAAAAGAATGTGATGCTCCAGTACCTAAAAAAAGCTTAGATTGAGACATCTCTGATAGAAGGCGCACCTTGCATAACAACATTCTTCTCCTTTTCTGCAGCAGTCGGACCCCTTGAGGAAGACGATACGACATCCAAAGCATACGATCTCACAACCTGCTTATCGTTCGATGGTTCTGGACAATTCTTCTTCATATGCCCAGGCATATCACAGTTAAAGCACTTCTTTACCACCTTCACGTCTTACAGTGCTTGGAAAGACAACCCTACTATTGGTAGTTATTGCAAGTAATCTTGCCCTCCGGCTTTTCTGGCCATTCTTCCCTTGTTGTTGATGTTTTCTCTTTTCTATTCCACTTTCTTATCACCACCTTGTTGTGGCTTCGTCTCCTCCTTACTTTCCATAGGTGCTCCTTCCTTTTACGTAAACAAACTTTCCTTGTTTAAAGCCTTTTCGACCAGCTTCTCACAGGGATCATCGATATGGTCGATCAATTTTTTCTAGGTCTCATCCAAACCCATAATAAATTTTTCATTCTTCTAATAAGGAGTCTCAATATACGAACGAGCATAATTAGATAAAGCTTAGAACTAGGCCACATAATGTTAACACATCACAATCTGCTACCTGCTACCTGCCATCACAATCTGCTTGTCAACAACATCGATGAACGCCTAAGGTAATAAGAGGGAAATATAAAACCTTGAGTAAGACAACAATTTTAGTGAGCGATAAAATAACCAACAATAACTAGACTGAATATGAGTATAGATAGTTCAACCATCTGATCTTTCCGACAACCATAATGTTAACACATGAACGTCATCCATCACATTGTCATTTTAGAATAGGAAAGGAAAACCCCCAATCCCGCATCTCTTCGATATCCTACGGTGATAGACTACCTAGAGAAGAGAGAGAAGAAAGCACACAATCAGCCATAGCATCCAATATCCTAGCTATCACCGACTACATCCTTGAATCCCTCAATAATCGAATTTGCTTTCAACGACCAAAAAGACTAATTAATCGGAAACCTTGGTTCTAGCCAAACTACCATATGCCATCATGAATATGTATGTTTGCCTTAATCGACTAAGACAACTAGTCAAATCATGACTGCCTAGCGTGCGCGATTTATCCACTCTGATCCTGATGGGCGCCCCACAATAGCCAAGTTTTGAGTCTGCTAGAACACTTTGATTACCGACGTTTCCTTGGCACCTTAGAAATGTCGAGCCTTTCTTCTCGGTGTTCAAACCCTTAGTTCGAGCGACTTCTCAAAAAATTCCATTATCATCCTCGATTAACTCTGACCTGAGTCTATCTATCATCATTCTAAATCGTTTGTCGCATCACGATAAGTATCACATCAGTCCAGCTCCAGCCAATCCAAGTTGAGTTCGCAATCGAAGCACCATTCATCAATGAGTTGCACATCAACTATCTAAAATCCATTCATCACCAAAATTCATCAGCAACCCATGCAAGCCATCACCATCGTACTCAAATGCCTCAGCTCCCGATTGTGCATCGTTATGGATTGGTACTGGTCCGTATACTTAAACAATTTTTGTTAAGTAAATCGACCATCTTGATACCCTCTTCATGTGCTTCATGCCAGTCCAATTTTGAACCGTTTTACCCATCCAGTCAAAACTCCTATCGGTCCATCATTGCACTTAAGCGATCATGCTTTGACCCTTCTCAAATCAATTCCAAATGACTTGAAAATTTGCTGGCGTCCTTAGTTTACCATCACGATGCCGCGGCCCAAACTTCGTCGTCATCCATCACATTGTGATGGATCGGTATCGTTCCATATGGATCGCTACGGGTCCTCACATTTAGCTATTCTCAAGCCCAAAATTTTTGGGTTTCTTCCTTTCATCTTCAAGAGTGCCTTCGCCAAGTTCGTCTAAATCTAAACCTCTGATTTGTTCTGTTCTTCAATCCACATATCTATGGCAACCAATTCTAACATGAAACTCAAGCAATGCATCCAATTTCATTAAAACAAACATCAACACATCAATACATGATCAGACAAACAAATTCAAATCATTAAACATCATATAACAATGAATCAATAGAAATTGTATATCTTAAAATACTTAAAATCATGATTAACATATGAAATTATGTTTTAATAGGTTAATTCAGAGCATATGAACATACCATATTTGAAATGAACTTACACGAATAGATTTCAGGGGAATTCAACATATATAAATGAAATTAACATAGATCTAACCCATATAGCCCTTTGCTTACGTGTGAGAGATATCAATCACTCACCAAAATCCCAATTCAATGGAAATCCGATGACATCGGATTCAGACAAGTTTGAAAACCTTTGGATTTGATGCAATTCGGTGTGATCTAATCATCCTTGATGATGATCTACCTTCTAGATGTAATCTACGATGAATTTGAATGAAAAGAATGGAGAACTAGGGCTTTAGGTTGAACCGGAGAATCACATGCGCCCAAATTAATATTTGACTGAAGCGAGAAACCCTATTTCTCTCCCCTAATTCCCTATATTTTTAGCTGGAAGTTATTAGCCTAATGGGCTTGACTAATTAGCCCATTAGTTGTTAAGCAGTCCGCCAAACAGAAGTTGAAACTAAAAATAACCATTTTCCAAACCGTTGAACCAATTCCTTAATGTGACTAACTAATGAATTGTAAACCACCATTCCAATCCAAAGTTTCCGATTTTAGCACATGACTCGATCCCTTTCAAATGTTATGCCCCAATAGTAAACTAAAGTACAAAATTGTCACAGGTCAACTTGGTAAAAATCAAGTGCATGTCTCACTTCTCCATGGACAACATATTAAAACTTGAGAATGATATAACCACTAGGGAATTAAGTATAATTATTTCACGATCCTCCAATACGTACAATACAGGTCATTGAATATTCGTCGTGATTCAGGCTTGAGCACATTTCCATGCTCCGGTCGACCCAAACTTGTGTTGGATCGTCCTATTGGTTAACTAAGGCACCATGTGGGTCAACCCATGGGTCGACCCATAAAATGTAAGGGTCGTGAAACCTAGGCAAGAATGCCCATGTGCGCATTCCCTTCTCTTTTGAAGACTACATCATTTTCAGTGACTTTTGACGCTTTGTTTAAAGAATTCTTAAGTGAATTTTTAAAACGTGTTGATGTATTTAAGGTGCTATTTAATGCCCTATTAACTATGTTATTTTATCATGATTTCTTGCAGAAAACTAGTGTCATTTCAACAATAAAGTATTGATGCTTACAACTGAATTCTAGTGGTTTTGGTTATCTTGCAAAATGTGCATTTCTAATGACATTTCTTATGTACCAACAACACACACATAATTTTTATAAACCAATTTCAAAATGTTTTAGGTAAGAAAAATATATTTTTGAAATAATGCATTGTTTTGACAAGGTTTTAAAAATATATTAGAAACCTTATTTTAACATGTATTTCCAAAATTGTACGGCTTTCAAAGATTTTTCCAAGAAACTATATTTTACTAAACTATTTCCTTAAGTATTTTTTAATGTAAAAACCACACGTATTTGCGCTCTTCGAGAAGGTGTGCTGGTGAATGAACGAGTAAACCTCCGGTATGCAATGTGATGGTACACGATGTTGATTAATCTTAGATCCATCCAATTGAAGCACCAATCTACAATGATTTTTTGTGTTTTTTGGGGTTTCTTTGTATTTTCAAATGTAGAGGGGACTTATGGTGTGTGAATCGTTAAACGAGAACGTACGGTATCTATCTGTTAGATGTACACATTCTGGTGGACATTCGGGACAATTCAATGTCTGTGTGTCATCCTGTGTGTAATGACCTATTTGGTCATCTTATAAGATAACTTTATGTAAAGCTAGTACTGATAAGGCCTTGAGCCATTCTATGTATTAGCACGTGCATGCATAGCTTCAGAATGCCAACCCGGTGGTTGGATCGAATACAAGGTGTTTTTTGGTGATTTGGTGATTTTAGGATTTTTTGGTGATTTTGGTGACTTTGTGATTTCCAGGTTTATTGTGATTTCACCATTTAAAAATGAACACTATACATGTTTAGCTCCGTTATAATCAGAGATCCCCATGTGTACATGGTGAATCATTTCTATGAGTATTCTTGAGTTTTACAGTTCACATGGATTCAAATTTGGTATTACATTCTCATTACCTTATGTGTTATTCCATGAATAATCAAGTGACAAGAATTCATATGCCCAACATTACTACTTTTTTGGTGTGTATCCTTTATAAGTTTCATAAATATACACTTCACTCCTTTACGGTGTAATGGAATGATTCAACCAATCAGTTGTTTTCCTTATCTCATACTAATTATCTGATTTAAGTTAGATTGACCCATGTTTTCATTACTCGGTTCAGACCAAGTCCCAGGTTAGTATATTATATCATTCTAGTTGCCCCTTGTGGATTACATGCTTTTTTTGTTGGATCGCAGAGATTTTGTTGCTACCTTTTAGTAATTCACCTTGGACATGATGTATATTCTTTTGTGGGGGTTGTGAAGTATATATTTATGTAGCTACTTATCGACCCTATGGGTTGTATTATGTGTTGTATACGATGTACTCATGTGTATATGTATATCTATGATAGTTGATCTATATTATGTGTTTGATATTATATTATGTTTGTTTCGAATAGATCTTGAGGCCATCGTAGTAGTGTATTAACATAAAGAAGATATGTCGACATGTAGTGAAAAAGAAGAAGAAAAACTCGACATATTTAATACTTGTTTTATAAAATATTATGGGTGTTTGTTGTATAAAGTCTCATTCTCTATATTATTAGAAGGTATTACTAGATATACTCTTTACTAATATAGGTCTCGAGGCTTGGGGTCACAGCTTGGTATCGAAGCGGTGGTGTTCGTGGTTTAAATGCAAAACTATTTGTGCGTAACGATACATCGAAATACGATACAAATACAAACATCATACCCCAAATAAAGTGATCAGTGTCATGGCCTTAACAAACATTGCATCCAATTGAATTGATGTAGTGGAATAAATCTAGGACCATAAAATTAAATTCCATAGTGTTCATTTCGTGCTTAATTCCACTAAATATATCCTAACCAAGTGAATAATCCTTTCTCATTTCAACTTTTCAACTATGTCTTGTCGAGGTAGAGGTTGTAGGGAGTTCTTGAGATCCAGGCTTGGCTTCGTACATGTCAACATATTTTTACACATATTGACATTTTTGACCATAACAACATTCTTGTGGCATCGAGTACGCTACAAGAGTGTGCTCTTGATTGGTATGAGTTGTTTGTGGTTGAGATGATGAGTCCACATTAGAGGGCAAGCAATTTAAGGAGAGATTTGAACTTAAGTTCATTCTAGAATCCAAGAAGGAGATTCTTGCACGTTGGTTCGTTGACCTTAAGCAAAGGAAATAGACTGTTATTTAGCATGTCTCAACTTTCGAGGCCTTGTCTAACTATGGCTTGGAGCACATTTTTACTTCTTATAAGAAGAATCTTAAGGTCATGAGTGGACTTAAGAAATATCTTAAGAACTCCTATTGTTGCAGTTAAAGTTAACATTTGTTGAGCTAGGAAAAAGATAGTGATGATGAGGCTCTTGTTCAGGGTAATCTGAAGAAGAAGGAACTTTCCTTTTTCCAAGTCCAAATTTTTTCACTAAAGTAAGAAGAAGAAACCGAGTCGTTTTAGTTCCCAGTCTCAGGGAGCACCTACTTCTGTCCTATCTTTTACTTATTATAATTGTGGATCGCTGGATATTTTGCTACAGCTTGCCTAAAGCCTCATGTGGTTCGTAATGGTAAGAGAGAGGTTATGGATATCTCTTCTTGTCCTACGTGGCCAAACAAGTAAAATCATGGTAATCTTCGTGTGGCGAGAGCTTTATCTTAGTATGCCTTGTATTCATGAGGGCTCGTTATTATTTATAGATCGTTCTATTCGAGTTTTATTCGATACTGGTGCACCGTATTCATCCGTATCGATGTAAACTGTTGGTAAAATATATTTGGATGTTGTATGCTCAATGAATTCTCTTCGGATTTTGAATCCTACTGGGGTTCCACAACGCTTAGTTTGATGTATGAGGATGTGGAGTTATTTCTGTGTGCCTTTTCTTTCAGAGAGAATTTGTACATGATCTGTTCCTTAACCTTTGATATGATACTTGATATGGACTGACTCTTGTGATACGAGCTCAGAATTCGTTATGTTGAGCCGATCTTTTATCGTCGACATCCGGACTCGACTGATCCGTCGAGACTGGAGACCATGACGATGAGAGTGATGTGTCTCACATTCCAATGGTGTGTGACTTTACGGATCTATTTCAGTTAGCTACGCATTTCCCATCCAAACCGACTGTCGGGTTTCGTATTGACTTAGTTCGTGGTGCTCAGCCAGTGAGTCGGTCTCCTACTCAGATTCGACTAAGGAGAACGATGAACTTTAGAATTAGCTTCTTGAGTTTGAGGCAAAGATTTTCATTCGATACAGCTCTTCACTGTACAGTACCGCAAGTAGTTTTCGTGAGGATGCCCAATGGGACTCTTAGGCTATGCATTGATTATCGTAAGCTTAACGAGTTCACCATCAAGAACATATATCCATTGCCTAGGATTCATGATATGTTCGACCAGTTGAGCATGGTAAGATCTTTAATTAGCTTGACTTATTCGTAGGGTTTCATCAGCTTTGAATTGTAGAGGATAACATTCTGCACTAAATAAGGTTCTTACGAATGGCTCGTCGTGCTAATTGGTTTGACGAATGTCACCGCATATTTTGTTGATCTGAAGAATTGAGTATTGCAGGAATATCTGGATAAATTACTTGTTTTTATTGATGACATTCTTCTTTATTCCATGTAGGAATCTGAGCATGCCAAATCACTTGCGGATCGTTTTTAGCACTCTTCGGCATCATCATCTTAAATCCAAATTTTCTAAGTGTTATTTCGGGGTGAAGCAAGTTTAGTCTAGGGTCATGTCGTATCTTTGATGGCATCTCCATTGACCCTTCGAAAACTGAAGACATTTAGAATTGGAAGAGGCCCGGGAATGTTTCTGAGATCAGTAGCTTTTAGCGGGCTATCATCAACGTTTCATGCGACATTTTCTCGATTATGCTAACCGCCTTCATATCCTACCCGCAAGCGTGTTCTATTCGTATGGTCTGAATGTTGTGAAGCTTCCTTCCAAGAGTCGAAGGAGCTTCTTACTAATGGGCCTATTTTTGTGGTTCCTGAAGGGAACCAAGATATTATGATTTACACTAATGCGAGCCATAATGGCGTTGGAGCTGTTCTTATGCAGCGTGATCTTTTGGTTGCCTATATGCTTCTAGGCAGCTGCATCCTAATGAGATCCGTTACGCCAATCATAATCTTGAGCTTGCTGCCATGGTCTTCGCATTGAAGATATGGTGTCGTTATCTTTTAGGAGATCTTTTCATTCTTTATACATATCATAAATCGCTCAAGCGCCAATTTTCTAAAAAGGAGCTCAATATGCGTCAGCAGCGATGGTTTGAGTTCCTTGCTTCCTATGATTTTGATATTCAATGAACCATTGGGAAAGGTAATCGAGTGGTCAATAGTTTGAGCCATTAACTACTGGTCGTTGTTTCGATGATGTAAATACAATTTGGAATAACAACCCTCGATATTACTTTTCTAAAGAACTTTTTATATATATTCTGCTAAAAAAACTCATTTTCTCTTCTTCAACATAAAATAATTTGAGAAAAAAAAGATATGCAACTTGGACAAATTAATCCCTCAAATACGTAAACATGCTAAATATATATAATGTTAATAGTAACTCAGTTGTGCAGAAACCCAATCTGAAAATATAATCTATGAAATCAAATAAAATTATGTTGACCACATGATTTATTAGCATACGCTTACCCTTGAACTAACAATACAGTAGAATCAAACATTGACATTCAAATTGTTTTGAAGAATAATAATAAAAAACATACATGGTAATATCAGTCAGCAAAACTTAAAAAACAAAGTAAAGATTAGAGCTCCATAATATTCAAGTAAGGCAACGTATATTAGACACACACACTAGGAACAAGATGCATAAAACATATGTTATTCCTTAATGAATTGGAATTGTATTAATTTTGGTTATTAATGCTCGAGCACTTCGTATGAGTCTTCACATCGACAAACATCTACCATTATTATTCATCTAATATATAATTTATTATTGTATAAGATGCAAAGAATCATTAGGGTATCATTACCTATGATCATTAGGAGAATCATCCTTTGTAAAGCCACCTTTTGGATGATCAACAAATTTTCTATCACTCTTTTGATCCCTTAAGCACAACCATTTCAATCTATTGGAACAAATAACTCTATTATTTTAGGTTTATGTGTATATATAGCTCAAGTATTTTCTATACGGAGAATTAAATATAGAATTGATCCTTTACTGCCCCAACCACATTAGTGATTGTAAAAGATCAAAACTATGTATATTAACATAATGAAAAATATGATCAAATAGATGCCTATAGCGAATTTATTATGTGAAATGAAAAAAAATTAAAAGATGAAGTCTGGAGCAATCTTTCAATTGTTATTCTATCTGGTACGCTTTCAAACAATGGTGATATTTATTCTACTAGATCCATATATTCCCATCACGAGATCCAGTTCCCTATGGTAACGACGACGGTGGAAAATTCTGGAAGGAAGAAGAGGAGGCCAATATCAGGCAATGTAAGGGCAAGATCAAATAGTATGGATGATGTCGGAGGATCATGCGTGATCAGGGATGGAGGGGTAGAAGTAGGCGTTGCCTTGGAAAGCCTATTTACAAAATTAGTGATTCAAATTGAAAATTTTAATGGTATGTTACTTATCACAAAAAGGGTTCATGTATGAAATCGGTGAAGCCTGGCCAAGATCAATGAAGTGGTGGGTTATAGAACGTTGAATTGAATTTAAATGGTTGGAAGAGAAATAATTTGTTCTTAACACGTAGACAATGTGATGTTTTATTAAGATATGAAGTTTAACGATTAAACAGACCATCAAACATGGTTGGAAATTTTGTAAGTCGCCGTGTTGCCAAATTTTTTTCTATGATATTTTAATAGCACGTCTCAAAAGCTTCCATAATTAATGCATCTAATTCACATATTAGTGACATTCATGAATTTAGTGATGCCGCATTGATGTTGTGTCATTATAACAATGTTCATTGTCATAAGAAATCATCTCTTTAACTAGTTGTGTCATGCACAATAATTTAATTTGATTGGGAAATAACACTTTAGCTGAAAAGACAAAAAATAGTTGGATAAAGACAACTAAATTTATTACATTCCTTAGTTGTGCTATCCCATCCAAGTATACATCTTTATAAAGCTTTAAGATACAAAGACAACAAGGTTGTTTTGGTGGATATAGCAACAGTTTAAAGTAATTAAACCGATTTCAAATAGTATTGAATCCAGTGTAAATCGTAGGGTTGAAAGCCCTTGGTTATTTCAAAAGATGTGTCAACAAAAAAAGCATGGACCCACAATTATTAGAGTCATTTTTTTAACCTATGATGTCAGCTCATCGGTTTGATGCATCTCATCATGGTCATGTTGACATTGGGCACAAGATGCCTTCTTCGTAAAGGCTATTTCACAAACAACGGTCCAACATATTCTGGCACTTGAGATCTTCCTCTCACATGTAGGTTTTCTTTATAGATATTTTTTTTATGATAGTGCGATTGTCAATTTGAAGGTAGCGGGGAAGTAGGGTTTGTGATTTAGGATGCATGTGAGATGTTACAACAACAATGTTATTAGCCTCTAGGACATTACACGAAGTTCCTTATTAATCACTACGTCATTTTCAACCTATGTGCAATTCTTTGTGAAAAATTTGGCTTGTGCATTCTGATTCAAGTAGATTAAATTTTGATTAATTCTAAAAGGAAATTACCATTTAAATTTTCAAGAATGTATTTTCGTAAGGCATTTCTTATAAGTGTCAAATTCTTTTATCAACAAATACATGGGTATAATTTTGATCCAAATGCCCTATGGACACCTTATAAAAAAAACATTGGAACCAATGTTATACCTTAGTTAACAACTAATTGATACACTAAAATATTACTCAAATCAATACTTATTGGTCATCATGGAGCTAATAACACAATATGTTCAAAAAGTCTTGCTCAGGCTTTACAGTATTTATGATAAATTAATATCGCAATGGCAATTTAAACATATATTTAAGTCATCCTTCAATAATGACTTAAACTTATGATATATCAAAATATGATAAGCAAGGATTGAGAAGTTTACCATAACAATCTTTTATATTATTATTTTGATGGGTAAATCATGGATTAACGATTGTGTGGACGGAACTATTCATAAATGGCTGACATAAAAATAACACATGACCCAATTTAGATATACATTATTTGCTTCTTTGACCTGAACATATGAATATTCAGACCATAAAATGGTCAATGTCTTCCAAAGTTTGCTTTTTGCAGTTTTCCTCACAAGTCTCTGCACATTTTACAAAACCAGTTGCATCATCACCTATAAAGGAATCAATAGAAGTTTGGTAAGATTGCACGTTGTGCTTAAACATCTAATAAAAAACTCGCATTTCAAATAAACATGTCGATAAATAACATTCCAGATAATTTATTTGCACGTAACTGAATTAACATTGAAAGCATTAAATACTTGACATTTTTAAAAACCAAACAACCATGTACATGCAAATTTTGCTAAATATGCATGTACACATGTAGATATAATATCTTACCTTTAAATTTGAGGCATGTGTCTTTGATACATTTTAACTCACAAGGAACATGTTTCAAACCAATTTCACAACCAAATTTACAAGCCGTTGAGCAAATAGCTGGATTGTGTAGGAGTCGTTTACAAATTGGATGACAAATTGCGGTACAATATCCAGCGTAAGTGGAAGATACTAAGAAAAGAAGAGTAAAAGAAAAAACTAAAGCTTGCTTAGAATAGTTATATTCCATCTTTCTTTGAAATGTTTGTTTATCAGTAAAGGGAACAAATCCTTTATATATAAAAAGTCATATGTACAAAGACAATTGGATAAGAAAAATGGATAAATGTATATTAAATTCAACAAAAATTAGTATTTAGGAAAGCGTTTAACTGGTTGGATGTTTCTAGTATTTATTTAGAGATAATGGTAATCACAAAATTTAGCATATGTATTTTATTGTAAATGAAAATAATATTATTCATTTTCTCTAATTTGCTATTAATAAGTGATACGTTATGGTTAATGCACCAAAAATTTAATATAATACCCGAATAACTAAAACTAAATGTAATACCTTTTATAATCAGAAGGCAATGTCCTACCTAGATCGAATATCTTAGTGCATTTTCTTATCGTTTATTGTGCTACAATGGATTATTTAAATTCTAATGCTATGATTTATATTTTTTTGTAGCGCACTACTAGAATAAATATACATTCAGTAGCCAACTTATTTAAATCAAGTAAACTACATAACTATCAAGTCTAAAGCAAACGAATAAATCTCACTATTTAAAAAGGTTTACCTATTTCTTTTGCTTGTCGTAACAAACTATAAAAACTAAGGAATTGAAGTCTATTAATTCAAAAAAAATTGAATTTTTGTTATTGTCACTCTTTTCGTAATTTTATTCTGATCAAATATTAGGTTTACTCATGAATTATGAAAAAGCTGAATCAATTTATTTTCATATCAATGAATTTATGTCATTGTGACATAAAATCATTTCATTACTTTCATTCCATTAAAATTAGTAAAATTAAAATTTAAACCTAAATAAAATGTGATAATCAGTTATAATAATTACTTAAAACGGATAAGTAGTATCATGGTAATAGTATCAAAAGCATAAAAAAAAATTAAGCTGATATTCTTTTTCATTAAATCAAGTAATAAAATAATAACTTTTCAATAAATAGCGTAAACTGTAATTTTACTTATAAAGGTTAAATCCAATAATGAAAAATCTAACAAGCAATGTTCTATAAATACAACTAAGAAAATAGCATTTATTGTTGAATAATCATTACTTAGTGGATAGTTCTTTATGTATATGTGAAACTTCTTACTCTAGATTGTCCTGAGAATTGTCAACGAAGGTGAAAGATTCTCTTCTTAATGCAAAAGGCAATTATTTTCTAATCCTTTATGTTTACAATCCAGTACTTCCCAAAAAAAATAACATCAATCATTTCTAAGTTGATTTATTTTGTGCACTTGTTTGATGCAACAATTTACAAATTTTCATTTATTAGTAGAATATATTTTTCCAACTAGTAGTATGTAACACCTCTTATTTTTCTTATAAGTCAAAAAATAATAATATGTTTCTCATTCCACATAGTAAATAGAATAGTATACATTGAGTGTGTGTATGATGCAAATAGTGCTTACTATCTACTCAACACTTAGATAATTGGAATGAAGAAGATCGGCTGAGCTAAAGAATGGAAGGATGTGGGCGTTGCTCACAGTTTTATGTAAACAATAAATATATTCAATTTAATATATATAAGAAAAATAATGTGCGCCTAAGAGGAGATAACTCATTAGTGTCAAACATAATATCATTTATTTATTATACGCAAGGTCGTTAGCCTATGATAGGACTGTTTATAAATCTAGGTATGTATAGCGACCCGAAATTCCCGGTCGGCCTAAACCGAACAAGAAGGCGGTCTGTTTTGGGAACAAGACTAATCAGAACACAAACAGAAGAATATTTCATTGTTATTACAACAATTACATCAGAGTACAAGAATATAACAGAGTATGAATAAATAATATACATTTGATAAATATCGGAGATTTAAATTATAATGCAGCGGAAAAATAATACATAACATAACTGGAAGAAAATACATGGATACAAAGCTTTCCTAACATAGCTTCAACTGTAAATCCAGGATCCTATGGAAACAATATCTGCAAAACTAAAACTACTAGCTGCCCGTGTGGAAAATACGGGCACCTAGAGTTTAGGTTAAAACAATAAACTCCAGGTCAGTCATGGGACTGGTGTGAGAAATAAAACAATTATTAAATCTTTACTTTAGAAATAAAGTAAATCAAGGGACCACGACGTATAACACGGAACGGGTTTCCTCCCAAGAATACCAGTGCATAATTTTTTTTATAAATAGCACATTGCTTCTTGGAAAATGAAGCTATTATAAGACTCAGGTCCCATCACACAATGCAACGCAAGTCAGAGGATAGAGTTATCCCTTATAATAGTCAAACGTGCTTGGTACATTATACAACAAATCATTTTACTATTACTATAAGTATATAGTGTCAAAATCAACTTCAAATATAAATTGTATCAATCATAGACGGCATAGTATCCCATGCTACTATGTCGCCATACCAGTTTTGCAATTAAAACCGAAATGTCACGTATTGGAAATTGGATTCCATCTATGAGTTGAGGCCAGGGAAAGCTCCTCATCGATTCGAGACACTCTAGCAAATGCCTCAGCATTCCCCGTAGTGAACCCTTGGATGCTTCAGGGCCGGTCCACACTTAATTAGTTGATTGGTTATTACTGAACACACGCTTCCCGGTCCTATCGGACCTATCCATAAGCCCCGTAGTGACTGGTATATCCGAGGTGCCTCGCAATCCATCATCCACATAGGTAAAAATATATATAAATGTATGGGCTCAATACTATGACACCACCCATAGTTAGAAAGAAACGTCGTGCACTCCCTGAAGTTCGACCCTGTTTTTGACTCATACAGAGGTGTGAGGCTCGCGAATTAACGCTATACACATAGCTATGTGATTTAAAGCCGTGCTTTGATCATCAATCACAAGTCTCTGCTTTTCAAAAGGAGCCTTGATCACTTGCATTTCTGCATGCCACACTCACAATTCATGTAATGCAACTGATGTCTATCAACATATAACCTCTAAGCTCTTACCTCTCAGAGAAGGGTGTTAACCAAGAGAATAAATTCTCTGCCATCAAACAGATATATATTTAACAGAGATCAATCAACACAGAATAAAATCCAATGTCCGACACACATCCATTTACTAGTCCATTCTGGGTCTGAACGAAAGCGGAGGCACCTTATTTCTCGTCCCATAAGTCCATACAGGAGAGAGGTCCTCGCATATCCGGTTGATCTTCAAGTACGTCTGGACGATCACCACTTATTACCTTGTCTTCGGTGTACAACCTAATCAAGACATCAAAATCATCCAAACGATGTGAAGATCTCCGGTCTTCAACCACTGTCTTCATCGTCAACTTATAGTCGAATCAATTATTCAGAATGGGTATAAACCCGACCTTTCCAAATAATTCACATATTTTATAATCAAGTGCTATAAAAACATCACATACGCCTCATTCCAATCCGGAATATTTTTTTATTCAAATATCCTTTTCACAATTTAAACCAAATTAAGGTTTCCCAAACTAGTCGGGATTAGCAAACCTTACCAAAATAATCATTTGTTTTATTTTCCAATCCCAACATATTCATCCCATGATGCAAAACTGGTAATACTCCATATCTAACCCCACGGTGTTATCGATAAAAATTAATTACCATTTCCCGTTCAAAACTAATTAAAGATTTAACTATTGACTGAAGTAAACTGGTGGTACTCCATTCTCGATCATTTCCCAAATTTGATAATTTAAATTATTGTATCCACTTCCAATCTAATTAAAGATCCATTAAAACTCCACTTAGTTTTAATCTTCCTAAAAATTAATGATTATTAACTTTGGAAACACAAACATAACTTTGGGAAATCAAACATGCCGCATTGGCAATCTACACCTACGATCGATTTCTACCGATATATAACCTCTAAGCTCATACGTCTCAGAGAAGGGTGTTAAGCAAGAGAATAAATTCTTCGCCACCTAATAGATATATATTTAGCAGAGATCAACAATATAGTTTGAAATACAATATTGGACACGTAATCTTTTCTTTAACTGGGTTAAAGAACTAGTGTCATTTAGAACACAGTTCACGATAAACCCAAAATCATATTCCATTAACTATTGAATCTTCACGGAAAACAGATCAATATATAATCGATATCAATTTCCGTATTCGACTAATAATATAAATGGAATAACGGCAAAGCCTTTTAAATTCCATATATAGTAATTGTCTTCCTCCATAGAAGCACACTTCGATTATTACCAAATCAAATTCCATTCCATTCCAATTTATTTTATTAAATTGGAAAACTTTACTTTGGAGAATTTCCATTAAATCTTAATAAAAAGATTTATATATTCCAAATCACATTTCACTGTTAATCGGGTTAAAGAACGAATGTCGTTGAAAACACCGTTCATAATAAACCCAATTTACATTCCATTTTGTTCCAATTACTTAAGACACCATTCACGACAAACCCAAAATCAAATTTGATATTTAATACAAGGCTCTAAATAGAAATTATATCGACTTATATTCAATATCAAATTCTGAAACCAACACTTACCGTATGGGGAATAACGATATATATCTATCTTCCAAATTCCTCCACAATATCCATATAGTCACGGAATCCTATACTGAAATATCCCGAAGATGATTTCTATTCAAATCCATTCCAATTCATTTTATTGGAAAATTTTGGTTAGATTAATGCCATTTCATATACAATTTATTTATTTAAGAACATTGTATTAATATTCTAGTTAATAACTAGCTCATTTTAATAAAAATATATTTTTATCCTTTCAAATATGTTATTTTTCATCCCAATTCTTTCCAAATCATTCATTATGATTTTACACAAATTATTAATATTTTTAAAAATTTTATTATGGTCCGTACAGTAGGTTTTTAATAGCGGCCACCGAACTACATCCATAGCAACCTTTTACAATTTTGATTTGGACATAATTCTAAATCAAACCGTTTGATTTCAAATCTCTTATATTACAATACAAACCCAACGGTTCCGATTTTAGGAGAATCCGACGGTCGAATCTCCCGTAATGTCAATTCGAAGTCAATGATCAAAATTCGTGAACGGTCGCGGCGCGTTCTAGTCGAGCCACTAATATATATATATATATATATATATATATATATATATATATATATATATATATATATATATATATATATATATATATATATATAATACATACATATATAATGTATATATTTCGTTCAAAAAGTATTTTATAAATTCGTTTTAAAACGATTCCCACTTTCAATTCAATTTTAAATCAAAATTGGATACTCTTTATCATTATAATATTTAAATGATAATATTTTCAAAATATTAGATTTTGAAATCATTTCCTTTTCGATATTCATTATAAAAATGAATAAAATCGGTATAAATATCGTTTGAGTTAAAATGGCGCATATCTAATCAATACGACTTCATATATTTCAATATTTTCGTGTTCATCCACATCGAATTCACATTTAATCCTTCACTGAATATTATTTTAAAATATTCATTATTTTAAAATATTTGTTATTTTAAAATATTCGTTCTTCCCGAATTTGAATCAGACACAGTCAATTACTATATAATGTAATTTATATGGATTTTATACAACACATGTACACAACAATAATGATACACAGTCATCCAGAGTGCATTACACAACTGCATAAGCATTAAAATTAAATAATTAACGCTTACAACAGTCTGTCAACCAATCGATTGACTTATAACTAAACAACTGGGATTACTGTATGTAACAACCCGGAAAATCAGAACCAATTTAAAATTTTTATTTTGGCAATTTTAGTGAATTTTGAATATTTAAAATGATTTATTTGAAATGATTTATTTTAAATAATAACGACGAGAAATTTATTTTGAATAGAATTAACGAATAAATTTATTTAAATCGAAATTAGAATATAAATATTTATATTAATTATAAAAGGAATTGGATATGGCGTAGTAGTTTGAAAATTCGATTTCAAATTTCAAATGAATGTACAGGATTCAAAATAAACCGGATTTTAGTGAAACCAGAAATACTTGAATCTGTTTGAAAATATCTTTCCAACGAATGTGAAAAATCCAAATTTCATAGCGGGAATAAAAAGTTATGTCCAGTTAAAAATTCAGTATAGTCGCTATGGAATTTTATACAAAATATAGCCCTTAAAAGCGGAGAATTTGGAAACGACCTCCATTTTCGATGAGACCACTTTTATTGGATCCGGAATGTCAAATTATTTCTAGATTCCAATTTTCATAATTTTTGGAATCATATGTGAGCATGGCGGATTTAAACGTGTTAGGTCAATTTAGTTTGAATTTAATCGACTGGAAAATGACCATTTTTCAAACTGTCTCCAAATTCAATGAAATTAGTTTTTGTTAGGACCATATTGTCAAAACATGGCAAGATTTATTTTTATGGGATTTTTGGAGTCAGTATGTGGCCCTGATAAATTAAAATGTGCGTTTGAATTTAAAATATAGTGATTTATATTTTAAATTTAGTGAAAACTGATCGTAACAGCCGAATCGGGTTAAGAAGCATATCCCACTGTGTTCGGAATGGGGGTAACTTGGTGGGGGCGACAGTCGTTGCATTTGATTTGGGGGTCGGATGAATAAACATGTATGTTTGGAAATAAATAAATTAAATATTAATAGAAATATTTCTGTAAAAACCCCCGGCCAATCAAAACCCTTGCCCCTTTTCTCTCTGAACCCACCACCACCGGATCTTTTTCAACGACCCCTTTTGCTCTGAAATAAAACCCTAGAAATTTCCTAATCCAGATCGAATTAAACCCCCATCCTTTGGAGGATTTTGTGGAGCTTCTTGAGCTCGTTCGATCTATATGAATATCATCGATTCTCGTGAAGGATATAAACTGAATTTCGAGAGGGAAACTCGTGCCGTGGGGCACGAATTCCGTAGTGCTGACGCCACCGAGTGGCGTGCCACCTCAGACGATGGCGGAGGGGCTTGTGCCGCTCCTCGTGGCAACCGGTGATGGAAGACTGGTGCCTTAGTTCTCGAGCTGGAGGGTGCCCTAAGTAGCGAACTTTCTAATCGGGCCCTGGAGTTAAACGATCAAAGTGGAAACGGAGGCAACACTTCTTAACGTTAAAAAAGGTTTGAAGTTCTTCTTTTCTTTTTATTAATAAGCATTGTTTAAAAAAAAACTGATTTTCTTGTATATGAAATAGAAGTTATCAAAAAGTAAAAAATATAAAAATAGCATTTGTTTTAAATATAAAAATTGCATTTGTTTTAAAATATAAAAAAAATAGCATTTGTTTTAAAATATAAAAATAGCATTTGTTTTAAATATAAAAATAGCATTTGTTTTAAATATAAAAATAGCATTTGTTTTAAAATATAAAAATAACATTTGTTTTAAAAATATAAAAATAACATTTGTTTTTAAAATATAAAAATAGCATTTGTTTTAAAAATATAAAAATTGCATTTGTTTTAAATATAAAAATAGCATTTGTTTTAAAATATAAAAATAGCATTTGTTTTAAATATAAAAATAGCATTTATTTTAAATATAAAAATAACATTTGTTTTAAAATAAAAATAGCATTAGTTTTAGAAATAAATATTGAAATAAAAATATGATTTTTATATATACAATAGCGGAATAATATAATTGTTATATATATGACGTCTTTATTTAAAAAATCTGGTTTCTAATTTAAACCACGTGAAACAGATTGCGATGAGACCGACTGGAAGCGAATAGAATCCAATCCTCCAGTAAAGAAAGACGGAGTGGAAACCAATGGTAAGAAGAATTCCTTCTCACTAATCATTTTACAGTTAAATATATACTAGGTGGTAGACGGGGCTTAGTAGTTGCTGACACCGTTGTAACAGCCCGTGAATTCTATAACGTTAAGCTTCACGAATTAAAGTATAATTAATTATAAATGATGACATCAAGGGAAATGGGTTACGCCATTGCGTTCGTCTCGAAATTTTGCTTGAGATAGAGTTCAAGTTTGCGTAAAACGGATATCGTATGAAGAAGATATGGACGAACGAAGTTGGGCAGAAAAACCGGAAAACGGGTCAGAATGCACTGGCGCACTTGTGAAGTGCGCCAGAACAAAGTTGAACTGGCGCACTTGGGAAGTGCGCCAGTACAATTTTGGCCTGGCGCACCTGCCAAGTGCGCCCAGGTCAGAAAGACCTGCTGGTCAGGTCCTGGCTGGCCTGGTCAGAGTCTGGTCGAATTCTGGTGCTCGACTGAGTCACTAGGGCTTACATGTCTCTTTCTTATTGGCCTCTCTTGAGACGGATGGTCTGTATTCACCCTAGCTTCATCGATGGCTCAAAACAATTTAAAATTCTATAAATACAACTCATGTCTAACCCTAAATTCACACAAACAATAGAATACAAAAGTCGTCATGATGCTGGAGAGGAACTAGGAATGGCCGTCAATTAAAAAGCCTAGAGACAAGCCAACAAGCCTAAGAGACAAATCAAATTAAAAGAAGATCAAAGCTTAATCAAATCATTCAACGCAACTTTGCTACCCAAAGGAGAGCATCTCCAAATCAGAATAACAGAAATCAGAAAACAAGAATTCATCACACGATGTAAGTATAGTGACCTTTCAAAATATGAATAAAAACTGTGATGTGATTCGATGTAAATGAAAATAGAATCGTGTTGTTATAATCTTTGGTTCTATCATGACTTGTGTATTGATGTTTGTGGCATAAATTAATTGATGCAAGCCTATTGAACAATTGTGTATGAAAAACAATGGCACTTGCAAGCTTGTGGCAAAAACTAGAAATTTATCCCTTTTTGTATATGTCGATGGCATGGACTATGTATATTCCCATAGTCTAAATTAGAATTTGTGTAAACATGTTATAGACCTTTTAGGCCTACATGACCCAAAACCTATGATATCATCCTTATGTTTATTGGCAAGTATAATTAGATCTATGTTTGCAAGTATAATTGGATCTATTATTCATAAACTATGTAAGTTCATGTTTATTTGCAAAATATAATTGGTTCTATGTCAAACATCGTTTGGATTTCATAAACTATGCAAGTTCATGTTGAAATAGACTATATGATTAGATGTAAAAATTGTACATTTTTGTGAATATACAACATGCTAGTTTTGTGGTCGATATTATGTCAAGTTAACATGTTTAAACACAAGTTTGTATTTGCCTAAAACTATGCCATTTCATATGTCACCTACTTAGTCATACTTTGATTCGAATGCAAGTTCACATGACCCATGTTTTATGTTAGTTGAATCGCCAAACTGCAAGTTCATGCGCCACACACCTTTATGTATTACATGTTCATGATTTCCCCTTTTCCTCACGTTTATAAAGTTGGGCTGAATTGTGACAAGCCCAACACATGTTATAACGTTGCGAACAAACGGGGGTAATAACGTTGGGTGTAAAATATGAAAATATACGTTGGCATGTTTGGCACATGCCAATGATTATGACACATAAGAGGTATGAATTAAAATACCCAAAAATAAAAGATATGACATTTACATGTAGTTGAAAAGTAATAAAATATGTAAATTTAGAAAACACGATATGCTTAACCCGAGGTTGGATTGAGTTGTGATGTAAACCTGCCCGGACCCGCCCGGCTGTCCAGTAGTCACAACAATACCTATCCAATGTGGGTGGTTAAGCATTGAGCCCAATAAGGATCCGAGGTTAGACTGAGCTACGGTGTAAACCTGCCCGGAACCGACCGGCATATCCAGTAACCATAGCAATACCTGTCTAATGTGAGTGGTCTGGTGCTCCTAAGAGGCTAAGGACAGATGGTAGGGTTAAGTCAACTATAACACTTAACCAAATTCAACATGTTAACAACAATTGATGGGTGGGGTTAGGTAAATACAGACACTTAACCACTTAACATGTTTGACTAGAAAATCCTGGTAACGAGGGACCCATTTCAGCGGTAACCCAAAGATAGGTATCAACGGTACAATGAAACTAGGCAGGGTGGGGCACGATTACTGGGCTGATTGTAAGCGGTCAAACGACGGCGGTGGGTGCACAATGCAGGTCTAACGGGGTGCGGGCGTGCACACACTCCGGAGCAGACAACCAAGGCACTGGGGACACCAGTAGTATAACCTATGTCTTGTAGTTTTGTGTCGGGGCCGCCACTATGGGTCTTGATACATCCCATGGTGGGACCAACATAGGTCTTGATACACCCCATGGTGGGACCAGCATAGGTATCTACAATCCTTGGGGGCCGTATGACACATGTTAACGCGAGTAGAAGCCGATCTTTAATAAGAATGGAGATCACTTCACCCTCACCATGGGGTGCCAGTTAGAATAAACTCAAGAAGGTGCAGAGATATAGTATGGGTGTGATAGTACATTCGACACTTCCTTAGCCTGTGACACTTTCCTATTTTTTGTTTATATCCATCATATCCTTTTCTTATTCACATATTGAAGAGTTACTAGATTTACTCAGGCTTTATGTCTGACCCTATTTTCTTTCGTCCCCCCCCCGGTCCACAGGGAGGAAACAGCTCAACTCAGTCAGGCTCTTTACAAGCACCAAGAACGTAGATGTATGATTTGGATCTTTCTTGCTCGGATAATGGCTTTGGATATCATCACTATGGGGATTTTTGTTACCTTATTTATGTTTTCATGCTTCTTTAATAATCAAGGCAGTTATGAAGTTGTAATGTTGAAAGTATTTTGAGACAATTATGGAAATCTTTGTTTGATACACGTATTGATGAAATAAAAGTTTGTTTGGTTTCCGCTGTTTAAAATATGTGTATTTATATCTGTCTTGAGTTCATCTGTGGCTTTTACTTATAAACCTCCACCAAAGTTAAGGCATTCCCTTTGTGAGTGACCTTAATGGAGGTGGGGTGTTTCAACCGTCGTCCACAAACTATGGACGGCTTGTTTGATTATATTGCGTTATGGAAATGGACTGTATTGTGATTGTTGATTGTATTGTATGGAATAAAATATTTGAACTATAAAAATATCATTTTTATTGAATGAATATAATATATAAAATATTCATGTATGGAATAAATTACTTGAACTATAAAAATATCATTTTATTGAATGAATAAAATATTTAAAATATTCATGTGTGGAATAAAATATTTGAACAATAAAAATTATATTTTTATTGGATATATGAACCATATAAAATGGTCATGTGTTGAAAATAAATATTCATTTACAAATTGGATGATTTGTTTTTGTACACACATTTGACTGATATTAATTGGGACGATATATTTTACATATCGCCCAACTGCACAAATGATATTCAATATTTGTAGGTTGAAACCCACACGGGGATTAGGATGATATTTGATGTACACTAATCCCAATATTTAGTTGTATGTCAATCGATGGGTTAACAGACTGTTGTAAGCGTTAATTATTTATTTTTAATGCTTATACAGTTGTAAGTTGCACTATGGATGATGGTTGATTGCGTATCATTATGGTTGTGTACATGTGTGTATGAAATCCATATAAATAAAATTATATGATAATTGACTGTGTCTGATTCCAATTCGGAAAGAACGAATATTTTAAATTAATTGATATTTTAAAATGACGAGTAATGAATATTTTAAAATAACTAATATTTTAAAATTATATTCAGTAATGGATCAAAATATGATTTCGATGTCCGATTTGGGATGGACACGAAAATATTGAAATATATGAAGCCGTGTTGATTAGATTAACGACATTTTGACGTGAACGATATTTATATCGATTTTATTCATTTTTATAGTGAATCTAAAAAAGGAAGTGGTTTCAAAATCTAATGTTTCGAAAATATTATCATTTATATATTAACGATATAGAATATTCAATTTTGATTTGAAATTGAATATGAAGTTGAAATCGTTTTTAAAACGATTTTAAAATGATTTATAAACTACGTTTTAATGGCCTAAATAGAACGCGCCGCGCGGCTGCAGTTCGCGAATTTCTACCATTGACTTTGAATGGACATTAAGGGAGATCCGACCATCAGATTCTCCTAAAACCAGAACCGTTCGGTTCGTATCGAAAAGAGCTTTCCAAGGAACATAAAAAATCTGAAATCTAACGGTTGGGTTTTTAATTATGCCCAAATCAAATTAGGAAAAGGTTGTTGTAAGTACAGTTCGATGACCATTTATGGAAATCGACTGTACGAGCCTTGATAAAATTAATAAAAATATCAATAATTTAAGTGAAATCATAATAAATGATTTGGTGAAAAATTTGGTGAAAAATTCCACATTTGTAAAGATAAAAATATATTTTTGTCAAAATGAACTAGTTATGAACTAGAATTATAGTCCAATATTTTTAAATAAATAAATTGGATTTGAAATGGTTTTATAAATATCCAGAATTTTCAACATATGAATTGGAGTGGATTTGAATCGAAATTATCTTCGGAATATTTGGATATTGGATTCCATGATTGTGCGGATATTGTGGAGGAATTTGGAAGATATATATATATATCGTTATCCGTAATACGATATTTGTTGATTTCAGATTTTGATATTGAATATAAGCCGATATAATTTCTGTTCAGAGCCTTGTATTTAATATTGAATTGGATTTTGGGTTTGTCGTGAATGGTGTCTTCATTAACACTGTTCTTAAACCCAGTTGAGAAAAGCATAAATCTTTTAATTAAGATTTAGTGAAGAATTTTTAATTAATTAATATTTAAATGGGAATTGAATAAAAGAATTGGATTTTGGGTTTGTCATGAATGGTGCCTTAAATAACACTGTTCTTAAACCTCGTGTGAAAAGAATAAATCTTTTAACTAAGATTATTAGTGTTTCCAATTAATTAACATTTAATTGGAATAAAATGGAATGTGAATTGGGTTTATCGTGGACTGTGTTTTAACGGCATTCGTTCTTTAACCCGATTTGCAATGAATTGTAATTTGGAATTTATAAATCTTTTTATTAAGATTTACGGCAATTTTCCAAAGTTAAGTTTTCCAATTAATACATTAAATTGGAATTGAATGGAATTCGATTTGATAATAATCGAAATGAGCTTCTGTGGAGGAAGACGGCTAATACATATGGAATTTAAAAGGTTTTTTCATTATTCCATTTATATTATTAGTCGGATACGGAAATTGATATCGATTATATATTGATCTGTTTCCGTGAAGATTGCATAATTAATTGCAATGCGATTTGGGTTTATCGTGAACTGTGTTTTAAATGACATTAGTTCTTTAGCCCAGTTAATGACAGGATTACATGTCTAACATTGTATTTCGAACTGTATGGTTGATCTCTGCTAAATATATATCTGTTTGGGGGCGTAGAATTTATTCTCTTTCTTAACACCCTTCTCTAAGACGTATGAGCTTAGAGGTTATATATCGGCAGAAATCAATAGTATGGGGTAGATTGTCGATGCAACATATTTTGTGTTTCCAAAGTTAAATAATCATTAATATTGATTTCTGGGAAGATTAAAATTAATTGGAGTTTTAATGAATCTTTAATTAGATTGACATGTGAATTGATAATTTAAATTATCAAATTTGGGAAATGATCGAGAATGGTGTATCACCAGTTTTGTTCCAAGCGATAGCTAAATCTTTAAGTAGATTTGAACGCCAAATGGTAATTAAATTTACCGATGACACCGTAGTGTAAGATATAGAGTATTACCAGTTTTGCTCCATGGGATGAGTAGGCTGGGATTGGGAAATTAAACAAATGATTACTTCGGTAAAGTTCGCTAATCCTGACTAGTTGATACCTTAATTGTTTTGGAATTGATATCCAAAGGAAGATTAAAGAATAAATTTAAAGAATTTATCTTTGATAGAATTAACGGGAACCTTTCCCAAATGATATGAATATTTAAATAAAAGAATATTCGGAATTGGATTGAGGCATATGTTGTGTTTTATAGCACGTGTTTATAATATATGTGAGTTATTCGGAAAGACCGGGTTTATACCCATTCTGTATAACTGATTCGACGATAAGTCGACGATGAAGACGGTGGTTGAAGACCGGAGGTTTTCACATCGTTTGGATGATTACTGATGTCTTGATTGGGCTGTACACCCAAGACGAGGTAATAAGTGGTGGTCGTCTAGATGTACTTGGAGATCGACCGGATATGCGAGGACCTCTCTCCTGTATTTGGACACATGGGACGAAGAATAAGGTGCCTCCGGTTTCGTTCAGGCCCAGAACGAACTTGTAAATGGATATTTGTCTGACATTAGATTTTAATCTATGTTGCTTGATCTCTATTAAATATATATCTGTCTGGCGGCGAAGAATTTATTCTCTTGCTTAACGCCCTTTGTTGAGACGTACGAGCTCAGAGGTTATATATCGATAGACATCAGTCGCATGACATGAATTGCCTGTGTGGCATGCTGAGATGCAAATGATCAAGGTTTTTGTTGAAAAGCAAAGTCTTGTGGTTGATGAACAAAGCACGACTTTAAATAGCATTGCTTTGTGTAGCGTTAATTCGCGAGCTTACACGCCGGTATGAACTAAAAACGGGAAGGACAGTAGGGAAATGGACATATGTTAGTTCTAGCTACAAGTAACGTCATGGTATAGAGCCCAGGCAGTTTACTCATGTGGATGTTGCACACTATTATTATGTGATGGGAGACGAGGTACCTTGGATATATCGGCTCATCTGGCTGATGGATATTATATCGGTGTAACGACCCAAACTTCCCCGTAAAGGAAAGTACGGATTACTTTGAGAATAACACTCATCAGAATACAAACACAAGAACATTTTCATTGCTATTACAACAATTACATCAGAGTACAAGAATATAACAGAGTGTGAATAAATATTTTATATTTGATAAAAACAACATCAGAGATTTAAATTACACTTAAGTAGCAGCGAAAAAAATAATACAAAATACAACCGAAAGAAATACACGGATACAGAGCTTTCCGAATATCGCTTCAGTTGTAAACTAGGATCCTTTGAAAATAAATCTGCAAAACCAAAACTACTAGCGGCCCGTGTGGAAAGTATGGGCACCCAAAGTTTAGGTTAAAACAATAAACTCCAGCTCAGTCAAGGGACAGGTATTAGAACTCAAAAACATTTATTAACTTGATTTTAAAGTTAGGTAAATCAAGGGACCTCGCCGCTAACGCGAAACGGGTTTACTCCCAAGAATATCAGTGCATAAAATAAACAGTGCAATGCTCTGTAGAAAAATGAAACCCTTATAAGACTCAAGTCCCATGCAACGCAATCCGAATGATAGAGTTTTACCTTATAATGGTAAAAAAAGAGCTTAATACGCGAAATTCATCTTTTACACTATAAGTGCACAGTGTAGAAATCAATTTCGAATATAAATGTATCAATCCTAGGTGGCAAAATATATCATGTAAGCGGCATAATATATTATGTCACCATATAGGTATGCAACTAAAACCGTAAAGCTCGTATTGGAAAATTGGGTTTCCATAATGATGGCTGCTAATTCGAAAGATCTGTTGCGAATGTATCACCACGGCTTACGTCTCAACAAGAGAAAACACCGTAATACATATACTATGCACTTTTGATGAGCATCAATATCTTCTATCCCCATGGGATTCGGCTGAAATGACCTATCCCAATCTCCAGGTGTGGAGCGACCACACCCAACACAACTCGGCCGAACAAATCCATATATATATAAATAAATATATATATAAAAAGCATATTAGTCAAACCTACTAATCAAACAAATCGTTGACTATCATACCGGGGTGTGAGGCTCGGGAAGTAACGTTGTACACAAAGCTATGTTAATTAAAGCTGTGCTTTGATCATCATCCAAAAGCTATGCTAATTAAAGTTGTGCTTTGATCATCATCCACAAGGCTCTGCTTTTTAACAAAAGCCTTGATCCATGCATCTTAGCATGCCACACTGTCAATCCATGCCATTTCATTGATCATCTACCAATATATATAAACTCTGAGCTCGTGCGTCTTAGAGAAGGGTGTTAAGCAGAGAATAAATTCTCCACCACCAAACAGATATATATATTTAGCAGAGATCAACGAATACAGCATAAAGGAATACAACGTCAGACATACCATCCATTTACAAGTCCATTCTGGGTCTAAACGAAACTGGAGGCACCTTATTCCTCATCCCATATGTCCAATACAGAGGAGAGGTCCTCGCATTTCCATCGATCTCCAAGTACGTTTGTACAATCATCACTTATTACCTTGTCTTGTGTGTACGACCCAATCAAGACATTAGTAATCACCCAAATGACGTGAAGAACTCCGGTCTTCAACCGCCATCTTCATCTTCGACTCTTGATCGTCGTAGGAATTATTCAGTATAGGTTAAACCTGGTCTTTCCAAATAATTCGCGTATTTTATAAACAAGTGCTATAAAAACACATCAAATGCCTCATTCTAATTTAGAATACTCTTTTAATAAAATATTCACATTACTAGGGAAGTTTCCCATTAATTTTATCAAAAATAAGTTCTTTAAATTTATTATTTGATCTTCTTATGGATCTCATTTCAAAAGATTTTATTTTATCTTTATCAATTCTAAACCCAATTGAGGTTTATTTAACTAGTCGGGATTAGCGAATCTTGCCGACGTAATCCTTTATTTATCAAACCCAATCCTATAATAACCCGGAAAATTTGAGCTAATTTAAAATTTTTATTTTGGCAATTTTAATGAATTTTGAATATTTGAAACGAATTATTTGAATAATAACAACGAGAAATTTATTTTGAATAAAATCAGAATGTGTATATTTATTTGAATCGACGTTAGAATATAAATATTTATTTTAAATTATAAAAGGAATTGAAAATGGTGCGGTACTTCGAAAAATCGATTTCAAAGTTCAAATGAATGTAAAGGATTCAAAATAAACCGGATTTCGGCAAAACCAAAAATATTAGAATCTATTTGAGAATATCTTTCCAACAAATCTGAAAAATTGAAATTTCATAGCGGGAATAAAAAGTTATGCCCAATTGAAAATTCAGAATAGTCGCTATGGAATTTTGGCCTTTAAAAATGGAAATTTTGCAAACGACCTCTATTTTCAACGAAACCACTTTTATTGGATCCGGGATGTCAAGTTAATGCTAGATTCCAAAATTCATAATTTTCTGAATCAATATGTGAGTGTGGCGAAGTAAAACGTGTTTTAATAGTTTCAGTCAATTTCGATCGACCAAAAAATGACCATTTTTCAAACGGTCTCAGAATTCGATGAAATTAGTTTTGTTATGACCGTATCGTCAATACCAAGCTAGAAATAATTTTTCTGGAATTTTTAGAGGCAGAATGTGGCCCCGGTAAATTGAAATGTACGTTGGAATTGAATATATATAGATTTATATTTCAATCTAAACAGAAACTGATCGAAACAAGCGAATTGGCTTGCCGGACATATTCCAGTGTGTTCGGAATGGGAGTAATTAGCTAAGAGTGACAGCCGGTGGGTTTGATTTGGGTTCGTATAGAAAAGTTATTTTTTAGAATTTAAAATAAAAATAAAATAATATAATTATAAAATACACCCCCTTTCTCTTCCTTGAAGTCAACCCCCCCTGGTTCAAATCAATTCAAACCAAATAGAAAGAAAAAAAAACCGCGCCCTAGCGCGACAGCCACCTTCCGCCGCCGCCAGCGCGAAGCGCCACGCCCCTTCGCCGAACCACACCCTCCCTCTCGCCAATGCTCCTTCCCCTTTTCTCCCCCATCGATTTGAGGAACCGCAGCATTTAAACCCCCTCTGCGCCAAGAGCAGCCACCGTCGCACCTCCGGTCGCGCCACCCCCTGACACCGTGCCTCCTCCTTATCCCCCACATCCGGCGCACAGCAGCCTCCCCTCTCCTCTTCAACATGAAAGCCCCGACTCCTCCTCCCTCTCCGTTGAACAGAGATGAGCCTTTTTATTTTTTTTGTATAAAAACTGAGTTTGTTTAGTTATAAAAAGGATTTTTAAATCAGTTTTTTTATATACATGAATAATATAATTAAAAATAGGATTTTTATGTTCTAGTTTAGTTAAAAATATGATTTTTACATGTGTATAAACTATAAAAATTTGATTTTTATCTGTATATGACATCAAAATAAGAATAGGATTCTTATTACATATAAAGCAAAATAGAATAAGAGTCCAATCATGAAGTCGATCCCATTTGGATCCTGAGTAATAACCTGCCATCTGGACCTCCATTGCATCTCGGGTTTTAGGTCGAATTGGAGTTGGTCTTCAGAAGAGTCATCGCATAGAAGTAGTAGCATACATCCGGTTCAGTTTGGTGGCTTTCCCTTGGTTCGGTTCGACATGCTTCAGCTCCTGGTCATCCATTCGTTTTGGTTCGGTCAACAACCCCAGGTCGGTTCGGTTGTGGCACTCCATCCGGGTCGGTTTGGTCAACACCCTCCAGGTTAGTTCGGTTGTGGCACTCCATCCGTTGCTCCAGTTGCTCTCCTCCGATTCGATCCCATGCTCAGCTCCAATCTGATCCCCACCCAACTCCAACTCTTTGCAAGTGGCCTTCCTTGTTGCCAAGGCTCCGCTAGTGCCAAGTTACGATCCGGTTTGTAATCCCCTTGCCCGATCCACCGATCTGATCCGAAACCCTGCACTTCTCCTGCGACTTTTCCAACGACTGTTTTACGCTATACGACGGCATTTTCGACCATTCTAACTTTTCTAATATATCTCCAAGCATACCATACAGTCATAGCAACATACAGAATTAGCCATAAACACCAAAACAGCAATTTGATATGTTAAAATGGATCAAACATACCCAAAACCCATATTTTCCCCTTATCATGTCTAACAATAACTAATGTTAGGATTAGCAAAACTTAACCAAATTAACCTAAGCTTCTAACAGAGGATTAAAATAATAAGAATTTTTAAATATTTTTCAAAATTTTTAACATGCATAATTTCGTTAATTAACACTAATCACCTTAATTAGCTGTAGTTAGTATAAAAACAATGTTAATCACTCACCTTAGCCACAAATAAACTCAGATCTGAAACTTTTGGACAAAATGGTTTGGATTCCAATACACTCCAGCAGCTCTACCTCGATTTTCATGCTAATCCGCTTTGATTTGATGTAGATTTTGCTTAATTAGCGATTAGAAGGTGATTTGGGGATTTTAGCAAATGGAGGCCATTGCTAGGGTTCAAAGGTTGTAAGTGGCGGCTAAGAAATGAAATAAAAAATGATTTACTAACTCATCTCAGCCCTCCCATGACCCTAATCAAAAAATGGGTTATAGGCCCTCTTGCTAATCACCCTAATTAGGCCCAGGTAATTAGGCCCAAGTAATCAAGAGAATATAAATTGGACATAGGCTCATTAATGCCGAACCACTATAAGTTTGCATGTGATTGCATTTACTCTCATTTTCAATTTTATTTCTTCATTTTTATTTTCTTCAATATCTGTTTTTAGGTGTTGTGCCACATTTTGGTATCAACACTTTAGTGCTTTCATTGAGAGAACTCAATTCTCAGCGCTTAAAGTGCTTTGATCAACTTTGGGATCACCAAGTTCGACACAAAATCCTTGATTTAGTCATCCTCAGCAACAGTGCTTTCCAAATCTTCTGCACATGCTCCAGGAAAATCACATCAATAGAAAATTCCTTCCTCGCCATTAGCCATAACCACTACTCGAGCCCTCGGCTCGACACAGGCCGATTCGACATTCTCGGGTCGATATCAACCTGACCCGAGGCCCAATCAACTTCCAATTCTCCTGCACTACTTCCTCACAATGACCAAGCTCTAACCTCGGCGTTTGCTACTCACGACGGCTTCATAGTGTTGTTCAACGAGCTCTGGGAGACTACGACAGCGTTGAATTCTCAGGTGCTAGAGAATGCTGTAATGAGGTAGGACATGAACCAAACAATGTGACAATGGGACGAGTTCAGGTACCAGCAAGTTACTTCTCAATTATGAAATCAGGACGTAGAAGGCTCATTGTCACCCGGGAATAACGTGGACCAGCAACGACAACGGCGCCCACTTGAAAGGCGAAGAATGTGAGAGACTTTCACTTTGGAACGCTCGTAGCTCAATTCGAACAAATTGAGCTGGCTTGGCCCGAAATTATCCAGCCGGGGTATGCCGAGTCGGGCCCATCGAGCCCAATGTCTTGCTTACCCGGAATCCTCCTCCTCCAGACAATTGTGACACTTCCGGGGCCATCCGTGCTTTAGTGCTTCCTCCCGTGCGTCGTGTGATTAACCGGGACAACCGAGGCAAAGGAAGTACCATCCAAATAGCGGACCAGGCGACGTTACTTGGTACGGGGGAAGTGGGGCCCAACGAGCCGAAAGAGTTGAGCCTAAACATGTGCTAACTAATAAGTGGCAGCCATGATACGACCAATCATGAACGACAGTAGAGGCTACAAAGATGTAGACTGGGGGACTGACCGTAGCCACGCTCCATTTATTGATGACATTCTACAAGTAGACTTCCCTAGAATATTCAACATGCCCCACAGATAAGCCACTATTCCAGCATGATAGACCCCACAATATCTGATGAGGTACCCGTGGCATATGGAGACACTACTGCTCCAGACGAGGTTAAATGCAAAGCCTTCCCAATATATCTTCATGGGGGTGACACTTTTGAGGTTTACACAACTTCCCTCAAAATTAGTTCCAAACTTCTAGGACTTCGGTGAGAAGTTCCTAAACACGTCTCGTCTTTAGGCCACAAAGTCAAAGCATGTCATTGCTCTTTCTATGATAAAGAAAATTCTTGGGGAATTGTAACGACCCAAAAATCCACGCACTTGGCATCGACCATAAGCCACACATGTTCAAACCAAAACGACAGAAATTCTCGAACCGTTATGTGATACAACACATCAAAACAGAAAATAAAAGAACATTTCATTATTATTACGATAATTTTACAACATAGTACAAGATATCAGCGTAAATAAATTAAACCAATACACAACGAAAATATAATTACATCCAATGGAAGACTTGCAAATCCTCTGGATCCATTTTTAATATAATCCAGAATCCTGCTCAAAATATCTGTAAAAATTAGAACTACTAGCCGCCTTGTAGAAAATATGGGCACCCCGAGTTTAGTTGGGAAACAATAAACTCCACGTCAGTTATGGGACTTGTTTGAGAACCAAGAATTGTTATTATACTTTATTTTGAAGTAGGGTAAATCACGGGACCACGCCATATAACGTGGTACAGATTTCGTCAACACGAATACTAATCATAAACCAATCACAATGCTTTTTGAAAAACGAAGCTGTTATAAGACTCAATCAAATCACAAAATGCAATGCAAACAGGAGGATAGAGTACATATATAATATATGTAACTTATAAAGGATACACACCGAAAAAGTAGTAATGTTGGGTACATGAATTCTTATATCCTAATTATTCATAGAATAATACTTACAAAAGATTCACATCGGAAAAGTAGTAATGTGAAAGTTTTAGTAAATTTGAAACCATATGAACTGTAATACTAAAGAATTATCATGGAAATGATTCACCATGTTCACACCGGGATCTCCGATGGTAAGAGAGCCAACATGTATAGTGGTCATTTAAAATGGTGAAATCACATTAAACCTGGTAATCACAAAGTCACCAAAAATTCCTGGAATCACCAAATCAATATAAACACTGTGTGTTTGAACCAACCACCAGGTTGGCATTCCGAAGCTATGCCTGCACTACTAATATACAGAATGGCTCAAGGCCATACCAGTACTAACGCTACATAAAGGTACCTTATAAGATGACCAAATAGGTCATTACACATAGGATAACACTGAAACATCAAATTGACCCGAAGGTCCACCGGAATGTGTACATCTCACAGATTAACCCGATAAGTGGTAATGGTGCTTTCCATACCACACGTTCTCATTTAACGGTTCACACGCCATAAGTCCACTCTACATTAGAAAATACAAGGAATCCCCAAAAAACAAAGAAAATCATTATAGACAGGTGCTTCAATTAGATGGATCTGGGATGAATCAATATCATACACCCTCACCATCACGCCTTCTCGAAGAGTGCAAATACGTGTGATTTTTACATTAAAACATACTTAAGGAAATAGTTTGGTAAAATACAGTTTCTTGGAAAAATCTTTGTAAACTATACAAATTTGGAAATACGTGTTAAAATAAGGTTTCTATTATACTTTTAAAACCTTGTCAAAGCAATGCCTTATTTCAAAAATATATTTCTTATACTTAAAACATTTCGAAATGGTTTATAAAACTCTTGTACGTGTCGTTGAAACATAAGAAATGTCACAAGAAATGCACATTTGCAAGATAACCAAAACCACTACAAAACTTTGCAAGCATCAATATTCAACATGCTTATTGTGATTTCCGGGTTTATTGTGATAAATAGGAATTTAAAGTAGTGTCATGGTAATAATATCAAAAATTGTCAAAAGTAATCGATGAGTGGAAATAAATCACTTCAAAATAAAGTATAATAACTGTTTTTGGTTCCCAGACTAGTCCCATGACTGACGTGGAGTATTCAACATGCTCCGTTTATAGATGACATTCTACAAGTAGACTTCCCTAGAATATTCAACATGCCTATTCCAGCATGATAGGCCCCACAACATCTGATGAGGTACTCATGGCATATAGAGACATTGGCCGTTCTAGACGAGGTTAAATGCAGAGCCTTCCCATTATATCTTAATGGGAGTGACACTTATGTGGTTTACACAACTTCCCTCGAGATTAGTTCCAAACTTCTAGGACTTGGGTGAGAAGTTCCTAAACCCGTCTCTTCTTTACACCACTAAGTCAAAGCATGTCATGGCTCTTTCTATGATAAAGATAATTCTTGGGTAATTGTAACGACCAGAAAATCCCCGCACTTGGCATCGACCATAAGCCACACATGTTCGAACCAAAACGACATAAATCCTCGAACCGTTATGTGATACAACACATCAAAATAGAACACAAAAGAACATTTCATTGTTATTACAATAATTTTACAATAGAGTACAAGATATCAGAGTATATAAATTAAACCAATACGCAACGGAAATATAATTACATCCAACGGAAGACTTTCAAATTCTCTGGATCCAACTTTAAGATTCAATCCAGAATCCTGCTCAAAATATCTATAAAAAAAGAAACTACTAGACGCCCTGTAGAAAATATGGGCACTCCGAGTTTAGTTGGGAAACAATAAACTCCACATCAGTTATGGGACTTGTCTAAGAACCAAGAACAGTTATTATACTTTATTTTGAAGTAGGGTAAATCACGGGACCACGCCGTACAACACGGTACATGTTTCGTCCACTTGAATACCAATCATAAACCAATCGCAGTGCTTTTTGAAAAACAAAGCTATTATAAGACTCAGTCCCATCACACAATGCAACACAAACATGAGGATAGAGTATATATTTATGTAATTTATAAAGGATACACACCGAAAAAGTAGTAATATTGGGCACATGAATTCTTATCACCTGGTTATTCATGGTGGAATAATACTTATAAAAGATACACACCGGAAATGTAGTAATGAGAAAGTTATACACATCGGAAATGTTCACATCAGGATCTCCGATTATAAGAGAGCCAACATGTATAGTGGTCACTTTAAAATGTTGAAATCACAATAAACCCGAAAATCACAATAAGCATGTCGAATATTGATGCTTGCAACTGATTTCTAGTGGTTTTGGTTATCTTGCAAATGTGCATTTCTAGTGACATTTTTTATGTTTCAACAACACGTACCAGAGTTTTATTAACCATTTCGAAATGTTTTAAGTATGAGAAATATATTTTTGAAATAAGGCATTGTTTTGACAAGGTTTTAAAAATGTAATAGAAACCTTATTTTAACACGTATTTCCAAAACTGTATAGTTTACAAATATTTTTCCAGGAAACTGTATTTTACCAAACTATTCCCTTAAGTATGTTTTAATGTAAAAATCACACGTATTTGCACTCTTCGAGAAGGCGTGACGGTGAGGGTGTACGATATTGATTCATCCCAGATCCATCTAGTTGAAGCACCAATCTACAATGATTTTTTTTGTTTTTTGGGGATTCCTTGTATTTTCCAATGTAGAGTGGACTTATGGTGTGTGAACCGCTAAATGAGAACGTGTGGTATTGAAAGCACAATTACCACTTATCGGGTTACTATCTATGAGACGTACACATTCCGGTGAACCTTCGGGTCAATTTGATGTTTAAGTGTTATCCTATGTGTAATGACCTATTTGGTCATCTTATAAGATATCTTTATGTAGTGTTAGTACTCGCAAGGCCTTGAGCCATTCTGTATATTAGAATGCATGCATATCTTCGGAATGCCAACCTGGTGGTTGGTTCAAACATATGGTGTTTATAGTGTAATTTGGTGATTCTAGGAATTTTTGGTGATTTTGGTGACTTTGTGATTTCTCGGTTTATTGTGATTTCACCATTTTAAAATGACCACTATACATGTTGGCTCTCTTATAATCGGAGATCCCGGTGTGAACCATGAATAATTTTTATGATAATTCTTGAGTATTACAGTTCGGATGGTTTCAAATTTGGTATAACTTTCTCAATACTACTTTTCCGGTGTGTATCTTTTATAAGTATTATTCCATGAAAAACCAGGTGATAAGAATTCATGTGCCCAATATTACTACTTTTTCGGTGTGTATCCTTTATAAGTTACATAAATATATACACTATCCATCTGTTTGTATTGCATTGTGTGATGGGATTGAATTTTATAATAGCTACGTTTTTCAAAAAGCATTGCGATTGGTTTATGATTGGTATTCATGTGGACGAAACATGTACCTTGTTGTACGGCGTGATCCCATGATTTACCCTACTTCAAAATAAAGTATAATAACTGTTCTTGGTTATTAGACAAATCCCATAATTGACGTGGAGTTTATTGTTTCCTAACTAAACTCTGGGTGCCCATACTTTCTACAGGGCGGCTAGTAATTTTTGTTTAGCAGATATTTTGAGCAGGATTCTGGATAGAATCTTAAAGTTGGTCCAGATGATTTGAAAGTCTTTCGTTGGATGTAATTATATTTCCATTGTGTATTGGTTTAATTTATATACTCTGATATCTTGTACTATGTTGTAAAATTATTGTAATAGCAATGAAATATTCTTTTGTGTTCTGTTTTGATGCGTTGTTTCACATAACGGTTCGAAGATTTATGTCATTTTGGTTCGAACACGTGTGCCTTATGGTCGATGCCAAGTGTGGTGATTTTCGGGTCGTTACAATTTCCCAAGAATTTTCTTTATCATAGAAAGAGCCATGACATGCTTTGACTTAGTGGTGTAAAGACGAGACGGGTTTAGGAACTTCTCACCCATGTCCTAGAAGTTTGGAACTAATCTCGAGGGAAGTTGTGTAAACAACATAAGTGTCACTCCCATGAAGATATATTGGGAAGGCTTTGCATTTAGCCTCGTCTAGAGCGGCCAATGTCTCCATATGCCACGAGTACCTTATCAGATGCTGTGGGGCCTATCATGCTGGAATAGGCATGTTGAATATTTTAGGGAAGTCTACTTGTAGAGTGTCTTCTATAAACGAAGCGTGGCTAAGGTCAATCCCCCAGTCTACATCTTTGTAGCGACTACTCTCGTTCATGATCGGTCGTATCATGGCTGCCACTTATACATTAGTTAGCACATGTTCAGGCTCAACCCTTTCGGCTCATTGGGCCTCACTTTCCCCCGTACCAGGTAACGTCGCCTGGTCCACCATTCGGACGGTACTTCCTTTTCTTCGGTTGTCCGGTTAATCACACGATGCACGGGAGGAAGCATAGAAGCGCGGATGGCCCTGAAAGTGTCACAATTATCTAGAGGAGGAGGATTCCGAGTAGGCAAGACATTGGGCTCGCTGGGGCCTGACTCGGCATACCCCAGCTCAATAATTTCGAGCCGAGCCAGATCGATTTGTTCGAACTGAGCTGGAAGTGTTCCAAAGTGAAAGTCTCTCACATTCTCTACCTTTCAAGGGGGCACCGCTGTCGTTGCTGTTCCACGTGCTGGAGACTTGTAAACCATTGTTGCTGAGGATGACTGAATCAAGGATTCTGTGTCGAACTTGGTGATCCCAATGTTGATCAAACCACTTTAAGCGCTAAGAATTGAGTTCTCTCAATGAAAGCACCAAAGTGTTGATACCAAAATGTGGCACAACACCTAAGAACAGATATTGAAGAAAATAAAAATGAAGAAATAAAATTGAAAACGAGAGTCAATGCAATCACACGCAAACTTATAGTGGTTCGGCATTACCGAACCTATGTCAACTTTATATTCTCTTGATTACATGTAAACTTTATGGACAAATGATAATTTTAAGGGCTAAACCCGAGTACAATGCAGTAAAAATTCTAAAATTGCAAGAGATCGGCTAAAAGTCCTTTTTCTGAAGCTTTCGAGGGCTATTTATAGATGCTACAGTTCTTGGGTCGAATAGGATACGTGACTTCTATCCCGAGACTGTAGGAATGGTTGGAGAAGCTTTTTCTTACGTAAAAAGGTTCGGCCTGGCTGGATATGGACAGGTGGCAACTGATCCGGAGCTCTAGTGGTAGAAGAAGCAGTCAAATCAAAGTAGGTCTTAAGTAACATATTATGTGTTGGAGCGATCTGGCTTGACATGGTCAACCAGGAGTAGTTCGACCTGGGGCAGTATCATCTAACCGGCTTCTTGCTGCTAGATCCTGGTCGACATGAATCATGTTCAACCCAAGGGTTACTACAAGCAAAAATTCCTACATCTGCTTCTTCGTGCTATACGGTGGAACCGACACCGACCTGGGGATAGGTCGAGCAGAATAAAGGTCGAGCCGGGGTGAAGGCTTCCCAATGAGGGATTTCTTAAATTTCTAGTATGCGTATGGCCTTGACGGCCTTGCCAAAACGGTGGTCAACAACCATGTTTTGGGTCTCGTTTCGTCAAAGAACCTTATAGAAAAAATTCAGAGGCTTTGATTCTTGGTGTTGAATTGCTACAAATATATTATGTTTCCATAGATAGCATTTCATCAATACTCATTGTAATATATACATGTGTTATTTGCTTATTTTTGTTGTTTTCGAAGCGTTTGAAATCCATGCATGTGCGCTAGTATTGTGACCTTGAAATCTTTATCTTAGATGTATTAAGTTCATATCCATCATTGGTTTCGGAGTCTTTGAGACTCTGGTTTTAATTGATAAGTTTGGGGTGTCGAGGAAGTCTGTATTCTCAACCATGATAGTAGAGTAATAATGTTCAGAAATGTCTTTCCCTGAAATAGTTAATCATTAATAAAAATCTTTGGATCATATCAAATTCAATACCCATATTTGGAAATTGGATAACCGGCATCTAGACACACCGCTTTGGAATATAATTAATATAGATGTAGCCACCTTTCAGCTCATAGAAAACACGAAATGCGGATTCGACTAATAAAATAAGGGAAGTTCAGTGACCGTCATTCGGAAGCAATAGGCACGAAGCCACCTTCGTCTTAATAGTGGGTGTTGGGCCCATCCACCGGGTTTATCTCTCCTTCCTTTCAGGAAGCGCCTTAACAAATTTTTTAGGTTAGTCCATAGTTGAAAGGGTATTTCACCCCCAATCAAGTACAATCTCTTGTTTTTGGATTGATTTTTTTCATAACTCATGTAGAAGATCTCTTTTCAAGATAAAATTCCGCTTTATTCATTTTACTTAATATTTTCTTATATATTCCTTAAGTTTTTCTTTTTTATGATGTAGGCAATCATTTTTTACCGTGGCCTACCTTGATCGGTTCTATGACAATTGATCGTACTGTAAAGACAATAGGTTTTTCCTTTATTCTTTTCAGCCTTTGGTGGCTTTTTGTTAGCAGACAAATAGTCAAATTCATATTTGGTAAATTGGTAGATTCCTTAATGGAAGCAGTCAAGTTGGATCATTTTGTCGCTTTTGACTTAGAATTTCCTTTGGAAGATTTAGTTTGGGGTTTATTAGGACTGAACAAAATTCTTTTGTCGCGAAGGTGACCACCATTCTTTTTAGATTCGTGGAGGTTCCAAAGTTTGGCACATGGCTTATTTTACCCCTTTCAACATAGGAGTTTCGATAAGGTTTACATTCTTTTAGATTTAATTTCCATTTTGGTACAGAATCATTTCCATCTTTTACATTCTTCCATCAAATTTAATTCCCTTCTAATAGTTTCGGATTTCATTTCTCGTTTTCATTAACAAATTATCATTTTTTTCGAGATCCTTTCGTTGGCGAAGATAGGTCTCGCTCCAAAATGGAATGCATTTTTGCTCCATTTATCTGTGTCGTAAGTTTCTTTCAACTTCTAATGAGTTTTACCCAATGTTTTCATTCCTAATTTTTTTTATCGCAGAATTGTAAGTTCACATTTCTTGTCTTCTGTTTCACTGGATTGGAAATTCCTTACTCAAATTTATCTAGTTTTACCCATGTATGATTGACATTGTTCTGTGTCAAAAGGGATTCCATGCTACTTTCTTCCAGAGATTTGTTTAACATTATTCTTTATTTTTCTTTATATTTTCTATGCTGATGGTAGAAAGGAGTCACAACTTCTTTTCCATTTTTGGATTGTGGAGGTAACCGATTTTTCCTAATGGGTCGTGCTCAGCTCTTTGGAAATGTTCCTTCGTTTCATAGGGACCCATCCCCAACCCAAGGTTGTTACTTTTCGGTTTGTACAAAACATCTTTCTAGGCCCAAGCAATCCTTCGTGGTCCATTCCAAGTTCTTTCATACAAATAATCCATTTGTTCTTTTTCTTTAAAGAGGTTCTCACTAAATAGGCAGGTTAGGGGGTTACGGAGGTTCAGGCCCTTCTTCCAGCCCAAAAACAATAGCCAAACTTATGCCTAACACCCCAAAATGGTGTAATCTTTTAGATTCCTTTGTTTGTGAAAGAATTAGGTCATGCTTGATTGCCATTTCCATGAGAAGTTCCTGCAGATGCATCCGGTGACTTCTGAAAGAAAATCCCTTTAGGAAACAAGATATAAAGATAATATATATACTTTGAACAGTGGATAGTGGTATACCATCTGGAAATAGCCTGAGCTTTCTCGGTTAGCTTCAATTGGGTTTGGTTATTGGTTTGACGTAATCCTCTCGTTTGAACCAGAATTTAGGTTAAAAGAATAAACTCCGAGTCAGTCGTGGGATTGGTGTGAGAACTAAAACAGTTACTAATCTTTAATTTAAAAGTGGGGAAATCATGGGACAACGCCATACAACATAGAACGGGTTTACTCCACATGAATCTTAGTGCATAAAACAGTTTATAAACAGCGCAATGCTTTTTGAAAAATGAAGCTATAATAAGACTCAGGTCCCATCACATAATGCAACGCAAGCTAGAGGATAGAGTATTACCTAATAATAGTCAAACATTCTTGATACGCTATAAAACAAATTATTTTGATATTATAAGTGCATAGTGTTTAAAAACAACTTCAAATATAAATGTATCAATCATAGACGACATGGGTACCATATATCATGTCGCCATACTAGTTCTACAATCAAAATCGCACGATGTCATATTGAAAGTTGGATTTCCATCTACGAGTCGAGGCTAGGGATCGTCCTCACCGAATTCAAGACACTCTAGCCCATGCCTCAGGATACAACCGCAACTACACCTGGATCTTCAAGGTCTGTCCACACTTACTTTAATAGATTATTAATTCCTGAACAATACGTTTCCTTGCCCTATGGGGCATAAAATCTGAGCAACCAGGGACTCAATATCCGAGGTGCCTCATTCCATCATCCACATAAGTAAAAATGTCTGGGCTCCATACCATGACATCACTTCTAGCTAGAAAAAAAACTTATGTACTCCCTGCAGTCACTATCCCGTTTTTGACTCATACCAGGGTGTGAGGCTCGTAAATTAACGCTATACACAAAGCTATGCTAATTAAAGCTGTGCTTTGATCATCAACCACAAGACTCTGCTTTTCAACAAAAGCCTTGATCATTTGCATCTTAGCATGCCACACTAACAATTCACGACATGCAACTGATGTCTATCAGCACATAACCTTTAAGCTCGTACGTCTCAGAGAAGGGTGTTAAGCAAGAGAATAAATTCTCCGCCACCAAACAGATATATATTTAATAGAAATCAATCAACACAGAATGAAATCCAATGTCAGACACACATCCATTTACAAGTCCGTTCTGGGTCTGAACGAAACTGGTGGCACCTTATTCCCATCCCATATGTCCAATATAGGAGAGAGGTCCTCGCATATCCGATCGATCTCCAAGTACGCCTGGACGATCACCACTTATTACCTTGTCTTGGGTGTACAGCCCAGTCAAGACATCAGTAATCATCCAAACGATGTGAAGATCTCCGGTCTTCGACCACCGTCTTCATCGTCGACTTTTAGTCGTTGTATTAATTATTCAGAATGGGTTAAACCCGGTCTTTCCGAATAACTTGCGTATTTTATAATCATTAACCAAGTGCTAGAAAAACACATCATAAGCCTCATTCCAATTCAGAATATTCCTTTATTTAAATATTCACATTATTAGGGAAAGGTTCCTATTAATTTTGTCAAAGATAAATTCTTTTAAATTTATTCTTAAATCTTCCTTTGGATATTAATTTCAAAAGATTTTATTAATTTGTCGGGATTATCGAACAATAACGCAATAAACATTTATTATTTTCCAGTCCCAACCTATTCATCCCATGCCGCAAAACCAGTAGCACTCTATATCTATCACCCATTGTGTTTTGAGTAAAATTAATTACCCTTTCACATTCAAATCTAATTTAAGATTTAACTATCACCTGGAGTAAAACTGGTGGTACTCCATTCTTGATCATTTCAAGAATTCGATAAATTTAATTATCTCATTCCCGTTTAAATCTAATTGAAGATTCATTAAAACTCTAGTTTGGTTTTAATCTCAAAAATCATTACTTAATGATTATTTAACTTTAGGAAAATAAATCCTATCCTTAACTGGGTTAAAGACCCAATGTCATTCGAAACATAGCTCACGACAAACCCAAAATCATCTTCCATTAAATATGGAATTTTCACAGAAATTTGATCAATATATAATCGATATAAATTTCCGTATCAGACTAATAGGAATAGCGGCAAGGCCTTTCAAATTCCATATATAATAACAGTCTTCTTTTACAGAAGCTCATCCCAATTTTTATTGAATCAAATTCCCTTCAATTCCAATTTATTCTATTAAATTGGAAAACTTTACTTTGAAAAATTTCCATTAAATCTTAAATAAAAGATTTATAAATTTCAAATTATATTTTCACAGTTAATTGGGTACAAAAAAAAGTCATTTAAAACACAGTTCACGATAAACCCACAATCAACTTCATTTCAATTCCAATTAAATATTATTTAATTGGTATGGGTTAAAGAACAATTAAATATTATTTAAGACACCATTCACGACAACCCAAAATCCAATTTATTTTATTCAATTCCAGTTAAATATTAATTAATTGGAAAACATCATTAAATCTTAATTTAAAGATTTATTCTTTTAACAACTGGGTTTAAGAACATTGTTATTTAAAACACCATTCACGACAACCCAAAATCCAATTTATTTATGCAATTCCAATTAAATATTAATTAATTGGAAAACATCATTAAATCTTAATTTAAAGATTTATTCTTTTCTCAACTAGGTTTAAGAACAGCGTTATTGAAGACACCATTCACGGCAAACCCAAAATCCAATTTATTTATTAAAAAACCATTGGATTTTTATTCTAGTTAATAACTAGTTTATTTCGATAAAAACATATTTCTTATCTTTTCAAATATGCAATTTTTCAACCAAAATATTTCCGAACCGTTTATTATGATTTTACACAATTTATAAATATTTTTAATAATTTTATCAAGGCCCGTACAGTCGGTTTCCAATAATGGCCATCGAACTGCATCCATAGCGACCTTTCTAAAATTGATTTTGACATAATTCCAAATCTAATTGTTAGATTTCTGATCTCTTATATTCGTTGGAAAGTTCTTTTCGATACGAACCCAACGGTTCTGTTTTTAGGAGAATCTGACGGTCGGATCTCCCGTTACATCAATTTGAATTTAATGGTCGAAATTCGCGAACGGTCATTCTATTCAGGCATTGAATATATGTAATATACATATTATATATATTTCGTCGATTTCCATTTAAAACATATTTTATAAATCGTTTCTAAATTCGTTTTAAAACGATTGCAACTTCTTTTTCAATTTTAAATCAAAATTGAATATTTTATATCTTTATCATATTAAAATGATAATATTTTCAAAATATTAGATTTTGAAATCACTTCTTTTCAATATTCATTATAAAATGAATAAAATCGATCAATAAGCCCGTTCAGGTTAAAATGGCGTTTGCTACTTTACTCGGCTTTACAGTTTAATATTTTTGTGTCCATCCAAAAACGGACATCAAAATCATAATTTTATTCTTCACTGAATATTATTCTAAAATATTCGTTAATCTAAAATATTCCTTATTTCAAAATATTCTTTATTTCTGAATCGGAAGGTGACTCAATCAATTACCATATAATTTCAGTTATATGGTTTTCATACATTGCATGTATTCAATAATAATGATAAATAATCATTAAACAGTCCATTCACAACAAAAGTGAATTTTACAACTGTGTGAGCATTAAAATAAATAAAATAATGCTCATCACAGCCTGGTCAATCCATCGATTTATATACAACTAAATATTGGGAATAGTGTATATCAAATATCATCCCAGTACCCTTGTGGGGTTTTCAAACAACAACACTGGTTAATAAATTTAACCAGTTATAATTCAATTTGAATTAATTTTCTAATTAACCAATTTTCACTGTTTAAAATTATAAATGAATATTTATAACTTAATTTCAACTACCATAAAATAATATTAAATTATTTTTAATATTTCAGCATTCCAGCATCACAATCAACACACAATCTAGATTATGACCGGGCCAGTGTACTTCCTCCCGTTGGTCACCTCCCGAATTAATATACCTCCCCAATGTTTATACTGGCGCCTCACCCCAATTAATCTACTACGCTAACCTTAACCAGAGATAGACTATAGAGCACAATGTCCCATAACAGACTGATTGATTGATCCAACCAGGAAGATATATGTTCCTCGTATTTCATTGATTTCGTTTGCTTTCTCTTGCACTTTGCCGCTTCCTCCTTTGTTATAGCTACGCTACCCAATTAGTATACTAGCATACGATTTTATGTACCGAAATTAGTCCCAGAATTCAAGTGATACGCGGCTATCATTCTCAATTAATATACTGGCTGCTTCTCTAGTATTCTTTCGTAGAAAGCTAACAAGTCCGGGTTGAATGGATCTTAGGATTCTTCTTTGCTTCGTTTCAACATCAAAGATGTGACATGAAATCCAATGGGTAAGGAATAGTCGGGAATGTACTATCCAAAAGAAATAGGGGCGTTAGGATATCACTCTTGCATACCATAACTCCCATTGGACTTCTCCTCTTGGACGAGTAGTTCCCCTAGACCAACCGATAGGGAGTATTTGGACTCATACCCACCTTTCATAGAGAAAGGTTAGCGCCCTAGTTTCATACGATAATAGCAATTCAGGAGCAAAGGCCCTTTGGTCAAAGTTAGGATCCAAGCTATGCCCTATTGTTTTGTATGCACTTGATACCCTTCGTTACACTGGGATGCTTGGTACTAGACCCAGCGATACACCTCTTGAAGCTAACCATCGCCTTTCCATTGATGATGGCGAGCTTTTCTCTGATCCCAGCAGCTATCAGCGTCTAGTGGGCCATCCCATTTATTTGACAATCACCCGGCCAGACCTCGCTTATGCAGTTGGGGTGGTCAGTCAGTTCATGCATGCTCCTAGCGTGTCTCACATGGAGGCTGTACGTCTTATTCTCCAATACCTTAAGTCTGTTCCAGGTAGAGGCTTTCTCTATCGTCCTACTGGCCACCTTCGTATTTCAGCCTATTCTGATGTATGTAGACTGGGGTGGGTCAGTTTCTGATAGGCGGTCTACATTGGGCTAGTGCACTTTTGTTGGGGATAATCTTGTCACTTGGAGAAGCAAGAAATAATCTGTTGTAGCCAGACCCAGTGCACAAGCTGAATATCGATCTATGGCTTTAGCTGCTTATGAATTGACGTGGCTTAAGCACTTCATGATTGAGTTAGGCATTGATGTTTCAGCTCCCATAGAGATGTTCTGTGACAATCAAGCTACCATTCACATTGCTGCCAACCCTGTCTTCCATGAGCGCACCAAGCACATTGAAGTGGATTGTCATTTTATTCGTTACAAGGTCACGTCGGCGAGATCACTGCTCCATAAACCAAGTCCAATGAGCGAGTTGCTGAATTCTCACAAAGGCCCTTTCCAACTTATTGATTGGCACTCTATGTATCTGCCCAAGTTGGGCATGTTTGACATTCATGCTCCAGTTCATGCTCCAGCTTGAGGGGGTGTGTAGGAGAATGTCCTATTGTAATGTCTATTGTGCTTATGTTGAGGGTTGAAGCTCTTTATTTATTTTAAACATTATTTCATTACTACGCAAGCCCAGTAGGTAAGTCACAAGGCTATTGGCTTAGGCAAATCTTTCCTTCTTTTTCGATAGGCGAGTCACTTTGCCTTAAACATACTGGAAGGTGTCAAGTTCTGCTTCAGAGAGAAATCCTTGTTCTTTCTCTCGATATCGGCTTTAGCTGGCTCAGGTTGCTATCTCGGCTTTCGTTAGTGAACTTCCGGGACTATTGGTCGACTACTCATATAAAGGGGAGAGAGATTCCTACTTTCGTTAAGCTGGGAAAACAGACTCCGTTCAAGCGCCTAAGTAATTGAATTCCCGACCCCAGTATATTAATTGTTCGAATGAACTCTTTGGCAACCTTAACTCATCTAAGCACTAATTTACCCTCAATCATATGCTCGCTACATCTAAGCAGATGGAATGAAGAAGAAAGAAAGAAGCCTCCAATAGGAGTCCGAAGCTAGTGACTGAGGTAAGGAAGCCAAATAATCTATATGATGGAGAGATTGATTATATTATTGGAGGTAAGCCTTTCTTTTCTTTAGTCCGAGCTTAGGAGCATAGTCTGATCTGGTGTAGTGCCCTTAGTGGACTAAACGCATCATAGGACTCAGTTCAAGTTGCAGGGAATATTGCATTGAAACTAAATAGAGGCGCTTGGATCCAGTGTTTATACCGAAGCAAAGCAAACCCCCAACTCATCCAGGCTCAAAGTCGAGGATCTAGTTCATTGGAATCAAGCAAACCGGCCTAGAGAACTCAAACGCAAGCGCAAGCTCAATGTCCATGAATGAGAATTTTCATTCGTGGATCAGCATAGATTGCTTTTTTTTGCACGCAAACTAGCATTAAATAACGTAACTAGTGGCTCGGAAAGGGCTTTCTTTATGGTTTAGGGCTTACAGGGCTCTCACACAGCTTGAGCCCCCAGTTACCTAGGCTTGTGGAAGATGTGCAACCATCGAGGAGGAAAGAGAGATCCGAAGGCGGAAGACAGAAGAATTTGGCAGTATATTAATTGGGTACGGACACCAACCCTTCTTTATCTGCTGAGGGTCTTCTTCTCCCAAGACCAGAAGGAAGGGTTTCTATGCGCCCCAACCATGTGGACTTCTCTCTCTCTCATTACCTGTGCTTGGCTTCCCATGCTGATAGATGCGAATTGCATCAAGGCAAGCAGATGATCATGAGCGCAGAAGAAGAGGTGATCTATCTATAAGCCTAACTAAACTAAGGGGCGGGCGGAGATAGAAAGGTAAGAGGTGTGTAGCGTTCATACACTGATGAAGCAAGGGGATCGATCCAAACGCCTATGTAGTTGAAGGTAGAAGCAAGAACAAGACAGGTATATTATTCAGAGTGTTAAGATTCTGATTTCGGAAAGAACCTTGCTTAACGAGTCTAGTATATTGATTGGGAGGGGCGTAGCGCAATTGGAAGTTATGCCTAATGGACGGAAGCAGGCGACTAGAGGCGACCTTTTTCAAATTAATTGGGTCCACACCTCGCTAGTATATTAATTGCGTAGTGAGCAGGAGGTTGACTGGCTTCAAATTCAACTAACTGCATACGAGGCGATTGGGCTGGCTAGCCTACGTTATTATCAACACTCTCTTAGTAATTCTTCTGTCCCTTCTCTACGGGAGAGCGAACCGGATTCACAATTAGACGAAGGAGCTCCCCGACTCCCCGGATGTTTAGGTGCCCCTTCTCCCATTCTTTAATACCATCCAAATATGAATTATCAGCTAAGACAGGAAGCCAAATCATCGTTTAACCCATTATTTCGAGTAAAAGTCTTAAAGCGTTTCGGGACCGCATCTAATTATGTTATGATGGCACACTTCTAATAAGGGGACATCCACATCCTTCTCCTTCCCCGCCTGGGCAAAGCATTAAAAAGAATTATTTCGAGCCCTTAAAGTAAAGGTTTGTTTCAGGATTTACATATCCATTTCTCCCTTTATATAGATAAGGCAACCCCTTAACTTAAAGTATTTGTTAGCAGTTACCTTGTCATAGAGTGAGGGTCAATTCTTGCTGAAGTGTCGGTTCTTTGATAGATTCCTTTGCATTTATCATGCACGAACAACTTTCCGTGTAACACCCCGAAATTAGATATACTATACCGTAAAGATAATTAATTAAAGGATTAATTAATTAATGAAGAAAAATAAAAAAATGAATATATAAATATATATATATATATATTCAATTATGTTAAGAAGGTAGAAGTTTAAAAATGTGCATTGAAAAAATGCTTGCAAATTAATTAGGCTACAGTAAAAGAAATTTTAATGCAATTAATAGAAAAAGCGGAAGGAAATGTGTGGATTCATCCAGTAAAAAGAAAGAGAAGAAGAAGAAGATAAACACAGTCAATTTATTTGGGAAGGAAAGATTTATGCATGTATAAATAGATATATGTATGTAGGCAACTTCATTATGCATTGACTTTGTATGTTACGAGGAAAGTAGAAAAAAAAGGGAATTAAATTATATACTCGATTTCCACTTTTTAAAATAGGTAAGCAATCAATTTACATTAGTTGTCAATATTAGATTTTATGAATAGGTGCGTATATATATATACATACATACATACATACATACATATATATATGTATATAGTAAAGGAAGAATATGTATGTATATATATATACATACATACATATATACATACATATATATATATATATATATATATATGGGCAATTAATGTATATAGTAAAGGAAGAATATGTAAACATGAATAGATTAAAATTAATTTGTAGATGTGTGTTAATATGGCATTGATTGAAAAACATGTAATTGACCTTAGTTTATATATGTACTTGTGCTAATTTGTCATTCATATTAACTGATATTAATTAAAGAAAATATGTTAATTGGGCATTTATGTTCATTTGTAAAAGCATGTTAGTTGACATCAAATTGTAAACATGTTAATAGGGTATTGTTAGAAAACCATGTAATTATCTTAATTTGTATAAATGCTTATGCTAATTTGTCACTTATGTCAATTAACATTAAGCAGAATATGTTAATTTGAGGAATATAGTAAAATTGTTATTCAATGTTAATTGACATCAATTATGAAGAATATGCTAATCGAAGAAAACATGCAATTAGATATTTAAGTTCAATTTATATTAATTTAAGGGAAGAAAAATAGAAGGTTATTAATATATATAAATACATTTGCTGACTCAGCACTAGGTGTACGATGCAGATTAAAAACCTAATATCTAGAGGCTAGAATTAATCTAAACTTCTATATAAGCATACATAGACTCAAGCTCTAAACCTAAACTAAATTAGTCTCATGGCCTCCATTCTGCTGCTGGAATCACTCACCTTCTTCTTAAAGCTTAGGAATTGCAAGTCAGAATTCTTATACAAACGATGAACAAATTATTCTCCTTTCTAATCCATCTTTGTGAGTACAATTTCTTTTGCAAAATCATTAATAAATTAATTACGATGAGTTATAATTGGGATTATGAGAACATGCCTGTTGAATCGTGTGAAGTTACTTGATTTTGTTATCGTCTGTTTGTGAACATATGACAGTTTTATTAACTTATGTTAGTAGATCTATTTCATATGTCCAATCACATATGTTTAACTTGATTCATTTATTGACATCAGTTTATATGCAAGTTTGTATGCGAAGTATACACAAGTTTATATGTGAATCAAGTATATATACACATGCGAGTTTATATGTAAAACGTGTGATATTAGTTTACATGTTTAAATTCATGTTGTTGGTTCATATGTCTAAACACATATGCTAAATTTGATTCATTTTGTGACATTAATTTACATGCCTAAATCATAGGCAAGTGTAAATGTAAATCTTAATTTACATGTCTAAATTATATATGCAAGTTTATATACAAGTTTGAATGTGAATCATATGCTAGTAAGATTGTATGCGAATCATATGTAAGTCTTAGTTTACATGTCTAAATTGCATATGCAAGTTTAATACAAGTTTGTATGTAGATCATATGCAAGTTTATACGAAAACCATGTTCATATATGCAAGTTTACCTTTATGTGTATACTATGCAAATCACATCTTATATAATTAGATCCATGCCAGTTTGTAGTTTATGCAAATTATGCCTATTGCCTATGCAAGTTATTGATTATGCAAATTTATGATTATGTAAATTATAATCATGCAAATTTCGATCCATGCTAGCCTATTCTAATTTGCAAGTTAGATCTATTTTATGTGTTATGCAAGTTGTGATGCTTCTTTTCTTTTTATGAGTTAGACTATTTGCTGGCCTAACATATTTCATATTAAACGTGCGAACGACGTGGGGGCAATGGGAAAATATTAAATATTAATATTGTGAATTGGCATAAAAATGGCTTAAAAGCATATGATAAATTTGAGACATTAATTAGCCTAAGTTATATGCATAGAAATTATGAACATAATTTAGGTGACAATTATGGACATAGATTAATTTGGAAGATACTGACAATTTGAAATAGGGATATTAATTCAAATTGGGGTTGAATAATAATGTGTAATAATAACTGCCTAAGACACGAGGTTAGACTCGTTTGTGGTATAAGATTGCCCGGACCTACCCAACAAATCCAGCAACCACAAACGTTAGTCTAATGTGAGAGGTCAAAGGCATAAATTAAATGCGTAATAAATGCCTAAGACACGAGGTTAGACTTGTTTGTGGTATAAGACTGCCCGGACCCGCCCGGCACATCCAGCAACCACAAACGATAGTCTAATGTGAGAGGTCGTAGGCATAGTTAGAAGATGCTTAGACACGAGGTTAAGTCTGGCTTGTGGTTAAAGTCTGCCCGGAACCTCCCGGCATATCCAGCGGCCACAGCAATCGACTTAATGTGAGAGGTCTGTGCATTAATAATTAATTAATGCTGATCAAAGACGAATATAAATGACAAACAGAAGTTTGGTTGAGTTGAGCAATTCTCTGAGTACCAAAATGATGTTGATTTCGGTCTTCGGGGTTAACAATTAGGGAGTTGTTCTCTTAACCAATGTATCTGTGAACTAAGATGTACTTAATCATAAACTAAGTAAAACATGTTATACGATATATAAAACATGATAAGTGGATAGGGTTAAGACCAGCTTAACCAGTAATCTGATAAATAGGTAGGGTTAAGACCAGCTTAACCAATAATATATATTAATATGATAAGTGGATAGGGTTAAGACCAACTTAACCAATAATATATAAGTGGATAGGGTTAAGACCAACTTAGCCAACAATATCTATATTGATCTGATAAGCGGATAGGGTTAGGACAAGCTTGACCAATAACACATGTTGATTTAATAAGTGGGAAACATGGGCGACATGTGGGATAGAATCATAAACACTTAACCAAGTTGAAACATGTAAGAAGACATGAATAAGAGGGGGTTAAGTGGGAAATCCTAGTGGGGACCAAGCATAGGTGGAAAGCTTGTGTCAAGTGTAGGGACCCTTTTCAACCAGTAACCCATTTAATATCCAAGTGAGCTCGATCTAGGTCGAGGACGGGACTTACTAGATTTGATTATAAGAGGTCAAAATGTGTTAGCGGTGGCAATGCAAGTCCAACAGGGTCATGTGCGTGCGTGGGCCCGGGCTGGTAGGTAAGACGTTGTTGCATTGTGTAGGTATAAGTCGTGCATTTCAGTCATAATGGGTTGCCATTTTAGGGAATGATACACCCTACTGTGGGACCAACACGTGTATCTACGAGTTAGGGAGCCGATCAAATGGGGAAGGTAGTGGGTACGACTAGCGGAGATAGGAGCAGGTGGCACCTATGAAGATAACTAGGAGTACAACTACCATATTATGAATAAATATTGGGGAGGGTAGTGGTTACAACTAGTGGAGATAGGAGCAGGCGGCACCTACGAAGACAACTAGGGGTACATGAAACTACCATTATTATTATTTTGTTTAGTAGGCGGGATCAACTTTTAGGGTGACTAGTATTGGTGCAGTATAGTAATTATCCTATAGTGATTAGGAGCACGATTAAAGCCAGCATATTCCTCTTGTTTGTTTTGTCTTGCCCATTTGCTTCACAGCCATTCCTTGTTTTACCAGTTTATGCCTTATCCTAATTACTTTAATAATTATATTGTTAAAGTTATTGTACTCGTTAGACTTTATGTATGACCCCCTTGTTTTCGCCTCTTTTCTTCCTGCCCCCCCCCCAAGGTTCTCAGGGTGGGAGTAGTGCTAGTGGAGCTTGATTTGGATATCTTTCTCTCTCTTTTGGAATTGCTTGGATTGCTAAAAGTAAAGTTCGGCTTATCTCTTTTATGGCTACTTATGTTGGGGTTATGCTTTTTATTTTATGTACTCAGAAAACAATTTGTCAAGATGGATCTTAAGTATACTTGGTTTTATTGTTGGTTTATGATGTTGTAATCAAACTATTTCTCCACTGTAATTAAAGTTTCTTTAAAATTTTCAAGTACTAATATATGTATCTGTCTTGTTATACTCCGTTCTATACACCAATAATACTCCATGAAAGTTAATGCATTCCCTTTTTGAGTGACATTAATGGACGTGGGGCGTTACACGTGGTATCAGTGCTGATGGTTACCAGATTAGATAAAAGTTTTTTTTGAAAACTATTTTCAAAAAGGTTTTAAAAGGAAGTATTTTCAAAAGGAAAATTTATTTTGAAAAACATAATCCCCAAAAGCCATATATCATCCTTCCGATTCTGCATTTTGGATCTCTTCCTCTTTCCTTTTTAAATCTCTTCCTCCGTATATATACGCTTTTTCTAAGATATGTAAGAACTTCCGTACGATGCGCGGAAAAACGCTTCATGAGACTGAGACGTTAGTCAAAGCTAGAAGGAAGTGGATGACATGTTGGTTCCTTTGAGGTAGATAATGAGAGGAAGGTTCAACACCGAAAATAGATATACTATACCGTAAAGATAATTAATTAAAGGATTAATTAATTAATGAAGAAAAATAAAAAAAATGAATATATATTTATAATTATGTCAAGAAGGTACAAGTTTAAAAATGTGCATTGAAAAAAATGCATGCGAATTAATTAGGCTACAGTAAAAGACAAATTAATGCAATTAATACAAAAAGCGAAAGGAAAAGTGTGGATGCATGCAGTAAAAAGAAAGAAAAGAAGATAAATACAGTCAATTTGTTTGGGATGGAAAGATTTATGCATGTATAAACAGATATATGTATGTAGGTAACTTCATAATGCATTGACTTTGTATGTTACGAGGAAAGTAGAAAAAAGGGGAATTAAATTATATACTCGATTTCCACTCTATAAAATAGGTAAGCAATCAATTTGCATTAGTTGTCAATATTAGAATTTATGAATAGATGCGTATATATATATATATATATATATATATATATATGGGCAATTAATGTATACAGTAAAGGAAGAATATGTAAACATGAATAGATTGAAATTAGTTTGTAGATGTGTGTTAATATGGCATTGATTGAAAAACATGTAATTGACCTTAGTTTATATATGTGTTTGTGCTAATTTATAATTCATATTAATTGATATTAATTAAAGAAAATATATTAATTGGGCATTTATGTTCATTTGTAAAAGCATGTTATTTGACATCAAATTGTAAACATGTTAATAAGGTATTGTTAGGAAACCATGTAATTAACTTAATTTGTATAAATGTTTATGCTTATTTGTCACTTATGTCAATTAACATTAAGCAGAATATGTTAATCTGAGGAATATAGTAAAATTGTTATTCAATGTTAATTGACATCAATTAAGAAGAATACGCTAATCGAAGAAAACATGCAATTAGATGTTTAAGTTCAATTCATATTAATTTAAGGGAAGAAAAATAGAAGGTTATTAATATATATAAAATACATTTGCTGACTCAGCACTAGGTGTATGATGCGGATTAAAAACCTAGTATTTAGAGGCTAGAATTAATCTAAACTTCTATATAAGCATACATAGACTCAAGCTCTAAACCTAAACTAAATTAGTCTCATGGCCTCCATGCTGCTGCTGGAATAATTCACCTTCTTCTTAAAGCTTAGGAATTGCAAGTCAAAATTCTTATACAAACGACAAACGAATTATTCTCTTTTCTAATCCATCTTTGTGAGTACAATTTCTTTCACAAAATAATAATAAATTAATTATGATGAGTTATAATTGGGATTATGAGAACATGCCTATTGAACCATGTGACGTTACTTGATTTTGTTATCGTCTGTTTGTGAACATATGACAGTTTTGTTAACTTATATTAGTAGATCTATTTCATATGTCCAATCACATATATTTAACTTGATTCATTTTATGACATCAGTTTATATGCAAGTTCGTATGTGAATTATACACAAGTTTATATGTGAATCAAGTATATATATACATGCGAGATTATATGGAAAACGTGTGATATTAGTTTGCATGTTTTTATTCATGATGTTGGTTCATATTGTAGACACATATGCTAGATTTGATTCATTTTGGGACATTAATTTACATGTCTAAATCATATGCAAGTGTAAATGTAAATCTTAATTTACATGTCTAAATTATATATGCAAGTTTATATATAAGTTTGAATGTGAATTGCTAGTAAGATTGTATGCGAATCATATGTAAGTCTTAGTTTACATGTCTAAATTGCATATGCAAGTTTAATACAAGTTTGTATGTAGATCATATGCAAGTTTATGTGAAAACCATGTTCATATATGCAAGTTCACCTTTATGTGTATAGATCTATGCAAATCACATCTTATATAATTAGATCCATGCCAGTTTGGTGTTTATGCAAATTATGCCTATTGCCTATGCAAGTTATTGATTATGCAAATTTATGATTATGTAAATTACAATAATGCAAGTTTTGATCCATGCTAGCCTATTCTTATTTGCAAGTTAGATCTATTTTGTGTGTTATGCAAGTTGTGATGTTTCTTTTCTTTTTATGAGTTAGACTATTTGCTGGTCTAACATATTTCATATTAAACGTGCGAACGACGTGGGGGCAATGGGAAATTATTAAATATTAATATTGTGAATTGGCATAAAAATGGCTTAAAAGCATATGATAATTTTGAGACACTAATTAGCCTAATTTATATGCATAGAAATTATGGACATAATTTAGGTGACAATTACAGACATGGATTAATTTGGAAGATATTGACAATTTGAAATAGGGATATTAATTCAAATTGGGGTTAAATAATAATGTGTAATAATAACTGCCTAAGTCAAGAGGTTAGACTCGTTTGTGGTTTAAGACTGCCCGGACCCGCCCGGCACATCCAGCAACCGCAAATGGTAGTCTAATGTGAGAGGTCATAGGCATAATTAAAAGATGCTTAGACACGAGGTTAAGTCTGGCTTCTGGTGGAGGTCTGGCAGGAACCGCCCGGCATATCCAGCGGCCACAAGCAATCGACTAAATGTGAGAGGTCTGTGCATTAATAATTAATTAATGCTGATCAAAGACGAATATAAATGACAAACCAAAGTTTAGTTGAGTTGAGTAATTCTCTGATTACCAAACTGATGTTGATTTCGGTCTTCGGGGTTGATACTTAGGGAGCTATTCTCTTAACCAGTGTATCTGTGAACTAAGATGTACTTAATCATAAATTAAGTAAAACATGTTATACGATATATAAAACATGATAAGTGGATGGGGTATAGACCAGCTTAACCAGTAATCTGATAAATAGGTAGGGTTAAGACCAGCTTAACCAATAATATATATTAATCTTATAAGTGGATAGGGTTAAGACCAACTAAACCAATAATATATAAGTGGATAGGGTTAAGACCAGCCTAGCCAACAATATCTATATTGATCTGATAAGCGGATAGAGTTAAGACAAGCTTGACCAATAATAACACATGTTGATTTGATAAGTGGGAAACATGAGTGACATGTGGGATATAATCATAAACATTTAACCAAGTTGAAACATGTAAGAAGACATGAATAAGAGGGGGTTAAGTGGGGACCAAGCATAGGTGGAAAGCTTGTGTCAAGTGTGGGGATCCTTTTTAACCAATAACCCATTTAGTATCCAAGTGAGCTTGATCTAGGTTGAGGATGGGACACACTTATTGGATTTGATTGTAAGAGGTCAAAACGGGTTAGCGGTGGCAACACAAATCCAAAGGGGTGATGTGTGTGCGTGGGCCTGGGCTGGTAGGTAAGACATTGCCGTGCATTTCAGTCATAACGGGTTGCCACTTTAGGTAGTGATACCCCCTACTATGGGACCAGCACAGGTATCTACGAGTTAGGGAGCCGATCGAATGGGGAAGGTAGTGGGTACGACTAGCAGAGATAGGAGCTGGCGGCACCTATGAAGACAGCTAGGAGTACAACTACCAAATTATGAATAAATGTTGGGGAGGGTAGTGGTTACAACTAGTGGAGATAGGAGCAGGCGACACTTATGAAGACAACTAGGGTACACGAAACTACCATTATTTTTATTTTGTTCAGTAGACGGGTCAACTTTTAGGGTGACTAGTATTGGTGTAGTATAGTAATTATCCTACAGTGATTAGGAGCGCGATTAACGCCAGCATATTCCTCTTGTTTGTTTTTGTCTTGCCCGTTTGCTTCACAATCATTCCTTGTTTTACCAGTTTATGCCTTATCCTAATTACTTTAATAATTATATTGTTAAAGTTATTGTACTCGCCAGACTTTACGTATAACCCCCTCTTGTTTTTGCCTCTTTTCTTCCCCCTCCCCCCCCCCCCCCGCCCCAGGTTCTCAGGGTGGGACTAGTGCTAGTGGAGCTTGATTTGGATCTCTTTCTCTCTCTTTTGGAAGTGCTTGGATTGCTGAAAGAAAAGTTCAACTTATCTCTTTTATGGCTACTTTATGTACTCTTAAAACAATTTGTCATGTTGGATCTGAAGTGTACTTGGTTTTATTGTTGGTTTATAATGTTGTAATCAAACTATTTCTCCACTGCAATAAAAGTTGTTTAAATTTTTTCCAGTACCAATATATGTATTTGTCTTGTTATATTCCGTTCTATACACCAATAATACTCCATGAAAGTTAATGCATTCCCTTTGTGAGTGACATTAATGGACGTGGGGCGTTACACGTGGTATCAGAGCTGAAAGTTACCAGATTAGATAAAAGTTTTTTTTGAAAACTATTTTCAAAAAGGTTTTAAAAGGAATTATTTTCAAAAGTAAAGTTTATTTTGAAAAACATAATTCCCCAAAGCCATATATCTTCCTTCTGATTCTTCGTTTTGGATCTCTTCCTCTTTCCTTTTTAAATCTCTTCCTCCGCGTATAGACGCTTTTTCTAAGATATGTAAGAACTTCCGTACGATGGGCGGAAAACCACTTCATGGGACTGAGATGTTTGTCAAAGCTAGAAGGAAGTGGAGGACTTGTTGGTACCTTTGAGGTAGATGATGGGATGAAGGTTCAACCAGCTGCTTGGTTAATGAAGGGTGAATGTAACACCCCGCATTTTTAAAATAATTAAAAAAATGTACAAATATGTGTATATGCATAGATAAGTAAATAATGGTGATGTATAATAAAAATTAATTAATATATGGAAGAGAAAGAAAAATTAATTCGATAACAGTGTGCGTAACGGAAAAGATAATATAATAAGGATACTTAATTTAAATATCAGGAATTAAGTAAAAAGGACATCACGATTGCATTCATCTCGAAATTATGCTTGAAATAGAGTCAAAGTTTGCGTCAATCGGACTCCGCATGAAGGAGTTATGGCTTTTAGAAGATTCTACAAAAATTCAAAACAGTTGGAAATTCGACCCAGGCAGCTGGGCGGGAATTTCCCGGCAAAACCAAGCGGGTCGACCTGGAGGTCTGATCGACCAGAAGGTCGACCTGGGGGTTGACCTACCGCTAGGGAGGTCGACTTGGGGGTCGACCTATCCCCAGATCTGGGCGATTTCAGCTGTTGTGACGTGTCTTGATGTGCTGTACGGGTCGGATGGCTTCTAGGTCAATCTAAGGACTCTAAAACACTCTCTACACCTATAAATACATAGCAAGACCTAACCCTAATTCATAACAATTCCTTAAGATGCCTCCATGCCGCCAAACTTCAACCAAACATGGCCGCCGGCCCAAAACTCTAAATTATATTGCAAATTCTTCATCAACTTTGGAGTTTAATCAAATCAAGTAGCAAAGTTCTTCATCAACAATTCATGCTCTTCACCAACAATCAAATAAGAAGATTAAATCAACGTTCTACATCAACAAATCGTTTATTTTCCCCAATTCAGTCAAGGTGAGTGGAATTATAATAAACTTGTAGTATAATAGTATTATTATCGTTCATCATTCCCCAGTTATAAATTCAATTCAAGATTCATGTTATAATAATTGTTCTTTTATTCTCCTTCCCTTTTTTATTTTTAGATCTAGGTTATCTCGAACCTAGACGAAATCTTATTATACATACGTATGATTGGAATATGGAAATATTGGGCATAATCCATTTTATGCAGTCGAGCAATATAATCTGTAATTTGGGGTTTGTGGCATAACGATTATTATTGCAAATATTAGGCATAATCTTTTTTATGCAGTTGAGGAATATAATCTATAATTTGGGGTTTGTGGCATAACGATTATTATTGCAAATATTGGGCATAATCTATTTTATGCAGTCGAGGAATATAATCTGTAATTTGGGGTCCGTGGCATAAAGATTATTATTGCAAATGTTGGGGTAATCGGCAAAGTATATATTGATATTATTCAGGGAAATAAGGGGAAAGGATCGTGAAATTGGTAATTTGGAGTAACTTACGCTAAAGGTAAATAAAGTTTGAATAGGGGATTTGGGGAAAAATGATTTAAAGATTAAAATCCTAAATTGGTGAAGAAATAGGTAAACTAGAAACCTAATCGGAATTGGATAAGTTTGGGTTTAATCTGTCTCATGTAATTGTGAAATCTAATTCAAAAACCTGAAATTTGAGGCATGAGTGTTTTAATTAAATTTGGGTTTGATTGGTTAAAGAAATAGGAAGTTTAGAAATATAACATGAAAATTGACACTAGTGGCATAACAAGAACATGAACATATTTGTGAATTCGTTAATAGGCTAAAGATGAAACATGGCTAACTTGAGATTAGAATGAGTTTACTGCGTAATTCTGCCCGGAACCACCCGGCATATCCAGTGGCCGCAAACAATAGGTTCTAATGTGAGAAGTTAGTCATAACGTGCTTGAAACTCGAGGTTAGATTGAGTTGTGGTGTAATCCTGCCCAGAACCAACCGGCACATCCAGTGATCGCAACAATAGTTCTAATGTGAGAGGTTGGGCATTAATAATTAATTAATGCTAATGACACATGCTAGTATGGTAAGGTTAAGTCAACATGGAATACTAGACAACACTTAACCAATTTGACTCAATATATGGGTGGGTTAAGTCAACGTGAACCGCTAGATAACACTTAACCAATTTGACATGATATATAGGTAGGTTAAGTTAACACGAACCGATAGATAACACTTAACCAATTTGACATGATATATGGGTGGGTTAAGTCAACATGAACCACTAGATAACACTTAACCAATTTGACTCGATATGTGGGTGGGTTAAGTCAATGTGAACTGCTGGATAACACTTAACCAATTTGAAATGACGCGTGGGTTGAATTGAATACTTGATTGGGGGTTAAGTCAAATTGGACACTTGGGCAAACTTAACCAATATAAAAGTATCAAAGCAAGGAAAAGTGGGGAATGATAAGATTAAACAATAGATAAACTTATCCTAGGGATAAGAAATGAATATGACTTAAGATGCAATACATAACTCGAAGGGTGGGACGACTTATACCGTGAAATAAGTTAATCTAAGCTGGAAATGTGGGAGAACACCCGCACGCTATCATTTGATAAAGAGAACTTAAGTCATGCTTGAATTCATAGGTAAACCTTAGTTAAAAGGAATTAAGTAACAAACCTTAGTTAGAGAGAACTAAGTAACAGAAACTAATTATCAAACCTTGGTTAAGAGAACCAATTAATAAACCTTAGTTAAGAGAACTAAGTAACAGAAACTAAGTATCAGACCTTGGTTAAGAGAACCAAGTAATAAACCTTAGTTAAGAGAACTAAGTAATAACGAGAAAGAGAACTAAGAGTAAACCTTAGTTAAGAGGACTAAGTTGTAAACCTTAGTTAAAAAAATGAACGATTAAGAGAAACTAAGTAGTAAACCTTAGTTAAGAGGACTAAGTAGTAAACCTTAGTTAAGAAAACGAATGATTCAGGAAACTAAGTAGTAAACCCTAGTTAAGAGAACAAAGTAGTAAACCTTAGTCAAGAAAACCAAGTAGAACACGAGGAGAAGCGAACATCCATCTGATCATGAAGAAGGCTCCAACGGTCTGGGTTACTGTAACACCCCACCTCCACTAGGGTCACTCACAAAGGGAATGCACTATTTTTGGAGGAGCGCTATCGAGGTAAACAAACACAGAAATATTGCAAGACAGAACATAAATAAAACAACGGAAGAATCAAAAGCTAAATTTCATTACTTTCTAAAAGAGTCAAAACCTTTTACATCCAAAGTACCAACTATCATTTTCCATTACAACAAGTTCTGCCTTGAAAAAATAAAGAAGCATAAAACTTAAAACAACAAAAGTAGCTTAATTCCCCAAAGGTAGCAGAAATGCAGCCATAGCATAGCTCAAGATCAAACCGTACATGAGCTGAACCGAAAGCAAGCGAAATCCAAGCTAAGTGCTAGAGTTTCCTCTCTGAGAACCTGGGGGGAACGAAATAAAAAGAGGCAAAAGAAAACGGGTCAGTCATAAAGACTGGTAAGTCCTGGTGACTTTCAACATAAAAACAAGTAAAGGTAACATGACATGTATAAACTGAAAGTAAACATAAGGATGCTGTCAAGATGGGCAAGATAGACTAAGATAACATGATAAATCAAGTACAAAACAAGTATAGCATCGCATGTTAAAGATTCGTTGCACCAACTATACTAGTATCCCAAACCCACGTCATATATTAACCATGAAATGATCCCTTGGCCCATTATCATGAATGACCCATTACTAGGTCCAACGGAACGATCCACTAATCGATCGGCTCCCTACAAGTTCTAGTTCGTCATGTGTCTGTGTCATACGGCCCTATCACGAATGTAGTTACCTGTGTTAGGTCCACCATAGGGTTATCAAGCCCTAGGGTGCCAACCACCGACACGAATCAAGCACGCACAGTGTAAGCCTACTGATGCCCAATGCCTGCTTTTTCAACTCCGGACTACGTGCACGACCATAGTCCGCCTGAACCTACACTGGCGCACCAACTCAGCCGTCGTTCTGGTCGCTTACAATCAGCCAAGTAATCATGCCCCACCCTGCCTAGTTCCAGGGTACCATGATACATCTAAGTGGGTTACTGCTGAAATGGACTGCGTAAGTAGGGTTTTCGTCCAACAGGTTAAGTGTTGTCATTTAATTTCGTGACTTAACCCTTATCAGTCTAGCATGTCAAGTTGGTTAAGTGTTGTCTTTCAATTTCATGACATAACCCTACTAATCATGTGTCAAATTGGTTAAGTGTTGTCTTTCATGTTCATGACTTAACCCTATCATGTGGCATTAATTCATTAATGCACCCCAACCACTCACACCAGACCTGTTGTTGTGGTCACTGGATATGCCGGGCGGTTCCGGGCAGATTTACACCACAACTCAGTCTGACATCGGGTTTCAAGTGCGATATGACCAGCTACCCACATTGGATCCTATTGTTTGCAGTCACTGGATTTGCCGGGTGGCTCCGGGCAGAATTACATTGCAAACTCAACCCAACCTCGAGTTGGCCATTTTCAAGTTCATTCTAGTGTCATGTCCATGTTCAAATTTCATGTCAAGTTCGTGTCAAGTTTCATGGCAAGTTTCATGTTTCAACTTATGCCTGTTATCAAGTTCATGATTCATATTCATAACCAATTCATGTTTTGCCTAATCTACCCAAATCGTATTCCCAACGCATGTAAACGTGAATCAATCTAAATTACAAGTAAATCCAAATCCAGAATTAAAGGGAATAACATCAAAACTATGATAGGCAAAAAGGACGAGCATAAAGTGATAAAAGGGATTACAAGTCTAGAATGATATAATTTGAGATAATTGGTTACAACATCACTGGCATATAGAAAAGAATAGGATTTCAAATCTAGCATAATATGGTGATAGTCATGGCATAAGGTGATAGTCCCAAACTTGTAAATAATAGACTGATTCAACATCACAGGCATGATAATGTTATGGACATGAAAGAGTTTGATTTACAACATGAATAGGTCCAAACTGATTTCATAGCAATATTCCCAAATGTCAAGATCCAAGATGGAAACTAGAATAGGTGTGAATCGGTTATCATACTTAAGTCCAATTTCGCTTTATCTCATGTCCAAATTACAATTAACAAGTTTAAATCTCAAAGTAACTAGAACTTACAGATCGTGGACTAAGAAATTGAGATGCAGAAGTCGAATCTAGAAACTAATCGTCGAATTGTTGAATCGTTGAATCTCGACTTGATTGTAGAAGAAAATCCCCAATAGGCAATTCCTAGCCGTAGTCTTCAAGAAATAGTCTTCATGTTTTATTTTAATTTATTTATTTCAATTATTTCAGAGGCAGCATAAGGAGAGAATATAATGGTGTAAAAAGAATGGGGTTAGGGGGCTGTTTATATTGGATTAGGCGAACGAATCTAGACTGAAAACGAGACCAAAAACATCAGAATGAACCGAGGCTCAAAACTGGGTTTTGGCACCAGGTCGACCCCCAGGTCGACCATAGGGTCGACCTAGCCCCTGGGAGGTCGACCATAGTGACGACCCCCAGGTTGACCTAGTCCTGGGCGGGAAAATTCCCGCCCAGTCTGCGCGGGGGTTTGAATTCGAATTTTGAATTTCGAGCTGTTTTCGATTCTGAAAATTTCTGAAACTTCGGAGGGTCATATCTCCCTCATACGGAATCCGTTTTTCGAAAACTCAGACTCATTTCCAAGAAGAATGTCGAGACGAACGCAATGGCGCAACCCGTTTTCCTTGATTCTTATTTTAAAATTTAATTCTGCCTTGATTTATGGTTTAACATGTTATTAAAATACGGGTTTTTATATTCTCCCCTCCTTAAAGGATTTCGTCCCCGAAATCTTCAAGCTAAGAAGAATGCATCCTATCATCCAATCATCCATCTACTCAACCATCATCCACAAGCAACCATTGTCCTTAAAATATTTCTAATGTTGTATGAACTTATGCAAGAGTGTGTGTATACGTACTTATCTAATGCAAAAGATCAGGCGGTTACAGATTCAGTAGACCTCCTTAATGCAAAATATGTTAGTGTAATGAGTCCAACATGTATGCAAATTCCTAACATACTTTATAATATCTACATGAGTGCACAAACATTCATTCATGTGCAACATCCAAATGATAGCATATCAAATTTCCATCCACATACAAGTATAAGCACCCATACATATATTTCATTTTCATTTGAATATCATTTCGACATCATTCAACAGACATATGATTTTTACAACGCATATATAACTTATACATCGCACATACAACATTCAGGCAAATTTTGAACGCGAACAGAAATTCAGAAATAAACACGAACGATTTCTGAAAACCGATCACTTTGAGATATCTATTTTGGAATAAAATTAATAATTATTTATTGCAATGTGAAATTTATATTTATTCAATATAAAATTCATGTTGGCGTTGTATAAAATTGTAATTGATTGTTTTGTGATTGCGATGAACCACTGAATTGAATTGTGTGTATTCATGTTTGGCAAAATTTCGTGTATACAATAAAACCATATTTTTATTGTACTCTTTTTATTGTATTGAACAATGTGACATCAAAAATGAAATCTTTTTATTAAAATCTCTTTTATTATAATCTTTTTATTTTAATGAAAACATATTTTTGATAAAAACCATGTTTCATGTAAACAATAAAAATGAGATTTTTATTGTAAATCTTATTTTGACACAACCTATTTTTAACATGTCATTCTTTTTATCTAATCAAATATGAACATCTTTACTTTTATATATACAATAAAAATATGGTTTTTATGGTATGCACTAATGTGACGACCCAAACTTCCCCGTAAAGGAAAGACTGGATTGCTTTGAGAATAATACACATTAGAGAACAAACTGAAGAACATTTTATTGCCGATTACAACAATTACATCAGAGTACAAGATATAATAGAGTATGAATATTTATAACACAATAGAAATACAATAATATCAGAGTTTTAAATTACATTTAGATAACAGCAGAAAAATATTACAAATATACAACTGGAAGTAATACACGGATACATGGCTTTCTGAATACCGCTTCAGCTGTAAGCTAGGATCCTGTAAATATATCTGCAAAAAGCTACTCGACTGCCCATGTGGAAAATAAGGGCACCCGAGTTTGCCAGTGAAACAAACTACAGGTCAGTCATGGGACTGGTATGAGAAATCTTAACTTAACTATCTAATAATGAGGCTAATCACAGGACCACGCCGCTAACGCGGAACGGGTTTACTCCATTGGATTTCCATTTCCTAAAATAAAGTAAAACGTTAAACAACGCAATGCTTTTTAGAAAAATGAAACCATTATAAGACCCAAGTCCCATCACACAATGCAACGCAAACTGGAGGATAGGGTTTTACCTTATAATGGTCAAAAGATGCTTGATACGATAAAACGGATTTAGTATTAGTGTGTATATGTTTTAATAAAAACATTTCAATCATAATGTATCAATCATTGAAGGCATAGTACACCATCCTACTATGTCGCCATACCAGTTCTACGATCACAACCGCAAGGTTGTATTGGAAATTGGATTTCCATCATGAGTCGAGGCTAGGGGCAAGCTCCTCTCCGATTCGAGACACTCTAGCAAATGCCGTAGGATCCCCCATAGTGAACCCTTGGATCTTCAGGGCCGGTCCCCGCCTATCTACAGTGGATTGGTTATGCCTGAACACACGTTTCCCGGTTCCTTTGAACCTATAGTATGACCACTAACGGCCTATAAAAAATTCCGAGGTGCCTCAAAATCCATCATCCACGTAAGTAAAATGTCAGCCAGTTTAAGCACCGACACCACTCCTAGCTAGAAAGAAACGTGTGCACTCCCTGCAATCCATATCCCGTTTTTGACTCATACCGGGGTGTGAGGCTCGCGACGTCACGATGTACACAAAGCTATGCCGTAATAGGCTATACTTTGATCATCCCACAAGGCCCTGCTTTTCAACAAAAGCCTTGATCATTTGCATCTTGGCGTGCCACATTGACAATTCACGTCATGCGATCAATCACTATTAACATAAACCCGGGTGTTAAGTAGAGAATAAATCCTCCACCACCAAACAGACATACATTAAAAAAATTGATTTAATTCACATGGAACGAAATCCAATGTCAGACACGCATCCATTTACTAGCTTATGCTCTGGGCCTGAGCGAAAACCAAATCCGAACAATCAACAATAGTCCAGACGGCCACCACTGAAGCCCCTTCAAGGGCCTCTGTAGCAACACATCCATCCGATGTGAAGATCGTCGGTATTCAACCACCGTCTTCATCTTCGACTCTTCATCGTCATAGTAATTATTCGGAATGGGTTAAACCCGGTCTTCCCGAATAACTCACGTATTTTATAATTAAAAATCAAGTACTATAAAAACACATCCAACGTCTCATTCCAATTCAGAATATTCTTCTAATAAAATATTTGCCTTATTTTATCAAAGATAAACTCTTTAAATTATTCTTAAATCTTACTTTTAAAGATTTAATAAGAAACCAATTTGGTTTTAAATATCACAAATCATTATTCAATGATTAATTAAATTTAAGAAATTAATCTTATCCTTAACTGGGTTGAAGAACTAATGTCATTTTAAAACACCGTTCACGATAAACCCAATATCATTTTCCATAATATACGGAATCTTCACAGAAATCAAATCAATATATAATCGTTACAAATTTCTGTATTCGACCAATAATATAAATGGAATAACGGCAAAGCCTTTTAAATTCCATATAATCTTCTTTTACAGAAGCTTATCTCGGTTATTATTAAGTCAAATTCCATTCAACTCCAATTTAATATATTAAATTGGAAAACTTTACTTTTGGGAAAATTCCCATTTAAATCTTAATAAAAGATTTATAAATTCCAAATCATATTTTCACCGTCAGTCTGGTTAAAGAGCACATGTCACTTAAAAACATGGTTCACAATAAACCCAACTCACGTTTCGTCTTATTCCAATTACTAAGTATAATTGAAAACTTTTAATAATCTTAAATTAAAGATTATTCCTTTCATATGGAGTTTAAGAACAGTGTTATTTAAGACACTATTCACGACAAAACCAAATTCCAATTTATTTAATTAAATTTCAGTTAAATATTAACAAATTGGAAAACTTCATTAAATCTAAATTTAATGATTTATTCTAGTTAATAACTAGTTCATTTCAATAAAAATACATTTTTCTAAAATATATTCTTTTTCTAAAATATATTCTCTTCTAAGAAAATTTCTAATATATTCTTTTCTAGAATATTCTTTATTGGAATGTGACTCAATCAACATCCATAAATTGCATGAAATCGACAATCATGATGAATAATTATCAAACATTCAAATAACAGCCAAAGTGGATTCTACACTAAATATTGGGACTAGTGTAGATCAAAAATCATCTCAACACCCGTGTGGGGTTTCATCCAACAGTCAAATAATAAATTATTTGTGCACTTGGGCGATGTGTAAAAATTATCGTCCCAATCACATAAACAAGTCGGATGACCTGTAAATAGAAGTGTAGTATTTAGCATGCATATACTAACATAATATTTAAACACATCAAACATTTCAACATCACAAACAAACATTTCAATCTTTTTATTGTGAACAAATGACAATAAATATCCAGCCTTTCATTCCCATTTTTTTAATAGTTAACAAATGCCAATAAAAATCTATAATTTCAATTCTTTTTATTGTGAACAAATAACCATAAAAATCTAACCTTTTATTTTCGTTCCTTTTTATGGTTAACCTATTGACAACAAAAATATTAACTTTTATTTCTAATCTTTTGTGTTATCCTTTTAAGTGACCAAAAATGCCTATTTATAATTCATTCTTTTTAAATGGCAAAAATGTCCCTTTTTACTTTGATTCACATTTTCTAACAGAAATGTACTTTTTATTCTGATTCACATTTTCTAACAAAAATGTATATTTATTCTGATTCACATTTTCTAACAAAAATGTATATTTATTCTGATTCACATTTTATAACAAAAATGTATATTTATTCTGATTCACATTTTCTAACAAAAATGTATATTTATTCTGATTCTCATTTTCTAACAAAAATTTATATTTATTCTTTTCTTTGAATACATATAAAAAAGCACTTTCCTATTTCTTTCTTGAATATAAGATTTTAATGTTAACATATTTTGCTTTGTCAGAATATGAACATTTCTCTAATATTCTATTTTACATTAAAAAGGTAGATTTTTGATGTCAACATATTCTGCTTGTAAAAATATGATCATTTTTCTAATTCATTCTTAATATACAAAAATGTCCATTTTGTCTAACTCACTTTTAATATACGAAAATGTCCTTTTTGTTTCCTTTATTTCAAAGTGACAAAAATGTCCTTTTAAATTTCCTTTACATAAAATGTTAACAAAATGTGAATTTTGTTATAATCCTTTTAATATTAACAAAATGTATATCTTAACTTACATAACATGTTTTACACCAAAAATGTAATTTTTCTTCACTAACATATTTTAACACAAAAATGTAATTTTTCTTCACTAACATATTTTAACAAAAAAATGTATATTCTTATTACATCCTTTGTAAATGAATAAAATGTACATTTTTGTTTAATTCTTATTGACGAATACTAACTACATAGAAATGTAATCTTACATGTTAACACATTCTAATCAAGGTTTTATTCTTTTAATAATTCATTTTCATAAAAATGTAAATTACATATTCACAAGTTTCCAAACAAAGATTCATTCTTTTTAATGAATTATAATTATCATTAAAAATATAAATTATATGTTAACATCTTTCCAAATGAAGATTTATTCTTTTAATTTTAAATGTTATTCTTTCCACCAACATGTTCCAATTACCCAAAATGTTACTTTTGTCTAACAGAATCTAATTAACAAAAATGTCAAATTTTTCTAACTTAATCTAATTAAAAAAAGTGTTAATTTTGTTCAATATAATCTTTCTTTTGACCAAAAATGTTAATTTCTTCGCTAATATTTCTTTTGACCAAAAATAGTTCTTTTTATCATATTTAACATTTCTACACAAAAATAACCTTTTTTAATCCTATCCAACATTTTATAAACAAAAGGTTATTTTAATCCTATTCAACATTTTATAAACAAAATGCTATTTTAATCCTATTAACATTTTATAACTAAAATGATATTATAGTTCTCTGCGACATTTCGTATCAAAGTGATATTATAATCCTTTAAGTGAAAATAAAAAGGAAATTTTTTTATTAAAACCTTTTTATTTATAATCTTTTTATATTCTGAATATTCTAACACAAATGTTCGATTGGTTTTAATAACATGTTTTTTGACAAAAATGTGGTTTTTATTTCAAAATCTATGTTTTTAACCAAATTGTAATCTTTTATTTCAATAACAAACAACTTTGACAAAAACCATGTTTTTAATGAAAACAATAAAATGAATATTTTATTGTTATTCTATTTTTAAACAAAAATCGACAATTTTATTTTGTCAATTCAAATAAAATGAAAATGATAGTCTTATTTTGGACAATCCTAATATAACAAACATGACGTTCTTTTTTGTTGTTCTGATTCAACCAAAAATAACATTACGATTTTGCAACAAACATGATTCCCACATACCATTCACTGATTTAGCGCAATACAACACAATCAGTATTTCAATAATTATACACATAACACCACATGAATTTTATATAAAATTTCACAATAAGATAAATTATTAAATTTAATTTAAAAATAGAAATCTCACCGATAATTTAAATTCTGATCAGTTCGGAACTGGAATTTGACCAAAATTTGATATGCTCAGTTATGGTCCTAGTCAGTTCCATGTTGTAGCATTCTTCATTACGATCGCAACGCAATTCGTTTCATCAGTTTCTGATAAATATTGAGTAAGATATTGCTATTTAACCATTAGAATAATTTAAATAAAAAAGATAATTGTTTTAATTACATGAGTTATGGTTGATAACCCCTTCTTCTTCCTCGTTTGTTCAGCCGAAGTAAACCCATTTGCATCGTAACCCAGGGCTTCACCTCGCGCCACCGTCCGACCACCCGTCACCGATCCGAAGACACCACCAGGAGCGCCGCTCCGTCGTCCCTCCACACCGCGAGCACTGTGCAGCTCGGTGGGCCCCCCTCTGCAAAAAGCCCTCCAACCGACGCGTCTTTGCACCATAAATCCCGGTGCCCTGCTCATTTAAAACCGATCATGGCCATACAAATTAAAGCCCTCTTCGAGCTCTTCGATTTCCATTAGGAGCTTCAAATTTCATTGAGCGGATGGTGAGGAATTGAGGATGAAATTGGAAGTGTTGTGGCCATTGATTTGGGCCATTGGCGGCTGCGTTAAAATAGATTAGGGTTTGGGTATTTTGGGCGTATTTATACGCGTATTCCTAGCGTATTTTAAATTCATTTAAATACAATATAACTTCTATATCATACCGAACTCAAAATCGAACCCAACAAGTGTCGTCCCTAGCTAATAACCTCCATCCCGGACACAATGGAGTATGTTCCGTAATCCAATTCAGCTGTTACGACAAGTTTTTTCTTAATATTTAATTATAAATCATTTAATTATTAAATTCAAACGCACATTTTAAATTACCGGGGCCACATACTAACTCTAAAAATTACAGAAAAATTATTTGTAGTTATGTTTTGACGATACGGTCCTAACGAGACTAATTTCGTCCAATTCTGAGATTGTTTGAAAAATGGTCATTTTCGAGTCGATTAAATTTGACTGAAACTGACAAAACACGTTTTTCTTTACCACACTCACATATTAATTCGAAAAATTATGAAAATTGAAACTTAGCAATAATTTGACATTCCGGTTCCAACAAAAGTGGTTTCGTCAAAAACCGAGGTCGTTTGAAAAATGGCTATTTTTAAGGGCCATATATTATATTAAAATATATACAAATTCTACAGCGACTTTTCTAAAATTTAAACTAGACATAACTTTCAAATTATAAGGTGAAATTTCAGTTTTTCAGATTCGTTCGAAAGATATAATTAAACAGATTTAAGTATTTCTTGTTTCGCTCAATTCTGATTTATTTTGAATCCGGTACAGTCTGTCAAAGTTCAAATTCAAAATTTCAAACTGCAGCGCCGTTGTAAACTCCTTTTATAATTAAATTAAATTTTTTCGTTTTAAAATAAATTTTTAGTCGTTCTTATTTAAAATAAGTTATTTTAAATATTAAAACCCATTAAAATTTCTAAAACAAAAATTTTAAATTGGCCCCAAAATTCTGGGTCGTTACAATCGCCCCCACTTAAAATCTTTTCGTCCTCGAAAAGGAATGAAGCTAAAATTTGTTTAATTTAACCAACTCAACTTTATTGGTTTTCATAATTTTGTTAGTTAAATTAATTATCATTTCTATAATTTATTTGTTAAACTAATAATCAAACATCACAACCAGCAATCCATTGGGTGGTTAACTTTTCAAATATATATAACTTTTATATATAATCAAAAATCATATTTTTAGTGCAAATCACAGTAATGTGTACTAACTAAGTTTTGGTTCTCATACCAGTCAATGGAAATATATAGAAATCCCACCTTCGAGACTCGAACATAAATACTGGTGATGGTCGACCTATCACCAGAATTACCTCCGGGCGACTAGAGTGTGATTCTTTATCTATCCAATATATTAAAACTTCGAATATCCGTTAATTACTCGTATATTCAAAATCCTTATATACTCGATTGTCCACATTAAAATATAATATACTCAAATACGTATATTAGGATAAAATTTTCAAAACTAAATTTGTTTTCATTTTTATTTTAAAGAAAATAATACTCTTCACGCTCGTTCTAGGATACTACTGATCCCATCTCTAACGAGTTATTCTCATTGGATATTACTAATCCAATCTCTGATGAATTCTTTTGTTCGGTTCTACTGTGTCTTGTTCTCGAGCTCTGTAAACCAAAGCTCTGATACCACATGTGACGACCCAAACTTCCCCGTAAAAGAAAGACTGGATTGCTTTGAGAACAATACACATTAGAGAACAAACTGAAGAACATTTTATTGCCGATTACAACAATTACATCAGAGTACAAGATATAATAGAGTATGAATATTTATTACACAATAGAAATACAATAATATCAGAGTTTTAAATTACATTTAGATAACAACGGAAAAATATTACAAATATACAACTAGAAGGAATACACGGAAACAGGGCTTTCCGAATACCGCTTCAGCTGTAAGCCAGGATCCTGTAAATATGTCTGCAAAAAGCTACTCGACTGCCCGTGTGGAAAATAAGGGCACCCGAGTTTGCCAGTGAAATAAACTACAGGTCAGTCATGGGACTGGTATGAGAAATCTTAACTTAACTATCTAATAATGAGGCTAATCACAGGACCACGCCGCTAACGCGGAACGGGTTTACTCCATTGGATTGCCAGTGCCTAAAGTAAAGTAAAACGTTAAACAACGCAATGCTTTTAGAAAAATGAAAACATTATAAGACCCAAGTCCCATTACACAATGCAACGCAAACTGGAGGATAGGGTTTTACCTTATAATAGTCAAAAGATGCTTGATACGATAAAACGAATTTAGTATTAGTGTGTATATGTTTTGATAAAAACATTTCAATCATAATGTATCAATCATAGACGGCATAGTACCCCATCCTACTATGTCGCCATACTAGTTCTACAATCAAAACCGCAAGGTCGTATTGGAAATTGTATTTCCATCATGAGTCGAGGCTAGGGGCAAGCTCCTCTCCGATTCGAGACACTCTAGCAAATGCTTCAGGATCCCCCGCAATGAACCCTTGGATCTTCAGGGCCGGTCCCCGCCTATCGGCAGTGGATTGGTTATGCCTGAACACACGTTTCCCGGTTCCTTTGAACCTATAGTATGACCACTAACGGCCTATAAAAAAATCCGAGGCGCCTCAAAATCCATCATCCACATAAGTAAAATGTCAGCCAGTTTAAGCACCGACACCACTCCTAGCTAGAAAGAAACGTGTGCACTCCCCGCAGTCCATATCCCGTTTTTGACTCATACCGGGGTGTGAGGCTCGCGAAGTCACGATATACACAAAGCTATGCCGTAATAGGCTATACTTTGATCATCCCACAAGGCCCTGCTTTTCAACAAAAGCATTGATCATTTGCATCTTGGCGTGCCACATTGACAATTCACGTCACGCGATCAATAACTATTAACATAAACCCGGGTGTTAAGTAGAGAATAAATCCTCCACCACCAAACAGACATACACGAATAGAAATCGATTTAATTCACATGGAACGAAACCCAATGTCAGACACGCATCCATTTACTAGCTTATGCTCTAGGCCTAAGCAAAAACCAAATCCGAACAATCAACAATAGTCCAGATGGCCACCACTGAAGCCCCTTCAAGGTAGCTACTCCCATCAAGGGTCCCTGTAGCAACACATCCATCCGATGTGAAGATCGTCGGTCTTCAACCACCGTCTTCATCTTCGACTCTTCATCGTCATAGTAATTATTCGGAATGGGTTAAACCCGGTCTTCCCGAATAACTCATGTATTTTATAATTAAAAATCAAGTACTATAAAAACACATCCAACGCCTCATTCCAATTCAGAATATTCTTCTAATAAAATATTTGCCTTATTTTATCAAAGATAAACTCTTTAAATTATTCTTAAATCTTACTTTTAAAGATTTATTAAGAAACCAAATTGGTTTTAAATATCACAAATCATTATTCAATGATTAATTAAATTTAAGAAATTAATCTTATCTTTAAATGGGTTGAAGAACTAATGTCATTTTAAAACACCGTTCACGGTAAACCCAAAATCATCTTCCATAAAATATGGAATCTTCACAGAAATCAAATCAATATATAATCTTTACAAATTTCTGTATCCAACCAATAATATAAATGGAATAACGGCAAAGCCTTTTAAATTCCATATGTAGTATCGATCTTCTTTTACAGAAGCTTATCTCGGTTATTATTAATTCAAATTCCATTCAACTCCAATTTAATATATTAAATTGGAAAACTTTACTTTTGGGAAAATTCCCATTTAAATCTTAATAAAAGATTTATAAATTCCAAATCATATTTTCACCGTCAGTCTGGTTAAAGAACACATGTCACTTAAAAACATGGTTTACAATAAACCCAACTCACGTTTCGTCTTATTCCAATTACTAAGTATAATTGAAAACTTTTAATAATCTTAAATTAAAGATTATTCCTTTCATATGGGGTTAAAGACTATTCATGACAAACCCAAATTCCAATTTATTTAATTAAATTTCAGTTAAATATTAACAAATTCGAAAACTTCATTAAATCTAAATTTAATGATTTATTCTAGTTAATAACTAGTTCATTTCAATAAAAATACATTTTTCTAAAATATATTCTCTTCTAAGAAAATTTCTAAAATATTCTTTTCTAGAATATTCTTTATTGGAATGTGACTCAATCAACATCCATAAATTGCATGAAATCGACAATCATGATGAATAATTATCAAACATCCAAATAACAACCAAAGTGGATTCTACACTATATATTGGGACTAGTGTAGATCAAAAATCATCCCAATACCCATGTGGGGTTTCATCCAACAGTCAAATAATAAATTATTTGTGCACTTGGGCGATGTGTAAAAATTATCGTCCCAATCACATAAACAAGTCGGATGACCTGTAAATGCAAGTGTAGAATTTAGTATGCATATACTAACATAATATTTAACACATTAAACATTTCAACATCACAGACAAGCATATCAATCCTTTTAATATTAACAAAATGTATATCTTAACTTACATAACATGTTTTACACCAAAAATGTAATTTTTCTTCACTAACATATTTTAACACAAAAATGTATATTCTTATTACATCCTTTGTAAATGAATAAAATGTACATTTTTGTTTAATTCTTATTGACGAATACTAACTACATAGAAATGTAATCTTACATGTTAACACATTCTAATCAAGGTTTTATTCTTTTAATAATTCATTTTCATAAAAATGTAAATTACATATTCACCAGTTTCCAAACAAAGATTCATTCTTTTTAATGAATTATAATTATCATTAAAAATATAAATTATATGTTAACATCTTTCCAAATGAAGATTTCTTCTTTTAATTTTAAATGTTATTCTTTCCACCAACATGTTCTAATTACCCAAAATGTTACTTTTGTCTAACAGAATCTAATTAACAAAAATGTCAAATTTGTCTAACTTAATCTAATTAACAAAAGTGTTTATTTTGTTCAATATAATCTTTCTTTTGACCAAAAATGTTAATTTCTTCGCTAATATTTCTTTTGACCAAAAATTGTTCTTTTTATCATATTTAACATTTCTACACAAAAATGTCCTTTTTTAATCCTATCCAACATTTTATAAACAAAAGGTTATTTTAATCCTAATCAACATTTTGTAAACAAAATGCTATTGTAATCCTATTAACATTTTATAACTAAAATGATATTATAGTTCTCTGCGACATTTCATATCAAAGTGATATTATAATCCTTTAAGTGAAAATAAAAAGGAAATCTTTTTATTTATAATTTTTTATATTCTGAATATTCTAACACAAATGTTCGATTGGTTTTAATAACATGTTTTTTGACAAAAACGTAATTTTTATTTCAATATCTATGTTTTTAACCAAATTGTAATCTTTTATTTCAATAACAAACAACTTTGACAAAAACCATGTTTTAATGAAAACAATAAAATGAATATTTTATTGTTATTCTATTTTTAAACAAAAATTGAACATTTTATTTTGTCAATCCAAATAAAATGAAAATGATAGTCTTATTTCGGGCAATCCTTATATAACAAACATGACGATCTATTTTGTTGTTCTGATTCAACCAAAAATAACATTATGATTTTGCAACAAACATGATTCCCACAATACCATTCACTGATTCAGCGCAATACAACACAATCAGTATTTCAATAATTATACACATAACACCACGTGAATTTTATATAAAATTTCACAATAAGATAAATTATTAAATTTAATTTAAAAATAGAAATCTCACCGATAATTTAAATTCTGATCAATTCAGAACTGGAATTTGACCAAAATTTGATATGCTCATTTATGGTCCTAGTCAGTTCCATGTTGTAGTATTCTTCATTACGATCGCAACGCAATTCGTTTCGTCAGTTTCTGATAAATATTGAGTAAGATATTGCTATTTAACCATTTGAATAATTTAAATAAAAAAATGTTTTAATTACAAGAATTAAGGGTGATAACCCCTTCTTCTTCCTCGTCTGTTCAGCCGAAGTAAACCCATTTGCATCGTAACCCAGGGCTTCACCTCGCGCCACCGTCCGACCACCCGTCATCGATCCGAAGCCACCACCAGGAGCGTCGCTCCGTCGTCCCTCCACGCCTCGAGCACTGTGCATCTCGGTGGGCCCCTCCTCCGCAAAAAGCACTCCAACCGACGCGTCTTTACACCAGAAATCCCGGCGCCCTGCTCATTTAAAACCGATCATGGCCGTACAGATTAAAGCCCTCTTCGAGCTCTTCGATTTCCACTTAGGAGCTTCAAATTTCATTGAGCGGATGGTGAGGAATTGAGGATTGAAATTGGAAGTGTTGTGGCCATTGATTTGGGCTATTGGCGGCTGCGTTAAAATAGATTAGGGTTTGGGTTTTTTGGGCGTATTTATACGCGTATTCCTAGCGTATTTTAAATTCATTTAAATACAATATAACTTCTATATCGTACCGAAATCTAAATCAAACCCAACAAGTGTCGTCCCTAGCTAATAAGCCCCATCCTGGACACACTGGAGTATGTTCCGTAATCCAATTCGGCTGTTACGACAAGTTTTTTCTTAATATTTAATTATAAATCATTTAATTATTAAATTCAAACGTACACTAAAAATTACCGAACAATTATTTCTAGTTAAGTTTTGACGATACGGTCCTAACAAGACTAATTTCGTCGAATTCTGAGACTGTTTGAAAATGGCAATTTTCAAGTCGATTAAATTTGACTGAAACTGACAAAACACGTTTTTCTTTACCACGCTCACATATAATTCGAAAAATTATGAAAATTGAAACTTAGCAATAATTTAACATTCCGGTTCCAACAAAAGTGGTTTCGTCGAAAACCAAGGTCGTTTGAAAAATGGCTATTTTTAAGGACCATATATTATATTAAAATATATATAAATTCTATAGCGACTTTTCTAAAGTTTAAGCTGGACATAACTTTCAAATTATAAGTTGAAATTTCAGTTTTTCAGATTCGTTAGAAAGATATAATTAAACAGATTTAAATATTTCTTGTTTCGCTCAATTCTGATTTATTTTGAATCCGGTACAATCAGTCAAAGTTCAAATTCAAAATTTCAAACTGTAGCGCTGTTTTAAACTCCTTTTATAATTAAATTAAATTTATTCGTTTTAAAATAAATTTTTAGTCGTTCTTATTTAAAATAAATTATTTTTAATATTAAAACCCATTAAAATTTCTAAAATAAAAATTTTAAATTGACCCTAAAATTCCGGGTCGTTACAACTAATTTTGACTAACACAAACATTTTATTTCTATATATGCAACAAAAATATGGTTTTTATTGTATACACAAATTTAGACAAACATGAATATTATATATTTTATATATACAATAAAAATATGGTTTTTATTGTATATACAAAATTTTGACAAACATGAATACACACAATTCAATTCAGTGGTTCATCGCAATCACAAAACAATCAATTACAATTTTATACAACACCAACATTAATTTTATATAGAATAAATATAAATTTCTCATTGCAATAAATAATTAATTTTAGTCTAAAATAGAGATCTCATAGTGATCGGTTTTTAGAAATCGTTCATGTTTATTTTCGAATTTCTGTTCGCGTTCAAAATTTGCCTGAATTTCCAAATTTCTCCATTTCAGTTTTGATCTATATTGTTGTGTAGATCGTGTCGAGACAAACCCAACGCATCTGAAATCATCTAATTCTGTGTTTGTATGACAAAGTTATGATCGTTATTCCATTTGATAATTAAATAATAAATTAATTAAAATCCTTTTAAACTAATTACCCCTTAATTACGTTTAATAAGTGTTGCCTTTCTGTATCGTTACTCTACCGAGAAACCCATCATCGCCAAAACCTTCCCGCCGTCGCACCTCTTGTATCCGACCATCTGACCATGATCCGCCGCCTCCACAGTGAAGCCCGACCCGTCCTCCATCTGCGCCGCCAAGCCCGACCATCTCGGCAGGCCCCTCCTCCCAGGATCCGCGTCCGAACCACGCGCCTGTTTGGGACCCAATTTCGCCGCCTACGCCGCCTCATATCCGATCATGTCAATTCAAATCGAGGAGCTCACTTAGATGATCGGTTTGCTTTTGAAGATTTGTTGAATTGATGAAGGGATAAGAAGAAATGGAAGGAAGAAGGATAGAACAGCGTCAGCCATTCAATAAAGAAACGACGGCTCTGGCCGTTGAAAGAGAATTAGGGTTTCACAATATCTGTATTTATAATATTATTTTAATTATCATTTAATTCTTTTAATTACTAAAAAGGCATGTTGATTTCAAATAACTCGAAATTCAGCGTAACGTAGGTTGCCCCTAGCCAAATACCCCCGTTTCGGACGCAATGGACTAGGTCCCATCAGCCTGTTTAATTGTCTCAGCCCACTTTTCTTTAATTTAAAATATAAAACATTTAATTATTTAATTTGATCGTACATTTAAATTTACCGGGGCCACATACGGACTCCAAAAATTCCCAAAAAATAAATCTTGCTATGTTTTGACAATACGGTTCTAACAAAATTAATTTTGTTGAATTTGGAGAATGTTTGAAAAATGTTCATTTTCTAGTCGATCCAAATTGACTGAAATTGACAAAACGCGTTTTCTTTTGCCACACTCACATATTGCTTCCAAAAATTATGAAAATTGGAATCTAGCAATAATTTGACATTCCGGATCCAACAAAAGTAGTTTCGCCGAGGTCGTTTGCAAAATGGCTATTTTTAATATTAAAATTCTATAGCGACTATTCTGAATATTCAACTGGCCATAACTTTTGATTCCCGCTATGAAATTTCAATTTTTCGGATTCGTTGGAAAGATATTATTAAACAGATTCTAATATTTTGGTTTTACTAAAATTCGATTTATTTTGCATCCTGTTCAGTTAGTCAAAGTTCAAATTCAAATTTTCATACTACCGCGCTATTTCTAACTTCTTTTATAATTAAAAAATAAATATATTCGTTCTAACTTCGATTTAAATAATTATTTCTTCGTTTTTTTTAAATAAATTGTTTAAAATATTTAAAACCCATTAAAATAGCAAAAATAAAAATTTTAAATTGGTTCCAAAATTCCAGGTTGTTACAATCTTCTCCACTTAAAATCTTTTCTTCCTCAAATAGGAACAAAGCTAAAAGTTGTTTTACTAACCAACTCAACTTTTATTCTTTTATTTGTTTTAATAATTTTATTAGTTGAGCTAATAATCACACAACACAATCATTAATCAATTAGTTAATTAACTTTTCAATATATATAACTTTTATATATTCAAAAAACATATTTTTTAAGATCGGATTATAAATATAATCGCAAATACGCTAATTATAAATTTGTTACTCTCAACTCATTCTAGGGCATTTCTAACCCCATCTCTAATGAGTTTTCTCATTCTAGGATGCTACTAATCCTAACTCTAATGAGTATTCTTATTGCATATTACTAATTCAATCTCTGATGAGTCTTTTGTTCAATTCTAACGAGTTGTACCCCAAAGATTTGAGCTAACCAGAGCTCTGATACCAACTGTAATGACTCGGATTTTGCCCAGACCAAATCGATCGCAAAATCGACTACGACCATTCAAAACCCAAATAAGCTAACTCTGGGAATACAACACATCAGAACAAAAAACAGCAGACTTCTATAAATATTACAATAATGTTACATGAGAGTACATAATATCAGAGTACATTGGATATAATACAGCGGAAGATAAATTACAATGAATTTAATAAAATGTAGCGGTACCAATAATATGATACAGCGGAAGTCTATTATTGCTCTGGACATAGCTTTAAGCTTTGATCCAAAATCCTGCTCAATATATTTGCAAAATAAGCTACTCGACTGCCGATGTGGAAAAGAGGGCACCCGAGTTTGCAAAGTGAAACAAACTACGGGTCAGTCACGGGACTGGTATGAGAAAATTTTATTAACTTATCTAATAATATGGCTAATCACAGGACCACGCCGCTAACGCGGAACGGGTTTAATTCCATTGGATTGCCAGTGCATAAGTTTTATATATTTTTAAGTCAAAAATAACGCAATGTTTTTTAGAAAATGAAATCATTATAAGACTCAAGTCCCATCACACAATGCAACGCAAACGGAGGATAGAATTTAACTTATAATGATAAATAATGCTTGATACGTGGAAAATAATATTTTTATTATTATCATTATTGTCTAATATGTTTTAAAAATACTTCAAAGTAAATGTATCAATCCTAGACGGCATAGCTACCATATACTATGTCGCCATATATAGGTTTACAATCAAGACCGTAATCTCATATTGGATGTTGGTTTCCATCATGAGTCAAGGCTAGGAACGATCTCCTGACCAATTTCGAGACACTCTAGCAATGTCTCAGCATCACACCTACGGGCAACCCTTGGATATTGTGGGGCCGGTCTACAAATACTTTAGTGGATTGGCAATTCTTGAACACACGCTTCCCGATCCTATTGGACCTATAAATAGGCCATTGCGACCAATAAAAATCTGAGGCGCCTCATTCCATCAACCACATAAGTAAAAATGCCGGGCCATGTGAAAACCCAACACCACTTTTAGCTAAAAAGAAACGTGTGCACTCCCTGCGTTCCATTGTTCCATTTTAAACTCCACCTGGGTGTGAGGCTCGCGAGGTAACGTAATACACAAAGCTATGCCTAAATAGGTTATGCTTTGATCATCATCCACAGGGCTCTGCTTTTCAACAAAAGTCCCGATCAACTGCATCTTGGCATGCCACATTGACAGTCCATACCATGCGATCAATAACTAACAATATATAACCTTCGAGCTCATACGTCTCAAAGAAGGGTGTATAGCAAAAGGATAAATCCTCCGCCACCTCAGAAATATATTAATAGGTATCAATTAAATTACATGGCATGAAATTCAATGATATGGCTAATCACTAGACCACGCCGCTATCGCGGAACGGGTTTAATTCCATTGGATTGCCAGTGCATAACTTTTATATATTTTTAAGTCAAAAACAACGCAATGCTTTTCAGAAAATGAAATCATTATAAGACTCAAGTCCCATCACACAATGCAACGCAAACGGAGGATAGAGTTTTACCTTATAATGATCAAAATTGCTTGATACGTGGAAAATAATATTTTTAATATTATCATTAGTGTCTAATATGTTTCAAAAATACTTCAAAGTAAATGTATCAATCCTAGACGGCACAGCTACCATATACTATGTCGCCATATATAGGATTACAATCAAGATCGTAATGTTGTATTGGATGTTGGTTTCCATCAAGAGTCAAGGCTAGGAACGATCTCCTGACCAGTTTCGAGACACTCTAGCAATGTCTCGGGATCGCACCTACGGGTAACCCTTGGATCCTGCAAGGCCAGTTCACAAATACTTTAGTGGATTGGCAATTCCTGAACACACGCTTCCCGATCCTATTGGACCTATAAATTGGCCATTGCGACCAATAAAAATCCAAGGCGCCTCATTCCATCAACCACATAAGTAAAAATGTCGAGCCGTGTGAAAACCCAACACCACTTATAGCTTGAAAGAAACGTGTGTACTCCCTGCGTTCCCTTGTTCCGTTTTAAACTCCACCGGGGTGTGAGGTTCGCGAGGTAACGTAATACACAAAGCTACGCCTAAATAGGCTATGCTTTGATCATTATCCACCGGGCTCTTATTTTCAACAAAAGCCCCGATCAATTGCATCTTGGCATGCCACATTGACAGTCCATACCATGCGATCGATAACTACCAATATATAACCTTCGAGCTCGTACGTCTCAAAGAAGGGTGTATAGCAAAAGGATAAATCCTCTGCCACCTTAGAAATATATTAATAGGTATCAATTAAATTAAATGGCACGAAATTCAATGTCGGACATGCATCCATTTACAAGTTCGTTCTGGGTCTGAACGAAACCGGAGTCACCTAGGTGCTCGCATATCCGGACGATCATCAAGTACGTCCGGACAACTACCACTTTAACCCTCCTTTATTGGTAGCTAGCCAATGTCAGGCATCAGTAGCTATCCTTTCGAAGTGAAGATCGCCGGTCTTCAATCGCCGTATTCGATATCTTTAAATCGCCGTAAAATTATTTGAAATGAGCTGAACTCGGTCTTTTCAAATAAATTTTCGAATTTTATCATTTAAACCATTTGATGTCGTTAATATTAATTTATAACGATTTTCCGCTATTTTTATTTATTTAAAAATAGCTCAAAATAAATAAACGACGCTTCGGGCCAATGGGCTGCTCTGGCGCTGTTTTTCCCAAAATTTGATTTACACTTATCTTGAAATCTAACCGTTGGATTTTGGTAAAGTTCATATCATCGAAAAGATCTTCCCAAAGCGGTATTAACGGTTCTAGTTTTGGAAAATCCGATGATTGGATCTTACGGTATAATCGTTTAAAGTTACGCTTGCCGAAATGCGAACTACCGCGCGCGATTCGTTAAATTTTAATTATATGTAAATATAAATATAAATCATCGGGCGATTTTACTATTTTTATGGCAATTAAAGTGACAACAAACAATTCAACATTTAAATCAATTCTTTTATTATTATGTTTTGTTGACAACCAAATTTGTAAGCAAAATGCAACTCCCTCCTACTGTGTTGATTTTGCCTCAAAATACGCAAATAAAAATAAAAAAATGAAACCTTTTCTACATTGTTTATTTGCATCTAAATATGCAAATAAAAATGAAAACTTTTCTGCGTTGTTTATTTGCATCTAAATATGCAAATAAAAATGAAAACTTTTAAATCACTTTTATTTCTATCTAATATACAAAATAAAAATGTATATTCGTTCTAATGTTTTTGTCTACATCTAAAATGTAAACAAAATGATGAAATTAACCCTAATGTTTTGTTTGCATCTAAAATTGCAAACAAAAATATGATTTTAATTTTAATGTTTTGTTTGCATCTAAAATTGCAAACAAAAACATGATTTTTAATTCTAATGTTTTGTTTGCATCTAAAATTGCAAACACAAAAATATGATTTTAATTTTAATATTTTGTTTGCATCTAAAATTGCAAACAAAAATATGATTTTAATTCTAATGTTTTGTTTGCATCTAAAATTGCAAACAAAAATATGATTTTACTTATTTTAATTCTTATTTGCGTTTGAAAATGCAAATAAAAGGATATTTTATATTCATAGTTTATTTGCAAAAAAGGATGCAGATAAAGAAATTTTTTATATTTTTATGTATATCTGCATAAAAGAATGCAAATACAAGAACAAATTATTTTCTCTAAATATATTTGCATAAAGAATACAAATAAAAGAACGGTTTATTTTCAATGAATATATTTGCATAAAGGAATGCAAATAAAAGAACGGTTTATTTTCAATTAATATATTTGCATAAAGGAATGCAAATAAAAAAACATTTTTTTCTATGTATATTTGCATCAAGCGATGCAAATAAAAGAACAATTTATTTTTCTAAATATATTTGCATAAAAGAATGCAAATAAAAGAATCTGTTCTCAACTCAATGATATGGATAAAAATTGGTATATTTTTCATTGTACTGACAATTCTATTTCAATACAATAAAAATAATAAAATAATGTTTTACGTTAAATTGATAATCCTATTTCCGTGCTCAAAATGTTAAAAAGATATTTTAAATATTGAATTGACAATCTATTCAATTCAACTAATATGATTGAGATAATAATTTTATATTGAATTGACAATTTAAATTAGTTCAACAAAAATAATCCAAATAAGGTTTGATGTTGAAATGGGAATCCAACGAAATTTAACATAACAAAATGATTTATTTATTTTTCCTCGATTTGGAAAGTCTAATCCAAATCAATTCAAAATAACAAAGTGTTTATTTCTATCGATTCGGAAATTCTAATCCAAATCAATTCAATCAATAAAGTGATTATTTTTATCGATTTGGAAATTCAAATCCAAGTCAATAAATAAACAAGGTGATTATTTTATTGAAACACAACCCAAACTGGGTTTATACATCAACAACAACAGATAACACACCCACAATATCATCACATAACAGATCTGAATAATTCACATTCAGTCATCACATAACAGTTAAATTAATCAATTAATTAATTATAAAAAGGAAGAATTCTCACTGTCATGGCGCAAATTGGTCGAAAATTCAAACAGCTCAGAATTTTCCGTTTTCAGTCTAGGAATGTAGATCTTTACCGTACGATCTTGTCGGATCTGAAATCGTTAATTTCCGATGTCATATGTGTTAGATACGATTTTTACAAGTTTTACAACATTTAAATAAATTAAATAGTTAAAAATTAATCCATCTTCTACCTCTGAAACTCATGGCTGCAACTTCAAATTTTTGTTCAGAATTAGGTTTAAATTTTCCGATGAACACAGTCAGCGAAAGGATGATCGGAGCGCGGGGTCTTGTCGGCCTTGAAGGCGCGCGTTGGCGGCCTGAGTGCGGCGGAGCTCGATTGAGCGGTGGGGTGCGGCGGCGGTCCAAATTTGACCCGTTCTCGGGTCTGGTTCAGGCGAAATACATACTTTCACGTAGGGTTATCCGTATGGATGTGTAGAGAATGAAAATCTCTACAAAAGCCTGAACTAGAGTGAGTGAATTCGATGTAAGGATTGAAAGATTTTAGAGGAGGAAGGTTGGACAATTTTCGGGCATGGATGTGTATATAGCGGTGGCTGGAAGAAGGGTGAATAGTGTTAGGGTTTTCTTGAATTATTTATAATATTTTAATGCGATATTTACAAATAAAACCATATCTTTTAAAATTTTCCGATTTCAGTCCAACCGAAGGTGACCCTAGCCAATAGCCCCTGTTCCGGATCCAATGGGCTAGGTCTCGTCAGCCCCAACAACTGTCTGTGGCCTGATATCTTTAATTTATTATTTATATAATAAATTTTATCGTCTATTTAAATCCACCGGGGCCACATACAAACTCAGAAAAATCCAAAAAAAAATATTTTTGGCTTTGTTATGACGATACAGTCCTAACAAAATTAACTTCGTCGAATTCTGAGACAGTTCGAAAAATGGCAAAACACATTTTTGTTTGCCACGCTCACATATTAATTCAAAAAATTATGAAAATTGAAACCTAACAATATTTTGTCATTCCGAATCCAACAAAAGTGGTTTCATCGAAAACGGAGGTCGTTTGAAAAATGGCCTTCCACACGAGCTATAAATTATACTATAGCGACCATCCTGAATATTCAATTGGCCATATCTTTTGATTTGCCGCTAAGAAATTTAGATTTTTCAGATTCGTTGGAAAGATAATTCCAAACAGATTTAGATACTTTTGGTTTCGCTCAAACCCATTAGATTTTGAATCCGGCACATTCGGTCAAAGTACAGGTTTGACTTTTCAAACTACCATACTATTTCTTATTTCTTTGGAAATCAAAATGAATACTTTTGCTCTAACTTCAATTAAAATAAATTTTAATCGTTATTATTTAAAATAAATTATTTTAACAATTCAAAATTTACTGAAATAGGCAAAATAAAATTTTTAAATTGGTTCGGATTTTCCGGGTTGTTACACGTGTGCCCTCCCTGCATTCTCTTGCTCCGTTTTTGACTGATACCGGGGTGTGAGGCTCGCGAAATAACGCTATACACAAAGCTACGCCTAAGCAGGCCGTGCTTTGATCATCAACCACAAGACCCTACTTTTCAACAAAAACCTCAATCATTTGTATCTTGGCATGCTACATCAATTCACGTCATGCGATCGATAACTACCAATATATCACCTCTGAGCTCGTGCGTCTCAGAGAAGGGTGTTAAGGAAGAGAATAAATTCTCCGCCACACAGATATATATTAAATAGAAATCAATTTACATAGAATGAAATCCAATGTCAGACACACATCCATTTAATTGTCCGTTCTGGGTCTAAACGAAAACGAAGACACCTTATTCCTCTCCCGTATGTCCAATACTAAAGAGAGGTGCTCGCATATCCAGACAATCAACAAGTACGTCCAGACAAACTACCACTTTTAACCGTTTACTCGGTGCTAACCAATGCTGGGCATCAGTAGTCGTCCGTTCAAGGTGAAGATCGCCGGTCTTCAATCACCGTCTTCAATGTCTTCAACTTAAAATCGTCATATAATTATTTGGAACGAGATTGAACTCGGTATTTTCAAATAATTCTCGCATAATTATAATTTAAAATCATTTCATATCGTTAATATTATTTTATAATGAGTTATCGCTATTTTTATTTGTATAAAAATAGCCCAATTTAATTTAACGACACTTCGGGTCAATAGGCGACCATGGCGTTGTTTTTACCTAAATTTGGTTTACACATTTCTCGAAATCTTACCGTTGGATTTTGACGAAATTTATATCATTGGAAAGATATTCCCAAAGCGGACCTAATGTTTCCAGTTTTGGGAAAATCCGACGGTTGGATCTTTCGGTATAATCGTTTAAAGTTACGATTTCGAAATACAAACTACCGTGCGCGATTCATTTTAATTTTAATTTATATTTATATTTATATATAATTATATATAAATATAAACTATTCGACGACTCATCTAACGTATTTAACACGCCAAATAAAAGAATGTTTTATTGGCGTAGTACGTCTAAATGTTCGTAATGTCAAATAAATATGCATTTCATTTACATGACATCTTTGCTAATGACAAATAAAAGATAATTTTTATTTTCATTATTTTTATGCAATTTCTAATTTATACCTTAACAAATAAAAGAAATATTCCTATTTGTATATAGTTTCAATGTGTGACACGACACACATAAAAATGTTTATTTTAATTTGCATACAAATTCTAATATATATTCCGACAATAAAAATGTCTCTTTAAGCAATACACAGATTCTAATATGCATATTTGCAATAGAAATGCCTTTTTAATGTATACACAAATTCTAATGTGTATATTGACAATAAAAATGTCACTTTAATATATACCCAAATTCTAATGTGTATACTGATAATAAAGAATGTCACTTTAATATATACACATATTCTAATGTCTATATTGGCAATAAAGAATGTCACTTTAATATATACCAATTCTAATGTGTATATTGATAATAAAGATGATTCTATAATTTGCATACAAACTCTTTTTCAACAAAATGCATAAAAAGTGATACATTCATTTTTGTTGACAATTCAAGTTCAACAAAATGATTAAAAAGTGATTCATTCATTTTGTTGACAGTTCTATTTCAACAAAATGTTTAAAATGATATTTTTCATTTTTGTTGACAATTCTATTTCAACAAAATGATTACAAGTGACAATTTCATATCGTTAACAATTCTAATTTAACAAAATGAATATTAATGATATTTCATATTGTAAACATTCGTTTTTAACAAAATGAATATTTTTATTGCAATACAAGTCTGTTTACCCGAATATGCTATTTGTGTTTTGACACAAACCTATTTAACAAGAATGCTACTATTTAACAAAAATGCTACTTTTGTTTTGACACAAGCCGATTTAACAATAATGCTATTTGTGTTTTAACTCTTTTATTTAACAAAAATGTGAATTTTGTTTTATTTCAAATCTAATTAACAAAAATGTAATTTTTGTTTTCAACCGTCATATTTAACAAAATGTAATTCTTGTTTCAACTATTATATTTTGACAAAAATGAGTATTTTGGTTCAACTAATCTATTTGGCCAAAAATGTTCATTTTGACAAAAATGTGTATTTTGATTAACTATTCCATTTTGACAAAAGTATATATTTTTGTTCTAACTCAATTCTAATTTACAAAAATGTAATTTTTGTTTTAACCATTTTATTTTGACAAAAATGCCAATTTTGTTTCAACGCTTACATTTTGACAAAAGTGATAATTTTGATTTCAACCCTTATAATTTGACAAAAGTAACCATTTGGTTTCAACAAATGTGTTTTGACCAAAAATGGATATTTTGTTTAACAATTCTAATTTGATGAAAATGAATGTTTTTATTTCAGCTATACTAATTGACAAAAATGAATGTTTTTGTTCAACTAAACTATAATGACAAAAATGAATATTCCTGTTTATACTAAAATATAATGACAAAATGTATATTCTGTTAAACTGAACTATAATGATAAAATGTATATTTTGTTAAACTAAACTACAATGACAAAATGTATATTTTGTTAAACTAAACTATAATGACAAAATGTATATTTTGTTAAATTAAACTATATTGACAAAAATGAATATTTTTAATGATCAACCTTTACATTCAATAAAAATGTAAATTTTAAATGTTGAACTTTTCTATTTCAAATAATGATCATTTTTCATCACTTCTTACATACAATAAAAATGTAAATTTCTATTGTTAAACTTTTCTATTTCAACAAAACACATAAAAATGATTCTTTTGTTTTGTCGACTATTCTAATTCAACAAAACAAATAAAAGTGATATTTTTGTTCTAATATAACATTATTCTAAATAATGACGTTCTTGGTTTTCAACATTTCTAATTCAATAAAATGACACTTTTATTATGTCAATTCTTAATTTAACAAAAATGACAACTTTGCATTGTCAATTCTAATTTAAACAAAAAGGACATTTTTATATTGTCAATTCTAATGTAACATTTCTAACAGGAAATATTTTTTTTTTTTTTTTTTTGAAAACCCAGGAGAACCCGGCGGGCCGGTAAACTCCTGAGGAGGGTACAGTAAAGCCGTCCGCTAATCCAATCCCCCATACCCCCGGGTAAATTTATGTAGGATGGGGAAGCGCATGGTAGGAATCGAACCATCGACCTTTTAACAGGAAGTTAGGCCTCCTTTCCACTGCGCCGCACCCGCGGACAGGAAATGTTATTTTTATTTCAATGTAACATTCAAACATGATACTTTTTGTTTTTATAATCATTCCATAATATGATAGAAATTTAAATTTCATTTTTGTTGAATATTCTAAATCAATCAAACAACAAAGGTTATATTTTGTTTTGATTGATAATACTAATTCAATCAAATAAAATAAAATAAAATAAAATAAAAAGTGATATTTTATTTTGATTAAAAATTCTAATTCAATCGAATAACAAAAGTGATATTTTATTTTGACTAATATGTTTGATAAAAATGTTTATTTTAATTTCAACTGACATGTTTGAAAAAAATGTTTATTTTAATTTCAACTAACATGTTTGACAAAAATGTTTATTTTTATTTCAACAACTATATTGACAAAAATACATATTTTTGTTTTAACAACTATATTGACAAAAATGGATGTTTTTGTTTTCACTAACGATATTGACAAAAATGAATATTTTTGTTTAACTTTTAGGTTTCAACAAAAACTGAAAATTTTGCTCCACTATTTGGTTACAACAAAAATTGATAATTTTGTTTTCAATCCTTTTGTCACAACAAAATGATATATTTGTTTTTCAGCAAAAATGACATATTTGTTCACAACTAGTTTATTATAACAAAAATGATACATTTGTTTACAACTATTTCATAATAACAAAAATGACCTATTTGATTCAACAATTGCACTTTAACTAGAGTGACAATTTTAATCTGATTATTCTTTTTCAACAAAGATTGGTATTCTTGTTTCAATAGTTTTGTTCAACGCAAATGTAACAACCCGGGAATTCTAAACCAATTTAAAATTTTTATTTCAGAAATTTTATTGGATTTTGAATATTTAAAATGGTTTATTTTAGACAATAACGACTAAAAATTTATTTAAATCGAAGTTAAAACGAATATATTTAATTTAATTATAAAAGGAGTAAGAAATGGCGTGACAGTTTGAAAATCTGATTTTAAACTTTAACTGAATGTACAAGATTCAAAATAAATTGGATTTCGGTAAAACCAAAAATATTTAAATCTATTTAATCATATCTTTCTAATGAAGGTGAAAAATCTAAATTTCACTTTATAAATAATAAGTCATGTCCAGTTTAAAATATAGAAAAGTCGCTGTAGAATATATATATATTTATATATATATATTAATATTATATATAGCCCTTGAAAATAGCCATTTTACAAACGACCTCCGTCTTTGATGAAACCACTTTTGTTGGAACCGGAATGTCAAATTAGTGCTAGATATCAATTTTCACAATTTTTCGAATTAACAAGTGATCGTGGCGAAAGAAAACGTGTTTTGTCAGTTTCAGTCAAATTTAATCGACTTGAAAATGGCCATTTTTCAAACGATCTCGGAATTCAACAAAATTAGTTTTGTTAGGACCGTATCGTCAGAATAAAGCTAGAAATAATTTTCCTGGAATTTTTAGAGTCAGTATGTGGCCCCGATAAATGAAAATGTACATTTAAATTCAATATATATTGATTTATATTTTATTTTTGAGAATAACTGATCGTAATAGCCGAATTGGATTACGAAACATGTTCCATTATGTACGGAGCAGGGGTATTTGGCTAGGAGTGACATTCGTTGGGTTTGATTTGGAGTTAACAGTGATAAACATATAAAAGTTGGAAATAAATAAATGAATAAAATACGTATAAATACCCTATACATACATCGTATACCGTCACCTCTACGCTAACCCTAATCCTCTTCTAAAAACACGCGGCCGCCTTTCAAAGAATGGATGGCAGAAATGCTCCAGAAAACCCTTTCCCCGATTTACCTCAATAACAAATGAAATTCAAATCTTCCAAATGCAAAATCGATTAGCTCAGGGAGATCAATAAGGCGTACGGTTGTGATGTTTTTTTAGTGGAGGGTAGCTCGCGAATTTGGAGTTTAAAACGCTGTTGGTTGGAGTGGGTTTCGACGGCCTGAGGGGGTTCGAATGGGGTGCGGTTCTGGCGGAAGGTGGAGGAGTAAGAGGCCGACGACGTGGAGTATTTGGATCTGGGACCGATGGAAGGAGGGAGGCGCGCTAGGTGATCTTTCTGATGAACGACAGTTCAAACGTTATTGGAAGAATAAGACAGTGTATTGAGTGGCCTAATTCCCTAACTAAGGTTAATTAATCTTAACTATATTGTAATCAAATTTGTAAATGAAAATCATTGTGTTTATCAAATCAAATTTGTATATGAATATCATTGTGTTTATACAAGAAAATAGAACATCATTTTGGGAAAAAAAGGGAAACATTGCTTTATAAATAAGAGAACATGGTTTTGTAAAAAAAAAAAACATTGATTGGTAAAAGAAAAATAACCAAGATTATAGATTTGTTTAAAATAAAATCAAAGATTTGAATTGTTTTCAAAACAAAATTGGAATTGTTTTACAAATAAAAATGGATTTGTTTCAGAAATAAAAATAGATTTGGTTTTAGAAATAAAAATTCACATTATTTTTTTTAAATGAAATTGACATTGTCTTAAATAAAATAAACATAGTTTTGTAAATGAAAGAACATTGTTTTTGAATGTAAAACATAAACATGTTTTTGAAAGTAAAACATGGACATGTTTTTAATAGAAGAACAAATCATTGTTTTGAGATAAACATATCTTTTTTTGAAAATAAACAAATCATTGTTTTGAAATAAACGTACCATTGTTTTGTGAATGGAAAATACCATTATTTTGTAAATTAAAACATACAATGTTTTTGAAATAAAAACATACAATGATTTGAAATATGAAATATATAATGTATTGAAATATAAAATATTCATGGTATTGTAAATATAAAAAGCATTGTTTGAAGTAGAAAATCTACATTGTTTTGAAGTAGGAAATTTGCATTGTTTTGAAATGGAAAATTTGTATGGTTTTTTTAAATAGAAATAACAGTATAAAAATATGATTTTTATGTAAACATAACGTGAATAAAAGTATGATTTTTACGATATATATATAACAGCTTAAATCGTGATTATTAATTATATATAGCGTCGCATTAACGATATGATTTTTAATACGAACTGTTTGACACAGACTGCGACGGAACTGAATGGAAGTAGAACGGAATCTGAATCGTCCGCTAAAACTGACAAACTGGAAATCAAACGTGAGAACTCTCTCACTCAATCTTTTACAAAGTTATTTATTTCTAAATTACTGAATGTAAATAAATTGTCTGAAATTGAAATCTATGATAGTGGATTATGTCTACTGCACAGATGATTGTTGAGTTTGATGTTATGTTATGTTTGAATTGGAAATATTTAACATGATAAAATAATGTTATATTATTTATGAGGATTTAAATAATTTTACACTTCCATTGACAAGTTACCCGACTTGTTTATGTTGATTGGGACGATAATTTTTACACATCGCCCAAGTGCACAAATAATAATATATTATTTAATTATTTGTTAGATGAAACCCCACACGGGTCTTGGGATGATATTCACACATCTCCCTTGTGTTTAGTTATAAGCATTATTTCTCTATTTAATGCTTATACAGTATTAGTATGCACATTGGATGTTTTGGATGTTTTAACGATACTTATCATTAGTATAGTATTCATGCGATGTATGAAATCCATATAACTTAAATTATATGGTAACTGATTGGGTCTCATTCCAATTTAGGATTATAAGAAGTTTTTTTTTATAAAATATTCAGTTAATGAATCAAAATATGGTTTTAATGAAAATTATCATATTTTGTTTAAAATTTTAATCTTTTTATCGTTATGTAGAAACATAAACATCGCCATGATTTGATTTGAAATAAAAATATCATTTTTACCGTTATGTAAAAATCACTCTTTTATTTATTTAACAACATGTGATATGTTTTCAAAATAAAAGTTATTCTTTTATTTGAATGTAAGAACATGAAATTTGTCAAAATATGTTTTAAATAAAAATTATCTTTTTATGGTTATGTGAATGAACATAATTTGATTGACGCTAAAAATTATCCTTTTATTTACATTTAGAAATATGTAAATGAACATAAGTTGATTAACGCTAAGAAATTAGCCTTTTGTTTTCATATGGAAATATGAAATTTGACATTAATTTGTAGACGCTAAAGAAATAAGTCTTTCATTATCATGTATGAACATGAAATATATTGTAATATAAAAGGTTTATCTTTTTATTTGAATGTAATAACATAAAATATTTTACATTAAAAAAATTCGTTCTTTTTAATGTCATGTAGGAACATATTTTGATTTACATTAAAATTCATCTTTTTAATGTCATAGGAATTTACAAAGGTTTTTATAAAGTATGTTCTAAATGGAAACCGACGAATATATATATATATATATATATATATATATATATATAATGTTTTGATTAGCACGTTTCGCGCAGCGACCGTTCGCGAATTTCGACCATTAACTTCGATTAGACGTAGCGGAAGATCTGACCCTCGGATTTTTCTGAAACCGGAACCTACGGATTCCTATCGAAAAAAGCTTTCATATGATAATAAGATATTTGAAATCCAATGGTTAGATTTTTAGAAATGTCAAATTCAAATTTGAATAAAAACAACGTCAGTGTAGTTAAATGACTTGAAACGTCATTTAACTGAATAGGCCTATTTTTGAATAAATAAAAATAGGGAAAATTTATGTAAAATCATAATAAATGATTTAAAAGGATTTTTGATGAAGAATTCCAAGTTTGTAAAGATAAAAGGTATTTTTATCAGAATGAGTGATTTATAAATAAATAAAAGGATTTAAAATGGTTTTAATATAACTAGAGTTTTCCAATATATGAATTGGAACGGATTTGAATGGAAATAGTCTTCGGATTATTTTGATATTGGATTCCGTGATTACGCGGATATTGTTTTGGGAATTTGGAAGATATATAATATCATTATTCCCGATATGATATCCGTTGGTTTCTGAATTTGATATTGAATATAAGTCGAGATAATTCCCATTCAGAGCCTTATATTTAATATCAAATAAGATTTTGGGTTTATCGCGAATGGTGTCTAAAATAACACTATTCTTGAACCTATTTGGGAAAAGAATATTTTTTTTAATTAAGATTTAAATGAGGTTTTCCAATATTCAGATAAAATGGAAATTGATTTTGGGTTGATTGTGAACAATGTTTTAAATGACATTAGTTCTTAAAACTCGATTAATGGTGAAATTATGATTTGTAATTTATTAATCTTTAATTAAGATTTAATAGAATTTTCTAGAGAGAAATTTTCCAATTTAATATACATTAAATTGGAATTAAATGGAATAGGATTTTTGGGGTTTATCGTGAACTATGTTTTTAAGCGGCATTTGTTCTTTAACCCAATTAAAGACAAGATTAATTTCTTAAAGTTGAATAATCATTAAATAATGATTTTAGAAGATTAAACTAAATGGATTTTTAATGAATCTTTAATTAGATTGTACAGGAATAAAGTAATTAAGTTTACTGAATTCTAGAAATAACCGAGAATGGAGTACCACCAGTTTTACTCCATGCGATAGTTGAATCTTTAATTAGATTTAAACGATAAACGGTACTTAAATTTATCGGAACACATTGGATGTTAAATATGGGGTACCACCAGTTTACTCCATGGGATGAATAGTTCGGGACTGGGATAATATAATAAATGATTACTTCGGTAAGGCGTTATTCCCGACTAGTTGAATGAACCTTAATTTGGTTTAAGTTAAATCAAAGAATATTCTTGATTGGAATGAGGCGTAGGTTGTGTTTTTATAACACATGATTTTAAGATGCGCGATTTATTCAGAAAGACCGGGTTTAACCCATTTTGAATAATTCGTATGACGATTAAAAGTCGAAGATGAAGACGGTGGCTGAAGACCGGGGGTTTTCACATCATATGGATGATTTCTGATATCTTGATTGGACCGTACACCCAAGATGAGGGAATAATTGGTGATCATCCAGACGTATTTGGAGATCTACCGAATATGGTTTTGCTCACCCAGAACGGACTTGTAAATGGATTGTGTGTCTGACATTGTATTCCTTTATATTGTATTCGTTGATCTCTGTTTAATATATAGTTGTTTGGTGGCAGAGAATTTATTCTCTTGCTTAACACCCTGTTATATATTGGTAGATGATTAATGATATAGTATGGTCTGACAATGTGGCATGCTAAGATGCATACGATCAAGGCTTTTGTTGAAAAGCAGGGTCTTGTGGAAGATGATCAAAGCACAGCTTAATTTAGCATAGCTTTGTGTACAGCGTTACTTCGCGAGCCTCACACCCGGTATGATGGTGAACGGTTTGTTTGATTAGTAGGTTGACCAATATACTTTATATATACATGGATTGGGTCAACTGAGCGTTGCTGGGTGTGGTCGCTCCACATCTGGAGATTGGGCAGTGATATCAGCCGAAGCCCATGGGGATAGAACACTAGATAGTTCTTCCAAAGTGTGTATTATATGTATTACGGTGTTTTCTCTTGCTGAGACGTAAGCCGTGGAGATACATTCGCGGTATGTCTTTCGAATCAGGAGCCATCATGATGGAAACCCAATTTTCAAATGCGAGCTTTGCGGTTTTTAGTTGTATACTTATATGGTGACATAATGTATTATGCCGCTTACATAGTATATTATGCCACCTAAGATTGATACATTTATGTTCGAAAATTGATTTCTACACTGCACTTATAATATAAAAGACGAATTTCGCGTATTAAGCATTTTTGACCATTATAAGGTAAACTCTATCCTTCGGCTTCCGTTGCAAGGGACTTGAGTCTTATAATGATTCCATTTTCTAAAAGCATTGCATTGTTTTTATGCACCGCTATTCTTGGGAGGAAACCCGTTCCGCGTTAGCGGCGTGGTCCCTTGATTTACCCAACTTTAAAATCAAGTAAATAACTGTTTTTAGTTCTCATACCAGTCCCATGACTGACCTGGAGTTTATTGTTTTAGCCTAAACTCTGGGTGCCCATATTTTCCACACGGGCAGCTAGTAGTTTTGGTTTTGCAGATATTATTCACAGGATCCCGGTTTACAGCTGAAGCGATATTCGAAAAGCTCTGTATCCGTGTATTCCTTTTGATTGTATTTTGTATTATTTTTCCGCTGCTATCTAAATGTAATTTTAAATCTTTGTTATTGTATTTCTAATGTAAAATATTTATTCATACTCTGTTATATTCTTGTACTCTGATGTAATTGTTGTAATAGCAATGAAAATGTTCTTCTGTTTGTGTTCTGATGAGTGTTGTTCTCAAAGCAATCAATACTTTCCTTTACGGGGAAGTTTTGGGTCGTTTCATTTGGTATCAGAGCTTTTGTTTACAGAGCTCGAGAACAAGACACATTAAAACCGAATGAAAGAATTCATCAGAGATTGGATTAGTAACATCCAATAAGAATGACTCGTTAGAGATAGGATCAGTAGTATCCTAGAATGAGTTCGAAGAGTATTATTTTTTTTCTTTAAAAAATATATTTTGTTTGAAAATTTAAACCTTATTATTCGTATTTGAATATTATATTTTAAATCGATTTGGACAATCGAGTATATAAAGGTTTGCATATATGCCTAGCTAGCGTATGTACGAAGCCTTCAATATACTAGATAGATATAGAATCACACTCTAGTCGCCCGGAGATGATTCTGATGATTGCTAGCATCATCATAGTTTTTGTTCGAGTCTCGAAAGTGGGATATCCATATATTTCCAATTGACTGGTGTGAGAATCAAAACTAGATAAGGTTTATTGTTGTGATTTGCACTGAAACATGATTTTTGAATGTATATATTAAAGTTATGCATTTGATAAGTTAATCACCTAATTGATTGCTGGTTGTGATGTTTGATTATTAGTTTAACTAATTAAAACATTGAAATGATAATTAATAAAACCAATATATTAAAGAATGATAAATTTAACTAGATTGAATTTAATATTGAACTGAATTGAAAATTAATTAGAATGAAAATTGAGTTAATTGGTTAAACAACCTTTAACTTCGTTCCTTCCCGAGGACGAAAAGATTTTAAGTGGGGGAGATTGTAACAACCCGGGAATTCTAAACCAACTAAAAAATTTTATTTTAGAAATTTTATTGGATTTTGAATATTTAAAATGGTTTATTTTAGATAATAACGACTAAAAATTTATTTAAATCGAAGTTAAAACGAATATATTTAATTTAATTATAAAAGGAGTTAGAAATGGCGCGACAGTTTGAAAATCTGATTTTAAACTTTAACTGAATGTACAAGATTCAAAATAAATCGGATTTCGGTAAAACAAAAGTATTTAAATTTGTTTAATCATATCTTTCTAATGAAGGTGAAAAATCTAAATTTCACTTTGTAAATAATAAGTAATGTCCAGTTTAAAATATAGAAAAGTCGCTGTAGAATTTATATATATTTTAATATTATATATAGCCCTTGAAAATAGTCATTTTACAAACGACCTCCGTCTTTGATGAAACCACTTTTGTCGGAACCGGAATGTCAAATTAGTGCTAGATTTCAATTTTCATAATTTTTTGATTAACATGTGATCATGGCGAAAGAAAACGTGTTTTGTCAGTTTCAGTCAAATTTAATCGACTTGAAAATGGCCATTTTTCAAACGGTTTCGGAATTTGACGAAATTAGTTTTGTTAGGACCGTATCGTCAGAACAAAGCTAGAAATAATTTTCCTGGAATTTTTAGAGTCAGTATATGGCCCCGATAAATGAAAATGTACGTTTATATTCAATATATATTGATTTATATTTTATTTTTGAGAATAGCTGACCGTAACAGCCGAATTGGGTTACGAAACATGTTCCATTATGTCCGGAGCAGGGGTATTTCGCTAGGAGCGACATTTGTTGGGTTTGATTTGGAGTTAACAGTGATAAACAAATAAAAGTTGGAATTAAATTAAAACAGATACGTATAAATACCCTATACATACATCGTATACCATCACCTCTACGCTAACCCTAATCCTCTTCTAAAAATATGCAGCCGCCTTTCAAAGAATGGATGGCAGAAATGCTCCAGAAAACCCTTTCCCCGATTTACCTCAATAATAAATGAAATTCAAATCCTCCAAATGCAAAATCGATTAGCTCAGGGAGATCAATAAGGTGTACGGTTGTGATGTTTTTTTAGTGGAGGGGAGCTCGCGAATTTGGAGTTTAAAACGCCGACTGTTGGAGTGGGTTTCGACGGCCTAAGGGGGTTCGAATGGGGTGCGGTTCTGGCGGAAGGTGGAGGAGTAAGAGGCCGACGACGTGGAGTATTTGGATCTTGGACCGATTGAAGGAGGGAGGCGCGGTAGGTGATCTTTCTGATGAACGACAGTTCAAACGTTATTGGAAGAAGAAGACAGTGTATTGAGTGGCCTAATTCCCTAATTAAGGTTAATTAATCTTAACTATATTGTAATCAAATTTGTAAATGAAAATCATTGTGTTTATCAAATCAAATTGATATATGAATATCATTGTGTTTATACAAGAAAATAGAACATCATTTTGGAAGAAAAAAAGGGAAAAATTGCTTTATAAATAAGAGAACATGGTTTTGTAAAAAAAAAACATTGATTGGTAAAAGAAAAATAACCAAGATTATAGATTTGTTTAAAATAAAATCAAAAATTTGAATTGTTTTCAAATCAAAGATTTGAATTGTTTTCAAAACAAAATTGGAATTGTTTTACAAATAAAAATGGATTTGTTTCAGAAATAAAAATAGATTTGGTTTTAGAAAAAAAAATTAGCATTATTTTTTTAAATGAAATTGACATTGTCTTAAATAAAATAAACAGAGTTTTGTAAATGAAAGAACATTGTTTTTAAATGTAAAACATAAACATGTTTTTGAAAGTAAAACATCGACATGTTTTTAATAGAAGAACAAATCATTGTTTTGGGATAAACATATCTTGTTTTGAAAATAGACAAATCATTGTTTTGAAATAAACATACCATTGTTTTGTGAATGGAAAATACCATTATTTTGTAAATTAAAACATACAATGTTTTTTAAATAAAAACATACAATGATTTGAAATATGAAATATGTAATGTATTGAAATATAAAATATTCATGGTATTGTAAATATAAAAAGCATTGTTTGAAGTAGAAAATCTACATTGTTTTGAAGTAGGAAATTTGCATTGTTTTGAAATGGAAAATTTGTATTTTTTTTTTTAAATAGAAATAACAATATAAAAATATGATTTCTATGTAAACATAACGTGAATAAAAGTATGATTTTTCCTATATATATAGAACAGCTTAAAACGTGATTATTAATTATATATAGCGTCGCATTAACAATATGATTTTTAATACGAACTGTGTGACACAGACTGCGATGGAATTGAATGGAATCTGAATCATCCGCTAAAACTGACGAACTGGAAATTAAAGGTGAGAACTCCCTCACTCAATCTTTTACAAAGTTATTTATTTCTAAATTACTGAATGTAATTATATTGTCTGAAATTGAAATCTGTGATAGTGGATTATGTCTATTGCATAGATGATTGTTGAGTTTGATGTTATGTTATGTTTGAATTGGAAATATTTAACATGATAAAATAATGTTATATTATTTATGAGGATTTAAATAATTTTACACTTCCATTGACAAGTTACCCAACTTGTTTATGTTGATTGGGACGATAATTTTTACACATCGCCCAAGTGCACAAATAATAATATATTATTTAATTATTTATTGGATGAAACCCCACAAGGGTCTTGGGATGATATTCACACATCTCCCTTGTGTTTAGTTATAAGCATTATTTCTCTATTTAATGCTTATACAGTATTAGTATGCACTTTGGATGTTTTGGATGTTTTAATGATACTTATCATTAGTATAGTATTCATGCGATGTATGAAATCCATATAACTTAAATTATATGGTAACTGATTAAGTCTCATTCCAATTTAGGATTATAAGAAGTTTTTTTTATAAAATATTCAGTTAATGAATCAAAATATGGTTTTAATGAAAATTATCATATTTTGTTTACAGTAAAATTATAATCTTTTTATCATTATGTAGAAAACATAAACATCGCCATGATTTGATTTGAAATAAAAATATCATTTTTACCGTTATGTAAAAATCACTCTTTTATTTATTTAATAACATGAGATATGTTTTCAAAATAAAAGTTATTCTTTTATTTGAATGTAAGAACACGAAATTTGTCAAAATATGTTTTAAATAAAAATTATCTTTTTATGGTTATGTGAATGAACATAATTTGATTGACGCTAAAAATTATCCTCTTATTTACATTTAGAAATATGTAAATGAACATAAGTTGCTTAACGCTAAGAAATTAGCCTTTTGTTTTCATATGGAAATATGAAATTTGACATTAATTTGTAGACGCTAAAGAAATAAGTCTTTCATTATCATGTATGAACATGAAATATGTTGTAATATAAAGGGTTTATCTTTTTATTTGAATGTAATAACATAAAATATTTTACATTAAAAAAATTAGTTCTTTTTAATGTCATGTAGGAACATATTTTGATTTACATTAAAATTCATCTTTTTAATGTCGTAGGAATTTACAAAGGTTTTTATAAAGTATGTTCTAAATGGAAATCGACGAATATATATATATATAAATAAATATATATACGTATATATATATATATGTATATGTATATATATATATATATAATGGTTTGATTAGCACGTTTCGCGCAGCGACCGTTCACGAATTTCGACCATTAACTTCGATTAGACGTAGCGGAAGATCCGACCGTCGGATTTTTCTGAAACCGGAACCTACGGGTTCGTATCGAAAAGAGCTTTCATATGATAATATGAGATTTGAAATCCAACGGTTAGATTTTTAGAAATATCAAACTCAAATTTGAATAAAAACAGCGTCAGTGCAGTTAAATGACTTGAAACGTCATTTAACTGGATAGGCCAATTTTTGAATAAACAAAAATTGGAAAAAATTATGTAAAATCATTATAAATGATTTAAAAGGGTTTTTGGTGAAGAATTCCAAGTTTGTAAAGATAAAAGGTATTTTTATCAGAATGAGTGATTTATTTATTTATAAATAAATAAAAGGATTTAAAATGGTATTAATATAACTAGAGTTTTCCAATATATGAATTGGAACGGATTTGAATGGAAATAGTCTTCGGGTTATTTTGATACTGGATTCCGTGATTACGCGGATATTGTTTTGGAAATTTGGAAGATATATAATATCGTTATTCCCGATATGATATCCGTTGGTTTCAGAATTTGATATTGAATATAAATCGAGATAATTCCTATTCAAAGCCTTATATTTAATATCAAATAAGATTTTGGGTTTATCGCGAATGGTGTCTAAAATAACACTATTCTTGAACCTATTTGGGAAAGAATAGATTTTTTTTAATTAAGATTTAAATGAGGTTTTCCAATATTGAGATAAAATGGAAATTGATTTTGGGTTGATTGTGAACAATTTTTAAATGACATTAGTTCTTAAAACTCGATTAATGGTGAAATTATAATTTGTAATTTATTAATCTTTAATTAAGATTTAATAGAATTTTCTAGAGAGAAATTTTCCAATTTAATATATATTAAATTGGAATTAAATAGAATAGGATTTTTGGGGTTGATCGTGAACTATGTTTTTAAGCGACATTTGTTCTTTAACCCAATTAAAGACAAGATTAATTTCTTAAAGTTGAATAATCATTAAATAATGATTTTAGAAGATTAAAACTAAATGGAGTTTTAATGAATCTTTAATTAGATTGTATAGGAATAAAGTAATTAAGTTTACTGAATTCTAGAAATAATCGAGAATGGAGTACCACCAGTTTTACTCCATGCGATAGTTGAATCTTTAATTATATTTAAACGATAAACAGTACTTAAATTTATCGGAACACATTGGATGTTAAATATGGGGTACCACCAGTTTACTCCATGGGATGAATAGTTCGGGACTGGGATAATATAATAAATGATTACTTCGGTAAGGCGTTATTCCCGACTAGTTGAATGAACCTTAATTTGGTTTAAGTTAAATCAAAGAATATTCTTGATTGGAATGAGGCGTAGGTTGTGTTTTTATAGCACATGATTTTAAGATGCGCGATTTATTCAGAAAGACCGGGTTTAACCCATTTTGAATAATTCGTACGACGATTAAAAGTCGAAGATGAAGACGGTGGCTGAACACCGGGGTTTTTCACATCGTATGGATGATTTCTGATATCTTGATTAGACCGTACACCCAAGATGAGGGAATAATTGGTGATCATCCAGACGTATTTGGAGATCTACCGAATATGATTTCGCTCAGACCCAGAACGGACTTGTAAATGGATTGTGTGTCTGACATTGTATTCCTTTATATTGTATTTGTTGATCTCTGTTTAATACATAGCTGTTTGGTGGCGGAGAATTTATTCTCTTGCTTAACACCCTGTTATATATTGGTAGATGATTAATGATATAGTATGGTCTGACAATGTGGCATGCTAAGATGCATATGATCAAGGCTTTTGTTGAAAAGCAGGGCCTTGCGGATGATGATCAAAGCACAGCTTTAATTAGCATAGCTTTGTGTACAGCGTTACTTCGCGAGCCTCACACCCCGGTATGATGGTGAACGGTTTGTTTGATTAGTAGGTTGACCAATATACTTTATATATACGGATTGGGTCAACTGAGCGTTGTTGGGTGTGGTCGCTCCACATCTGGAGATTGGGCAGTGATACCAGCCGAAGCCCATGGGGATAGAACACTAGATTGTTCTTCCAAAGTGCGTATTATATGTATTACGGTGTTTTCTCTTGCTGAGACGTAAGCTGTGTAGACACATTCACGATATGTCTTTCAAATCAGGAGCCATCATGATGGAAACCCAACTTTAAAATACGAGCTTTTCGGTTTTTAGTTGTATACTTATATGGTGACATAATGTATTATGCCGCTTACATAGTATATTATGCCACCTAAGATTGATACATTTATATTCGAAAATTGATTTCTACACTCTGCACTTATAATATTAAAGACGAATTTCGCGTATTAAGCATTTTTGACCATTATAAGGTAAACTCTATCCTTCGACTTCCATTGCAAGGGACTTGAGTCTTATAATGATTTCATTTTCTAAAAGCATTGCGTTGTTTTTATGCACCGGTATTCTTGGGAGGAAACCCGTTCCGCGTTAGCGGCGTGGTCCCTTGATTTACCCAACTTTAAAATCAAGTAAATAACTGTTTTTAGTTCTCATACCAGTCCCATGACTGACGTGGAGTTTATTGTTTTAACCTAAACTCTGGGTGCCCATATTTTCCACACGGGCAGCTAGCAGTTTTGGTTTTGCAGATATTATTCACATGATCCTGGTTTACAGCTGAAGCGATATTCGGAAAGCTCTGTATCCGTGTATTACTTTCGGTTGTATTTTGTATTATTTTTCCGCTGCTATCTAAATGTAATTTTAAATCTTTGTTATTGTATTTCTAATGTAAAATATTTATTCATACTCTGTTATATTCTTGTACTCTGATGTAATTGTTGTAATAGCAATGAAAATGTTCTTCTGTTTGTGTTCTGATGAGTGTTGTTCTCAAAGCAATCCGTACTTTCCTTTACGGGGAAGTTTTGGGTCGTTTCAGCAAACATCATGAACAATTTTATTATAACAAACATGATATGTTTATGTTCAACTCAACAATCATCAAATCAATAGATCTATAAAACAATGACAATTCCAGATCAAATCACGTATGACAATCAATTTGAATTTAACAGCGGATCGGAAGAAAATCACAATCATAATTAATTATTTTTAATTAAAATAAATAAATAAATTGAACTCTCCCTTTGCTTTTTGTCTGAATATTCAAAGTGCTCTGTTTCAGATCTGGTCAGTTCCGAAATGTAGATCTCGCTGACGCGATCCTAAAGCAATTCATTTTGTTGAATTCTTATTAGATTTGAACAAGTTATGATAATCTATACGTTCGATAATTAAGTAAATAATTAATTAAATGATTAGTCGCTAATTACATTGAAGAAAATAACTGGCCGATGTTCTTTCTTTTCCATCGTTGTCTTCTTTACATCGACGAACCCATACATCGAGATCTAGGGCTCGCCTTTGCCACCTGTCCACCACGTAGGAGGATAATCTAAGTAGCCCATGACGTTGGCGTTTACACGGGGCACCACCCCCTGATGGACTTCGAACTCGTAGGCCCCTGGAAGCCTCGAGCTGCCTGCGAGCGGAGCACCTTTGGACATAGAAACTGAACAAATTTCTGGCCAAGACCCAATCACAGCCGTACTGATTTGAAGCCCTCTTCCTACTCATCGATTTATGTTTCAAATTTGTGTTTTAATTCTCGCTAGATTCAATGAAATTAAGGAAGCAAATCTGGAGCACCATGGCCTTCCGTTTAATAGTGCCAGCTGCACTATTCGGCATTGGAGAATTAGGGTTTTCTTTAATCCTATATTTATAATATTTTATTCATTTAATCTTTTAATTCACTAAAAAGCCCGTTAACCTGTACTAGCCCCAATTCCACCCCAACGAGAGTTGTTCCCTACCAAATACCCCGCTTCCGGACGCAATGGACTAGGTCCGGTCAGCCCATTTGATCGTTTCAGCCCACTTTTCTTTATTTTAAAATATAAATCATTTAATTATTTAATTTGTTCGTACATTTTAATTTACCTAGGCCGCATACTGATTCTAAAAATTCCAAAAAAAATATATTTAGCTTTGTTTTTACGATACGGTCCTAACAAAATAAATTTCATCGAATTTCGAGACCATTTGAAAATGGCCATTTTCTGGTCGATCGAAATTGACTGAAACTAACAAAACACGTTTTCTTTTGCCAAGCTCACATATTGATCCCACAAATTATGAAAATTGGAATCTTGCAATAATTTGACATTCTGGATCCAACAAAAGTGGTTTTGTCGAAAACGGAGGTCATTTGTAAAATGTCTATTTTAATATTAAAAAATATATATAGATATATAAATTCCATAGCGACTATTCTGAAAATTAAACTGGGCATAACTTTTGATTCCCGTTATGAAATTTCGAATTTTCGAATTCGTCAGAATCTTGCAATAATTTGCCAAGCTCACATATTTTAAATAGATTTAAATATTTTTGGTTTCACCAAAATTCGATTTATTTTGAATCCTGTACAGTCAGTCAAAGTTTGAATTCAAAATTTCAAATTACCATGCTATTTCTAACTCCTTTTATAATTAAATTGAATATATTCATTCTAACTTCGATTTAAATAAATTTTTAATCATTATTATTAAAAATAAATTATTTTAAATATTCAAAATTCACTAAAATTGCTAAAATAAAAATTTTTAATTGGTTTAGAATTTCCGGGTTGTTACATTTCCTCTCGATCGGATGGTCGATTTTTCTCAAATATTCTGCCCTCTCAATCTCCTTATCCAATCAATAAAATTCGAAATCATCTAAACTAAAATGGAAGAGCTCGTTGAGGTCTATAAATCCAACGGTCACGATCTGTTTTTATCTCGTAAATCGTGCAAAGCGGGGGCTCAAAGTCGAGCCATTCGTGCTCGTTTTCTGCGGCACTCAGTGGTGCGATCTGGGCCCCATGGCTGGCGGTGGAAGGTCACGGTGGCGGCTTTCGGGTGGTGGTAGCTGATTGACGGTGGAAGGACTATGGCGGCTGCGATTTGATGCCCTAAAGGGCGAACAGTTTTCGAGAGATGAACGCGTAAACGGGGAGGAAGGATTAGTTAAAAGAGAAAGGTTATTTAATGTTTAATTAGCTAATTAATTTTATTAATGATGTAGTTAAACTTTAAACCATTGTAACTTTTACATACGAGTTCAAAATGCAATGAAACAAATTCCAATGCGATCGTGACAACAAACTCTACAACATGGAACTGACCAGAACGAAAATGGAAGTTGTTGAAGTTTTTGATAAAATTAAGCGCTCGTTTAATATTATTAAAACAATCCTTATTTAAAGACTGACGGAGTGGAAACTAATGTGAGAACTCTCTCAATCAAATTATTTTTACAGTTATTATTATATCTGTGACTACATCTATATTTATTGCCTGTGATTGCAAATGTTGTTTGGTGGTGATGGTTGTTTACAGTTTTATTGTTATCATTATTAAACTGCGAAAATATGTTTTGTTAAAAATAAATTCACATGGACTGTGATGTAAACCCCACATGGGTATTGGGACGATAATGTCAACCGATTGATTGACAGACTATGATAAGTGTTTTTTAATTATTTTATGCTTATACAGTTGAAAATTGCACTCTGGATGTGAATTGAATGTTTAATAGTTGTTTATCATTATTTTTGAATACATGCGATGTATGGAATTAATATAAAACAAATATTTAAAATAATATTCAGTGAAGAATCAGAATATGATTTTTATGTCCAATTTTGAATGAACAAAAAAATATTGATATATGAAGCCAAGTTAAGTAGATATACACCATTTTAACTCGAAAGGAATTTTCTTTATTTCATAATGGATATCGAAAAGATTGATTTCAAAATCTGATATTTTGAAAATATTATAATTTTAATATTATAATAATATGGAATATTTTATTTTTTTAAAATTGGAAAGTAAGTTGAAGTCTTTTTAAAATGAATTTATAAACGATTTATAATATACGTTTTAAAAAGGAAATCGATGAAATATATTATATATTATATATATTATATATATATATATATATATATATATTTAAATGGTTTGAATAGAACATACTGATGCTCATCCAAAGTGCGTAGTATATGTATTATGGTGTTTTCTCTTGCCGAGACGTAAGCCGTGGAGATACATTCGCGATAGATCTTTCGAATCTGTAGCCATCATGATGGAAACCCAATTTTCCAATACGAGCTTTACGGTTTTAGTTGTATACCTATATGGTGACATAATATATTATGCCGCTTACATGATATATTATGCCATCTAGGATTGATACATTTACTTTCGAAATTAATTTCTACACTATGCACTTATAGTAATATTAAAAGATGAATTTTGCGTATTAAGCATTTTTACCATTATAAGGTAAAACTCTATCCTTCGGCTTACGTTGCATGAGACTTGAGTCTTATAATGGTTTCATTATTCTAAAAAAGCATTGCACTGTTTATTTTTATGTATTGGTATTCTTGGAAGGAAAATCGTTCCGCGTTAGCGGCGAGGTCCCTTGGTTTACCTAACTTTAAAATAAAATTAATAACGGTTTTGAGTTCTCATACCAGTCCCATGACTGACCTAGAGTTTATTGTTCCTTCCTAAACTCTGGGTGCCCATATTTTCCACACATGCAGTCAGTAGTTTAGTTTTACAGATATTATCTTCACAGGATCCTAGTTTACAGATGAAGCGATATTCGGAAAGCTCTATGTCAGTATATTTCTTTCAGTTGTGTTTGTATTACTTTTCCGCTGCTATGTAATTTTAAAACTTTGATATTGTATTTTCTGTTGTATAATTATTCATACTCTGGAACATTCTCGTACTCTGATGTAAACTGATGTAATAAGCAATGAAATATTCTTCTATTTTGTGTTCTGATGTGTGTTGTTCTCAAAGTAATCCGTCTTTCCTTTACGGGGAAGTTTGGGTCGTCATATGTGGTATCAGAGCCAATACCCAGCCGGAATTGTGGCTCATGTGTGGACTACAGCGCCTGGGTGAGGTGTTTGTGAGCCAAGGGGACGTTGAATGTAACACCCCTAAGTCCCACATCGTGGAAGCCTGTGTGAAGTGGGTACTTAAACTGTAGAGCCCATCTCTTACTAACGCCGAGGCCTTTTGAAGAACAAAACCCCACACCTATACGGTGGCTAAATTGGGGATAATATCTTGCGTGAACGGAGGTGCGGGTTGTTACATTATAATATGTCCAAATCAGTATTGTAAATGGTCGTTGTAAATGCAGTCCGATGGTCGTATATGGAAATCGACTGAAATGGAATGTTAAAATTAATGAGAATATAGATAAATTGTGTTAAATCATATTAAATGATTTGAAAAAAATTTGGATGAAATATTCCACGTTTGTGAAGATAAAATGTATTTTTATCTGAATAAGTTATTTACCGATTTGAGTAAAGAACTGAAAGAAATTATATGTTTTTAATATAACCAGAATTTTCCAACGTCTGAATTGGAAAGGATTTAAATGGAAATAATCATTCGAATTATTCGATATTGGATTCCGTGATTATACAGATATTGTTAAGGAATTTGGAAGATATAGATATCGTTATTCCCAATACGATATCCGTTGGTCTCAGAATTTGATATTGAATATAAGTCGATATAATTTCTATTCAGAGCCTTGTATTTAATATCAAATTGGATTTTGGGTTTGTCGTGAATGGTGTCTTTATTAACACTGTTCTTAAACCCGGTTGAGGAAAGAATAAATCTTTTAACCAAGATCTAATGAATTTTCCAATTAATTAATATAATTGGAATTAAATGGTAGTTGCTTACGGGTTCGTTGTGAACGATGTTTTAAATAACATTCGTTCTTAAAACCCAATTAACAGTGAAGTTATAATCTGGAATTTAAAAATCTTTTTATAAAGATTTAATGGAAATTTTCCAAAGTAAAGTTTTCCAATTTAATACATTTAATTGGAATTGAAAGGAATTCGATTCAATACTAATCGAGATGAGTTTCCATGAATGAGGACCATTATTGTATATGAATTTAAAAGGCATGGACGTTATTCCATTTATTTATTAGTCTAATACGGAAATTTTTATTGATTACATATTGATTTGTTTTCCGTGAAGATTCCATTTTAATGGAAGACGATTTTGGGTTTATCATTAACTTTTTTTTAATGGTATTGGTTTTGTAAATCAATTAAAGACTGGATTAATTTTCCTAAAGTTGAATTATCATTAAGTAATGATTTTTGGAAGATTAAAACTAAATGGAGTTTTAATGAATCTTTAATTAGATTGAATGTTAAATGGTTATTAAATTTACCAAATTCAAGAAATGTTTCGAGATGGAGTACCACCAGTTTTACTCCATGCGGTAGTTAAATCTTTAACTAGATTTGAACATGAAATGATAATTAAATTTATCGATAACACCGTGGGTGTTAGATATGGAGTATTACCAGTTTTGCTCCATGGGATGAATAGGTTGGGATTGGGATTAATGAATAAATAATTATTTTGGTAAGTCTCGATAATCCCGACTAGTTTTATAAACCTTAATTTGGTTTAGAATTGTTACAGGATAAAATAAAAACTTTTGAAATTGATATCCAAAGGAAAATTAAAGAATAAATTTAAAAGAACTTATCTTTGATAAAAGTAATGGGAATTTTCCCCCTATGATGTGTATATTTGAATAAAAGAATATTCTGAATTAGAATGAGGCGTATAATGTGTTTTTTTATAGCACTTGATTATTGATTATAAAATACACGAGTTATTCGGAAAGATCGGGTTTATCCCATTCTAAATAACTGATACGACAACTAAAAGTCGACGATGAAGACGGTGGTTGAAGACTGGAGATCTTCACATCGTATGAATGATTACTAATGTCTTGATTGGGCTGTACACCCAAGACAGGGTAATAAGTGGTGATCGTCCAGACATACTTGGAGTCCGACTGCATACGCAAGGACCTCTCTCCTGTATTGGACATATGAAACGAGGAATAAGGGCCTCCAGTTTCGTTTAGACCCAATACGAACTTGTAAATTAATGTGTATCTGACATTGTATCTAATTCCGTGTTGATTGATTTCTATTAAATATATACTTTTTTGGTGGTGGAGAATTTATTCTCTTGATAACACCCTTCTCTGAGACGTACGAGCTTAGAGGTTATATATTGATAGACATCAGTTGTATGGCATGAATTCTCAATGTGGCATGCTAAGATGCAAATGATCAAGGCTTTTGTTGAAAAGCAAAGTCTTGCGGATGGTGATCAAAGCACGACTTCAATTAGCATAACTTTGTGTATAGCATTAATTCACGATCCCCACACCCCGGTATGAGTCAAAAATGGGTTAATGACCGTAGGGAGAACTTGTGTTTCTTTCTAGCTAGAAGTGGTGTTATGGTATGGATTCCAGACATTTTTACTTATGTGAATGATGGATTACGAGGCACCTCGGATATGATTGGTCGACGTATTGACCATTATGGAGGTCCGATAGGACCGGGAAACGTATTGTTTAGGAAAAATTAATCCACTAAAGCAAGTGTGGACCGGCCCTACCGCATCCAAGGGTTGCCCACAGTGCGTAATCCTGAGGCATTTGCTAGAGTGTCTCAAACCGGAAGGAGCCATCCCTTACCACGACTCTTAGATGGAATCCAATTTCCAATACCAGACTTTTCGGTTTTAGTTGTAAACCAATGTATGGCGACATAATATATAGTACTTATGCCATATATGATTGATATGTTTATATTTGTAGCTGTTTCTGACACTACGCACTTGTAGTAATATCAAAATGATTTGTTTTAAAACGTATCAAGCATGTTTGGCTATTATAAGGGAAAACTCTGTCCTCCGGCTTGCGTTGCATTGTGTGATGGGAAATGAGTCTTATATAATAGCTTCATTTTCCCAAAAATATTGTGGTGTTTACAAACTGTTTTTTTTTCATAGTATTCATGGGAGTAATCCCATTCCGTGACAAACGGCATGGTCCCGTGTTGTACCCTAATTTTAAAGTGAAGTTTAATAACTATTTTGAGTTCTCACGCCAGTCCCATGACTGACTCAGAGTTTGTTGTTTCTACCTAAACTTTGGGTGCTCATATTTTCCACACGGGCAGCTAGTAGTTTTGGATTGGTAGATATCTCTGATACTTTTCCATTGTGTAGCATTTATTCTTACTATGATATCTTGTACTTTGACGTAAATTGTCATAATAGCAATGAAATTTTCTCATGTTTGTGTTTTGATGCGTCGTGCTCTCAAAACAATCCGGGCTCCTCCGTTTCTTTCGGGATCAGGGAAGTCTGGGTCGCTATAGAGGCCTTAGCATATCCGGTCGATCTCCAAGTACGTCTGGACGATCACAAATTATTGCCTTGTCTTGGGTGTACGTCCCAATCAAGACATCAGTAATCATCCATACGATGTGATGATCTCCGGTCTTCAACCACCATCTTCATATCTTCGACTTTTAGTCATCGTAACAGTTATTCAGAATGGGTTAAACCCGGTCTTTCCGAAAAACTCGCACATCTTATAATTAAGTTCTATAAAAACACATCATATGGCTCATTCCATTACGGAATATTCTTTTATCGAAATCTTCTTGGAAATCGTTTCAAAATATTTTTAATAACTTTTCTCAACTTAAACCAAATTAAGGTTTATCAACTATTCGGGATTAGCGAGCATTGCCAATGTAATCATTCATTTTATTAACCCAATCCCAACCTATTCATCCCACGGAGTAAAAATGGTAGTACTCCAAAGCTAACACCCATTGTGTTATCGGTAAAATAAATTAGCATTTAACATTTTAAATCTAATTAAAGATTAAACTATCGCATGGAGTAAAACTGGTGGTACTCCATTCTCGACATTTCTTGAATTCAGAAAAATTACTTACCTCATTCCCATTTCAATCTAATCAAAGATTCATTAAAACTCTAGTTCAGTTTTAATCTCAAAAGTTATTACTTAATGATTGTTCGACTTTAGGAAAATTAATCCTATCTTTACAGGGTCAACGAACCAAAGTCATTTAAAATATAGTTCACGATAAACCCAAAATCATCTTCCATTCAAACGGAATCTTCACGGAAATCATAACGGTGTATAATCGATATAAATTTCCGTATCATACTAATACTATAAACGGAATAACGGCAAAGCCTATTAAATTCCAAAAATAGTAATGGTCTTCCTTCATAGAATCTTATCTCGATTACTACTAAATCAAATTCCATTCAATTCCAATTTCTTTTATAAAATTGGAAAATTCTCTTTTGGAAAAATTCCATTAAATCCTAATTAAAAGATTTATAAATTCCAAATCATAACTTCACAGTTAATCGGGTTTGGAACTAATGTCAATTAAAGCATCATTCGAAATGCATCCATAATCAACTACCATTTATTTCCAAATTTATTAATATTAAATCTTGGTTAAAAGAATTATTCATTTCTCAACAGGGTTTAAGAATATTGTTATTAAAGACCCCATTCAGGACAAACCCCAAACCAAAAATCATTCATATTTTTAATAATTTTATTATGGCCTTTACTGTCGGTTTCAATTATCGGCCACCAAACTGCATCCATAGCGACCTTTTCCAAAGTTGATTTAGACATATTTTAAAATTTTATCGTTAGATTTCGATTCTCTTATTATCATTCGAAAGCACCTTTCGATATGAATCCAACGGTTCCACTTTTAGGAGAATCCGACGGTCGGATCTCTTTTTATGCAAATTTGAAGTTAATGGTTGAAATTCGCGAACGGTCACGGTGCGATATGTTCTATTCAAACCATTTAAATATATATAATATATATTGTCAACTTCCGTTTAAAAAGTATTTTATAGAACGTTTATAAGTTCGTTTAAAAACGATTCCAACTTCCATTTCAATTTTGAATCAAAATTGAACTTCCTATATCATTATAATATCAAAATAATAATATTTTCAAAATATCAAAATTTGAAATCCATTTTCTTAATATTCATTATAAAAGAAATGAAATTGATAGAAAACTATGTCTGAGTTAAAATGGAGTTTACTAACTTAACTAGGCTTCATATTTCATTCTTTTCGTGTCCATCCAAAATCGAACACCAAAATCATATTTTGATTCTTCATTGAATATTATTTTAAAATATTTGTTATTTCAGAAGTGGAATCAGACTCAAATACCATATAATTTTGTTTAAATGGGTTCCACATATCGTATTATTCAAAAATAGCGATGAACTACGATTAAACATCCAATTCGCATCCAGAGTGTAATCTACAACTGTATAAGCATTAAATAATTAAATAACGCTTACTACGTTTTGTCAATCAATCGATTGACATACAACTAAACACAAGGGAGATGTGTGAAGTTACTATCATCCCCGGACTCGTGTGGGATTTTCAATCAAGATCCAATGATTATTATTTGCATAATCGGCGACGTGTAAAATTATCGTTTCAATACCTGTGTGGGGTTTACATCAAAATCCATGTGAACTTATCTAATATTTGGGAGATGAGTGGGTAAATTGTCATCCCAAAATAATTCATAATAAAAACGTTTTATTTATTAACATTTATAATCACAGTTTTATGATAATAATAATAAAACTGTAAACATCTATCATCCACTGAACAAATATTGCAAACACAAGCAATCAACAAATATTCCGTTATAAAAACAAATAACTGTACAAAATTTTGAGTGAGAGTGTAATAACCCAGATTTTGGAACCAATTTAAAATTTTATTTTTAATTGATCTAATGGATTTTAAGAATTTAAAATGATTTATTTTGACAATTAACGATTTAAAATATTTTTAAATCGAAGTTAGAACGTATAAATTTATATTAATTATAAAACGAACTCGAAATGGCGCGGTAGTTTGAAATTTTGGTTTTAAAATTCAATTGAATATGCAAAATTCGATATAAATCAGAATTGGATAAAACAAGAAATGTTGAAATATTTGAACTGTAATTTTCTAAGTAATGTACGAAACTTAGATTTCGTTTTACAGATTGTAAGCTAGGTCCAGTTTAAAATTTAGATTAGAGTGTTTGGCTTGTCATCCAGGAAGAATTCTGCCTCACCATTCAGTCTTTCTATTCAGGTGAAGATCTACCTATGGGACGGTCTTCCACCAATTCGGTCGTAATCCCCAAGTGTGACCAACCTCTTTTTTGTTCCGATTTTCGTCCTATCAGCTTGTGCGATTTCACTAATAAAGTCGTCACTAAGGATCTAACTTCAAGGTTAGCAATGTTTCTTGAGTGTCTTATATCCTCTTCTCAGGCCGGGTTTATAAAAGGACATTTAATCACCGATAATGTCCTTTTAGCCCAGGAGCTGATTTCGATGATAAATAGAAAGGTCCATGGGTCTAAGTGGTTGCTTATGACCGCATATCCTGGTTCTTCATCATCAAGATTCAAAGAGCATTCGGTCTCCCAAGACCCCTAATTGACGTCGTTTGGAGGGTCATCTCCAACTGCTGGTTCTTTGTTCTCATCAATGGTTCAGCCACTGGATTTTTCAGGTCTGGGAGAGGACTTCGTCAAGGAGACCCGCTTTTGCCTACTCTCTTCGTCCTTGCTGCATAGGCTTTTATTCGTGGCTCGCACTCCCTTATGATTGTTGGGCAGATTCACGGGTTTAGGATCACTAGGGGTTGTCCGCTAATCTCCTCTTTATCCTTTGTTGATGACATCATCATTTTCACTAATTGCAGTCGTCGGTCTTTTAGAGGCCTTATTGATCTTATTCGGCAGTATGAGAGGTGCTCGGGCCAACTCATAAACTCTTCCAAAAGTTGTTTTGCTCCCGCAAAACACTTGTCTGCTGTTAGATCCTCTTGGATCGAGTCTTTTACAAGCATCACGACAATCTCGCTTCCACTTCCTTACCTGGGTATTGTTCTATACCGAGGAAGAAAGCTCAACGCCTTGTTCGATCCCTTAACTAACAAAGTCAAGGGAAAGATCCTTCGTTGGAATGCTACCCTCCTTTCTTAGGCAGGAAGACTAGTTCTCATTAAGTCTGTCCTAGACTCCATGGGATCACACATCTTTGCTGCCATGACTTCAACTGCCTCCTTCTTCCGGTCGTACTGTTCCTTGGCCTCTTCCTTTTTTTTTGGGATCAAAGGAGAATGCTTCTCACCACTATTGGAACTGTTGGAGCGTTATTTGTCGTCCCAAAAGTGAAGGAGGCCTGGGCCTCTGTAACCCTTAAGTCGTCTGTGTGGCATTTGCTTGCAAGCTTTGGGCAAGGTTTAGCGCGAACATCCCTCTGAGCAACGTTCCTCCACGCCAAGTACCGAAGGCTAGCAAGCGCGCACTATAAAGGGGTCCCATCGTATGCTAGTGAGACGTGCAAACAGATGCAATCCGTGAAGGCCTTATTAAATGCTCACGGGGGCGGCACCAACTGGGACGTCAATCCCATCTCGCCTACTGTTGCGTGGAATTCTGCACGGAACCCTACGCCTAGGCTGGCCCTTTTCTACTTTGTTTGGAATGTTCGTATTCCCCTGAAGGTTTCTCTGTTCATGTGGAAAACCTTACATCATTCCCCTGAAGGTTACCAATAGATGAAAACCTTCAAAGAATCTGCATCCAGTTCGTTTCCAGGTGCAGGTGTTGTGGTGCTAGTGCATTGAATCCTCGTTTCATTTGCTGTTCTTTGGGGTTTGTGTTAGGTCCGTTCGGAATTACTTTGGGAACTTGGTAGGTTGCCGAGGAAATGCCAACTCGATCAAAGAATTCCTGAGATTATGGTGGACTGGCATCCCTAACAAAAGTCTTCGTGCAAGCCTATTTCGTTTGCTTCCTTCTTTGATTTGCTGGCACATCTAGTGCTCGTGGAACAAGGCAATCTATGACGAAATGGCTATGGACCCTACGACCATTACCTGGAAGATCAGGAATGATGTGTTTCTTGCTTTCCGGGGAAGGCCGTTAGGGGTGTTATCGGTTCCCGGTCTAGGAGGTTGGTTGTTGCCTTTGACGTCGCGAGGCTAACATCTGCTACCAGACATGGTACTGGTTAACTCCTAGCTTTGTGTATTTCACGGGTTGCTTGGGTTTATCTTGTATTTGCTTTCTTTTTACTTTCGCATCTCCTCTCCCCTCCCCCTACACCTACTCCCCTCCACCCCGTGTATCTAATTTTGCTTCCTAGTTGTGCAGGACATAGCTCTCTGGATTTCAGGTTTCTGGACTTGCGCTTACTGATGTTTGGCGATGACTCCAGATTTCCTTCTTTAGGCGATCCCCGGGTGCTGGCCAAGTGGGGCTGATTGATGTTATGATGAGAGAGCGGCAGAGGTAGGGTGCGCCATCCGTTTATCTCTTTCAGCACTATCCTGGAGCAAAGCCGACTTATGGGTACATGGAGAAGCCTCCAGCGATGTTTATCCCAGACCTTTCCTTTGTCATCCTCCTGATTCTTCCTCTGGGGTCTAGCTTGCTACGTTGTCAGTGCAAGTTCGTTGTCTGGTCTGGTGGATTTGTTTATTCTGGTTTTTGTACAATATATATATATATATATGCACAATGCTGTATGAAAAAGTTCAGGAAGTTAACTCAGAACTCTCAAAGAAATTATTGTAAATCAGTTGTCAACATTTTAATTAATATTGTTCACTAGATCTGGATGAAGATGGTCAACTTTCTGATGATCTTCCGGCTATGTTACTGATTATGTGAGCTTGAGGAATTATTAATTTTTTTTTTTTTTTGAGTTCTGGTTACGGTTCTCGTAGGTGTCAGTCATGGAAACATAGCTCTGATGGGTTAGTCATGGAAAAAAATTAATAAGCTAATAAAAAGACCATTTTTCAAACAGTATCCAAATTCGATGAAATTAAATTTGTTAGGACCGTATCGTCAAAACATAGCTAGATTTCTATATTCGTAATTTTTGGAGTCAGTATGTGGCCCCGGTAAATTAAAATGTACACTGAAATTCAATGTGTAACGTTATCTTAATTTATATTTTAATTTTGATAAAAACTGATCAAAACCGCCGAATTGGCTTACTAAATGTAATAACCCGAAAATCCCCGCCCTTCGAATCGAGCATAAACCACACAGGTCTGATCAAAAAGTTGGAAATCCTCGAATGCATTAACTCTGTGAATACAACACATTAGAACAAATAACAGCAGACTTTTATAAACATTATAAGAATGCTACATCAGAGTACATTAAATAATAATATAGCAGAAGATTAAATTACAATAAATGTAATACACTACAGCGGAACAATGAAATTAACATGGCGGAAGACTATATCAATGCTCCGGACACAGCTCTAAGCTTCGATCCAGAATCCTGCTCAATATATCTGCAAAATAAGCTACTTGACTGCCTGTGTGGAAAGAGGGCACCCGAGTTTGCAAAGTGAAACAAACTACGAGTTAGTCATGGGACTGGTATGAGAAATCTTTCTTATCTTATCTAATAATAAGGCTTATAACAGGACCACGCCGCTAACGCGGAACAGTTTTACTCCATTGGATTGCCAGTGCATAAATTAAAGTAAATCGTTAAACAACGCAATGCATTTTAGAAAAATGAAACCATTATAAGACTCAGGTCCTATCACACAATGCAACGCAAGCCGGAGGATAGGGTTTTACCTTATAATGTTAAAAAATGCTTGATACGATAAAACGGATTTGATATTATTACTAGTATATATATGTTTCAAAAATAATTTCAATCATAATGTATCAATCATAGAAGGCATAACTACCATATACTATGTCGCCATACTAGTTATACAATCAAAACCGTATGGTGTCGTATTGGAAATTGGATTTCCATCATGAGTCAAGGCTAGGAACGATCTCCTTACCGATTCGAGACACTCTAGCAATGTCTCAGGATTCGGACGCTGACGAACCCTTGGATCCTACAGGACTGGTCCACAAATACCTTAGTGGATTGGCAATTCCTGAACACACGCTTCCCGGTCCTATTGAACCTATAATTTGGCCATTGGCGACCAATAAATCTGAGGTACCTCATAATCCATCATCCACATAAGTAAAAATGTCAGGGCTGGTAAGTCGCTGACACCACTTCTAGCTAGAAAGAAACGTGTGCACTCCCTGCGTTCCCTTGCTCCATTTTTGACTCTTACCGGGGTGTGAGGTTCGCGAAGTCACGTTATACGTAAAGCTACGCCTAAACTGGCTATGCGTTGATCATCTAGCACAAGGCCCTACTTTTCGACAAAAGCCTTGATCATTTGCATCTTGGCGTGACACATTAACAATTCATGTCATGCGATTGATAACTACCAATATATACCTCTGAGCTCGCACGTCTCAAAGAAGGATGTTGAGCAAGAGAATAAATTCTCTGCTACCACAAATATATATTAAACAGAAATCAATTTAATTTACATGGAATGAAATCCAATGTCAGACGCACATCCATTTACAAGTCCATTGTGGGTCTGAACGAAACCAAAGACACCTTATTCCTCGTCCTGTATGTCCAATAAGGAAGTGAGGTGCTCGCTTGTCCGGACGATCAACAAGTATGTCCGGACAACTACCACTTTAACCCTTTACTGGTAGCTAGCCAATGTCGCGCATCAGTAGTCATCCAATCGATGTGAAGATCGCCTATCTTCAACCACCGTCTTCATCTTCGACTCTTGATCGTCGTAGTAGTTATTCGGATTGGGTTAAACCCGGTCTTTCCGAATAACTTGCGTATTTATAATCAAAGATCAAGTGCTATAAAAACACATCCAACGCCTCATTCCGATTCAGAATATTCTTTAAATAAAATATTCACATTATTAGGGAAAGATTCCCATTAGTTTTGTAACAACCCGCAAATTCTGAACCAATTTAAAATTTTTATTTTAGAAAATTTTAATGAATTTTGAGGTTATAATATAATTTATTATTAATAATAATGGCTAGAATTCATTTTAATCGAAGTTAGAACGAATAAATTTAATTTAAATATAAATGGAATTAGAAATAACGCAGTAGTTTGAAAAGTCAAACTTGAACTTTGACTGACCATACAGGATGCAAAATTTAACGGATTTTAGTGAAACCAAAAATATCTTTCTAACAAAACTGAAAAATTGAAATTTCATAGCGGAAATCAAAAGTTATGGCCAATTCAATTTTTAGAAAGGTCGCTGCAGAATATATATATATATATATATATATATATATATATATATATATATATATATATATATATTATATGGCCCGAAAGGCTACTTTTCACATATGCAGGAATTTGGACTCGAAACCACTTCCATTGAGTTCGGAATGACGTTTCTGCATTAAAAAACAGTAAACACTTATATATTTTGAGTTTCGGAATTTATTTGTTTCAAAATGTATTTTTAATATTAAATATATTGGCCTTAAAAATAGTCATTTTTCAAACGACCTCTGTTTTCGACGAAACCAATTTTGTTGGAACCGGAATGTCAAATTATTGCTAGGTTTCAATTTTCAGAATTTTTCGAATTAATATGTGAGCGTGGCGAAAGAATATGTGTTTTGACTATTTCAGTTAAATTTAAACGCCTTAAAAATAGCCATTTTTCAAACAGTCTCAGAATTCGACGAAAATAATTTTATTGGATTCGTATCGTCATAAGAAAGCTAAAAATAATTTTTTTTAGAATTTTCTGAGGTCGTATGTGGCCCCGGCATATTTTAATGAACGGTCAATAATTAATTAATTTTTTTAATGCAATTTTAAATAAAAATCGTACAGATTTCGGAATTGGGCCACGGGACCTATCCCATTGCGTTCAGAAGGTGTCAAAACCTTAAGAACGACAGTCGTTGGGCCTAATTCCGAGTTAGTGGCTAATCGGACCTTAATTGGGCTAATTATAATTTAATAATTAAATAACCCTAGAAATACGTAGTATATAATACGGCTACAGTATACGTCTTCTTCCCCAATCCGATAGGCCGCCACTTCTTCATTCCTTCTCTCCTCAAATTCTCTCTCCTCTCTACAAATTAGAACGCAAGCCTTACACCAAACTGAAGCTCTTCCTCTCCTCTACGTTCTCATACTCGATTCAAATTACCTCGTGCAAAGAAGCTCCCGGAATCCGCCTCCAAAGCCCGCGCGTTTCAGCCGCCGCCGACCCCACCTGGTGCCACCGCACCCTCCACCGTGCTAGGCGCACGTACCCCTCTCCGAGCCCGACCACCTCCAACAAACCACACCCCAAACCGACTTTCCTACCTCCTGCAATCTGAATCCAAAGTTTTGAACAAATATGAAAAGTAACGGCCAAGCTTTCTGATGGTAGAAGGAGGATTAATTCCTTAATGACTAAATTAATTAATTAATCCAATTTATTTTATAACTTGTTTTGATCATATCTAATTCATTTCAATTCGAAACTTAATGATTTCAGCGACGTTGTGATCGTACGAAGGAGATCTACGACGCTGGACTGAAACGGGGCAATTCAGAACAACTTGAAAATTTAACAAATCGCGAACGACGGTGAGAATCTCTGATTTAATGATTTAATAAATTTAATCAATTATTTTATTGTTGTTAAATAATTATTTGGTTGTTGTTTAATTGGATCTGCGTCGTGATAAGATTGTAGATTTTGTTTCTGATTGATTGTATTTCTGTTTGTGTTGAAAATGTGATGATGTTTGATATGTTATTGTAATGGATAATTAGAGATCCAAGTGTGCTAATCCATATTATGATTTATACCTTTTAATTGAATTGATTTAGATAATCAATTCATACAAATTATATTATGTCATTTCTTTTAATTGAATTGATTTAAAAAAATCAATTCATACAAATTATATTATGTCATTTCTTTTAATTGAATTGATTTAGCTAATCAGTTCATACAAATTATATTATGTCACTTTTTGTATTTATTGAAGAAAACAAAAAGACAAATATATTTATATTTGCGCTCCTTATCGCAAATAAAACTCACATATTAGAAATGTATTTATATTTGCGCCCCTTATCGCAAATAAAACACAAATGTTAGAAATACATTTTTATTTGGATTCATTATCGCAAATAAAACATGACTAGCAAAACATAGTTATTAAAACCAATACATTCATGTTGTCAAAACATAGTTATTAAAACCAATACATTCATGTTGTCAAAACATAGTTATTAAAACCAATACATTCATGTTGTCAAAACATAGTTATTAAAACCAATACATTCATGTTGTCAAAACATAGTTATTAAAACCAATATACATGGTTATTAAAACCAATATATTCATTTTGTCAAATATGGTTATTAAAACCAAACATCTGCTTTTGTCAAAACATATCTATTAGAAACAAAGCATTTAATTTTGTCAAACATGGTTATGGAAACAAAATATTCATTTGTGTCAAAATTTTGTGGATTTAAAACAAAAGTAGTGCTTTTGTCAAAACCTGTTAGTGTAGACAAAAGTAATGTTTTATCGAACATGTTAACTGAAATAAAATATATATTGAAAATAGAATTAGTTCTTTTATATGCATTCACAAATGCAAATAAACATTTAAATTAAAGACTATTCTTTTATTTGCATTCACAAATGCGAATATATATTAAAAGTAAAGTTTGTTCTTTTATTTGCACTACTCGGTGCAAATATTCTTTGATAATAAAATTTGTCCTTTTATTTGCATTTACTAATGCAAACATACGTTTAAAATAAAATTTTATCCTTTTATTTGTATTTACCAATGCAAATATATTTTGAAATTGAAGTTTATTCTTTTATTTACATTTACATATGTAAATATACATTGAAATTAAAGTTTATTCTTTTATTTACATTTACATATGTAAATATGCTATGAAAATAAGATTTGTTCTTTTATTTACATTTTCTAATGCAAATATATATTGGAAAATAAAGTTTATTTCTTTGTTTGCATTTATCAATATATATGCATTGAAAAATTAAGGTTTATTCTTTTATTCGCATTTATCAATGCAAATATTCAATGAAACTATAGTCTATTTTCTTTATCTACATTTTCCAACCCCAATGTACACACTTTTATACATTTAACAGAATTTGTTTAAGTTATACTTTGAAAATAAATTTTGTTCTCTTATTTACATTTACTAATGTAAATAAAATTTATAAACAAAACTATTCTTTGTTTGCTTTCACAAATGTAAATGCTCATTTAAATAAATTTTTTTCTTTTATTTACATTCAATAATGTAAATACACTTTGTAAATGAGGTTCTTTTTACATGCACACAAATATACTTTTAAATAAAATAAAAGTCATATTAGTTATCTGCATTCCTTGTTGCAAATAAAACCTTAAAATAAAGTTCATCTTTGTTGCAATTCATTAATGCAAACAAATCATCAGATTGGAAATTATATTCTTGATTTATAATTTTGAGATGAATAAAGATTGTTTGAAATAAAGGATAGAATTTAAAAGTTACATTTTAATAACTAAACATTCACATTTTTATCATCAAAGTAAAATAGACAAAAACACTCATTTTGTCTAAATTAAAAGAATAAAACAAAATATAGCATTGGCATGTTTGTTAGATTCGAAACAGAAATTATTCATTTTTGTAAATTTAGATTAGTTAAAAACCAATTATTCATTTTTGTTAATTTACATTAGTTAAAAATAATTATTCATTTTAGCCAATTTATACTAGTTAAACAAAATTTTACCTTTTGTTAGGAATATTCATTTTTACCAAAATGAATTAGTTGTTGCAATTTATATATATATATATATATATATATATATATATATATATATATATTGACAAGATATATACATGTCAAGATAGGATAGTTAAAACAAATATTTATCATTTTGTCTCATCAGAATTGCCAAAACAAAATAACCATTTTTGTTTAGAGTTTAAAGTAGCAAATAGAATTTGTCAATAGGGACAAAGTTATTATGCTTATTCATTCATTGCAATAGAGATATTTTCTTGTTATCATTATATATATTGTGTATTACACTTCCATTCACAAGTTACCCGACTTGTGTATGTGATTGGGACGATAATTTTTCACACATCGCCCAAGTGCACAAATTAGTTTATCATTTGCTTGATTTGTTGAAACCCCACACGGGTGTTGGGATGAAATTTCACATACACTAATCCCAATATTTAGTTGTATGTTGATCGTTAGATCGACAGGCTGCGATGAGCGTTATTATTTAATTTTAACGCTTACACAGTGGAAATTACACTTTGGATGTAATGGATGACTTGATGATTATACTGTTATTGTCATATATATGATGTGTATGAAATCCATATAATCCAAATTATATGGTAAATGTTTGAGTCGCATTTCGATTCAAGTGTTCTTTTAAATAAGACTATTTTTACATTAAAAATCCTTTTTATATAAAGTGCATGTATTTTCATAATATATTTTTAATCAACTATATGTTAAAACAAAGAATATTTGTAAAAGATAAAGATTTGTAAAATAAAGAATACTTCTCATTTAGAAACTTTATATAAAGAATATTTTTATGATTATTTTAAAATATGTTTTTAAAGGGTTACTAGCATTTGCCATTATATTTTGTGATACGAAATAAATTAAGGTGTGAAGTGGATTTATCGTGGACGATGTTTTAAACGACATTTGTCCTTTAATCCAATTTACATTGAAATTATTATTTGAAATTTATAAATCTATTTTATAGATTTAAAAAGGCATTTTCTAAAAATCAAGTTTTTCCCATTTAATTTATTAAATAGGAATTAAGTGGAAATTCGATTGGTAATAATCGAAATGGGCTTCTGTAGAAGAAGACCGATATTATATATGGAATTTAAGAGGCTTTTCCGTTATTCCATTTATACTATTAGTCCGATTCAGAAATCTATATCGATTATGTATTGATTTGAAATCTGTGGAATTCCATATTTTGGAGATTGATTTATAGATTTTATTTTAAATGTTTATCTTTGATAAAATTAATGAGAATCTTTTAAATTGAATATCTTGTTAAAAGAATATTATGAGTTGGGATGTGACGAAATGTGTGATTTTCCAATATTTGTTTTTAATCCCAAAATACGCGAGCTATTCAGAAAGACCGGGTTTAACCCATTCTGAATAATCATCACGACAATCAAGAGTCGAAGACGAAGACGGTGATTGAAGACCGAAGGTTTTCACTTCGTTGGGATGATGATGACTGGTAACTTTAATTGGGATTGGCCTTCCAAGGCAAGGTATTTGGTAATGATCGTCCAAACGCATTTGGAGATCGACGGACACGATGTTTCGCTCAGACCCAGAGCAGACTTGTAAATGGATTGTGTGTCTGACATTGTATTCCTTTCTACTGTATTTGTTGAACGCTACTGATTATATATTTCTGTTTGGTGGTGAAGAATTTACTCTTTACTTATCACCCTTCTCTAAGACGTATGAGCTTAGAGGTTATATGTATATTGGCAGATGATCAATAATATGGTAGGGTCTGACAATGTGACATGCTAAGATGCAAATGATCAAGGCTTTTATTGAAAAGCAGGGCCTTGTGGGATGAACAAAGCATAGCCTATTACGGCATAGCTTTGTGTATATCGTGACTTCGCGAGTCTCACACCCCGGTATGAGTCAAAAACGGGATATGGACTGCAGGGAGTGCACACGTTTCTTTCTAGCTAGTGGTAATGTCAGTGCTTTAACACGGCCTGGCATTTTACTTATGTGGATGATGGATTTTGAGGCGCCTCGGATTTTTATAGGCCGATAGTGGTCATATTATAGGTTCAAAAGAACCGGGAAGCGTGTGTTCAGGAATTGTCAATCCACTACCGTTAGGTGGGGACCGGCCCTGAAGATCCAAGGGTTGCCCATAGGTGTGATCCTGAGGCATTTGCTAGAGTGTCTCGAATCGGAGAGGAGCTTGCCCCTAGCCTCGACTCATGATGGAAATCCAATTTCCAATACGACCTTGAGGTTTTGATTGTAGAACTAGTAGGGCAACATAGTAGGATGGGGTACTATGCCGTCTATGATTGATACATTATGATTGAAATGTTTATTATATATATACCCATATACATACACACTAATATTAAATCCGTTTTATCGTATCAAGCATCTCTTGACCATTATAAGGTAAAACCCTATCCTCTGGTTTGCGTTGCATTGTGTGATGGGACTTGGGTCTTATAATGGTTTCATTTTTCTAAAAAGCATTGCGTTGTTTAACGATTTACTTTAATTATGCATTGGCAATCCAATGGAGTAAAGCTGTTCCGCGTTAGCGGCGTGGTCCTGTGATTAGCCCACTTATTAGATAGGTTAAGTATAGAATTCTCACACCAGTCCCACGACTGACCTGTAGTTTGTTTCACTTTGCAAACTCGGGTGCCCTCTTTCCACACGGGCAGTCGAGTAGCTTTTTGCAGATATAGTTAAGCAGGATCCTGGATTGAAGTCTGAAGTTGAGTTCAGAATATTGATCGCCTTCCGTTGAGATTAGTTCCGCTGCAATGTATTTAATTTATTGTAAATGTATCTTCCGCTGTATTATTTATTGATGTACTCTGATATATTCTGTACTCTGATGTAACATTTATTATTGATGTTATAAATGTCTGTGTCGTTGTTCTGATGTGTTGTATGCCCAAAGTTAACATACGCGGGTTTTGAATGGTTTTAATCGGTCTTGCGATTGATTGGGGTCGGGCGAAATCCGGGGTCGTTACAAGTTTTATCAAAGTTAAATTCTTTTAGATTTATTCTTTTTCAATATTCATTCAAACTCCAATTTGGTTTTAATATCAATAATCATTATTTTATGATTATTCCAATTTAAGAAATAAATCTTATCTTTAACGGGGTTAAACAACCAATGTCATTTAAAACACAGTTCACGATAAACCCAAAACCATCTTCCACTAAATATGGAATTTTCACAGAAGTCAAATCAATATATAATCAATATAAATTTCTGTATCAGACCAATAATATAGATGGAATAACGGTAAAGCCTTTTAAATTCCATATATAGTAACGGTTCTCTTTTACGGAAACTCATCTCGATTATTATTAATTCGAATTCCATTCAATTCCAATTTAATATATTAAATTGGAAAACTTTACAATGGAAAATTTCCATTAGATCTTAATAAAAGATTTATAAATTCCAAAATTATCTTTTTCACTGATAATTGGGTTAAAGAACAAATGTCATTACAAACACAGTTCACAATAAACCCAATTCACATTTCGTTTTATTCCAATTACTAAATATAATGGAAAACACTAATAGTCTTAATTAAAAAGATTAATTCTTTTCATACGGGGTTTAAGAACAATGTTATTTAAGACACCATTCACGACAAACCCAAACTCAATTCTTTTATTCGATTCCAATTAAGTATTAATTTATTGGAAAGCTTCATTAAAATCTTAATTAAAAGATTTAGTCTTTTCTCATTTGGGTTTAAGAACAATGTTATTGAAGAGACCATTCACGATAACCCAATAATCCAATTTATTTATTTAATTACAATTAAATATAAATTAATTAAAAAATTCATTAAATCTTTTATTTGAAGATTTATTCTAGTTAAATGACTAGTTCCTTTCGATAAAAATATATTTTTATCTTTTCAAATATTATTTAAAATGTATTCTGAATCAGAATGCGACTCAATCAATTACCATATAATTTCAATTATATGGATTTCATACATTGCATGTATTTAACAGTAATGATAAATAATCATTAGACAATCCATTCACATCCAGAGTGAAATTTACAATTGTGTGAGCATTAAAATAAATAAATAATTAACGTTCATCATAGGCTGTCAATCCATCGGTTGACATACAACTAAATATTGTGACTAGTGTATGACAAATATCATCCCAACACCCGTGTGGGGTTTTCAAACAACAACGGTGTAACTAAATAAGTCATTAGTTATTAAATTTAACCAATTCTAATTCAGCTTAATTTATTTAACAAATTTTCATTTGTTTAAATTATAAATAAATATTTATAATTTAGTTTCAACAAACATATATTTTGATGTAACATGACAAAATCTAAAATATATGGCATTTTAAATGTAACATGCCATAATATAAATATTTGACATTTTTAATCCAATATGTCATTTCTATATAAAATGTCATTTCTAATCTAATGTAACATTTCTATATAAAATGACTTTTTTTAATTGTGATAACATTTCCAAATGAATGACATCTTTATTCTCATTAAACATTTCTAACTAGGGTGATGTTTTTATTCTAAATAAACATTTTTAACAAAAGTGATGTTTTCTATTTTCCTCCTTTCTAGCATGTTAAAATAATGTTTTAACCTACAAATATTCTCTAACCTATGTTTTCTACTGAATCACTTTTACATTAAAAATGGGATTTTTAATGTTGCAACATTTTTATTCAAATAGTCAATATCTCCAATGAAACAAACTTTACATTAAAAATTATGATTTTAATGTTTCATGTAACAATCTGCCATTCTAACTTCCCCGAATTGGTGTTTAAACCAGCTCGAAAAGTTCAAAACGACGGATTGTTATCGGCTTACAGGATTTAAACAGAATTAACACAGAATCACAAAGTATAATATTCGCAGCAGAATAAAATTTTATATAAATACCAGAGTTTAATACAAAACATTTATACAGCGGAAGAAATATAAAATAAGTACATAACTTATAATGAATAGAAGTTTACATTTCAATCGAGCCTTGCACGCGCATCTTCTTCTCATACCTCTCCTCGTTAAAAGCTAAAATCTTTGTATCTGTAACACTTGGGTAAACACATAATATAACCGTTTATTCCCCACAAATTATAAAATACACAGTGTGAACCCGTGGTTCGCACACGGGAAGTTGCTACATTTTATTTACAACTGTCATTCAACTGAATAACCGTATGTTATTCCAACAGCAGAACGATGTTTGATTCTGCCCACAAATGTCACACTATAAAATATAATTATTTGAAGTCTTTAGCATATTATAGGTGCTTATATCGTTTAGTACATTGGACATTCTAATCATCTTGTCATTTATATCATTTTAAGGAATATTGAGACCGATTTGGAAGGTGTTAACCATGCAAAAATACTGCTAAACTGAAGTGGTAATACTCATTGAGTAGATAGCTCAAAATGGTTAATATATTGTTACCATTGACCAGTATGTATTAAAGTGATTTACTATACGATTAGAATATATATACTGCAGCCTCATAACATGCACAGGAAATTTACACATGCAACTTAATATTAGTACTGCAACAAGAATCACATGCAACTTAAAGGTCAAATTATTTGTACATAAGTGAATAGTGACATGTTGTATTTTTAATTTACTCTACACGCATGAACTCAAAATAGAGACAGGTGCTCCCATGCGCATGTATTAAAACAAGGAAGAGTACAATGCATTAGTTATTCATTTTTCTCCTTATCAGTTCTCAAAAGTTACAAAAACAGTCAAAGTAAAATTCCAAATCATACCTTTTAAATTAAACCATACGCCAACAAGGACAAGGAAAATAATGCTGTATAAACACCTCCCTATCATACATTCTACTCAGACTTCCCTCTTCATTTGCACCACAAAAAATTCAAACACTATGCTCATACCTTCACGCTAATTTTTTTCAAAATATTCATTCACAGAAGTAAAAACTTTGTAGATATTCCTAGTGAAACGACCCGCAAATCCGTACCCTTTGAGTCGACTAATAACACCACACGTCCAACTCAAATTGCACAGAAATACGAACCATTTTTAGAAAGAAGTTAGAGGATGAGAAATAGAAAGAAAGAAATATTAGAATAGGAGAAAACGAAGATCACAAACTCACAGCGGAACGAATAAAATATATTAGATAATATAACTTTGAAGCACAAATCAGTATTTGTATAAACATACCATTATCAGAGCACAACGTTTTTCCCTGGAACAGTTATAAACATCTGTTTCCAGATACAACATAGTACACAGCGGAAAATATGATAGTCTATAGCTAACTGGTGAAGCCTCCTGCTTCAAGCTTCTTCAAGTGAATCTGTAAAATCCCGACTACTTGACTGCCCGTACAAATTTGGGCACCCAAGAGTTTAGGGAAACAACAAAATAAACTCTGGGTCAGTCATGGGACTGGTGTGAGTAAACTCCAACCATTTGTTTAACTTTCAAAATTCTTTCGAAAGAAATGATAATCGTAAGACCAATCCACACATAAACACGGATGGTTTTTACCTTACGATAATCCAAAACACTTTGGAAATCATATATTATCTGATATTATAATAATGTCTAATCACAAGTAATTAAAAATTTAGTAGAACGCTTGCATCTCACGCTCTACATATATAATATACAATCAAACTCGCAGGCACTTATTGGAGATTGGATTCCAACTTGACAAGGTATGGGACCACCTTCCGAACGTGTATCTCTAGAGGCAAATACACTGGGTTCAACAAGAACATCTTGCAACCCGGCCCACACATGACCGACCACTCATTTCGCTTGAGTGTATCGAATGTATACCACCGACGGTTGGGATCAGCAACCGCCTCCCGACAAGGGACAGCATCGATAGATTAAAGAACAAATGGAATTTCTCTAGATAGGTGATCATACATCCTAATGGGTGCGACCCACATAGCCATGCTGCCTACCCGATTTTTGTCCACTTCCGGTTTGATGAGGCTTGAGGTCATAACGTATCTCTTGACAGATCCCACCTCCATTACTTTGAATGCCACATCGTCATACCCGCCAAATCACAAATTGATTTCACCAAAAATACCACGGGTATACAGCTAAGAGAAACGAATTCCTCTGCCACCAAACGTAAGTACGTTTGAAGAGATCAACTTATGCGATCCATTGGATATACTCTGTCAGACACTCATCCATTTACGTTTGTCCTGGGCCTGGACAAACCGAAGGCACTATTCTGTAAATAGTATAGCCCTTGCATAACTCCGTCTTCAATATATTCAGCATACTTGATTCGCAACGCTTATGCCAATACGGAGTGGTTCTCTGGATAATAATCCAACCGGTCTCTCCATATTAACAACGTTAAAATGGTCAAAATTTTGATAGTCGGTGAGTTAACTATCAAATGAAAACATGTCGGTGTGCAACAATCGATATTATTTCCAGATGGAAATTCTATCGGTCAATCATCATTTCATCCATTCGTTCATTTCCCTATTCCTGTTGTTTAATGTTTCTTATAGAAAATATATATCATTATCATTGGAAAACATTTCCAACTCTTGTTTCTATATTCAGAAAACAATTCTGCTTCTCATTTGGAAAATATTTCCAAATCTCCTACATTTAATTAAACAGATGTTTGAATAAACATCACTATGCCAAATCTCCTTCATTTGGTTTCCACTTAACCACTTTTCACCATCGAACCTTAACCATTTCTTAGTTAAAACGAAGCCAATCAAGTTGGGGTATAATTACCTCTCAGACCTTAACTGAACGACATTTCTAACTTCGAAATAGACAAAGTTCCACTTTCCAATCTTTTAACACACTTCCTTACATTGCCCTCGGATTCGATTTATGAATCCACTTCTTTTTCAGAAATCACTTGATTATAACAATGATGTTATAATTCCCTGCATCCGAAATATAATAACTTTATAAATACTTTGATTTTCTAACTCGAATAAATAACGAACTAAATTATTAACTCATACTCGGTTAACTCTAAGTTGTAACTCTTATTCAATTTATTCTTATTCTATTTAACTCTTACTGGACTAACTCTTGTTCAGATAACTCGGTCTGATTTACTCATTTTGACCCACTTACTTGATCAGTTCAACTGGACTAACTTAGCTTAATTAACTCGACTAAATTACTTTTATCGATTAACTAATATTTGACTTGACACCATTCGCTCGACTCTAGATCGCAGCGATCACAATGGTTACGCCTGATTCCCTCAGGAAACATCCGTCCGCCTTAGGCTACCTGCAGCCCTGCGAATTACGCTAGCAGTCGTGCTAAATAGCAACTCATTTAGATTAACACACTATTCGAATGTCCAATATTCGGTTTACTCTATTCGATTTAACTTAACTTGAATACCAACATTTGATAATTCTTTCCCGAATAACTCCTACCTGATTACTCTATTCGAATAACTAATATTTGATAAACTTTCTTTCGAATAAACTAATATTCGATAACTTTACTTCGAATAACACTTATTCGATAATTGCTCTTCCGTCCTTATTCAGTTCAAACATCGATGTGGAAATCGATTCTTACTTCTCTATATAAGTCTTGGCTTATATACTCTATTTATCAAATGCTAAATAATTCAATTAATTTATAAAACTTTATTTTATAAATTAATCCTCTTACCTTATCTGTTAAAACAGATTTCTCTTAAAAATTCACGTAGAATTTGTATTCTGTTTACCCGTGTGCGAAGCACGGGTCGAAACTCTTCCTAGTGTAAAATTTTCCTTTATTACACTTATATCCATTTTCAAGTATTTCATTATTCTATTGATTTTCTAAATAAATAATTTCTTTTTATAACTCAATTTATTTCCTCGATAAATGTTCCTTTTAATCCATTCGTAAATGTTTTACAAATATTCCTTTCTATTTCCATTTGTAAATGGTTTGCAAATATTTTTCTTTTTCCTATTTATGCTATTTGCACATGATTTGCAAATATCTCCCTATGCTTGGTTTTACCAATAATTCTCTTTGCTTTTGTTTTTACAAATATTTTTCTTTATATTGTTTTCCATAAATATTTCCCTTTATACATCAAATACTTTGATTCTATACTATTTTCTTTTTATGAATCCTTTTCCCTTTATATAAAATATATTGATTTTATATACAATTAATTTGTTTCAAATAATTTGGAAATTTTTTTTTCTCACTTTCCAATGTTGCTTATGGTATGAAAATACCAATTTTAAAGGGTCGATCATCATCCAAACACCCAGAAACAATACGGATGATATAACACATCATGTATCAAAATATATGAAAAAAACGGTAAATAAATGTTGAGGAACCCAGTTGGGTCCCTCCGACCTGTTTCCCTGCATCCACAGATGTTAATAACATCAATAATATTATTTCACGTCAATGTGAAATATCAGAACTAATAATTGATCAACGATGCAATCATTTCAACCAATTTTATCAACCATTCAACCAAGCAACCAGGTCACAGTATGGAATAAATTTAAAACTCGTTTATATAAAAATATAAACGAGGAAGAGTTAGTGAGTTTACTCACCTAGTTTGCAGTTGACGGTCCTGCTTTGGTTTCATTTAAAATCAAACAGGCGTTTGATTTTATCACAAAATTCTAGCAGCCTTGTTTTCAACGAAATCAGTTCCCCAAGGTAGACCTTGTCACTACGGTCCCAACGTGTCCAGTTCCGTGTGATTCTGTTCACATATGGCTAAGTTACGCAATTTTAAACATCCATGATTTTATAATCTATATAACTATTACTTAATTATAAAATTTGTTTAATTATTTAAATGATTACCCTTGCTAATCATTGTTGGTTAACATCTTCCCTGTGTTGAAACGTTGGAACCGAATCATGCTCCTCACCCTTGTTTGTCCTTTCTTCCATCACTACAAACACAACTCAATACTCCCTTGCTGATCGCGACATTGGGCTTCCACCCTGCTGCTTCTATTCGAATGCCATCACTTTATTTTTTTTTTTTTTCTTTTTTTTTTCAACATGAGATCAATAACCATGTTCAACCTTTCCTCCTGTCCTCAGTTTGTGCACACGGCATCCACTGCTCCTCTCCGCTGTATACATTAATATTGCGACATCAACTCTCACTAATCACCACCAATACTTTGCTATTATATAATCCCGCATGTCCTATGTAAACCCATGATGCATGATTCATGTTGAACAGCCCTCATGTTCACTGCAAAAGCCCCAGGCTTCTTGTTTCTAGTCCAAACAATATATACAAATAATCTTACTTAAGCTTTTCTACCATACCCCTTTTGTTTTTCTACTGTCCTTACCAAAACTAACAGCAGTCGTACCAAAGTCCTTCTCTTTCTATCCCAACTTCCTGTGTGAATTCACGCCACCATCTCCCCTTCATTTCTTTATGTATTAATGCTTATCCATATATATATATAATTATATATATATACTCCCACCTGACTACTTACTTCATGCGTGCAAACCAACAAAGCACGTCCTGACCAAAATATTCAACACATCCTTTTTGCCGAAACTGTTCTTCACCGTGAGCAGTGCCAACACCCGCCTAGACAACGCAAGGAACCCTCAGTATCGCTCAATCAAATTGATCTCCAGACCGAGCAACAGTTCAGCCGTGGTTCCGATCACCACCGCCCACTTGAGCTCCTGTGCTTCCGGTAGCGTCTCGATCTTGCCAAGTTGCACCGATGTTCTTCAGTTCCTTTCGATTTTTTTTTATTTTTATTTTATAAATCAATCGATTTTGGTTTTTGAATTTGTTTTTTGGGGGCGCTGTTTCATTTTGGATCTGAGAAAAAAAAATGAGAACAAAGGAAGCGACAGTATTTTAAAAGAGAAGGAGGCGTGGCAGTCACGGTACAAAATATCTTGGAGGGCACGACGTTAAAACGGCTTGGGGTGCACGGAACTAATTGGCGTGGAGAGCACGGTTCTAATGGCTTGACTGGCACAGTGTAAAAAGTGTGGAGAGTACGCTATTGAGGCGTACAGAATAAGCTAGTAGCATATAATTTTTCTAATCTAATATGCTATGTGCGTAACACTAGACATGGAGCTAGAAAAACAAAACAAATCATTAGCTGTTGCAAACATGGGTTTCATTTATAAACTAGCATTATAAACACAAACTATATACACTTAAGCATTTATTCAATCCCATTATATGTTGCTTAACAATAGGTAATACTTTCTTTTCTTTTCTTCATTTCTTGAAACATAAATTAAAATGTATGATTTATAGAATCTGTGCATGTTTTGTTTTACTCTTCCTTGTCAGGTTGGATAATGTGCTCTCAAACTTGGTTTCCAATATGCCTGGACCTCCGGCAAAACCAAAATACTTGGCTTAAGGTTTTCATTCATGTTTGAACCGCTACAGACAGAAGTAAGAATACAGTTGTGTCCAGCGAGGTGCCACGATCCCAAAAATATAATAATATCGGTAGTTTAACTTATATTATGAAACCCCAAAATATTGATATAGGGTGCAAAATACTCCAAGTAAAAAGTTGCGTATTGAAAAAATTAAAAATTTCAGTAAAATTCTAAAAATTAAATTATCACTACGTCTCAAAAGAATCTTACCCAAATTCAAGACTGATATTTAAATATATTCAAATAACTGTTATGGCATATATACGATTCCACAGCGACTTTCTGAAAAATTGATTTGGACATAACTTTTTATTCTCGCTATGAAATCTGGATTTTTCACATTCATTGGGAAGATATTTTCAAACAGATTCAAATATTTCTTGTTTCGCTAAAATCCGATTTATTTGAATCCTGTACATTCATTTGAAATTTGAAATCGAATATTCAAACTACCGCACCATTTTGAACTCGTTTTAAATTATATTATAAATTATACGTTTAAACTTCGTTTTAAATAAATAAATTCCTATATATAATTCAATTAAAATTCTTAAAACAAATTTAAATATTCAGAATTCAACGGCCGAAAAATCCGGGTCGTTACATTCCTTCCCCCTTAAAATAATTTCGTCCTCGAAATTGCTAAGTAGGGAAAATGCCACGTATCCTATTAACTAGGTTTGAAATTCCTTTTTGTTTTTCCCACTTCTTAACTCCAGTTTAACTGGACCAATTTATTTCAATTAAAATATTAATTTATTCTTACTAACGAAAATTTTTCTGAAAATTTTCTAACACTTTAAATTCTGAAAAATTTCGGCAGCATCTCCTCTGCACGGCTCAATCTGCACAACCACAACTCGCCTTTCTAGGCCTTCTCCAATCAAAAGAAAATCAAAAAGCCAAGTGGCTTGCCTCATAGGCTCATAAAATCATCAACCCAAACAATATTGTAAACATGTACCTTTTTGTCGGGCATAATTCTATCTCTTGCACTTTCTTCCATTCAATATCTGCTCAGCATACATATATCCATTTTCAGTTGGTTTCAAATCAATCCAACCTCCAGTTTGAAATCTCTAATCAACTTCTGATTAGTTCACTTCCATCCTATCGATTCCACTTGATCTTCATTTCAGAATCAATCCACTTATTCGGTTTGAGTTTCAATTTCCATTTAACTTAAGTTAAATTTCCATCCATTTGATTTATTTCCACCAATTTATTCAACTTATACAAGTTATATTTGGTTATATATAACCATTTCAATATTTATAATTCCATTTGATTGTAATAACAATCAACACATTCATATATAAAAATTCAGAAATTATTCCTTTTATATCAAAATAACGTTTGGGCAAAATAATTTCATTTACCCACTTTAAAACGATACTGTATCGAATTGTTTTGTTCGAGAGTTTAGAAACACCTATCGATGCAGTTGTACTTCTTGTATCGACCAGAATTCATAAACCACCCAACAAACCAGCCAACACAATATAAAACAATTTTATATCAAATCCACAAATACGCGCTCATATATATACACTCAAACTCAACCTAGGGTGTTACTAACCCCATCTCTATTGAGTCACGCCACAGAGCCAAGGTAATCACTTAACCTTCAGCTCTGATACCAAATGAAACGACCCGCAAATCCGTACCCTTTGAGTCGACTAATAACACCACACGTCCAACTCAAATTGCACAGAAATACGAACCATTTTTAGAAAGAAGTTAGAGGATGAGAAATAGAAAGAAAGAAATATTAGAATAGGAGAAAACGAAGATCACAAACTCACAGCGGAACGAATAAAATATATTAGATAATATAACTTTGAAGCACAAATCAGTATTTGTATAAACATACCATTATCAGAGCACAACGTTTTTCCCTGGAACAGTTATAAACATCTGTTTCCAGATACAACATAGTACACAGCGGAAAATATGATAGTCTATAGCTAACTGGTGAAGCCTCCTGCTTCAAGCTTCTTCAAGTGAATCTGTAAAATCCCGACTACTTGACTGCCCGTACAAATTTGGGCACCCAAGAGTTTAGGGAAACAACAAAATAAACTCTGGGTCAGTCATGGGACTGGTGTGAGTAAACTCCAACCATTTGTTTAACTTTCAAAATTCTTTCGAAAGAAATGATAATCGTAAGACCAATCCACACATAAACACGGATGGTTTTTACCTTACGATAATCCAAAACACTTTGGAAATCATATATTATCTGATATTATAATAATGTCTAATCACAAGTAATTAAAAATTTAGTAGAACGCTTGCATCTCACGCTCTACATATATAATATACAATCAAACTCGCAGGCACTTATTGGAGATTGGATTCCAACTTGACAAGGTATGGGACCACCTTCCGAACGTGTATCTCTAGAGGCAAATACACTGGGTTCAACAAGAACATCTTGCAACCCGGCCCACACATGACCGACCACTCATTTCGCTTGAGTGTATCGAATGTATACCACCGACGGTTGGGATCAGCAACCGCCTCCCGACAAGGGACAGCATCGATAGATTAAAGAACAAATGGAATTTCTCTAGATAGGTGATCATACATCCTAATGGGTGCGACCCACATAGCCATGCTGCCTACCCGATTTTTGTCCACTTCCGGTTTGATGAGGCTTGAGGTCATAACGTATCTCTTGACAGATCCCACCTCCATTACTTTGAATGCCACATCGTCATACCCGCCAAATCACAAATTGATTTCACCAAAAATACCACGGGTATACAGCTAAGAGAAACGAATTCCTCTGCCACCAAACGTAAGTACGTTTGAAGAGATCAACTTATGCGATCCATTGGATATACTCTGTCAGACACTCATCCATTTACGTTTGTCCTGGGCCTGGACAAACCGAAGGCACTATTCTGTAAATAGTATAGCCCTTGCATAACTCCGTCTTCAATATATTCAGCATACTTGATTCGCAACGCTTATGCCAATACGGAGTGGTTCTCTGGATAATAATCCAACCGGTCTCTCCATATTAACAACGTTAAAATGGTCAAAATTTTGATAGTCGGTGAGTTAACTATCAAATGAAAACATGTCGGTGTGCAACAATCGATATTATTTCCAGATGGAAATTCTATCGGTCAATCATCATTTCATCCATTCGTTCATTTCCCTATTCCTGTTGTTTAATGTTTCTTATAGAAAATATATATCATTATCATTGGAAAACATTTCCAACTCTTGTTTCTATATTCAGAAAACAATTCTGCTTCTCATTTGGAAAATATTTCCAAATCTCCTACATTTAATTAAACAGATGTTTGAATAAACATCACTATGCCAAATCTCCTTCATTTGGTTTCCACTTAACCACTTTTCACCATCGAACCTTAACCATTTCTTAGTTAAAACGAAGCCAATCAAGTTGGGGTATAATTACCTCTCAGACCTTAACTGAACGACATTTCTAACTTCGAAATAGACAAAGTTCCACTTTCCAATCTTTTAACACACTTCCTTACATTGCCCTCGGATTCGATTTATGAATCCACTTCTTTTTCAGAAATCACTTGATTATAACAATGATGTTATAATTCCCTGCATCCGAAATATAATAACTTTATAAATACTTTGATTTTCTAACTCGAATAAATAACGAACTAAATTATTAACTCATACTCGGTTAACTCTAAGTTGTAACTCTTATTCAATTTATTCTTATTCTATTTAACTCTTACTGGACTAACTCTTGTTCAGATAACTCGGTCTGATTTACTCATTTTGACCCACTTACTTGATCAGTTCAACTGGACTAACTTAGCTTAATTAACTCGACTAAATTACTTTTATCGATTAACTAATATTTGACTTGACACCATTCGCTCGACTCTAGATCGCAGCGATCACAATGGTTACGCCTGATTCCCTCAGGAAACATCCGTCCGCCTTAGGCTACCTGCAGCCCTGCGAATTACGCTAGCAGTCGTGCTAAATAGCAACTCATTTAGATTAACACACTATTCGAATGTCCAATATTCGGTTTACTCTATTCGATTTAACTTAACTTGAATACCAACATTTGATAATTCTTTCCCGAATAACTCCTACCTGATTACTCTATTCGAATAACTAATATTTGATAAACTTTCTTTCGAATAAACTAATATTCGATAACTTTACTTCGAATAACACTTATTCGATAATTGCTCTTCCGTCCTTATTCAGTTCAAACATCGATGTGGAAATCGATTCTTACTTCTCTATATAAGTCTTGGCTTATATACTCTATTTATCAAATGCTAAATAATTCAATTAATTTATAAAACTTTATTTTATAAATTAATCCTCTTACCTTATCTGTTAAAACAGATTTCTCTTAAAAATTCACGTAGAATTTGTATTCTGTTTACCCGTGTGCGAAGCACGGGTCGAAACTCTTCCTAGTGTAAAATTTTCCTTTATTACACTTATATCCATTTTCAAGTATTTCATTATTCTATTGATTTTCTAAATAAATAATTTCTTTTTATAACTCAATTTATTTCCTCGATAAATGTTCCTTTTAATCCATTCGTAAATGTTTTACAAATATTCCTTTCTATTTCCATTTGTAAATGGTTTGCAAATATTTTTCTTTTTCCTATTTATGCTATTTGCACATGATTTGCAAATATCTCCCTATGCTTGGTTTTACCAATAATTCTCTTTGCTTTTGTTTTTACAAATATTTTTCTTTATATTGTTTTCCATAAATATTTCCCTTTATACATCAAATACTTTGATTCTATACTATTTTCTTTTTATGAATCCTTTTCCCTTTATATAAAATATATTGATTTTATATACAATTAATTTGTTTCAAATAATTTGGAAATTTTTTTTTCTCACTTTCCAATGTTGCTTATGGTATGAAAATACCAATTTTAAAGGGTCGATCATCATCCAAACACCCAGAAACAATACGGATGATATAACACATCATGTATCAAAATATATGAAAAAAACGGTAAATAAATGTTGAGGAACCCAGTTGGGTCCCTCCGACCTGTTTCCCTACATCCACAGATGTTAATAACATCAATAATATTATTTCACGTCAATGTGAAATATCAGAACTAATAATTGATCAACGATGCAATCATTTCAACCAATTTTATCAACCATTCAACCAAGCAACCAGGTCACAGTATGGAATAAATTTAAAACTCGTTTATATAAAAATATAAACGAGGAAGAGTTAGTGAGTTTACTCACCTAGTTTGCAGTTGACGGTCCTGCTTTGGTTTCATTTAAAATCAAACAGGCGTTTGATTTTATCACAAAATTCTAGCAGCCTTGTTTTCAACGAAATCAGTTCCCCAAGGTAGACCTTGTCACTACGGTCCCAACGTGTCCAGTTCCGTGTGATTCTGTTCACATATGGCTAAGTTACGCAATTTTAAACATCCATGATTTTATAATCTATATAACTATTACTTAATTATAAAATTTGTTTAATTATTTAAATGATTACCCTTGCTAATCATTGTTGGTTAACATCTTCCCTGTGTTGAAACGTTGGAACCGAATCATGCTCCTCACCCTTGTTTGTCCTTTCTTCCATCACTACAAACACAACTCAATACTCCCTTGCTGATCGCGACATTGGGCTTCCACCCTGCTGCTTCTATTCGAATGCCATCACTTTATTTTTTTTTTATTTCTTTTTTTTTTCAACATGAGATCAATAACCATGTTCAACCTTTCCTCCTGTCCTCAGTTTGTGCACACGGCATCCACTGCTCCTCTCCGCTGTATACATTAATATTGCGACATCAACTCTCACTAATCACCACCAATACTTTGCTATTATATAATCCCGCATGTCCTATGTAAACCCATGATGCATGATTCATGTTGAACAGCCCTCATGTTCACTGCAAAAGCCCCAGGCTTCTTGTTTCTAGTCCAAACAATATATACAAATAATCTTACTTAAGCTTTTCTACCATACCCCTTTTGTTTTTCTACTGTCCTTACCAAAACTAACAGCAGTCGTACCAAAGTCCTTCTCTTTCTATCCCAACTTCCTGTGTGAATTCACGCCACCATCTCCCCTTCATTTCTTTATGTATTAATGCTTATCCATATATATATATAATTATATATATATACTCCCACCTGACTACTTACTTCATGCGTGCAAACCAACAAAGCACGTCCTGACCAAAATATTCAACACATCCTTTTTGCCGAAACTGTTCTTCACCGTGAGCAGTGCCAACACCCGCCTAGACAACGCAAGGAACCCTCAGTATCGCTCAATCAAATTGATCTCCAGACCGAGCAACAGTTCAGCCGTGGTTCCGATCACCACCGCCCACTTGAGCTCCTGTGCTTCCGGTAGCGTCTCGATCTTGCCAAGTTGCACCGATGTTCTTCAGTTCCTTTCGATTTTTTTTTATTTTTATTTTATAAATCAATCGATTTTGGTTTTTGAATTTGTTTTTGGGGGCGCTGTTTCATTTTGGATCTGAGAAAAAAAAATGAGAACAAAGGAAGCGACAGTATTTTAAAAGAGAAGGAGGCGTGGCAGTCACGGTACAAAATATCTTGGAGGGCACGACGTTAAAACGGCTTGGGGTGCACGGAACTAATTGGCGTGGAGAGCACGGTTCTAATGGCTTGACTGGCACAGTGTAAAAAGTGTGGAGAGTACGCTATTGAGGCGTACAGAATAAGCTAGTAGCATATAATTTTTCTAATCTAATATGCTATGTGCGTAACACTAGACATGGAGCTAGAAAAACAAAACAAATCATTAGCTGTTGCAAACATGGGTTTCATTTATAAACTAGCATTATAAACACAAACTATATACACTTAAGCATTTATTCAATCCCATTATATGTTGCTTAACAATAGGTAATACTTTCTTTTCTTTTCTTCATTTCTTGAAACATAAATTAAAATGTATGATTTATAGAATCTGTGCATGTTTTGTTTTACTCTTCCTTGTCAGGTTGGATAATGTGCTCTCAAACTTGGTTTCCAATATGCCTGGACCTCCGGCAAAACCAAAATACTTGGCTTAAGGTTTTCATTCATGTTTGAACCGCTACAGACAGAAGTAAGAATACAGTTGTGTCCAGCGAGGTGCCACGATCCCAAAAATATAATAATATCGGTAGTTTAACTTATATTATGAAACCCCAAAATATTGATATAGGGTGCAAAATACTCCAAGTAAAAAGTTGCGTATTGAAAAAATTAAAAATTTCAGTGAAATTCTAAAAATTAAATTATCACTACGTCTCAAAAGAATCTTACCCAAATTCAAGACTGATATTTAAATATATTCAAATAACTGTTATGGCATATATACGATTCCACAGCGACTTTCTGAAAAATTGATTTGGACATAACTTTTTATTCTCGCTATGAAATCTGGATTTTTCACATTCATTGGGAAGATATTTTCAAACAGATTCAAATATTTCTTGTTTCGCTAAAATCCGATTTATTTGAATCCTGTACATTCATTTGAAATTTGAAATCGAATATTCAAACTACCGCACCATTTTGAACTCGTTTTAAATTATATTATAAATTATACGTTTAAACTTCGTTTTAAATAAATAAATTCCTATATATAATTCAATTAAAATTCTTAAAACAAATTTAAATATTCAGAATTCAACGGCCGAAAAATCCGGGTCGTTACACCTAGCAAGGCCATACATTCTCTAAAACAACGTTGGTACCAAGGGCTGCCATAATGGCCAATCACATGCATACTTCCTTCACTTATGCATGCACTGATGCATTAAATGCATCACAATTTCCGTTAATCAAGTAACTAATTGAACAAATTACTTCAATATAATGTGGAATAAAATACCATAGAGGGTTCATTAATACTAAAAGGCTTTAGTGAATTAATGATATGCTAACTGATTGCTGAAGAGAGGGAAAAAATGCACATCTAATATTATTTCCAACTTTACTGAAAAAACAAACAAGGATTTCACTATATATGCATCAGCTACTAGTTTTGGACATCCTGCAAATGTGGAGAGATTAATCTCTATTTGCTTCAATCTATTTGGCAAATCTTAAATGTACCTGGTGCAAGGTATTCCATTGGTACTGCATGAGCTTGCATATGGATCTGTGATGGTAAATGAAATATTTATTACCATTAGTGCAAGGCTACGTTCATAACTTGTTATGGAACATTACTGTGTAAACTTTAAAATTTTCAATTGACCAACCATAACGTTATTTCAGTAATGAAAACCTATAAACAAGCATCATTTTTGTGGACAAAATGGACAAACGGGTGCCACATTAGCATCATACTGCTACTATGCTGGGAAGTCAGAGCTGCTAACACGGAGACTGCAGCTGATTAGTGTAGGGTAAAACATAGTGTATGTGTGTGTGTGTGTGTCTATATATAAATGCTGCATGTATATAAGGTTCACGCACCAGATGATTTGACATACTATTAAAAAGGAACTTTCTAAGAACACTTGAATTTATAACATACGATGAGGTGTCCATCTAATGCATCATAAATAACTATTTTGCATCTTGTACTTGGGTTAATATGTATTATTTTTGTCCAGTTAAGATCAGAACTAGATAACCACACAACATAGCTCATACAAAATTTATGTTGAACGAGATTGTTATGCTCATTTTGGCACTGGCCGTGATAACCCCAAACCCCGTGTATACGGAAGTAAGGTTAATCATTGGAATATAACACATAACAATAACAACAGAACAGAAATAGAGAATTACAGCAGATATTGTTCATCAAATTACACTGGAAATAATACATCATCAGAGTTACACAGCATAATCGGATCACTCTTAGCAATAATACAGTTTCAACTTAATATAAAATGTCTGCGCGGGAATAAAAACATAATAATATACTAAGTGGAGTCTGAACAGCAAAATAGGAATGATAATGTCCATCTTCAGCACCGTAGCTATCCAGAATGAATCTGCTAAACCTGTATACAAGGTTGCCCGTGCGGAAAAGAGGGCACCCGAGTTTGCAAAGTGAAACAAACTACGAGTCAGTCATGGGACTGGTGTGAGAAATCTTATTTAACCTATTTGATAATATGGCTAATCACAGGACCATGCCACTAACGCAGAACGGGTTTACTCCATTGGATTGCCAGTACATAAATAAAGTAAATCGTTAAACCCACAATGCTTTTTAGAAAAATGAAACCATTATAAGACTCAAGTCTCATCACATAATGCAACGCAAACCGGAGGATAGAGTTTTACCTTATAAAGGTCAAAAATGCTTGATACGATAAAACGAATTTGATATATTATTAGTGTATATATTTTAAAATATTTCAATCATAATATATCAATCATAGACGGTATAGCTACCATATACTATGTCGTCATACTAGTAATACAATTAAAACCGCATGGGTCGTATTGGATGTTGGATTTCCATCATGAATCAAGGCAAAAGGTAGTCCTTACCGATTTTCGAGACACTCTAGCCCGTGCCTCAGGACTCAGACTCAAGTGAGCCCTTGGATCTTCACGGCCGATCCACAAATATGTTAGTGGTAGTTATGCCCGAACAATACCTTTCCCCGCCCTATGGGGCGTAAATAGAGCCATAAGGGACTCAAATAACTGAGGCGCCTCATTCCATCATCCACATAAGTAAAAATATCAGGCCTTGTAAAAGCCATGACACCACTTCTAGCTGGAAAGAAACGTATGTCCTCCCTGCAGTCCTTACTCCCGTTTCTGGTTCATACCGGGGTGTGAGGCTCGCGAAGTAACGCCATACACAAAGCTGTGCAAAGATAGGCTGTGCTTTGATCATCAACCACAAGGCTCTGCTTTTCAACAATAAGCCTTGATCATTTGCATCTTAGCATACCACACTGTCAATCCATACCATACCATTGATTTCTGCCAATATACAACCTCTAAGCTCGTACGTCTTAGAGAAGGGTGTTAAATACCAAACAGATATATATTTAGCAAAGACCAACGAATACAGTATAAAGGAATACAACGTCAGGCATACAGTCCATTTACAAGTATGTTCTGGGTTTGAACGAAATCGGAGGCACCTTATACCTCGCATATCCGAACAATCAACAATACGTCCGGACGGTTGCCACTATAGCCCCTTCAAGGTAGCTACTCCAATTGTAACAACCCGCAAATTCTGAACCAATTAAAAAATTTTATTTTAGAAAATTTTACTGAATTTTGAGGTTATAATATAATTTATTATTAATAATAATGGCTAGAATTTATTTTTATCGAAGTTAAACCAAATAAATTTAATTTAAATATAAATGGAATTAGAAATAAAGCAGTAGTTTGAAAAGTCAAACTTGAACTTTGACTGATCATACAGGATGCAAAATTTAACGGATTTTTGTGAAACCAAAAATATTAGAATCTATTTAAAAATATCTTTCTAACGAATCTGAAAAATTGAAATTTCATAGCAGAAATCAAAAGTTATGGCCAGTTCAATTTTTATAAAGGTCGCTGTAGAATTTATATAATATATATGGCCCGAAAGGCTACTTTTCACATATGAAGGAATTTCGACTCGAAACCACTTCCATTGAGTTCGGAATGACGATTCTACATTGAAAAACTGTAAACACTTATATATTTTGAGTTTCGAAAATTATTTGTTTAAAAATGTATTTTTAATATTAAATATATTGGCCTTGAAAATAGTTATTTTTCAAACGACCTCGTTTTCGACGAAGCCACTTTTGTTGGAACCGGAATGTCAAATTATAGCTAGGTTTCAATTTTCAGAATTTTTCGAATTAATATGTGAGCGTGACAGAGGAAAATGTGTTTTGACTATTTACAGTTAAATTTAAACGCCTTAAAAAAGCCATTTTTCAAACAGTCTCAGAATTCGACGAAAATAATTTTGTTGGAGTCGTATCGTCATAAGAAAGCTAAAAATATTTTTTTTAGAATTTTCTAAGGTCGTATGTGGCCCCGGCATATTTAAATGTACGGTAGAAATTAAATTATTTATTTAATATTGTATTTTTAAATTAAAACCGAAAAAAAAACGTTACAGACATCGGAATTAGAGCCCGGGGCATAGCCCATCGCGTTCAGAAGGCCTCAAAACGTTTAGATCGACAGTAAGCAGGCCCAAATCGGAGAAAGTCCGGATTTTCACCTTTAAACCACGTAAAAAGAGATTTAATATTAAAATATTATTAAATCCGAAAACCCTAACCCTAATTTGGCCAGCCGCCATGTCTAAAACCGAAGGCCAGAAATTACCCAATTTCAAACGCTAATATCTCTCAATCTGTTCAACGAAAATCGACGTATGATATACCAAATCGAAGAGAATTCAGAGAGCTACAAATCTATACGGTCAAGATCGGGTTTTGATTCACGGATTTTGCGAATTTTGGCCGAGAAGGAGCTGCGGTTTTTGATGGTTTGCGGGTCCTAGAGATGGCCGAGTTCGACGAGTTTTAGGGTGGTGGTGGCTCTTGGCAAGGCGGTCGTTGTGGTGGCATTTGATCGGCGAACGGCGGGCCGATGCGTGGTGCGTGCAGAAGGATGGGCGGTGAAGGTATGGGTTCGGCGGTTTCACTGTGAACGGGAAAGAAGAAGGTCTAAATATTTTATTATTTTAATTTATTTAATATTTAATTTTTCCAATGTTTAAAAATCGATAACTTCTTCATACGAGGTCCGTTTGACGAACCGTCAGTTGCGTTGGACTCGTTTTTTCGAGATCTTCGCGATGGCGCAGACTAGAGCTGATTCCGAGACAGTCAAATTTTCAGCAAAAATCAATGTGAGATTCTTTATTTAAAATTAATAATAAATTAAATTATTTAAATTGTGATGTAATATATCTATGATTACGTTTCAGATCTGTTTGGTATTGGTAATGGATGATTCTGTGTTTGTATTGAATAGTATAGAGATCCATGTGATTGTCACTTATTCTATGTTATAACCTTGTTTAGATTTGAATTGATTTACTTGTCAATTCAAAATAAAAGAATATGGTTGTCACCATTTATATGTCATCACTTTGTTTAGATTTGAGTTGATCAAATTTTCAATTACAAAAGAATAAAAAGATTTTATTTTGTTTGCATCCCTCGATGCGAACAAAATTACAGAAGAATAAAAAGATTATATTTTGTTTGCATTCCTCGATGCGAACAAAATGTTCAAAATAAAATAGAATTATACTTTGTTTGCATCCCTTAACGCGAACAAAGTGTTAGAATAAAGATTGTTAGAAAAAAAATTATATTTTTATTTGTGTTCTTAAAACACAAATGAAACTTGAAAGTAAAACTTACTTTTTTTTATTTATATTTTATAATGTAAATATCACTTGAAAACAGAACTTACTTTTTTTTTTACATTTTATAATGTAACCATGACTTGAAACTAAAATTTACCTTTTTATTTACAATTCATAATGTAAATATAACTTGAGAATAAAATTTACCTTTTTATTTATATTTTATAATGTAAAAATAAACTTGCTTTCTTTGTTTTGCATTTACAATGCAAACAAACCTTTCAAAACAAAATTGTTCATTATATTTTTATTTACTTTCCATGTGTAAATAAAAAGGCAAAATTGTTTATTATATTTTTATTTACTTTCCATGTGTAAATGAAAAGAGACAAAATTGTTTTATATATTTTTGATGTACACTACATGTGTAAATAAAAGGACAAAATTTGTACACACATTTTTATTTACATTTTATTTGTAAATAAAAGAAACTGAAATAGAGGTTATTATTTTTATTGTAAATCATTACAATAAAAGAATGGGCATTAAAGATTTTATTTTTTAAAAGCTATATCTTCATGTAATATTTAAAATAAAAAGATTTGCTTTTATTGTCAAAAGAGTTACAATAAAAGGATGTGATTCAATAGATAACGTTTTTATTGACAAATTGTTACAATGAAAAGATTTAATATTTTTATTGATAATTTGTTCAAATAAAAGATAGGACATTTAAAATTTCATTTTCCATGAAATACCATTTTAGAAAAAGATTATGTTTACATTTTTTTTTGTCACATTAGAGAAATAGAAATGTAGGATTACATTTTGTTGCAATTTTCTTTTATTAAAAAGATTAGATATTAAAACTTGCATTTATAAGGTAAAATTGTTTACAACAAAAGTGGTAGGAAATTAATATTACATTTTAATTGTAAGGTTATTTTAGTTAATAAGTTAGATTTCAATAAAAAGTTTAGAATTTGGAAATTATATTTTTATTTCCAAAGTGATTAAAATATTAAGAATAAATTTTAAAACCACATTTCTATTGTAATACTACATTCAGTAAAGAGTTGTATTTTTATTGGCATTTCTTGATGCAAATAAAACAAGGATTTAATAGTGATATCTTTATTTACATTTTTAATGTAAATAAATACATGGAGTAAAAAGGGTAAAATTTATTTGCATTCTCGATGAAAATAAAAGAATAGATTAATGGGTTGCATTTTTATTTACGATTCCAATGTAAATAAAAGATTCCATTTTATTCTTAAATTAGTTATAAAGGTTTGAATTGAAATAAAGGATTTCACCTTTATTTTCAACCAGTTAAAATGAAATAGTGTTAAAATTAAAGAGGTACATTTTTATTGTCATTTTATATACAATAAAAGGTTAAAAAGGGTAGTACTTTTATTGACATTCTACATGCAATAAAAATAGTGGAATTAAAGGTAATATTTTTATTGATATGTTAATATGCAATAAAATAGAAGAGCTTAGAATATGAATCACTGCTTTTTATTTTGTTAAGCTAGAATTGTTGACAAAATAAAATTACGACTTTATAATCACTTTGTTGAAATAGGATTGTCAACAAAACGCCTATATCGCTTATATACATTTTTGGTTGAAACTAAACTTTTATGCAAGTAGAATAATCATTTTTATTTGCATAATGAGCAATGAAATTTATATGCAATGATACTAACCATTTTAAATTGCATATTATACAATTGAATTTATAGGCTAATACATAAAAATCACTTTTTACTTGCAGTCTATATTAGAATTTATATTCTAAAATAAGGATGATATTATCGGTCAAATACATACATTAGGAATGTAGAGGGAAATTATTTGAGTAAAATACATTTTTTATTCGACATTAGGAATAAATGACATGTTTGATTATTATCATCAACTTGTTAGCAAAACTGAAATTGGTTAAATCCATTAACCAATTATTTGTTTATTTTTATGAACTGCTGTTGGTTGAAAACCCCACACAGGTGTTGGGATGAAAATTCACATACACTAATTCCAATATTTAGTTGTATGTTGATCGTTAGATCGACATGCTGTGATGAGCGTTATTATTTAATTTTAACGCTTACACAGTGGAAATTACACTTTGGATGTAATGGATGACTTGATGATTATACTGTTATTGTCATATATATGATGTGTGTGAAATCCATATAATCCAAATTATATGGAAAATGTTTGAGTCGCATTTTGATTCAAGTGTTCTTTTAAATAAGACTATTTTTACATTAGAAATCCTTTTTATATAAAGTGCATATATTTTTCGTAATATATTTTTAATCAACTATATGTTAAACAAAGAATATTTGAAAAAGATAAAGATTTGTAAAATAAAGAATACTTCTCATTTAGAATCTTTTATATAAAGAATATTTTTATGATTATTTTAACATATGTTTTTAAAGGGTTACTAGCATTTGCAATTATATTTGGTGATATGAAATAAAGTGAGATGTGAAGTGGATTTATCGTGGACGATGTTTAAACGACATTTGTCCTTTAATCCAATTTACATTGAAATTATTATTTGGAACTTATGAATCTATTTTATAGATTTAAAAAGACATTTTCTATAAATCAAAATTTTCAACTAATATATTAAATTGGAATTTAGTGGAAATTCGATTGGTAATAATCGAAATGGGCTTCTGTATAAGAAGACCGATATTATATATGGAATTTGAGAGGCTTTGCCGTTATTCCATTTATATTATTAGTCTGATACAGAAATCTATATCGATTATGTATTGATTGGATTTCTGTGGAATTCCCTATTTTTAGAAATTGATTTATAGATTTTATTTTAAATATTTATCTTTGATAAAATTAATGAGAATCTTCAAAAACGAATATCTTATTAAAAGAATATTCTGAGTTGGGATGTGACGAAATGTGTGATTTTCCAATATTTGATTTTAATCCCAAATTACGCAAGTTATTCAGAAAGACCGGGTTTAACCCATTCTGAATAATCATCACGACGATCAAGAGTCGAAAACGAAGACGGTGATTGAAGACCGAAGGTTTTCACATCGTTGCGATGATGATGACTGGTATCTTGAATTGGGATTGGCCTTCCAAGGCAAGGTATTTGGTAATGATCATCCAAACGCATTTGGAGATTGACGGACACGATGTTTCGCTCAGACCCAGAGCGGACTTGTAAATGGATTGTGTGTCTGACATTGTATTCCTTTCTACTGTATTTGTTGAACGCTACTGATTATTTATTTCTGTTTGGTGGTGAAGAATTTATTCTTTACTTATCACCCTTCTCTAAGTCGTATGAGCTTAGAGGTTATATATATATTGGTAGATGATCAATAATATGGTAGGGTCTGACAATGTGGCACGCCAAAATGCAAATTGATCAAGGCTTTTGTTGAAAAGCAGGGCCTTGTGGAATGATCAAAGCATAGCCTATTACAGCATAGCTTTTTGTATATCGTGACTTCACGAGCCTCACACCCCGGTATGAGTCAAAAACGGGATATGGACCGTAGGGAGTGCACACATTTCTTTCTAGCTAGAGTGGTGTCAGTGACCTACCAGCCCTGACATTTTACTTATGTGGATGATGGATTTTGAGGCGCCTCGGATTTTTATAGGTCGATAGTGGTCATATTATAGGTTCAAAGGAACCGGGAAGCGTGTGTTCAGGCATAACCAATCTACTGTCGATAGGCGGGGACCGGTCCTACCGCATCCAAGGGTTCACTGCGGGGGATCCTGAGGCATTTGCTAGAATGTCTCGAATCGGAGAGGAGCTTGCCCCTAGCCTCGACTCATGATGGAAATCCAATTTCCAATACGACCTTGCGGTTTTGATTGTAGAACTATTATGGCGACAAAGTAGGATGGGGTACTATGCCGTATATGATTGATACATTATGATTTAAATGTTTATTATATATATACCCATATATATACACACTAATATTAAATCCGTTTTATCGTATCAAGCATCTTTTGACCATTATAAGGTAAAAACCCTATCCTCTGGTTTGCGTTGCATTGTGTGATGGGACTTGGGTCTTATAATGGTTTCATTTTTTCTACAAAAGCATTGCGATATTTGACGATTTACCTTATTTATGCACTGGCAATCAAATGGAGTAAACCCGTTCCGCGTTAGCGGCGTGGTCCTGTGATTAGCTTACTTATTAGACAAGTTAAGTTAAGTATAGAATTCTCACACCAGTCCCACGACTGACCTGTAGTTTGTTTCACTTTGCAAACTCGGGTGCCCTCTTTCCATACGGGCAGTTGAGTAGCTTTTTGCAGATATAGTTAAGCAGGATCCTGGATTGAAGTCTGAAGCCGGGTCCAGAATATTGATGGCCTTCCGCAGAGATTAGTTCCGCTGCAATGTATTTAATTTATTGTAAATGTATCTTCCGCTGTATTATTTATTGATGTACTCTGATATATTTTGTACTCTGATGTAACATTTATTATTGATGTTATAAAAGTCTGTGTTTTTGTTCTGATGTGTTGTACACCCAAAGTTAACGGACGCGGGTTTTGAACGGTTTTAATCGATCTTGCGATCGATTGGGGTCGGGCGAAATTCGTGGTCGTTACACCAATCATGGGCATCAGTAGCCACACATCCATTCGAAGTTACGATCGTCGGTCTTCAACCACCGTCTTCAAATCTTCGACTTCCAGTGATCGTTTAATTATTTGAAATGAGATTTAACTCGGTCTTTTCAAATAATTCTCGAACATATATAGTTCAAAATCATTTCTTTTCATTCCATATCGCTTATAATATTTTATAACGATTTATCCCTATTTTTATTTGTATAAAAATAGCCTTTTTAAATTAAATGACGCTTCGGGTCATTACATGACCCTGGCGCTGTTTTTATGGAAATTTAATTTACACATTTCTCAAAATCTTACCGTTGGATCTTAACAAATTTCATATCATTGGAATGATCTTTCCAAAACGAACCCAACGGTTCTGGTTTTAAGAGAATCCAATGGTTGGATCTTACGGTATAATCGTTTGAAGTTACGATTGCCGATACGCGAACTACCGCGCGCGATTCGTTTAAATTTTAATTTATATTTATATATAAATATAAATCGTTTGGCGATTCCTACTATTTTTATTGTATCTAAAGTAACAATAAACATTTTGACATTTAAATCAATTCTTTTATTTCATATGAAATGTCGATAAAAATGTGACCTTTGAATCTATTCCTTTTATTGATTTTTTTCATTTAAAATGTAAATAAAAATATGAATGTTTATTCTATGTTTTCATTTATATTTAAAATTGCAAATAAAATGTATCCTTTTTAATTCCTATCCTTATTTACATCTAAATTGTAAAATGTAACATTTATTATAATGTTTTTATTTGCATCAGAACTGTAAACAAAAATGCAATCTTTATTAAATGTTTTGTTTGTAACTACATTTGCAAACAAAAATGCAACTTCTTCCTACGGTGTTTATTTGCATCTAAATATGCAAATAAAAATATAATCTTTTAACTACGATGTTTATTTGCATCTAAGTATGCAAATAAAAATATAATCTTTTAATTTGTATCTAAAATACAAATAAAAAATATAACCTTTTTAAAACTATGTCTTATTTGCATCAAGAAATGCAAATAAGAATTTAACTTCTAATTTCACATTTTATCTGTATTAAAGAATGCAAATAAAAGTATAACATTTTATTTGAATGTATATTGACATAAAAGAATGCAAATAAAAGAATAACTTTTTAATTCATCGTGTATTTGCATCAAAGAATGCAAATAAATGAATAACTTTTTAATTCAATGTTTATTTGCATCAAAGAATGCAAATAAAAGAATAACTATTTATTTTTATGTTTAGTTGCATCAAGAATGCCGATCAGAATTCAACTTTTTATTGTAATGTTTTATTGCATCGTAAATGTATGTTCATACATACCGTGTATTTACATTAAAATAAAGTTTTTAATGTAAATATGTTTACAATTTCAAAACATGAACAATTTTATTATTCATGACATTAAAGTATAGCTTTAATGTAACATGTTTTTCTTATTTTTAAACATGAATAGCCTTTCTATTTTTCATTTACATTAAAAATGTAATTCTTGATGTAAACATGTTTTAACTTAAGACAATGAACAATTTCACCGGACTCTATCTTTACATTAAAATGGGATTTCAATGTAATCACATTTTATTTTAAAAAACATGAAAATGGAATTTCCACATGCAAATACAATTTGTATCAAAACGTATATTTTCTAATGTAAATTTATATTGGATATATAAATTCCAATGTTATACATTTATATCAAAATGTCAATTTTTTTATTTAATGTATCCTTTTCATGTCCATATAAATATAATCAAATTTTTGTACTATTTGACAATTTTATATAATAACATAAATATTTTACAACACAAAAATATTTCAGGAAATTTTGGTAGCGTAATGGTAGGGTAATTAAAACCGACACCGTCCCGATGTACGGCTCCTCGCGCTACCTTAAAGCCTCGCAGCTTTTGACAAGGGGAATATCAATATTCTAGTTCGTACGAAGATGAGTTTTTCACAATATTAATAAATTTCAATTTCTGTTTCTTTTTTTCTTTTTCAACCACAAACAAACACCAAAACTCAACCAATCACGAATCACAAATCAATCAAGTCATCCATGGTCTGCGGACGACGGGTGTCGGGAGTTTCTAAACTCCGTCTGCATCCTAATATAATTTTTATTAAATTTATTTCTGAATTCAGATATCTCACCTTGATTTGACGATGCCAAAAATTGTAACAGGCTCTAAAAATTCTGCGGTCAGTTCTGAAATGTAAATCTCGTCATTGTGATTCCAACAGATTCTGTTTCGTCGAATTCTGATTGGAAATGAAAAAGATACGATCATTTAAATGTTTGATTATATTTAAATTAATTAATTAATTAAATAAATATTACCTTCTTCTTTCAAACAATTACTGGCCGATGCTTCTCAGGTTGTATTCGAACTTAGGGTTCGATATTCACTCCACCACGACGCGTCGGGTGATGATCAGAGATCGTCACGAGGAGGGGGTAGCGTCGCCGATCACCGCCAGTGGGAGCGGCCAACTCGATGGCGGGTCTAGGGCGGAAATCGAGGTGGTGCGGCGATTGTATTTGAGCAATTTTCGAACGAAATATTCCACTACATGAGATCCAATCGTATGGATCTGAAGATTATCCAATCCTCTTGAATTTCCTCTGAAGAATCGCTCGAAATTATTGTATGGTTTAAAAGATATTGAGGAATGAAATTCTGACGATATTGACCATGGAATGATGGAATACGACGGCTGCGCATAATGACAGTATAAGGTTTAGTATATACGCGTATTTATACTATATGCCCTTCTATTTTATTTTATTTAATTTCCTTTAAATTCAATTTAATTTCTATATCGCTCTTAACTCCAAACCATACCCAACGAGTAACGTCCCTAGCCAAATACCCCCATTCCGAACACAGTGGGATATGTCTCGTAGGCCCATTCGACTGTTTCAGTTAGTTTTTCTTCAAATTAAATAATAAAACATTTAATTATTTAATTTGATCGAACATTTTAAATTACCGGGGCCACATACTAATTCTAAAAATTCCAGAAAAATTAATCTGGCTATATTTTGATGATACAGTCATAACAAAACTAATTTCGTCGAATTTGGAGACTGTTGGAAAAATGGTCATTTTCAAGTCGATCAAAATTGACTGAAACTGTCAAAACACATTTTCTTTTGCCACGCTCGCATATTGATCCCAAAAATTATGAAAATTGGAATTCTGCAATAATTTGACATTCTGGTTCCAACAAAAGTGTTTTTGTCGAAAATGGAGGTCGTTTGAAAAATGGCTATTTATACTGGCTATATATATATATGTATATATATATATATATATTCTATAACGACCTTTCAATATATTCAACTGGCCATGAGTTTTGATCCCTGCTATGAAATTTCAATTTTTCGGATTCGTTGGAAAGACATTCTCAAATAGATTTAAATATTTTTGGTTTCACCATAATGCGATCTATTTTGCATCCTGTACAGTCAGTCAAAGTTTGAATTCAAATTTTCAATTTGCTGCTCCATTTCTAACTCCTTTTAAGGTTAGAATTAAACAAATTAGTCAAAACTTCGATTTGACCAAATTTTTAATCATTTTTACTTATATTAAATTATTTCAACTATTAAAAATTCAATGAAATAGCCAAAATAAAAAAAATTAATTGGTTCTGATTTTCCGGGTTATTACAATCTCCCCCAATTAAGAACTTTTCGTCCCCGAAAAGGGAACTATAGTAAAGTGGGAAACAAAACGGAAAATGTAAATATGGTAAATGTACCTTGCACTAGAGCTAGTCAGAGATATCCACTCTGCACGGGGGATAAGCCTGTTTGATGCTATCCTCTGTTTCCTATGTACATTCTCTAGGATCTCCACTCCACTGCACTTTGACTAGGTGAATTCTTTTTTTCCTCAAAACTCGGGTTTCTTTGCCAATGATCTTTACCAGCTCCCTTCTTACTAGTAAATTCGGGGTAATCTCCAAATCTTGCTGTGCAGCTTCCTCCACAATCAAGTCTGCATCATGGACATGCTTCCGAAGTTGAGACACGTGGAACACATCATGTACCCCAGGCAACTAAACCCTATAAGCGGGAGTTCCAATTTTTTCTAGAATAGGTAATGGACCGATGAATCTAGGAGCCAACTTCCCAGTCTTTCCAAAACGAACTACTGCTCTTAAGGGAGAAACTTTCAAGTACACATGATCACCAGCAGAAAATTCTAATTCCCTTCTTCTTGCATCTGCATAACTTTTCTGTCGGCTCTGAGCAGCTAGCAGTTGCTTTTTAATAAAATCAACTTTGTCCGAAGCTTCTCTAATCATGTCGGGACCCAATACCAGTCTATTGCCTAGTTCCACCCAACATGCGGGAGATCTGCAAGGCCTGCCATACAATGCTTCGAATGGCGACATTTCCAAGCTTGCTTGATAACTGTTATTATAAGAAAACTCGACCAAATGCAAGTGGTCTTCCCATGATCCGCCAAAATCAAGAATACAAGCCCACAACAAGTCTTCCAGTATACAGTTCACCCTCTCAGTCTGGCCATCTGTTTGAGGATGATAAGCGGTGCTCAGATATAATATTGTCTCCATCTCTCCTTGGAAAGCTTCCCAGAATTTACTAGTGAATATAGGGTCACGATCACTTACAATGCTACTGGGGACTCCATGTAGTCGAACAATTTCTTTGAAATAAATCTTCGCCAAACTTTGTGCTGTTCTAGTCGATTTAACAGAAATAAAATGGGCGGTTTTTGTGAGACGATCAACTATCATTTCCTTTTCTAGTTCGGGGCAACCATCGATAAAATCCATGGAAATTTGATCCCATTTCCAACTTGGAAGTGGTAGTGGTTGTAACAAGCCGGCAGGTTTTTGCTGGTCACCGTTGACTTGTTGGCAACTCGAACACCTACTGACATGAATGGAGATGTCTCTTTTCATAGACTTCCACCAGAACGTATGCTTGAGATCATGATACATCTTGCTCACCCCTGGATGAATATAATTTAGACTTATGACATTCATCCATCACTTCACTTCTGAGCTCAGAAACATTTGGGACACAAATTCGGCCTTTCAACCTCAGAACTTCTTTATCATCAATCTAGAATCTCGTGGGTTCGCCTTCCCTAACTCTTTTACTTATTCTTTGAATAAATTCGCCATCCTTCTGAAGAGCAGAGATTTTGTCGATTAATGTGGGTGTAATGATGAGATTAGCATGGATAAGATTGGCGACGCCTGCATTCTTTCTGCTAAGTGCATCTGCCACAACATTGGCTTTTCCTGGAGTATGTCAGATGTCCAGATCATAGGGTGCAAGGAATTCAACCCAACGTTGTTGCCTCAAGTTCAAATCTCTTTGAGTGAACAGATACTTCAGGGATTTGTGATCAGTATATAGTTCGAACTTTTCACCCAAGAGATAGTGCCTCCATATCTTTAGAGAAAATATTTCTCATGCGGTTTTAATTGACGGCTAGCATATGCGACCACTTTGTCCCTTTGCATTAACACCGCACCGATACCTTCTCTAGAAGCGTCTGTCCAGACTTTCAAATCTTGGTTGCCATCAATGATAGTCAACACTGGAGTAGTGATTAACCTCTGTTTCAGCTCTTGGAAAGCTGCCTCGCATTCGGGGGTCCAAATGAACTTTGTATGCTTCTTTGTAAGCTTCGTCGATGGACAAGCTATCCTCGAAAAATCTTTAACGAATTTCCGATAATAGCCAACCAATCCTAGAAAACTTCTGACTTCAGTAGGAGTGCTAGGCTGCTTCCAATTTTGAATGGCCGTGATTTTGCTAGGATCCACTGAAATTCCTTCCTTTGATACTACATGATCGAGGAACTTCACTTCTTCTTGCCAGAAGACACATTTTGATAATTTGGCTTTTAATACATTCTTCCTCTGAATTTCCGAAACTTGTTCTAAGTGTTTTTCATGCTCGGCAGTTGACTTAGGGAAGATTAGGATGTCATCAATGAAGACCAGCACAAAGTTGTTCAAAACATCCCGGAATACTCGATTCATCAAATCGACAAAATAGGCTGGAGCGTTGCATAAGCCGAACGACATTACTAACCATTCATAAAATATGTCTGGACCTTTGAAGGCTGTCAAAGGAACACACTCTTCAGCAATACGCAGTTGATGGAAACCTGTAGCTAGGTCCATCTTTGAAAACACTTTCGCTCCATTTAAACGATCCAACAAATCATCTATACGGGGCAATGGATACTTATTCTTGAGCATCTGTTTATTTAAATCTCGGTAATCCACACACAGTCTGAGAGTACCGTTTGACTTTGGGACAAACACTACTGCTGCACCCCATTCTGAGAAACTAGGTCTGATCAGGCCTTTCCACAAAATCTATTTGGTTTGATTGCTCAGTTCTTCTTTTTCTGTTGGCGACATTCTTCGAATAGGATGTATAACTGGCCTTGAGTTTTGAACCAAATCAATTCTAAAGTCAATTTCTCTACGCGGAGGTAAGCGATCAACTTCTTCGAACACATCCGCATAATTTTTGACGACATGAATATTTTCAAGAGCGGTGGGGGTGACCTCAAGAGTAGCCCAAAATCCTTTTCTATCTGAATCTGAGCCTACACAAGGTATAATAATATCTCCAAGCTTCGTTTGACTTTAACAACCCTCTCAGCACATTTAACTTCGGCTTCATATTTTTTCAACCAATCCAGCCCGAGAATGATGTCAATTTCAGCAAGATCCATAACAATTAAATTGAAAGGAAACCGATAGCAAGATTAGGAGACGAGCACTCTACAATATAAACTAAGAACAAGAGAAGACCCTATCGGATTATGAACATTAATCGATTCCTTAAGATTCTATAGGGTTAGCTTTAACTTTTTAACTGTGCTACTTGAGATGAAACTTCGTGATGCGCCAGTGTCAAACAAGACTATAACTGGAATATTATTGACGATAAGAGTGCTTTTTCGAACATCTGGCCTTTCCCTATTGGTTGAGGGTGCTGGAGTTTCTGTTACTTCATTTATGTGAGCTACTACAGACTCCTTTGATAGCCGACAATTCTTCGCAATATGACCAGACTGGTGACACTTATGGTAATTCCTGCTCTCTTGAGACCTCTCATTGGATTTAGGCCCATCCTTCCTCTGTTTCATTAGAGATCGGCAATTTATCACCAAATGTCCTTGCTTATTGTAGTTGGAGCATGTTGCAGTTGTTAACATTCCCAGATCTAGCCCTTTTCTTATTGGTTTTGGGCTTCTTGCTGACCTCAGGTTTTGAACTTGCCTCAGAGCTGTTAGTTTCAAACTTCCTTTTATTGCTAGAACTGCCTTCTTCTTCATCTTCCAAAACATCTTGCTTATCAAGATCCTCATAGCGACAAGCCATTTCTATCATTTCAGAAAAAGGGAGGTGAATATGTATGTGCAGTTACCAAATTTAGGTTATTTACTTTGAAGTCCTTTGATAAATCTCCGATTCTTCCTCAAAGGATCTTGAATTAGTTCTGGGGCAAAGCGGGAAAGTTCTTCAAATTTCTTCTGATACTCCCGAATGGTCATATTACCTTGTTTTAGATTGTAGAACTCATCATATAGCCGATCAATTTCTCTTAGAGGAATAAATTTTTCGATGAAAATTTCTTTGAATTTGTCCCAGGTAATATTACCTTTTGGATTCTCCTTTGCAACAGTTTCCCACCAGAATAAAGCTTCACCTTTGAGTACCCAAGATGCAATTAGTCTTTTCTGATCATCTTTCAACTTTAAGCCTTCAAAAATTCTCTCAGCAGAACACATCCATGCTTGTGTTTCAATAATGGACTCCTTGCCCGAGAATGGTTCTCCACCCAGATTTCGATATCTCTTTACTAGAGCTTCTAGATCTAGTTCTGATTGTAGGAGCACAACTGGCTCTTAGATTTCTGAACCAAAGATTTACTTCTTCTGTTTCTGCCACTCATTTCTACTATGTTTGCAAATAGCAGACAATTAGTCAGGCCAATAGAAAGGATATTGTAAAACATAGAGACATATATTTAAATGTAAATAAATCTATGGGGGTGTATTTTTACTCACTCTAGGACATTACTAGTCCTATCTATGATTAGTTATTCATTTTGGAATTCTGCTGATTCTATCTCTGATGAGTTTGTTAATATGTTATATTCCGAGCTAAGTTTAACCTAAGCTCTGATACCAAATGTGATAACCCCAAACCTCGTGTATACGGAAGTAAGGATAATCATTGGAATATAGGAATGATAATGTCTGCAGCGGAAATAGAGAATTACAGCAGATAATGTTCATCAAATTACACTGGAAACAATACATCATCAGAGTTACACAGCATAATTGGATCACACTTAGCAATAATACACTTTCAACTTAATATAAAATGTCTGCAGCGGAATAAAAACGTAATATACTAAATGAAGTCTGAACAGCAAAATAGGAATGATTATGTCCATCTTCATCTCCATAGCTATCCAGAATGAATCTGCTAAACTTGTATACACGGCTGCCTATGCAGAAAAGAGGGCACCCGAGTTTGCAAAGTGAAACAAACTACGAGTCAGTCGTGGGACTAGTGTGAGAAATCTTATTTAACCTGTTTGATAATAAGGCTAATCACAGGACCACGCCGCTAACGCGGAACGGGTTTATTCCATTGGATTGCCAATGCATAAATAAAGTAAATCGTTATACCCACAATGCTTTTTAGAAAAATGAAACCATTATAAGACTCAAGTCCCATCACACAATGCAACGCAAACCGGAGGATATAGTTTTACCTTATAAAGGCCAAAAATGCTTGATACAATAAAACGAATTTGATATTATTATTAGTGTATATATGTTTTAAAATATTTCAATCATAATATATCAATCATAGATGGCATAGCTACCATATATTATGTCGCCATACTAGTAATACAACCAAAACCGCATGGGTCGTATTGGATGTTGGATTTCCAACATGAACCAAGGCAAAAGATAGTCCTTACCGATTTTCGAGACACTCTAGCCCATGCCTCAGGACTCGGACACAGGTGAGCCTTGGATCTTCAGGGCCGGTCCACAAATTTGTTAGTGAATTAGTTATGTCTAAACAATACGTTTCCCCGCCCTATAGGGCGTAACTAGAGCCACAAGGGACTCAAATAACCGAGGCGCCTCATTCCATCATCCACATAAGTAAAAATGTCAGGCCTTGTAAAATCCATGACACCACTTCTAGCTAGAAAGAAACGTATGTCCTCCCTGCAGTCCTTACTCTCGTTTCTGGTTCATACCGGGGTGTGAGGCTCGCGAAGTAACGCCATACACAAAGCTGTGCCTAGATAGGCTGTGCTTTCTGCTTTTCAACAATAAGCCTTGATCATTTGCATCTTGGCATGTCACATTGTCAATCCATACCATACCATTGATTTCTGCCAATATATAACCTCTAAGCTCGTACGTCTTAGAGAAGGGTGTTAAACACCAAATAGATATATATATATATATTTAGCAGCGATCAATGAATACAATATAAAGGAATACAACGTCAGACATACAATCCATTTACAAGTCCGTTCTGCGTCCGAACGAAACCGGAGGCACCTTATACCTCGCATATCCGAACAATCGACAATACGTCCTCATGGTTACCACTATAGCCCCTCCAAGGTAGCTACTCCAATCATGGGCATCAGTAGCCACACATCCATTCGATGTGAAGATCGTCGGTCTTCAACCACCGTCTTCAAATCTTCGACTTCCAATCGTTGTATAATTATTTGAAATGAGATTTAACTCGGTCTTTTCAAATAATTCTCTAATATATATAGTTCAAAATCATTTCTTTTCATTCCATATCGCTTATAATATTTTATAACGATTTATCGCTATTTTTATTTATATAAAAATAGCCATTTTAAATTAAATGACGCTTCGGGTCATTACATGGCCCTGGCGTTGTTTTTATGGAAATTTAATTTACACATTTCACAAAATCTTACCGTTGGATCTTAACAAATTTCATATCGTTGGAATGATCTTTCCAAAACGAACCCAACGGTTCCAGTTTTAAGAAAATCCGACGGTTGGATCTTACGGTATAATCGTTTGAAGTTACGATTGCCGATATGCGAACTACCGCGCGCGATTCGTTCAAATTTTAATTTATATTTATATATAAATATAAATCGTTTGGCGATTCCTACTATTTTTATTGTATATAAAGTAACAATAAACATTTTGACATTTAAATCAATTCTTTTATTTCATATGAAATGTCGATAAAAATGTGACCTTTGAAATCTATTCTTTTTTTTTTCATTTAATATGTAAACAAAAATATGACTGTTTATTCTATGTTTTCATTTATATTTAAAATTGCAAATAAAATGTACCCTTTTTAATTCCTGTCTTTATTTACATCTAAATTGTAAACAAATTGTAACTTTTATTATAATGTTTATATTTGCATCAGAACTGCAAACAAAAAATGGAATTTTTATTAAATGTTTTGTTTGTAACTACATTTGCAAATAAAAATGCCACTTCTTCCTACGGTGTTTATTTGCATCTAAATATGCAAATAAGAATGTAATCTTTTTCTACATGTTTATTTGCATCTTAATATGCAAATAAAAATATAATCTTTTAACTACGATGTTTATATGCATCTAAATATGCAAATAAAAATATAATCTTTTAACTACGATATTTTTTTGCATCTAAATATGCAAATAAAAATATAATCTTTTAATTTGTATCTAAATTACAAATAAAAAATATAACCTTTTTAAAATTATGTCTTATTTTCATTAAGAAATGCAAATAAGAATTTAACTTCTAATTTCACATTTTATCTGTATCAAAGAATGCAAATAAAAGTATAACTTTTTATCTCAGTGCATATTTGCGTCAAAGAATGCAAATAAAAGAGTAACGTTTTAATTCATCGTGTATTTGCATCAAAGAATGCAAATAAATGAATAACTTTTTAATTCAATGTATATTTGCATCAAAGAATGCAAATAAAAGAATAACTATTTATTTTTATGTTTAGTTGCATCAAGAATGTCGATCAAAATTCAAGTTTTTATTGTAATGTTTTATTTGCATCGAAGAATGCAAATAGAAATATAACTTTTTATTTATTTCGACGTATGAACACTTTCACATATCCTGTATTTATATTAAAATAAAGTTTTTAATGTAAATATGTTTACAATTTCAAAACATGAACAGTTTTATTATTCATGACATTAAAGTATAGCTTTAATATAACATGTTTTTCTTATTTTTAAGCATGATTAGTCTTTCTGTTTTTCCTTTATTTTTATTACATTAAAAATGTAATTCTTGATGTAAACATGTTTTAACTTAAGACAATGAACAATTTCACCGGACTCTATTTTAACGTTAAAATGGGATTTCAATGTAATCAAGTTTTATTTTAAAAAACATGAAAATGGAATTTCCACATGCAAATACAATTTGTATCAAAATGTATATTTTCTAATGTAAATTTATATTGGAGATATAAATTCCAATGTTATATATTTTATATCAAAATGTCAATTTTTTTAATTTAATGTATCCTTTTCATGTTCATATATATATATATATATATATATATATATATATATCACCAAATTTTTGTACTATTTGACAATTTTATATAATAACATAAATATTTTACAACACAAAAATATTTTAGGAAATTTCGGCAGCATAACGGCAGGGTAATTAAAAATGGCACCGTCCCGATGTACGGCTCCACGCGCTACCCTAAAGCCTCGCAGCTTTTGACAAGGGGAATTTCAATATTCTAGTTCGTACGCAGACGAATTTTTCAATTTCAATTTCTGTTTCTTTTTTCCTTTTTCAATAACAAAGAAACACCAAAACTCAACCAATCACAAATCAATCAATCATCCATGGTCTGTGGACGACGGGTGTCGGGAGTTTCTAAACTCCGTTTGCATCGTAATATAATTTTTATTAAATTTATTTCTGAATTCAGATATCTTACCTTGATTTGACGATGCCAAAAATTGTAACTCAGTTCTAAAATGTAAATCTCATCGTTGCGATTCCAACGGATTCAGTTTCGTCGAATTCAATATTCTAGTTCGAACGAGATTTGGACAAGAGCGAGAGCTAGACTGACTGTTGGCCGAATGTGGACGATGAAGCCGGATGAAGAAAGGCGACCCCAGCTACTCATTAGTAAGAAGATAAAGGATTGAAAGAGGCCAGTATTACTTACTCTTACCCCTCTTGAATGTGCATTTTCTATCGTTGTGAAATGCCCGAATTATTGAAAGTTTGATGTCCATGAGAAATCCATGGTCCGGTTGCGCCCTTGCTTTCTTTCCCGTCCCTCCCCTATACTTCGCACCTGAAGATAGCTGCTACCTTACCTCGTCCTTCAATAGGACTGGTAGTCCGGATTCATAGCCCCAGTATATTAATTGGTGAAAATAGCTCTTATTCATTCGCTTTGGTGCTATGTGTTTAGTTTACCCCAATTTAGGAGAAACTCATGTTCAAGTGTGTAAATAACTCGATTTGATTGTAATACCTTGATTTGCCGCTACGCACCTTGAGATCAACTAGGAGAACCGTATTACTTACTACTTCTTGTTGACTTGACTAAGAACAACTACATAGCAATGTCTTCTCTTATAATAGTCTAATATAGTATAGTAGCTAGGCTGGTTAGCTATATGCATCAACGATTTCCACGGCTTGAGCGAGGACAGAAGACCACCACTGACTGTCCTCTCGAACAATACTAAGAAGCATCTCTCATAAGCTCGTTGCGCCTGAACGAATAGCATAGGGTGTTCCCGTACATCTGTAACAGTTACAATGGTATTGTTGAAGCTGGCTTGAACATGAATAACTCCTTTTGGTATTCTATGTCCAGTCTTACGTAAACCAATACGCCCATTCCTACGTGAACCAGTTCTTATTATTTGTTTTGCCATATCATAAATATGAATCTTCAATAAGAGATCCATTCATTCTAACAAGGCCATTCTATGATTCTCTTTGGGAGGAGAGCGAAATTTCTCAAGCTTAATTCAAACCGTGTTTGTTGGCTCGAAAGCTGGCCTTCCAAAATTGGCAGTTTCAAGGCAAGAGTTGATTAGAAAGCCGCTCCCCTTGTAGTTGTCAGCTCGTTCTTGGTAAATCCTATCGGGTCTTCATAATCTGGAGTAAAAGGATTCAAACCTTTGCATGCTGGTACGAAAAACCGATGCCTTACCACTTGGCTATACCCTAGGGGTTCCCTTCATGATTAGGAAGAATGAAGATATTCTTTCAGACCCCCGTAGTAATTTAGCCTGGTAGACTATACGCTCAGGTGCGCCTAAACTCTGTCTTATTAACCGAATCCAAGCTCTTACTACTTTCCTAAGGTGTGTACCGATCAGTAAGGATGCACAGTCATATCTTCACCCTTGATTTCAAGACAGGAATTCGTGAGAATTCTACCCTCATCCAAGATAAAGCGGTAAAACAATATACTAGACTTGGTATCCCAATATACGCTACGCAACTCGCTCTGTCGTATAATCAAAATGCTCGGCCGAAATGCACCAGTTCAACAACTCGGTTGTTTCGTTGCCAAGACGTCTCGTATACGGGAGCGTTCAAGAGATCCTGGATGCGAACCAGCCAAAGTAGTGGTAGAAAACCAGTTGTTGTATTTTAAGTCACTCCGGAGCGAACCGGCATAAATAGTTCTCTCCTAGACTTCACTAATCAGTCACATTCACTTGATGAGCCGCCCAATAAATATATTGGCCTTATTGGTTGTCGCTTAGTATCCATCGTTTACGGCTAGGACTACTGGGGTATCTAATCCTATTTGCTCCCCTAGCTTTCACCTCTCAGTGTCGGCCAGCAGAGTGCTTTCGCCGTCCTTCCCGACCTCTATGCATTTCACCGCTCCACCAGAAATTCTCGTACTCCAGCTTGGTAGTTTCCACCGCATGTCCAGGGTTTTGAGCCCTGGGATTTGACGGTGGAATTGAAAAGCCACCTACAGACACTTTACGCCCAATCATTACGGAAAATGCTTGCATCCTTTGTCTTACCGCGGCTGCTGGCACAGAGTTAGCCTATGTTTATTCCTCTGATACCGTCATTGCTTCTTCTCTGAGAAAAGAAGTTCACGACCCGTAGGCCTTCTATCTCCACGCGGCATTGCCAAGTATTAATAGTAGGCTTTCCCCCATTGCGGAAAATTCCCCACTGCTACCTCCTATAGGAGTTTGGGACGTGTCTCAGTCCCAGTGTGGCTGATCATCCTCTCGGACCAGCTACTGATCATCGCCTTGGTAAGTTATTGCCTCACCAACTAGCTAATCAGACGCGAGGCCCTCCTCGGGCGGATTCCTCCTTTTGTTCCTACCTCAGCTTCCAACTGTGCAGAAGTAACAAGTGTATTTGCCACCATCATCTCTGGCAGTAGCTATTCTTCCTAATTCTGGACAGAAATATACTCTGGCTGATAGCATAGTTTGGAATAAGGTGGTTGCAGGCGATCAGGTTCCAGTTTCTGTCCTTCTTCAGTCTTATGAACCTAAGGATCATCAAGATATGAAATGCGCTAAAATGAAAACTGATTTAGTTCAAAAAGGTAGACAACAATGGGAGAATGCCATAGTAATATATGTCATAGGATCTAGACCTCATTGTCCATTTTTCAAAGCATATTTCCATGGAGTGTGGAGACCAGTGGGTGATTTCATAATTTATTCTACGGAAGACGGGTTCTATATCAGAAAATTTGATAGAAAATCAGATTGTGATAGAATTATCGAGGAGGGCCTTATTTTTATGATAGGAAGTTAATGATGATGAAATGCTGGTCAGTTTGAGCGAAGCTTAACAGACATCTTTTGAGTTCAGTTCCCTGTTACACTTCAAGGCGCCGCTGCCGTATGGTCCTTATAGTATTGTTAGAAGGCTGTATACTCCTGAAAACTATTATTCCCTTATGAATTTGTTGCATATTTTTATGTCAGAAAAGACACCATCGTTCATTATATAACGGTTGCGACATTAAACAATAGATAGGAGATCCCTTGGGAGAATTAAAGAGATTCAATGTCAAAGTTGTATGAGCGAAAGGGTTGAATCAAGGTGCTAAATTAATGGTCGTTCGCATAGGGCTTTAACAAAAATGGTAAATGATGTCAATGACCTGCAGGATTTCACTTTGGCCGAAAAATTCATATGAATGGATGAGATTTATCACGCCAAAATGAAAGAAAGGATCCATTCGTAAAGATGAAAGGAAACATCTCTTACAAATAAAAGAATGTGATGCTCCAGTACCCAAAAAAAGCTTAGATTGAGACATCTCTGATAGAAGGCGCACTTTGCATAACAACATTCTTCTCCTTTTCTGCAGCAGTTGGACCCCTTGAGGAAGACGATATGACATCCAAAGCATACACCCTCACAACCTGCTTATCCTTCGGTGGTTCTGGACAATTCTTCTTCATATGCCCAGGCATATCACAGTTAAAGCGCTTCTTTTCCACCTTCACGTCTTACAGTGCTTGGAAAGATAACCCTACTATTGGTAGTTATTGCAAGTAATCTTGCCCTCCGGTTTTTCTAGCCATTCTTCCCTTGTTGTTGATGTTTTCTCTTTTCTATTCCACTTTCTTATCACCACCACCTTGTTGTGGCTTCGTCTCCTCCTTACTTTCCATAGGTGCTCCTTCCTTTTATGTAAACAAACTTTCCTTGCTTAAAGCCTTCTCGACCAACTTCTCATAGGGATCATCGATATGGTCGATCAATTTTTTCCTAAGTCTCTCATCCAAACCCATAATAAATTTTTTGTTCTTCTAATAAGGATTCTCAATATACGAACGAGCATAATTAGATAAAGCTTAGAACTAGGCCACATACTCAAATACTGGTCAACCTCCTTTCATAAGCTCAACAAACTTCTTAAATAAAGCGCATCGACTTTTGGACCTAGTGATAGAGTTCCACCAATCCATCGCTCGACCTTGAAGCTGCCTCGATGCAAGCTTCCACTTAGTTGCGTCGTCAATTCCCAAATCTCCAAAAATCCGAACACATGCATCTAACCAATTCTAAATCTCAATAGTAGGCTATGTACCCACGAACAGTTTCCCACCTAGAGAAGTATAATCCATGCAGAGCTTCGCAACATCAAAAACTCCAGGCGCCTGCACATGAACACCACACTTTACTCTCGCTTCTGGATTGGGCATACTCCTCATGAACGCTGCCATTATGGCCTCGAACATAACAGTATAATCGGACATAACAGCTGCAACTCCTGACTAGCTACCCTTGCCTACCCCTCCAGCCGCAGGTTCATCCCTTGTAGCACATCCTGAAGTTTGTTGACTCATTCTCTATCTGAAATGAAAATGATCAATTCACATTGGAGAAAGGCTGCGTTGATCTCATGTGCTTACTAACCTACATAACTATATATTATAATATAATAATCATCAAATAAAATTACAATTACATCTCTCATATGCTTTTACGCTCGCGAACTATGAGTAAAAGCAATTAACCTGGCTCTGGTACCAAATGTGACGTACCTCCCCATATCTCATGCACCAAGTTAAGCAGTAGGTGTGTTGTATGACGTGTTAGGCCGTTATGGGATGATGATCCGGGAAGAATAACTTGGACCAAAACCAGTCATATATCTTACAACGCATGGATAATATATAATAATAAAATATACAACTAGATAAAATATTGAAGCATATAATATGAAAGCCTCCAACACGTCCTTGCATAGCACCAGCGTCAATACCAAACTTGCTACCTGCCATCACAATCTGCTTGTCAACAACATCGATGAACGCCTAACGTAATAAGAGGGAAATATAAAACCTTGAGTAAGACAACAATTTTAGTGAGCGATAAAATAACCAACAATAACTAGACTAAATATGAGTATAGATAGTTCAACCATCTGATCTTTCCGACAACCATAAAGTGAACACATGAACGTCACCGTCACATTGTCATTTTAGAATAGGAAAGGAAAACCCCCAATCCCGCATCTCTTCGATATCCTACGGTGATAGACAACCTAGAGAAGAGAGAGATGAAAGCACACAATCAGCCATAGCATCCAATATCCTAGCTATCACCGACTACATCCTTGAATCCCTCAATAATCGAATTTGCTTTCAACGATCAAAAAGACTAATTAACGGAAAACCGTGGTTCTAGCCAAACTACCATATGCCATCGTGAATATGTATGTTTGCCTTAATCGACTAAGACAACTAGTCAAATCATGACTGCCTAGGGTGCGCGATTTATCCACTCTGATCCTGGTGGACGCCCCACGATAGCCAAGTTTTGTGTCTGCTAGAACACTTTGATTACTGACGTTTCCTTGGCACCTTAGAAATGTCGAGCCTTTCTTCTCGGTGTTCAAACCCTTAGTTCGAGCGACTTCTCAAACAAATTCCATTATCATCCTCGATTAACTCTGACCAGAGTCAATCTATCATCATTCTAAATCGTTTGTCGCATCACAATAAGTATCACATCAGTCCAGCTCCAACCACTCTAGGTTGAGTTCGCAATCGAAGCACCATTCATCAATGAGTTGCACATCAACTATCTAAAATCCATTCATCACCAAAATTCATCAGCAACCCATGGAAGCCATCACCATCATACTCAAATGCCTCAGCTTCATATTGTGCATCGTTATGGATTGGTACTGGTCCATCACCCACGGACCGGTACTGGTCCGTATACTTAAACAATTTTGGTTAAGTAAATCGACCATCTTGATACCCTCTTCATGTGCTTCATGCCAGTCCAATTTTGAACCGTTTTACCCATCCAGTCAAAACTCCTATCGGTCCATCAATGCACTTAAGCGATCATGCTTTGACCCATCTCAAATCAATTCCAAATGATTTGAAAATTTGCTGGCGTTCTTAATTTATCGTCACGATGCCGCAGCCCAAACTTCGTCGCCATCCATCACATTGTGATGGATCGATACCGTTCCATATGGATCGCTACGGGTCCTCACATTTAGCTATTCTCAAGCCCAAAATTTTAGGGTTTCTTCCTTTCACCTTCAGGAGTGCCTTCGCCAAGTTTCGTCTAAATCTAAACCTCCGATTTGTTCTGTTCTTCAATCCACATATCTATGGCAACCAATTCTAACATGAAACTCAAGCAATGCATCCAATTTCATCAAAACAAACATCAACAAATTAATACATGATCAGACAAACAAATCCAAATCGTTAAACATCATATAACAATGAATCAATGTAAATTGTAGATCTTAAAATACTTGAAATCATGATTAACATGTGAAATTCTATTTCAGTAGGTTAATTCAGAGCATATGAACATACCATATTTGAAATGAACTTGCATGAATTGATTTCAGGGGAATTCAACGTATACAAATGAAATTAACATAGATCTAACCCATATAGCCCTTTGCTTAAGTGTGAGAGATATCTGTCACTCACCAAAAACCCAATTCAATGGAAATACGATGACATCGGATTCGAACAAGTTTGAAAACATTTGGATTTGATGCAATTCGATGTGATCTAATCATCCTTGATGATGATCTACCTTCTGGATGTAATCTACGATGAATTTGAATGAAGAGAATGGAGAACTAGGGCTTTAGGTTGAACCAGAGAATCACATGCGCCCTAATTAATATTTGACTGAAGCGAGAAACCCTATTTCTCTCCCCTAATTCCCTCTATTTTTAGCTGGAAGTTATTAGCCTAATGGGCTTGACTAATTAGCCCATTAGCTATTAAGCAGTCCGCCTAACAGAAGTTGAAACTTAAAACAACGATTTTCCAAACGCTGAACCAATTCCTTAATATGACTAACTAATGAATTGTAAACCACCATTCCAATCCAGAGTTACCGATTTTAGCACATGACTCGATCCCTTTCAAATGTTATGCCCCAATAGTAAACTAAAGTACAAAATTGTCACAGGTCAACTTGGTAAAAATCAAGTGCATGTCTCACTTCTCCATGGACAACATATTAAAACTTGAGAATGATATAACCACTAGGGAATTAAGTATAATTATTTTACGATCCTCCAATATGTACAATACAGGTCATTGAATATTTGTCGTGATTCAGGCCTGAGCACATTTCCATGCTCCGGTCGACCCAAACTTGTGCTGGATCGTCCTATTGGTTAACTAAGGCACCATGTGGGTCAACCCATGGGTCGACCCATAAAATGTAAGGGTCGTGAAACCTAGGCAAGAATGCCCATGTGCGCATTCCCTTCTCTGTTGAAGACTACAACATTTCCAGTGACTTTTGACGCTTTGCTTAGAGAATTCTCGAGTGAATTTTTAAAACTTGTTGATGTATTTAAGGTGCAATTTAATGCCTTATTAACTATGTTATTTTATCATGATTTCTTGCAGAAAACTAGTGTCATTTCAACAATAAAGTATTGATGCTTGCAACTGAATTCTAGCGATTTTGGTTATCTTGCAAAATGTGCATTTCCAATGACATTTCTTATGTATCAACAACACGTACATAATTTTTATAAACCAATTTCAAAATGTTTTAGGTAAGAAAAATATATTTTTGAAATAATGCATTGTTTTGACAAGGTTTTAAAAATATATTAGAAACCTTATTTTAACATGTATTTCCAAAATTGTACAGCTTTCAAAGATTTTTCCAAGAAACTATATTTTACCAAACTATTTCCTTAAGTATTTTTCAATGTAAAAACCACACGTATTTGCACTCTTCGAGAAGGTGTGCTGGAGAATGAATGTGTAAACATCCGATATGCAATGTGATGGTACACGATGTTGATTAATCTTAGACCCATCCAATTGAAGCACCAATTTACAATGATTTTCTGTGTTTTCTAGGGATTCTTTGTATTTTCTAATGTAGAGGGGACTTATGGTGTGTGAATCGTTAAACGAGAACGTGCGGTATTTATCTGTTAGATGTATACATTCTGGTGGACCTTCGGGTCAATTCAATGTCTGTGTGTCATCCTGTGTGTAATGACCTATTTGGTCATCTTATAAGATACCTTTATCTAATGCTAGTACTGATAAGGCCTCGAGCCATTCTGTGTATTAGCACGTGCATGCAGAGCTTCAAAATGCCAACCCGGTGGTTGGATCGAACACATGGTGTTTTTTGGTGATTTTAGAAATTTTTGGTGATTTTGGTGACTTTGTGATTTCCGGGTTTATTGTGATTTCACCATTTAAAAATGAACACTATACATGTTTAGCTCCGTTATAATCAAAGATCCCCGTGTGTACATGGTGAATCATTTCTATGAGTATTCTTGAGTTTTACAGTTCACATGGATTCAAATTTGGTATTACATTCTCATTACCTTATGTGTTACTATCCTTTGCTTTCCCGTTAGTCGTTGATTCCCAACTCTCCTTCCCTTTAATTTCCTTCCTCCCTTAAAGCTGAATCTCACCATTCGAGAAGCTATGGAATCGTTGACCCCTTACCAAGTAGACTATGAAGTCACTTTCGTTTTTTTGGTTGTGTATGCTATATGTTTGTGCCCAGTCATCTACAAAGTAAATTTGACAAGAAAGTTATCCGAAGTATATTCGTTGGATACGGTAATGAGCGAAAGGGGTGGAAGTGTTGTGACCCGAATGCCAACCCTTGCTATACATCCCCAGATGTGGTCTTCGATGAAGCATCATCTTGGTGGTCATCCCAAGCTGTAGTATTGCCAGATTTTCGAAAATTAGAAACTAGCATGCAAGAAAAGCTGGATTACGGCCTAAGACTTTTCATCGGCTAACCAACTTTAGTTTACTTTCCCCTTCCCGTAAGGTTGATCTGCCCTTTCCCGCTCAATAACACAGTTATTATCGTATCGCAAGCAGCAAGCGAAAAAAGAGAAGTGCCCAAGCCCAGTGAAATAAGTTTGCTATAAGAACACCTTATCACGGGGATGAGTCTACTTCTTAGCTGCTCTTAGCCTGTTGGAACAATGCCTGGCTCAACTCCAGTCCCATAGTTACTCAATGCCTTCTCTTTGTCGAATTTTATACCTTTAGTTACCTAATGGTAGCTTCAAGTCCAGCTGCACAGAAAGATTCCCAAATGAATATACTGGGCTGTTCTATCCTATCCTAGCTTTAGGAATAGGAACATGTTTGTGCTCCCTACTAGACACAAGGGACAGAAAGAAGGACAGACATATCCCTGTAAGGAGGTCCTACGATTCTCATGCATTTTATTCTACGCTGCGCACCTCAAGGACGTAATATGCTTAGCGGAAGCCCCATCACTTACTTACTGCTACTTACTGCTTAGATTCCCTAAGTGATTCTGGGCCTAGGTTCTCTAGCAAACAAACACCAACCCCAGTATAAGTGTAATACGTAGGCTGAGGGCAGAAAAAGCACCAACCCCTGCAGTAAGTATAAAACGAGAAGATTCTCTAGTAGTTTGACTAGCTTTAACAAGAAGAGACTTGTTTTCGCTACGCACCTAAGTCACTTCCTTCCTTCGGGTGCTTGACAAAGACAAGAACTCGGATCGGCTCCTTTAGTGACCCAACTAGCTAGCCATAAAATCCATACCGAAAGCTAGCTGCTTTTTGTCCCTTTCTTACTGACCAAGTGATACGCCAAAAAAACACTGGACTACATGCTTTTCACATGGATTTCCAACCATCTAAGGTACATAGCGAAGAAAGAAGACTTGGAAGGCACCAACCAGGACGAAGAAGAAGCAAGAAGCAAGAAGGCGCTTTCCTACTACTTTACCCTGATTTGACTACATCCATATGATAGAATGGATCGGTCGCCTGGCAACAGACTACCATCGTACAACTTCAACTTCCCGGTCTTAATAATTAATAAGGACTTTTCTATCTCTTACTTAGAGCAGTATGGTCGTTACACCAAACTACGTACTACCCTAGGTCTATGCGTCATCGTCTCTCCTACTCCGTGTGATATAACATGACTCTATTTGATTTCTTCTTATATAAAACAACCTCAGGTCGCTCCTATGTATACTACGCTCCTCCCTTGTTAGTTGTAGCCAAACTACCATGGCAGTTGAAGTAATAGTCAATCATAATTGCTTTCAATCTGATGGCAGTACGAATGAATTGAAAAAAAACTGAGATTAGAATACCTAGTCTTTCCCTGAATAGAGTACTTCATTCTTTTTCATAGCAGGTAAAAAGTTCGAAAGGGCTCTCTCATCTGCTTTGTACCAGAAGACTCAAACAAGGAATCCTAGACTTCCGGGACAATAGGAACGAGGCTGAGTGTTATAAGATAAGGCAGCTAAGGCAATCAGTTAATCTCTTTATGAAATAGATCACCCCCAGTATATTAATGGCTTAGCTCATGGAATAGTAGCTCTTCCACTATAGTTGCTCTAGAGTGAAAGAAAAGCCCTTTTTTGTCCGCTACCCTCTTTCCCCTATTTCCGAGCCTTCCCCTCCCCCTTTTGACTCATCTTGGATGAGAAGAAAGAGACCGACTTCATCGACTTCCAATGTTAGTGTGGAATGTTCGCTGAAGTGGAGGCGCTGGGACGGACCATTCTTGTGAGAATGAGAGCTAGTCCAACCCGGGGTCTCTCTTAAACCAACCAACTCTCTAGGGAAAACGACTAGCTAGATGATCTTTGAGTCAGAATTCGAACTTGTTGACGTGGAGAGCCATCAAATAATATACTGGGAATAATTTGTGAGCTGAGAAACCCGCGAAAGACGATGGGATAGCGTAGAACCCTTTCCTTCCGTCTTTTGATCCGCTACCTAAGTAGTGATCCTTTCCTCCAAGCGGAGATTCCCCTCTGTAGAATGTAGTATGTCCACTGGAAAGAAGAAGCAAGCAATAGAGCAAGCCTTATAGAAAGATGTTGTTTTTCGCTATAAGGAAAAATGCGGCCATTTTGATATATTAGGTGCTCGTTTGGTATAAAGTAGCCAATGAGTAGATGCATCAACTGCCAAAACAGCAAGAACTATTTGTTCTTATGTAAGAAGCGATGTATAGTGGTATACTTATTTGCTAGGCGGCTTCATGCTTTCAGGCGTAAGGCTGGATGGTTAAACACCACCTTGTACCTTAAATATTGTGCTATGTGCCCCCTATATTAATACCATTGGTATTACAGTGGCTTCTTTGAGCGTACGGCTATAATCCCCCCTTTCCTGTAAGCTTGACACGAACTGGTCTTCCGAGATGCATTCTTGCATTCCATAGAAGAATGATAGTCCGTAAGAATGATGGAGCTGATAGGTTAGTGAAATTCTACCTATCTGTTTTCTCTCTTAGTAAGCAAATAATGCTTTATAAGAGACAAAATTCTCAATATACATAAATACTTACTCTTCTATCTTCTATGCCTACTGAACTCTAATCTTAGTTGAGTTCCGTAGTATGTATGTCAGGCTTGCCGAGAGGTATATCTCTCATTGCTTCGAGATTCCTATTCATCTCGGGTTTCGGTGGGTACCCATGTGGACTGCGTCCTCCGTTATGACTCAGAAGAACCTGTATAATCCTTCTATTAATGGTTCTTTTCCGTTCTACCGTGTGATGTATTTTCTTTATCGCTATGGGAAAAAGCTTACTTCTTGTACCCGCAATCCTGCGGTTTTGTACTAATATACTTGCATCTTTGGCCTTTCAAACATGACCTTCGTGAATGGGCATATTGGTACTATGCTATCTAATATTTCACGTGTACTCTTTCTTCGCTCCTAAACAGGTTGTGTTCCCAATGCGAGGGGAACTACTCCCTGATGAGGATAGTTTTCCATGGTCAATAGACCAGAAGAGAACTTGGATTTTATCGTTTGTCACGCTGGGCACTCTCTTCATGAATTGATGTGCCATGCCTATACTATAAGGTGTGTCAGTCAATGATTGAAGGTGTCTGTGTTTCGGACGATGAATTAATGATGCCCCTGGCCGATTGGCCTTTAAGGCAGAGGGAAAACAAGGATTTTAGCAATCCCAAATGCTGTTAAGCAAGCTCTCTAACATCCTGTGCATGGCTGGTGTATGTCTGTCTTGAGGTTGATACCGATGGATGGTACATTTGATCAGATCAGGTGAAGAAAAGAGCAAAGTTGCGCTCCTTCAATCTATCCTCGGCTACGGATCTCTTTCCATTAGCGATTCAGGGTGTAATGATTGAAAGCTGTTTATATAACAAACTATCTTTGTTTGCGTGGGTGGCGTGTGGGAAGAACTGCTTTAGTTTCCCTGGTTCTGCTCGTTCATCCCCTTCGTTTTCTCCGCTTGTACGTTTTGCAACTGGACAATCCTTGGGTTTTATGCCTTCTTGGCCTCTCTTTGCACTATGCCATCATTTTGTTCCATGGTATTGTGCAGATAAAGTATACCCTTCCATAAGTATACTCTCCTCGGCGACGATATCGTCATTGCGGATCCATGTGTGGCTGATGTCTATCAAAGTGTGATTAACGCACTTGGTGTCAAGATTTCTTTACCGAAGTCTTTGATATCGGACATTTTTGGCTGCGAATTCGCTAAGTGTTTTCATATATGCGATCGTGATTTGATTTGTCGCCCGTTAGTGTGAAAATGCTTCGTGCGCCACGTCATGCTGTTGCATGGATGCCAGTGTGTAAGTCAGTAGGAGTCAGCTCTTTGCAAGTCTCTCTTAGAATTCTGGGGGCAGGCTATAGAAAGTATTCTTCTTGCCCGAAGAACTTTTATCCTTACTACTCAAGACATTGGTTTCGCCATGTCCTGGTTGCCTTCTTTCCTAGTGGTATAAGACCCATGCTGTTTGAATTTTGGCTAGGATATCCGTAAGGGCCTCCCCTTATCAAATGGGTATGATTTGCGGTATGTTATTGGAGTCGTGTCGTCCCGAATGGGATTTTGCTACCTGTCTGTGTAGCGATCTTCAATCTAAGTTAGATGAAGACACGCTTCTCTTACCTGAGCAGTCTACGGTTTGCCATTGGCTTGAAGCCATGCTTGAGTATGAAATGTCATTCGTAAGAGCTTGTACGGATTACTGAGTTAGAAAGCAATCATACAAGGAGAAGAACTACGATTCGGTTGAAAGATTCTCCTTCGCCTCCCTACCGTACTGTTTGGTTTGGCTACATTGCCTTACTTAAAGATGCTTGCCCTATTGGCTTTCTTTTAGTTCCTGCTTTCGGGTGGGATTTTTCCTTTAGGCACTCTACTCCTTTCTTGGAATCTTCACATTACATTTAGTAGGCTTCTAGTCGTTGACTTCTCATAAATCGGGGTCCCATTAGACACAAAATCCTTTAGGAAGCGAACAGGCAAGAGAATCATGCCTAGTTTTCGACCTCTAATCTATGAAAGGTATCAAATTTAGCCAACAAAACGAAGTTCAAGCAGTGTGAAATGGACTATTTCAATTTAGTACAATTCATCAAAGCTGCTTCCGTATCCCCTAGTAAGTGAACCATCCTTTCTATTGATTGAACAAATCCGACTGGTCATTCAATTGAATGGCTGCCAGTATATTAAGGTTCCTATTCAAGAATGCATTCTGCTGAAGCAAAGTAAACTGGTATTTCCTGTGATCGAGCTTGTCAGGTAAAGGTAACACTCTGGTTTCACTTATGTCTTGTTCGTTTCGTTTACCTCCGATCTGAGGATGGATCTGGTATCAATATGGGAAGCCTCCCTTGTTGTTTCAAGATTTGTTCTTGGACAGAGCAAAGAAAGGGACCAGAAAAAGATTTCGATTGAGGATTAGCAGGGGTCCGTGTATAATATCAACCCAATCGGTCTATGGAAGCAAAAGCAGTGGTCTTAGACCCCATCTATTAAGGACTAAGTCTACTGTCCTCGATTACGTAATCTTTTGGGCTTTTAGGTCTTATGATTGGAATATTAAGTGAACTAGAATATTTCCATCCGTCCATTTCCCTTCGGTCTCCTCCCGTTGGTCGCCAATGTTTATACTAGTAATTAAGATACCTCCCCAATTAATATACTGGCTTTCCTATTGTTGGAGAATAGGTCTACTAGTTCCCGATTCCATGTGAATGTATCTGTATGAAGCTAATCTCTCTCTCTTCATTCTTCTTGAATTGTCCTCGCTTAGAGGAGCAGGACCCCTAGAGTTGAGTGACACAACGAACCAACATAAAAAAAAGACTTGGAGTCCCATCTGTAAGCTTTTGGGCCCTTAGTTTCAATTTGTGTAAAGCTGAAGTTATAAACTTGGGGCCTTCTAACTTAGAATGAATGATGCTGCTCTGCTGCCACTGCTGTCACCAGGAAGATACCTTTATTAAGAGATTGGAGGCATCTTTGAGGAAAAGCAATTCTGACTCGGGATTAATATACTTGGCCTCGAAGTTTACCCTTTTCACGTTCTCCATACTATGGTGAATCACTTCCAACTGAATAAGATGGGATTGGAATCCCGTAGAGTCCACCATGGCAAAATCATACCCAATGTGATAGGAGTACCTAGGCCCCTGGTTAGTAGTTGTTTAGCTCTACCTCCGGCCCGTAATATGGTTGAATCGATCATTTTTGTTCATGGGCATATTATCTTTCTCCATCCTCCCCGGATAATAGGCGAAGATGCTTTTCTATGCCCGAGGAATGTCTATACTGGGCGAACATTGGCTATGAATCAATTGGTCCTTTGTCCAAGGATGCAACTCTATATCCGAATGGAATGATGAACTAAACAAGGGCTATCTCGCCTCTAGTGGCTGATTCCCCACACCAATCCTGGAGAAGAGGAAGGACTCGATGTGAGTTGAGTTCACTATAGGGAGCTGCTTAATGCAATTGGCTCCACTACGTTAGTGAAGCGGAAGCTGAAGTTGAATATGTCACGACAAGCACTTTACAGTATTAATGTCTAAGCTGCTATATGTATAGTAGTAAACTACTATTGGATGGAAGGTACTACTTGGATCGTAAGACCGATGGAAGCAAAGCTAAGCTATGGTAGCTTACGACTATTAGAAGGGTTGTTCAGCCAATAGTGGCTTGAGCAATTTAGCTCTCAGCTGTCCTCACGTAAGAAGACAGGTTCCGTTTCTTCTCTGCGGCTTCTTCCTAAGTATCATTCATTGCCAAAGGTTAATTAAGTAGTCCCTACTGGTTGGATGAAATGAAACTTGGGTCATTTTACTGATTTCACGATGTGAAAAGCACATATTCGGACTTGTTCCAGCAGGGTCTTTCAAGTTCCTCTTTCTAGTCCCTCGATAGTGGGATTGGATATGTTTGGTGATACTCCTGTATAGTCTCCGTCGGGCCAGCAAACCATCGCGGATTCGATCGCAGGCGTCCATAGCACATGGCTGACCCCGAGTGTCCTACATGTACATATGGACTATGTCTGAAAGGAACTGTGGTCTACCTGCAGGTCGACTCCTGGACAATCTGTAACTTAAGACCAGTGGATCGGGGAAGGGAATACAAGAGAGAAGACTATCTGGGGGTTGATAGTAATCTCATACCTTTCGGTAGTCTATTTTCGAGGTCATACACAATTAATATACTAGGCCCCAATGTTTATACTGGCCTTCCTTATTTAAACTAGTGCTAGCCCAGAGAAGGTAGTTGCCACCTACCTGGCTCCAATGCAACACAATATCATTCACTTCGGGGAACAACTGCACTAAGCGACAAAGCACTAATCTGGGATAAAAGCAAGAGCTCTCCTAGTTTTCCAGACAGGTGCCTATCTAATAGATTATTTAATCAATTGAGTGATTTTCCCGCTACTAAAATTCTTAGCTGCGAACATGAAGCTAAGGTAGCCTAGTATAAACGTAGGCATAATAGGTTCTCTCAACTTTTACTTTATTGTATAAAGCATAACTCTAGCGAATTTGTGCAGCAAACTCTATCAAAAGGAATCTTTTATATCTTTCTTGTTAGCTGTTCCTTCATAAGCCAGATTCCAAAATGAAATACCTGGGAGAAGCACATCCAAAGGAGTTGTGCAATGCTCCATGCATACTTAGGCCTCTCGCTTCTCTCATATCTTGCTTTGATGAACCTACTATATAAGCTCCAAGAGAACACACACATAAGCCTAACGGAGAGATGACGCTAGTTGGAGCCGAAGAACCAAGTGAAGCCAGTCCAAACCAAGCAACCAACTATGCCACCAGAAGCGAGAAAGGCCTGCCTCAAGGGCGGAAGGCTTTCAGTCTGATCGCGCACCTATCTCTTCTTAGACGTTCTATAATATAAGTCAAGTCCTCCTTAATATCATACCTAAGCTAGGTAGTTCCATACAACATGAAATACCTGGGAAAAGGACTTATTATTGAGTTGTGCTTCGCCCCAATCAACCAACCGACTTCGCTACACGAAGAGATGCTTGGCTGCCTACCTATGAAAAAACACCTTTGGCTAGTATTCACTGCAAGAGTACGTAGCTCACTAGGCTCCCTTGCATTCATTCTCTCTTTCTTTTCCATCCTTGCCTCAAGAAGAAGCAAAGAAGGTAGCTCGGCTATTAGTCTCATCTTCGGCTTGCTTGTGTTAAGCATAGTTGCTATCAATTTCCATGTTCAAAATTCGAAGAGACCGGGTTCGACCAGTTGCATGGGAAGCATTTGGGATTGATAAGAAAGAAGGTATAGAAGAGGAAGTCTTCACTTGACGGAAGAAAGATCTACTGCAAAGAAATGGTTGGATTCCTGGTATCAACATGACAATGAGTCAAACATTCTACTCGAAGTTCAATAAGAACTAGGGAACTCTCCCGTATAAGACCAATGGCAAGTCAGCCTTTGTTCACTTAGAGAGAAGTAATAATAGTTCACTCAACTTCTCCTTTCATGTGTCAAGCAGACTTTCGCCTTGTTGTGCTACCTCTTTGTTAGTGTTACCTTAGAGTATTGTACATCTTGTTGTGCTAACTCTTTGGTTGTAGGTCCAGGTTAGGCATGATTATTTATACCTGTTATTTCTTTATCCAGTTACAGACTTGCTATCGCTTACACCAGACTTTCGTCTGACCCAGAGTATTATGTCACTTCTTTTTACTCTAGGTGCTCCGAAACGAGCAGACTAGAGACAGGTTAGGTGATTATGCACGGGTAGTTGTCCAGAGACGAGAAAGAGGCTTCCGCGAACTATACATATATTCTCCCTGTGTTGTTGATGGTCGCTGCTTTAGGCATTAGTAGTGTACCTCTTTTATTTTCTTTTAGAGACTGTATTTTTAAAGTTGTAATAATTGGATATGAGGCTGTGTTTTGGATTCAGCTACTCTGATGGATATGATTTAGTTTTCAGCTTATGTACTGTATCGCCTGTTTTATGTCAAGTTATGTTACTATTATATTTTATTCCATGCGCTGTGAGATATACTACAGTTTCTTCGGCAAGTTTCAAACCCATTTGGTGATCGTCCCCTACTAGTCAGGCGTGGATACAACACATTTTGGGTAAATGTCTGATTCGTACGGGGCGGCCGTCACACTTGGTATCAGAGCCAAGGTTGCGTAGTTAACCTAGGGGAAGACAACAGGGAGAGATAGTATATGTATATGAGAGCGCGTATTTGTGATATTTTGGTTTTCAAAAACTATATATATACTATTAGTATATCTAAGGATGAAATCGCACTGCACTGGCACCACTAAGGATATGGTTAATTATTTTCTATTTACAGATAGAACGATGAGCCGAGTTACGAGGAGCACGATTAGGAACTCCACACCGGGAATTGAAAAGGGAGCGGGTTCAGGGGCCAATAATGGGAATGTCCCAGATATGAGGATGATGTTCACTGCCTTCATGCGAGAGATGCTTGGGGATGCTCGGGGAGCAGCTCCAAATGCTGCTAACGGTGGTGGTGCAATGGTGCAGGCGCCTAGAGACGATTTCGTAAAGCTTAACAAGGATTATACTAGTCTCGGAGGGAAGTTGTTCCATGGAACAGAATCGGCTACGGAGGTTCAGGATTCGCTTGATAGTTGTGAGCGCATCTTTGAGGATTTGGAGATCAATGATGCAATGAAGCGAAAGCTAGCATTGTGTTAGCTGCAAGGACGGGCAATGAATTTGTGGAATGCTATTGAAGTGGCTACTCCCGAAGATCAAATTACTTTGGATCAGTTTAAGACCCGCTTCAGTGATAAGTTTATTCCAACTGCTCAAAAATCATAATTGTTCAGGAAGTTTTTGGAGCTTAAGCAGAATGGTAGGGCAGTCTCAGAGTATATTGCTGAATTCGATACCATGTCGAAATATGGATTATCTCTTATCGATACTGTCGACAATCAGAACCAGAAGTTCATAACTGGCCTAGATGAGTACTTGGGGGAAAGACTTATAAACCATATTGATGAGACAATCGAATATATTGTCAGGAAAGCATTAAGATCGGACAGCCTTTACCCTACGACAAAGACTGAGGTTTCTAATACATCTGCAGAGGAGCCAAAACCGCAAGCAAGTGGTGAAGGCAAGAAGAATTCCCAAAATAAGAGGAAACAGAACCAGACAAAGGATGGTCAGAATCAAGCGTTCGGGATGAAAGATGTGAGAATGCATTTAATTGTCTAAAGGAGAAGTTAATGTGTGCGCCAGTGTTAGTTATTCCTAAGCGGAACAAAGAGATGATGGTATAAATGGATGCCTGTGGTACCGGGTAAGGTTGTAGCTTATGCTAGTCGACAACTGAAACCACATGAGAAAAGATATCCTACCCATAATTTGGAATTGGCAGCGATCATGTTTGCGTTGAAGATGTGGAGACACTATCACTTGGGAGAAAGATTCGAGTTGTTTACCGATCATAAGTCATTAAAGTATCTTTTCACTCAAAAGGATTTGAATCTTCGTCGGCATAGATGGTTAGACTTCTTGGCTTCATATGATTTCAATATCGCTTGCACACCCGAGAAGGGAAATGCAGTAGCCGATGCATTAAGAAGGAGACATGACAATTTGGGGGCTATGTTTCTGGAATGGAAGCAACTGGAGTATTTTGCAGAATATGATTTCAGACCTAAGTACGAATTAGATCAAGAAATGTCAGCAAGTTTGACGATTAGACCCACTTTGATTGAGCGGATCGGTTCCAGGAATACTTTGGGACGATCCTAACCTATTGGAAATCATCTCCAAGGTAGAGATGGGTATTGACAGTGAGGAGATGAACAAGTATGGACTTGATAGAGAAGGATCGCTTTGAAAGAATGGGAGACTAGTTGTATACAATGTTAATGGAATGAGAGATGAAGTGCTTAGAGAGTGTCATCACTTGAAACTGACTATACATCCCGGTTGTAACAAAATGTATCGAGACATGAAGCAGACCTCCTACTGGGAAGAGGGATGAAGAGAGACGTTGGGAAGTTTATATCCAAGTGCATAAATTGCCAGCTAGTTAAAGCCGAGCAAAAGAAGCCTAGTGGTTTAACCGCTGGAAATTCTTGAATGGAAATGGGAACAAGTCTCAGTGGATTTCATTGATGGTTTACCAAGGACTAGATCGGGTCATGATAGTATTTGGGTGATTGTGGATCGATTGACCACAAGTATAAGGTTTATACCAGTCAAGTCGAGCAGAACGATAGCTAAGTTAGCGGAACTGTATGTAAAGTGGGTTATGAGATTTTATGGAGTACCTAAAGGTATTGTGAGTGACAGAGATCCGTTATTTACTAGTGGGTTTTGGAAGAGCTTACAAGATCCTTTAGGATCAGAATTACATCTCAGTACCGCGTACCATTCTCAAAACGACGGTAAAACAGAGAGGGTGAATCGTGCATTAGAGGATCTCTTGAGAGCTTGTATATTGGATTTTGGGGCGTCTATAGGCACTTTTATGAGACTGGAGATTATACAAATACAACTACAGGGTCTATAAGTGAATCCACTTCCCAAGAGGTTCTTTCAGGGGTAAAATGACTTCTACTGATACTCTGTTTAGTACTTATACTCTCCCTATTGCAACTGTCTTGCTTGGAGAAAAACTAACAACTGCCATTGAATATCAAACTCCATGGGGGAACTAGCTCAGAAGAAGGATAAGGGGATTTTGAGTACCAGAAGCATCCCAAAAATAACCTTGTAGTATCAGTACCTAAGGAGGGATTACAAAAAGCCCAACTAGAGGATCTTATCATTCTAGATCGCTCGAAGCGAAGAAAGAACCAAGAGAGCAGGCGATTGCATTTCACTTTGAAAAAATACTTCACTTAAAGTTAAAGATCTTACCAATTTGATCAAGACTTTCGTACTAAGATGCAAGCTCGATTGAAATTAGGCTTTCACCCACCCTCTACGTTTCCTTAACTGAACCCAATCCCATCCTTCTCGTTTGATCCGTGCTAGTAATGACACTTATTCAAATAAGTGGTTGAGATCCTCTAGCCTTCCACCCCTTACCCTGGAGCAAGAGCAGCGGATTCACCTACTTTAAAGTCTTAAGTAAATCCGGATTGACTATCTTTCTCTTTCCTTCAAGCGAGGCTGACTTCATTAGCTATAGGTAGATTGAACACAAACCCAATCGTACAAGCAAACAAACGACTAAAAGCGCTCACTAAGCCCGAGGTTTTAGGCCAGGAAATTCCAATTCAATTAGCAGCGAATCTTGCACTGGAGGAGCATATCTCTATTTGTAAGAGCGGATTAGGCGCATGCATTAATTTCCCCTCCTTTACTACATATATATTCTCATGCTTCTCGATGTCAAAGTTTCTCTAATAGTACTCATTGTGAAAGAAGTGCAGTGGGGAGTGTAGGTATTGATTGCATGTTGGTAGTCAATCGAATGTTGGGAGAATGACTTTCTACGGCAAGTCAGTTACTAAAATAAAGAAGATAGAAGTGACTCCTTATTAATGTATTTGAATAGTTGATTTGACTTCAGAGTTGACTTTTGGCATGCATATGAAAGAGGAGTTACATAATGGGATATAGATATGAGTGCGAAGCGGAGATCTAATATAGATTTGGCTTGCCCAAACTTTGTTAAGTTCAAGTAGAACAGAATCGGAGGTGGGGAAACCGTTCCTGCCTTACCGGGAGTTGTCTTTCCTTCTGATGTTCCTTAACTAGAAGAGAATAGATGCTACGCTTAGGAATGAGTGCTGATAGGTAGTTGGTGCTCATTCCGTCTTTCATTAGGTAATTTAAGGGACAAGCGAACTTATCTTGCAGCGTAAGAAGAGATAGGGAAATAAAACCCTACTGTTTACTTTGTTTACTTGATTTGGCACATATGACACTGATTACATGAGAATCGGAGATATCATATAGATTAGGGCAGAAACAAGCATATTATCTCCTTGAGGAAGTTCAAGTACAAGAGAATACCTGCTACGCTTAGGAGTGAGTTACTGCATTAATATACTGGGAGTTGGTTGGTGCTCGCTACGGGCCTTAGCTAGGATCTCTAATTGAGTGTTAGAGAACCTAGGGAGTGAAGAATCTAAGCAGTAAGTAGTCGGCTTGCCGTATTTTGTTAAGTGAACAAACTAATAGAACAGAGAATATTACTTTCATACTGCACGAATGACTATTTCACCTGAATTTGGTGAGGCTGAAACTGGATTATGGGAGTCTGAAACTCTTCTTCCAAGCCGAAGAAATTATCCTCCTAATCAACAGAAGTTCTACCGAATCTGAGGCTACTGACTCTAAGTTTGAAACTATTCCTGAAGACGCTAGATGTTGTCTTGAACTATTACTTCAGCTACTTCCTTATCGACAGACGCTTCCGCTACTTCCTTTGAAGACATCCGGACTGAAATATAAGTTCTTCCCTTACCCGGGTATATAAAGTAACTCCTTCCTCCCAAATTAATATACTGGACCTAGGTATCATAGGCTTACTGGATCAAACACAATAAGTACTATGGTTGATCTCAACTTGAACTTTCCTGTGTTAAGCATAAGCTCAATCAACAAATAGAATTGGATCAAAGATCTATTTTCATGCATAGCTCTCTTTGCAACATTACTATTCAAATAGATCTATTTGGATCTCATTAGTAATTGCATGGTAGGTTAATATACTGCTACTCTGTTTCCATTTTGGATAACATTTGTAGGGTCTTAGGTGAGGGAAGGTGTCAGTCAAATTCTTACCACCCACTATCTTTCAATAAGGAAAGGAACAGTCGTTGTTGTAGAAAATATATAATAATGATATTACTTTTCATGAAATCATCGATAAATGCGCGAAGTTGGTTCTCCTCTCAAAAGTAAACACCACTGGAGTGGGGCATACCCGAGTCAGGCTCTAATGGGAAACGAAGCTGTTCAAATCCCAGGGTATCTCCAAGATACCAATTATGAGATTTTGTTATGGGGAGCCACTAGTTGGTTTTTCAAGGATCTTTATCTGTTTATAGAAGAAAAAAAACTACAGTATAGCCCCTTAGTACGAAGTGTCTGAGATGGGTGGAAGGATATAGTCTTCACTGCTTTCTTTCCTTACTTAACTCTCATAATAGAGGGCCCACGTTAAACAGATTGGGCTCCCAGAAGACTTCAGGGCTGGAGTGAAGAGCCACAAAAGCACCTGTCAGGAACTGTAAAAAAAAAGGACAAAAACTACAAAAGGTCTGAGACTCACTTCCTTGAGGGAGACAAATTAACTAATGAAAGAAAGATAGAACCAGATGACTCTTTAAAAGAAAGCGCTTTTGGCACATATAATGCCATAAGACGGAAGTTCTCCTCGTCAGGGGACCCCGATAACAAGAAATGGAAAAATATAATCGGTGCGCTCTTTAATAGCACTTCATTTTGGATCTTTCTAGCTTCGTTGGTCTTTGCCCTATTCGTCATCGCCCTGACGATCTGGGGTGTTGGCCTAATCATTCCTGCTACGCACCTTGCCTTACTAGCTTTATGACTGGCAATTTAATTACTAACCGCAGTTGCTGGACTAGCACTCAGCGGTATCAATACAATAGATAGAAAAACTGATCTGCTAGTCAAACTTGAAGTCTTCCTTTAGGGGAGGCTGACTGTTCTTAGGTATGGGCTCCCCTGATAGTTAGTTCTGAGGAAGGCCTTCAAGTCGAGCTTCTATGTTTCCCCCGTAAAGAAAGTCCAGATCGGCAATTGCTGTTATCCTCTCATCATGCGATCCCGGCTGGGAAGATACATTCACCGGGGGAGGAGCAATAGCAGGCCTGCAGTAGTAAATGATAACGAAGACGAGTCAGTGTTAACTGATTCTTTCATCATAGTAGTATATCCACCAGGAAGAGGCGGTGATGGAAGTAAGCTTATCACATGAGTATAGTAGGCATGAAACTTAGCATACCCAGTAGGGTAAAAAAGTAATCTAAATCCAACACGGCTTGGTAGATTTTAGCTTTACCTGAGGTATCAAGATTCACATCAACTTCAAATTCATCAACTTTTATATCATCATGCTCCTCCGCTACATCTTCTACGGTGGCGTGATCTTCACCAACAATCTCTCCTTCTCCCCGTGCAGCATGAGGATCTACTGGAGGGTTTGCTTGGGTTTGAGAACGTGAAACGTTAATATCAGTCAAGCTAGCAAATGTACCACCAGTAGCAGCAATGAGGCCTTGGCTCCAGGTGATTCGGCTTATTCTTCCACAAGAAGCCTCTTGCCTACTGCCAAATCTACCTGGTCTCATCTTTGTCTAGCAAAGTCTTTAAGAGATAGTCTTCTTCAACGTTTTCAGAATGCTTAAGCACTTCCTTCCAGACCAGAGCCAGTTAAGCCCACTTAAATAAGAACAAAAAGACTAAGGGCAAGCCCTGTCACTCGACTTAGGAAAATCATTCTTTTTCATCTTCATATTCTCATGCCTCTCCGCGAACTATTTGATCTATCTTAGCTTTTTTGTGAGAATACTACAGAGTTACAAAATAATGTCAGAGCGATTAAGCGTAAGAGCGTAGTTTACGTTGTGTAAGACCTTTTTCTTTGAAAAAGCGATAGCTAGAGCAAGCGGAATACTTGAAGCAAGTATACAAAGAACTAGAGTCGAAAAACCAACTAGTTGGAGAGAGGGGAAGAGCTTCACCCAATCCCTGCCTTTGCATCTTTCTTCTCTTAGCCCGGTATCAAAATGCTTGACTATCTTCCCGAATGAGACAGATTTCCTCTCTCTGATGTGGAATCAGGAAGGAAAATGTCACTATGGGAAAATAGAATGAGCATGCGTCGGCCTATGCTCAGGGTCACTCATTTCATATCTCACTCCCGTTGGCCACTAAAGCGTAGTGATCAGAATATTAATCCAATAGCAAATATAATCTCATCTCACGCCTATTGGCCTGATGTTCGAAAAAAGCGGACAAGCAAGCTAATCAAATTTCCCTTTCTAGGGCGGTACGATGTCATTACTCTCTTTTGGTCTCTCACCCCTTGAAGAAGAGAGAATAGCTGATCTTTCCTGGTCCTTTCGAACCAGTCTTTCTAAACCTGGAAAAAGACTTTGGCAACGATTTGATCTCGAATTCTGGGCTAGACATTGCTCTACATGATACTTATTATGTTGTGGCACATTTCCATTATGTACTTTCTATGGGAGCAGTTTTTGATATATTTGTAGGATTTTAGCTCGCCTCTCGTTGATCATGAGGACGGAAATGTGCAAGTCAACAGTACAGACTACTGCCTCCTAGGAGTTACTATCTGGGGCGCCTTGTCCTCCCGTTGGTTGAAGTGTGTTGGAGCTTCGTCTCTAAGGGCTCGCCTTCTGCTAAGTATTATACCTCACTAGAGCTACGAACCTCTTTAGGATTAGTTCAAGTAGGGATATCCATTACGGAAATACAGGGGCGTTGAATAAGGGTCTTTTCGTCCTTAATCCATTAGTCACCTTAGTAGCCTGCTTGTCCAATTTCACCCAGATTAATATACTTGGACTAAAGTAAGAATAGTTTGGCATAGTTGGCAGTAATGAAAAGAAGTTTCGTAATGTTTGAACAGCTATCAAATAACTAGCATGGCCAGAAGGTAGAAACCGGGTTGATATCATACCTATCCTAATAATCAGGAGTAGAACCGTCCCGCCCGCAATGTTTATACTGGACTTGGTGTACTAGGCACCATTGTTTATACTGGCCCTATCGGTCTCAGCTATCCCTCCAATAAACCGAGGAACGAGGGAAGCTAAACAACTGGAAGACTGGACTGACAGAAGTGTTCTTCCTACCAGAACGAGGGAAGGACGAAGGGATAAGGCAGCAACTACTGGGGATGCAGCCCTGGTCCAACCACCAAGGAACTCTTCGTTTTGGGTAACAGTATTGGTCCTCGACCTTGAAAGAGTATTAGTTAGCCAAGGTAGCGAAGCTAAGGTCCAGCATGAACTCCGCTAGTATATTAATTGAGTTTGACCTAAGGCGACCATAGGGAGGAAACTCATAGTAATAGGCAGGAGAATCCCGGTTGCTAAGCTAGTTGAAGGAAAGATGGGTAGTCAACAGTATCAGAGGTTGTACTTCTTTTAAGCTCATATGCGCGAGCCAGGAAATAACGAGGGGCTATTCCAGTTGCTAGATGATCGTCAGTCTTATAAAATGCCAGTATATTACCATTAAAAGTGTGGGCTTGTTAGACCGTTCCAATTCAGATGAATTCTCAGGTGCTTGCGAGTTTCTTCCTACCAGAACGAGGTGCATAGCAGACAAGCAAAGAAGCTAGAAACAAGAGCTACATTAGCAACAACAACCCTTGACTCATCAGCAACAACATGGCGCCCAAAGGAAGGCCAGTATATTAATTGCCCAATAGTGCTGCAAAAAAGAAATGTAAACCCTAAGAATTACTTCTTTCTGGACCAGATAGCAGAACAACCTGTCCGACCCCTTAGTAGGCTGGTAAGCAAAATTTTCTTGATGTCAACCACCCCAGAAACAAGATTTTCTAAGGGCTTATCGATTAATAGATAAACCGATGTAACCAATTAATCTGACCAAACGAAATATTGATTATCATTAGGGATATTAATATAACAAAGTTCAAAATCATGTCGAAAATTTGATTTCCATTTTTCTTTTTTAAATTATTCATTTTCCTGGTGAAAGATCCTAGTAAAGATTGATTGGTAGGATTGGGACGGAGTCTTTGGAATTAGGATTCGGTTTTCAAGTACCTGGAACAAGCTAGTAAGTATGCAGGTGTGCACACCTATGCATGTGCGAGATGAAACCTACGCCTCCTTGTCCCATTGCTACTCAGTTCTCTAATTGACTTGGAGGTGGCGAACAAGTTCCTATCGCAGAAACTCCCGATAAAGGTTCGATCACCCGGTATTAGAAAAGTAGCGTTCTCGTTTATATTATATGTATAGTATGCCTTAGGAAAGAAATTGAGCGCTAGTGTATTCATGTTCTTCCTAGAATAAGCAAGAAAGTTCGCCCATGTGAGACAAAATGACTTGGAGATAGCTCGTCCCTGGTATTAGTGAGGTAGGTAGCCGACTTCTAGTAGTAAGCATGTACGAAGATCCACGCATGTGTCCCGGATGAGAAGAACAAGGGTGCCGCTAATTCCCAAGTCCTAAAGTATGGCATTGAAAAAGACAAGTCAACTCCCCGGTTTCCCATAGGTGAATCTGCGTAGCTACCTAAGTTCGAGTTTCACAAAAACTCAGTATAGCTAAGTGGTAGATAACTCTAGAGGTTTCTGGCTTCCTATCCTTTGTAAAGGCATAAAGATCAGTGAAGCTCAGTCTTAAATCCTTGTAGTGCCTGGGCCACACAGTGCGCCCCAGCACCTTGGTACTGGTGAAGCGAGAGACAAAATCTAAGTTTCCTACCTTTCCCTTTTCGAGAAGTGAGGATCAATTAGGTTAAATCTACCCATTGTTCTCTAATTCTATGATTATTGACCGGAGGGGAAGATCCATTTCCTTTAAGAGAAATCTTTATTATAGGCCACTTCGATGATAGCTTGTACGTTTGGAGTACAAAAAGTAGCGTTATAGCTCATATTCTATGGAAAGGTGTAATTTTAGACTTGGAGCTGCTAGGCATAACTATTTTAAAGAGTATGGCCTTAATATAAACTAGGGCGGGTGTACATGTGGGCGACTGAGTAAGATTGGAATTAGTAGACTTCAGGTCCATCTGAGCTTGGGGCTTCAGAGCATAACTTCCCTGAATAATAGTACTATGTGTGCATATGAAGCAAAACCTTTCTTTGTTCTCCCATTGGTCGGTTTGGGAGCGACGAACAAATTCCTTTAATAGAATCTTCGATAAGCACTTTGAATGATGAATCAAATCAACACATCCAAGATGGAAAACTCGCATTGTACCTTGTTTTTCATGTATAAGTTATTGGTACAATTTTTCTACCTAAAACGGAGGTATTTTCTCCTTGCTGCTATATTATTGCGGAACCTCGTATTAATTATAAGTATGCGTACGTGAGAGTCCTTCTCCTATTGACAAGTGCCCGATCGATTTCCTATATAATCAAACTCCGGAAATGATGGCCCGAAAAGGCTTGAAATGAAGAATTTCGTATGGCAAGAGGAAGGGCTATAACGCAAGCACCTTAGGAGAAATATTTATCCGACTGGCACACCTCTCATTGGTATTTGTAGCAGATCTAGACATCGAATCAACAACTTGCCCACGTGACATTTCTAACTATTCCTTAAAAGACATGGATGAAGGAGGCAGTCGCTCAACCCTATGTTATGGACCGCCACCCCCAGTGAGCTTCAAGTACGCTCTTCTCTTTGATGAACGAAACCAGGATAGTATTTTGAGATGTAGGAAGCCAAGAGAGCTAGTTCTCTCGAGAGTGGAAGCGACACGCCAAACCACCGCCCAAGGCTTAGCCGGTCCTTTCGCAAGTCAGGTGTGAATCTTTATTAGCATAACCTTAAAGATTCGATACAAACAAGAAAGACTCGCGAGTAATATGATGAAAAATCTTGATCTTGATTCTACATCTTGAATCTTGGAATCTTTGATCTTGATGGAATGTGTGCTGATAGGATGAGATGGGATGGTCTCGTGGATCACACGTAGAGAGAAGAGCCTCATCCAACATTGGGAGCAATCAGTCACGCTTAATAGTAAAGCTAAGGCCCAGGTATGTCATGCTAACTGGAAAGCGAATAGTGGCTTATCAGGTAAGGTGCTTAGCAGTGAAGAGTAGTGATGAAATCTTAGGCCCAGTACTAGAAGCGAACGCGAACTATTGCTATTGCTTTTCACTTCAACAGTGGATATCAGGTTAGCGATTTGGCTTTCACTGATTATTTGCTTTTAAAGTTCAGATTTCAAAGTTCAGATTTCAGGTTACTGATTTCATATTGACAGTGAAAAAGCAATAGTTGAGTTCTTACAGACAAATGCTCAATATCCAAGTAAGCTTAAATTTTTTGATCATAATCAAGGGCTTTTTGGACTGTCTCATGTCTTTTTGATTTTATTCGTTTTTCCCCACAACATCTCGATTTTCTTACATACAAAGTCTTTACTTGTTACTTATAAAGTCTAACCTCTGTTCTTCCTTAGATCCCTTATTTAACTCCAATAGTATCATATTACAGATCGAGGTCGATGCAGAGGAAATGAATGCATTTCCACACTATAAATAAGTAAGTGGGATAGATAAAACATTGGATCATGCCAAATCACTTATTCTACAGGATCTTACGGAGCCTGTTCATGCATGACATAATTAAGACATGATCATAGAAAAACCCTCCTCAAGTGAGCCGGCCTAACCTATGCTACATAGGGGGGTTTACATGATGGTTAGATGCGGAGACACGTTTGGTTGGAAATTTCAACGTGGCGGTATAAAATAATATATCGACATGGCCTAATCAATAGTCCAAGTCGCACACTCCCATAATCCATCCATCCTCTCTTCGGAGAATCCACTTCAACTATTCTTATCAAATAAGAACTAAACTACTTCGGAGTTGAAGAGAAGTATAAAAAACATGTCTTATTTTTTCAATAATACATATTTGTTACAATGAAATACTATTGTTCCTTAACGATAGGATATATCAGAAATTACAAATATCTATGATCTGTTTTCTCTATAAAATAAAGCTATAACTATAAAGGACCTGAAATACCTTGCTTACGTATCATTGGGCAGTGCATTAACATAAATATGGCAGTAAGAAGAGGCAATACAAAAGTGTGTAAACTACAAAAACGAGTCAAGGTAGATTGCCCCACACTAGCACTTCCACGTAATAACTTTACCAAAGGAGGTACTATTATAGGAATAGCGTCAGGGACGCCTGTCACAATTTTTATTCCCTAATAACTAATTTGGTCCCGAGGTAAGGAATAACCAGTTACACCAAAAGATGCAGTCAATACAGCCAGAACCACACCTGTAACCCAAGTGAATTCGCAGGTTTTTAAAATCCACCTGTAAGATACACACGAAATATGTGTAGAATCATCATTAGAACCATCAGACTTGCTGACCATCGATGAACTGATCGAATTAACCAACCAAAGTTAGCTTCAGTCATTATGAATTGAACAGAGGAAAATGCCTCCGTCACAGTTGGATGATAATAAAAAGTCATAGCAAAACCCGTAGCTACTTGTACTAAAAAACAAGTAAGTGTGATTCCTCCTAGACAATAAAATATGTTGACATAAGGAGGAACATATTTACTGGTTATATCATCTGCAATCGCTTGAATCTCGAGACGTTCCTCGAACCAATCATATACTTTATTGAGTTATTCCTTCCTCAGATTCATTGTCTCTAATAGGATAAATTGCCTATAAGGAGACTTGCTTCGAGATTCATTCTCTCTATTAGGTTAATGATGGGAAGATCAAATAGAGATGAGCCGACATGTCGAATACTATTCTTTCTCTCTTTCTTTCCCCAGAGAATAGTTACGAATGACTAGATGGGAACTCTTATCGAGAGCGGAGGTGCTTGCGTATTACTTATTCAAAGAAGGTACATACTGGAAGTTCAGTCAAATTGTCTTTTTGATTCATTCAATCCCCTCTTCAGTTAGTTCAATAGTTCATGAAGTTGTCTTGAAGGTTTCATACCTAGTAATTGAATTTATGAATAGCTAATAAGAGAATTCCGGTCTAGAGCAAAAGTGAAAGACTTCTATGATAAGAATAGCCCTAACACCCTTGAAACCTAAAGAGGACGAGCGCAGATATATATCAACTCCCTTCCCTTGACTTGGTGCCTCGTTGCATCGAATTAAGAGCGAATTCCGATCAAGTAAATTTAGCAAAAGGTGCAAGGATAATATGTTTCTTTGGTCTAGTAGCTCAGCAATTCTCAGAATTCGTTGCTTAGTTAGAGTGAATGCCGCATCTTTAGGTCTCGGGAGTCTGCGAAACCGACAGTTGGCGCTCTAGTTGGGGCTTCTCTTGCATCGAATGAAGAGCTAAAAGACGTAATATTATTTGTCCGATTTCGTTAAAGTACCTGGAGCGAGGTTTGCTAGGGTACTTAGATTAGGTTTCGAACGAGAGTCATTACTTAATGCTTTAGTAACCATTACTAATGTTGGAGAGAAAGCTAGATATGGGTACCGTTACTAATAGAGGAAGCCAGGTCACGTAGTGAGCCAACAATCCCAGGGAACTCCTGCCTACACCAGTCCAGCTAACAAGAGAGCAAACAAGAGTGACAAGGGAACCAGACTTTCCAAAGGATACCGGATTGGGAAAGCCTTCTAAGGGCTTTAATAAGGCAGCCAGAGCTAAGCATCCCTATTCCAAAGCTCGGAGGATCCCGGAGTGGTTCTTGAGATTCATGGGAGTCAGGTACCGCCTTTACAACCAGGGGTGAAGGAAGGCCCTGGGTCTTGAATAGGGAGCGAAGTGAGAGTTCGGGCAGTTCTCTCATCTTTCACTTGCCTATGTTTAAGCATTGCACCTCTCTTGTTTTCTTTTCAAGTCAACTTTGCTAAAACCCGTGTTTTTTGTTACGAAAATAGCGATTTTCAAGCATTTGTCAAGTAGAAATCATGTAACCCTAATCTCGTAATGCATGGGGAAATTCATGAAAATCAGTCTCAATTTCACATAATTCATAGGCTCAAAGAAGCTTATTTAACTTGAAAGAAAACAAGAGACTTCCTTATGATATTGTGGTGTCTTTTGTTTACACGTGGTAAGAGTTAGTGGATTATAGAGTTTCCTCCTGCTGTAATTACGATTATAATTCCTCCCCCTGCTGCTTTTGCTTCGTCTCTTTCTTCTTACATATGATGAAATTGATACCTCGGAAGGAACTCAATGGGACTTTCTTCTTTTGTTTCAGGTATTTTGTAACTCTCCTTTAGTTTTCTCTTTAATCTTGAATACAATTTATAGATTCGACAGCAATAGTACCTCGAACTCGAAAAGTTATAACGAAAATGGCTGATCTAATAGCAGATTCCGCAATTGCCACAGTTGGAACTAATGAAGCAAATGATTGACCCATCATATCATCCAAAGAAACGGAAAAAACCAAAAAGTTCGAATTGACAGCTAATAACATTGATTCAATTGGCATTGACATAACATGAATATTTCGTCTATCAAGGAGGATTCCGCGAATACCTAAAATAGAGATGATCATAGAAAATGTAAAATATTTGATAGGATCCGTTTCGGAAACGTGGAATTTTTTAGAAATTCAAGTTGATAGTTTGGACTTGGTATACTAGGCGCCAATGTTTATACTGGCTTATTTTATTGCACTAGCATTCGATGCATCAACTATGGCTCTTCCTCCAAGACAGCTTATTCATCTGCACCGGAGAGTGTGATACCTAATAGTCTAAAATAGAGGTGTGTAGCAAGGAACGTTCTCTAGCAACCTCTAATTTCACTCTTTTTCTACAATCACTGGTGTAACATAATTGGCAGATGCCCTTGCTGCGGATTCATCTGGTCATTGAGATTCGCCACTTTTGCTCTCCCATTTGAAACCATGCGTAAAGACGGCTACGCTACCTATTATCCCGAACTGGATTACTATACAAACACAAAAACAATGTGATCGCTTTATGCATCTACTGTGATATAACATGCTCGCTGAGTGGTTTTGTATCACAGTCTTATAGCCCTGATTGATGCCCATCCTCAAAGGAAGGTGTGTAGTGGCAGGCTGATGTGGTAAACTGATCCCCAGTATATTAATTTCGGGAGTTTGGGTCTATTACCAGGCGTGGACCAGGTGTACCAAATGGTGACGAACCCATTCTGATTTTTGCTCCCGTTACAACCGTAAGTCTTCCACTTTAGTTGTGTCGCAAAATGTACTTCCCCGCCCTAACATAAGAAAATAAGTGCACTTCCTAACTATTCTAATTAGGCAAGCTCTTTCCTATTGTTATTGATAGAGATTCAAGTGCATAAAACATCTCTTCAAGAGAAGACCCAAAGTAATATAGGGGTAGTTGGATTCTCTCAGAAGCTATTTACGCACTTAAAGTTCTTTCCTTCAGATACATCGCCATAGAATAAATGCTAAGGTCTATCCTGAGAGAAGGACGGATACTAGCTCTTTAGGACTGATAATAGCTGCTCTTCTGGTAGTATAGTTGTCTACTTATGCTAGCTCTCTTCTTTCTTATGAGAGATTTTCGCTATAGGGGCACATTTCTTTGTAATTAGAAAGCCTGTCACAACTATCAGATATAGGGCATCACCTTGAATAACTATTGATTAATGCCTTTCTTTTAAGCTTTCTATTTAATTAAAGGCAAACAAGCTTACCTTATTATTACAGAAAGGGGCAGCGTTTTTCTTACTTGAAGTCTCAATGGAAGAGAGAAAGGGGGCTTGAAAGCAATCATTCCTTGTCGAATTATTATAACCGCTTATGGAAAAAGGCTAATCCAAGGACTCTTTACTAATAGAATATCATAGGGCCTTGAGCCATACTCCCATCAGCTTTCAAGTAGATAAAGAAGTGCAGGCTAGTGACATCAGCTATCGGCTATTGGCCGAAAGCTTCTCCGAGCATAATATGGATTCCAAGCCTTCCTCTTCGTCAATGATTATGGGTCGCTCCTATCTTGTAATTCGATACTCTACTCTAAGGCCAGTTGCCTATTGACTTTATAGTACTTGTATTACTATCAGCTTTGGTTATCGCTACACCCTCTTTATACAAACGATTTGATTCAAGCCACTCCACTACTGGGCCTTAGTAACGCGCATCCTACCTTAATAACCGCATAGGCACCCGGGAACCCTACGCAATAAAGAAGGGGACTCCCTAAACGAGACTTCTAGCTGGTATGGAGAGACTAGCTTTGCGCTGCGCACCTATTCCCTCACCGTCTTACTTTTTAATATGAAAGGTAAAAAAAGAATAAAATAAAGAAAAGGTGTCTTTCTCAAAGAAGACGTATGAGACAAAGTCATTACGCATTACGAGAGGAGGGAGCCTGCTTCCTGTTCAACATCCTAAGAAGGAGGTCCTTGATGAGAGGGTTTGTTTACCGCACCTGAGAAAGCCAGCTCCTTGATCTACTTTAACAAGAGCAACTGAAATCACTCAAGGCACTGGCCTCTTAGCCGAATAAGACACTGGGAAATGGTTCTCCACCTGGAACGTCATAGACTGGCTCCACGACACCGGCAGTATTTAAGATCCCTAAGGTCAGCTTCCCTAAAAGCTTGGCCCGAATCGAAAGCATTCAACCTTACTTATGGAATTGGAATTCCCTCCATATCTATATTTGGGCACTCACCCTAATTAAGTTCTAATGGCTTTCATTCCCTCTCTCAAAGCCCGCTTTTCGTCGAATTCGACGATTCAGGAGTTCCACAAGTACAGGACCGAAAGAATAAAAGGAGAAAATCAAAAGATAATGGGAAGACAGGAGTGAAGACGACAGGTGCAATAGTGCCAGGTTAAGGGCCTCCAACGCCTCTAAAGTCTAAGAAGAAAGGCTTCATTCAGGCAGACCACACTCCAATATTAATATTCGTTGCCTCTATCTATCGATTTTTGTCTTCTGGGCGCCTTCTCCCAAAAATGTGATGAGCAGACATATAGTCAAGGGCTGTCTGAGGGCCTTTCACTTACGACTGCTGCCCCAAAGAACATCCAAAGTTTGACTCGTCCTGGTTCAAGACATTCAATCACTCTTTCAACCTCAACCGCTAGGTCTTCGATACACTTTGAGAGCGGTAAAAGCCTATCTCTAATTCAAAAGGGCTTATGCACTCCACTTTCCACCAGGTGTAAAAGTGTCGGGCCAAGCTATAAGCCTTCAGATTTTATCACTCTAAAGAGTAACATAATATTGGGGGCATTTTCTTCACTTATTTAACTGGAAGAATTGATACGTCTTTCTCAGTTGGTTGAATTTCTTCCCTTTCTCCTTTTACCATGATCCGCATACACCCGAGGTTGCTACGCTAGTGCTGCTAGCTTTTCTTCTCATTTGAGAGTGAGAGGATTCCTCCCATATCAAAAGCGTAGGCAATTATCCATTCATTTCTTCCCGACATTTCTTCTTTTATTATAAAGAACTCGCTTACCGGTTACCCTGTTTGACTTGCTAAGAAACTAGAAGAGAGCTTTCAAATAGAAACAACAACTTTTAGCCTTATAGAAAGCCCAATACTTAAACTTACTTGAGGTTCAGTCGTCGATTTCACTTTCTTGTTGACTTGCGATGAGCTGAAGGAGAGTCGCAATTATGAATAGGGGCTAGCTAATCCTTTTCTATATCTCATATGACCTATCTCAGAAGCAAAGGGCTAACTATACTAGAGTTACCTTAAGGCTCCCTGCGGGCGCGCCAGCGAAATTAGTCAAGTAAGTATAGATATTAGGCGAATTCCCTAATGGAAAATGAAGGAATTCTTGCTTGTTTTCGCTAATAAGTGCTCTATCACCTTATCTTACCCCCTATTTGGGAAGGACGAAATATAAAGATTCCTATGATCTGCCTACGCCCCTTACTCGCTCGCTACTGAGAAACTGGCTCCCCAACCCTTCTTGAAGATGAAAAGATTGCATTTTGGATAGCGGGAAAAGAACCTACTCGCCTTATGCAACGACAAGGATTTATTATGTAAGCTCGCTAAACGCAAAGAAAGAGTCCTTTATTAAAGAGATTGGCCGCTCTCGCTTGAACTGAACGCTTTCCCTAAAGTAGATGTCCTAGAAGTCAACTTTGAGTACTGCGCTTGCTTAGCGCTTGCAGGAACAGCACGGCAAGGAAACTCTCTCTCTAATACGCCGGCTAGACTAGAGTTGGAACTGTATGGACATGAGGGAGATATTCTCTGATTAACCTGCTAAGAGTACTGAACGGAAGGAGTTTTCCTCAAAGTCATCTTCCTGTAATTGGAATCCATAAGTCGCTTGCCCCTATCTCTTAAGGCCCTTTCCCTGACTAACCAGTTCTCTCTATCAAAGCACTAGCTTAGCTGACTAACGAGCATCAAAGACCTGAGCTTACCGCTACGAGTAGATTCGTAAAGTAGACTAAATCGCCCAAGCTTACCCATAGTTTCTATGACCTACCTCGCGTAAGTACTTCGCTATCGGAAAAGAAGGCTTATTCTCTTAGTCACTTTGACAACGGTTTCACCTTAAAGGTTTCGTTTAGTAAGGGCCTTTACATTATAGGGAAATTTGTAAAGGCGATCGTTATGCGGTTAGCGCTAAAGCAAAGGGGAAAGTGCAAAGCCAATCACGAACTACTCCTTAAAGCTACCACGACAATAATTACTTGACTAAGGCGCTTGTACGGAGTCTGTTTTCCTAGCTTAACGAAAGCGGGAATCTCTCTCCCCGTTATATGAATAGTCTCCCAATAGTCCCGAAACTTCACTAGCGAAAGCCGAGACAGCAACCTTAGCCAGCTAAAGCCGATACCGAGAGAAAGAACAAGGATTTCTCTCTGAAGCAGAACTTGACACCTTCCCAGTATGTTTAAGGAAAAGTGACTCGCCTACTGAAAAAGAAGGAAAGATTTTCCTAAGCCCTGTGACTTACCTGCTAGACTTGCGTAGTAATGAAATAACGTTTAAAATAAATAAAGAGCTTCAACCCTCAACAAAAGCACAATAGACATTATAATAGGACATTCTCCTACACTCCCCCTCAAGTTGGAGCATAATGTCAAGCATGCCCAGCTTGGACAGATACATAGAGTGCCAATCAATAAGTTGGAAAGGGCCATTGTGAGAATATCAGCAACTTGGTTTATGGAGTAGTGATCTCGCCCGACGTGACCTTGTCACGAATAAAATGACAATCCACTTCAATGTGCTTGTGCGCTCATGGAAGACAGGGTTGACAGCATTGTGAATGGCAGCTTGATTGTCGCAGAACATCTCCATAGGAGCTGAAACATCAATGCCTAACTCAATCATGAAGTGCTTAAGCCACGTCAACTCACAAGAAGCTTAAGCCATAGATCGATAATCATCCTCTGCACTGGATCTGGCTACAACAGATTGTTTCTTGCTTCTCCAAGTGACAAGATTATCCCCAACAAGAGTGCAGTAGCCCAATGGAGAACACCTATCGAAAACTGACCCAGTCCAGTCTACATGCATCAGAATAGGCTGAAATACGATGTTGGCCAGTACAACGATAGAGTAAACCTCTACCTGGAGCAGACTTAAGGTATCGGAGAATAAGACGTACAACCTCTATGTGAGACACCCTAGGAGCATGCATGAACTGACTGACCACCCCAACTACATAAGCGAGGTCTGGCCGGGTGATTGTCAAATAAATGAGACGGCCCACTAGACGCTGATAGCTGCTGGAATCAAAGAAAAGCTCGCCATCATCAACGGAAAGGCGATGGTTAGCTTCTAGAGGTGTATCGCGGGGTCTAGTACCAAAGCATCCCACTGTAAAGAAGGATATCAAGTGCATACAAAACAATAGGGCATAGTTTGGATCCAAACTTTGACCAGAGGGCCTTTGCTCCCGAATTGCTATTACCGTATGAAACTAGGGCACTAACCTTTCTATATGAAATGTGGGTGTGAGTCTATCGGTTGGTCTAAGGGAACTACTCATCCAAGAGGAGAAGTCCAACGGGAGTTATGGTATGAAAGAGTGATATCCTAAAGCTCCTATTTCTTAGGGATAGTACATTCCTAACTATTCCTTTCCCATTGGATTTCATGTCACATCTTCGATGTTGAAACAAAGCAAAGAAGAATGCTAAGATCCATTCATACCCGGACTTGTTAGCTTTCGACGAAAGAATACTAGAGAAGCAGCCAATATATTAATTGGGAATGATAGACATGTATCACTTGAATTCTGGGACTAATTTTGATACATAAAATTGTATGCCAGTATATTCATTGGGTAGAGCATAGCTATAACAAGGGAGGAAGCGGCAAAGTGCAAGAGAAAGAAAACAAAATCAATGAAATACAAGGAACATATATCTTCCTGGTTGGATCAATCAATCAGTCTGATATGGGACATCGTGCTCTGTAGTCTATCTCTGGTTCAAGTTTGCCAAATATATTAATTGGGGTGAGGCGCCAGTATAAACATTGGGGAGGTATATTAATTCGGGAGGTGACCAACCGGAGGAAGTACACTAGCCCGGTCACAATCTAGATTGGTGGGGATATTGCTTTTGCCTTACTGGCCTGATTGGGAATCCGTAATAGGGACGATCGACAACTAACAAGGGAGGCCTAGTATATTAATTGGTGCTCTGAGTAAACTAGCATGACTGTTAGATAGATCCCGCTCCTCTCCAATTTCTGGCCCCATATTCTGGGTGTGTCATAGGGGAATATTTCTGCGATAATTCCGTACATGCATTAAATAATATATGATGATCTCCTAGTAAACAAGCGGTGGCATATTGACAATTGTCATTATTGTTACGCTGACCACTAGGCCATGAGGTTTTCCCTAGGGATGTTTTCTATTTACGTTCCCGTCTCTTAGAAAGAGCCGCTAAACGATCGAACCAGACAGTTGCAGGTAGCTTGACTGCGTTACCCGTCATTGAAACACAAGCTGGAGACGTATCGCCTATCCTCACCACTGAGATCCCCATTACTAATTGACAAATCTGTTTGGAAACACAGCTCTTTTATCATGGAATTAGACCTGCAATTAAAGTTGGCTTATCTGTCAGTCGCGTTGGGTCTGCCGCTCAGTTGAAAACTATGAAACAAGTCAGCGGTAGTTCAAAACTGGAATTGGCACAATATCGCGAAGTGGCCGCCTTCGCTCAATTTGGCTCAGACCTTGATGCAGCGACTCAGGCATTACCTAATAGAGGTGCAAGGCTTATAGAAGTGCCCAAACAACCACAATATTCACCACTTCTAACTAAAAAACAAATTGTAGTGATTTATGCAGGTGTCAAGGGCTTCTGTGATCGAATGCCACTAGAAAAAATGGCTCAATACGAGAGAGCCATTCCAAGTAGTATAGATCCCGAATTACTCAAATCCTTAAAATCAAAGGGTGGGTTAACTTACGAAAGAAAGAGTAAACCAGATGCTTCTTTAAAAGAAAGCGCTTTGCCTTACCTATGATGAAATTCCAAATGAGAAACGGAGGGGCGACTAAAAGGAGCCAAACTATTCTTCCATATTCAAATAAGACTTTTTTCCTAAGCCATTCCTTGAGGTCTATTAATTGCCTGTCGCGCCAGTACTATGTTTCCGATAGGGAGACGCATATTGGTTATTGGTACCGGGTTCTACTCATTATTTTATTTGGACTAAGAAAAGGAAGCGTGAAGAGCCCGCTTAGGATTCGTATAGGTGATACGGGAAAGACCACGTGGTTTTGACTCCCTTAGAGGAGAAGCCGATGAATTGTTTGATTTGACTATTCTCGGTTAAGTGGTTAAAAAGCTAGTGGCGTGTAACAAAGGAACTCTTGCGCGTTTGTTCATAGGAGATAAAAAAGGAAGGGTGTGCTTATGTCCCTACTTGATATTTTTTAGTTGAACGGGTATAAAGAAATACCAACTTTAGCCCACCCTTCTAGTGGTTCTATCCGCACTCCTTCACTGAGCCCTGCATTCCCTCCCTATCGGTCGCTCCTTTCTTTCAGACAAAATCACACAAAGAGATTAATGGGAAAAGGAAGGCGATCGGTAGATCGATGGATAATCCACCGGCGTAGGCTCCGAGGAAGCGGATGATCGGAGCTAATTGTCACTTGTAAGTTTGGACTTGATTTTGGCAATAACCCCATACAAATAACTCGGAACAAACTCACCGAATGGACAGAGGAGGGGGCAGCACAAGCAAATATCTTGGGATTGAAATACCCACCTCCCGTGTTCAGATACAACTCTCCCCGAAAGAAAATAGCTGATTCGATAAAGAAAGCACAGCTGAGAAGTCGCTGGGATGACTGAGCATATCATATCTGATTTACATAGGTGTCTTGACACGTTCTATTAGGCCCAGATCCAATGATTATAGGGCCACTGTTTGAGTAGTAATATTGGTACGTCAATCCACCACATCGATATCCCGTAATTAATATATTGGACAAATTTGGTATCTCTTAAATACGAATAGACAATTGCATCTCCAATCATCCCTTGATTCTAGAAGCTACCTCGCTCATTGCCACTCCCCAACCCTTTCTTTTTATTTGTTCGCGAAGTCAGTGATTAGGCTTGCTGCTAGGAAAGAGGGGCTCTTGCATACTTCCCTTTCTTTATTTAGGGTAGTGCGCGGTATCGCCTCCGAGAGCATATGAAACTACCTATACCGAAAGAGCTTATAGTTCATATATTTGAAGAGAGGTGGCCTGCCTCGCATAATACCTGCTCATCATCCCGAAATGATTCGTCGATATGACAGCATTGCAGTAAGTATACTATGTGGTGAAGCGCTATTTATCGTGCTTTTCGTTGGCGAAGGGGTGTAGTCTCAATATGCACATTAGAGAAGAGGAAAGCGAAGACAAAAAAGGACCAGAGAGTCCCTCATCACAAAGAAGAAAGCAGTTAGTTATGGTACCAGCATCCCTCATTTAAGTCTGTTCTTTCCTACTACCATACCTTCGAAAATAAGAAGATTGTCCCCCCTAGAAAAGAGAGAGTAGAATGCCCTAAGGACAAGGACCCAGCGGCCAACTCAAGGAAAGCGAAAGCTCATTGAAAATGAAGAAAGCATTTGGTCAGCTTCAATTTAGCCACATCCTAGGAGAATGGGGACAGATAACATAAGATCTTTGGCCATCTTTTCATCTGCATCTTAGGCTACTCCTTCTTCTTAATTGGATATCCCATCGAGTAAAGGAATGACCTACTAGTGAAAGCTAGCCATAGAGCACTCTGCGCTTTCGTCCTGCCACGCCAAAAGAGTGATTTTCCATTGTGGGGCCTTCCCGATCAATAAGTTGGTGCACCTTCGCTCCATTCTTTTGGAATGGTATGCGGTCCGTTATCATAACTACCCGAGTAATCTCCCTTTGTCCTTGTTCGAAAGCGTGTTCCCTTGTCTGTACTTCACGCTATTGAAGTAAGACTGCTTTATCATTGTCCCGATTCCGAGCTACTACATCATACGATGTAGGTGGGTCTGATTGTTCTGACTTCTACTGTAAGTTGCCTTAAGGCGCCTCCCAATAAGGGCACTTGCCTATGAGGAAAATCCCATTTATCAGAAGGGAAAAAATATAGCTACAGAGGCTGAGAGAAAGGCCGGACTCTATTCCTGACTTAAGGAAGCCTTCGAGGATCTTCTCCTATCTATAAGACGAAGTCGCAACAACTCGTCTTACCATACAACATGAACATAGAAAAGTGAATTCTAATTCATTTTGAATTAAAACATGTCTAGCTTAAATAACATACCAAAACTTGAAATCTGAACTTTGAAATCTGAACTAGCGTATAATCAGTGAGCCGTTACTAGGCTTAATAGTGAGCGTGACGGATAGCAACAGTTCGCGTTCCCGCCTAAAATTGAGATTACTATGCCCATATTATGTACACCACGCTTAATATTGCAAGCCGTTAGCAACAGTGAGCTTTCAAGTCCATAGTTCGCTTTCCTTTCGCATGAAGCTACGGGTTAAGCCCTACTTCTTTATCCAGGATTTTGCTTGGCTTGCTCAGTCACCTCTGCTACATGCGTACTACTTTCTTTCCTTTCCGCTAGACTCAAAGAATGGTTCCAACCAAGTGACAGCGGAAGCTGATTCGTTTGCTTGTTCTGTTCCACCTGGCTAGTTGTCTTTCCTTTGGCTTACATAGTTTGTGCGGTTACATTCCTTCAGTGGTCCAGACATGGCCTTTAACCGTCTCTCTGACCGGAATTGAGGGCTAACCTCTTTGACTCGGGCAGGGGAGAGCGCGAGCTTAAACCACTCTTTTGAAGGCAGCAAAGCGTAGCAGCTTTGTCTCGACCAGTCAACTGGCATGGCGTTCTATCTATAAGTTAGGCATTCGATTCAGGACACTTTTAGTGAGGCGGATCGACGGAAAGTAGTACTACACTAGGTAGGCTGTTCCCACAGAATCAGTTCCGAAGATAGAATCAAATTTATATCTGCAAGTCATAGAGTAGTCTAGTAGCTGCTTTAAGTTCCAGGCCTGTAGTAATAGCTTATTATCCGTGAAGGAAATTTGGTGCTTTCTTTTCTCATTCCATTCCCAATTAAGCTTGTTTTGTTCTTTGAGCAGTCTCTAGCAGGTAGGAAGGAAGAGAGTCAAAGTCTTATCCTGCCAAGCCAATCTAGATGTCTTACGCATAACACAAGCTAAGCCGCTTCATGTGAAAGCAGTAATGAGGTAGCTCAATAAACTAGAAAACACCGGCTAGATAAGTAGGGTTAACTCAGGGGATTCTTTGTCGATAGAAGGCATTCGCGAAAGTCGCTGATGAAGAGAAGCTTTACTATAAGAGGGCTTCTCATTATGTGGATACAAAGGCTTCAAGTGATGTGGTTCCCATAGGAATTGCAAACACCTAAAGAGAGCGGCCGATACAATAATCCTCACTAGAAAGAAGTATTCATAGTCCAATCCGTTACACTCGGCAGTCTAACAGGCATAGATCACACTAGAACTTGATAGCCAGAATCTCTTGCTTTAGCCCATCTATACTCTCCTTTGAATTAAGAAGATAAAGAATTGATATAATTCGACTTGATCTTATTCTCCAACCCACTCATCTCGTAATGAGAATAGAATAGGAAAAGTCCGTAACGAAAGTACGCCTGCGCGCTCTATGTATTGAACACGAACTGAACTACTCTATGCATAGCCGAACCACATGCCAGTATATTAATTGTAATTAAGTGTTGGGCTCTGCTTTTGCCATTGTAGGTTATTCTTGAAGAGCTCTTGGTCTCGCATAATCGGCTCAACAGAAGCCACAACCAGAACTTTTGTCATTCTAAAAACCGTGCTAGAAAATAATAACAACAACAGCTCACTGGGAGAATTCATAGTCAATCCTGACATCAAATGAAAGAGCGGAGCCCCTATTATGTAAACGTAAGCGCTTCAGTCAACAACTTGGTAATGAAAGATCTATTTCACTGATCATATATTGATTTACCAATGGATTTATTCAGTGAGTTTATTGGTTTGGTATACGGAGCCTCTACGAAATGAAACAAATAATTTAGTCCCCTTTAGAGTCTTCGTATCCTTAGCTTGATTCGGCTCAGAATGAGCTTCTTGGTGCTTATTCCTTAGGCACCTGGCTGACTCTGATTGAAAGGAGAGGAATGGAAGCGAGAAAAGCGAGAGGAGCCCGTTTGAGACTATAAAGCGCCGACTCATTGAATAAAGGGCCGGAAACCCACAGATGATTGAGTAGATAGACACGGTGGAGGTTGCATATCAAAACATCAAGTTGAAACACCATTATAGTATACTTATAGGCAACAAGGAATCGCAGCAACTGCGATCAAGGTACGTTGTGAGTCTCTCGCCATCTTAGCTACTGGTGCAAACGTCTCCTCATAATCCAAGACTCCTGAGAATACCCCTTACTAGACGGGCCAAGCCCCTTAGATAACTTAAGCATCAGAGTGGCTTGATAGACCCAACCGATCATACTTTCTTCCTGAAAAAAGAGGAACTAAGCCCCATGTCTGATTCTGTTGTAATGCTGCCAGTTCTTCAGCCATTGCCTACTGCCAGCAAGGCAGATTCGGGTTTGCATTTTCAAGTAGGGGGTTCATGATAGGAGTGAACAGTTGGCAGAAAGGCTCTGTGTTTGTGTTTAAAGGTCAAAGTTTCATCTCATAATCAGCAAAACGAGATGTACCACTTTACGGTGCAAACCCTTGGTGACGGAGATAGGCAACTAGGATAGACAGGACGAGCGACAACAGACTAATTAGCAAGGACAAGCACAAATCTCTCTTGGACGAGCATGTCCACTAGGTGAAATGATGATAACATACGACCAACACACTTCGTGGCGTCCAATAGGCCCATCTTCCGGGCCTTAGAGAACTTTTGATCTTAGCACTCCCGTGAATATGGGCCTGCTTATTGGCGTAGATGTTTGGATAAGAACAAGAGTGAAAAGGTATTTCGTGACATCTAGTATATTAATTGCGGAACTAGCTTTTCAACTTCTTTGATTGATCTTCTTTGTTGAATTTGATTCAAATTCTAACTATATGAGACTGACGTTATTTAGGATAGGAAGAGCAGAAGAGGCGCCTAGTAAACCAAGTCCAATATAAACATTGGGCCAGGTCTTTCATTGCCCGATCAACTGGGCCTATGGTAATAATGATTCTTATTTCGGGTAGGCAACAAAGAAAGGAGAAGAACTGGGAACAACACTTACAAGTGTACGATGCAGTCACTTCGGGTTAGCTTGCTTCCATTGGACCGGGATTAGCTGGTAATAGTCGTAAACTACCATAGCTGCTTCCTTCACTCTGTAGACCAAAGAAGGCAAGCACCTTTGGTTGCCTATTGGCATGGAGCCAGAGAGGCTTCTGTCCAACGTCAGCTACGCTACCTTTGGTCTAGAAACAACATAGTCCTTATTCATTTGTTCATTGGTTCATCAAGACTTATACTTCTCGTTTCCTTATCCCTGTTTAACCGCCTGTGCTTCATGTATATTTCTTCCTGCCACTGACTGCATTCGTGTCCGAGCCCCAAAGCGGAGTTGGCTCTCTGTTGGGGAATGAGTAGTTGCCCCTGACACTTGAGAAAATGCCTTATGCTTAACAAATGAAAGGAGAAGGTGGGAAGCGAAAGTCAAAGTTGATCTAATAGGGACCGATCCATTCTATTCTTAGGAGACCTTATGCTTAACACTAACGAATGCGACAACTTTTCCTAGGTTGTTTCAATCCCGAAGGGCCAAATAATCGAGTAGTCTAGCTGTTAATAGGGAGACCGATCCACTCTATCATATTAGGGAGGCGGGAGGAGATTGAGACAAAGTGAAGAAAAGACCCCCCGCCTCCATATTGTCAAATCCATGTGAACCACTTTTGGAAAAGGAGAGAGTTTCCAAAGTTGAGATGTTGGCGCATCCAGCCTACGCGGAAAGTCAGCCCCGCACGAAAATGGAAAATCTCGAAATAGGGCAGTTACCACGCTTGTTCTTGAAAAGGATCGCTTCATGAGTGCTTGTTCCTCTTCTCTCCTGCGGGAGATGAATTGAAGAAATTAGGTTAAGAACCAAAGCCTTTAAGGAGTTGGAAAGGTGAAATGGCGGAAAACCAAAAAGATTGCTCATGCGGCTTCCACAGTAACGGATTTCTCACAATCCACAAGGAAATTTCTTACTTAAAAAAAACTAGAAGAGGCGAGTTGTCTTAAGAGCAATTGCCGTAGAATCAGACTGCCCAGTGTCCATTACAGATGCTGGGGTCTCCCTTGATAGAAACAACCAAAAGAAGTAGTTGATACATCTTCTAGGTGAGGGTGGATAGGTGACTCAATCATCCAGTGGCCGTGGAAGAAGCGAAGCTAGAACCAGAACAATTCACATTTATTTAACTAAAGATGCGGCCCAATTAATAGACTGGGTCAGGGTTATCACCTAGGGTTCATGGATGATTTGACCCCACACCTTTTGGTTTTAAGAATAGAGTGTCTGTGAGAAAATGTGAAGAGGAGTGCGGATCCCTGTTTTTATTTGTTGTATCGAAATGAAAGAAGAGTCAAGCAAGGCCAGTATATTAATTGGGTAGTTAAGAAGTCAGTTGTACATCAACTAAAGCCAGCCATTGATTCCCCTTCCTATGCTTAGGAGCACCAACCCAGAGATACAAAGCTATTTATACATCTGCCTTTGACCTATCCATCGCTCTTTCACACGTGGAAAGAGTCTCTCGGGGAGCTGCTGATGCTTCCTTCATAGGTTGCTAAAGAGTTCTTGCCCACTGATCGCTCTAAAGAGATCCAGCAAGCACCTCGGGACTACCTATAGTTTCGGTTGTTGAATCTCTGTTAGGTTGTGGTTGTATTGGCTGCAAGCGGAACGTAGGCGCTTTAGGTTTGCGTTGACCGTGCTCTCTCGCGTCATGTAATGTCGTATGTATGATAGAGGTGGTGTGGTGATTGACCTTAATGCTAATGGTTATCCTAAGGTTCAACGAATGAATGAAGCTATGATCGTACCCGGATAGAGATGATGGTCTTCCTCTGATGTCTCCAAGCCAATCATAATAGAATAGATAGGCAAAGCAGCCAACAGCAGTCTGTTCTCGCTCATCGATAGATAATAGGTTGCTTCCAAGCTCAGACCATTTGAAACTGAATTGCTACTTTATTCTTGTTATAGATAGTGTGGCCGCCCCTGTCAAGTAAAGTAGAGGGAGAGAACTGGAAGAAAGCAAGAAAAAGAGAAAAGGATATTCAAGGAATACTGAATTGAATTAAGGAAGAAAAGTGGAGAAGAATGTAATATGTATATAAAAAAGAAATATACTATCTATCACGTTGTTGGATTATATTTCTTCGAGACTATAAAATATAATCCAAGCGTTCCCGCCCAACCGAAAGGCGCTAGACGGACTAACGACAAGCAAGATAAAGAAAGCAGCTAGCCCTATGTGTAAAACCTTGCCGCGAGAGAGCGAGTGTATTAATAGCTCCAATGAGAATAAAGTTTTTGGGCAAGACAAGAAAGGAACTCACCCTTTCACACTAAGGGATAAGAGCTGATTGATGGCGATGACTTGGTGAAGGGAATCTATGATAGAAGGTTCTCGAACCGGGTTCCGACCGAATAGAACGCGGAGCCAACGAGTTCGGTCGAACAGCGTAACGAGTCTAAACAAGCAACGAATTGTGCTTTAGAAAGCTTTTCTTAGTATTAGTAAAGGCTGCGCTGCTATAGACTAATTAATGCAAGCAACAACGCGAAAGTAATAATTGTCTAAACTAACACAATACTAGTAAAGAAAAGAAAGGAATTATTATCGCTTAGTGCTTATGCTAAGGAGTTAACACTTTAGTTTCTATCACAAAGAAGGAAATGTTGATTCAACCAACCTGGAAACACAATCCTGGTGAGAGCTTTTAATCATACCCTACGAGGTTGAAGTCCTTTACCTCAAGAAGCCATTTGACCCGTGAACTCCTCCAAATCTTTATTTTTAATCCAAAGAGGCTATTACCTATAACTCTTCCTGTCTATTTTGAGGAGGCGGGGTAAGAACTTGGAGAAGGCACAACTAAAAAAGGGTCATCTTCGAATATATAACCTTTCGGGAAGGAGAATGGCGAATCTAACTCTAGAATCCGAAATGGGAATGTAGTAGGAGATGGGGTGGAAGTATCCACGAGTTCATTCTTCCTTTCCCTCTTCAATGTTCGAGATGTCTTCTTATGTTATGCCCACCTCCTGTGCTTTATTCACGCCAGTATATTAATTGGGGACTCGGGCTGGCATCTTGAGGCCCGAGAGAATTCGGTATGTCTGGGATCCGAAATTGTTTAGTGCTTTCGATCTTGACTTCTTTGAGTCTAAGATCGGTCCAATGCTACCTCTTCTCGATTTGCCAATTAATGAAGCATAGGGGATACCCCTCAGGACGTGTACTTGCTTTCTCGATGAGAGGAGCGGAAGTAAGTGAAACGAACGGGCAAGGAGCTTCTTGGAAGAAATTATATTGAACAACACTACCTCTCTCGGTATATGGTGCTTACCAACCGGTAGGTGCATTAGTACCAAGAATCAGTCATTACCAATCCGCATCAACACCAAGCAAAGGCAAATAATCAATAGAAATAAGTCCCGGTCTACAAGCCCATCGAAATAAATGAGAGGTAGCGACTAAAAGGAGCTTCTCTCCTTCCTCGAAGCGATAGCTAATCGACTGTAAGGGAATCCATACTTATTCCTGCCAACCTAACACTTGTTTAAGTTGTGGTAGAATATACTAGATCGTTCCACCGCTCCATCATCACTCCAGCTTCGCGCCATTCCTTCCGTTTGGGCCTTATGCTCTAGCTTAGACCGGTACCTGGGGCTCTTTGCTTCATTCAACAAGGCGTATACTAGTCATCCTTTTTTGGTTGCAATTAATATACTGGCCTCCCGTCGCTCAATCACTCCGGCTCCTTGATAGTCGCTCCAAAGGAGGTGGCTCCTTAGAGCTATGCTCCTCTTATTCCAATTAATTATCCCTTACCGCTCTCTCTCTCCTTCATCCGTATAGGCATAACCCCTACTGAGCTACACATTCAAACATCATGGCTCTATTTGAAGGAGCGAAGTCATTCGGAAAGAGCTCTCTAAATCTCCACAAGCATGATAAGGGCAAGCTTAAGAGTATATTCGGGGCGAGAATGAAGAAGCGAGCCAGATTAGTCTTAGTAAAGTTAGTTAGGCGAATGATCCAGTATATTAGACCGGTTGGCGAGCGAGTGTGCTGGTTTGAGAGCTTGATAATTGGATAGTGATGAATCGGGACTTAGTTAGCTATTAATAGAATCCGGAACCATCTTAAACATTCTTTTGAATTGGTGGCTTGCTTGTCCACTGGCTCTTTTGAAGGGGATGCCTGGTCGCTATGCACCTTGATATCCATTTGGTAGGAAATCTAGAGGCGGAAGAAGGGATTCTAAAGGAAAGAGGAATACGGTAAGGCCTGAAATTTTGCATTCATTAACAGAAAGTAAACGGTCAATAGGTGCGTAGCATCTGAGCTTCACTCGAAGTATACTATAAAACTACGCTACCTCACCGATAGGGAGTTAGAATGTTAATGGATAAGAGTTCCACGACTATTGGTAGAGCCAAAGAAGAGGTAAGCCAAGCCAATAAGGAACATGTTGTTTCACACCACCAGCAGAAACTAAGTCGTAGGTATACTTAAACAACCAACAAGGCTAGTTTATTAATTAGGGAAAATAATTTGGACCAGTTGGTTCAAGGGGCCCGGAATGAAAAATGAATGAATTGTGGGTCTCATAATATTCTAAGAATTTGGAAACATTACCAACCTAAAGGATGACAAGATGAGATTGCTTCTGGAATAGTTCAACATCCCTGGTCTCGATTGAGACCACTGCTGGCTCACTAGACTCACAGCTGCCAGAGAATAATTCCGTGGTTCGCCTTTGCAGCCAATGTTATATAGGAGTCATATGAAATAATAATACCTTTCAAAGACTAGCCTGATAACGTTCTCCTAGGTCTGCGTTCTAAGCCATAGAATAGTAATTCCTTACTGATCTCTCATTCAATTAATTACTGGACTTGGTATGCAAGGCTCCTTTATTTCTTTGCTTCTATATGATAGAGTTGGTACGATAATGAAATGCTTCATTGATCTGCCTGATACCTCTAAAAAGGTCCTAATTGATTGAGCTATCTGATAGAAGCACGGGAAGGGAAAGACTACTAGAATACTTGACGACCGGGCTTTATCTTCATTCTACCAATTCTTTGTCTACCAGACCTGATCTTCATTCGCCATAAGGACAGGGGCTCATGGAAACCCTAACTAGAAAATGAAGTAGAGATGCGGATATTGCGGGTCTTAATTTACTGTGTTCAACAGAGAAGAGGAAATCATGAGAATAGAGGTGAGCGGGAGGTGGGCGCCGCTCGCTCCATCTTTCTGTGTGCGGAGGCCTATCCGAGGCGGGGTTGAATACAAAAGTGGGTCAGCTGAAGCAAGAATGAAAAGAATCGTATTCTGCCGAGGGGAACTATCAAATTTCGATCATCTCCTGGATATACTTGCTTCAAGGAAAACTCGACAACTTCCGAACAGAGAGTTTCTGAACTGGAGTCCAATATAGAACGACTTAGAAGCGAAGCAAATTAAGACTTGGGTCTAAAAAGATACGCGAAGAGGATATATATTTGGCATCAAGAAAAGGAGATTCAACCTAATATACTGGGTGGGAAGTATTCCTAATAAAAGCGGAGCACCCTCATCACTACTCATTCGAAGCTTGAGATATTGGGCCCTCCTTGTTGAACAGAAAGAGCTCAACATCTTTCAAGGACATCTCGCTCCTCTATGATTCTTTTTCACTCGGGCTCAGTCCGCCTAAAACACCAGTTGTGGACAAGACCAGTTACACCTATTAAACAGTAACTGAAGCAAGATTGATTGTCCAGCCAGTCATTTGCTACTAAACCAATAGTGAAAACACCCGACCAAACACGGGAGCAGCATTAATTGCAAGCAAAAAAACCTATAGTTCAATGAGTGGACAAGAAAAAGTGTTAGCAAGGATATACTCGCTCTCCTGCTTCAATAAGGAAGCCAGTAGAGTAGCTTCGGGCGAGTCAACATAAGCAAGATTCTTTCTATTCCTTTCATAGAGAGATCCGATCGTCAAAAGTTCGCTCATCAACAAAACAAGTGTAGCTGGAACTAAATACCGGGAATAGCTAGACCATCAGTAATAGAATAGTAGGTTTCATTCTAATATGAGACTGCACGAGGACTGGATTTGAACCAAGTACCTCTCAATTAGCTACCAAAATGCTACCCCACTCACTATTGATACAAATCCTGAGCCCTGGGATATTAGTATGTGAGACAATTATCATATACATGCACGGCAGGAGAGGCATATTGTCGTAGCCATGATCGTGTTTTGAAGTAGACGAAGAGGCTATTGAAGTGAGGAATATACTCCCCAATCCAAATTATTCTTTCGGGGAAGCTTCAGGAGTCCGGCGGGGTAAGCTCACAAGTAAGCAAGTAATTCCAGCTAGAAATAAGCAAGTCACTACGCACCCCCCGTTTGTCGCGCCTAGGAAAGAAAAAATACAAACTATTCTTTATGAATGATTTCAAGTTTTGGGCGACTTCATTGATATAGTCAAGTAAGGATTTGCTATTGATACTACTGGAAGTAGCTGTATTGGTGAAGACCTGATGCCCAATAAATCACAATAAGGCAGAGGTTCGCTACGCACTCTCCCGTTGGTAGCCCTTTGCTCTAAAGGGTCTCTGATCTCTTCCGTTAGTGCTAGCAGGTAGGTTGTTGGAAAGAATGCACTCTAGGCTTGCTTGTTCTTGACTCGAAGAAGCACAGATCAGTGTTCTCCACGGGTTGCCTTATTGAGCCGGTGGATTCTTTTAATAAACTAAACTCTATGGATGCTCTTGTCCGCCTAAATATACTGGCTGCCACCTGCTTTTTCATTTCGGTAGCGAGAAGGGGGAGTCTTATTTCCGTAGCGAAGTATTGAAAGCTATACCCAAGGTCCTATTTATTCACCGGAGGGGATTCTGCTTTTATTGAATCTCAGAGTGTACAAAGATTTGCCCAGTATACTTCCCTAGTATATTAATTAGGTCTGGAAGCAGCAGAGTAAAGGCGTAACTATCCCAATTCATAGTCCTTCTCATGATCATCCGGGATAGCAGGTTCAGTTCCTGGGCGGGAGGGAGGTATGAATAATTCTTAGCCCGAAGGCAGGTATACAACTATAAGCACTATAGGTTCCCTGGTACATACATTGGGTTGATTAAGAGGGGTAGTAATTTAAGAAACTGCGTATATCCGCCCTCTTCAAACATTATTATTTCCATACTACTTATTTATTTTCTTTTATTTTATGTCGAATCACACGCATATATACTAACAATAGCAAATCCGCCCCTGCATACCTAGGCCTTTATTTTGCTGGATGCAACAACAACTTGGACTCGACAGCTTGATCGTCGACTTGTTGGTCCCTAGGGAAATCTAAAAAATGCATGGTTTTGGCCCATGAAATCCAGTATAATAAACAAAGCACCTTTGACTTCGAAGTGTTACGCGTAACGGGGATTGGCAAATAGACTGGATCGATCTCCACCCCCAATTAATATACTGGAGATTCCCTTAGGTATACGGGGGCATCAAGAAGTGAATAGAGGATTTATTGTCTGGGATACCTGTCAGGCGGAATAGACGAAAGTAAGAAGGGCCATAACTTTCTTAAGACTTTATCATAGTGAAAATTCCCCTGGATGATATATCTCCAAATAGAGGCGATGGATTATATGTAGCTATATGACAGTGTTTTCGACGTAGAAAAGTCGTCCGACCCACAGGCTTAGTCGGCCACCGGGCGGGATCTAGGTCTTCTTTTAGACAAGAGCACTTTTGAAAACACATTCACCTCATCGGGGGAATTAAAATAATATACTGAATGTAAATGTTGGCCCGGAAATGTTCATTGGATGGATGTCGACCCTATGGGATATTTACACGTAATGATCCGTTGGACATTAGGCTTCAAGAATCTACCCCCTGTCAATGGGAGTAATAACTCAGCCCCTATCAACCAAGGTGAGCAAAGCAGGGCCAAGGTATGCAGGGGCGGTGTGATTGCCAGCTAAGAAGTTTAAAAAGGTTTCTTCTCCAGAATGGGTAGGTTTCACATGGGGTATCAGTATCGAATACACATGAACGAGCCCTGGATTCTGAGAGAGAGAGAAAGATCAACGCAAACTCAAGGTTGTGCTTTCTTAGCCAGGCCTAGATAACGATAACTAGAACCCTGCCCAATCCTCCAGTTAGTTTCTCTAAGCCAAAGGTCTTCTCCAGCTAAGTGAGAGGGGTAGTACGCTTCTCAGGCGAAGTCCAAGGCATTTGTTTATGGTCTCGTTATCTACCTTCTTTAAAAGCTACCATAGGGATTCCACCTAAGTCAGAGAGAGCAGCAAGGGGTTGCTATCAAGTTTCTACTTTCTCTATTCTAAGGCTAGCATAGGTAGGAGCTTATATGGCATTAGCAGTAGGCGGTTCCAACTTCTCTTGCCCAAGTAATTAATCCGAGGGCCCAGTATATTAATTCTTTTCCGTAGGGATTTGATATTTCTTCATGGAATCTTGATTCAATCCGCAGGAGAAGCAGAAGCTGTATGGTAGCTCACTAGGCTCATTACCTTATTGTAACAGGTGCAAATCCTGTCCCTGTATCAGCAAATATCCAGTCCTCTCTCTTAATTATTTATCTATCCAACGCACCTAAATACCCCAAGGGTCGGGAGACTTCTTTTGTTAGTAGTGAGTGCGAAGCTGAGGCGTCTGAATACCCCAAGGGACGTGCGTGGTATATTCATTAAGGAGCGAGCGAAGTGAACGGGAAGAAATGAGGCGGGAGTTCTTTTGTCTAAGGCAAGGATTTGACTCGAAGCTTGCCGTGTTTTCTTGACTTGTTGACTCGTAGCTCAATGATTCATGGGGGGTCGTTCTCTGCATCGAAGCTCCCCTCCTCCAGTTGTCCGATGATTTGACAGGAAGTGTGAGGTGCAACACTGTAAAGGAGCGAATGAGTGGGCTGGTTTTTCTGTTGGAGGTCGGGGAATGAAAAACTGTTCTTTATCCGAGTTCTGAGTCCAGTGAGACTGAAACAATTAGGGGACGACTTGGTATACTAGGCTCCTTAACCAAACTTGGAGAAATTCTTCGCAATTGGAAGTGCTAGAGAATCATATAGGTGTGAAGCATCTGTCATGAGTATACTAGCCTTCGGTCAATGGGAAGTATGATTGTCCTTGCGCTCCCTCCTATAAATATTAAGTATGCAAGTATATTAATCCGGGTTCATTCGGGTAGTGAATTGAGCGATCCAGCATATTAATTGGACCGATCCAGTATATAAGAGGTGCGTAGCGACTTTGCTAACTATGTCCAGTAGATGAGGTATGACCGTGTTCACAAGGGGAATGGAGTGCTTTCAAGTCAATAAATTGCTTCCCAACATGCTGTGGAGCCCTAGCAGACTGATCTGATTTGTCTTAAGCTCTATCCTGTCCTATCCCCGGAAGAAGGGGAATCTTTCAACCGAAACCCCCAACTAGAGAGGAGGGAGATTGATTCAACGGACGGAGTTCTTCTCCAGAGCAACTCCTATACTTATTGTGCGTGCACTCTCTGCGATTGCTTTCTAACACGAGATGTAGAGTCTTTTCTTCATAGCATAGTCCAATAAAACAGAGAGATGATATTCTCTTTCAAGCTGAACTAGTTGCGTCCGAATGCCAACCTTCTTTTTCAACCGAAGCTGTCTTCTTCCCCAAACCTGAGCCTTATATAAGAAGGCCCTAGCATGGAACTAGACCAGTTTGATTCAACTGATGGAAGGAGCCTCTGCAATATTCCATAGAGTGAAGGCCTCCCAGCTCTTCCCTAGCTTGATGGTTCGATTCTTAATGGCTTAGCAAGACAACTTAAATTGGTTGATTTATTAGGCAAGCTGAGTCGGATGGGAGAAAGAGGCTTTCTTTATCTACGGAGGGTCTTCTCCAGGTGCGTGCCCATGCATGTACTTTTCCCATGCGCTCGCATTAGAGATTGCTCTATCTCAGGTGTGCAGCGGAGTTAAGCATTCTATAGAGGCTCTTCTCCTCCTAGGGCCCTCAGATGCTCTAGATCTTGTGGTTCGAGAGTGTTTGCATAAAGCCAAAATTAGATTGAGCCAATATATTAATTGGGCGGATGCTTGCTTAAGTCAGGAATAAGAAAGATTCAACGGAAAGAGTTGTTATCCCATACATAGATACTTCATCGTCGCCCCTGGAGCGGGGCAGTTATTCCTATACGCCGAAAGAAAGATTCTTTGGGAGCATAGGTTCTCAAACTTCCAATAGATGATCTACCCGAGAGATTCAAAAGAAACGGAAGAGATTGATGCAAATCGAAACCAACAGTTTTATGAAATGAGATTCTATTACTGGAGAGAGAGGGAAAGATTGATTGCAAATCTTCCAGATATAGATTATGGCTAATTAATTAATGATCTTCCTGGGGTATAGTAAAGAAAGAGATTATGGATAATTGATTCTTTGTAAGATAGTTAGCTATTTAGTAGTTAAAAAATCTTATTGATTTTGAAAAGGAGATGATTCGATACCTAGGTGCGGAGCGATAGCGAAGAAAGAAGAGAGATTCACTAGCCGTAAGGGTAAGATATTCTACCTAGAATCATAGGCTTAGTCCCACCTAGGGCTGGATCAGAACCGAGAAAGTAGGCTTCAGGTCGACTCCCTACCTAACTTAGAGGCTAGGTGCATAGGCTACTTAGGTGCACCCAAGAATCAGTCTTACCTCGCTCTGTGATTGGATGGGGCATTAACAAAGGAAACTTATGCCAGATGGTTTAGCAAGCAGTTCATAAGCTACCTAGCTAGTTCACTACCTTTTTAAATTGATCGGGGTCGCCTTGAAATTAATATACTGGGTCGAAATGGATCTCTCTTAGTTCCACGCATCGAACTCATAATTTGTTTACTGACATTGAACCCAGTATATTAGGCCAGCGGATGGTAATCTTTTGTCTTCATCGAACTCAATAACCTAGTATGAAATGATTTTAAATTATATATGTTCGAGAATTATTTGAAAAGACCGAGTTTAGTCTCATTTCAAATAATTATACGACGATTTAAAGTCGAAGACATTGAAGATGGTGATTGAAGACCAGCGATCTTCACATCGAATGGATGACTACTGATTCCCTGAGCTGATTTGCTCCTAGGAAAGGGTTACAGTGGTAGTTGTCCGGACGTACTTGTTGATTGTCCGAATAAGCGAACACCTCTTTTCCGTATTAGACATACGGGACGAGGAGTAATGTGTCTCCGGTTTCGTTCAGACCTAGAACAAACATGTAAATGTATGTGTGTCTGGCGTTGAATTTCATTCTATGTGAATTGATTTCTATTTAATATATATCTGTTTGGTGGCCGAGATTTTATTCTCTTACTTAACACCCTTCTCTGAGACGCATGAGCTCGAAGGTTATATATTGATAGTTATGGATCGTATGGCATGGGTTGTCAATGTGGCATGCCGAGATGCAAATAATCAAGGCTTTTGTTGAAAAGCAGAGCCTTGTGGTTGATGATCAAAGCACATCCCATTTAGGCATAGCTTTGTGTATAGCATTACTTCACGAGCCTCACACCCTATAGTATGAGTCAAAAATGGGATAAGGGACCTCAGGGAGTGCACACGTTTCTTTCTAGCTAAAAGTGGTGTCATGGTATGGAGCCCAGACATTTTTACTTATGTGGATGATGGATTACGAGGCCTCGGTTATATTGGTCGATAGTGGCCAATTGATAGGTTCAATAGGACCAAGAAATGTGTGTTCATGCATAACTAATCCACTAAGGTATATATGTGGACCGGCCGTGCAGGATCCCAGGGTTCACTACGGGTTATCCTGAGACATTTGATAGAGTGTCTCGAATCGGTAAGGAGATTATCCCTAGCCTTGACTCACGATGGAAATCCAACTTCCAATACGACACCATGCGGTTTTGATTATAAAACTAGTATGGCGACATAGTATATGGTAGTTATGCCGTCTATGGTTGATACATTATGATTGAAATGTTTTTGAAACATATGTACACTAATAATAATATTAAATATTGTTTTATATGTATCAAGCATGTTTGATTATTATAAGGTAAAACTCTATCCTTCGGTTTGCATTGCATTGTGTGATGGGGCTTGAGTCTTATAATGATTTCATTTTCTAAAAGCATTGCATTGTTTTTTTTTTAATTATTTAATTATGCACTGGCAATCCAATGGGGTAAACCAGTTTCGCATTAGCGCCATGGTCCTATGATTAGCCTTATTATTAGATAAGATAAGTAAGATTTCTCATACCAGTCCCATGACTGACTCGTAGTTTGTTTCACTTGCAAACTCGGGTGCCCTTATTTTCCACACGGGCACTCGAGTGGCTTGTTTTGCACATATTCATTCAGTGAGTAGGATTTTGAATCAAAGCTTAAAGCTATGTCCAGGGCATTGATGGTCTTCCGCTGTGTTAGTTTATAGTTTTCCGCTACACTGTATTAAATTTATTGTAAATTAATCTTCCGTTGTATTATTGTTTATCGATGTACTCTAATATATTCTGTACTCTGATGTAACATTATTATGATGTTTATAAATGTTTTCTGTTATTTGTTCTGATGTGATGTATGCCCAAAGTTAGCGTATGAGGGATTCAAATGGTCTTAGTCGATTTAGCGATCGATTAGGTCCGGGCGAAATCCGTGTCGTTACAACTGGTATCAGAGCTTTGGTTAACTCAAATCCTTGGGGTACAACTCGTTAGAACTGAATAAAAGACTCATCAGAGATAGGATTAGAAATATCCTATAAAAGAATTCTCATTAGAGATAGGATTGGTAGTATCCTAGAATGAGAAAACTCGTTAGAGATGGGGTTAGAAATGCCCTAGAATGAGTTGAGAGTGACAAGTTTATAATTAACGTATTTGGGATTGTATATATAATCCAATTTTAGAAAATATATTTTTGAATGTATAAAAGTTATATATATTTGTAAAGTTAATCAACTAATTGATTGATGGTTGTGTTGCATGTTTATTAGTTCAACTAATAAAATTTATTGGAACCAATAAAAGAATGAAAGTGGGTTGGTTAATTAAACAACTTTCAGCTCCGCTCCTTTTCGAGGACGAAAAGATTTTAAGTGGGGGAGATTGTAACAACCCGGAATTTTGGAACCAATTTAAAAAAAATTAATTTAGAAATTTTAGTGAATTTGAATATTTAAAATGATTTATTTTAAATAATAATGACTAAAAATTTATTTTAATCGAAGTTAGAACGAATATATTTATTTTAATTAAAAAGTGTTAGAAATAGCACGATAGTTTAGAAAATTTGATTTTGAACTTTGATTGAATGTACAAGATTCAAAATAAATCAAATTTCAGTAAAAAAATAAAATTTACATCTGTTCAAAAATATCTTTCTAACAAATCTGAAAAATCGAAATTTCATAGTGGGAATAAAAAGTCATGGCTAGTTAAATATTCAGAATAGTCGCTATGGAATTTAATATAATTTATAGACCTTAAAAATAAATATTTTGCAAACAACCTCCGTTTTCGACGAGACCACTTTTGTTGAATCCGGAATGTCAAATTATTACAAGATTCCAAATTTCATAATTTTTGAATTTAATATGTGAGCGCAGTAAATTTAAATGTGTTTGGTAATTTAAATTTAAATTGGATCAACCAGAAAATGGCCATTTTTCAAACGGTCTCCAAATTCGAAAAAATTAATTTTGTTAGGTCCATATCATCAAAAAATAGCTAGATTTATTTTCTTGGAATTTTTGGAGTCAGTATGTGGCCCCGGTAAATTTAAATGTATGACCAAGTTAAATAATTAAAAGATTTATATTTTAATTTGAAGAAAACAAGCCGAAAACGAACGAATGGGCGATGAGACCTAGCCCATTATGTCCGGAAGGGGGGTATTTGGCTAGGGGAAAATCTCGTTGGGCTGGATTTGGAGTTATTAAGAGTTAACGGGCCTTTTCTAAAAATTAAAGGATTTAATAATATTTTATTATAAATACACAATAATCTAAACCCTAATCCGAAATAACATAGCCGCCGCCTTCATCAGTTCTAAGGCTGAAACGATCCGATTTTCCTTCCTAATTGCAAATTCCGTTCATCGTTTCACCTGATACATGAACAAGGTTCTACTTGAAGAGATCTACAATATGAACGGCTGGGATCAGATTTCGTGAAGTGGATGGCTCCAATTTTCCCCCCAAAGGGGCCACGCATGCAAGCAATTTGTGGCGCGCAGGGGAGGCCGAAGTCCACTGGTCTCTGGGCGATGGTGGCTTTCGAGGTGGCGGTGGTCGTGGCCATGTCAGATGGTGGCACAGCTTCTCCAAGAGTGTGCGAGCAAGAGCTCTAGTCTTCAATGAAATGGGCTCAGCGGTCGGGATATTTACTGGAAGAAGATAACAAAGCCAAAAATGTTAAGAGAGAGTTTAATTAAATTAATGACATTTTAATTATTTTAAATTGTAACTAAAGTTTAAATATCCATATCTTTATCACACAAACTCAGAATTCAATGAAATTGGATGCGTTAGAATCGTGATTTCGAGATCTACAACGTGGAACTGACTAGAGCTTAAACGGAGCATGTCGGAAATTCAGACAAATCCTAATTCGAAGCACTGTGAGAATTCTATTAATTATTGTGTTTATAAATCTTTACCAATCCGATATTAAATTCAATCTGTTGTTATACGTGATTTGATTTGGGTTTGATGATGCTATTATGTTGATATGTTGATTGGATGGATTATTTTTTTGAAATAAAATTGTTAAAACAGTAATATCATTTTTTTTAAATAAGATTATTGTTAAAACAAAAATATCATTTTTGTTAATAGAAATTGTAAACAAATAAAATTATCATTTTTATTTGTTAAGTTGAATAGAATTCGTAAACAAGTAAAATTATCGTTTTTATTTGTTATGTTGAATTAGAATTGTCGACAAAATAAAAGTATCAATATCATTTGTTTTGTTGAAATAGAATTGTCAACAAAATAAAAGAATCATTTTTATCCACTTGTTGTATTAGAATTGTCGACAAAATAAAAGTATCAATTCCATTTGTTTAGTTGAAATAGAATTGTCAACAAGATAAAAGAATCATTTTTATTAACTTGTTGTATTAGAATTGTTGACAAAATAAAAGTATCAATTCCATTTGTTTTGTTGAAATAGAATTGTCATCAAAATAAAAGAATCATTTTTATCCACTTGTTGTATTAGAATTGTCGACAAAATAAAAGTATCAATTCCATTTGTTTAGTTGAAATAGAATTGTCAACAAGATAAAAGAATCATTTTTATTCACTTGTTGGATTAGAATTGTTGACAAAATAAAAGTATCAATTCCATTTGTTTTGTTGAAATAGAATTGTCATCAAAATAAAAGAATCATTTTTATCCACTTGTTGTATTAGAATTGTTGGCAAAATAAAAGTATCAATTTCATTTGTTTTGTTCAAATAGAATTGTCAACAAAATAAAAGAATCATTTTTATTCACTTGTCATATTAGAATGGTCGGCAAAATAAAAATATCATTTATTGTTTGAATTAGATTTGTATACAAATGAAAATGTCATTTTTATTTGTTATGTTACATGTTATTGTAGGATTTGTAAAACACATAAAAATATCATTTTTCTTTTACATGTTATATATTAGAATTGTATAAAATATAAAGAGACATTTTTATCGTCATGTTATACATTAGAATTGTATACAATATAAAAGAGATATTTTTATCGTCATATTATTCATTAGAATTGTATACAATATAAAATAGACATTTTTATTATCATATTATACATTAAAACTGCATATAATATAAAAGAGAACATTTTTATCGTCATGTTATATATCAAAATTGTATACAATATAAAAGAGACATTTTTATTGTCGTGTTATACATTAGAATTGTATACAAATTAAAAGAGACATTTTTATTGTCGTGTTACACATTAAAATTGTATACAAATTTAAATAGATATTTTTATGTGTCATGATATACATTGAAATTATACACAAATAAAAATATTTATTTTTTTGTGAAAGTTAAAAATAGTAATTGCATACAAATAATTAAAATAAAAATTATCTTTTTATTTGTTATTAGCAAAAATGTCATGTAAATAAATTATAGCTTATTTGACATTAGAAATGTAGAAAATGTCATGTAAATAAATTACATTTTATTTGACATTGGAAACACGTAGTGAATTAATGTAAATAAAATACATATTTTTTTGCCATTTGGAACATGTAGAAATGTATGCAAATAAAATACATTTTTATTTGACATTATAAACATGTAGAGATGTTACGCAAATAAAACATTCTTTTATTTGGCATGTTAAACTCGTTAGTGGAATCGTCGAATGATTTATATTTATATATAATTATATATATAAAAATATAAATTAAAAATAAACGAATCACGCACGGTAGTTTGCGTTTCGGAATCGTAACTTTAAACGATTATACCGAAAGATCCGACCGTCGGATTTTCCCAAAACTGAAACCATTAGCTCCGCTTTGGGAAGATCTTTCCAACAATATAAAATTTGTTAAAATCCAACGGTTAGATTTCAAGAAATGTGTAAATCAAATTTGGGTAAAAGCAGCGCTAGGGCTGCCCATTGACCCCAAGCATCGTTGAAATAAATTGGACTAAATAAAAATAGTGATAAATCGTTATAAAATAATATTTACGATATGAAATGATTTTAAATTATATATATTCGAGAATTATTTGAAAAGATGGAGTTCAATCTCATTTCAAATAATTATACGATGATTTAAAGTCGAAGACATTGAAGAAGATGATTGAAGACCAGCGATCTTCACATCGATTGGATGACTACTGATGCCCTGGACTGATTTGCTCCAAGGAAAGGGTTATAGTGGTAGTTGTCCGAACGTACTTGTTGATTGTTTGGATAAGCGAGCACCTCTCTTCCATATTGGACATACGGGACGAGGAATAAGGTATCTCCGGTTTCGTTCAGACCCAGAACGGACTTGTAAATGGATGTGTGCCTGATGTTGAATTTCATTCTATGTGAATTGATTTCTATTTAATTTATATCTGTTTGGTGGCAGAGAATTTATTCTCTTGCTTAACACCTTTCTCTGATATGCATGAGCTTAGAGTTTATATATTGATAGTTATGGATCGCATGACGTGGATTATCAATGTGGCATGCCAAGATCGCAAAAAACATACTGGATTTCACTTGGAAAAGAAAATGTTCCATACTAACGGGTTCAGGTCCATAACCATGGGTTCTAATGCAAATGATCAAGGCTTTTGTTGAAAAGCATAGCCTTGTGGTTGATGATCAAAGCATAACCCATTTAGGCATAGATTTGTGTATAACGTTACTTCGCGTGCCTCACACCCCGGTATGAGCCAAAAACGGGATAAGGGAACGTAGGAGTACACACGCTTCTTTCTAGCTAAAAGAGGTGTCATGGTATGGAGCCCAGACATTATTACTTATGTGGATGATGGATTACGAGGCCTCGGTTATATTGATCGATAGTGGCCGATTGATAGGTTCAATAGGACCGGCAAACGTGTGTTCGGGCATAACTAATCCACTAAGGTATATTTATGGACCGGGCCTGCAGGATCCAAGGTTTCACTACAGGGAATCCTGAGACATTTGCTAGAGTGTCTCGAATCGGTAAGGAGATCATCCCTAGCCTTGACTCATGATGGAAATCCAACTTCTAATACGACTCCATCTGGTTTTGATTGTAAAACTAGTATGGCAACATAGTATATGGTAGTTATGTCGTCTATGATTGATACATTATGATTGATTTTTTTTTGAAACATATGTACACTAATAATAGTATTAAATATATTTTTATATGTATCAAGCATGTTTGATCATTATAAGGTAAAACTCTATCCTCCGGTTTGCGTTGCATTGTGTGATGGGAGTTGATTCTTATAATGATTTCATTTTCTAAAAAGCATTGCATTGTTTTTTAGAAGAATTATTTAATTATGCACTGGCAATCCAATGGAGTAAACCTGTTCCGCGTTAGCGGCATCGTCCTGTGATTAGCCTTATTATTAGATAAGTTAAGTAAGATTTCTCATACCAGTCCCATGACTGACTCATAGTTTGTTTCACTTGCAAACTTGGGTGTCCTTATTTTCCACGGACAGTTGAGTGGCTTGTTTTGCAGATACTTATTCAGTGACCAAGATTCTGGATCGATGCTTAAAGCTATGTCCAGTGCATTAATTGTCTTCAACTGTGTTAGTTTATTGTTTTCCGCTGCACTGTATTAAATTTATTGTAAATTAATCTTGCGCTATATTATTATTTATCGATGTACTCTGATATATTCTGTACTCTGATGTAACATTATTATGATGTTTATAAAAAATCTTCTATTATTTGTTCTGATGTGTGGTATGCCCAAAGTTAGCATACGCGGGATTCAAACGGTCTTGGTCGATTTAACGATCGATTAGGTCTGGGCGAAATCCGTATCGTTACATACTTGGAGATCGACCAGATATGCGAGGACCTCTCTCCTGTATTGGACATATGGGACATGGAATAAGGTGCCTTCGGTTTCGTTTAGACCTAGAACGAACATGTAAATAGATGTGTGTCTGACATTGGATTTTATTCTATTTTGATTAATCTCTATTAAATATATATCTGTTTGGCAGTGGAGAATTTATTCTCTTTCTTAATGCCGTTCTCTGAGACGTATGAGCTCAGAGGTTATATATCGGTAGATATCGGTCGCATGGCGTGAGTTGCCTGTGTGGCAAGCTGGGATGCAAAGCTTCTGTTGAAAAGTAGAGTGGATGATGATCAAAGAACGACTTTGATATAACATAGCTTTGTGTATAGCGTTAATTCGCGAGTCTCACACCTCGGTATGAGTCAAAAACGGGATCAGGCATGCAGGGAGAACATGACGTTTCCTTCTAGCTATAGGTGGTGTCATGGTATGGAGCCCAGATATTTATTTATTTTTACCTATGGGGATTGATGGATAGTGAGGCGCCTCGGATATATCGGTTACTACGGAGTTGATGGATATGTCCTTTAGGACCGGGAAACGTGTGTTTAAGAATAACTAATCCTCAAACGTGAGGGAGGATCGGCCCTACAGGATCCATGGTTCCTTGCGAGGAATGCTGAGGCATTTGCTATAGTGTCCCGAAGTTGTTGAAGACGATCCCTCGCCTCGACTCATGACAGAAATCCAATTTTCAATATGTGACATTTCGGTTTTAAATGTAGAGCCTAGTATGGCGACATGATATATGGTACTCATGTCGTCTATGATTGATGCATTTATATTTAAAGTAGATTTCTTCACTTATAGTAATAATAAAAGATAAAATTTCACGTATCAAGCATTGTATGGCTATTATAAGGTAAAACTCTATCCTCCGGCTTGTGTTGCATTGTGTGATGGAACCCGAGTCTTATAATAGCTTCATTTTCTTTAATTAGCATTGGCTGTTTGTTTTATGCACTGGTGTTCTTGGGAGGAAACCCGTTCTGTGTTATACGGGTGGTCCCTTGATATATTAACTTTAAAATAAAGTTTTAAATAATTGTTTTAGTTCTCATACCAGTCACATGACTTACCTGGAGTTTATTGTTTTAACCTAAACTCTGGGTGCCCCTATTTTCCACACGGGGAGCTAGTAGATGGGTTTTTGCAGATATTTCTTTATAGGATCCTGGATTTACAACTGGATCTATACTCGAAAAGCTCTGTATCTGTGTATTTCTTCCAGTTGTGTTATGTAATATTTTTCTGCTGCTATGTATTTAAATGTACTCTGTTACATTCTTGTACTCTGATGTAAATTGTTGTAATAGCAATGGATTGTTCTTTTGTTTGTGTTCTTATTTGTCATGTTCTCAACTTAATCCGGGCTTTCCCGTAAGGGCGAGTTTGGGTCGTTTCACTTAACTAGCCCACTTCCAAAATAAAACCGCACGTAACTGTTTTGCATGTTCCCCGCCCCGCATACTTTCTTTTCCTCCTCACATCAGCACACCATGCAACTTTCTCATTTCTACTTCCTGAAACTCAACCTTTTTCTCCATTTCTTATACCAACTACATCACGTGCCCACCTTTCATCATGCAAACATCACCATGCATTTTCCTACTCTATGAGACTGGTACACACAACCCCATCACAATGCCGCATCCTAATGCCGACCACCCTCATTTGTTCTCCTCCACGCAAATCCTCCTCCATCTGCTGACGTTACAGGCTGTCGAGCCTCGGCTACTACCAGCAAGCCACCTGTCCTTCCACTCTACTCGCACTCGAACACACTCATCATCGGATAAAGACTCTTCCCCCTTTGGCCACAACTTCGGGCCATCAGCAAATGAGGACAACAGCGGGTTAGAACTTATAGGAGTTAAACTTTTGTTTCAAAGGGAAAAGGTTCTTGTTTTCGGTTTGTTGTTTTTATATGTGGAACCTTGCGGTTGCCATTGGTTTCTCCCTGTCGAGAAGAAGATGAAGTGGGGCATTTATTGTAATAACCCGGAAAATCTGGGCCAGTTTAAAATTTTTATTTTGGCAATTTTAGCTAATTTTGAATATTTAAAATAGATTATTTTAAATAAAAACGACAAAAAATTTATTTTGAATATATTTCGACGTATATATTATACGCGTCGTCGTTAGAATATGAATAATTATATATATAATTATAAATAGAATTGAAAATGGCGCGGTAGTTCGATAATTCGATTTCAAACTTCAATTGAATGTACCGGGTGCAAAACAATCCGGATTTTAGTGAAACCAAAAACATTAGGATCTAATTAATGATATCTTTCCAACGAATCCGAAAAATCAAAATTTCATAGCGGGAATCAAAAGGTATGTCCAGTTGAAAATTCTGAATAGTCGATATGGAATTCAGGCCCTTAAAAATGGGAATTTTGCAAACGACCTCGGATTTCGACGAAACCACTTTTGTTGGATCCGTGATGTCATATTATTGCTAGGTTTCAAATTTCATAATTTTTCGATTCAATATGTGAGCGTGGCAAAGGAAAACGCGTTTGACCAGTTTCTGTTGATTTTAATCGACTGGAAAATGGCCATTTTTCTAACGGTCTCAGAATTCGACGAAACTAGTTTTATTAGGACCGTATCGTCAATACGAAGCTAGAAAATGTTTTTCCGGAATTTTTCTAGTTAGTATGTGACCCCGGTAGTTTGAAATGTACGTTTAAAATTCAATATAATGATTTAAATGTAAATTTAACGGAAACTGATTGTAACAGCCGAATCAGCCTACGATACATATCCCATTGTGTTCGAAATGGGAGGAAAAAGTTATAGACGACAGGCGGTGGGCCTCGTTTCGAGGTCGTATGTGAAAGTCAACTTTTTGCAAAATATAATAATTAAAAAAAACCCTCTTTCTTTATCTCTGCCCCCCCCCCCCCCGATCGAATTTCATTTTACAGAATTTGAAAAAAAAAAAAGAAATCGCGAGGCTCGATCCAGCGACGCCGGAGCTGACCGCCGCTGACGATGCTCCTCCCCGTGCCGCGCCCTCCTTCTTCCTTCTCCTTCTCCCCCTTGCTCCTCTCTCCCAATCGGAAGCTCCTTCCCCGCCAAGCCCTAGCTCGAGCGTCGCCACCCATGGCCAGCGCCGCCTACCCGCGGACATCAGACCCCCCCCCTCTTCCGACTGATGCGCACCAGACGACAACACCCCCACTCTCTTCTCCAGACTCCGACTGTGAGCTCTTTTCCTTTCCTGTTTTTTTATTATTATACAACATTTCTTTTATTAATTCAGTTTAATTATAAATTAAATTAAAAAGAGAATTCAGATCTGATTTTATTTTTATTTATATAACTTAGATCAGTTTTTAGCAAAAAGTTAGATTTTTTTTAAATGCAAAAAGTTAGATTTTTTAAAATGCAAAAAGTTAGATTTTTTTAAAATGCAAAAAGTTAGATTTTTAAAATGCAAAAAGATTAGATTTTTATAGATGATAAGACGATACTTTTAAAAATGAAAAGACGATATTTTTAAAAATGAAAAGACGATATTTTGATATGAGTAGTGAAGTAAAAATATGATTTTTACTTCGAGAAAAATAAAAACTTTATTTTTTGAAAAGGCGAAATCTTTGTATATAGTAGTGTTGTAAAAATAGGATTTTTATATATTGAAGAATGAAATAAAAATTCGATTTTTATATATTGAATAGCAAAATAAAAATTCGATTTTTAAATATTGAATAGCAAAGTAAAAACTCAATTTTTATATATTGAATAGCAAAGTAAAAATTCGATTTTTATATATTGAATAGCGAAGTAAAAATTCGATTTTTACATATGTAGTGGCTACAGCAACGAAGATGACAAAAAGGCGAGAACGATGAAGATTTCTCTGAAAGAAGAGTCGTGGAAGTTGGATAGCTATTGGTGAGAATTTCTCACTCTTCAAATTCTTTTTCTAGTTATATATATATACTAGGATGCAGACGGTGTTTAGTAGCACCCGACACCCGTCATCCACAGACCATGGATGGCTTGTTTGTTTAATTGTTTGGTTGTGTAGTTGGTTAGATTATTTGGTTTGAATTGAATTGTTTGGTGAAATGAAATTGATTTGATTGATGTATGAATGGCGTGGGCCTTCACTAGACCGGGGATAAGGCTAGGCCTTGTCCCGTTTCTAGTATCGTGCCGTTATGCCGCCGAAATTTTCTAAAATAAGTTAGAAAAATAAAGATAACATTTTATTTGATAAATGAACTGAATAGAAAATTCATAGGTTGAATAAAATAGTTTAATCGTTAAAAATATATTTTTTAACGTGAATGTGAATAAATAGATATTCATTTACAAACCGGACGGTTTGTTTATATACACCTATTTGAAGGACATTGATTGGGACGATAAATTTTACACATCGCCCAACTGCACAAATAAAATCTGTGTTTGATTGTTTGAAACCCCACACGGGTATTGGGATGATATTTGACGTACACTAATCTCGATTGTTTAGTTGTATGTCGATCGATTGATTGACAGACTGTTATCAGCGTGGAATATTTATATTTGATGCTTATACAGTGTAGAATGCACTTTGGATGATGGTTGATTATTCATCGTTGTTATTGTATACATGTGTTGTAGAAAATCCATATAATTAACACTATATGGTAATTGATTGGGCCTCATTCCAGTTTTGAAATAGAAATATTTGAAATAAAATATTTGAATAGAAATATTTGAATAGAAATATTTGAAATAGAAATATTTGAATAGAAATAGTTGAAATAGAAATATTCGAAATGGAATATTTGAAAATATCAATATATGAAGCCGTGTTGATTAGATTGACGCCATTTTGACGTGAACGATATTTATATCGATTTTATTCATTTTATAATGAATATCGAAAGTGATTTCAAAATCTAATATTTTGAAAAGAATAGAAATTCGAATTGAAACTGAATAGAATTGAATTCGAATTGAAATTGAATAGATTTGAAATTCAAACTATATAGAAATGAATTCGAATTGAAAATAAATAGAAAGGAATTCGAATTGAATTTGAATGTAAATGAATTCGAATAAAAATCGATTTGAAATGAATTTAAAACGAATTTATATTGTAATATTCAATTTTGATTAGAAATTGAATATGAAGTTGAAACCGTTTTGAAAACGAATTTAAAACGATTTATAAAGCACGTTTTGAATTGAAATCGACGAAGTATATATTATATATATTATATATATAATATATAGTGGCCTGAATAGAACGCGCCGCGCCGCGGCAGTTCGCGAATTTCGACCATTGACTTCAAACGGATATTGCGGGAGATCCGACCGTCGGATTCTCCTGAAACCGGAACTGTTGGGTTCGTATCGAAAAGAGCTTTCTAACGAATATTAGAAATTTGAAATCTAACGGTTGGATTTGGAGATACGTCCAAATCAAATTCGAAAAAGGTCGCTGTAAGTGCAGTTCGATGGCCGTTGATGGAAATCGACTGTACAGGCCTTGATAAAATTATTAAAAATAGTAATAATTTGTGTAAAATCATAAGAAATGATTTGGGAAAAATTGGGATGAAAAACTCCATATTTGAAAAGATAAAAATAGATTTTTATCGAAATTAACTAGTTTTGAACTAGAATTATAATTCTATTTATTTTTAAATAAATAAATTGAATTTAAAAAGGGTTTTAAAAATAACCAGAATTTCCAATGATTACATTGGAATGGCTTTGAATCGAAATTGTCTTCGGAATATTTCGATGTTGGATTTCGTGATTATACAGATATTGTTATGGAAATTTGAAAGATATATATTTATATCGTTATTTCCAATACGACATTTGTTAATCGTAGAATTTGATATTGAATATAAGCCGTTATATTTCCTATTCAGAGCCTTGTATTGAATATCAAATGTGATTTGGGTTTGTCGTGAATGGTGTCTTCACTAACACTGTTCTTGAACCCAGTAGAGAAAAGATTAAATCTTTTTATTTGGATTTAATGAAGTGTACCAATTAAATAATATTTAATTGAATTGATACTGATTTTTGGGTTTATCGTGGACAGTGTTTTAAATAACACTCGTTCTTTAACCCGATAATTAATGGAATGTGGTTTTGGGTTTATCGTGAACCGTGTTTTAAATGACACTGATTCTTCAACCCAGTTAACGATTAAAACTAAGTGGAGTTTTAATGAATCTTTAATTAGATTGAAAAGATCGAGAATGGAGTATCACCAGTTTTACTCCAGGCGATAGTTAAATCTTTAATTAGATTTGAACGTGAAATGGTAATAGAATTTACCGATAACACCGTGGTGTTAGATATGAAGTATAACCAGTTTTACTTCATGGGTTGAATAGGTTGGGACTGGGAAATTAAAACAAATGATTGCTTCGGTAAGGTTCGTTAATCCCGACTAGTTTGAATTGATATTCAAAAATAGATTAAAGAATAAATTTAAAGGATTTATCTTGGATAAAATTAATGGGAACCTTTCCCTATGAATGTGAAATTTAGAAACTAACTGTCGGTTAGCTAAGCAGAATGGTTTTCTGGATATTAATCTGATGTTGGTTTCGGCCTTCGGGGTTAATAGTTGGGAAATTATTCTCTTGATTAATTTATGGTTAGTGATTGATGAATTGGAATAAGGCGTATGTTGTGTTTGTGTAACACTTATTTAAAATATACGCGAGTTATTCGGGAAGACCGGGTTTATCCCATTCTGAATAACTGATTCGACGATAAGTCGAAGATGAAGACGATGGTCGAAGACCGGAGGTCTTCACGTCGTTTGGGTGATTACTGATGATCTTGATTGGGCTGTACACCCAAGAAGATGGAAACAGTTGGTGCTCGTCTAGACGTACTTGGAGATCGATGGATATGCGGGGTACTAGGTGCCTCCGGTTTCGTTCAGACCCAGAACGGACTTGTAAATGGACTGTGTGTCTGACATTGGATTTTAGTCTGTGTGATTGATCTCTATTAAATATATATCTGTTTGGCGGCGGAGAATTTATTCTCTTGCTTAACGCCCTTCTCTGAGACGTACGAGCTCACGGGTTATATATTGATGGATATCAAACGCATGGAGTGAATTGCCTGTGTGGCATGCCTAAGTGGCAATTGATCGAGGCTTCTATTGAAAAGCAAAGTCTTGTGGTGATGATCAAAGCACAGCCTGTGTGGCACAGCTTTGTGTAACGTGAACTCGCGAGCCTCACCCCCCGGTTGTGAACCAGAAACGGGAGAGGACATCAGGGAGGGCATGCGTTTCCTTCTAGCTAGGGTGGTGTCAGTGACCTACCAGCCCTGACATTTATATACTTTTCACCTGTGTGGTTGTTGCTGTTGCGAGGCGCCTCGGTTTGATCGGACGATCCGGGTCCGATGGAGTCATTTGTTGGCTCATTTATGCCCCAAAGGGCGGGGAGACGTAGTGTTCAGGCATAATAATCCACATCGGTGGACCGGCCCTGACGATCCAAGGGGCAGTTGCGGCTGTTCCTAGACATGGGCTAGATTGTCTAAAATCGGTTGAGGACTATCTTTTGCCTCGGTTCATAGATGGAAATCCAATTTCCAAATACATGACTTTGCGGTTTTATTTGTAAACCTATATATGGCGACATAGTGGCATGGGACGCTCATGCCGCCTATGATTGATACTTATGATTTGAAGTTGTTTTATACACTATGCACTGACAATAGTATCAAATGATTTGTTTTAAACGTATCAAGCATTCTTTGGCTGTTATAAGGGAAAACCCTATCCCCCGGCTTGCGTTGCATTGTGTGATAGGACCTGGGTCTTATAACAGCTTCATTTTTCTTTATTTAACATTGCGCTGTTTGTTTTATGCACTGGTATTCTTGGGAGGAAACCCGTTCCGTGTTATACGGCGTGGTCCCTTGATTTACCTAACTTTAAAATAAAGATTAATAACTGTTTTAGTTCTCACACCAGTCACATGACTGACCTGGAGTTTATTGTTTTTAACCTAAACTCTGGGTGCCCCTATTTTCGACACGGGTAGCTAGTAGTTTTGGTTTTGCAGATTTATATTCACAGGATCCTGGTTTACAGCTGGAACGATATCCGGAAAGCTTTGTATCCGTATATCCCTTCTGGTTGTGTATTGTATTATTTTCCGCTGCTATGTATTTAAATGTAATTTAAATCTCTGATATTTCTGTGTAATATTTATTTGTTTATACTCTGTATATTCTTGTAATCTGATGCATGGTTGTAATATACAATGAAATGTTCTTTCGTCTGCGTTCTGTTGTGGCTTGTTCTCGAACTATCCGACACTTTCCTTTACGGGGAAGTTACGGGTTTTTACAGTTGGTATCAGAGCTTTGGTTTGCAAAGCTCAGAGAACAAGACACATTAGAACCATACGAAAGAATTCATCAGAAACTGGATTAGTAACATCCAACGGGAATGACTCGTTAGAGATGGGATCAGTAGTATCCTAGAACGAGTGTGAAGAGTATATTTTTAAGATGAAAACCAATTTTGTTCTGAAAATTTAAATCAATTATTCGTATTTGATTATTTATTTGTATTGATTTGGACAGTCCAGTATATAAAGATTTTGCATAAACGCCTTGCAAACGTGTATTTGAAGTTTTAATATACTGGATAGATATAGAATTACACTCTAATCGCCCGGAGATGATTTTGATGATGGAGCTCCATCATTAGAATTTATGTTCGTGCGACGAAAGTGGGATTTCTATATATTTCCAACTGACTGGTGTGAGAACCAAAATTAGATAGGGCCTATTGTTGTGATTTGGCATCAAAAACATGATTTTTGTATATGTATCAAAATTATGAATTTGAAACTCTAATTCACTAATTGATTGATGTTTGGGTTGTTTGTTTATTCGTTTGCTAATTCTTAGCCATTTAGCCTAATTGAATCACATATTGAATTATATTGAAAATTGGTTGTGTTTGCTTGCATATACTTGTACTTACATTGAACAGGTCATAGCAAGGAGGCTAGAGCAGAGAAAAAATTTGTTTGCCCAACAAATAGGTACATGTTTACTACATAATTTACTGTTTTGTTTGGGTGATGATGATTTTATGAGCCTATAGGCTAGCCGCTTGGTTTTTTCTTTTTCTTTTTGAGATCTGAAGGACCGGGGAAGCTATTTGAGATTTCCCGATGCTCCCATTGCAGGGGAGGTTATGGCGAAATTTTTCGAAAATTTAGGGTGTTAGCCAAATTTTTGAAAATTCTCAGAAACTGAAAAGTTGGAGAATGGAAGCCAGATCGAACGTAGAGTTGATTAATCAAACCACTTTTGACTTTGTTCCTTTTCGGGGACGAAAAGTTTTAAGTGGGGGAGATTGTAATAACCCGGAAAATCTGGGCCAGTTTAAAATTTTTATTTTGGCAATTTTAGCGAATTTTGAATATTTAAAATAGATTATTTTAAATAAAAACAACGAAAAATTTATTTTGAATATAATTCGACGTATATATTATACGCGTCGTCGTTAGAATATAAATAATTATATATATAATTATAAATAGAATTGAAAATGGCGCGGTAGTTCGATAATTCGATTTCAAACTTCAATTGAATGTACCGGGTGCAAAACAATCCGGATTTTAGTGAAACCAAAAACATTAGGATCTAATTGATGATATCTTTCCAATGAATCCAAAAAATCAAAATTTCATAGCGGGAATCAAAAGGTATGTCCAGTTGAAAATTCTGAATAGTCGCTATGGAATTCAGGCCCTTAAAAATGGGAATTTTGCAAACGACCTCGGATTTCGACGAAACCACTTTTGTTGGATCCGTGATGTCATATTATTGCTAGGTTTCAAATTTCATAATTTTTCGATTCAATATGTGAGCGTGGCAAAGGAAAACGCGTTTGACCAGTTTCTGTTGATTTTAATCGACTGGAAAATGGCCATTTTTCTAACGGTCTCAGAATTCGACGAAACTAGTTTTGTTAGGACCGTATCGTCAATACGAAGCTAGAAAATATTTTTCTGGAATTTTTCTAGTTAGTATGTGACCCCGGTAGTTTGAAATGTACGTTTAAAATTCAATATAGTGATTTAAATGTAAATTTAATGGAAACTGATTGTAACAGCCGAATCAGCCTACGATACATATCCCATTGTGTTCGAAATGGGGGTAAAACGCTATAGACGACAGGCGGTGGGCCTCGTTTCGAGGTCGTATGTGAAAGTCAACTTTTTGCAAAATATAATAATTAAAAAAAAAACCCTCTTTCTTTATCTCTGCCCCCCCCCCCCCCGATCGAATTTCATTTTACAGAATTTGAAAAAAAAAAAAAAAGAAATCGCGAGGCTCGATCCAGCGCCGCCGGAGCTGACCGCCGCTGACGATGCTCCTCCCCGTGTCGCGCCCTCCTTCTTCCTTCTCCTTCTCCCCCTTGCTCCTCTCTCCCAATCGGAAGCTCCTTCCCCGCCAAGCCCTAGCTCGAGCGTCGCCACCCATGGCCAGCGCCGCCTACCCGCGGCCATCAGACCCCCCCTCTTCCGACTGATGCGCACCAGACGATAGCACCCCCACTCTCTTCTCCAGACTCCGACTGTGAGCTCTTTTCCTTTCCTGGTTTTTTTATTATTATACAACATTTCTTTTATTAATTCAGTTTAATTATAAATTAAATTAAAAAGAGAATTCAGATCTGATTTTATTTTTATTTATATAACTTAGATCAGTTTTTAGCAAAAAGTTAGATTTTTTTTAAATGCAAAAAGTTAGATTTTTTAAAATGCAAAAAGTTGGATTTTTTTAAAATGCAAAAAGTTAGATTTTTAAAATGCAAAAAGATTAGATTTTTATAGATGATAAGACGATACTTTTAAAAATGAAAAGACGATATTTTTAAAAATGAAAGGACGATACTTTTAAAAATGAAAAGACGATATTTTTAAAAATGAAAAGACGATATTTTGATATGAGTAGTGAAGTAAAAATATGATTTTTACTTCGAGAAAAATAAAAACTTTATTTTTTGAAGAGGCGAAATCTTTTTATATAGTAGCGTTGTAAAAATAGGATTTTTATATATTGAAGAATGAAATAAAAATTCGATTTTTATATATTGAATAGCAAAATAAAAATTCGATTTTTATATATTGAATAGCAAAGTAAAAATTCGATTTTTATATATTGAATAGCAAAGTAAAAATTCGATTTTTATATATTGAATAGCGAAGTAAAAATTCGATTTTTACATATGTAGTGGCTACAGCAACGAAGATGACAAAAAGGCGAGAACGATGAAGATTTCTCTGAAAGAAGAGTCGTGGAAGTTGGATAGCTATTGGTGAGAATTTCTCACTCTTCAAATTCTTTTTCTAGTTATATATATATACTAGGATGCAGACGGTGTTTAGTAGCACCCGACACACGTCATCCACAGACCATGGATGGCTTGTTTGTTTAATTGTTTGATTGTGTAGTTGGTTAGATTATTTGGTTTGAATTGAATTGTTTGGTGAAATGAAATTGATTTGATTGATGTGTGAATGGCGTGGGCCTTCACTAGACCGGGGATAAGGCTAGGCCTTGTCCCGTTTCTAGTATCGTGCCGTTATGCCGCCGAAATTTTCTAAAATAAGTTAGAAAAATAAAGATAACATTTTATTTGATAAATGAACTGAATAGAAAATTCATAGGTTGAATAAAATAATTTAATCGTTAAAAATATAATTTTTAACGTGAATGTGAATAAGTATATATTCTTTTACAAACCGGACGGTTTGTTTATATACACCTATTTGAAGGACATTGATTGGGACGATAAATTTTACACATCGCCCAACTGCACAAATAAAATCTGTGTTTGATTGTTTGAAACCCCACACGGGTATTGGGATGATATTTGACGTACACTAATCCCGATTGTTTAGTTGTATGTCGATCGATTGATTGACAGACTGTTATAAGCGTGGAATATTTATATTTGATGCTTATACAGTGTAGAATGCACTTTGGATGATGGTTGATTATTCATCGTTGTTATTGTATACATGTGTTGTAGAAAATCCATATAATTAACACTATATGGTAATTGATTGGGCCTCATTCCAGTTTTGAAACAGAAATATTTGAAATAAAATATTTGAATAGAAATATTTGAATAGAAATATTTGAAATAGAAATATTTGAATAGAAATAGTTGAAATAGAAATATTCGAAATGGAATATTTGAAAATATCAATATATGAAGCCGTGTTGATTAGATTGACGCCATTTTGACGTGAATGATATTTATATCGATTTTATTCATTTTATAATGAATATCGAAAGTGATTTCAAAATCTAATATTTTGAAAAGAATAGAAATTCGAATTGAAACTGAATAGAATTGAATTCGAATTGAAATTGAATAGATTTGAAATTCGAACTATATAGAAATGAATTCGAATTGAAAATAAATAGAAAGGAATTCGAATTGAATTTGAATGTAAATGAATTCGAATAGAAATCGATTTGAAATGAATTTAAAACGAATTTATATTGTAATATTCAATTTTGATTAGAAATTGAATATGAAGTTGAAACCGTTTTGAAAACGAATTTAAAACGATTTATAAAGCACGTTTTGAATTGAAATCGATGAAGTATATATTATATATATTATATATATAATATATAGTGGCCTGAATAGAACGAGCCGCGCCGCGGCAGTTCGCGAATTTCGACCATTGACTTCAAACAGATATTGCGGGAGATCCGACCGTCGGATTCTCCTGAAACCGGAACCGTTGAGTTCGTATCGAAAAGAGCTTTCTAACGAATATTAGAAATTTGAAATCTAACGGTTGGATTTGGAGATACGTCCAAATCAAATTCGAAAAAGGTCGCTGTAAGTGCAGTTCGATGGCCGTTGATGGAAATCGACTGTACAGACCTTGATAAAATTATTAAAAATAGTAATAATTTGTGTAAAATCATAAGAAATGATTTGGGAAAAATTGGGATGAAAAACTCCATATTTGAAAAGATAAAAATAGATTTTTATCGAAATTAACTAGTTTTCAACTAGAATTATAATTCTATTTATTTTTAAATAAATAAATTGAATTTAAAAAGGGTTTTAAAAATAACCAGAATTTCCAATGATTGCATTGGAATGGCTTTGAATCGAAATTGTCTTTGGAATATTTCGATGTTGGATTTCGTGATTATACAGATATTGTTATGGAAATTTGAAAGATATATATTTATATCGTTATTTCCAATACGACATTTGTTAATCGTAGAATTTGATATTGAATATAAGCCGTTATATTTCCTATTCAGAGCCTTGTATTGAATATCAAATGTGATTTGGGTTTGTCGTGAATGGTGTCTTCACTAACACTGTTCTTGAACCCAATAGAGAAAAGATTAAATCTTTTTATTTGGATTTAATGAAGTGTACCAATTAAATAATATTTAATTGAATTGATATTGATTTTTGGGTTTATCGTGGACAGTGTTTTAAATAACACTCGTTCTTTAACCCGATAATTAATGGAATGTGGTTTTGGGTTTATCGTGAACCGTGTTTTAAATGACACTGATTCTTCAACCCAGTTAACGATTAAAACTAAGTGGAGTTTTAATGAATCTTTAATTAGATTGAAAAGATCAAGAATGGAGTATCACCAGTTTTACTCCAGGCGATAGTTAAATCTTTAATTAGATTTGAACGTGAAATGGTAATAGAATTTACCGATAACACCGTGGTGTTAGATATGAAGTATAACCAGTTTTACTTCATGGGATGAATAGGTTGGGATTGGGAAATTAAAACAAATGATTGCTTCGGTAAGGTTCGTTAATCCCGACTAGTTTGAATTGATATTCAAAAATAGATTAAAGAATAAATTTAAAGGATTTATCTTGGATAAAATTAATGGGAACCTTTCCCTATGAATGTGAAATTTAGAAACCAACTGTCGGTTAGCTAAGCAGAATGGTTTTCTGGATATTAATCTGATGTTGGTTTCGGCCTTCGGGGTTAATATTTGGGAAATTATTCTCTTGATTAATTTATGGTTAGTGACTGATGAATTGCAATGAGGCGTATGTTGTGTTTGTGTAACACTTATTTAAAATATACGCGAGTTATTCGGGAAGACCGGGTTTATCCCATTCTGAATAACTGATTCGACGATAAGTCGAAGATGAAGACGATGGTCGAAGACCGGAGGTCTTCACGTCGTTTGGGTGATTACTGATGATCTTGATTGGGCTGTACACCCAAGAAGATGGAAACAGTTGGTGATCGTCTAGACGTACTTGGAGATCGATGGATATGCGGGGTACTAGGTGCCTCCGGTTTCGTTCAGACCCAGAACGGACTTGTAAATGGACTGTGTGTCTGACATTGGATTATAGTCTGTGTGATTGATCTCTATTAAATATATATCTGTTTGGCGGCGGAGAATTTGTTCTCATGCTTAACGCCCTTCTCTGAGACGTACGAGCTCAGGGGTTATATATTGATGGATATCAAACGCATGGAGTGAATTGCCTGTGTGGCAAGCCTAAGTGGCAATTGATCGAGGCTTCTGTTGAAAAGCAAAGTCTTGTGGTGATGATCAAAGCACAGCCTGTGTGGCACAGCTTTGTGTAACGTGAACTCGCGAGCCTCACCCCCCGGTTGTGAACCAGAAACGGGAGAGGACATCAGGGAGGGCATGCGTTTCCTTCTAGCTAGGGTGGTGTCAGTGACCTACCAGCCCTGACATTTATATACTTTTCACCTGTGTGGTTGTTGCTGTTGCGAGGCGCCTCGGTTTGATCGGACGATCCGGGTCCGATGGAGTCATTCGTTGGCTCATTTACGCCCCAAAGGGCGGGGAGACGTAGTGTTCAGGCATAATAATCCACATCGGTGGACCGGCCCTGACGATCCAAGGGGCAGTTGCGGCAGTTCCTAGACATGGACTAGATTGTCTAAAATCGGTTGAGGACTATCTTTTGCCTCGGTTCATAGATGGAAATCCAATTTCCAAATACGTGACTTTGCGGTTTTATTTGTAAACCTATATATGGCGACATAGTGGCATGGGACGCTCATGCCGCCTATGATTGATACTTATGATTTGAAGTTGTTTTATACACTATGCACTGACAATAGTATCAAATGATTTGTTTTAAACGTATCAAGCATTCTTTGGCTGTTATAAGGGAAAAACCCTATCCCCCGGCTTGCGTTGCATTGTGTGATAGGACCTGGGTCTTATAACAGCTTCATTTTTCTTTATTTAACATTGCGCTGTTTGTTTTATGCACTGGTATTCTTGGGAGGAAACCCGTTCCGTGTTATACGGCATGGTCCCTTGATTTACCTAACTTCAAAATAAAGATTAATAACTGTTTTAGTTCTCACACCAGTCACATGACTGACCTGGAGTTTATTGTTTTTAACCTAAACTTTGGGTGCCCCTATTTTCGACACGGGCAGCTAGTAGTTTTGGTTTTGCAGATTTATATTCACAGGATCCTGGTTTACAGCTGGAACGATATCCGGAAAGCTTTGTATGCGTATATCCCTTCTGGTTCTGTATTGTATTATTTTCCGCTGCTATGTATTTAAATGTAATTTAAATATCTGATATTTCTGTGTAATATTTATTTGTTTATACTCTGTATATTCTTGTAATCTGATGCATGGTTGTAATATACAATGAAATGTTCTTTCGTATGCGTTCTGTTGTGGCTTGTTCTCGAACTATCCGACACTTTCCTTTACGGGGAAGTTACGGGTTTTTACGGTTATATAGAGTGGAGGAGAGGCTTTGTTTGAGAGTTTTGTAACTAAATGGGAAGAAACAACATGTATTTATAATAGGATTTTACGTGGTGGCCACGACATAGTATAATATTATATAATACAGTTTATGTCTAGGGCTGCGTTGGTTGCATTTAATTAGATTAAACACGGTAGAAGTTTGTGAAACTTGGTCGGCAAGGTTTGTTAAAGCTGAAAAGAAAATACAAAGTATGTACACGGTTGGTTGCTAGCATGTACGTGATTGAGATGGGAGAAGGTATGGCTGAATGATTTTTCATTTCGTGGCAAAGAGTAGCTGCTATATTCAGATGGAAGAAAGGAGAAGTTACTAAGCTGCGTTATACTGGTGCATGTGAATGTGTTATAGGTAAGCATGACAAGGTGTTTTCAATTTCTATGTTTGATTTAAAGTCTTAGATTAGGCCATGCTGTGCTTGAAAGGAAGCTTCTCCGGGACTTCATTACTTAGGCAACTTTAGTCTGCTCAGATACAGGGTTGCACATGTGCTTGTAAAATCTATGGTAGGCCTTGCATATATTTTATTGGGGTAGCTGCTTGAGTAATAAAAAAAGAAATTGGATAGGAGGCATGAGCTGTTGAAATATAGAATACAAAAATTTGTATATTTTTATTTCCTTCACGTTGGCTTCAGTTCAATTAAACGTGGGGGTTGTTCCTCTAGGAATGTTGGGTATGCTCAGCCAAAATATGATGCAGTGAACGATTTTGATGAATGAAATATATATTTGCGAACGTATACCGATTTTTAGTTATAAAACTAAATGTACCCTGCTATATAAAGCTCCATCAGCATACGACTTGCTATCGACAAAAATAAAAATACCATCGTGCTCAGCAGTATGTCACGGTCCCAAACATATAATAAAATAGTCAAGTTAACTAATTCTGTGAAGTTTCAAAAGTGCTGATATAGGACGTAAAATACTCCAAAAAATTTTGCTTATTTTCTAAATTAAAAAATACAGTAAAATTCTAAAAAATAAATTATAACTACATCTCAAAAATCTTGTCCAAATTCGAGACCAATAATTTATTATAATTAATAAATCATGATGATTTATAAACGATTCCATAGACTATTTTAAAATTTGATTTGGACGTAACTTGCAATGTATAAGCTGAAATCTCGAATTGTCTCTTTTGTTAGAAAATTATGGTCAATCTGATTCCAAATGTTTCTTGTTTCACAGAAATCCGACTTAAAACGTTTTCTGTATAATCAATCGAAGTTGAAAACTCAATATTACGAACTACCGCGCCATTCCGAGTTCATTTTAAATTATATATAAATTTAAACGTTCAATCGCCGTTTAATTAACGAATTACATCTTAAAATCAGTTAATATCCTAATTATAATATTTGAAATAGATTTAAATTTTCGAAATCAAATAGCCGAAAAATCCGGGTCGTTACATTCTTCCCCCCTTAAAAGAATTTCGTCCCCGAAATTACAAGGTAAGAAGAATGCTCTGAACTCACTATTTTAAAATAATTAATTCTAACAATCATCAAAACAAATTCAGATTCTTTATAATTTTCGAAAATTTTGCCCGCACCTTCTCTACATGGGTTGATCAGTACAACTACAACTGCCACTCCAGGCCTCAACTTCTCCAAAATAAAACCAAAAGCCTGTGGCTACCCAACTCAGGGGTATAAAATCAAACACTCCATCAGTATATTAAGGTTTACCTATTTGTCGGGCAACTCAATTCTAATACAACAACTAACAGCTCTTTTTTCTTCCAATCCTGCACTTAACTCGGTATACAGTGCGAACAACACATATAGGTTAAATTATTTGGTTTTATTTTAAATGTGATTTCATTCAAATTCATTGTATTGAAATTTATTTCCCAGTTTTATTTTATTTTATATACTAAACCGTTGATAATTTCAAGTAATCCAGAGTCCAAAAAACAAACAAAGCACAATCAACATAACCCAATTATCTCATTTTCCTTCAAATTTTATTTAGGTAATCTTCAATTAAATTCTGGCTTATTTAATTACATATGTAATACTCATATTTACCAATTTTTCTTGCTATTTTAACTTACTCAAATTCATAATCAAATTTGAATTCCTATTCAAATCAACCTACGAACCAATATCAATAATTTGATAAAAATTATCCCTTTTCTATATAAAAAAATAGTTTGAGAAAATTATTTCATTTACTTGCCTTACAAAACCATATTGTGTCAATTGCCAGTTCAATTTGAACCGATCAACCAGCACAATACAAAACATTTGTATATAAAATTTACAAAAATACGCACTCTCATAAATATAAACACCAACCCAATCAAGGACATTATTAACCCAATCTCTATCGAGTTATACCACAGAGCCAAGGTTATTACTAAACCATTGCCCTGATACCAACTGTAATGAACAGGGATTTTCGACCCAGAAAATCGACACAAAACACCATGTCGAACATTCAAGCATCGAAAACACCAGAACGTTATTAGAAAGAAATTAGAGGGTGAGATAAGAAAAAAAGAAATATTAGAATAGAAGAAGAGGAATAACAACACCACACCATCAGAGTCTCACATCGCAGCGCAACAAAATATAATATAGAAATAAATTTTGTTGAGAGCTTGAAATAATATTTACAACATCAGAGCATATCAATACATCTGGAAAGTTATAATAGCCTGTCCTTATATATATAACACACAACGGAATAATAACAGTATACATCATATGTCTGGACTCCTTCAGCTCATCTTTGGACTTCACAACATCTGATAACCTGAACCTATACAACTCGGTCTAACCCGAGCATTACAAATACTGGGTCAGTCTGGTAAACCAAAGTGAGAAACATACTAAGTGTGTTGTGAACTGGGTTTATTCGGGTTTATTATGAAAGCAGAGGAAGTACCTCCACTAAGTTTATAATTCACACTCCAGTCCGGATGTCGTCAAAGGAAGTAGCGGAAGCGTCTGTCGATAAGGAAGTAGCTGAAGTAATAGTTCAAGACTGCATCCAGTATCTTTAGGAATAGTTTCATACTCAGAGTCAATAGCCTCAGATTCGGTGGAACTCCTATCGATAAGGAGGATAATTTCTTCGGCTCGGAAGTAAGAGTTTCAGACTCCCATAATCCAGTTTCAGACTCATTAGATTCAGGTGAAATAGTCACTGGTCCAGTACGAAAGTAATATTCTATGTTCTATCTGTTTGTTCACTTAACAAAATACGGCAGGCTGACTACTTACTGCTTAGATTCTCACTCCCTAAGTTCTCTAACACTCTATCAGAGATCCTATCTAAGGTGCGTAGCGAGAACCAACCAACTCCCAGTATATTAATGCAGTGACTCACTCCTAAGCGTCGCAGGTATTGTCTTCTACTTGAACTTCCTCAAGAACATATTACGCTTCTAATGTATTAAGTGTCATATGCACCAAGTCAAGTAAACAAAGTAAACAATAGGGTTTTATATCCCTATCTCTTCTTACGCTGCCAGATAAGTTCGCTTGTCCCTTAAATTACCTATCAGCACTCATTCCTAAGTGTAGCATCTATTCTCATCTAGTTAAGGAACAGTAGAAGGAAAGACAACTCCCGGTAAGGTAGGAACGGTTTCCCCACCTCCGATTCTATTCTACATGAACTTAACAAAGTTTGGGCAAGCCAAATCTATATTAGATCCCCGCTTCGCACTTATATATATATATATATATATATATATATATATATCCCATTCTGTAACTCCTCTTTCATATGCATGGCAAAATTCAACTCCGAAGTCAAGTCAACTATTCAAATACATTAATAGGGAGTCACTTCTATCTTCTTTATTTTAGTAACCGACTTGCCATAGAAAGTCATCCTCCCAACATTCGATTGACTGCCAACATGCAATTAATACCTACGCTCCCCACTGCACTTCTTTCACAATGAGTACTATTAGAGAAACTTTGACTTTGGGAAGCATGATGTAGTAAAGAAGGGGTAATCGATGGCATGCGCCTAATCCGCTCTTACAGATAGAGATCTGCTCCTCAAGTGCAAGATTCATTGCTGATTGAATTGGAATTTCTGGGCCTAAAACCTCGGGCTTAGTAAGCGCTTATAGTCATATGTTTGCTTGTACGATTGGGTTTGGGTTTAGTCTACCTATAGCTAATAAAGTCAGCCTTGCTTGAAGGAAAGAGAAAGATAGTCAATTCTGATTTACTTAAGACTTTGAAGTAGGCAAATCTGCTGCTCCTGCTCCAAAGTAAGGGGTGGAAGGCAAGAGGATCTCAACCACTTATTTTGCATAGAATAAGTGTCATTAATAGCATGGATCGAACAAGAAGGATGGGATTGGGTTCAGTTAAGGTAACCTAGAGGGTGGGTGAAAGCCTAATTTCAATCGAGCTTGCATCTTTGTACGAAAGTCTTGATCAAATTGGTAAGATCTTTCACTTTAAGTGAAGCTTTATTCCAAAATGAAATGCAATCGCCTGCTCTCTTGGTTCTTTCTTCGCTTCGAGCGATCTAGAATGATAAGATCCAGTTGGGCTTCTTATAACCCCTCCTTAGGTACTGATACTACAAGGTTGTTTTTGGGATGCTTCTGGTACTCAAAATCCCCTTATCCTTCTTCTGAGCTAGCCCCCCCCCCCACCCGGGGGTTTGATATTCAATGGCAGTTGTTAGTTTTTCTCCAAGCAAGACAGTTGCAATAGGGAGAGTATAAGTACTAAATGGAGTATCAGTAGAAGTCTTTTTACCCCTGAAAGAACCTCTTGGGAAATTCACCTATAGACCCAATAGTTGTATTTGAATAAGTCTCCAGTCTCATAAAAATTTCCTATAGACCCCCAAAATCCAATATACAAGCTCTCAAGAGATCCCCTAATACACGATTCACCCTCTCTGTTCGACCGTCGGTTTGAGGATGGTACGCGGTATTAAGATGTAATTCTGACCCTAAAGACTCTTGTAAGCTCTTCTAAAACCCACTAGTAAATAATGGATCTCTGTCACTCGCAATGCCTTTAGGTACTCCATGAAATCTCACTACCCACTTTACAGTTCCGCTAACTGAGCTGCCATTCTACTCGACTTGACTGGTATAAACCTTGCACTCTTGGTCAATCGATCCACAATCATCTAAATACTATCATGACCCGATCTAGTCCTTGGTAAACCATCAATGAAATCCATTGAGACTTGTTCCTATTCCCATTCAAGAATTTCTAGCGGTTAAACCACTAGGCTTCTTTTGCTTGGCTTTAACAAGCTGGCATTTCATACACTTGGATATAAACTTCCCAACGTCTCTCTTCGTCCCTTCTCAATAGTAGGTCTGCTTCATGTCTTGATACATTTTGTTACCACCGGGATGTATAGTCAGTTTCGAGTGATGACACTCTCTAAGCACTTCATCTCTCAATCCATTAACATTGGGTACAGATAGTCTCCCATTCTTTCGAAGCTATCCTTCTCCATTTAGTCCATACTTGTTCATCTCCTCACCATCGATACCCATCTCTACCTTGGAGATGATTTCCAATAAGTTTGGATCGTCCCAAAATATTCATGGAACTGATCCGCTCAATCAAAGTGGGTCTAATCGTAAAAATTGCTGACATTTCTGGATCTAATTCGAACTTACGTCTGAAATCATATCCTGCGAAATATTCCTGTTGCTTCCATTCTAGAAATGTAGCCCCCAAATTGGATTGTCTCCCTACTCAATTCATTGGCTACTGCATTGCCCTTCCTAGGTGTGTAAGCGATATTGAAATCATATGAAGCCAAGAACTCTAACCATCTCTGCTGACGAAGATTAAATTCCTCTTGAGGGAAAAGATACTTTAATGACTTATGATCGGTAAACAACTCGAATCTTTCTCCCAAGAGATAGTTTCTCCACATCTTCAACGCAAACACGATCGCTGCCAATTCCAAATTATGTGTAGGATATATTTTCTCATGTGGTTTCAGTTGCCGACTAGCATAAGCTACAACCTTACCTCCTTGCATCAGCACAGCACCTAGTCCGGTACCACAGGCATCCGTGTATGCCGTCATCTCTTCGTTCCCCTTAGGAATAACTAACACTGGCGCACACGTTAACTTCTCGTTTAGACTCTTAAATGCAGTCTCACATCTTTCGTCCCAAACGCTCGATTCTTCTTGGTCAACTGAGTTAACGGTGCCGCTATCTTGGATAAGTTTTGGATAAATTTACGATAATATCTAGCTAACCCTAAGTAACTTCTTACGTCCGTTGCATTTTGGGCGTAGACCAATCTTGCACCGTAGCCACCTTTGCAGGATCCACGGCAATACCCTCATTCTTTTAAGATGGAAAATAGATCCGTCATATAAATAGTTTTGAATGATTGTCCACAACCAATCACTCGCGCATGTGTAGCTCCCTCTTTGTTTAATAAGCTTAGTGAGCTGGCCTTCATTATCTGGTATCGAATCATCCTTTAATGCTCTAATTAACTAATTAGCAGGTAGAGAAGCATCCCTAAATAATCCAATTGCTCATGCCTGTATATTAATTGGCTTCCCTTAATACTCCAATTGCTGGTAGAGAAGCATCCTGCTCATGTTAACCAATCAGCTCATGTTAGAACTGGTAGATAAGGGCTAGAGGGTATATCATAGTTGTTATTCTGGGCCTAATAATTAGGACACGTTAGGCACCATCACGTTTTTTATACCAAAATTGTCCTTATAGACATAAGATGCGGGCAGCTCAGTATGTTCTTTCTGGACAAGCCTCGACTTCTCTCTCCAGGGCATCTGACTACGTCTCACAGGCTCGCCCAAGTGCTGCATCTGTAAGTATTCCCTGTCCTCGACTTCTCGCTCCAGGGCATCTGACTGCGTCCACGACTTCTCGCTGTGCTCCCCTTGGGAACCTCCAGGTTATCCCTATCCGAATTGGAAGGTATTCATAAGAAAATGCATTAAATTGTCTAATATGCTAAGTCGTCCCCATTGGTGTCAACTGCTAGACCCTAGGTATATATTCTATTCGATACCTGATGATTGGTTAATATGAGACTAATTAGGGTATTTAAGCCCCAACTAAGTATGATGATTCTCTACCCTCTATTGATTGGTATGATGATTCGATACCGCACATAACTAACTCCAGGATGGACTCTAGAGAAGAAATTCGATACCCGACATAGGAGAATAACAACCTAGACCTTATTTGCTGGATTCCCTACCAGAACCAGCTATTCAAAATGATTATAGACTGGATTTTCTCAGCACCTTACTAGCAACCTAGATTCTCTACAATTTTATTAACTAACATATTGGTTTCTTTTGTATATTGATTCTCTACCAGCAAATTGTTTCATATGTGTTTAATATGGCCTTATCAGATGAGCTATTATACGATTTGATTAAACACCTTCATATGAAGCTGATAACAACAATGTCTATATATTCGACACCTAAATCGATGAGCCTCATTAGTATAGACTGATTCGATACCATGGTATTTGGCTACGCTCCTAATTCCATTTTTATTGATTAGATGACCTATGATTCTCTACCAGCTATTAGACCGGTACTCTTAGTTATGTGATTCGCTACTAATATACTGGTAAGGGCAGTCATTTTAACTTAGATTAAATACTTACTCATGATCATCTTCGATTCGATACCCCGAATAACAACCCAGCTATTCTCAATTATTATAGCCCTCTATTGATTATAAGACTGATTCTCTACCAGCACCAGAATCAATTACTCATAACCACTTATTTAGTTCTCTATAGATAATATAATATGCCTAGAACGCTGTAGAAGAAGAATCAGGCTAGGAGCTATCAGCAGCTTTATTAGAAAGGGAATACTTAGATTCTCTACAAGCACCTGAATCACTTACTTGACCTTAGTTCTTCGCTGCAGGAGAAGTTACTCCTTCTTTTGCTGCCCTTCCATAATAACAAAAGTTGGGAAAGAGAAACTCTTCTTGTGCTTGAGGAGGTCGAATAGATGCTACGTAAGGTGCTGGCCTTACTTGGACACCAGGAGAATCCCAGAGTTCTGATCACATCTGGGTAGAAGGGCCCTCCCTAGAAGATAATCAGGGAGAGATAAGGAGCCAAACATCCACGACTGCATTCGTGTCCAATAGTCGCACCTCCCCTAGAGAAAGACGAGAGGATTAGGCTCTTACCTACTCATGGGAGTAGGCTAGTCAGGGCTGGTCTACTAATGGATCTGAGAGTTACAACTACCTCTGCACTAGATCCCTACTTGTCCTAAACTAATTGTTGACAAGCCTCCTCTGATTCGTCTGATAAGCGCTGCCTCCTCAGATTGCTAAGAACCCATTATATTGGCTTTGGCTCTGGACCAGTATATTAATAAGTTGAGCCCCAGATATTCATTCGGAAAGTCCAGTATATTAATAGGGAGCCACTCTTGTGACTGGGTCCATACTAACCTTACTAGTTATTACTGCTTAGTGCCCAAACCACTTAGAGAGTTGTTGAATAAGCAAATCGGTTGTTCACAGTTACAGCAAACAGGAAAGGAGAGCAGTCGTAAAAAAGAAAATTTCTTTCTTTGGCCTTTGCTTCCTCTTCTTAGCCGCTTCCAGGTAAGCAGAAAGAAGTGAACCCGGAAGAAGTGACCATGTTGAACAAGGATGGATAAGGTAACGATTTCCTCGAAAAGGCACGAGTTCCAAGAGTGGGCATTCGTTCATTGATGAATCCATATTGGAAGGCTAGACTCATTACCTGCCCCAATTAATATGGCTGTTGTTGGGAAATCCTTTTCCTGTCGTGTTGGACGAAGTCCTGTGAAAGAATGCTTGGTCCTAACCATTGATTATCTTTCTTATGGTACCTTTCCAGTGCCATGGTTTGGATTAATGGAGACGTCGCACCTCGGGAGCTTAACAAGGGAGTTCTCTCTTTCAGTAGTTTGTCGGGAACGAAACTAATGGATGCAGAGCATAAATCCAATATACTTTCACTAGTAAATAAAGAAAGCACCCTATGGCTGGGCTGATCGAAGCAAAGGTAGACAAAGCGACCCAAGAATAATATAGAGCGGACGTAGTGCTTTAAACGACCACTGGAAGACCGATTCACTCTCAATGGTACTGGACAAGCAATTGGCTCGAACGAACGCATAGTATATTAGTTGGGTAGCATAGCTCCGGGACAGATTGCACAATGTTAGACTCCCACTCTACATCCTTTAGAGAACCAAAATTCAGATAGGGTTATTTGTTGTGAATTAGCATCAAAAACATGATTTTTGCTTATATAAAAAAATTATGAATTTGAAATGATAACCAACTAAATGATTGATGATTGTGTTGTATGATTATTGGTTTGATTTATTAAAATGTTGGAACAAAAAAACCTATATGATAATGGAAAGGCAAAATTTAGCCAAATCGAAACAAATATTGAACTGAATTGAAAATTGTTTGAAATTGCATACATGTACATACATATGTGTGAACAGGTCATAGCAAGGAGGCTAGAGAAGAGGAATAAAATTGTATGCCTGACAAATAGGTACATGTTTATTGTATATCTTGGGTTTGGATGATTTTATGAGCGGATTGGCTAGCTGCTTGGCTTTTTCTTATTCTTTTGGATTGATGAAGGCCCTTCATGTCTGGTTGCGGTTTTAAAGGTCTCCCCGTACAAAGGAGATTATGGCGAATTTTTTTAAAATTTAGGGTGTTAGCAAAAATTTTGAGAAATCAGAAATTTTTTATAAATTAAAAAGTTGAAGAATGAAAGCCAGAATGAGAGTTGAGTTGGTGACTAAACAACTTTCATCTCCGTTCCCTTTCGATGACGAAAAGATTTTAAGTGGAGGAGAATGTAACAACCCGAAATTTCAGAATTAATTTAAAATTTTTATTTTAGCGATTTTAATGGATTTTGAATATTTAAAATGATTTATTTTAAATAATAACAACTAAAAATTTATTTTAAATCGAAGTTAGAACGTATAAATTTATTTTAATTATAAAACGAGCCTCAAATGGCGCGGCAGTTTGAAAATTCGATTTTAAAATTTAAATGAATGTACAGGATTCAAAATAAACCAAATTTCAGTAAAACCAGAAATATTTGAATCTGTTTAACAATATCTTTCGAACGAATGTGAAAAATCCAGATGTCATAACAAGAATTGAAAGTTATGCCCAGTTTAAAATTGAAAATAGTCGCTATGGAATTTATATATATTTTAAATTATATAAAGCCCTTAAAAATAGCAATTTTACAAACGACCTCCGTTTTCGACGAAACCACTTTTGTTGGACCCGGGATGTCAAATTATTGCTAAATTCCAAAATTCATAATTTTTGGAATTATTATGTGAGCATGGCAAATTAAAACGTGTTTGGCCAATTTCAGTTGAATTGGATCGACCAGAAAATGGCCATTTTTCAAATGGTCTCCAAATTCAATGAAAATAGTTTTGTTGGGACCATATCGTCAAAACAAAGCTAAATACAATTTTTCTGTAATTTTTGGAGACAGTATGTGACCTTAGTAATTCAAATTGTGCGTTTGAATTTAAAATATATTGATTTATATTTTAAATTTAACGGAAACTGATCGAAACAGTCGAATTGGCTTACCGGACATATCCTATTGTGTTCAAAATGGGGGTAATTAACTAGGGACGACAGTCGTTGGGTTCGATTTGGGGTTCGAACGAAAAAGGTAAATTTATGGATTTAAAAATAAAATTATATATATATATATATATTCTCCTTACACCCTCTCTTCCCTCACAGTCAACGAAGAAAAAATAAAATAAAATAAAACCCGCACCCCAATTCGGGTTGCCCCCTACTTCGTTGTCGCCGCCGCTGGCGTCAGCCTCCCTCCCATGGCCGTCGGCCATCAGCGCCGCACCCCCTTCTTCCTCCGCTCGAATCCCCCCCCCCCAAAAAGCCCTAGCCCTAAAAAACGACGCCACCACCTCCACCGTGCCACCACCAGCCAGTGCAACACCCCACCACCGTCTGCTCCCCCTTTCGACCACCTGTGTCCCTCCTCCGACACCAACTCCAACGTGGACCCCCCCTCCAGCAATAAAAGCTTCGATTTTTACAATGAAAAGTGAGTTTTTGTCTACATTTTTTTCTTATATGCTTTTAATTAATATTAGATTTTTATGTAAATAATTTTGATTTAAAAAATGTAATTTTGATTAGGAAATAGTTTTAAAGAAAAATGAGACTGCCCTACCATTCTGTTTAAGCTCCAAGAGCTTCCTAAACAACTCTGACTTCTGGGCAACTGGGATAAACTTATCACTTAATCGGGTTTTAAACTGATCCCAAGTAACTTGATCCTCAGGGTAACTGCCTTAATAGCGTTCCACCAATTCATAGCCCATCCTTGCAGCTGACGGGATGCTAGCTTCCTCTTCATTGCATTCTCGATACCCAAATCTTCGAAGATGCGATCACAGCTTTCAAGCCAATTCTGAACTTTTTTAGTAGATTCTGTTTCGTGGAACAGCTTCCCACCAAGACTAGTGTTGTCCTTATAGAGCTTGGCGAAATCAACCCTAGACGCCTGCACTGCAACACCACCACCATTAGCAGCATTAGGAACTGCCCTCTGAACATCCCTAAGCATCTCTCTCATGCAGTCAGTAAACATCGTACTCATGTCAGGAGCATTCTTATTATTGGCTCTCGAACCAGTATTCCACGTATATCGGCTCATCATTCAATCTGTAAAGAGAAAACCATTAACCATCTTCAATGGTGCCAGTGCAATGTGACTTCATCCTTAGATATACTAATAGTATATATATATAACTTTTGAAAACCCAAAATATAATAAATACGCGCTCTCATATACGTACTATCTCTCCCTGGTGTCTTTCCTAAGGTTAACTACGCAACCTAGAGCACTGATACCAAGTGTGACGGCCCACCCCACACCAACCGACATTTCCAATGGAATGTGTTGATACCCAACCAGCAACCTAGAGCACCGATACCCAACCAGCACGGGACAGTCCTAAAAAAAAAGGAAAATGGAAGGAATTTTAACGGTGAACCAACCAAGAATCTTGAGTGTATCTCACAATGCATGGAGTAAAATATAATAATAACATAACTTGGTATAAAACAGGCGAGACAGTGCATAAGCTGAAAACTAAACCATCATAGCAGTGGAAAATTCAAAATACAGCTTATGATCCAAACCACCATTATTACAACTTTTTAAAACTGTCTCTAAAGCAAAATAGGAAGGTACACTACTAATGCCCAAAGTAGAGACCAGTCACAACACAGGGAGAATATATGGAAATGATACGTGTAAGCCTCTTGCTCGTTTCCGGACATCTACACTTGCATAATCACCTGACATGTCTCTAGTCTGCCCGTTTAAGAGCATCCAGAGTAATAAGAAGAGACATAGAACTTTGGTCAAACAAAAGCCAGATCTTTTATATTGGCTTTGGATCCAAAACACCTCAACCCAATCAAAAGTGTTATATGTTTATAAGTGTTGCAAATATAAAGTGTTGCAAAATTCCTTCTTAATGCAGTTAACACAATTAGCATTATATTTTACAACTCATGTTACATTTTATGTAACAACACAGAATTTCAGAACCAATTTAAAATTTTTATTTATGCGATTTTAATGGATTTTGAATATTTAAAATGATTTATTTTAAATAATAACGACTAAAAATTTATTTTAAATCGAAGTTAAAATGTATAAATTTATTTTAATTATAAAACGAGCCTGAAATGGTGCGGTAGTTTGAAACTTCGATTTCAAATTTCAAATGAATGTGCAGGATTCAAAATAAATCGGATTTCAGTAAAACCAGAAATATTTGAATCTATTTAACAATATCTTTCTAACGAATGTGAAAAATGCAGATTTCATAACGAGAATTGAAAGTTATATCCAGTTTAAAACTGAAAATAGTCGCGATGGAATTTATTTATATTTTAAATTATGTAAAGCCCTTAAAAATAGCAATTTTACAAACGACCACTGTTTCCGATGAAAGCATTTTTGTTGGATCCGGAATGTCAAATTATTTTTGCTAGATTCCAAAATTTATAATTTTTGGAATTAATATATGAGCATGGCAAATTAAAACGTATTTGATCAATTTAAGTTGAATTGGATCGACCAAAAAATGGTCATTTTTCAAACGGTCTTCAAATTTCACGAAATAAGTTTTGTTGGGACCGTATCATCAGAACAAAGCAAAATATAATTTTTTGTAATTTTTGGACTCAATATGTGACCACAGGAATTGAAAATGTGCATTTGAATTTAAAATATATTGAATTCTATTTTAAATTTACAGCAACTGATCGAAACAATCGAACTGGATTACCGGAAATATCCCATTGTGTTCAGAATGGAGTTAATTAGCTAGGGACAACAATCGTTTGGTTCGGTTTGTGGTTCAAACGAAAAAGGTAACTTTTTGGATTTAAAAATAAAATTAAATATAAAAATATATATTCTCCTTACACCCTCTCTTTTCTCACAGTCAACGAAGAAAAAAAATGCACCCCAATTCGCGTCGCCCCCTACTTCGTCATCGCTGCCGCTGGCGTCAACCGCCATCCCCTGGCCGTCGGCCATCAGTGCCACTCCCCCCTTCTTCCTCCGTTCGAATCCGCCCCCCAAAAGCCCTATCACAAAATCGACGCCACCCAAACTCCATCGTGCCACCACTGGCCAGTGCGATACCCCACCAATGCCTACTCCTCCTTCAGACCGCATGCGCCTCTCCTCCGACACCAACTCCGACGTGGACCCCCCCTCCAGCAACAAGCTTCGATTTTTAAAATGAAAAGCGAGATTTTGTTTACATTTGTTTTCTTGTATGCTTTTAATTAAAATTAGATTTTTATATAAATAACTTTGACTTAAAAAATATAATTTTTATTAGGAAATAGTTTTAAAGAAAAGTGAGATATATATATATATATATATATATATATTGTAGCATAAGAAAAATTAGATTTTTTTTAATATATTATGGCATAAGAAAAATAGATTTTTATATATATTATAACATAAGAAAAATTAGATTTTTATATATATTATGGCATAAGAAAAATTGGAGTTTTATATATTATAGCATAAGAAAATTGTGGTTTTTATATATATGATAACGATATAAAAATATGATTTTTATTATATGAATAGTGTTATAAAAATGTAATCATTTAAAATATAAACATCATGTTAAAAATATGATTTTTATATAGATAGCATTGAAATAAAAATGTGATTTTAATTTATAAATAGCATCGAATTAAAAATATGATTTTTAATATATATATCGCGTGAAACAGATTGCGATGGAACCAAAGTGGGAACTTTATTTTCTCACTCAATTTATTTACAGTGAAATATATATTAGGATGCAGACGGTGCTTAGTAGCACCCGACACCTTTGATTGAAACCATGGTTGGTTGGTTGCTTGAATTGTTTTGTGGTAAACTGGTTGTATTGTGGTGAATTGGTTGTATTGTGGTGAAATAAAATTATTGTAATGCTGCAAGGCATAGGTTAGCAGAGGAGCCATGCTCAGACACGGTGCCGGTGCTAAATACCCTACCGTTATGCTACCGAAATTTTCTAAAATAAAATGTGTTAAATAAAAATAACATTTTTATTGTATGTATGAACCACTAAAAATATTCATGTGTTGAAATAAATATTTTATCGTTAAAATTATACTCTTTAACATATGTATGAATGGAGTAAAATTCTCCTCAAATGAAAATAATTACGCATATACAAGTCAGATGATTTGTTTATGTACACCAATTTTAACTGACATGGATTAGAACGATAAATTTTACACATCGTCCAACTGCACGAATAAAATTCAGTGTTGATTGAAACCCCACACGGGTGTTGGGATGATATTTGATGTACACTGATCCCAATTGTTTATTTGTATATCAATTGATGGGTTAACAGACTATTATAAGCGTTAATTGTTTATATTTAATGCTTATGCAGTTGAGTAGTGCAGTTTGGACGATGGATGATTGTTTATCGGGTTTTTACATGCATGTGTTGTATGAAACCCTTATAAATAACATTATATGGTAATTGATTGGGTTTCATTCCAGTTTAGAAAATACAGAATATTTTGAAATAAAGAATATTTTAAAATAATGAATATTTTAAAACAATATTCGGTAAAGGCTAAAAATCTGATTTGATGTCCAATATTGGGTGGACACGAAAATATTTAAATATATGAAGCCGTGTTGATTAGATTTGCGTCATTTTGACGCAAACGATTTTTATATTGATTTTATTCATTTTATAATGAATATTGAAAAGGAAATTATTTCAAAATCAGATATTTTGAAAATATTATCATTTATATTCTAATGATATAGAATATTCAATTTTGGTTTAAAATTGCAAAGGAAGTTAGAATCGATTTTAAAACAAATTTATAAAATATGTTTTGAACGGAATATATATAATATTATATATATATATAAATGGCCTGAATAGAACGCGTCGTGCAACGACCGTTCGCGAATTTTGACCATTGACTTCGCACTGACATTACGGGAGATCCGACAGTCGGATCCTCCTAAAACCAGAACCGTTGGGTTCGGTTCATAAAGAGCTTTTAATGAATATAAGAGATTAGAAATCTAACTGTTGGATTTGAAGATACGTCCAAATCAAATTTGGAAAGGGTCGCTATGGATACAGTTCAATGGCCGTTAGTGGAAATCGACTGTACGGGCCTTGATAAAATTATTAAAAATATTAATAATTTGTGTAAAATCATAATAAATGATTGGGAAAGAACTGGGATGAAATATTCCATATCTGAAAAGATAAAAATATATTTTTATCGAAATGAACTAGTTATTAACTAGAATTATAATCCAATTATTTTAAACAAATAAATTGGTTTGTGAATGGTTTTAATATAACCAGAAATTTCAAACGAACAAATGGGAATGGATTTGGAATGGAGATAATCTTTGGAATATTTTGATATTGGATTCCATGGTTGTACAGATATTGTTTTGGGAATTTGGAAGATACAAATATCGTTATTCGCAATATGATATCCATTAGTTTCAGAATTCGATATCGAATATAACCCGATATAATTTCTATTCAGAGCCTTGTATTTAATATTAAATTGAAATTTGGTTTTGTCGTGAATGGTGTCTTTATTAACACACTTCTTAAACCTAGTTGAGAAAAGAATGAATCTTTGAACTAAGATTTAAGGAGATTTACCAATTAATTAATATTTAATTGAAATGGAATAAAGGAATTGGATTTTGGGTTTGTCGTGAATGGTGTCTTAAATAACACTGTTCTTAAACCTTGTGTGAAAATAATAAATCTTTTAATTAAGATTATTAGAGTTTCCAGTTATATTTAGTAACTGGAATAAAATGGAATGTGAATTGGGTTTATTGTGAACTGTGTTTTTAACGACATTCGTTCTTTAACCGGATTAACAGTGAAATGTGATTTGGAATACTTAAATCTTTTTTTAAGATTTAATGAAAATTTTCCAAAGTAAAGTTTTCCAATTTAAAAAAATAAATTGGAATGGAATGAAATTCGATTTGGTAATAATCGAAGTGAGCTTCTATTGAGGAAGACTGTTACTATAATAGGATTTAAAAGGCTTGGCCATTATTTCATTTATATTATTGCTTGGATACGGAAGTTTATATCGATTACATATATTGATCTGTTTTCCGTGAAGATTCCATAATTAATGGAATGTGATTTAGGGTTTATATTGAGCTGCGTTTTAAAGGACATTCATTCTTTAACCCAATTAAAGACAGGATTTATGTTCATTCAGTAATGATTTTCGACATTAAAACTGAATTAGAGTTTTAACGAATCTTTAGTTAGATTTAAATGTGAATGTAATAATTTAAATTATCAAATTGGGAAAATGATCGAGAATGGAGTACCACCAGTTTTACTCTAAGCGATAGTTAAATCTATAACTGGATTTGAATGTGAAATGGTAATTGATACTCCATATCGAACACCGTGGTGTTAGATATGGAGTATTACCAGTTTTGGTCCATGGGATGAATAGGTTGGGATTGGAAAATAAAACAAATGATTACTTCGATAAGGTTCGCTAATCCCGACTAATTTGGAAAACCTTAATTTGGTTTAAATTGTGAAAAGAATAATTGAATAAAAGATTATTCTGGATTGGAATGAGGCGTACGTTGTGTGCTTATATCACTTGATTATAATATACGCTGATTATTCAAAAAGGTCGGGTTTATACCCATTCTGAATAACTGATTCGACGATAAGTCGACGATGAAGACGGTGGTTGAAGGCCGGAGGTCTTCACATCGTTTGGATGATTACTGATGTCTTGATTGTGCTGTACACCCAAGACGAGGTAATAAGTGGTGATCATCCAAATGTAGTTGGGGATCGACCGGATATCCGAGGACCTCTCTCCTGTATTGGACATATGGGACGAGGAATAAGGTGCCTCCGGTTTCATTCAGACCCAGAACGAACTTGTAAATGGATGTGTGTATAACATTGGATTTTATTCTGTGTTGATTGATCTCTATTAGATATATATCTATTTGGTGGCGGAGAATTTATTCTCTTTCTTAACACCCTTCTCAGAGACGTACGAGCTCAGAGGTTATATATCTATAGACATCAGTCGCATGGCGTGAACTGCCTATGTGGCATGCGGAGATACAAATGATTAAGGCTTCTATTGAAAAGCAGAGTCTTGTGGTTGATGATCAAAGCACGACCTTAAATGGCATAGCCTTGTGTAGCGTTAATTCGCGAGCTTCACACCCCGATATGAATCAGAAACGGGTTGAAGGATAGCAGGGAGGACATGCGTTTCTTTCTAGCTAAGAGTGGTGTCATGGTATGGAGCCCAAACATTTTTTCTTATGTGGTTGTTGGAAAGCAAGATACCTCGGATATATCGGTAACTACGGGGCTAATGGATGCTATGATCGACATACTGACCAGATTTACGCCCCATAGGGCGGGGAAACGTATTGTTCAGGGATTACTAATCCACTAAGGTGGATCGACCCTACATTTTCCTTGGTGCAGTTGCGGCTGTATCCTGAGACATGGGTTAGATTGTCTCGAATTCGGCAAGGATGATCCCTCGCCTTGGTTCATGATGGAAATCCAACTTCCAATACGACATTTCGGTTTTAGTTGTAAAACTAGTATGGCGACATAGTAGCATGGGATACTATGCCGTCTATGATTGATACATTTATATTTGAAGTTGATTTCTTCACTTATAGTAATAATAAAAGATTAAATTTCGCGTATCAAGCATTATTTGGCTATTATTATAAGGTAAAACTCTATCCTCCGGCTTGCGTTGCATTGTGTGATGGGACCTGAGTCTTATAATAGCTTCATTTTTCTTCTTTAGCATTGCACTGCTTGTTTATGCATTGGTATTCTTGGGGTTAAAACCAGCTCCGTGTTATACGGCGTGTTATTCTTGGGGTTAAAACCAAGGTAATAACAGTTTTTAGTTCTCACACTAGTCACATGACTGACTTGGAGTTTATTGTTTTAACCTAAACTCTGGGTGTCCCTGTTTTCCACACGGGCAGCTAGTTATTTTTGTTTTGCAGATATTGTTTTCACAGGATCCTAGATTTATACCTGGAGTTATATTCGGAAAGCTCTGTATCCTTGTATTTCTTTCAATTGTGTTTTGTATTTATTATCTTTCCGCTGCATTGTAGTTTGTAAATCTCTGATATTTATCAAATGTATATTATTTATTCCCACTCTGTTATATTCTTGTATTCTGATGTAATTGTTGTAATAAGCAAAGAAATGTTCTTCTGTTCGTGTTCTGATTCAGTTCGAGAACAAGACACATTAGAGCCGAACGAAAGAATTCATCAGAGATTGGATTAGTAATATCCAATGAGAATGACTCGTTAGAGATAGAATCAGTAGTATCCTAGAACGAGTGTGAAGAGTGTTATTTTAAAATAAAAATGAAAACAAATTTTGTTTTGAAAATTTAAGTCGTATTATACGTATTTGAATAATTTATTTAAAATTAATTTGGACTATAAGGTATATAGAGATTTTAATATACGTTTGATCCACGTATATTCGAAGCCTCAAATATAATGGATGGATATAGAGTCACACTCTAGTCGCCCGGGCATAATTCTAGTGATTGACGCGTCATCATCAACATTTATATCCAAATTACTGGCGTGAGAACCAAAATTCAGATAGGGTTATTTGTTGTGAATTAACATCAAAAACATGATTTTTGCTTATATAAAAAAAATTATGAATTTGAAATGATAACCAACTAATTGATTGATGATTGTGTTGTATGATTATTGGTTTGATTTATTAAAATGTTGGAACAATAAAACCAATATGATAATGGAAAGGCAAAATTTAGCCAAATCGAAACAAATATTGAACTGAATTGAAAATTGTTTGAAATAGCATATATGTACATACATATGTGTGAACAGGTCATAGCAAGGAGGCTAGAGAAGAGGAATAAAATTGTATGCCCGACAATTTATTGTATTTCTTGGGTTTGGATGATTTTATGAGCGGATTGGCTAGCTGCTTGGCTTTTTCTTATTTTTTGGATTGATGAAGGCCCTTCATGTCTGGTTGCGGTTTTAAAGGTCTCCCCGTACAAAGGAGATTATGGCGATTTTTTTTGAAAATTTAGGGTGTTAGGAAATTTTTTGAGAAACTAGAGAATTCTTATAACTTAAAAAGTTGAAGAATGAAAGCCAGAATTAGAGTTGAGTTGGTTAATAAACAATTTTCATCTCCGTTCCCTTTCGAGGACGAAAAGATTTTAAGTGGAGGAGAATGTAACAACCCGAAATTTCAGAATCAATTTAAAATTTTTATTTTAGCGATTTTAATGGATTTTGAATATTTAAAATGATTTATTTTAAATAATAACAACTAAAAATTTATTTTAAATAGAAGTTAGAACGTATAAATTTATTTTAATTATAAAACGAGCCTCAAATGGCGCGGTAGTTTGAAAATTCGATTTCAAAATTTAAATGAATGTACAGGATTCAAAATAAACCAAATTTCAGTAAAACCAGAAATATTTGAATCTGTTTAACAATATCTTTCTAACGAATGTGAAAAATCCAGATTTCATAACAAGAGTTGAAAGTTTGGCCAGTTTAAAATTGAAAATAGTCGCTATGGAATTTATATATATTTTGAATTATATAAAGCCCTTAAAAATAGCAATTTTACAAACGACCTCCGTTTTCGACGAAACCACTTTTGTTGGACCCGGGATGTCAAATTATTTCTAAATTCCAAAATTCATAATTTTTGGAATTATTATGTGAGCATGGCAAATTAAAACGTGTTTGGCCAATTTCAGTTGAATTGGATCGACCAGAAAATGGCCATTTTTCAAATGGTCTCCAAATTCAATGAAAATAGTTTTGTTGGGACCGTATCGTCAAAACAAAGCTAAATACAATTTTTCTGTAATTTTTGGAGACAGTATGTGACCCTAGTAATTCAAATTGTTCGTTTGAATTTAAAATATATTGATTTATATTTTAAATTTAACGGAAACTGATCGAAACAGTCGAATTGGCTTACTGGACATATCCTATTGTGTTCAAAATGGGGGTAATTAACTAGGGACGACAGTCGTTGGGTTCGATTTGGGGTTCGAACGAAAAAGGTAAATTTTTGGTTTTAAAAATAAAATTATATATATATATATATTCTCCTACACCCTCTCTTCCCTCACAGTCAACGAAGAAAAAATAAAATAAAATAAAATAAAATAAAACCCGCACCCCAATTCGGGTTGCCCCCTACTTCGTTGTCGCCGCCGCTGGCGTCAGCCTCCCTCCCATGGCCGTCGGCCATCAGCGCCGCACCCCCTTCTTCCTCCGCTCGAATCCGCCCACCCCCCCAAAAGCCCTAGCCCCAAAAATCGACGCCACCCCACCATGCCACCACCAGCCAGTGCAACTCCCCACCACCGTCTGCTCCCCCTTTCGACCACCTGTGTCCCTCCTCCAGCAATAAAAGCTTCGATTTTTACAATGAAAAGTGAGTTTTTGTCTACATTTTTTTCTTATATGCTTTTAATTAATATTAGATTTTTATGAAAATAACTTTGATTTAAAAAAATATAATTTTGATTAGGAAATATTTTTAAAGAAAAATGATATATATATATATATATATATATTGTAGCATAAGAAAAATTAGATTTTTATATATATTATGGCATAAGAAAAATTAGATTTTTATATATATTATAGCATATGAAAAATGAGATTTATATATATATTATGGTAAAAGAAAATTTGGATTTTTGTATACATTATAGCATAAGAAAAATGTAATTTATATATATATAATAACGATATAAAAATATGACTTTTATTATATGAATAGCTTTATAAAAATGTGATCTTTTAAAATGAGAGCATCGTGTTAAAAATATAATTTTAATACAGACAGCATTGAAATAAAATGTGATTTTTATTTATAAATAGCATCGAATTAAAAAATATGATTTTTAATTTATATACCGCGTAAAACAGATTGTCATGGAACCAACTGGAAGTGAATAGAATCCAAATCGTCCCATAAAGAATTACAGAGTGGAAACCAAAGGTGAGAAATTTATTTTCTCACTCAATTTATCTACAGTTAAATATATACTAGGATGCAGACGGTGCTTAGCAACACCCGACAGCTTTGATTGAAACCATGGTTGGTTGGTTGCTTGATTGTTTTGTGGTAAATTGGTTGTATTGTGGTGAATTGGTTGTATTGTGGTGAAATAAAATTATTGTAATGCTGCAAGGCCTAGGTTAGCAGAGGAGTCGTGCTTAGACACGGTACCGGTGCTAAATACCCTGCCGTTATGTTACCGAAATTTTCTGAAATAAAATGTGTTAAATAAAAATAACATTTTTATTGTATGTATGAACCACTAAAAATATTCATGTGTTGAAATAAATATTTAATCGTTAAAAATATAATCTTTAACGTATGTATGAGTGGAGTAAAATTCTCCTGAAATGAAAATAATTACGCATATACAAATCAGACGATTTTAACTGACATGGATTAGGACGATAAATTTTACACATCGCCCAACTGCGCAAATAAAATTCAGTGTTTATTGATTGAAACCCCACACGGGTGCTGGGATGATATTTGATGTACACCGATCCCAATTGTTTATTTGTATGTCAATCGATGGGTTAATAGACTGTTGTAAGCGTTAATTATTTATATTTAATGCTTATGCAGTTGAGTAGTGCGCTCTGGATGATGGATGATTGTTTATCAGTATAGTGACATACATGTGTTGTAAGAAACCCATATAAATAATATTATAGGGTAATTGATTGGGTTTCATTCCAATTTAGAAAATACAGAATATTCTGAAATAAGGAATATTTTAAAATAACGAATATTTTAAAACAATATTCGATAAAGGATAAAAATGTGAATTTGACGTCCGATTTTGGATGGACACGAAGATATTTAAATATATGAAGCCGTGTTGATTAGACTTGCGCCATTTTGACACAACGATTTTTATATTGATTTTATTCATTTTATAATGAATATCGAAAAAGGAAATTATTACAAAATCAGATATTTTGAAAGTATTATCATTTATATTATAATGATATAGAATATTCAATTATGGTTTAAAATTAAAAAGGAAGTTGGAATCGATTTTAAAATGAATTTATAAAATATGCTTTGAACGAAATATATATAATATATATTTTATATATATAAATGACCTGAATTGAACGTGCCGCGCAGCGACTGTTCGCGAATTTCGACCATTGACTTCGCACTGACATTACGGGAGATCCGACTGTCGGATCCTCCTAAAACCAGAATCTTTGGGTTCGTATCGAAAAGAGCTTTTCAACAAATATATGAGACTTGGAATCTAATGGTTGGATTAAGAGATACGGCCAAATCAAATTTGGAAAAGGTCATTCTGGATGCAGTTCGATGGCCATTAGTGAAAATCGACTATACGGGCCTTGATAAAATAATTAAAAATATAAATAATTTGTATAAAATCATAACAAATGATTTCGAAAGAATAAGGATGAAAAATACCATATTTGAAAATATAAAAATATATTTTTATCGAAATGAACTAGTTATTAGCTGGAATTATAATCCAATAATTTTTAAGCAAATAAATTGGTTTGTGAATGGTTTTAATATAACCAGAAATTTCCAGTGAACAAATTGCAATGGCTTTGGAATGGAAATAATATTCGGAATATTTCGATATTGGATTCCGTGGTTATATATATATATATTGTTATGGGAATTTGAAAGATACAGATGTCATTATTCCAATACGATATCCGTTAGTTTCAGAATTCCATATCGAATATAAGCCGATATAATTTCTATTCAGGGCCTTGTGTTTAATATTAATTGGGTTTGTCGTGAATGGTGTTTTTATTAACACTGTTCTTAAACCTAATTGAGAAAAGAAAGAATCTTTTAACAAAGATTTAAGGAGATGTACCAATTAATTAATATTTAATTGGAATGGAATAAAGGAATTGGATTTTGGATTTGTCGTGAATGGTGTCTTAAATAACACTGTTCTTAAATCCCGTGTGAAAAGAATAAATTTTGTAATTAAGATTATTAGAGTTTCCAGTTATATTTAGTAATTGGAATAAAATGGAATGTGAATTGGGTTTATTGTGAACTGTGTTTTTAACGACATTCGTTCTTTAACCCGATTAACAATGAAATGTGATTTGGAATATTTAAATCTTTTATTAAGATTTAATGGAAATTTTCCAAAGTAAAGTTTTCCAATTTAATAAAACAAATTGGAATGGAATGGAATTCGATTTGATATTAATCGAAGTGAGCTTCTGTGGAGGAAGGCGGTTATTATATATGAGATTTAAAAGGCTTGGTCATTATTCCATTTATGTTATTGGTTGGATACGGAAGTATATATCAATTACATGTATTGATCTGTTTTCCATGAAGATTCCATAATTAATGGAATGTGATTTTGGGTTTATCATTAAGTAATGATTTTCGAGATTAAAACTGAATTAGAGTTTAAATGAATCTTTAATTAGATTGAAATGTGAATGTGATAATTTAAATTTTCAAATTTGAAAAATGATCGAGAATGGAGTACCACCAGTTTTACTGCAGGGGATAGTTAAATCTTTAATTAGATTTGAACATGAAATGGTAATTGATTTTACCGATAACACCGTGGTGCTAGATATGGAGTGTTACAAGTTTTGCTCCATGGGATGAATGGGTTGGGATTGGGAAATAAAACAAATGATTACTTCGATAAGGTTCGCTAATCCCGACTAGTTTGGAAAACCTTAATTTGGTTTAAATTGCGAAAAGAATATTTGAATAAAAAATATTCTGGATTGGAGTGAGGCGTATGTTGTGTGTTTATATCACCCATTCTGAATAACCGATTTGACGATAAGTCGACTACGAAGACGGTGGTTGAAGACCAGAGGTCTTCACATCGTTTGGATGATTACTGATGTCTTGATTGGGTTGTACACCTAAGACGAGTTAATAAGTGGTGATCATCCAGATGTACTTTGAGATCGACCGGATACGCGAGGACCTCTCTCCTATATTGGACATATGTAACGAGGATAGGGTGCCTCCAATTTCGTTCAGACCTAGAACGAACTTGTAAATGGATGTGTCTGACATTGGATTTTATTCTGTGTTGATTGATCTCTTTTAAATATATATCTGTTTGGTGGTGGAGATTTTATTCTCTTACTTAACAACACCCTTCTCTGAGATGTATGAGCTCAGAGATTATACATCGATAGACATCAGTCGCACGGCATGAACTGCCTGTGTGGCATGCGGAGATGCAAATGATCAAGGCTTCCGTTGAAAAGCAGAGACTTGTAGTTGATGATCATAGCACAGCCTGAAATGGCATAGCTTTGTGTAGCATTAATTCACGAGCTTCACACCCCGGTATGAACCAGAAACGGGTTAAAGGGTGGCAGGGAGGACATGCGTTTCTTTCTAGTTAGGAGGGGTGTCATGGTATGGAGCCCCAACATTTTTACTTATGTGGTTGTTGGAAAGCGAGGTACCTCGGATATATCGGTCACTACGGGGCTAATGGATGCTATGGTCGACCTAATGACCAGATTTACGCCCCATAGGGCGGGGAAACTTATTGTTTAGGGATTATTAATCCATTAAGGTGGATCGACCCTACATTTTCCTTGGTGCAGTTGCGGCTATATCCTGAGACATTGGCTAGATGTCTCGAATTCGGTAAGGATGATCCCTCGCCTTGGTTTATGATGGAAATCCAACTTCCAATACGACATTTCGGTTTTAGTTGTAAAACTAGTAAGGCAACGTAGTAGCATGGGATACTATGCCGTCCATGATTGATACATTTATACTTGAAGTTGATTTCTTCACTTATAGTAATAATAAAAGATTAAATTTTGCGTAATTTGGCTATTATAAGGTAAAACTCTATCCTCCGGCTTGCGTTGCATTGTGTGATGGGACCTGAGTCTTATAATAGCTTCATTTTTCTTCTTTAGCATTGCGCTATTTGTTTATGCACCGGTATTCTTAGGGTTAAAACCTGTTCCGTATTATATGGCGTGGTCCCATGATCTACCTTACTTTAAAACCAAGGTAATAATGGTTTTTAGTTTTCACACCAGTCACATGACTGACCAGAAGTTTATCGTTTTAACGTAAACTCTGGGTGCCCCTATTTTCCACATGGGCAGCTAATAGTATTGATTTTGCTGATATTATTTTCAAAGGATCCTGGATTTATAGCTGGAGTTATATTCGGAAGCTCTGTATCCGTGTATTTCTCTCAGTTGTGTTTTGTATTATCTATCCGCTGCATTGTAATTTGTAAATCTCTGATATTTATCAAATGTATATTATTTATTCCCACTCTGTTATATTCTTGTATTCTGATGTAGTTGTTATAATAAGCAATGAAATATTCTTCTGTTCGTGTTCTGATTTGTCATGTTCTCAATTCAATCCGGGCTTTCCCGCAAGGGTGAATTTGGGTCGTGTCATTTTATCATTGCTAAAGTTTCACAAAATCTTGCTCAAACATGTAATAACATTTCCTAAGCCAGTTAAATACTAGTTTTTGACACAATTCCATTAAAACAAACATGTTTGTCAAAAACGTTACTTCCTACTACTTTAAATTAAAACTTATTTACACTATAATGAACAAAGCTTACATACGTAATTGACTTAAAACAATTTAAATCTATCAGCCAGATAAAATATTTTAAATATTTAAATATTGATTCAAAATCAATGTTTCCTTTTTTTATTTTGGTGGCGATCCAAATAGTTTAGTAATTATAAACACAATTCATATTTTACTTTGATAAGAAATATAACTTGCATTTCAGAATACAAATCCTCATATAATTAATTGTCCATTAAAAACAACTTAATGTCCATATTATACACACACACACACTCTCTCTCTCTCTCTTAATATTGATTTCTAATCAGTATCACGTATTTTAAATATTTACACTAGTCCTTAAGTTATAATATACAACCATGGAATGGAATAAATTTCACCTTGTAACAAGAGTATTTAATTTATTCAAATATACTCAATTTAAAAAATCCCAAATTAAATACCTCCTTCTTTTAAAATATTATACGAGTTAGGCTTACAATTTGTATTTCATTCATCTTAGATTTAAAGCAAACTAAACACACTATATTGTCTGTTGATCCCGAGTACCCAAAAACCTGGGTTCTTACAACCTATACCCCCCACAGTAGTCGCCAACAACCCTTTACCTCCCCCTAAAATTCAAATCCAAAACACCATAAATCATTTTCAAAAGCAGTCTTACTCAAAAACCAAGCCATCATAATAGCCTTAGCCAAGCCTCCCAATCTACAGCCAGTGCCGCCCCTAGCCTTGTCAAGCCCCCCCAAGCACCTGATGTGCTACCCCTCGGCTTGACTGAGCCCAAAACCCTAAGGTCGAACCCTATTCCTCCTCTTTCTATAAAAAAAGGTAAAAATGGGTTATTTGAGCAGTTGTTTGAGCCATCTTTCTTCGCTCTTGTACTTGTCAGTTTGTCAACGCTTGTCAATAATGCTCTATTCAGAGAAGTTGAGCAATCAATCACGATTAACTGTCCTATGTTAATTAAATTAATTCTCACATGAAATGATGATTGGGATGTTAGTTATTAACTTTGATTTGCTTGGATATTTTTGAACAATTATGTTATGTTTAAATTGTTCACCTATGACACATGAAGTGAAATGTAATGTGACATATAAATGATTTGATATGCTACATATGATATGAAATTGCAATTCATGTTCCTATGAAATCACTATGAATTGAAATGATATGTACCCGAATCATTGTATTGTTTATGAAATTTTTTTGACATATATTTTGTATATGGGTTGGAATAATAAATACTCGATCATTTAATCACCATGAGTTGGAATAATACATACCATAATCATTTGATCATGGGTTAGAAAGATACTGTATGTGAACACCAGTTGGTCGATTTTAAATATTTCTAAAATTCTGTAAGCATTTATTGATTTAGTAAATTTTAATTTATTTAAAGGTAGCAACATTTAAAATTTATATTAAATTTGAGAAAATTTAAGACGTATTTACGTGCGTTAATGTTTTAAAATTGTTTAAATATTTTAAAATTTAATTTTAAGAGTTTTACCTCAAATCAAATTTAGGTTTAAAGGTTCAAATTGAATTAATTAAACATAATATAATATTAATACTTAATTTTATAATAATTTAATATAAAAGTTTAGTCCAATATAAAAGTTTATTTGCTTCTAAAATCTTAATTTAAATTGTAATTCTTACCTAATATAATACAGTAGCTTTAAATAAATAAAGATAACATTTATAATTGAATTTTTGGCTTAATCTATTTTAAAAGATTAGACTGGTATAAGATTTTATCAAGTGTTATTTGCTTAATGGAATTTCAAAGATAAATTTATGAAATACATAACATGAGACAATATTAAGAGATATAGCAAAATGACATGATAAGAATAAATAAGGCTATTCATAAATAATATGAAATACATGATGTCAACATATATAAAATTGATGCGCATCGCGTCTAAATAATCATAAATCATCAAATAATCATAAGTCATCAGGTAATCATAAATCATCAAGACATCGTAAAGGGGGAGGGTCACGCCTGTTCATAGACGAGATGCGATCTCAAGGTAGCGAACCCATTTGTTGGAGCCGAAGCTCACCATGGTGCCGGGTGCCGAAGCTCCCCACCATCCCGGGTCGTGACCCTGGAGAGGAAAACATCATAAATCATAGATAATCATAGAAAGTTGGACCAAAGTCCTCTAGATGAAGGTCACAAATCGTAAATTCCCACTCGGGTGATCGCAAACCAAACAACTATATCATAGAGCGGATACCATCAATCCGGGCGAACAGAAATTACTCCGAGCTAGTTAATATAAGAAAATAGCAACATGTCCCATAACCACATGCTATCCTCGAATATTTATGAACCCGTAATTTGTTTCTATTCAAAACAGAGGAAATCACCACAAATGTTCCAATGAACGAGTCCAGTAGTTACTCGCCGAAATAAATATATAAGGGGTCATAGTCCTCAGATTTATTAAGGTGAATAAACTAAATTTCTTGTCCGATCGATAGGATAAGGAATCGTATATAAATCAATAGTATCAGAACCGGATTTAGAAATCAAATTTATATTAAAAAGACTTTTGAGGTTTAAAACTGATTTAATGATGGTTGATACTCTTTGACAATATAAAACCCCATAATCCATTGTGGTTCAATATTATATAAAGAAAAACCCATCGCCGTAGCGAATGGGACACAAAAGAAATCATAGAACATAAATCCGCATTTCATGGTTTTAAACGAATTGAAAACCAAATGAGACGGTTCAACTACGACGATCCAAGCGAGCTCGAGATCGTCGCGATACGCGGGGGTGAAAGTCAAGGAAGGAGGTCGGGGGAACACGCGGTCGCGCGCCTCGACACGCGACACAAAAGAAAGGGAGGAGGGAAATGGCGATCGGGCCTAGGCTTACGCCCAGGCTTGGCCACTGATCGACCGGCCCAAGGGGGTCGGTCGACTGTTTTGGGACAGAGACCCAAATGGTCAACCGGCCCCCCAGGGCCAATCGACCGGCTTGTGCCTCGGCGTAAGCCCAGGCACAGCCCGAACCTATCGACCAGCTCACTTTGTCCGGTCGACCGGTTTTGCCTGAGCATGAGCCCAGGCACCGGGGACGGGGGTTTCGACCCTCCGTCGCGACCATTCCTTTTTCCGCACTCCTCTCCGGCCCTATGACGGCACTTTCCAGTATGTGTACGACTCCCATTCAAGCCGAAGACGAGTGTGATTGAATTCATATTCACATGAAGGTTTTCAAACCATGAATCAAACTAATTCAAGCAAACATGAACATCATGAATAGCCTACAATTACACTTGTACAAGCTTAAAGCTTGTGGCATTGATGTGAATTCATAAAGAACTCACCTTATTGTTAATGGAGCAATCAACAAGAAGAAATCCAAGCCAAAAATGGTTTCTTCTCACAAGAATCAACAAAGCACAACCTACACACATCAAACCCAATAATCCTATGCATTAGGAACATAGAAATTCTAAAGTAGCATAGAAAGGGTGATAGAGAAGATAGAGATCGACTAACCTAAGCTAGGAGATGAAGAACACAACAAAGATTAGACTTTTCTAAGATTTTAGGGCTTAGGATTTTAATTTCCCATTCTCTAAGCTTAGGAATTCAAGAAGGAGAGTAAATGAAGAAGAATTGAGAGAGGGAGGTTGTAGGTGCCTATTTGTGCTGTCCAAATATATTTGGGTGCACAAATTTACACTTTAGCCCCTCCAAACGACTCCAATTATCCCGAATTCGAAAAGTATCGATGCTTATACTAAAAAAGGTTGTAAACGACATTCCGGAACAAATGGAACTGGTCCCGAGTCATAATTCAATCGTTTACAAAAATTCACCTTTTCGGGGATAAAACTAACATATCGATTCGATGTTCGAACACTTATTTAAATAATCTATTGAAAATTTTACGGGTTGTTACAGAATTCCCCCCTTAAAGAAATTGCGTCCTCGCAATTATTCAAGATAAACTACAAGAGTAACAACCGCTAAAATTTCAAATCCCAAACAATGGTATAAAGAAAATCTCACCTTATGAGAATAGGTCCGGATGAGAATGCTCTATGGACTCTTTAGTTTCCCAATTGAAATCATTTGGATTAGCGGACCATTGAACTTTAACAAGGGGAATTTCTTTATTGCGGAGGCGTTTTACTTCCGTGGCAACAATTCGAAGAGGTTGTTGCTAGTAGGTAAGACTTGGTGAAATTTCTATTTCTTCAAGGACATGAGGCTCGATAGCAATATGAGATTTCCCCAATTTCCTCCGCAGTTGAGAAACATGGAACACGTTATGAATGGAAGAAAGTCGATCCGGTAGCTTCATGCGATATGAAACAACCCCAACGCACTTGATGACGGGAAAGGGGCCAATAAATCTTGGCGCTAATTTTACCGATTTGCTAAATCGCATAACACCCTTCATGGGTGGCCACGAACAAAAACCAAGTCCCCCACAGAAAATTCTAACTTTCTTTTCTTGCTATTGGCATAAGACTTTTTCCAACTTTGAGCTTCCTTTATACGGCGACGTATAAGCTCAACCTTCTCTGTGGCATCTTGGACAATATCGGTGCCTAAAACCAACTTTTCTCCGGTTTCGAGCCAACAAGAAGGAGATCGGCATGGCCTTCCATAAAGGGCTTCAAAAGGCGTCATGCCAATACTCGATTGATAACTATTATTATATGAGAATTCCACAAGGGGTATATGTGTTCCTCCCAACTTCCTCCAAATTCAAGTATGCAAGCGCAGAGGAGATCCTCCAGAATTTGATTTACCCGTTCCGTTTGCCCATCAGTTTGCGGATGGTAGGCGGTACTAAGATCAAGCCTTGTTTCCAAAGAGCCTTGGAGACTCTTCCAAAATCCGCTAGTAAACAACGGATCACGATCACTTACAATGGAAAGAGGGATTCCATGTAGTCGAATGATCTCTTTAACATAAAGCTTAGCTAAAAGTGGAGTGGTGCGATTAGATCAAACGGGTAAAAAGTGTGCGGATTTGGTGAGGCAATCCACAATTACCCATATGCTATCATGGCCTTGACGAGAACGGGGCAATCCATCGATAAAATACATGGAAACGTTCTCCCACTTCCATACGGGAATTTTAGTGGTCGCAACAACCCGTCGGGCCTTTGATGTTCGGCTTTCACAAGTTGGCAAGTTGTGCAACAACTAACAAAGTTAGCAACATCTCGTTTCATACCCCCCCCCCCCCCCCAATAATAGAGTCGCTTCATGTTCGCATACATTTTGCTACTCCCATGATGGATAGAAAATTTAGAATGATGAGAATCCTCCAAAATGGTTTTGCGCAAATCATCTTGATTTGGAACGATAAGCCATCCGAATTTTCGAACGGCTCCTCTTGAATCGAGACTATACTCACCATTCTCTTCAACACAAGATTCATTTCTAAGATCATGACCAATACGGGCCATTTCGGGATTTGCTTTTGTGCTTCATATATACGGTCAAAAAGGGATGGTTGAGCCACAAGGCTACATATTATGGGAGTGGAACCCGGATTGGAGCGACAACTTTGAATCTCGCACAAAGATAGTAATTCAAGATCCTTCCACTCCAATAACATCATAGAAAAGACCGCACGTTGCTTCCGACTAAGGGCGTCGGCGGCGCAATTTCCCTTACCTGGCTCGTAAAGAATATCTAGATCATATGAAGCAAGAAACTCCATCCACCATTGCTGTCATAAATTGAGTTCCTTGTGAGAAAATAAATATTTGAGCGACGTATGATCCGTGTAAAGCCCAAATTTCTCCCCTAAAAGATAGTGGCGCCAAATCCGGAGAGCAAAGACAACCGCGACGAGCTCTAAATCATGAGTTGCATAACGAGTCTCGGCCGGTTTTAATTGCCTAGAAGCATAGGCAATTTACACGTTCTCGTTGCATGAGAACGGCTCCTAATCCAACGTGGCTAGCGTCGGTATAAACAACAAGATCTTGATTCCCTTCGGGGATAACTAGAATTGGAGCATTATTCTTTGAGCTTTTGAAAGGCGGCTCCACACTTGTCCGACTAAGTGTATTTTACTTCCTTCTTTGTCAAATGAGTGAGTGGGACGGCGATTTTAGAAAAATCTTTAATGAACCGACGGTAATAACCCGCCAATCCAAGGAAGCTACGAATTTCCGTCACACTTTCCGGTCTCTTCCAACCTTGAATGGCGTCTATTTTGGACGGATCGACTGAAATTCCGGATTCGGAAATGATATGCGCCAAAAACTTCACACTTGCTCGCCAAAAATGGCATTTGGAAAACTTAGCTTTTAATTGGTGATTTCTAAGTGTTTCCAAAATGGCACTTAGGTGATTCTCATGTTCCTCCTCCGTTTTAGAATAAACGAGGATGTCATCAATAAATACAAGCACGAACCGATCGAGAAAATCCTTAAAAACATGGTTCATGAGACCAATAAAATAAGCTGGGGCATTTGTTAATCCAAATGGCATTACTAGCCATTCAGAAGAACCAAATCGGGTCCGAAAGGAAGTCAATGGAATGCTATCCTCCGCGATGCGCAATTGATGAAATCCGGTAGCTAAGTCCAATTTGGAAAAGACCCTAGCACTACTAAGTTGATCAAAAAGATCGTCTATGCACGGAAGATGATATCTATTTTTGATGGTAAGGTCATTCAGCTTGCGGCAGTCCACAAAAAGCCAAAGAGTTCCATCCGACTTTTTCACAAAGATTGCTGAGGCTCCCCAAGGCGAGGAACTTGAGCGTATGAATTGTTTCTTCTCTAACTCGGATAGTTGCTTGCGCATTTCTTCATTTTCCTTGTTAGATAATCGATAAGCGGGACGCGTAACAGGAGGGGATCCAGGGATTATATTAATCCGGAACTCAATAGCTCGATTAAGAGGGAGACCAAAAACGGGCTCAAATACATCAAGAAATTCTCGAACAACTGTGATTTGAGATATTACATCCTCCTCATCATCATTATCCACATCCCGGGAATCGGGAGCAAATAACAAAGCCATAACCCCCATGTCTGGATTCGGGAGCACTAGTTCTACCCGGTCTTTGGATTGAAGGTGTCGAAGGTATTGTCCGCTTAGGACATAATATGTGGGCTTCATAACGGAGAAGCCAATCCATTCCCAGAATAACCCCAAAACCCAAATAGCGCATAACATGCAGGTCCGCTAAGAAAGAATAACCACTAAAAATAATTTCAACGTTGCGACATAATAAACTAAGAGTAGTGGATCCGCCTATGGGATTAGTAACCATTAAAGAAGTCATCAGGCAAACGGTATTCAAAGAATTAGCATGCGTAAGTTCTTGTGAAATAAAAGAATGAGATGCGCCTGTATAAAAAAAACTCATGTAGGGTGTCCATGAAAATCAATTGTGCCATCTAGAATAGAATTTAATGTACCTTGGTCTGAAGAAGTGTTGGGAGGAGCTTGCACGACATTGAGCTTTCCACTCTTATTAGGAGGACGAGTGGGACATGCGTTTATCGTGTGGCCTTGCTTCTTGCAATAGTGGCTAATACGAGGCTTAGTGCACTGAGAGGTGATATGACCCTTTTCTCCGCAATTGAAACATTTGCCATTACGGAGTCTAGCATTCCTTGTCTCGGAAGGCGCTAGCTTAGCCTTTTTGTTGGGCTGAACCCAAGGCTTCTTCCCGGTTCCTCCCTTGTTGCTAGTGTTTCCCTTGTTTTGAGAACTCCCGGCTTCGTCATCATTGGGTCATTTTTGGACCCCTTCAAGTTTAGCGCAATATTAACCAATTCATCAAATGTTTCAGATAAATTAAGAGTCAATGGCTCCTCAAGACATTTCTTGAGTCCATGAATAAAGCGCAAATTCTTCTTCTTCGGGGTATTAATATACTCGAGTCCATACTTGGATAATGAGTCAAAAGAGGCGGCATACTCTGCCACAGTAGATGTGCCTTGAACAAGGTCTTGAAAGCGATGTGATAGTGCTACTTTCTCCCCGTCCGGTATGAATTTAGCCGCGAACCTTTCCTTAAATAGGTTCCAAGTAAGGTTCGCTTCCGGGATATCAATAGTGAGCAATTCATACCAGATCAACGCTCGCTCTTGGAGCATACTAGAAATTACTTGTACCTTATGCAAATCAGTAAGATCCATGCAAGTAAAGATGCGCTCACATGTTCTGAGCCAATTCTGAACTTCAATTACACCTTCGGAGCCCTTAAACAGTTTTCCACCTAACTTTGAGAAATCGCTACATAAAGTTGCAAACCCATATTTGGGATGCGTAGGAGGTGGGGGAGCGGTTGTCGCATGGGCATTTGCAATAAGATCAAGATGTTGTTGAGTGCTCAACGTGACCGCTCCAACCACCGGGGGTGGAACTACAGGCGGTGGAGCTATAGGGGGTGGAGCTTCGGGCCTGACATTTGCCCTAACAGGATAACGACGAGGACGTCCAGCCATTTCTCTCCTTTAAGAAAGGAAGAAAGGAAAATGTCATTTAAAAAATCAAGGATCATAACCATATTCTAGGATAGATAAGCACCCGTGACTCAATCTAACCCTAAGCCTCAAACTGCTAAAAGATGTCCGAGACATGATCCTTGCTACAAAATTCTATGTTGTTCCGAAGATTGGCTTTGATACCAAGTGTAACGCCCCACCTCTATACCTGCCATTGTCAAGTTCATTTCGTGTGAAATGTCGTCGGCCACAGTAGAGAATAAGGTTGGAGAGGAGCGACCGTTAATATATTTACTCTTGCTTGGAAAGTAACGTCGAATGGCACGGCTGTACCAAAAATTTCGATATGACCATTCCAGGCGAAGAGCATCTACACAACGGCATAATAGCCTCAGAACACATACCGAATAAGATAACACAGATAGTCACAGATATTCACATCATAAGCAAATAAACTGATATGAATATAACACCATAAGTGTTTACATCAATTAGAGGTCATACACGACACTCTAACTCCAAAATAATAAGTACATGTACCAAATCCCGCACTAATAATGATACATGTCATAAAGGTAGTTAACCACATATATCCAAAAAGACTGCAACTATAAAGCAGTTAAGCTAAGAGTCATCATAAGGTCCAGCAGGAATGTCACCTAAGCACCTGTAACACGCGGGTCTGACCCGAGTATCATTTAAGAAAATAAACAATAAACGGATCAGTCAAACCATTCTTATCCATAACATGAGAAAATATTAAGAGATATAGCAGAATGACATGATAAGAATAAATAAGGTTATTCATAAATAATATGAAATATATGATGTCAATGTATATAAAATTGATGCGCATCGCGTCAAAGTAATCATAAATCATCAAATGATCATAAGTCATCAGGTAATCATAAATCATCAAGACATCATAAAGGGAGAGGTTGCAGGCCTGTTCATAGACGAGATGCGATCTCAAGGTAGCGAACCCATTTGTTGGAGCCGAAGCTCACCACGGTGTCGGATGCCGAAGCTCCCCACCATCCCGGGTCGTGACCTTGGAGAGGAAAATATCATAAATCATAGAAAATCATTTAAAGTAGGATCAAAGTCTTCTAGATGAAGGTCACAAATCGTAAATTCCCACTCGGTCGATCGCGAACCAAACAACTATATCATAGAGCGGATACAATCAATCCGGGTGAATAGAAATTACTCCGAGCTAGTTAATATAAGAAAATAGCAACATGTCCCATAACCACATGCTATCCTCGAATATTTACGAACCCGTAATTTGTTTCTATTCAAAAGAGAGGAAATCACCACAAATGTTCCAATGAAGGAGTCCAGTAGTTATTCGCCGAAATAAACATATAAGGGGTCATAGTCCTCAGTTTTATTAAGGTGAATAAACTAAATTTCTTGTTTGATCGACAGGATAAGGAATCGTATATAAATCAATAGTATCGGAACCGGATTTAGAAATCAAATTTAAATTAAAAAGACGTTTGAATTTTAAAACTGATTTAATGATGGTTCGATACCCGTTGACACTATAAAACCCCATAATCCATTGTGGCTCAATACAATATAAATAAAAACCTATCGCCGTAGCGAATGGGACACAAAAGAAATCGTAGAACATAAATACGCAATTCATTGTTTTAAAACGAATTGAAAACCAAATGAGACGGCTCATCTACGACGATCCAAACGAGCTCGAGATCGCCGCGATACGCGAGGGGGAGAGTCAAGGAAGGAGGTCGGGGGAACACTTGGTCGCGCGCCTCGACGCACGACACAAAAGAAAGGGGGCAAATGGCGACCGGGCCTGGGCTTACGCCCAGGCTCGGCCACCGGTCGACCAGCCCAAGGGGGTTGGTCGACTGTTTTGGGACAGAGACCCAAGCGGTCGACCGCACCCCCAGGGCCAGTCGACCGGCTTATGCCTGGGCATAAGCCCAGGCACAACACGGACCTGTCGACCGTCCCACTTTGGACGGTCGACCGGTTTTGCCTGAGCTCACGCCCAGGCTCCGGGGCAGGGGTTTCGACCCTCCGTCGCGACCATTCCTTTTTCCGCACTCCTCTCCGGCCCCATGACGACACTTTCCAGTACGTGTACAACTCCCATTCAAGCCGGAGACGAGTGTGGTTGAATTCATATTCACATGAAGGTTTTCAAACCAAAATTTCAACAAAACTTGAAATCAACATACATTCAAGAATAAACCATGAATCAAACTAATTCAAGCAAACATGAACATCATGAATAGCCTACAATTACACTTGTACAAGCTTAAAGCTTGTGGTATTGATGTGAGTTCACAAAGAACTCACCTTGTTGTTAATGGAGCAATCAACAAGAAGGAATCCAAGCTAAAAATGGTATCTTCTCACAAGAATCAACAAAGCACAACCTACACACATCAAACCCAATAATCTTATGCATTAGGAACATAGAAATTCTAAAGTAGCATAGAGAGGGTGATGGAGAAGACAGAGAACGACTTACCTAAGCTAGGAGATGAAGAACACAACAAAGATTAGACTTTTCTAAGATTCTAGGGCTTAGGATTTTAATTTCCCATTCTCTAAGCTTAGGAATTCAAGAAGGAGAGTAAATGAAGAAGAATTGAGAGAGGGAGGTGGTTGGATGCCTATTTGTGCTGTCCAAATAAATTTGGGTGCACAAATTTACACTTTAGCCCCTCCAAACAACTCCAATTATCCCGAATTTGAAACGTATCGATGCTTATACTCAAAAAGGTTGTAAATGACATTCCGGAACCAATGGAAGTGGTCCCAAGTCATAATCCAATCGTTTACAAAAATTCAGCTTTTCGGGGATAAAACTAACATATCGATTCAATGTTCGAACAGTTATTTAAATAATATATTGAAAATTTTACGGGTTGTTTCACGAGGAATCTGAACCAAACTGGAGTCCAGGCAGAAGAAAAAGTATGGCAACAAAGGAAGGCCGCTAGCTTGGAGTTGGAGTGAAGCACCGAACCGGACCGAGTTCCATGAGCACCAAACCGAACAGGGGACGTTGGACTGAAGTGAAGTGAAGTATAGGAGCCGAACCAAGACATACGAACCGAACCGAGATGGGAACACCGAACCGAGGCAAGAAGGGGAGAACGGACCGAACTGAACATGGGTCTTGAGCATTATATACCCGAACCGAACCAGAAGTCCAAACTGAATTGGACGTATGCCTCTGCTTATACGCGACGACTCTTCTGAAGACCAACTCCAATTCGACCAAAACCTGAGATGCAAAGGAAATTCAAATGGGAGGTTACTACTCAGGATCCAAATGTGGATCAACCAGTTAACTTCATGAGTTGGGCTTTGCTGCGGGACGTGTGCAAAGGGGTTATCAATGTCTATAGCCTTGATTCACCATAGAGAGACGGATATTGGCTGTGGATCAGTGCAGTGGAGCTATCATGACTCCATGGGGCAAAGTCATCGTAGTTGGGCTATGAGCAAGTGCAGTGGAGCCATCGTGAATCCATGGGGGTGAGTGGACATAGCAAAGTATTTGTGGTTACAGGCCAGTGCAGTGGAGCCATCATGACTCCATGGGGCAGAGTGATCGTAACAAAGAATTAGGTGATCAAAGTGGTGGATATATTATACTTTATGCAATGAGTGAGAGATGTGAGGATGATTGCTATGTTTGATATTTTTTATCACCATGACATGCACACCCCCACTCCCCATTATTTTCACACCATGTGTTAGTGTCACCTTAGATGGTGATACATAATTGGGTCACCAAATATATTGTCACCCTACAGTTTGTGCCCGCCATATTCCCGAGAGATACATAAACAGAAGAAAAACAAATAGAATTACATTAGATGGTGATAATACATCCTAATTAGGAGCGACCCACTTAGCCATGCGACCTACCCGATTTTATATCATTTCCCGATTGAAGAGGCTTGAGGTCATTATTACCTTTTTAGAACAAATAGTCATCATTTACTTAGAATGCCACATCGTCAAACCTTCAAATTACAAATTGATTTCCCAAAAAATATCACGGATATAAAGCTAAGAGAAACGAATTCCTCCGCCACCAAACATGAATACGTTTGAAGAGGTCAACTTACGCGATCTATTAGGTATACTCTATCAGACTTTAATCCATACAAGTTGTCCTGGGGCTGAACAAACCGAAGACACTATTCTGTAAATCCATCTTAGGCAATTTCTACCTAAGATTGCTAGAGCAGCCAATCCATACACACTGTCTTCAATTATATTCAGCATATTTGATTCACAATGCTCATGCCTATATGGAGTGGTTTTCATATACTAAACCTTATCCCGGTCTCTCCATGTTAACAACGAAAAAATGGCCAAAAACATTGATAGCCTGTTATTTAACTCTCAAAGGAAAAACATCCATACAACCAATGATCCTATTTCAAAATGGAAATTCTACCGATCAACCATCAATCAACACTGGGCTCTTTTAAATTAATTTATCATTAATTTTGTCGGTTTCTAATTTCTCATTTTCCATAATTTTCCCAGATAATTCTTAAAACCCACCATCTATTATAAACTATTTATTTTCTATATTCTAGAAAATATTTCTTATTAACATCGAAAAACATTTCCATTTCTCATTTACGCATAGCTGTTCTTCCACATTCATCAGTCCTTAACCATAAACTTGTAAGAGAACAACTCCCTAAGCATCAACTCCGAAAGCCGAAACCAACATCAGATCGACACTCATGAAGCCATCAAACTGGACTAATCTTCACTCAGTTCCTAATCTCGTGCATTTCTTAATTTCTTATCAAACTTTTCTTAAGCAACTTTCAGATTCAGTTAACGAATCCAATTTTTTAACGAAAATCATTAAATATAATGATAGCATTATAATCCCTACTTCCGAAATATTTAACTTTAAAATATAACTTTTATACATTAATTTGAATAACTAAATAAATAATTACTCAAATAAATACATAAATAAATCTGGATTAAAACGGAAAGTAAATAGTACCTTCTTGAATTTGATATAGTCGAATTTCAACCTATAACTCTCTTTCGAATAATCTCCATGCGATTAACGTTCCGAATGTCGAAACAATTTACTGTTTCAGGTCTAAATTCACTTTTGAATTTATCACTTCTGAATAATTACCAATTTCCCAGTATAATCACTGTAATCTCCAAAACATTTGCTTTTAAATCATTATTCACTTTAAACCGTGATTATTATTCCTTACAGAAATATGGACTCGTTTTATCAAATAAACCTTGAGTTTATTTGTAAATATCTTTACAAGATAAAATTCCATTTATCGAGTTATGTTATAAATTTATACATCATATTCCATTTCATAAACACCATTTACATGACAACTTCTTATTATATATACATACATAGATATATATATATATATATATATATATATATATATAGAGAGAGAGAGAGAGAGAGAGAGAAAGAGAGAGAAAATGAGAGAGGTGAGCGAACGGGGGCACCCCTATTGCACCCCCAAACCGTCCGTGAGCTATTGCGATCCGAATCCAATGAGAATTTGTAGATGTTCAATCCACACATATATTAGCATCTATCCAAAATTTGAGCTCGTCCCGACATTCGTATAATAACATATTTGATGTTAAAATTTAACGGCTTGAATAAATGTTCGAATGGTGAATAATTGTGCTTTGATTTTGAAAATGTTATGAATGTCGGAACAAGGTGAAATTTTGGATACATCATTATATATGTGTAGATTCAACTTCTACAAATTCTCGTTAGATTGGATCGCCATAGCTCACGAACCGATATAGGGTGCAACATGGGTGCCCACAATCGCTCCATATATATATATATATATATATATATATATATATATATATATATATATGTATACATACATATATATATATATATATATATATTTGTGGGAAAGTCTATTTTGACACAAATTTAGACACAAGCAGTCTCAACCACAAGATCTTCCCCTGAATTCCACCTCACATAAAAAGACAAACAAATCCCATGGTCCAGATTTTGTGTCTCTAATTCTATGTTTAATTTTATGTCCCTATAGCCACTCCCTATATATATATAAATATATATAAATATATATATATATATAAAGTTTGTAACTTAATCTCGATTACATCTTCGATTATAAATTATTGGTTTTAAACCAAATATTAACCGTCTTGTCAAATTCTGAATTATATAATATATAATTTCTGAAAAATAAGTGAATTGTTATAACATTCGACATAGTCAAATTCTAATTATAAATCCTTATGGAATTATTTCAATTCTATTTACATTTAGAACATCCAAATAATTTCATCATTTTCTTTTAAAAACGATTCCCAATTTCCCTTTTTATATTCATTCTTTAAAGTGCATTTCCAAATTATCCAATGATAATTATTTCATTTCATTTATAAATATCGTTTATAAATTACACTAGTTTGGAGTGAACGTATATATGTGGAATATGTATGAAATGAAAAGAATGAAGATAATAATTCGAGTGCCCAACAAAAAGGCACACGTTTAAATTCCATATGAGATTTTATGAGCTTATTTAGGCAAGCCGCTTGGTTTTTTGATTTTCTTTTTGAATGGAAAGAACCTAGAGAGGCGAGTTGGGGTTTGAGCTATTGAGCCGTACAAAGAAGGTGCTAGCGAAATTTTCCGAAAATTTAAGGAGTTAGAATATTTTTAAGAAATATGATAATTAGGAATTAATATATCGATATGTAAAGAATTCGATAAGGAAACGAACTTAAATTAGATTATTATAAACAAAAAGGAAATCTATAAATTTAAATTTGGTAAAAAAAGAAAGAGAAACATATATACCTTTAAAATGGATAATTGATTTTATGTGATGTTAATTATTCGAGATAAGTAGTCTTGTTCGTTTTGAAGTTAAGAATGTTATTCAGTCACGGTCTGAGAGGTAGTTATACTCCAACTTGACTGACTTCATTATTAACCGATAAATAGAAGGATTTAGTCTCAAAGATCAATGCTTAAATAAGATTTAGTTGAATGAAATATTTTGAGTTGTTCTAACGATATTTTACACGACAGTCGTTTTAACCAAGGTAAGTGGAATTTGGGAAATATAATATTAAATATTTCCTAAGTATACAAATGAATGGTCGTGAAAGGGAAAAATAATTGGAAATGAATTCCAATCATAAATAGAAAATCTTTTCTAAGTATAGAAAATAAAAGAAGGTGATATATGAAAATGTTTTTCAAATAACGTAAGGCGCCAAGATGATTGTTGAAAATAAGAGGTTAACAAATATTGATAAGGAAACGGAGAAGTGATTTAATTAGTGAATTATTAATTAAGGAGCCCAGTGATTGTTTGATGCTTTGGATGAATGTTTGCTAACCAGAGCTCTGATACCAACTGTAGCGACTCCGGATTTCGCCCGGACCTAATCGACCAAGACCATTCAAAAAACCGAATATGCTAACTTTGGGCATACAACACATTAGAACAAATAACAGAAGACTGATATAAACATTACATTAATGTTACATCAGAGTACAGAGTATCAGAGTACATCGATTAAATAATACAGTGGAAGATAATTTACGATAAATGTAATACACTGCAGCGGCAGCGAATGACGAACACAGCGGAAGACTACCAGTGCTCTAGACACAGCTTTAAGCTTCGATCCAGAATCATGCTCAAAAGATAAATATCTGCAAAACAAGCTACTCGACTGCCCGTGTGGAAAATATGGGCACCCGAGTTTGCAAGTGAAACAAACTACAGGTCAGTCATAGGACTGGTATGAGAAATCTTTACTTAACTTATCTAATTGTAAGGCTAATCACAGGAGCGCCGCTAACACGGAACAGGTTTACTCCATTGGATTGCCAACGCAAGAAATAAAGTAAATCGTTAAACAACGCAATGCTTTTTAGAAAAATGAAACCATTATAAGACTCAAGTCCCATCACACAATGCAACGTAAACCAGAGGATAGAGTTCTACCTTATAATGGTCAGAAATGCTTGATACGATAAAATGGATTTGATATTACTATTAGTGTATATAAGGTTTCAAAAACATTTCAATCGTAATATATCAATCATAGACGACATAGCCACCATGTACTATGTCGCCGTACTAGTTATACAATCAAAACTGTATGGTGTCGTATTGGAAGTTGGATTTCCATCATGAACCAAGGCAGAAGATAGTCTTTACCGAATTCGAGACAATCTAGCCTATATCTCAGGCTCAGTCGCAACTGCACCTTGGATCTTCAGGGCCAGTCCATAAATAATGTTAGTGGATAATAATGCCTGACAATACGTTTCCCTGCTCTATGGGGGCGTAAATAGAGCCACTAGGGACTCAAATAACAGAGGCACCTCATTCCATCATCCATATAAGTTAAAATGTCTGGGCATGTAGAACCCTAACACCACTTCTAGCTAGAAAGAAACGTATGCCCTCCCTGCAGTACTTACTCTCGTTTCTGTTTCATACCGGGGTGTAAGGCTCGCGAAGTATCGCTATACACAAAGCTATGCTAAATTAAAGCTGTGCTTTGATCATCAACCACAAGGCTCTGTTTTCAACAATAAGCCTTGATCATTTGCATCTTAGCATGCCACATTGTCAATCAATACCATACCATTGATTTCTGCCAATATATAACCTCTAAGCTCGTACGTCTCACAGAAAGGTATTTTTATTCTCTACCTCCAACAGATATATATTGAGCAGAGATTAATGAATGCAACATAAAGGAATACAACGTCAGACATACCATTCATTTACAAGTTCTTCTGGGTCTGAACGAAACCGGAGACACCTTATTCGTCATCCCATATATACAATACAGGAGAGAGGTGCTCGCATATCCATCGATCTCGAAGTACGTTTGGACGATTGTAACACCCCTAAATCCAACATCGTGGAAGCCTGTGTGAAGTGGGTACTTATATAGTAGAGCCCATCTCTTACAATGCCGAGGCTTTTTGAGGAACAAAACCCCATACCTATACGGTGGCTAAGTTGGGGACAATATCTTGCGTGAACGGAGGTGCGGGCTGTTATAGTAGTATCAGAGCCAATACCCAGCCGGAATTGTGGCTCCTGTGTGGACCACAGTGCCTGGTTGAGGTGTTTGTGAGCCAACGGGGATGTCGGGCTCTATAGGAGGGGAGAATGTAACACCCCTAAGTCCCACATCGTGGAAGCCTGTGTGAAGTGGGTACTTATATAGTAGAGCCCATCTCTTACTAATGCCGAGGCCTTTTGAGGAACAAAACCCCATACCTCTACGGTGGCTAAGTTGGGGACAATATCTTGCGTGAACGGAGGTGCGGGCTGTTACAACGATCACCACTTATTACCTTGTCTTGGGATGCCTCCCAATCGAAGACATCAGTAATGTCCAAACGATGTGAAGACTTCCGGTCTTCAACCACTGTCTTCATCTTCGACTTTTAATCGTCGTAGTAATTATTCAGAATGAATTAAACCCAGTCTTTCTGAATAACTCGCGTATTTTATAATCAATAATAGAGTGATATAGAGCACATCATACGCCTCATTCCAATTCAGAATATTCTTTTAATAAAATATTAATATTTATAAGGGAAAGGTTCCCATTAATTTTATCAAAGATAAAATCTTTTAAATTTATTCTTTGGTCTTCTTTTTTAAAGATTCATTAAAACACCAATTTGGTTTTTATATCAAAAATCATTACTAAAGGATTATTCAATTTTAAGAAATTAATCTTGTCTTTAACTGGGTTAAAGAACTAATGTCTTTTAAAAACATAGTTCACGATAAACCCAAAATCAACATCCATTAAATATGGAATTTTCACAGAAATCAAATCAATATATAATCGATATAAATTTCCGTATCAGACTAATAATATAAATGGAATAACGACAAAGCCTTTCAAATTCCATATATAGTAATGGTCTTCTTTTACAGAAGCTCATCTCGATTATCATTAAATCGAATTCTATTCAATTCCGATTTAATATATTAAATTGGAAAACTTTACTTTGGAAAATTTCTATTAAATCTTAATAAAAAATTTATAAATTCCAAATTATATTTTCACTGTTAATTGAGTTATAGAACAATTGTCATTAAAAACACAGCTCACATAAATCCAATTTACATTTCATTTTATTCCATTAACTAAAATGATTGGAAACTCTAATAATCTTAAATAAAAGACATATTCTCCTCATACGGGGTTTAAGAATGGTGTTACTGAAGACACTATTCACGACAAACCCAAAAATCCAATTTATTTGATTCCAAATAAATATTAATTAATTAGCAAACTCCATTAAATCTTGATTAAAGATTTATTCTATTTCTTTATTAAATTAATGTTTTCAAAATATTAGATTTTGGAAATTACTACTTTTTATTCAATTCATTATAAAATGAATAAAAACGATCGATAAACCCGTTAGGGTTAAAATGGCATTTCAACATATAATGGGCTAATTTAGCCCAATTCATTACCAGGTCCATTTATGGTTTATAATGGGCTAGACTTCCCACATTAGGCCACAACTTGTAAATGTTGGACATGCCGGTCGGGTCTGGGCAGACTTATCCCACAAGTTGGGCTTAACCTCATGTCATAGTCCGCTTCGCATTTGCGCACTTAGACCTTTTCATTAGGTTCAACATTAGTGGCTGCTGGATATGCCGGTCGGGTCCGGGCAGACTTCCACCACAAATGCAACCAGCCTCATGTCAAAAGTGCAATTATAATTTTTAATTTTAGTTATTTCACTAAAAAATATTCATTATTTTTAAACTATTCTTTGTATAAAAATGTTCTTTATTTTCAAATATTATTCTATTATAAGTATTCTGAATTGGAGTGTGACTCCATAAATTACCATATAAATTCGGTCATATGAATTTCATACATTGCATATGTATATAATAGTAATGGATAAATAATCAACAAACCATCCATTCACATCCAGAGTGGAATTAATAATTGTGTGAGCATTAAAATAATAAATAAATAATGCTCATCACAGATTGTCAATCTATCGATTGACAGATAACTAAACAATTGGGACTAGTGTATGACAATCATCATCCCAATACCCATGTGGGGTTTTCAGCCAACAACAGTCCTTATAAATAAATCATTGGATAATGAATTTAACCAATTACAATTCAGTTTGAATTAATTTCTATTTAACGAATTTTCATTTGTTTAAATTATAAATAAATATTTATAATTTAATTTCACTACCATAATAACATTATAATGATAATGTTTTATTCTAGCACAAATCCCATTTTAACTTATGATAAATTTTCTAAGAATATGACATTTCTAATTAAATGACCTATTTATTTACAAAATATGTGTTAATCTAAATGACAAATTTATTGACAAATATGTTCTAATTTAAATGACATATTTATTTGACAAATATATGTTCTAATCTACATGACATATAAATATGTAAATTTTAATATGTATACAAAACTAATGTATACATGACGTATAAAAATGTAAATTTTATCTTTGACAATCATAAATGACATTTCTAAATGAACATAATTGAACTTCATGTTTTGACAATTCCAAATGATCATAAGTGATACTTCTAAATGAACATAAATGATACTTCATTTCTGACAATTCAAATAATGATACTTATATTTTTGACAATTTTAATACAATAAAAATGACATTGTTATTTTACAAAACATGATCCTAAATAAACGACATGTTTATTTTACAAAACATAATCCTAATATGATGACATTTATTTCAACATAACATATACTAATGAAATGACATGTTTTATTTAACACAACAAATACTAACAAAATGACATGTTTTGTTTTAACATAACATATACTAATAAAATGACATTTTTATTCTAATGTAATATTTGCTAACAAAAGTTATGTTTTTATACTAATGTAACATTCTATAACAAAAATGATATTTTTGTCAAACTTAACATTTTATAACAAAAATGCTATTTATTTCTAATGCAACATTTTAAAACAAAAATGTTGTTTTTATTCTTTTGTACATTTTCTAACAAAATGTTATTTTTATTCAAATGTACATTTTCTAACAAAATGACATTTATATCACGACATTCCTAAATGAATGATATTTTCATATTAACATAACGTTTTTAAATAAATGACATTTATAACATGACCTATCATTATTCTAATAAATGACAATTTAATATTGTCAATCCTAATTCAATAAAAGATGATAAATTTATATCGTCAATTCTAATTCAACAAAAGATGACAAATTTATATCGTCAATTCTAATTTAACAAAGGATGACAAATTTATAATGTCAATTCTAATTAAATAAAGATGACAAATTTATATTCTAACATAAATGACAAATTTAACTTCTAACATAAATGACCAATTTTATTTCTAACATAAATGACCAATTTTATTTCTAACATAAATGACAAATTTTTGTTACATGAATAATTTTTTATATTTTATTCATAAAATAAAATGTAACATTCTATAACTAAATGGAAATTTTAATCTAATGCAACATTTTATAATAAAAATGTTATTTCTTTTCTAATGTAACATTTTAAAACAAGAAGTGTTATTTCTATCCTAAGGTAACATTTTATAACAAAAAATGTTACTTCTTTCTAATGTAACATTTTATAACAAGAAATGTTATTTCTATTCTAATATAACAGGAAATGTTATTTCTATCCTAATATAACATTTTATACAAAATGTTATTTCTTATCTAATATCACATTTCTAATGTAATGACATTTTTAAATCTAAATAGACATTTTTAATGGAAATGGCATGTTTAATCAAAAATAAACATTTCTAATGAAAATGGCATCTTTAATCTAAATAAACATTTCTAATGAAAAGGGCATGTTTTCATTTACAAAATATGAATGTTAATAAATGGCATATTCTCATTTACAAAATATGAATGTTAATAAATGGCATATTTTCATATCAACATGTTTTCATCCCAAAAGATGATCATTTCTTAATACCCCAAATGAAATTTGAAATTTCAGGTTAACATATTCTCATTTCAATTAATGACATTAATTAACATGATATGATTCTAACAAAATAATATCTTTAGTTAACATGATATTATCTAACCAAATGATATTTTAACCGAACAAAACATTTTCTAATCAAAAATGATATTTTAATCTAACATAACATTTTCTAATCAAAAATGATATTTTAATCTAACATAATGTTTTTTAATCAAAAATGACATTTTTATATTAATATAACATTAATGACATATTCATAGCATAACATTTATAACAAAATTGTTGTTTTTCTCTAATGCATAACATTTATAACAAAAATGTTGCTTTAATACTAATGCATCACATTTGTAACAAAAATGTTGTTTTAAATATAAGAAAATTTACACTTTTATGTTGTCAATTCTAATGCAACAAAAATATTCCATCATATCAACAGAACAACAAACAGCGTCAAACAATCAAATCACGTACATGTAAAAATCTCTAATCACGATAATAATTAATTGATTATAATCATTTAGAAAGAAATCTCACATTGGTTTTGTGTAACGACCCGTATTCTACGCATCATAGGATCGTAGAATATTTATTTCTTTCACATACGAAGTCGTATGGTCATGTAACTTTGGGAGACGACTATTGGGGTCATTTCCCACGTTCATGATTTTTCCCGATTTTTAAATGACCATTTTACCCCTAGTTGGTACTGTTTTGGCCATAACTTTTGACTGGAAAGGAATTTTGACCTGAAACCACTTCCATTGGCTCCGGATGACGGTTTACAATTCCGTAGAGTGGTCACATTAGCCAGACGGACTCAGTGTTTCGGAGATATGGCTGAAACAAGTTTCAGATGGTGAAAAACAGCTTAATTGGGCTTAACCGGGTGATTAGCAGCTTGGCCCAGAGGGGAATTTCGGGTTTAGAAGCATAGGAGCGCTGATTAGGGTTAGGAAATCACTTTCATTTCAGTTTTGAGCCGCCACAAACCTTCTTAAGACCCTAGTAATGGCTTCCATCCTCTAAAACCACTCCAAAACACATTTTTAGTGAAGATTAAGCCTAAACTACATCAAAACAAGGCCAAATAGCAACAGAGCAAGGTTGGAGCTGCTGCTATACATAGGAATTCAACCCAAACAGAGAGTATTTCAGATTTGGTGTTTTATTTTGTGGCAAAGGTGAGTGATTTGCATAGTTTTTGCACTACTTACGGTAATTATGGGTAATTAATGAAGATTAGCGAATTTATACACTAATAAATTCTGGAAAAATGTTTAGAAATTTGAAAATAATATTTTATGCCTCTGTTAGAAAATTTGGACAATTTGATTAAGTTTTACTAAGTATGTGCTTAAACATGATTAAATGGGATTATGGGAAAATGTGAGGTTTTAGCCACTTTTGATTCATTTTGATTCATTTGAATTGTTGTTTTGCTGTTTGTGGTTGCTATTACATGTTGCTATGACTCTATGGTGTGTTTTAAGATTGATTAGAAGTGTTAGATTTGTCAAAAACGTCGTCGAATGGCGTAAAATACTTGCTGGAAGAGTTGCAGAAAAGTGCAGGTTCTGGACCGGATCGGATCGGATATGGAAGCTCGGATCGGATGAGTTGAACTGGGCAAGGGATCTGATCGGATCGGAACTCGACACTTGAGACAACTGGCAAAAAGGAAGGCCACGCTAATTGAACTGGGATCGGATCGGATAAAGGAGGAGAGATCGGATCGATTTAAGGACGAAGGGCTTGGACCGGATCGACTGAAGGATGAAGGGCTCGGACTGAAGTAAGGCGAAGGAATCGGATCGGAGCAAATGAAGGAACGAGGGAGCGGATTGGAGCAGAAGCACGAACTGGAAGGAAGATGGCACCCGACCCGGAGGAGGACACCCGACCCGACCCGAACCGATGCGACGCTGTGGACCCGAACCGAACCGCTACAGGAGAAGACTACGAACCGACCCGAAGTAGAGGACCCGACCCGAACCGATGGCTAGAAGGAGAACCCGACCCGACCCGGTATCGACCAATAACCCGAGATGCAAAGGTAGTCCAATATGGCAAGTTAGAGCTCAGGATCCAGTTGGGAACCGATGAGTTCACTTCATGATTGGGCTTTGCTGCGGGACGTGTGCCAAGGGGCGGTCGATGTCTATGACTTTGGATCACTATGTATGGGAGGTACGTGAACGGATTCAGGGCCACAGTGGCCTAGGTATGACTAAAGGGCTATAGACCAATGAAGTGGGGTCATTTGTAAAGATTTGGTCATGACTCCATGTGGTAAGCTTGGTAGTAGCAGTAGTTGTACAAGTCGAACTCCGTCACTACTTCGATGGGTCTAGTGATTGACAGTGGTGGACATCGAATGCTTTACGCACTGAGTGAGAGATGTGAGGATGGTTGCTATGGATGATTTGTTTGCTACCATTATGACATGCACACCCCACCCCCGTACTCTTACACTATTTATTATGGCACCTTAGAGTGTTGTATGGTATGTGGTACTAACTCTTTGGTTGCAGGTCCAGGTTCAGGTTCAGGTATGGTTTAGTATACCTGTTATTATTCTGTTTATATGTTTATCGCTCATACCAGGCTTTATGTCTGACCCAGAGTTTTATGTCTCCTCTTATTACTCTGGGTGCTCACACGAGCAGACTAGAGACAGGTTAACTGGTGATGCACGGGTAGACGATCCGGAGTCGAGCATGAGGCTTCCACGTAATATATACATAGTATTCTCCCTGTGTTGTTGAAGATCACTGCTTGGGCATTAGTGGTGTATCTTCTACTTTAGCTTTCTTTTGTTTGAGAGACAGTAAATTTGGAAAGTTGTAATAAGCTGCTGTATTTGGATTTCCGCTGCTCTGATGATGATGTTGGTTTTAGTATCAGCTTATGCACTGTCTCACCTGTTTTATGTCAAGTATGTTATTATTATTATATTTTACTCCATGCGCTTTGAGACATTCTACAGGTTCTTGATTAGTTCGTTCCCTTCTTTCCTTTTTCCTGACGACCGTCCCGTGCTAGTCGGGCATGTGTACAACGCACTTTCGGAGGAAATGCAGGCTGGTGCGGGGCGGACCGTCACACTTGGTATCAAAGCTCCAGGTTGCATAGTTAACCTAGGGAAATTATCAGGGAGAGATAATATACGTATACGAGAGAGCGTATTTGTGATTATTTTGGTTTTTAAAAAGCTATATATATATATATACACTATTAGTAGTACAAGAATGAAGTCGTGCTGCACTAGCACCACTATGGGGTCGTTAATCGTTCCCTTTTTCAGATTGACGATGAGCCGATATGTTAGAGGTATCGGTAGAGGAGCCAATAATGGGAATGCTGCTGACATGAGGGCGATGTTTACTGACCTCATGAGAGAGATGCTTAGGGATGTGCAGAGTGCAGCTCCCAATGGTGGAAATGGTGGTGGTCCAATAGTGCAAGCGCCGAGAGTCGACTTCGCCAAGCTGAATAAGGATTATACTAGCCTTGGTGGGAAGCCATTCCACGGAACGGAGTCGGCTACGGATGTCCAGGATTGGTTGGATAGTTGCGAACGTATCTTCGAGGATTTAGGTATCGAGGATGCAATGAAGAGAAAGCTAGCGTCCCGTCTGCTGCAAGGACGGGCAATGAATTGGTGGAATGTTATAAAGGCAGCTACTCCCGAAGATCAGATTACTTGGGAGCAGTTTAAGGTTCGCTTTAGCGAGAAGTTCATTCCAGCTGCTCAGAAGTTAGTGCCGTTTAAGAAATTCTTGGAGCTCAAGCAGAATGGCAGAGCTGTCTCGAAGTATATTGCTGAATTCGACACTCTGTCGAAATATGGGTTATCTCTTATTGATACTGCCGAGAAGAAGAATGAGAAATTCATAACTGTTTTGGATCAGTACTTGGGGGAAAGGCTTATTAACCACATCGATGAGACATTTGAATCGATTGTGGGGAAAGCATTGAGATCAGAAAATCTCTACCCCAAGCCGAAGACTGAGGTTCCATCTACAGAGGAGCCAAGGCCACAAGCAAGTGGTGGAGGCAAGGGTGGTTCGCAGAATAAGAGAAAGCAGAATCAGACTAAGGATGGCCAGAAGAAAAAGAATAAGCAAGTTGAGTGCTTCAGTTGTGGTAAGAAGGGCCATTATGCTAGTAATTGTCGGGCCAAGCCAACGGATAGGAAGTGCTTCAACTGTGGCCAAATGGGACATCACAAGGACAAGTGTCCGCAACCCCCAAAGAAAAGCAAATGGTGAAAGCCTACGCCCTTAATGCTATTCCTTCTTCGTCGAATGCCCCAACTGCGGTGGAGAAGGGAAAGAATGTCGTCATTCAAGGTATGCTTTCTGTTTATGATGTTCCTGTTAGAATTTTGTTTGATACCGGAGCTTCCAGTTCTTTCATATCTAGTGACCTGGTATATAGGTTGGGATTGGAGCCCGAGATTGTCGATAGACCTTTAGTAGTGACGAACCCGATTGGTGGTTCGACCAGCCTTAGCATGATTTGTCGTAATGTGGTCTTATCGAGTCATAGATGCATGTTTGTTTGTGATTGCTTTGTTTTGGGCTTTACTGGGTTTGGCATTATTTTGGGAGTAAATTGGCTCCGAAGATACGGGGTGGTGGTAGACTGTGAGGGCTTTTTGGTGACAGCTAGTGCGGATGATGGGCGGAGGATAGTGTTTGGTGGTCTACCCAGTGAGGGGGTATTGGCTAGTTTTCTAAACTCCCTCGACATTCTGCATAGTGAGTTGTCAGGTTTGCCCGTGGTTGGCCAGTATCCGGATGTTTTCGAAGAAGTGACCGGACTTCCACCACACCGAGAGATTGAGTTCCGTATTGATTTGGTAAAAGATGCCAGACCTATAGTGTAACGACCCGGGAAAAAGCGACCTTGGTTATCCGATATATAACACCTATCGAACAATCAAAAGTCGAAATTACCGGATAGTCCAAGAAAGAAATTAGAGGGTGAGGATAGATAAGATAGAAAATTAGAACAGAAGAAGAAGAACACAACAACATCAGAGTAACACGAATCTCACAGCGGAACGAATAAAATATAATAGACAACATATCTTGAAATCAAAGTAGTATATGTATATCATACCATTATCAGAGTACAGCACTTTCATCACAGCGGAATAATCAATAGCTAGAAAAATCTTGAAGCCTCCTGCTCCAAGCTCTTCAAGCATACCTGTAAATCCTGACTACTTGACTGCCCGTACAAATTTGGGCACCCAAGAGTTTAGGGAAAACAAAACAAAATAAACTCTGGGTCAGTCATGGGACTGGTGTGAGTAAACTCAAATCATTTGGTTTAACTTTCAAAATCCTTCCGAAAGAAAAGATAATCGTAAGACCAATCCACACATAAACACGGACGGTTTTTACCTTACGATAACCCAAAACACTTTGGAAATCATATATTATCTGATATTATAATAATGTCTAATCACAAGTAATTAAAATATAGTAGAACGCTTGCATCTCACGCTGTACATATATAGTATACAAATCAAACTCGCGGGCACTTATTGGAAATTGGATTCCGACTTTGACAAGGTATGGGACCACCTGCCGATAGTGTATCTCTAGAGGCGAATACACTGGGTTCAACAAGAACATCTTGCAACCCGGCCCACACATGACCGACCACTCATTTCGCTTGAGTGTATCGAATGTATATCACCGACGGTTGGGATCAGCAACCGCCTCCCGAAATGGGACAGCATCGATAGATTTAAGAACAAAAGGAATTTCTCTAGATAGGTGATCATACACCCTACTTCGGAGCGACCGACTTAGCCATGCTGCCTGCCCGATTTTTGTCCTTTCCTGGTTGATGAGGCTTGAGGTCATAACGTATCTTTTGACAGATCACACCTCCATTACTTTGAATGCCACATCGTCATACCCGCCAAATCACAAATTGATTTCACCAAAAATACCACGGGTATAAAGCTAAGAGAAACGAATTCCTCCGCCACCAAACGTAAGTACGTTTGAAGAGATTAACTTACGCGATCCGTTGAATATACTCTGTCAGACACTCGTCCATACACGTTTGTCCTGGGGCTGGACAAACCGAAGGCACTATTCTGTAAACAGGATAGCCCTTGCATAACTCCGTCTTCAATATATTCAGCATACTTGATTCGCAACGCTTATGCCAATACGGAGTGGTTCTCTGGATAATAATCCAACCGGTCTCTCCATATTAACAACGTAAAATGGTCAAAACTTTGATAGTCGGTGATTTAACTATCAAATGAAAACATGTCGGTGTGCAACCAACGATATTATTTCCCCAAGGAAATTCTATCGAACAATCATCATTCATCATCAAATTATCATAAATTTACCCTTTTCCTTATTCTTGTTTTCCTATATTTCTTATTTACTATATTTAGAAAATATACGTTATTAACAATGGAAAACAATTCCATTTCTCATTTTCTATATTCAGAAAACATTTCTGATTTTCATTTGGAAGACATTTCCAAATCTCCTTCATTGGGTTTAAACTGATGTTTGAATAAACATCGCTATGCCAACACCAACCATTTCGCTCATTAACTAAATTCACTTAACCCCTTTCACTCTCGAACCTTATCCACTTCTTAGTTAAAAACGAAGTCAATCAAGTTGGGGTATAATTACCTCTCAGACCTTAACTGAACAACATTTCTAACTTCGAAATAGACAAAGTTCAAACATTACTCTTTAAGAAACTTCCTTGCGAACTCTCGGATTCTATTTATGAATCCACTTCCTTTACTGAATCATTTGATTATAACTGTAAATGTTATAATTCCATGCTTTCAAAATATGTTAACTTAAATATATTTCCATATCTTAATTTGGATAAATAAACAACCAACTACTTTATTAACAGATAATTAAAACTTGATTTGAAATGGAAAGTAAACATTACTTCCCTTGATTCGATATAATCGAATTTCCATGTATGATTCACTCTCGAATAATCACTATCCGATAATTCTCTTTCAAATAAACTATATTCGATTCCCCTGTTCGAATAACTAATATTCGATAATCCTTTTCTTCGAATAACTAATATTCGAAAAATCTCACTTCGAATAAATCATTTTCGATAATTCTCTCCTTCGAATAACTATATTCGATTTAACACACTTCGAACGAACTATATTCGATTACTCTTCTCGAATAGACTATATTCGATAACTCTACTTCGAATAGGTGATATTCGATTAATTCCCTCTTTGACTAACCCTACTTAATTTACTAATACTCGACTAACTCAACTTAATTAACTTCTATTGATTAATTACTATTTGATTTAACACCATTTGCTTGACTCTAGATCGCAGCGATCACAATGGTTACGCCTGATTCCCTCAGGAAACATCCGACCGCCGTAGGCTATCTGCAGCCCTGCGAATTACGCTAGCAGTCGTGCTAAATGGAAATTCATCCTTAAATAAGTTTGTCTATTTTTAACTCTATCTCGAATAATTAGATTCGATCAATTCTAATTGAATAACTAATATTCAATTAACCCTTATTCGATTACTATATTTGAATAACTCTAGTTCGATTTGACTCAAAACGATTAACTCTAACTGATTAACTCTAACTGGTTAATTCTAACTGAATAACTCTAACTGGATAACTCTAACTGGTTAACTCTAACTAACTAACTCTAACTGTTTAACTTTACGGTTTAACTCTGACAGTTTAACTTCAACGGTTTAACTCTAACAGTTTAACTCCAACTGTTTAACTCTAACAGTTTAACTCCAACTGTTTAACTCTAACAGTTTAACTCCAACTGTTTAACTCTAACAGTTTAACTCCAACTGTTTAACTCTAACAGTTTAACTCCAACGGTTTAACTCTAGTTGATTAACTCTTTTGAATTAATCCCTTTGACTTTTCTCTTTTGAATAATTCCTTTGGAATAATTCCTTTGAATTACTTCCCTTGAATAGATTCTTTTTCTATTCGTTTACTCAACAAATAACTATTCTCTTTTCGCTTCTATTTATTTAACAAATAAATATTCCCTTTAACTTTTCTATTTATTCAACAAATAAATATTTCTTTTAACTTTTCTATTTATTTAACAAATAAGTACTTCTGTCAACTTTTCTTTATTCCCTACATGAATATTCCCTTTTCAATTCCATTTGTAAATACTTTTACGAATGTTTCCCTTTTTATTTCTATTTGTAATCGTTTCACAAATATTTCCCTTCTATTTGATTTCACCAATATTTTCCCTTCTATTTGATTTCACCAATATTTGTATTTTTTACAAATGCTTTGATTCTATAATCATTTTCTCTCATGAAATTCTCTTCCTTTTATATATAAAATCTATTGATTTTATATAAATAATTTATTTTCAAAATAAACTTTAAAAATCCCTTTCACTTTCTAGTATCACTTATGGTATAAAAATACCAAATCAAAAGGTTCAATCATCATCCAAACACACAGGTTCAACAACAGATGATGTAACACATCATATATCAGAATATATGAAAAACGATAAATAAATGTTGAGGAATCCAGTTGGATTCCTCCGACCTGTTTCCCTGCTCCACAGATGTTACACAATATAATTCACATCAATTTCATTTCAATATGAGGTATTCTGATAAACAAAATCAACATCGGTTAACGATATATATAACTATATCGGTATTTTCACTCAATTGACTAGCAGTTCAACCAAACAATCAACACTCAGTAATTCAACCAATAATTATCAGTTCTAAAAATACTTTATAAAAATATAAAGTGCTCAGAGTTAGTGAGATTTACTCACCTTGGACGGTTTATCGTTGAATAACGATAATCGGTCATTGATTTGGCTCAGACGTTAAATTTCACCATAAATCCAAACGAGCTCCAATCCACTTGCGGTCAGTTCCATTGCGTAGTGCTCGTCCATACGATCCCAACGGATCCTGTTTCGTTAAATTTCGTTAATGTATGCAAAAGTTATGCTATTTACAATATTTACCTAATTTAAATGAATATATATTTAATTAAATTAATTAAATTATTTTTATCTTAATTAATTTCTAATTGCGTTATTAGCCAAATTACCTTCCCTGCCCTTCTAAAAAATCATACTTTCCCATCTCTAGCCATATCCAAATTTTTTTAAAATTGAAAAACCATTTTAATATTTAATTAAATTTAATTTTCAAATAAAATATTTAAAAATATTCATTTAATTATAACTTAAAATTTTTAACTCGGATCAAAAATCTGCTTCCACTCATTTTAAAGTATTTTCCGATAAGAATCCAACGGTCCTTGTTTCGTGGAAATCCGACTTGTTTTGAAAAAGTTATAAGCTTTTAAAGTTTATGGTTAAAAATTACGAAAATGCCCCTGGTCTATTTTAAATTCAAATTAAATTTTAAATTTAAATTTAAATTAATCATCCCATCCGTCGGATCAGTTAGGGATAGCCAGGGAAAGCAGGAAACTATATTTTCCAAACTCAAGCCTTAGACACTATCCTCTCTGTCATCCTTATAATGTTCTGATATTTATTTTTACAAATTCTATTTTAATTATAATAAATATATATATTACAAAAATAAATAAATAAATAAATATTATTTAAAAACTTACCCCGTGAAGCCCAAGCCTCTGCCTAAGAGTCCCTAGCTCCCCGTCTTGCCCTCCTTTCTCCCTTCCTTCCTTTTCCCTATTTCCTAATATTTTATTATTATTTCTGCCATTGCCAAAGCTTGAAAGAGGAGGAGGAGGAGTGAGTTTAAAATGAAGGGGGGGGGGCTATTTATAGCCGAAGGAGTCACATGGATTGCTGAGGTGGCGCGAATCCAACGGTCGAAAATGGATGGCTAAGATTAATCCTTAAATTTATTAAATTATAAATAAATTTAATAATTTATGAATAGTAAAGTGTGTTTTCTCAACCCTATTCGGACGTTAATTTGACTTACTTATTGATACCTTATCCAAAATCTTTTTCAACCATGTTGTTCAATTTTTCTTGCTCTTCAATAATATATAAAAATATTTAAATTTTGAATTCGTTTGAACTTTCAAATAATTTAAATTCAAATTCAAAATAGTGTTTTGTGTTAGTTTCAACACCTTCCGGTCTCATGTTGGAGTATCAAACGATAACGGTTTTCAGAAATTCTTCCACCATCTGGTCCGGTTTTTTACGTACTTCAATCCTATGTATTCAAATCAAAAATCGGAGTTTGTTTAGATTTTCAAATAATTTATTTAAATTTTGTTTCCTTAATAACTTTCTATATCCGTTATAGGATTTTCCCAGATTTCATATATAGCTAATATCCTATGTTTAGAATTTTCCTGGATAGGTCTCAGGTTCCAGTTTTGCCGTTAGCATTAGCAAATTCCAATTACCGTCAAAATTTAGTTCAAATTTTAGCCTTTTATTTTTTTCTTTTCCACATACGGATGCCATTTTTGACGTAACTTGGTTGGTTACCTAATTTCATCATTTCAGATTTAATGAAACTGATTTCATCGAAATCCGAGTTCGTTAGCTACTACATCCTTTGTAAACGTACTATTTTAAATTAAAAATTTATCCTTTTATACTGCCAGTTCACATTATATTGCAGATCCACTAAATTTCTACCATTTCGGAATAAAATAAAATATTCAAAATTATTGAAATTAAACCATTTAAACTTCCAAAACAATAAAAAAACATTTTTAAATAATAACTAAATGGTCAAAAAAAATCTGGACCGTTACATATAGTGATGCCACTTCGTCGTATGGCACCAAGGGAGCAGCGAGAGCTCGAGGTGCAAATCAGCGATCTTTTGAAGAAGGGATTTATCAGAAGGAGTGTCTCTGAATGGGGAGCACCAGTTGTGTTTGCTACCAAGGCAGATGGTTCCCTTCGTTTGTGTGTAGACTACCGCGAGTTGAATAAAGTGACGAGGAAGAACAAGTATCCTCTACCGCGGATAGATGATTTGTTCGATCATTTGAGTGGTGCGAGAGTATTTTCTCAGTTGGATCTCGCGATAGGTTTTCATCAGCTTAGAGTGGAAGCTGAGAGTATAGCTAAAACGGCATTTCGGACGCCGTCTGGATTTTATGAGTGGTTGGTCATGCCATTCGGGCTGACCAATGCCCCAACATATTTTGTGGATCTTATGAATAGGGTATTCAGAGATCAGTTGAATAAGTTTGTCCTTGTGTTCGTTGATGATATTTTGGTCTACTCGAGGACAGAGGAAGAACACAAGGGACATTTAGGAATAGTGATGGAGGTGTTGAGAAAACACCAATTGAAAGCAAAGTTTTCTAAGTGTCACTTGAGGGAAGTGAGGTTCTTGGGCCATGTTGTATCAGAGAATGGGATTGTCCTGGACCCGGCGAAGGTGGCTACGGTACAGGATTGGCCTACGCCCAAGAATGCAACAGATATAAGAAGTTTCTTGGGGTTAGCTGGATATTATCGTAAGTTTATCCAAGGTTTCTCCAAGATAGCACCACCATTGACCCAGTTGACCAAGAAGAATCAAGCTTTTGTCTGAGATGAAAGGTGCGAGAATGCATTCAAGAGTCTAAAGGACAAGTTGACATGCGCACCCGTGTTAGTCATTCCTAAGGGGAATGAAGAGATGATGGTATACACGGATGCCTGTGGTACCGGACTGGGTGCTGTATTGATGCAAGGCGGTAGGGTGGTAGCCTATGCAAGTCGGCAATTGAAACCGCACGAGAAAAGATACCCTACCCATGATTTGAAATTGGCAGCAATCGCGTTCGCGTTAAAGATGTGGAGACACTATCTCTTGGGAGAAAGATTTGAGCTGTTTACAGACCATAAGTCGTTGAAGTATCTCTTCTCCCAGAAGGATTTAAATCTCTGGCAACAAAGGTGGTGAGAATTCTTGGCTTCCTATGATTTTGACATCGCATATACACCGGGAAAGGGCAATGCGGTGGCTGATGCATTGAGTAGGAGACATGCCAGTTTAGGGGCTATGTTTCTAGAATGGAAGTAACTGGAGTATATCGCGGGGTTTGATTTCAGACCAAAGTGCGAATTGAATCCAGAAATGTTAGCAAGTTTGACGATCAGACCCACTTTGATTGAGCGGATCGGCTCTAGTCAGAGGGACGATCCTAACCTATTGGAAATCATCTCCAAGTTAGAGATCGGTATCGATGAGGAGATGAACAAGTATGGGCTTGATCGAGATGGATGGCTTAGAAAGAATGGAAAGCTTGTTGTACCCAATGTCAATGGATTGAGAGATGAAGTGCTTAGAGAATGTCATCACTCAAAACTAACTATACACCCCGGTGGTAACAAGATGTATCGAGACATGAAGCAGACCTACTACTGGGAAGGGATGAAAAGAGACATTGGGAAGTTTATATCCAAATGCATGAATTGCCAACTAGTTAAAGCCGAGCAGAAGAAGCCTAGTGGGTTGTTGCAGCCATTTGAAATTCCCGAATGGAAATGGGAGCAAGTCTCGATGGATTTCATCGATGGTTTACCAAGGACTAGATCGGGACATGATAGCATTTGGGTGATTGTGGACCGATTGACTAAAAGTGCAAGATTTATACCAGTCAAATCGACCAGAACGGCAGCTAAGTTAGCAGAATTGTATATGAAGTGGGTAGTGAGATTTCATGGAGTACCTAAAAGCATTGTGAGTGACCGAGACCCGTTGTTCACTAGTGGGTTTTGGAAGAGCATACAAGAGGCTCTAGGGTCATAGTTACATCTCAGTACCGCATATCATCCTCAGACCGACGGTCAGACGGAGAGGGTGAATCGTATTTTGGAAGATCTCTTGAGAGCATGTATATTGGATTTTAGTGGATCATGGGATGACCATTTGCATCAAGTAGAGTTTGCATATAATAATAGCTACCAATCCAGTATCGGTATGGCTCCGTTTGAAGCTTTGTACGGAAGACCATGCAACTCACCATCATGTTGGATAGAGACTGGCGAGAAGTTTATGCTTGGACCAGATGTGGTGAGGGAAACTTCAGATAAAATCAAGATCATTCAACAACGAATGAAGGCTGCCCAAGATAGGCAGAAGAGTTATGTTGATAAGAGGAGGAGAGACCTAAAATTCTCCGTTGGCGACTTGGTGTTTGTCAAGATTTCTCCGTTGAAGAGCGTAATACGATTTGGCAGGAGAGGCAAGTTGGCACCAAGATTTGTTGGCTCATTCCCTGTTCTTGAACTAGTCGGGAATTTGGCATATAGAATTGACTTACCAGAGAAGATGGCGGGAGTTCACAATGTATTTCATGTTTCCCAACTAAGGAAGTTCGTTCACGACCCAGATATGACTATTTCACCTGATCAGTTAGAGAACTTCGATGTAGAACCCGAGGCGATTGGGAACCGCAAGCCGGCCCGTATTGTCGAGCACGACATGAAGCAACTTCGAAGGAAGGCGGTGAAGTTAGTCAAGGTTCAGTGGGGCGAGGACGAGAATGATTGTACTTGGGAGACAGAGGAGAACATTAGGAAGACGTACCCAGAACTCCTTGCCTGGTAAGATTTTGACTTCGATTTAGTTTTCCGCATGCTAGGATAGGCTTGCTTGCTTGTTTTGCATGTTGTATGTGATTGTTAGGCATGCGGGATCTTTTGTATGTTTTGGGTTGAGGAATTTCGGGGACGAAATTTCTTAAGGGGAGGAGAGTGTAACGACCCGTATTCTACGCATCATAGGATCGTAGAATATTTATTTCTTTCACATACGAAGTCGTATGGTCATGTAACTTTGGGAGACGACTTTTGGGGTTATTTCCCATGTTCATGATTTTTCCCGATTTTTAAATGACCATTTTACCCCTAATTGGTACTGTTTTGGCCATAACTTTCGACTGGAAAGGAATTTTGACCTGAAACCACTTTCATTGGCTCCGGATGACGGTTTACAATTCCGTAGAGTGGTCACATTAGCCAGACGGACTCACCGTTTGGGAGATATGGCTGAAACAAGTTTCAGATGGTGAAAAACCGCTTAATTGGGCTTAACCGGGTGATTAGCAGCTAGGCCCAGAGGGGAATTTCGGGTTTAGAAGCATAAGAGGACTGATTTGGGTTAGGAAATCACTTTCATTTCAGTTTTGAGCCGCCACAAACCTTCTTGAGACCCTAGTAATGGCTTCCATCCTCTAAAACCACTCCAAAACACATTTTTAGTGAAGATTAAGCCTAAACTACATCAAAACAACGCCAAATAGCAACAGAGCAAGGTTGGAGCTGCTGCTATACATAGGAATTCGACCCAAACAGAGAGTATTTCAGATTTGGTATTTTATTTTGTGGCAAAGGTGAGTGATTTGCATAGTTTTTGCACTAATTACGGTAATTAAGGGTAATTAGTGAAGATTAGCGAATTTATACACTAATAAATTCTGGAAAAATGTTTAGAAATTTGAAAATAATATTTTATGCCTCTGTTAGAAAATTTGGACGATTTGATTAAGTTTTACTAAGTATGTGCTTAAACATGATTAAATGGGATTATGGGAAAATGTGAGATTTTAGCCACTTTTAATTCATTTTGATTCATTTGAATTGTTGTTTTGCTGTTTGTAGTTGCTATTACATGTTGCTATGACTCTATGGTGTGTTTTGAGATTGATTAGAAGTGTTAGATTTGTCAAAAACGTCGTCGAATGGCGCAAAATACTTGCTGGAAGAGTAGCAGAAAAGTGCAGGTTCTGGACCGGATCGGATCGGATATGGAGGCTCGGATCGGATGAGTTGAACTGGGCAAGGTATCTGATCGGAACTCGACACTTAAGACAACTGGCAAAAAGGAAGGCCACGCTAATTGAACTGGGATCGGATCGGATAAAGGAGGAGAGATGGGATCGGATCGGATAAAGGAGGAGAGATCGGATCGGCTTAAGGACGAAGGGCTCGGACCGGATCGACTGAAGGATGAAAGGCTCGGATTGAAGTAAGGCGAAGGAATCGGATCGGAGCAAATGAAGGAACGAGGGAGCGGATCGGAGCAGAAGTACTAACTGGAAGGAAGATGGCACCCGACCCGACCCGGAGGAGGACACCCGACCCGAACCGATGCGACGTTGTGGACCCGAACCGAACCGCTACAGGAGAAGACTACAAACCGACTCGAAGTAGAGGACCCGACCCGAACCGATGGCTAGAAGGAGAACCCGACCCGACCCAGTATCGACAAATAACCCGAGATGCAAAGGTAGTCCAGTATGGGAAGTTAGAGCTCAGGATCCAGTTGGGAACCGATGAGTTCACTTCATGATTGGGCTTTGCTGCGGGACGTGTGCTAAGGGGCGGTCGATGTCTATGACTTTGGATCACTATATGTATGGGAGGTACGTGAACGGATTCAGGGCCACAGTGGCCTAGGTATGACTAAAGGGCTATAGACCAATGAAGTGGGGTCATTTGTAAAGATTTGGTCATGACTCCATGTGGTAAGCTTGGTAGTAGCAGTAGTTGTACAAGTCGAACTCCGTCACTACTTCGATGGGTCTAGTGATTGACAGTGGTGGACATCGAATGCTTCACGCACTAAGTGAGAGATGTGAGAATGGTTGCTATGGATGATTTGTTTACTACCATTATGACATGCACACCCCACCCCCGTACTCTTACACTATTTATTATGGCACCTTAGAGTGTTGTACGGTATGTGGTACTAACTCTTTGGTTGCAGGTCCAGGTTCAGGTATGGTTTAGTATACCTGTTATTATTCTGTTTAGGTGCTTATCGCTCATACCAGGCTTTATGTCTGACCCAGAGTTTTATGTCTCCTCTTATTACTCTGGGTGCTCACACGAGCAGACTAGAGACAGGTTAGCTGGTGATGCACGGGTAGACGATCCGGAGACGAGCAGGAGGCTTCCACGTAATATATACATAGTATTCTCCCTGTGTTGTTGAAGATCACTGCTTGGGCATTAGTGGTGTGTCTTCTACTTTAGCTTTCTTTTGTTTGAGAGACAGTAAATTTGGAAAGTTGTAATAAGCTGTATTTGGATTTCCGCTGCTCTAATGATGATGTTGGTTTTAGTTATCAGCTTATGCACTGTCTCACCTGTTTTATGTCAAGTATGTTATTATTATTATATTTTACTCCATGCGCTGTGAGACATTCTACAAGTTCTTGATTAGTTCGTTCCCTTCTTTCCTTTCTCCTGACGACCGTCCCGTGCTAGTCGGGCATGTGTACAGCGCACTTTCGGAGGAAATGCAGACTGGTGCGGGGCGGGCCATCACACTTTGTCTGAAATTCAACTTCACCATTTAAGCTCTAGTCAGTTCCATCATGTAGATCTGGTCAACACGAGTCCAACGCAATTGATTTCGTGAAATTTTGATATCGTACGAAGATGATACATCAGTTTAAAGATTAATTTCATTAATCACTAATTAAATAATTAATTAATTTAAATATAATTTCCTTAACTTAATTACTTCCTCTTCTGTTTACACGATCGTTCCCTGTTAACCAAATACAAACCCATCTTCACCTTGTCCCCTTCATCCTCGCGCGCCAGGACATCGTCCTGGAGCCGATCAAAGAACGTCACTTCGAAGCCAAGACCCGCCTCCACTACCGCCGTGAGCGGACCCCCACTCGAAACTCCCTTCCGACCGTGAAATCACCTCGAAGGTGCAGACTTCGACACTCGATTTTGCACAAATTTCTATTCGGAAAAAGATCATAGCCGTTGAATTCATCAAGCTTGAGGAGACAAAGGATTTTCCGTTTTGAAGATTAGTGAATTGTTGCATGGATAAGAAGAGAAAAGAGGAGGAAGATCACTCTTTTTCAGCTATAGATGGAAGAAGACATGGCGGCTGGCTCTAGAAGATAGATTAGGGTTTTGTTTGTTTGTGAATTTATAATAAAACAATATTTAATTTCTACTTTTGCAAATAAACCCATTAATGTGTCTTTTCACATATAGTAGTTTGCAAAGTAATTTATTCAGCTGACTAGGCATGATGGGACCACACTTTTATACATTTAAATTTCAAAAGTAAAGAGAAAGGTAATAAAAGGAAAAACGAATGTTTGATTCATTTTCTCTGATTGTTAAGTTATGCAACTTTTTATATTTCAAAACACATAATTAAATATCACATTTCATCAAAAATGTGATTTCTTATGCAACCTTTTATCATTTTTAGTGTAAGAAATGAAATTAGAAAATGATCATATTTTGAAGACAAAACAATGTTAACATTAAAAATCACATAGCATGAATGAAATGAATATAAAAGGTTTCATTTTTTTTATAATGTAATATAAGAAAAGAATAGATTACATTTTTTATATAATGTAATAAAGGAATAGAAAAGTTTTACATTTTATGTAATGTAAAAAGGTTTACATTTTTATGTAATAAAATAGTTTACATTCTTTTATGTAATATAAAAGGGTTACATTTTTATACAATGAAAAAGATTACATTTTTTTTAGATATGAAAAGACCATATTTATATGCAATATAAAAAGGATTATATTAAAAGTACATTTTTTTATCTTTCTTTTATTACATTAAAAATGTAATCTTTTAAAAAAAAAATCTGATGCATTTTCTATTTAAAATTTCTTAAAATAAATTTTTAATTGGTTCTGAATTTCCGGGTTGTTACAATATTAGTTATTTTAAAATATTCGTTACTCGTCATTTTAAAATATTCTTTAATTTAAAATATTCATTCTTTCCGAACTAGAATCAGACACAGTAAATTACCACATAATTTTATTTATATGGATTTCATACGCACATGTACACAACAATAATGATACGCAATCAACAATCATCCATAGTGCAATTTACAACTGTATAAGCGTTAAAAATAAATAATTAACGCTTACAACATCAACCCATTGATTGACATACAACTAAATATTGGGATTAGTGTATGTTAAATATCATCCCAATACCCGTGTGGGGTTTCAACCAACAAATATTGAATATCATTTGTGCATTTGGGCGATATGTAAAATATATCATCCCAATCAATATCAGTCAAATGTGTGTACATAAACAAATCATCTAATTTGTAAATGAATATTTATTTTCAACACATGACCATTTTATATGGTTCATATATCCAATAAAAAATATTTTTTTATCGTTCAAAATATTTCATTGAATATTTTAAACATTTTATTCATTCAATAAAAATGATATTTTTATAGTTCAAATAATTTATTCCATACATGAATATTTTATATATTATATTCATTCAATAAAAATGATATTTTTGTAGTTCAAATATTTTATTCCATACAATACAATCTAATCACAATACAGTCCATATCCACAACACAATACAATCAAACAAGCCGTCCATGGTCTGTGGACGAAGGTATCAGGAGCTACTAATCCCCGTCTACAACCTAGTATATATTTAACTATGAAATAATTAGTGAGAAGGAGTTCTTGTAACATACCGTCTTTCTTGCCTGTTTCCGCCGGTAATTAAACTAACTTAAACGGTTCATAAAGGCTGATTGTTATGGGTACTAACATATATTGAACAAAACAACAGAACTTTTTATATCATGATACAATATTTCATCAGAGTTACATAGAATATCAGAGTTACATACATATAGCAGCGGAAACATAAATATACTCTCAGCGGAAGAAGCGATGTGATATAGTAGAAACTCTAACTTTAGCTCGAAGCTCCAATTCAGAAAGCGCTCCAACTCTTGCTCCAAGGTCTATAACTGTAAAGTTAAACCTCTAGTTGCCCATGTGGAAATTAGTGGGCACCCAGAGTTTATGAAAGAACAATAAACTCCAGGTCAGTCATGGGACTGGTGTGAGAACATAAAATAATTATTTTTACGATTTAATTTAAAGTTGGGAGATTCACCGGACTACGCCGCTAATGCGGAACGGGTTTACTCCATGTGAATGCCCGTGCATATAAATTCGTAATGACTTTTGGAAAATGAAGCTATCATAAGCTCGTCCCACATCACACAATGCAAGCGCACACCAGATGGGCGAGTTTTGTCTTATGATAACCAAACATGCTTTCATACGTGAATATCTTCTTCTAATACTATTGTTAGTGCATAGTGTTGAAAACCATTTCGCAAATAAATATATTAATCTTAGCAAGCATAGTGACTTTGCCCACATACATAGTTTACAAACAAAACGAAATGCTTGTATTGGTTGTTGAGTTCCAATATGATGGTTCCTGACACGAAAGATCAATCCGGAACAAGATGCAACCTCACGGTCATGGTTTTCATCCAGGCTCGGACACCAAACACCAGGTAAATACCGGTTAACATCCAGACACGGACACCGAACATACCTTTTTTCCGCAAGTTTCAAATTAGATCTACCGCCGAATCTTTCAAGTTTCAATAAAATGTATGCAACCTAACAGCCAGTTTACCATCAATCCGGGGTGTGTGGTTCGTCGAAGTCACGATATACACAATGCTATTGTCACTAGTTCATTTCATAACTTGAGTATGTCACATTGTAAATTTACAACATGTCACTGATATCTATCAATACATAACCTCTAAGCACGTAAAACTTAGAGACGGAAATAATTAATTGCCACAATCCGATATATATATATATATATATATATATATATATATCAATAGAAATCAGTGCTACACAATCAATTACAATGTTAGACACACAATCCATATAAGTCCATTCTAGGTCTGAATGGAACAACTCTGAAAATCCTTAAATATTTTTAGACCTCATGCCACTTATAACCCCGTTTCAGGTGTACGGCCTGATTCAAGACATCAGCAATCAATCCAAATAATCCAAAGATTCCCGGTCTTCATTTGTCCTTTCCAAGTCTTCAAATAGCGTCGTATTATTACTTGGAATGGTTTTCGGACTTAAATCCAATCCCGGTCTTTCCAAGTAATGAGCGTATTTTAAAAACAAAAGCTATGGACTATACCAGTTTCAATCCAAATCTCCTTCCAAACATTAGTCATTTTAGAACAAGGTTAGATTTATTTCAAATTCCTAAAATCTTATTATTTCCATTCGTCTGTTCAAATTTGGATTGAATGCTTTATACACATTATATATATATATATATATATATAGTGTTCTCAAATTTAATCATTTTCATGGAATGGTAAAACGTTTCAAAAGTACTATTGATTAGCTGTTTATCGAATAGGTTTAACATCATTTAAGGGTTCAAATCTTTTACTCAAATTATTTTAAATAATGAATGACGCTGGTATGATTCCAAAATTTGTTCTAAATCAAGGGGTTTTAATTGACTTCCAAATTAGATTTTGAAAATAACCATCACGTTCGTCAGATCAGTTAGGGATAGCCAGGGAGAGCGGGAAACTTGTATTTTCCAAACCCAAGCCTTAGACACTATCCTCTCTGTCACCCTAGAACGTTCTGGTGTATGTGTTCTTAGAAGAAATGTCATTAATATATACATAAATTTTTATGCATTATGTAATGGTTCAAAATTTGTCCTTTCCTATTTAAAGTTTCAATTAAAATCGTAGTCCAACTTTCATTGGAAACTTAACATAATATTTCCAAATTTGTTTAATTATTAAAGCTTACAAATGGTCTCTAAAAAAAAGAAACCAAGTGTATTTAGGAAATGAGACGACCCGAAATCCCGTTCAGACGGAAACAAGGGTTATCTTTGGAATATAACACAGAAACAGATAATAGCAGAACAAAATTAAATAAATACACCAGATAATGAACAATAGAATATACTGGATAAAAGTAATCATCAGAGTTACACAGTATACAGGATCTTACTTAGTACAAATACAGTTCAGCTATACATAAATGTCTACAGCCGAAAACAAACAAAATATGTACAATAGGAGCTGAACAACATAAAAAGAGATAAATGATAGAATCCATATTCAGCTCCAGCTATCCAGAAAGAACCAGCTAAACCTGAATACAAGGCTGCCCGTGTAGAAAAAGGGGCACCCGAGTTTGAGAGTGAAACAAACTACGAGTCAGTCATGGGACTTGTATGAGAAATCTATTCAACACATATATAATATGGCCAATCACAGGACCACGCCACTTTCGTGGAACGGGTTTACTCCATTGGATTGCCAGTGCTTTAAAACAAATCTTTCTTTTAAACAACGCTATGCTTTTTATAAAAATGAAACCGTTATAAGACTCAGTTCCCATCACACAATGCAACGCAAACCGGAGGATAGAGTTTTTACCTTATAACGGCCAAAATATGCTTGATACGAATAAAACAAAGGCATTTGATATTATTGCTAGTGTTTATATGTTTTGAAAACAATTTCAAATCATAACTATCAATCCTAGACGGCATGGGTACCATATATCATGTCGCCATATATATATACAATCAAAACCGCACGATGTCGTATTTGGAAATTGGATTTCCGTCATGAACCAAGGCAAAAGATAGTCCTTACCGAATTCGAGACTGTCTAGCCCGAGCCTCAGGACCCAGACTCAGGTTGACCCTTGGATCGCCAGGGCCGGTCCACCGATGTGGATTAAAATTCCTGAATACTGTGTTTTCCCACCCGTTGGGGTGTAAATGAGCCAACGAATGACTCCATCGGACCCGGATCGTCCGATCAAACCGAGGCGCCTCGCAACAGCAACAACCACATAGGTGAAAAGTATATAAATGTCAGGGCTGGTAGGTCACTGACACCACCCTAGCTAAAAAGAAACGCAGGCCCTCCCTGATGTCCTCTCCCGTTTTAGGTTCATACCGGGGTGTGAGGCTCGCGAATTCACGTTATACACAAAGCTACGCCACACAGGCGGTGCTTTGATCATCACCACAAGACTTTGCCTTTCAACAGAAGCCCTGATCACTGCATCTTAGCATGCCACACAGGCAATTCAAGCCATGCGACTGATGTCCATCGATATACAACCTCTGAGCTCGTGCGTCTCAGAGAAGGGCGTTAAGCAAAAGAATAAATTCTCCGCCGCCAAACAGATGTATATTTAATAGAGATCAATCGACACAGAATAAAATCCAATGTCAGACACACAGTCCATTTACAAGTCCGTTCTGGGTCTGAACGAAACCGGAGGCACTAAATACCTCGCAAACCCTTCGATCACCACGTACGTCTGGACGATCACCACTCATTATCCATATTTCGGGATGCCTCCCAATCAGGACCTCGGTTACCATCCAAACGAGGTGAAGATCTCCGGTCTTCGACCGTCGTCTTCATCTTCGAATTTCAATCGTCGGTCAATTATTTGAAATGAGAATTAACTCGGCCTTCTCAAATAATTCACGTATATTTACAATTTCAAATCAATTTATTTCAATGGTTAAATTATTTGACAACACCAATCTTGTTCTTTAATGTAATTTTCACACCAAACACATTCAACCATCAAAAGCCACATAAATCGAGCAAATTCAGTTTATTTCCATTCCATATAGCTTATGATATTTTATAACTATTTATCGCTATTTTTATTTATTTTCAAATAGCTAATTTATTCAAAACGACGCTTCGGACCATAAAGCGGCCGTGGCGCTGTTTTTCTTCAGATTTGATTTACACATATCTGAAAATCTAACCGTTGGATCTTCACAAAATTTACATCATTAGAGAGGTCTTTTCAAAACGAATCCAACGGTTCCAGTTTCGGGAAAATCCGACGGTCGGATCTCCCGGTACAATCGTTTGAAATTTCGATTTCAAAATACGAACTGCAGCGTCGTTATTCGATTAAATATATAATTATATTTATATATATATATAAATATAATCGCTTCTGGCGCTGATTTTCATCAGATTTGAATTAAACATTCCAGACAATCCAACCGTTGGGTTTTTACAAGGTTGGTGCCGTTGGGAAGATATTTCCAAGGCGAACCCGACGGTTGAGGTTTCGGGAAAATCCAATGGTCGGATTTCCCGCACTAGTTGTTTGAAATCACGGTTTCAAAATGCGAACTGCACGGCCACGTTTCTTTTTAACTTTATTTATATTTATATAATTATATAAATATAGTTCATTCAACAATTTCAATATCGTTTTCACTTCAAATATTTCACTAACGCCTTAAAATTTTGGAAAATTTCGCCATAACCTCCCCTGCACCGGGAGCATCGGGAAATCGCAAATAGCTTTCCCGGTCCTTCTAATCTAAAAAAGAAAAAGAAAAAGCCAAGCGGCTAGCCAACAGGCTCATAAAATCATCACCCAAACAAAACAGTAAATGTGTACCTATTTGTCGGGCACAAAATTTTATTCCTCTTCTCTAGCCCATTTGCTATAACCTGTTCAATGAATATGCATGTACATATATATACAGTTCTTATCATTTATCATTTTCTATTCGACTTCATATTTGGTTTCTATTTGGTTTAAAAACACCGTTCATTCTAATGTTACATACATAGGTGCAAATCATTTCATTAGCTAATTATTGAATATTTCAACTCATCTATGTTTATTTTGAACAAGTGGCTATTTTTAACACTTCACATTTCAACGATTCATGCATACAATAAAAATGTGATTTTTATTGTAAAACAATTCATTTCAAAACACTATTTTTCTATATAGTTCATATAGGTGACAAAAATAGGATTTTTATCATAAAACAATTTCTTTTAAAACGAGATTATTTTACACAGTTCATATAGTCGATAAAAGGTGATTTTTATATTTAAAACGCGAATACCATTCAACACCTGAATTTCTAATCAACGAATGAATATCAATTCAACAGATGAAGGTTTCCTATAGTTTGTATATATATAAAAAGGTGATTTTTATATTTAAAACGTGAATACCATTCAACAAATGAATTTCTAATCAACGAATGAATATCAATTCAACACATGAAGGTTTTCTATTCAATGAATAAATATAGTTTAAGCAAATGAAAATAATTCAAACACATGAATATTATTCAAAATTTCGGCAGCATAACGGCAGGGTAGTTAAAACCAGGACCGTCCCTAGTACGGCTCCTCGCTCTACCTTAAAACCTCGCGGTTTTTGTAAATGGGGATCATGCATCTAGTTCGCACGCATGCGGCATGTATATATTTATTTCATTTCCACAAACTAATCCTATGTGGTTTCAACCAAATATTTCTCAACCACAAACGGGTATTTTTCAACCTCAATCAATCAATATCAACCACAAACAATCCCAAACAATCATTCGCTATCAATCAATTTTCACAACAATTTCAATCAATAAATATCGTCCATGGTTTGTGGACGAGGGGCGTATATATATATATATATATATATATATATATATATATAGCAATTCACTTTTATTTCAACACACATATATATATAGCTAGAAAAAGAAATTGAAGAGTGAGAAATTCTCACCGAATAGCTAATTCAATCCCACGACTCTTCTTTGCATAAATCTTCACCGTTCTCGCCTTTTGTCGCTTTCGTTGCCTGTATTCACTACATATGTAAAGATCGAATTTTTACTTCGTTATTCAATATATAAAAATCGAATTTTTATTATGCTACTCAATATATAAAAATCATATTTTTACTTCGATGTTCAATATATAAAAATCATATTTTTACTTCGATGTTCAATATATAAAAATCATATTTTTACTTCGATGTTCAATATATAAAAATATATTTTTACTTCGATGTTCAATATATAAAAATCATATTTTTATGTTTTATGTTCAATATATAAAAATCATATTTTTATGTTTTATAAAAATCAAACCTTTCATATTTATAAAATCACTACTTCATGATTTAAAAATCAAAGCTTTGATCTTGTTTAAAAATCAACTCTTTTTACATTTTAAAAATCTAAACTTTGTCTATAAAAAAAACATGAACTTTATGTTGATAAAACCTACCCTTGATGTACATAAAAATTCAATCTTTCTTAGTATAAAAATTGAATCTTAAACTTAATGACAAACGTATTTAATTTAAACAAATTACACAACAACAAAACTCACCCTTTCACGTTTGGAGGGGCTGAAGCTTGCTGGAAGTGGAGCAAGGAGCGGCTTCAGGTGATTTCGACGCTGAGGGGAGGGGTGTCGGGTCTGCAGCCAGGCGTAGGTGGCACCGGAGTCGCCGCAGTGGCTAGGGCTCGCGGATCTCGAGGTGGGCGTAGGGTTTGGGTTCGGGTTCGAACAGGGGAAGGGGCGCGGGCTGACGCGAGGTCGGAGGGGCGCTTGCCTGCTCGGTGGCGCACGGAGGAGGAGGCGGCGAGCGACGTGGGGGCGACGACGTGAGGGGTTCCGTCGATCTCGATTTAGGGCTTAGGTTTTCCTTTTTTTTTATTTCGAACGGTAGAAAGAGAGGAGAGAGAGAGAGTAAAGGATTTATATAAATATTTATTATTTTTAATTTCAAAAAGTTGACTTTTTTATTCGACCCCTAAACGAGGCCCACCACCTGTCGTCCATAGCGTTTTACCCCCATTCCGAACACAATGGGATATGTATCGCAAGCTGATTTGATCGTTACAATCAGTTCCCGTTGAATTTACATTTAAATCATTATATTGAATTTTAACCGTACATTTCAAATTACCGGGGTCACATACTAACTTTAAAAATTCCAGAAAAATATTTTCTAGCTTCGTATTGACGATACGGTCCTAACAAAACTAGTTTCATCAAATTCTGAGACCGTTTGAAAAATGGTCAATTTCCAGTCGATTAAAATCAACTGAAACCGGTCAAACGCGTTTTCCTTTGCCACGCTCACATATTGATTCGAAAAATTATGAAATTTGAAACCTAGCAATAATTCGACGTCCCGGACCGAACAAAAGTGGTTTCGTCGAAATCCGAGGTCGTTTGCACAATGTCCATTTTTAAGGGCCTGAATTCCATAGCGACTATTCAGAATTTTCAACTGGACATATCTTTTGATTCCCGCTATCAAATTTCGATTTTTCAGATTCGTTAGAAAGGTATTACCAATTAGATCCTAATGTTTTTGGTTTCGCTAAAATCCGGATTGTTCTGCACCCGGTATAGTCCGACAAAGTTTGAATTCCATTTTTGAAACTGTAGCGCCTTCTCAAGCCCTGTTTATAATTATAATTAATTATATTCGTTTTCAATTGTCGATTCAAACTCAGTTTTCATCGCCATTATTTAAAATATTTATTTTAAATATTTAAAATCCATTATTTTAGCCAATTTTAAAATTTTTAAATTGGTTCAGATTTTCTGGGTCGTTACAGGAAATTAATGTTTAGTTACATACTCTAATCAAATTTTCCATAATTAAATTTTTAATGCTAAACAACTTTGTTAGAACTAAAACTTATTGACAATAAGGAACCAAATGTTTATGTAAACTAATGGAACTCAAAATCACAACTTAAATTTGGATCTTATTTAAGCAAAAAAAAAAAGCATGCATGTAAGCAATAATGAACATAAACAACATGATTAAATATTTTTTACCACAATTACTTAATCAAATAAATTCACTTCATTGTTTTGCCAATTCTAGTTTGGCACACAAGTAAATATTCACTTACATAACGATAAAAAATAATATTTTTACATCGTTAATCACTTACTAATATCATAATGTATGTTTATTATTATTCCATGCCCATCATATTACTTCGCAGTTAACTTTATTTTTAATTACAACCAATCAACGCTTAAATAATTAATTTTACTTAATCAATTCAAGTTACAATTCCATGATATCAAAATAGTTTTATTTGCATATCACATTTCTAATGTTTATCGCACACATTAGTTAAAAATCACATTTTTAACTAACTAAAAAATATTTCATATCATACATTAGATAAAAATCATATTTTTAACTAACTAAAAATTATTTCATGACTTAATAAATTTTTATTTACCACTAACAATAATGGTTCTAACCAACAATTAAGTTTCATGAAAATAATTTTCTAATCTACCCCTTTTCTAAATTGAATTTAGATTTCTCTCATATTTAAGTGACTACATAAATTCTACTTAAAGATCGAATCTTGAAGGGTTTAATTTTATTTACCACATCAAATCACTTGCAAATAATTCAAACATACCACCACAAATCAACTAAGGTTGTATATGACTAATATTCCATACAAGTGTAATTTTGTGAACTAACATTAGGTGTTTCACTTCCAAATTCCATAAAGATGTCACTTTTACACCATGAATCTATTTAAGAATATTTAGCAAACATATATCATCAATATAGCTACATACAAATCATTAATTTCCTAAGAGACATAAAATTTATTAAATTAGAGTTCTCACCTATATTTGCATTCTAAACTTTCACCGTCAAGTTCCAAATCAACTCCGCCAGCCTCGGATGATCTATTATCTCTTACACATGCATCGCGCACTGCTCCTCATCTACTAACGCGTATATAGATGTGGAGAGATATATACACTCTCCACACTACTCTATGTTTGTGTTAACCTCTTGGCACAAGAAAAGGCCGCGACTTCTATACTGGATAGTGGACTGTTGGATTGGAGCTTGTTGGGGAGGACTATCCGCAAGAAGAAAGAAGAAACATGATTTTTTTTCTGAGAAGAAAAGAAGTTTGGTTTGTGCATAGAAGCAGGAGGCACGTATTTTAATGTAGAGAAGAGGGGACAAAGAATATCACGTGGTATTGGGTTCTGTGAATACGAACTATTCATAATCTTAGGCCACTGTTTCAAAAAATTTGCCCTAATATGGCAAGATTTAAAATTAGATTTTCTCAGATTTGGTTGTCCACCATATCTCCTTAAAAAAAAAGAAAAATTTGATTTGTTTTCTATGGACAATATATTAGGCTAACACATGAACTAACAACGTTGTTTATGGTATTATCTGAACGTTATAAACTTACCCGTCACACACCGTAAATTAAATAGTAATGAAAAATATAGAATTGATTGTGCGATTTTATTTTATTTCCTTTCATTACGCATTCCTTTCATAAATGTGCATTATATATTCTTTTTTTTAATTTATACATATATATATATATATATATGTATATATGTATAAATATATGTTCAATTTCACCGTCTGCACTTCAAAAATTCATCCTTCGCTTTCATTACATTAACTATATCACAATTTGTACCATCATAAATTTAGACTCAACAAAATGTATTACTATCTATATAAAATTTAAACTCAGAATTTGGAATTGATTTAAGCGTTTTATTACGCTTTTTAATTAACGGTTTGAAATGAATTTAACTTGACGATATTTTATTTTGCACCAAAGTTCTCAATTTCGAAATTAATAACATGGTAAACGACTTGCAAAATTAATCACCAATATTTATGTTAATTCAATGTTTAATTACCATTTGTACTCAATGGTTTGATTTGTAATAAATTAATCTTAACTATATATTACTATGCGAATACATTCTTTGTTCAATAAATCGTTAAACATAACTTATTTAAAAATTGATTCTTTTCTCTTTTTCCTTGTTCTAATGTCAAAAATTCCAAATGGCTTACCATTTGTTAGCATCGTAAATATTGATGTTATATTCACAATGTGCTTTTAAATTCTAGAATGAACACTACATTCAAATTAAATAGAAAGTCCAAGTTTTAAATTGTACCTTTAGTATATTGTTAATTTAATATTCAACTGTAACGAGTCAGATTTTGCCCGGCCTTAATCGATCGCAAAATCGACCAAGACCGTTCAAATCCCGCCTACGTTAACTTTGGGAATACAATACATCAGAACAATAACAAAAGACTTTTATAATATCATAACGGACTTACATCAGAGTACAGAATATCAGAGTACATCGAATATAAATTACAGCGGAAGATAAATTACAATATTATAATACAATACACTGGAAACGATAAAATAGATACGGCGAAAGGCAACTATGCTTTGGACACAACTTTAAGCTTCAATCCAGAATCCTGCTTACGAAGTAAATATCTGCAAAAAAACTACTCGACTGCCCGTGCGGAAAAAGAGGGCACCCGAGTTTGTAAAGATGGAAACAAACAACGGGTCAATCATGGGACTGGTGTGAGAATTCTTAACTAATTTCACTAATAACAATAAGACAAATCCAAGGACCACGCCGCTAACGCGGAACAGGTTTACTCCAATGGATTGTCGTGCATAAATTAAAGTAAATCGTTAAACAACGCAATGCTTTTTGGAAAAATGAAACCATCATAAGACCCAAGTCCCATCACACAATGCAACGCAAACCGAGGATAGGGTCTTACCTTATAATGGTCAAAAATGCTTGATATGATAAAAACGGATTTTGATATTATTATTAGTGTATATCAAAACATTTCAAAATAAATGTATTAATCCTAGGACACATAGATACCATAATACTATGCTTCCATACTAGTAATACAATCAAAACCGCATGAGGTCGTATTGGAAATTGGGTTTCCATCATGAGTCAAGACTAGGGAGGAGCTCCTTACCGATTCGAGACACTCTAGCTAATGTCTCAGGGTTCCCCGCAGTTAACCCTTGGATCCTGCAGGGCCGGTTGTAACAGCCCTGATTTTTGGGGTTAATTATAAAATTTTATTTTAAGAAATTTTAATGAATGAATATATTTAAAATTATTTATTTTAAATAATAACGATGAAAAACTTATTTTATTTCGAGCGCGAACTTGAAATTTATATTAAATCCATTCCGAGCCTGAAAACGGCGCGGTAATTTCAGATTTGAAATTCCAACTTTGAAAAAATTATATAAAATAAAATATAAATCGGAATTGGACGAAACAAGAAACGCTAGGACCGTATTGAAAATATCTTTCCAAAGAGTTTCAGAAATTAAGATTCCAGTTTATAAATTGTAAGTTATGAGAAAATTTAATTTTCAGAAAAACGCTATAGAATTCGTATATGTTATATATAAGGCCCGAAACGTAAAATTTTTTGCAGAATAAGGAATTAGGACCCGAAACCATCTCCATTGGTTTCAGAATGTTGTTTACATATAAAAATGACTATAAGAACTTATATTTTTGAGTTTCAAAAAAATTCCACTATTTTTGGTATTTTTAAATATTAAAAATATACACCTGAAAAATAGAATTTTTGCAAACGAACTCCGAATTCGACGAAACCTGTTTCTATGGATTCGGAATATTAAAATAAGGTAAAATTCTAAAATTTATAATTTTTGGAATTATTTTGTGGCCGGTATAATTTTTACAGTGAAAAATAGCATATTTTCAGAGTTCGGAAATTCATAATAAATTCATACGGACTCGGAAAATTACAAAATCAGGTTCGTTGGGTTCGTAATGACCTGAAATAATTATGTTTAAAATTTTATTAATTTTGAAATCAGCATGTATTTATAAGAATTTTTGAACTGAAGAAAACAGTTGAAAATTGAGTAATTGGGCACATAATGATATTTGGGCCCAAACCAAAATTAAACCCATGGTATATATTATCTTTTTTCTGAGTTTTAGGGCTGAAATTCGAAATGCACAGCAGCCACTCTCTTTTCCATCATTTTTTCTCAATTTCCATGGCGGCTCCCTCTTCCTCTAAAATTCATAAAAAAATAAAATCTCTTCAAACCATAGCAAATTATATGTTTTCTCGAAGGTCTCGACGATACGAAGCTAATGGTGTAGTCGGTTTTGTCAAACAGCGCTCGGATTCGCCGGAATCTCGTCTTAAAGCTCGCTGTTTTCGAAATTCAGAAACTCAAAACGTAAATCAAGAAATTCCCCTGAATCGAGGAAGAATTAGACGAAGTCACGAACACGGAAGTTCTTCGTCTACGCAAGACGAAAATGCTCAGAAAATTTCAGGCAGTTTGGAGGTGTGAGGCGGCCTGTGGGACCCGCGAGGCGAAATCCTTTCTAGGCGATTTCCCGATGATCGGAGAAGCTTTAGGGGCGGCTCTTTCTGGTGGTGGTGCGTCTCGCCAAGACGAAGACATTGGCGGTGGTCCCGTGGCGTCAGGTGGCCCGAGGCAGCGGCAAAGTGCGGTCAAAGTTCGGCGGTGAACAGTGTTTTTCGGTCAATGGGCTGAGGGTATTTTCCATTTTATTTTTAAATTATTTAATTAATTTCCAGAACTTTAAAATTGCATAACTCACTCATACGAAGTCGAAAATCGACGATTTCAGGTGCGTTGGGATCGTGGCGACGAGATGGACGCGTGGACACTAATTTTGTCCAATTCTGAGACAGTGAAATTTTTAGGTATTTTTCACGAATATTAATTAATTATTTAATTATGTCCAACTTTAATAAATCATAACTCTCTCGTACGAGGTCCGATTGACGAACTGTAAATTGCGTTGGACTCGTCTTTCCGAGCTCTTCGCGATGGCACAGACCAGAGCTGAATCCGAGACAGTCAAATTTTCAGCAAAAATCAATGTGAGATTCTATTTTTAATTTAATTATTATTTTTTGTTATTTAAATAATTTAATGAGAAGTAAACTAGATCCGTGATGTATGACTACATGTTGATGCTTGGGTTTGGATTTGTGTTTGGATGATTGTCATATGAATTGCGTTGTTGGAATCTAAACGAATGGAATTGATCTTTCTTTTTTTTTATGTTGTTTTGACAATAAAAAAATTAGATTTTGTGTTTTATGTTGTTTTGAGAATAAAAATTTGATCTTTTATTTTATGATGTGTTAAGAATAAAGATTAGATCTTTATTTAAAATTTATAAAGATAGGATTTTTATATTATAAAAGAAAGTTTAAATCTTTTAATTATATTTATTTATAAATCAAGTTAGGATTTTTATAATATATATATATAAAAAAAATATTATTTTATTTAGATGAAAAAAACAAAGTTGGGATCTTGACACAAAAATGCGACACTACATCTTATGATGTTATTATATGCGATGACATGAAGACTTAATACCATATTGTATGTTGACATTATTGTTTATTGACATGAATGCTTAACATTAATCTACATGTTGCTCATTAAATGGTTTGGAATGGATTTGAACACCCCATATTATGTTATTTATCATTTTATTGATATGCAAGCGCGACACCATATTCTGTGTGTTATTAATTTTCGTATGCGGTCATGTGAATTGGAAGATGACCATAATTTTAGTGCGGTCATGTAAATAGGAAAATAACCACATTTTAGTGCGTGAGTGTAAATAGCAAATTTATATTATATTTTTAGCACTTAAGTAAGAATAAGATTATTAAAATAGCCTTAGCGTCTTAATAAAATTTAAGAAAATAAATTTATTTTCATAGTTAATGTCACAATAGGAATGCAACCTTATTTCCAGCGTTTATGTAAAAATATGAGTGTTGTTATATTTTTTTAGCGCGTTAGGTGAAAGTAGAAAATAAATATATTTTCATTGTTTAAGTTAAAATAAGATTGATAACTTATTTTTAGCGAGTTAGGTAAATTTAGAAAATAATTATAATTTCATTGTTGTTAATAAAATAAGAATGCAACATTAATTGCATTGTTTTTGATAAAATAAGAATGCAAACTTAATTGCATTATTTATTATAAAATATAAATGCAACATTAATTGCATTGTTTTTGATAAAAATATGAATGCAAACATTATTTACACTGTTTTGATAAAATATAAATGCAAACTTTATTTGCATCGTTCTGTTAAAATATGAATGAAACTTTTTTTTTATTTACATAAAAATATGAATGCAACTTTATTTTTATTATTATGTCAAAAACATGAATGCAAGTTTATTTTAAGCGTTTTAAGTAAAATATGTAAATAAATATATACGTAGTGTTTCTGATTAAGAATATAAAAAAATTTATATATGGATATTGCACATGAAAGTTGTACATGAAAGTGAATATATAATTAGCGTTATTGAGGAACTTGAAATATTTTCATTATTTACTCAATTAATGGAATTAATGGACGATTTAATTAAGAAGATTGCACATTTAAAAAGGATGAAATAAAAAGTTTAAATTGGTAAGATTTCATTCCAATTATATTAATGAAGATTTGAATTGAAAAATCTCGTTTTTATGTTAACTTGTAAATTTAGAAGATTTGATTTTAAAATTTAACATAAATGGATTAATTGAGGAAGATTTCATTTAATATTAAAATGGTAAGTTTTGATATTACAATTGAAACATTTTGGGAATAGTTTTATGATATTAATATGGAAAGATTAATGTTTACTGAAATGAAAGGATAAGTAAGAGAATGAAAGATATTTTAGAAATTAGATATTCTAAAATATGAAATGTTTTAAAATAATACTTTTAAGAGATAATTATAATTATTAATTGTACCTGGACACGAGGTTAGGTCACATTTATGGCGGAAGTCTGCCCGGAACCAACCGGCATATCCAGCAGCCATAAATGTTGGGCCTAATGTGAGAGGTCCAAGTGCGCAAATACGAATTGGGTCAAGACACGAGGTTAAGCCCAACCCGTGGTAGAAGTCTGCCCGGAACCAACCGGCATATCCAGCATCCACAAGTTGTAGGCCTAATGTGAGAGGTCTGGCCCGCTATTAAATAATAAAATGTAAAGATAAACATAATAAATGGATAAGGAAAATGAATTGGGCTATTCAGTCCATCTTAAAATAGTAACTCCATTTTTAACCCGTATAAATTATGTTATACATTTTATAAAGGAAACCGAAGATGATTAATATTTTATTTAAGATTAAATGAAATACTCTGAAATAAATGATGTCTAATTATATATATTAAATGGGAAATTTATGAAATTTAAATTTGGGTTTATCGTGAATTATGTTTTAAATAACATTTATTCTTTAACCCGAATTTATGATAGAATTAATTCCCTAGAAATTGAATAATCATTTAATAATGACTTTGGAAGATTAAAACTAAATAAAATTTTAATTAAATCTTTAATTAGATTGAAAAGGGAATTAAGTAGTTAAGATCACTGAATTAAGAAAGTGATCGAAAATGGAAAATGAACCATAAAGCAATGAATATTTTCATGTTATAAATGAATAAATGGATGAAAACATGAAATGGTTATATTATTTATATATTTTATATAAATAAAAGTAATGAAACTTTTATTTACATTTCGCATGTAAATAAAAAGATGAAAATAAGAAGGGAATTTTTATTTACATTTCACATGCGAATAAAAAGATATAAATATGAAATGAAACATGATTTAGAAGCATGAACCGCATATGAAAATTTAACATGTTTTAAAAAGCATGAAGTCGCATATGAAATGCATAATCAAGAAACCGCATATGAAATAAAAATTCATGTTTAGAGTAGTATTACTGCATATGAAATGAATGGACGATATTTATGAAATGAATGGACGATATATATATACATGAAATGAATGGACGATATTTATATTTATAAAAGAATAAATAACGATATAGAATGGTTTACAAATTTATATATGTGAGAATTATTTGGAAAGTCCGAGTTTACTCTCATTCCAAATAATGATACGACGTTCGAAGAGTTGAAGACGGTGATTGAAGACCGACGATCTTCACATCGAATGGGTGTGTTGCTATTGAGACCCATGAGAGGAGTAGCTACCTTGAAGGGGCGACAGTAGTAGCCGTCCGGACGTAGCGTTGATTTGTACGGATTTGACTTTCGTTCAGACCCAGAGCATAAGTTTATAAATGGAATGTATGTCTGACATTGTATTCCCTTATACTGTATTTGTTGATCTCTGCTAAACATATATCTGTTTGGTGTTTTACTCCCTTCTCTGAGACATATGAGCTTAGAGGTTATATATTGGCAGAAAACAATGGTATAGTATGGACTGACAATGTGGCATACTAAGATGCATTGATCAAGGCTTTTGTTGAAAAGCAGGGCCTTGTGGTTGATGATCAAAGCATAGTCTATTTAGGCATAGCTTTGTGTATATCGTGACTTCGCGAGCCTCACACCCCGGTATGAGTCAAAAACGGGATATGGAGTATGGACCGTAGGGAGTGCACACGTTTCTTTCTAGCTAGAGTGGTGTCAGCGACCTGCCAGCCCTGACATTTTACTTATGTGGATGATGGATTTTGAGGCGCCTCGTTATTTTTATAGGCCGTTGGTGGTCATACTATAGGTCCAAAGGGACCGGGAAGCGTGTGTTCAGGCATAACTAATCCACTGCCCATAGGCGGGGACCGGCCCTGAAGATCCAAGGGTTCACTGCGGGCAAAATCCGTGTCGTTACAGGTGGTATCAGAGCTCTGGTTAGCTCAAATCTTTGGGGTACAACTCGTTAGAACTGAACAAAAGACTCATCAGAGATTGGATTAGTAATGTCCAATAAGAATACTCATTAGAGATAGGATCAGCAGTATCCTAGAATGAGAAAACTCATTAGAGATGGGGTTAGTAATGCCCTAGAATGAGTTCAGAGTGATGAGCTTATGATTAGCGTATTTTTGATTATATAATCTATTTTTGAAAATATGATTTTTAAATATATAAAAGAGTATGTATATTTGATAAGTTAGTCAACAAATGAAATTAATAAGAGAAATTAAAATTTAGTTAGTTAATTAAACAACTTTTACCTTAGTTCCTTTTCGAGGACGAAAAGATTTTAAGTGGGGGCGACTGTAACAGCCCTGATTTTTGGGGTTAATTATAAAATTTTATTTTAAGAAATTTTAATGAATGAATATATTTAAAATTATTTATTTTAAATAATAACGATGAAAAACTTATTTTATTTCGAGCGCGAACTTGAAATTTATATTAAATCCATTCCGAGCCTGAAAACGGCGCGGTAATTTCAGATTTGAAATTCCAACTTTGAAAAAATTATATAAAATAAAATATAAATCGGAATTGGACGAAACAAGAAACGCTAGGACCGTATTTAAAATATCTTTCCAAAGAGTTTCAGAAATTAAGATTCCAGTTTATAAATTGTAAGTTATGAGAAAATTTAATTTTCAGAAAAACGCTATAGAATTCGTATATATTATATATAAGGCCCGAAACGTAAAAATTTTTGCAGAATAAGGAATTAGGACCCGAAACCATCTCCATTGGTTTCAGAATGTTGTTTACATATAAAAATGACTATAAGAACTTATATTTTTGAGTTTCAAAAAAAATCCACTATTTTTGGTATTTTTAAATATTAAAAATATACACCTGAAAAATAGAATTTTTGCAAACGAACTCCGAATTCGACGAAACCTGTTTCTATAGATTCGGAATATTAAAATAAGGTAAAATTCTAAAATTTATAATTTTTGGAATTATTTTGTGGCCGGTATAATTTTTACAGTGAAAAATAGCATATTTTCAGACTTCGGAAATTCATAATAAATTCATACGGACTCGGAAAATTACGAAATCAGGTTCGTTGGGTTCGTAATGACCTGAAATAATTATGTTTAAAATTTTATTAATTTTGAAATCAGCATGTATTTATAAGAATTTTTGAACTGAAGAAAACAGTTGAAAATTGAGTAATTGGGCACATAATGATATTTGGGCCCAAACCAAAATTAAACCCATGGTATATATTATCTTTTTTCTGAGTTTTAGGGCTGAAATTCGAAATGCACAGCAGCCACTCTCTTTTCCATCATTTTTTCTCAATTTCCATGGCGGCTCCCTCTTCCTCTAAAATTCATAAAAAAATAAAATCTCTTCAAACCATAGCAAATTATATGTTTTCTCGAAGGTCTCGACGATACGAAGCTAATGGTGTAGTCGGTTTTGTCAAACAGCGCTCGGATTCGCCGGAATCTCGTCTTAAAGCTCGCTGTTTTCGAAATTCAGAAACTCAAAACGTAAATCAAGAAATTCCCGTGAATCGAGGAAGAATTAGACGAAGTCACGAACACGGAAGTTCTTCGTCTACACAAGACGAAGATGCTCAGAAAATTTCAGGCAGTTTGGAGGTGTGAGGCGGCCTGTGGGACCCGCGAGGCGAAATCCTTTCTAGGCGATTTCCCGATGATCGGAGAAGCTTTAGGGGCGGCTCTTTCTGGTGGTGGTGCGTCTCGCCAAGACGAAGACATTGGCGGTGGTCCCGTGGCGTCAGGTGGCCCGAGGCAGCGGCAAAGTGCGGTCAAAGTTCGGCGGTGAACAGTGTTTTTCGGTCAATGGGCTGAGGGTATTTTCCATTTTATTTTTAAATTATTTAATTAATTTCCAGAACTTTAAAATTGCATAACTCACTCATACGAAGTCGAAAATCGACGATTTCAGGTGCGTTGGGATCGTGGCGACGAGATGGACGCGTGGACACTAATTTTGTCCAATTCTGAGACAGTGAAATTTTTAGGTATTTTTCACGAATATTAATTAATTATTTAATTATGTCCAACTTTAATAAATCATAACTCTCTCGTACGAGGTCCGATTGACGAACCGTAAATTGCGTTGGACTCGTCTTTCCGAGCTCTTCGCGATGGCACAGACCAGAGCTGAATCCGAGACAGTCAAATTTTCAGCAAAAATCAATGTGAGATTCTATTTTTAATTTAATTATTATTTTTTGTTATTTAAATAATTTAATGAGAAGTAAACTAGATCCGTGATGTATGACTACATGTTGATGCTTGGGTTTGGATTTGTGTTTGGATGATTGTCATATGAATTGCGTTGTTGGAATCTAAACGAATGGAATTGATCTTTCTTTTTTTTTATGTTGTTTTGACAATAAAAAAATTAGATTTTGTGTTTTATGTTGTTTTGAGAATAAAAATTTGATCTTTTATTTTATGATGTGTTAAGAATAAAGATTAGATCTTTATTTAAAATTTATAAAGATAGGATTTTTATATTATAAAAGAAAGTTTAAATCTTTTAATTATATTTATAAATCAAGTTAGGATTTTTATAATATATATATATAAAAAAAAATATTATTTTATTTAGATGAAAAAAACAAAGTTGGGATCTTGACACAAAAATGCGACACTACATCTTATGATGTTATTATATGCGATGACATGAAGACTTAATACCATATTGTATGTTGACATTATTGTTTATTGACATGAATGCTTAACATTAATCTACATGTTGCTCATTAATTGGTTTGGAATGGATTTGAACACCCCATATTATGTTATTTATCATTTTATTGATATGCAAGCGCGACACCATATTCTGTGTGTTATTAATTTTCGTATGCGGTCATGTGAATTGGAAGATGACCATAATTTTAGTGCGGTCATGTAAATAGGAAAATAACCACATTTTAGTGCGTGAGTGTAAATAGCAAATTTATATTATATTTTTAGCACTTAAGTAAGAATAAGATTATTAAAATAGCCTTAGCGTCTTAATAAAATTTAAGAAAATAAACTTATTTTCATAGTTAATGTCACAATAGGAATGCAACCTTATTTCCAGCGTTTATGTAAAAATATGAGTGTTGTTATATTTTTTTAGCGCGTTAGGTGAAAGTAGAAAATAAATATATTTTCATTGTTTAAGTTAAAATAAGATTGATAACTTATTTTTAGCGAGTTAGGTAAATTTAGAAAATAATTATAATTTCATTGTTGTTAATAAAATAAGAATGCAACATTAATTGCATTGTTTTTGATAAAATAAGAATGCAAACTTAATTGCATTATTTATTATAAAATATAAATGCAACATTAATTGCATTGTTTTTGATAAAAATATGAATGCAAACATTATTTACACTGTTTTGATAAAATATAAATGCAAACTTTATTTGCATCGTTCTGTTAAAATATGAATGAAACTTTTTTTTTATTTACATAAAAATATGAATGCAACTTTATTTTTATTGTTATGTCAAAAACATGAATGCAAGTTTATTTTAAGCGTTTTAAGTAAAATATGTAAATAAATATATTCGTAGTGTTTCTGATTAAAAATATAAAAAAATTTATATATGGATATTGCACATGAAAGTTGTACATGAAAGTGAATATATAATTAGCGTTATTGAGGAACTTGAAATATTTTCATTATTTACTCAATTAATGGAATTAATGGACGATTTAATTAAGAAAATTGCACATTTAAAAAGGATGAAATAAAAAGTTTAAATTGGTAAGATTTCATTCCAATTATAATAATGAAGATTTGAATTGAAAAATCTCGTTTTTATGTTAACTTGTAAATTTAGAAGATTTGATTTTAAAATTTAACATAAATGGATTAATTGAGGAAGATTTCATTTAATATTAAAATGGTAAGTTTTGATATTACAATTGAAACATTTTGGGAATAGTTTTATGATATTAATATGGAAAGATTAATGTTTACTGAAATGAAAGGATAAGTAAGAGAATGAAAGATATTTTAGAAATTAGATATTCTAAAATATGAAATGTTTTAAAATAATACTTTTAAGAGATAATTATAATTATTAATTGTACCTGGACACGAGGTTAGGTCACATTTATGGCGGAAGTCTGCCCGGAACCAACCGGCATATCCAGCAGCCATAAATGTTGGGCCTAATGTGAGAGGTCCAAGTGCGAAAATACGAATTGGGTCAAGACACGAGGTTAAGCCCAACCTGTGGTAGAAGTCTGCCCGGAACCAACCGGCATATCCAGCATCCACAAGTTGTAGGCCTAATGTGAGAGGTCTGGCCCGCTATTAAATAATAAAATGTAAAGATAAACATAATAAATGGATAAGGAAAATGAATTGGGCTATTCAGTCCATCTTAAAATAGTAACTCCATTTTTAACCCGTATAAATTATGTTATGCATTTTATAAAGGAAACCGAAGATGATTAATATTTTATTTAAGATTAAATGAAATACTCTGAAATAAATGATGTCTAATTATATATATTAAATGGGAAATTTATGAAATTTAAATTTGGGTTTATCGTGAATTATGTTTTAAATAACATTTATTCTTTAACCCGAATTTATGATAGAATTAATTCCCTAGAAATTGAATAATCATTTAATAATGACTTTGGAAGATTAAAACTAAATAAAATTTTAATTAAATCTTTAATTAGATTGAAAAGGGAATTAAGTAGTTAAGATCACTGAATTAAGAAAGTGATCGAAAATGGAAAATGAACCATAAAGCAATGAATATTTTCATGTTATAAATGAATAAATGGATGAAAACATGAAATGGTTATATTATTTATATATTTTATATAAATAAAAGTAATGAAACTTTTATTTACATTTCGCATGTAAATAAAAAGATGAAAATAAGAAGGGAATTTTTATTTACATTTCACATGCGAATAAAAAGATATAAATATGAAATGAAACATGATTTAGAAGCATGAACCGCATATGAAAATTTAACATGTTTTAAAAAGCATGAAGTCGCATATGAAATGCATAATCAAGAAACCGCATATGAAATAAAAATTCATGTTTAGAGTAGTATTACTGCATATGAAATGAATGGACGATATTTATGAAATGAATGGACGATATATATATACATGAAATGAATGGACGATATTTATATTTATAAAAGAATAAATAACGATATAGAATGGTTTACAAATTTATATATGTGAGAATTATTTGGAAAGTCCGAGTTTACTCTCATTCCAAATAATGATACGACGTTCGAAGAGTTGAAGACGGTGATTGAAGACCGACGATCTTCACATCGAATGGGTGTGTTGCTATTGAGACCCATGAGAGGAGTAGTTACCTTGAAGGGGCGACAGTAGTAGCCGTCCGGACGTAGCGTTGATTTGTACGGATTTGACTTTCGTTCAGACCCAGAGCATAAGTTTATAAATGGAATGTATGTCTGACATTGTATTCCCTTATACTGTATTTGTTGATCTCTGCTAAACATATATCTGTTTGGTGTTTTACTCCCTTCTCTGAGACATATGAGCTTAGAGGTTATATATTGGCAGAAATCAATGGTATAGTATGGACTGACAATGTGGCATACTAAGATGCATTGATCAAGGCTTTTGTTGAAAAGCAGGGCCTTGTGGTTGATGATCAAAGCATAGTCTATTTAGGCATAGCTTTGTGTATATCGTGACTTCGCGAGCCTCACACCCCGGTATGAGTCAAAAACGGGATATGGACCGTAGGGAGTGCACACGTTTCTTTCTAGCTAGAGTGGTGTCAGCGACCTGCCAGCCCTGACATTTTACTTATGTGGATGATGGATTTTGAGGCGCCTCGTTATTTTTATAGGCCGTTGGTGGTCATACTATAGGTCCAAAGGGACCGGGAAGCGTGTGTTCAGGCATAACTAATCCACTGCCCATAGGCAGGGACCGGCCCTGAAGATCCAAGGGTTCACTGCGGGCAAAATCCGTGTCGTTACACCGGTCCACACATACAGCTTCGTGGATTGACAATTCCTGAACACACGTTTCCCGGTCCTATAGGACCTATCATCCGAGGCGCCTCATTCCATCATCCACATAAGTAAAATGTCGAGCCGTGTTAAAGCCCAAACACCACTTCTAGCTAGAAAGAAACGTGCTGCTCTCCCTGCGTTCCCTTCTCCCGTTTTAAACTCCGCCGGTGTGTGAGGCTCGCGAAGTCACGCTATACACAAAGCTATGCCTAAACAGACTATGCTTTGATCATCCCACAGGGCCCGCTTTCAACAAAGCCTTGATTATATGCATCTTAGCATGCCACATTGTCAGACTCTACCATACCATTGATCATCTACCAATATATATATGACCTCTAAGCTCATACGTCTTAGAGAAGGGTGTTAAGTAGAGAATAAATTCTCCACCACCAAACAGAAATATATAATCAGTAGCGTTCAACAAATATAGTAGAAAGGAATACAATGTCAGACATACAATCCGTTTACAAGTCCGCTCTGGGTCTGAACGAAACGTGTCCGTTGATCTCCAAATGCGTTTGGACGATCATTACCAAATATCTTGCCTTGGAAGGCCAGTCCCAATTCAAGATACCAGTCATCATCATCCCAACGATTTGAAAACCTTCGGTCTTCAACCATCGCCTTCATCTTCGACTCTTGATTGTCGTGGTGATTACTCAGAATGGGTTAAACCCGGTCTTTCTGAGTAACTCGCGTATTTTGTGATTTAAAATCAAATGCTATAAAATCACACCAACGCCGCATTCCAACACAGAATATTCTTTTAATAAGGTATTCATATTAAAAGATTCTCATTAATTTTAAGGGATAAATCTTGTCTTAAACAGGTTAAAGAACTAGTGTCTTTTAAACACAGTTCACGATAAACCCGCAAATCAATTTCTAAAATATGGAATTCCACAAAAAATCAAATCAACACATAATCGATATAAATTTCTGTATCGGACTAATATTATAAATGGAATAACGGCAAGGCCTCTTAAATTTCATATATAATATCGGTCTTCTTTTACAGAAGCCCATCTCGATTATTACTAATCGAATTTCCACTTAATTCCTATTTAATATACTGAATTGGGAAAACTTGATTTTTAGAAAATGCCTTTTTAAGTCTATAAAATAGATTTATGAATTCCAAATAATAATTTCAATGTAAATTGGATTAAAGGACAAATGTCATTTTAAAAACACCGTCCACGGTAAATCCACTTCACAAATCATTTTATTTCAATCATAAAATATAATTAGAAATGTTAATGATCTTAAATAAAAGATTTGCTCTTTAAATATTTATTCATTACTATAAAACATATTTTAAATAATCATTAAAAATTATTCTTTATATAAACAGATTTTAAATGTAAAATATTCTCTTTTAAAAGAAAACCTGAATCGGAGTGCGACTCAATCATGTACCATATAATTTGAATTATACGGACTTCACACATCTCATACATATGACAATAAGTGGTAAATACTCATCAAATCGTCCATTCATATCCATTCACATCCAGAGTGCAATTTCCAACTGTGTAAGCATAAAATGAAATAATAACGCTCATCGCAGCCTGTCGATCAATAGATAGACATACAATTTAATATTGGGATTCATGTATTTCAAATCTCGTCCCAATACCCGTGTGTGGTTTTCAGCCAACAACAGTCCATATAAATATACAAATAAATAATTGGTCAATGGGTTTAACCAATTTAAATTCTACCAACAAGTTGATGATAATAAACATGTCATTTACTTCTAATGTCGAGTAAAAATATAATTTGCTCGACTAATTCTCCATACAAATTTCTAATGTCCAATAAATCTAATTTATATGTATGACGTTATTTCAACCAATTGATTTAAAAGAGGTCATTTTCATTTTGTCAACAATTCTAGATTAACAAAATGAATAAATACAATATTTCAACTCTTTTATTTTAATTTCAAACTAAATATCAACAAAAAAATAATACCTTTTAATTTACACCTTTTATTTGTGTAAATAATAGTAATAAAAATGTGGTTTTTAAATCTTTCCCTTTTTATTGTGTATAAAATGACAATAAAATAGTACCCTTTAAATTCACATTTTTATTTTATATAAAATGACAATAAAAGTGCCCCTCCTAAATTCCAACACTATTTCATTTCAACTAATTGAAAAATGAATTGAAATTCTTTACTCCAATTCTAGACTTTGAAACTGATTTAAAAATAAAAATGAAATCTTTTATTAACAATTAAATTGTAAATAAAAAGGTAACTCTTCAATGTATTCTTTACTACTAAGGTAACATTTGTTAACAAAAGAAGATATTTTAATCCTTAATGTAACCTTTTATTCTCATGTACCTTTTCCAATGAAAATGTAAATTTTCTCTACTGCTACCTCTTATACTAAAATGTCATTTTCATTTCTAATACACATCTTATAAAATGTCAATTTTATGAATTTTAACGCTACTAACATAAATTGACAAAAATGTTAATTTTAACGCTACTAACATAAATTGACCAAAAATGTTGATTTTAATGCTACTAACATAAATTGACCAAAATGTTAATTTTAACGCTACTAACATAAATTGACAAAAATGTTGATTTTAACGCTACTAACATAAATTGACAAAAATGTTGATTCTAACGCTACTAACATAAATTGACAAAAATGTTGATTCTAACGCTACTAACATAAATTGACAAAAATGTTGATTCTAACGCTACTAACATAAATTGGCAAAAATGTTGACTCTAACGCTACTAACATAAATTGACAAAAATGTTGATTCTAACGCTACTAACATAAATTAACAAAAATGTTGATTTTAACGCTACTAACATAAATTGACAAAAATGTTGATTTTAACGCTACAAACATAAATTGACAAAAATGTTGATTTAACGCTACTAACATAAATTGTAATTTATAATTAAAATAAAAACATTTTATTCCTAACAAAATGACGGTGAAATAATGTCTATTTTATTTCAATCTAAATTTGATAACATCTTACTTACATGTAAACAATAAAAAAAATATACCATTTTTATTGCCGAACCAATCCCAATACTCATATATTGAATAAAGATTTAATTTCAATTATAAAATCAAATCAAATTTGATTTATCTAAATTAAAGATAAATACTTTAATTTAAAACTATTCAGAATTCGTGAATCTAAAATATAAATATGATTTTTGTTTTAGACCTAACATAAATCACCCAAGCAGAAATTTAGATCAAAGAAAGAACTGATAATTTACAAATCAGAACCAAGCAAACATGAAAACAACAGATTCAACACAACATAGATAAATCAATGAATTGTATATCACAACAACACAGATCTAGCTTATTAACAGACAAACAACGAATTATAACACGACGAAATTAATTAAAAATTAAATTAATAAATCAGGAATTCTCACCAATTTGGCTGAAAATTTAAAGTGACCCATTTTAGATTTTGTTAGTGCCATCGCGAGGATCTTAATTTTCTGATTCCAGCGCTTCTGACGGTTCGAAGAACGGACCTCGTACGAAGAAGTTACGGATTTTTAAAGTTTGAATAAATTAAATAATTAATTTAAATTAATAAAATTAGTTTACCCATCGTTCAAAAAGAATTCGGCCGCTCCTCCCTCTTCTTCTTCTTACGTTATGCTAAACCCATCACTCAAAACTTTGACCGATCCTTGCACCACCGTCTGACCACCTGCAGCCGATCCGGAACCAACACCAGCTCTGCCTTCTCGCCCTCCTCCAGCGTCGTCGATGGGGCCCACCTCGCCCCCCAGGACCAGCCAACCACCAAAAATGCAGCCACTTCAGGCCGAGAATTCGCGAAATCCATGAACTAAAACTCGATCTTAACCGTATAGATTGAAAGGTCTTGAAAATCTCTTCGATTCGGTATATAGTGTGTTGATTTTCGTTGAGCGGATTGAAAAATATTGAGGTTTGAAAATTGGACAATTCTGGCCATCGAATAGGAATGGCGGCGGCTGGCTCAGAAATTAGGTTTAGGGTTTTATTTTTTAATTATTTAATAATATAAATTCTTGAAAAACGTGTTATAAAGATGGATTTTCGGACTGTGTAACGACACGGATTTTGCCCGCCCTTAATCGATCGCAAAATCGACCAAGACCGTTCAAATCCCGCATACGTTAACTTTGGGAATACAACAACATTAGAACAAATAACAGCCGACTTTTATAAACAGTACAAAATGTTTACATCAGAGTACATCTGATTATATTACAGCAGAAGATTAAATTTACAAAAATTATAATACATCACAGTGCAGCGGAAATAAAATAACTAAGCTCTGGACACAGCTTTAAACTTTAATCCAGAATCCTGCTCGAGAGATAAACCTGTAGACAAACTACTCGACTGCCCGTGTGGAGAAGAGGGCACCCGAGTTTGCAAAGGTGGAAACAAACAACGGGTCAGTCATGGGACTGGTGTGAGAATTCTTAACTAACTAATAGTAATAAAGCAAATCCAAGGACCACGCCGCGTTAGCGGAACGGGTTTACTCCAATGGATTGACGTGCATAACTTAAAGTAAATCGTGAAATAACGCAATGCTTTTGGAAAAATGGAATCACCATAAGACTCAGGTCCCATCACACAATGCAACGCACGCCAGAGGATAGAGTTTTACCTTATGGTGATTAAAAGATGATAAATACGTATGAAACGATATTATTATTAGTGTGTATATGTTTTAATAAAACATTTCAATCATAATGTATCAATCCTAGGAAGCATAGGTACCCATATATTATGCCTCCGTACTAGTAATACAATCAAGTCCGTAAGGGTCATATTAGAAAGTTGGGTTCCCATACCAAGTCAAGGCTAGGAGCGAAATCCTTACCGATTCGAGACACTCTAGCAATGCCCCAGGATTGGTACTCTGTCCAACCCTTGGATCCTGCAGGGCCGGTCCACACTTACTTTTGTGGATTAGAAATGCCTGAACACACGTTTCCCGATCCTAACGGATCTCTAAATTGGCCAGTCGCGACCAATATGTAACAACCCGGAAAATCTGGGCCAGTTTAAAATTTTTATTTTGGCAATTTTAGTGAATTTTGATTATTTAAAATGAATTATTTTAAATAATATCGACGATAAATTTATTTTGAATATAATTCGAACGTATATATTATATACGTCGTCGTTAGAATATATTATAATTATATATAATTATAAAAGGAATTGAAAATGGCGTGGTAGTTCGATAATTCGATTTCAAACTTCAATTGAACATACCGGGTGCAAAACAATCCGGATTTTAGTGAAACCAAAAACATTAGGATCTAATTGATGATATCTTTCTAACGAATCCGAATAATCAAGATTTCATAGCGGGAATCAAAAGATATGTCCAGTTGAAAATTCTGAATAGTCGCTATGGAATTCAGGCCCTTAAAAATGGACATTTTGCAAATGACCTCGGATTTCGACGAAACTAGTTTTGTTGGGTCCGTGATGTTAAGTTATTGCTAGATTCCAAATTTCATAATTTTTCGAATCAATATGTGAGCGTGGCAAAGGAAAACGCGTTTTGACCATTTTAGTTGATTTTAATCGACTGGAAATTGGCCATTTTTCTAACGGTCTCAGAATTCGACGAAACTAGTTTTGTTAGGACCGTATCGTCAATACGAAGCTAGAAAATATTTTTCTGGAATTTTTCTAGTTAGTATGTGACCCCGGTAATTTGAAATGTACGTTTAAAATTCAATATAATGATTTAAATGTAAATTTAACGGAAACTGATTCAAACAGTCGAATCAGCTTGCGATACATATCCCATTGTGTTCGGAATGGGGGTAATACGCTATGGACGGCAGGCGGTGGACCTCGTTTCGAGGTCGTATGTAAAAGTCAACATTTTTACAAATTAAATAAAAAAAAAAAATATTATTTTAATTTCCTTTTCCCCCCTTTTCTTCTTCGTTGGCCCCCTCCCCGATACATTCTTCAGGAAAAAAAGAAAAGAAAAAGAAGAACCCTAATCGAGCCGCCGCCGTCGTGCGAGCTCCACCCCCCCCCCCCTAGCCCCTCCTCCGCACCACCCTCCTCCATTCTCTCTCCTCCTTCCGCTCGACGCACAGCCCAACGAAGACCACCGCGACCCAAGCCCTGAAACCCCCCCCCCCTCGTCGAACTCCAGCACCGCCGCCTCCCCCTGATGTTGTCGCGCCCCCCTCTTCAATCCCTCCTCCTCCCACGACCACATCCGCACCCCCCTTTCTTCCACCGATCCTTCGCTTGAACGGAAAACGAAACCCCCCCCCCCTTTTGCTAAAACCTGTAAGTGATTTTCCCCTTCTTTTTTTTTGTGTTTTTAATTTATTAAAGTTAGGATTTTTAATTTATTAAAGTTAGGATTTTTAATTTATTAAAGTTAGGATTTTTAATTTATTAAAGTTGGGATTTTTAATTTATTAAAGTTAGGATTTTTAATTTATTAAAGTTAGGATTTTTAATTTATTAAAGTTAGGACTTTCAATATATAACAGTTAGGATTTTTAATTTATAAAAATTTAGATTCTTAATTTATAAAAGTTTAGATTTTTGTATTAGGAAAATATGATCTTTATATTTGTAGAAAAATAAAAATGAGATAATTTAAAAAAGGTGAAATCTTTGAATTTAAAAAAGGTGAAATCTTTGAATTTAAAAAAAGGTGAAATCTTTGAATTTAAAAAGGGTGAAATCTTTGAATTTAAAAAAGGGTGAAATCTTTGAATTTAAAAAAGGTGAAATCTTTGAATTTAAAAAAGGTGAAATCTTTGAAATAAAAATTCGATTTTTATATATTGAACTTTGAAATAAAAATTCGATTTTTATATATTGAACTTTGAAATAAAAATTCGATTTTTATATATATAGTGGCCTTGGGCAACGAAGGTGACAAAAAGGCGAAACGACGAAGATTTCTGCAAATGAAGTGCCGTGGAGCTAGGATAGCTATATGTGAGAATTTCTCACTTTTCAATTTCTTTCTAGTTTTATATATATACTAGGATGCAGACGGTGCTTAGTAGCACCCGACACAATCGTCCACAGACCATGGACTTGTTTGTTTGGTTGCATAGATTAGTTGGATTATTTGTTGGAATTGAATGGTTTGGTGAGATGAAATTGATATGATTGATGTGTGAATGGCGTGGGCCTTCACTAGACCGGGGATAAGGCTAGGCCTTGTCCCGTTTCTAGTATCGTGCCGTTATGCCGCCGAAATTTTCTAAAATATGTTAGAAAAATAAAAATATCATTTTATTGAATAAATGAACCGAAGAGAATGTTCGTAGGTTGAATAAAAGTTTTATCGTTAAAAATATAATTTTTAACGTGAATATGAATAAATAAATATTCATTTACAAACCCGACGGTTTGTTTATGTACACCTATTTGAAGGACATTGATTGGGTCGATAAATTTTACACATCGCCCAATTGCACAAATAAAACATTTGTTTGATTGTTTGAAAACCCCACACGGGTGTTAGGATGAAATTTGAAGTTCACTCATCCTGATTGATTAAATATGTCGATCGATTGATTGACATGCTGTTATAAGCGTTAGATATCTTTATTTGATGCTTATACAGTGTAGTGCACTTTGGTTGATGGTTGATCATTTTTCAATGCTATTATATACATGTGCTGTATGAAAATCCATATAATTAATTTTATATGGTAATTGATTGGGCCTCATTCCAGTTTCAAAAAAAAGAAATATTTGAAAAAGAAATATTTGAAAATAGAATATTTGAAAAAGGAAATATTTGAAAGGAAATATTTGAGATAGAAATATTCGAAATAGAATATTTGAAAATAGAAATATATGAAGCCGTGTTGATTAGATTGACGCCATTTTGACGTGAATATTCCGAATCGAATTGAAAACGATTTCGAAATGAATTGAATTGAAAACGAATTCTGAATTGAATTGAAAACGATTTCGAAATGAATTGAATTGAAAACGAATTCTGAATTGAATTGAAAACGATTTCGAAATGAATTGAATTGAAAACGATTTCGAAATGAATTGAATTGAAAACGATTTCGAAATGAATTGAATTGAAAACGATTTCGGAATGAATTGAATTGAAAACGATTTCGAAATGAATTGAATTGAAAACGAATTCAAAATGAATTGAAAACGATTTCGGAATGAATTGAATTGAAAACGATTTCGAAATGAATTGAATTGAAAACGAATTCAAAATGAATTGAAAACGATTTCGGAATGAATTGAATTAAAAACGATTTCGAAATGAATTGAATTGAAAACGAATTCAAATGGAATTGAAAGCGAATTGAAATGAATTCAAATTGAATTGAAATTCGAATTGAATAGAAATGAATTTTGAAACGAATTTATAAAGAAGAATTCAATTTTGCTTTGAATTGAAATGGAAGTTGAAATAGGTTTTGAAACGATTTTAAAACTATTTATATAATTCGTTTTGAATAGTAATCGACGAAATATATTATATATATATATTATATATAATATAATGGCCTGAATAGAACGCGCCGCGCCGCGGCAGTTCGTGAATTTCGACCATTTATTTCAAACGGACATTACGGGAGATCCGACCGTCGGATTCTCCTAAAACCGGAACCGTTGGGTTCGTATCGAAAAGAGCTTTCTAATGAATGTTAGAAATTAGAAATCTAACTGTTGGATTTGGAATTACGTCCAAATCAAATTGGAAAAAGGTCGATGTAAGTGCAGTTCGATGGCCATTGTTGGAAATCGACTGTACGGGCCTTGATAAAATTATTAAAAATAGTAATAATTTGTGTAAAATCATAAGAAATGATTTAGAAAGGATTGGGATGAAAAACTCCATATTTGATAAAGATAAAAATAGATTTTTATCGAAATGAACTAGTTTTGAACTAGAATTATAATTCTATTTATTTTTAAATAAATAAATTGAATTTGAAAAGGGTTTTGAAAATAACCAAAATTTCCAATGATTGCATTGGAGTGGATTTGAATCGAAATTGTCTTCGGAATATTTCGATGTTGGAATTCGTGATTATACAGATGTTGTTATGGAAATTTGAAAGATATATATTTATATCGTTATTTCCAATACGACATTTGTTAGTCGTAGAATTTGATATTGAATATAAGCCGATATATTTTCTATTCAGAGCCTTATATTGAATATCAAATGTGATTTGGGTTTGTCGCGAATGGTGTCTTCACTAACACTGTTCTTGAACCTAGTTGTGAAAAGATTAAATCTTTTTATTTAGATTTAATGAAGTGTACCAATTAAACGATATTTAATTGGAATTGAATTGGTATTGATTTTTGGGTTTATCGTGAACAGTGTTTTAAATAACACTTGTTCTTTAACCCGATAATTAATGGAATGTGATTTTGGGTTTATCGTGAACCGTGTTTTAAATGACACTGATTCTTTAACCCAGTTAAAGATTAAAACTAAGTGGAGTTTTAATGAATCTTTAATTAGATTGAAATAATCTAGAATGGAGTATCACCAGTTTTGCTCCAGGCGATAGTTAAATCTTTAATTAGATTTGAACGTGAAATGGTAATTGAATTTACCGATAACACCGAGGTGTTAGATATGAAGTATTACCAGTTTTACTTCATGGGATAAATAGGTTGGGATTGGGAAATTAAAACCAATGATTACTTCGGTAAGGTTCGCTAATTCCGACTAGTTTTGAATTGATATTCAAAAGAATAAATTCAGGAATTTATCTTGGATAAAATTAATGGGAACCTTTCCCTATGAATGTGAAATTTAGAAACTAACTGTCGGTTAGCTAAGCAGAATGGTTTTCTGGATATTGATCTGATGTTGGTTTCGGCCTTCGGGGTTAATATTTGGGGAATTATTCTCTTGATTAATTTACGGTTAGTGACTAATGAATTGGAATGAGGCGTATGTTGTGTTTGTGTAACACTTTTATAATATATACGCGAGTTATTCGGGAAGACCGGGTTTATCCCATTCTGAATAACTGATACGACGATAAGTCGAAGAGGAAGACGATGGTCGAAGACCGGAGGTCTTCACGTCGTTTGGGTAATTACTGATGATCTTGATTGGGCTGTACACCCAAGAAGATGGAAACAGTTAGTGATCGTCCAGACGTACTTGGAGATCGATGGATATGCGGGGTACTAGGTGCCTCCGGTTTCGTTCAGACCCAGGACGGACTTGTAAATGGACTGTGTGTCTGACATCGGATTTCATTCTGCGTGACCGATATCGGTTGCATAGGATGGTTTGCCTGTGTGGCATGCTAAGATGCAAATGATCAAGGCTTCTGTTGAAAAGCAAAGTCTTGTGGTGATGATCAAAGCACGGCCTTTGAGGCGTAGCTTTGTGTAACGTTTACTTCGCGAGTTTCGCACCCGGTATGAACCAAAAACGGGAGACGGACCTCAGGGGGGACATGCGTTTTCTTTCTAGCTAGAAGTGGCGTCAGTGGTTTTACACGCCCTGACGAGTTTGACTTATGTGGTTGTTGCTGTTGCGAGGCGCCTCGGATTGATCGGTCGTTCTCGAACCGATGGAGTCATTTAGTTGGCTCGCTTACGCCCCAAAGGGCGGAGAAACGTATTGTTCAGGCATTATAATCCACTTCGTGTGGACCGGCCCTGACGATCCAAGGTACGGTTGCGGCTGTGCCTGAGACTCGGGCTAGACAGTCTCGAATCGGTTGAGGACTATCTTTTGCCTCGGTTCATAGACGGAAATCCAATTTCCAAATACGTGACATTTGCGGTTTTATTTGTAAACCTATATATGGCGACATGATATATGGTACCCATGCCGCCTATGATTGATACTTATGATTTGAAGTTGTTTTATACACTATGCACTTATAATAGTATCAAATGATTTGTTTTAAACGTATCAAGCATTCTTTGGCTGTTATAAGGGAAAACCCTATCCCCCGGCTTGCGTTGCATTGTGTGATAGGACCTGGGTCTTATAACAGCTTCATTTTTCTTTATTTAGCATTGCGCTGTTCGTTTTATGCACTGGTATTCTTGGGAGGAAACCCGTTCCGTGTTATACGGCGTGGTCCCTTGATTTACCTAATGATTTAAAATAAAGATTAATAACTGTTTTAGTTCTCACACCAGTCCCATGACTGACCTGGAGTTTATTGTTTTGACCTAAACTCTGGGTGCCCCTATTTTGACACGGGCAGCTAGTAGTTTTGGTTTTGCAGATTTATATTCCCAGGATCCTGGTTTACAGCTGGAATGATATCCGGAAAGCTTTGTATCCGTATATCTCTTCTAGTTGTGTATTGTATTATTTTCCGCTGCTATGTATTTAAATGTAATTTAAATCTCTGATATTTCTGTGTAATATTCTTTTATACTCTGTATATTCTTGTAATCAGATGCGTTGTTGTAATATACAATGAAATGTTCTTCTGTATGCGTTCTGTTGTGGCTTGTTCTCGAACTATCCGACACTTTCCCTTACGGGGAAGTTACGGGTTTTCACAGTTGGTATCAGAGCTTTGGTTTACAAAGCTCAGAGAACAAGACACATTAGAACCATACGAAAGAATTCATCAGATATTGGATTAGTAAAATCCAATGGGAATGACTCGTTAAAGATAGGATCAGTAGTATCCTAGAACGAGTGTGAAGAGTTTATTTTTCAAATGAAAACAATTTTTGTTTTGAAAATTTAAATCACTTCTACGTATTTGATTATTTATTTATTTGAATATGGACAATTCAGTATATAAAGAATTTGCATATACGCCTTGCAAACGTATATTCAAGGTTTTAATATACTGGATAGATATGGAATCACATTCTAGTCGCCCGGAGATGATATTGATGATAGCGATCGCATCATCAACATTTATGTTCGAGTTTCGAAGGTGTGATTTTCTATATATTTCCATTAGGCTGGTGTGAGAACCAAAACTTATATATAGCTAGAATATATTGTTGTGATTTGGCATCAAAAATCTGATTTTTGTATATGTATCAAAATTATGAATTTGATAATCTAATTCACTAATTGATTGATGTTTGTGTTGTTTGTTTATTTGTTTGCTAATTTTTAACCAATTAGCCTAACTGAATCAAATATTGAGTTATATTGAAAATTGGTCGCGTTTGCTTGCATATACATATACTTGCATTGAACAGGTCATAGCAAGGAGGCTAGAGCCGAAGAATAAAATTTGTTTGCCCGACAAATAGGTACATGTTTACTACATAATTTCCTGTTTTGTTTGGGTGATGATGATTTTGTGAGCCTATTGGCTAGCCGCTTGGCTTTTTCTTTTTCTTTTTGAGATCTGAAGGACCGGGGAAGCTATTTGAAATTCCCCGATGCTCCCATTGCAGGGGAGGTTATGGCAAAATTTTTCGAAAATTTAGGGTGTTAGCCAAATTTTTGAAGTTTTGAAAATTCTCAGAAACTAAAGAGTTGGAGAATGGAAGCCAGATCGAGCGTAGGGCTGATTAATCAAACCACTTTCGACTTTGTTCCTTTTCGGGGACGAAAAGTTTTAAGTGGGGGAGATTGTAACAACCCGGAAAATCTGGGCCAGTTTAAAATTTTTATTTTGGCAATTTTAGTGAATTTTGATTATTTAAAATGAATTATTTTAAATAATATCGACGATAAATTTATTTTGAATATAATTCGAACGTATATATTATATACGTCGTCGTTAGAATATATTATAATTATATATAATTATAAAAGGAATTGAAAATGGCGCGGTAGTTCGATAATTCGATTTCAAACTTCAATTGAACATACCGGGTGCAAAACAATCCGGATTTTAGTGAAACCAAAAACATTAGGATCTAATTGATGATATCTTTCTAACGAATCTGAATAATCAAGATTTCATAGCGGGAATCAAAAGATATGTCCAGTTGAAAATTCTGAATAGTCGCTATGGAATTCAGGCCCTTAAAAATGGACATTTTGCAAATGACCTCGAATTTCGACGAAACTAGTTTTGTTGGGTCCGTGATGTTAAGTTATTGCTAGATTCCAAATTTCATAATTTTTCGAATCAATATGTGAGCGTGGCAAAGGAAAACGCGTTTTGACCATTTCAGTTGATTTTAATCGACTGGAAATTGGCCATTTTTCTAACGGTCTCAGAATTCGACGAAACTAGTTTTGTTAGGACCGTATCGTCAATACGAAGCTAGAAAATATTTTTCTGGAATTTTTCTAGTTAGTAAGTGACCCCGGTAATTTGAAATGTACGTTTAAAATTCAATATAATGATTTAAATGTAAATTTAACGGAAACTGATTCAAACAGTCGAATCAGCTTGCGATACATATCCCATTGTGTTCGGAATGGGGGTAATACGCTATGGACGGCAGGCGGTGGACCTCGTTTCGAGGTCGTATGTAAAAGTCAACATTTTTACAAATTAAATAATAAAAAAAAAATATTATTTTAATTTCCTTTTCCCCCCTTTTCTTCTTCGTTGGCCCACTCCCCGATACATTCTTCAGGAAAAAAAGAAAAGAAAAAGAAGAACCCTAATCGAGCCGCCGCCGTCGTGCGAGCTCCACCACCCCCTAGCCCCTCCTCCGCACCACCCTCCTCCATTCTCTCTCCTCCTTCCGCTCGACGCACAGCCCAATGAAGACCACCGCGACCCAAGCCCTGAAACCCCCCCCCTCGTCGAACTCCAGCACCGCCGCCTCCCCCTGATGTTGTCGCGCCCCCCTCTTCAATCCCTCCTCCTCCCACGACCACATCCGCACCCCCCTTTCTTCCACCGATCCTTCGCCTGAACGGAAAACGAAACCCCCCCTTTTGCTAAAACCTGTAAGTGATTTTCCCCTTCTTTTTTTTTGTGTTTTTAATTTATTAAAGTTAGGATTTTTAATTTATTAAAGTTAGGATTTTTAATTTATTAAAGTTGGGATTTTTAATTTATTAAAGTTAGGATTTTTAATTTATTAAAGTTAGGATTTTTAATTTATTAAAGTTAGGACTTTCAATATATAACAGTTAGGATTTTTAATTTATAAAAATTTAGATTCTTAATTTATAAAAGTTTAGATTTTTGTATTAGGAAAATATGATCTTTATATTTGTAGAAAAATAAAAATGAGATAATTTAAAAAAGGTGAAATCTTTGAATTTAAAAAAGGTGAAATCTTTGAATTTAAAAAAAGGTGAAATCTTTGAATTTAAAAAGGGTGAAATCTTTGAATTTAAAAAAGGGTGAAATCTTTGAATTTAAAAAAGGTGAAATCTTTGAATTTAAAAAAGGTGAAATCTTTGAAATAAAAATTCGATTTTTATATATTGAACTTTGAAATAAAAATTCGATTTTTATATATTGAACTTTGAAATAAAAATTCGATTTTTATATATATAGTGGCCTTGGGCAACGAAGGTGACAAAAAGGCGAAACGACGAAGATTTCTGCAAATGAAGTGCCGTGGAGCTAGGATAGCTATATGTGAGAATTTCTCACTTTTCAATTTCTTTCTAGTTTTATATATATACTAGGATGCAGACGGTGCTTAGTAGCACCCGACACAATCGTCCACAGACCATGGACTTGTTTGTTTGGTTGCATAGATTAGTTGGATTATTTGTTGGAATTGAATGGTTTGGTGAGATGAAATTGATATGATTGATGTGTGAATGGCGTGGGCCTTCACTAGACCGGGGATAAGGCTAGGCCTTGTCCCGTTTCTAGTATCGTGCCGTTATGCCGCCGAAATTTTCTAAAATATGTTAGAAAAATAAAAATATCATTTTATTGAATAAATGAACCGAAGAGAATGTTCGTAGGTTGAATAAAAGTTTTATCGTTAAAAATATAATTTTTAACGTGAATATGAATAAATAAATATTCATTTACAAACCCGACGGTTTGTTTATGTACACCTATTTGAAGGACATTGATTGGGTCGATAAATTTTACACATCGCCCAATTGCACAAATAAAACATTTGTTTGATTGTTTGAAAACCCCACACGGGTGTTAGGATGAAATTTGAAGTTCACTCATCCTGATTGATTAAATATGTCGATCGATTGATTGACATGCTGTTATAAGCGTTAGATATCTTTATTTGATGCTTATACAGTGTAGTGCACTTTGGTTGATGGTTGATCATTTTTCAATGCTATTATATACATGTGCTGTATGAAAATCCATATAATTAATTTTATATGGTAATTGATTGGGCCTCATTCCAGTTTCAAAAAAAAAGAAATATTTGAAAAAGAAATATTTGAAAATAGAATATTTGAAAAAGGAAATATTTGAGATAGAAATATTCGAAATAGAATATTTGAAAATAGAAATATATGAAGCCGTGTTGATTAGATTGACGCCATTTTGACGTGAATATTCCGAATCGAATTGAAAACGATTTCGAAATGAATTGAATTGAAAACGAATTCTGAATTGAATTGAAAACGATTTCGAAATGAATTGAATTGAAAACGAATTCTGAATTGAATTGAAAACGATTTCGAAATGAATTGAATTGAAAACGATTTCGAAATGAATTGAATTGAAAACGATTTCGAAATGAATTGAATTGAAAACGATTTCGGAATGAATTGAATTGAAAACGATTTCGAAATGAATTGAATTGAAAACGAATTCAAAATGAATTGAAAACGATTTCGGAATGAATTGAATTGAAAACGATTTCGAAATGAATTGAATTGAAAACGAATTCAAAATGAATTGAAAACGATTTCGGAATGAATTGAATTGAAAACGATTTCGAAATGAATTGAATTGAAAACGAATTCAAATGGAATTGAAAGCGAATTGAAATGAATTCAAATTGAATTGAAATTCGAATTGAATAGAAATGAATTTTGAAACGAATTTATAAAGAAGAATTCAATTTTGCTTTGAATTGAAATGGAAGTTGAAATAGGTTTTGAAACGATTTTAAAACTATTTATATAATTCGTTTTGAATAGTAATCGACGAAATATATTATATATATATTATATATAATATAATGGCCTGAATAGAACGCGCCGCGCCGCGGCAGTTCGTGAATTTCGACCATTTATTTCAAACGGACATTACGGGAGATCCGACCGTCGGATTCTCCTAAAACCGGAACCGTTGGGTTCGTATCGAAAAGAGCTTTCTAATGAATGTTAGAAATTAGAAATCTAACGGTTGGATTTGGAATTACGTCCAAATCAAATTGGAAAAAGGTCGCTGTAAGTGCAGTTCGATGGCCATTGTTGGAAATCGACTGTACGGGCCTTGATAAAATTATTAAAAATAGTAATAATTTGTGTAAAATCATAAGAAATGATTTAGAAAGGATTGGGATGAAAAACTCCATATTTGATAAAGATAAAAATAGATTTTTATCGAAATGAACTAGTTTTGAACTAGAATTATAATTCTATTTATTTTTAAATAAATAAATTGAATTTGAAAAGGGTTTTGAAAATAACCAAAATTTCCAATGATTGCATTGGAGTGGATTTGAATCGAAATTGTCTTCGGAATATTTCGATGTTGGAATTCGTGATTATACAGATGTTGTTATGGAAATTTGAAAGATATATATTTATATCGTTATTTCCAATACGACATTTGTTAGTCGTAGAATTTGATATTGAATATAAGCCGATATATTTTCTATTCAGAGCCTTATATTGAATATCAAATGTGATTTGGGTTTGTCGCGAATGGTGTCTTCACTAACACTGTTCTTGAACCTAGTTGTGAAAAGATTAAATCTTTTTATTTAGATTTAATGAAGTGTACCAATTAAACGATATTTAATTGGAATTTAATTGGTATTGATTTTTGGGTTTATCGTGAACAGTGTTTTAAATAACACTTGTTCTTTAACCCGATAATTAATGGAATGTGATTTTGGGTTTATCGTGAACCGTGTTTTAAATGACACTGATTCTTTAACCCAGTTAAAGATTAAAACTAAGTGGAGTTTTAATGAATCTTTAATTAGATTGAAATAATCTAGAATGGAGTATCACCAGTTTTGCTCCAGGCGATAGTTAAATCTTTAATTAGATTTGAACGTGAAATGGTAATTGAATTTACCGATAACACCGAGGTGTTAGATATGAAGTATTACCAGTTTTACTTCATGGGATAAATAGGTTGGGATTGGGAAATTAAAACCAATGATTACTTCGGTAAGGTTCGCTAATTCCGGCTAGTTTTGAATTGATATTCAAAAGAATAAATTCAGGAATTTATCTTGGATAAAATTAATGGGAACCTTTCCCTATGAATGTGAAATTTAGAAACTAACTGTCGGTTAGCTAAGCAGAATGGTTTTCTGGATATTGATCTGATGTTGGTTTCGGCCTTCGGGGTTAATATTTGGGGAATTATTCTCTTGATTAATTTACGGTTAGTGACTAATGAATTGGAATGAGGCGTATGTTGTGTTTGTGTAACACTTTTATAATATATACGCGAGTTATTCGGGAAGACCGGGTTTATCCCATTCTGAATAACTGATACGACGATAAGTCGAAGATGAAGACGATGGTCGAAGACCGGAGGTCTTCACGTCGTTTGGGTAATTACTGATGATCTTGATTGGGCTGTACACCCAAGAAGATGGAAACAGTTAGTGATCGTCCAGACGTACTTGGAGATCGATGGATATGCGGGGTACTAGGTGCCTCCGGTTTCGTTCAGACCCAGGACGGACTTGTAAATGGACTGTGTGTCTGACATCGGATTTCATTCTGTGTGACCGATATCGGTTGCATAGGATGGTTTGCCTGTGTGGCATGCTAAGATGCAAATGATCAAGGCTTCTGTTGAAAAGCAAAGTCTTGTGGTGATGATCAAAGCACGGCCTTTGAGGCGTAGCTTTGTGTAACGTTTACTTCGCGAGTTTCGCACCCGGTATGAACCAAAAACGGGAGACGGACCTCAGGGGGGACATGCGTTTTCTTTCTAGCTAGAAGTGGCGTCAGTGGTTTTACACGCCCTGACGAGTTTGACTTATGTGGTTGTTGCTGTTGCGAGGCGCCTCGGATTGATCGGTCGTTCTCGAACCGATGGAGTCATTTAGTTGGCTCGCTTACGCCCCAAAGGGCGGAGAAACGTATTGTTCAGGCATTATAATCCACTTCGTGTGGACCGGCCCTGACGATCCAAGGTACGGTTGCGGCTGTGCCTGAGACTCGGGCTAGACAGTCTCGAATCGGTTGAGGACTATCTTTTGCCTCGGTTCATAGACGGAAATCCAATTTCCAAATACGTGACATTTGCGGTTTTATTTGTAAACCTATATATGGCGACATGATATATGGTACCCATGCCGCCTATGATTGATACTTATGATTTGAAGTTGTTTTATACACTATGCACTTATAATAGTATCAAATGATTTGTTTTAAACGTATCAAGCATTCTTTGGCTGTTATAAGGGAAAACCCTATCCCCCGGCTTGCGTTGCATTGTGTGATAGGACCTGGGTCTTATAACAGCTTCATTTTTCTTTATTTAGCATTGCGCTGTTCGTTTTATGCACTGGTATTCTTGGGAGGAAACCCGTTCCGTGTTATACGGCGTGGTCCCTTGATTTACCTAATGATTTAAAATAAAGATTAATAACTGTTTTAGTTCTCACACCAGTCCCATGACTGACCTGGAGTTTATTGTTTTGACCTAAACTCTGGGTGCCCCTATTTTGACACGGGCAGCTAGTAGTTTTGGTTTTGCAGATTTATATTCCCAGGATCCTGGTTTACAGCTGGAATGATATCCGGAAAGCTTTGTATCCGTATATCTCTTCTAGTTGTGTATTGTATTATTTTCCGCTGCTATGTATTTAAATGTAATTTAAATCTCTGATATTTCTGTGTAATATTCTTTTATACTCTGTATATTCTTGTAATCTGATGCGTTGTTGTAATATACAATGAAATGTTCTTCTGTATGCGTTCTGTTGTGGCTTGTTCTCGAACTATCCGACACTTTCCCTTACGGGGAAGTTACGGGTTTTCACACAATATAACCGAGGTACCTCAATCCAACAACCACTTAGTAAATATCAGTGCTGGTAGGTCACTGACACCACTTTTAGCTAGAAAGAAACGTGCGCACTCCCTGCGTTCCCTTGCTCCGTTTTAGACTCCACCGGGGTGTGAGGCTCGCGAAGTAACGTTATAACCACAAGGCCTGCTTTTCAACAAAGCCTTGATCATCTTCATCTTAGAGTGCCACATTGTCAATCCATACCGTACCATTGATCATCCATCAACATATAAATGGGTGTTAAGTAAAGAATAAATTCTTCACCACCAACATTTATACATTAACAGAAAATCAATAACAAGATATTTAACGGAGTACGATGTCGGACACACAATCTATTTACAAGTCCACTCTGGGTCTGAGCGAAAGCCAAATCCGTCGATCTCCAAATGCGTTTGGACGATCATTACTAAATATCTTGCCTTGGGAGGCCAGTCCCAATTCAAGCTACCAGTTATCATCATCCCAACGATATGAAAACCTTCGGTCTTCAACCATCACCTTCATCTTCGACTCTTGATTGTCATGATGATTACTCAGAATGGGTTAAACCCGGTCATTCTGAGTAACTCGCGTATTTTGTGATTAAAAATCAAATGCTATAAAATCACACCAACGCCACATTCCAACCCCGGATATTCTTTTAATAAGATATTCGTATTAAAAGATTCTCATTAATTTTATCAAAGATAAATCTTTTTAATTTAATCTTAAATCTTTATTTATCCATATTAAACCAAATTATGGTTTATCCAATCTAATCGGAATTTACGCCTTATCGAAATAATTATAAATTAATTAATCCCCATCCCGATCTTTTATTCCAATTGGTTCAGGTACTTAATATCCATTACCCATTTAAATCTAATTAAAGATTTAATTAACGCACGGAGTTAAACTGGTGGAACTCCATTTCCGATCCTTAATTCAGTAATTTTATTTACTTAATTCCTCTCCAATCTAATTAAAGTTTTAATTAAAACCTTATTTCGTTTTAACCTTCCAAAGTCATTAATAAATAATTAATCAAAAATTAGGAAATTAATCCCCTCATTAATCCGGGTTAAAGAATAAATGTTATTTAAAACATAATTCACGATAAACCCAAATTCAAATTTCATTGCAAATCCGTGGTTATAATAAAACCATTTTTAATTCCTATTATTTATTCTAAAATAAATAAACCATTTATTTTGATCAAAATATCATTTCTCATATTAAAATGTTATTTTCAAAATATTAATTTTGAAATTAACTATTTTAATATTCATTATAAAATGGATAATATAAGTTAATAAACTTATTCAGGTTGAAATGATGTTTCTATTTAAAATGGATTAAGTAATCCAATTCGTTATATTATCCATTTATGTTTTATAATGGGCCAGACTTCTCACATTAGGCCTACAACTTGTGGATGCTGGATATGCCGGTTGGGTCCGGGCAGACTTATTCCACAGTTGGGCTTAACCTCGAGTCAAAACCCAATTTGTATTCGTGTACTTGGACCTCTCACATTAGGCCCAACATTTATGGCTGCTGGATATGCAGGTTGGTTCCGGGCAGACTTCCGCCATAAACGTGACCTAACCTCGTGTCCAAGAACAATTATAATTATAATTATAATTTTTTTTTTAAAAAAAGTTATTTTAAAATATTTCATATTTTAAAAAATATCTAACTTCTAAAATGTCATATGTTCCAAAGTATAACTTTACATTGAAATATTCTTTATATTGCCTTTCCAATTTTCAATAAATATCGACCTTTCCATATTATAATAATATTATAATGATAATAACTTCAAAAATGGTTTTAATTACGATATCAAAACCTACCATTCCAACATCAAACGTAATCTTTTCCCATCAATCCATTTATGTTAAATTTTGAAATCACATCTTTTAAAATTTAGTGTTAACATAAAAACGAAAGCTTTTCAATTCAAATCTTCTTGTTATATTTGGAATGTAATTTTACTAACTTAATATTTCATTAAAACTTCCTAAATAATAGAAATTTAGTTTCCTTAATTCAAACGTCAATCAATTCCATTAATTGAATAATAAATGAATTTTTTTTTCTTCATTCGAAATTGGAATGAGGCCCACACCATTTCCATATAATTCAATTATGCGGATTTCATTCATTTATCTCATAAAAATTTTCAAACATCCATTAACAGCCAAAGTGCATTTCTAATTAACCACAAGGGTGACGTGTATTCAAATGTCAGCCCCTGACCCGTGTGGGGTTTCAACCAACACAAGTTCGAATAAAATAAACTGTGCTTCTGGACGATGTATGAAAATTGATCGTCCAATCACATAAACAAGTTAGGTCACTTGTAAATGGCAGTGTATACATGTGCTTAAATAGAAACATACATAACATACATAATTTGGCATACTCACATATTTTAAGTTTCAACTATTCGATGTCAAGTTTTCATGTTGAACAAGATGAAATAACATGACACTTATGTTGCAACACATTTCTTTTAATGTTAAAAAAAGAAGAAGCGACAAAAATGACCCTTTTCATGTTCTTCTAAATTTTATACTTTTATTTAATAAATAAAATGCCAAATAAAATTTACTTTCACTTTTTCTCTTTATATTTATTAACAAATTAATGTATTTTTGGACCTTGTACTTTAATTAAACAAACAATGCTAAAAATATCCTTCTTAAGTTTCAACATAAAAAGAAAAACTTCATGTTAAAATCCTTTAACATGTTGTTTCACACAAAAAGAATAACTTTATGTTAAATCAATTTATTTTAACTTAAAAAGAAGCTTTTATGTTAAAACTATTTTTAACTTTTTATTTTAAACATAAAAGAATATTTTATGTTAAATCATTTTTAACTTTACATTTTAACATAAAAAGGCATCTTCATGTTACAACATTTTTCCTGCAATACTTTTAATCATAAAAAGTTCAAAACAATTTCCTAACTTTTAATTTTAACATAAAATGTGTTAAACCACTTTCTGTTCTTTTATGTTAACATAAATTGTAAATAAAATGTTATTTAAAACAAATTAGGTCTTTTGCTTACAAAATGAATAATAAAACAAAGTCTATTCTTTTTGTTACAAAAATAATAATAAAACAAAATTTATCTTTTTTTTTTTTAAAAAAAAAACAAGATCTGGTTCTTTTTATAGAAAATAAAAATGAAATTACAGGTATATTTTCTTTTACCTAAATTTTGTCATCCATTTTGCCAAAGAACTGCGAACTAAAAAGGTATCACAGTTTTTATTTCAATAAAATTTCACTTCTCATCAAATTCCATCGTTTAAGGTTAACAAATAAAAATAAGCTTTATTTATCATTCAAATTCCATTGTTAAGGCAACAAATAAAAATGACGTTTTTATTTGTAAATCAATTCTTTACTGTTTCTTCATTTTTTTTTATATAAAAATGATATTCTATAATATAAAATAAATCAAAAAAAATGGATCTTAAATAAATAGAAGTTCAGATCCAATTTCACTCCCAAGACAAAATTTCATCACATATGGTGTTTCATCACATATCTCATACAACATGAACAACCGATCGCAACACAACCAACAAACAACATCACATAAATCACAGATATATCAGATCTGAATCAATAGCATATACATAATCATTTTTAAGAGAGAAAATAATTAATCAATAATTTAATAATTTAAAAATTAGAATTCTCACCTTGATTGGATGAGAATTTGTCCCAATAGCCTTCTTTCCTTTTTTTTTAAAAAAAATCGTATTTAAAGTCACGGTTCTCACGATCATGGCGCACCTCACATCGACCGCCTTCGACTTGCTAACCCGCCGCTCAGGTCTCGGCCAACTCGTCGCTGTGTCCACCCTCAAAAACCAACCCCGAACCTTGCCACTTCATGCTACCGCCCTGGCCACCGTGTGTTATGAAGATTTGAACCATTTTTTCGTTGGAAGGGCTTTCAATTGATGAAGGAATTGGAAGAAAGAGGAGGAAGGATTGGGCCATTTAGAGAGGAAGAACGGCTACTGCCATTGAAAAGAAGAAGATGGAGGCGGCGGCTTTTAGAAAAGAGAATGAGATTAGGATTTTGTTAATCTCTATATCTATAGGAAAAAGGAAGTGAATAGATAAAGGGTTGATTTAGGTTAGAGTTTAGGAAAGGATTTCAAATGCAATATTTAATTTCATTTATTCGTCCTTAATTCTATTTCAAAACATTACCCATCTAATCCTAATTCAACATAGGAATAAATTACCTATGTTATATATCTCAAATTCAATTTTCTAACAATTTTAATTGAGCAATCAATTCATTAATTATTCTTTCCAAATATAATATGACAAAGTTATCATAATGCCTCATTTCAAATTTCTTTTTATACTCGAATTAAACTATTCAAAAATTTCATTATACTAAATTCCAACATTATATTTCAATCATAAAATTAAATGGTTTGTATTCTTGTATTGATTCAACATTTATTACAGTTCCATTAAATTTTTTTTTTAACCACTTTTATTACTCAATTTACATTAAATTATATTTATGTTCATCTCATTAATTATATGTTACCTTAAATTTAACATTCACATTAGAAACAATCCCCATTTGATTATAATTAAATTTTTAATGAATTGTTATACTTTGATTCTACCACACCATAAATATCATATGAACAATTAGTATATACCTGTAATTTCATTTTTATTTTCTATAAAAAGAACCAGATCTTGTTTTTTTTTTAAAAAAAAAGATAAATTTTGTTTTATTATTATTTTTGTAACAAAAAGAATAGACTTTGTTTTATTATTCATTTTGTAAGCAAAAGACCTAATTTGTTTTAAATAAGATAAAAACGGATTTTGATATTATTATTAGTGTATATCAAAACATTTCAAAATAAATGTATCAATCCTAGGACACATAGATACCATAATACAATGCTTCCATACTAGTAATACAATCAAAACCGCATGAGGTCGTATTGGAAATAGGGTTTCCATCATGAGTCAAGGCTAGGGAGGAGCTCCTTACCGATTCGAGACACTCTAGCTAATGTCTCAGGGTTCCCCGCAGTTAACCCTTGGATCCTGCAGGGCTGGTCCACACATACAGCTTCATGGATTGGCAATTCCTGAACACACGTTTCCCGGTCCTATAGGACCTATCATCCGAGGCACCTCATTCCATCATCCACATAAGTAAAATGTCGGGCCGTGTTAAAGCCCAAACACCACTTCTAGCTAGAAAGAAACGTGCTGCTCTCCCTGCGTTCCCTTCTCCCGTTTTAGACTCCACCGGTGTGTGAGGCTCGCGAAGTCATGCTATACACATAGCGATGCCTAAAAAGACTATGCTTTGATCATCCCATAAGGCCTTCTTTTCAACAAAGCCTTGATTATATGCATCTTAGCATGCCACATTGTCAGACTCTACCATACCATTGATCATCTACCAATATATATATAACCTATAAGTTCATACATCTTAGAGAAGGGTGTTACATTCTATATAAGTTTATTATATATAACATATAACTTATGTTGCAACACATTTCTTTTAATGTTAAAAAAAGAAGAAGCGACAAAAATGACCCTTTTCATGTTCTTCTAAATTTTATACTTTTATTTAATAAATAAAATGCCAAATAAAATTTACTTTCACTTTTTCTCTTTATATTTATTAACAAATTAATGTATTTTTGGACCTTGTACTTTAATTAAACAAACAATGCTAAAAATATCCTTCTTAAGTTTCAACATAAAAAGAAAAACTTCATGTTAAAATCCTTTAACATGTTGTTTCACACAAAAAGAATAACTTTATGTTAAATCAATTTATTTTAACTTAAAAAGAAGCTTTTATGTTAAAACTATTTTTAACTTTTTATTTTAAACATAAAAGAATATTTTATGTTAAATCATTTTTAACTTTACATTTTAACATAAAAAGGCATCTTCATGTTACAACATTTTTCTTGGAATACTTTTAATCATAAAAAGTTCAAAACAATTTCCTAACTTTTAATTTTAACATAAAATGTGTTAAACCACTTTCTGTTCTTTTATGTTAACATAAATTGTAAATAAAATGTTATTTAAAACAAATTAGGTCTTTTGCTTACAAAATGAATAATAAAACAAAGTCTAGAACCAGATCTATATATATATAACCTACAAGTATTTACACATGTTGCATTCATAATTTGCAGTCATAATATAAGTTTATTTCAAAATGCTACATTCTATATATATCATTTTGATTACTTAAATAATTGCCAAACATTTACGATATTTTTAAAACAAATTCACATACCAAAATTCAAGTTAGGTATTACACCGATTTACGGTGTTTGGTTTCAATTGTAATTAAATTTCTTTAAGTATATATATATATATATATATATATATATATATTTAATTCCACTAAATTTGGTTTGATTTAATTATGTCAATGAGTTACAAGATTTTTTTTTAAAAAATAATAATAATTAGCAATCCAAATATGGTTATATGTTTATTGTATGTTTATTGTATATGGACAAACATGAAATAACATTTTTTTTCTAACATAAGAAATGTAACATCTTTATATGACAAATTTTAATTGAATATAATTAAATGACATTACTAACTTACTATAGCATTTCAAACAAAAATGACATTTTAAATATGAACGAACATTACTCTACATAAATGACATTTTAATTAACCTACCTGATTCTAAATAAAGTGACATTTTTAATTCTATCATAAATGACATTTTTGAATTCTAACATAAATGTTCCTTTTTAATTCTAACATGACAAATTAAAATTAAAATGTTTATTTTGTCTATCAATGAAAAATGTTTATTTTGTCTACCATGACAAATTATAACTAGAATGTCTAAGTTGTTCTAACTTGGCAATTTTAACATAAATGATGCTTTTATTTAGACAATACATTCCTAACCTTAATGAAATCCCTTTTATGGTAACATTATAATGAAAATTTTTAATATGTTAACATAAAAATGATAATTCTTTTATTTTCTTAGCATACCACTCTTTTTATTCTTTAAACAATAAAAATGTTATTTTTTATTTATTCCTAACATGAACATCCTTTTTGTACATAAACGATAAAAATATGATTCTTTAACATGAAACATCTTAGTTATATATATAAACAATAAAAATATGGATTTTATTGTATGCACAAATATGGCCTAACAAGAATATACACAGTTCAATTCTGATTTATTTTGAATGCTGTACATTCAGTTATAGTTAAAAATCAAAATTTCAAACTGCAGCGCTATTTTAAACTCCTTTTATATTTAAATTAAACTTATTCGTTTTAACTTCAATTAGAATAAATTTTTGATCGTTATTATTTAAAATAAATTATTTTAAATCTTTTAAATTCATTAAAATTTCTAAAATAAAATTTTTAAACTGGTCCCAAAATTCCGGGTTATTACAGACTGTCTCCAAATCAGGCCCAGTTAGTGTCAAACTTAAGGTTATGACACCTTCTGAACGCGATGGGCTATGTCTCGGGCCCTAATTCTGATGTCTGTATCATCCTTTATTTAAAAATACAATATTAAATAAATAATTTAATTTCTACCGTACATTTAAATATGCCGGGGCCACATACGGACCCCGAAAATTCCAAAAAAATTATTTTTGGCTACGTATTGACGATATGGTTCCAACAAAATAAATTTCGTCGAACTATGAGACTGTTTGAAAAATGGCTATTTTCAAGGCCAATATATTTATTACTAAAAATAATTTCTGAAACTCGAAATATATAAGTGTTTACTATTTTTCAATGTAGAAACATCATTCTGAACCCAATGGAAGTGGTTTTGAGTTCAAATTCCTTCGTATGCAAAAGGTAGTAGTTTTGACCTTTATATATTATATATAAATTTCATAGCAACCTTTTTAAATTTTAAACTGGACATAACTTTTGATTTTTAAAAAGAAATTTCAATTTTTCTGGTTCGTTAGAAAGATATTCTTAAACAGATTTAAATATTTCTTGTTTCACTAAAATCCGATTTATTTTGCATCCTGTATAGTCAGTCAAAGTTCAAATTCAAAATTTCAAACTGCAGCGTTGTTTTTAAACTCCTTTTATAATTAAATAAAATTTATTCGTTTTAACTTCGATTAAAATAGAATTTTGGCCGTTATTAATTAAAATAAATAATTTTATATATTCAATTTCCCTTAAAATTTCTAAAATAAGAATTTTAAATTGGCCCCAAAATTCAGGGTTGTTACAGTCTCCCCCACTTAAAAACTTTTCGTCCTCGAAAAAGAATGAAGCTAAAAGTTGTTTAATTAACTAGTCTTAATCTTAAAAATTTGTTGGTTGATTACCTTTTCAAAATATAAATACCTTTACATATAAAAATCATATTTCCAAAGAATAGATTAAAAATATATTCAAAAATACTTTAATTATAAACTCGTAACTCTTAACTCGTTCTAGGGCAATACTAACCCCATCTCTAACGAGTTTACTAATCTAGGATATTGTTGATCCTATATCTAATGAGTATTCTTATTGGATATTTCTAATCCAATCTCTGATGAGTCTTTTGTTCTGTTCTAATGAGATGTACCCTAAAGATTTGAGTTAACCAAAGCTCTGATACCAACTGTAACGAGTCGGATTTTGCCCGGCCTTAATCGATCGCAAAATCGATCAAGACCGTTCAAATCCCGCCTACGTTAACTTTGGGAATACAACACATCAGAACAATAACAGAAGACTTTTATAATATCATAACAGAGTTACATCAGAGTACATCGAATATAAATTACAGCGGAAGATAAATTACAATATTATAATACAATACAGTGGAAACAATAAAATAGATACGGCGAAAGGCAACTATGCTTTGGACACAACTTTAAGCTTCAATCCAGAATCCTGCTCAAGAAGTAAATATCTGCAAAAAAAATACTCGACTGCCCATGTGGAAAAAGAGGACACCCGAGTTTGTAAAGGTGGAAACAAACAACGGGTCAATCATGGGACTGGTGTGAGAATTCTTAACTAATTTCACTAATAACAATAAGACAAATCCAAGGACCACGCCGCTAACGCGGAACGGGTTTACTCCAATGGATTGTCGTGCATAAATTTAAGTAAATCGTTAAACAACGTAATGCTTTTTGTAAAAATGAAACCATCATAAGACCCAAGTCTCATCACACAATGCAACGCAAACCGGAGGATAGAGTTTTACCTTATAATGGTAAAAAATGCTTGATAAGATAAAAACGGATTTTGATATTATTATTAGTGTATATCAAAACATTTCAAAATAAATGTATCAATCCTAGGACACATAGATACCATAATACAATGCTTCCATACTAGTAATACAATCAAAACCGCATGAGGTCGTATTGGAAATAGGGTTTCCATCATGAGTCAAGGCTAGGGAGGAGCTCCTTACCGATTCGAGACACTCTAGCTAATGTCTCAGGGTTCCCCGCAGTTAACCCTTGGATCCTGCAGGGCTGGTCCACACATACAGCTTCATGGATTGGCAATTCCTGAACACACGTTTCCCGGTCCTATAGGACCTATCATCCGAGGCACCTCATTCCATCATCCACATAAGTAAAATGTCGGGCCGTGTTAAAGCCCAAACACCACTTCTAGCTAGAAAGAAACGTGCTGCTCTCCCTGCGTTCCCTTCTCCCGTTTTAGACTCCACCGGTGTGTGAGGCTCGCGAAGTCATGCTATACACATAGCGATGCCTAAACAGACTATGCTTTGATCATCCCACAAGGCCTGCTTTTCAACAAAGCCTTGATTATATGCATCTTAGCATGCCACATTGTCAGACTCTACCATACCATTGATCATCTACCAATATATATATAACCTATAAGTTCATACATCTTAGAGAAGGGTGTTAAGTAGAGAATAAATTCTCCACCACCAAACAGAAATATATAATCAGTAGCGTTCAACAAATATAGTAGAAAGGAATACAATTTCAGACATATAATCCGTTTACAAGTCCGCTCTGGGTCTGAACGAAACAACGTGTCCGTCGATCTCCAAATGCGTTTGGACGATCATTGCCAAATATCTTGCCTTGGAAGGCCAGTCCCAATTCAAGATACCAGTCATCATCATCCCAACGATTTGAAAACCTTCGGTCTTCAACCATCGCCTTCATCTTCGACTCTTGATTGTCGTGGTGATTACTCAGAATGGGTTAAACCCGGTCTTTCTGAGTAACTCGCGTATTTTGTGATTAAAAATCAAATGCTATAAAATCACACCAACGCCGTATTCCAACACAGAATATTCTTTTAATAAGGTATTCATATTAAAAGATTCTCATTAATTTTAAGGGATAAATCTTGTCTTAAACAGGTTAAAGAACTAGTGTCTTTTAAACGCAGTTCACGATAAACCCGCAAATCAATTTCTAAAATATGGGATTCCACAAAAAATTAAATCAACACATAATCGATATAAATTTCTGTATCAGACTAATATTATAAATGGAATAACGGCAAGGCCTCTTAAATTCCATATATAATATCGGTCTTCTTTTACAGAAACCCATCTCGATTATTACTAATCGAATTTCCACTTAATTCCAATTTAATATATTGAATTGGGAAAACTTGATTTTTAGAAAATGCCTTTTTAAATCTATAAAATAGATTTATAAATTCCAAATAATAATTTCAATGTAAATTGGATTAAAGGACAAATGTCATTTTAAAAACACCATCCACGGTAAATCCACTTCACAAATCATTTTATTTCAATCATAAAATATAATTAGAAATGTTAATGATCTTAAATAAAAGATTTGCTCTTTAAATATTTATTCATTACTATAAAACATATTTTAAATAATCATTAAAAATTATTCTTTATATAAACAGATTTTAAATGTAAAATATTCTCTTTTAAAAGAAAACCTGAATCGGAGTGCGACTCAATCATGTACCATATAATTTGAATTATACGGACTTCACACATCTCATACATATGACAATAAGTGGTAAATACTCATCAAATCATCCATTCATATCCATTCACATCCAGAGTGCAATTTCCAACTGTGTGAGCATAAAATAATATAATAACACTCATCGCAGCCTGTCGATCAATAGATGGACATACAATTTAATATTGGGATTCGTGTATTTCAAATCTCGTCCCAATACCCGTGTGGGGTTTTCAGCCAACAACAGTCCATATAAATATACAAATAAATAATTAGTTAATGGGTTTAACAAATTTAAATTCTACCAACAAGTTGATGATAATAAACAAGTCATTTACTTCTAATGACGAGTAAAAATATAATTTGCTCGACTAATTCTCCATACAAATTTCTAATGTCCAATAAATCTAATTTATATATATGACATTATTTCAACCAATTGATTTAAAAGTGGTCATTTTCATTTTGTCAACAATTCTAGATTAACAAAATGAATAAATACAATATTTCAACTCTTTTATTTTAATTGCAAACTAAATGTCAACAAAAAAATAATACCTTTTATTTTATACCTTTTATTTGTGTAAATAATAGCAATAAAAATGTGGTTTTAAATCTATCCCTTTTTATTGTGTATAAGTGACAATAAAATATTACCCTTTAAATTCACATTTTTATTTTATATAAAATGACAATAAAAGTGCCCCTCCTAAATTCCAACACTATTTCATTTCAACTAATTGAAAAATGAATTGAAATTCTTTACTCCAATTCTAGACTTTGAAACTGATTTAAAAATAAAAATGAAATCTTTTATTTACAATTAAATTGTAAATAAAAAGGTAACTCTTCAATGTATTCTTTATTACTAAGGTAACATTTGTTAACAAAAGATGTTATTTTAATCCTTAATGTAACCTTTTATTCTCATGTACCTTTTCCAATGAAAATGTAAATTTTCTCTACTGCTACATCTTATACTAAAATGTCATTTCCATTTCTAATACACATTTTATAAAAATGTCAATTTTAACGCTACTAACATAAATTGACAAAAATGTGAATTTTAACGCTACTAACATAAATTGACAAAAATGTGAATTTTAACGCTACTATTATAAATTGACAAAAATGTTAATTTTAACGCTACTAACATAAATTGACCAAAAATGTTGATTTTAACGCTACTAACATAAATTGACAAAAATGTTGATTTTAACGCTACTAACATAAATTGACAAAAATGTTGATTTTAAAGCTACTAACATAAATTGACAAAAATGTTGATTTTAACGCCTCTAACATAAATTGACAAAAATGTTGATTTTAACGCTACTAACATAAATTGACAAAAATGTTGATTTTTACGCTACTAACATAAATTGACAAAAATGTTGATTTTAACTCTACTAACATAAATTGACAAAAATGTTGATTTTAACGCTACTAACATAAATTGACAAAAATGTTGATTTTAACGCTACAAGCATAAATTGACCAAAAATGTTGATTTTAACGCTACTAACATAAATTGACAAAAATGTTGATTTTAACGCTATTAACATAAATTGACAAAAATGTTGATTTTAACGCTACTAACATAAATTGACAAAAATGTTGATTTTAACGCCCCTAACATAAATTGACAAAAATGTTGATTTTAACGCTACTAACATAAATTGACAAAAATGTCGATTTTAACGCTACTAACATAAATTGACAAAAATGTTGATTTTAACTCTACTAACATAAATTGACAAAAATGTTGATTTTAGCGCTACTAACATAAATTGACAAAAATGTTGATTTTAACGCTACTAACATAAATTGACAAAAATGTTGATTCTAACGCTACTAACATAAATTGACAAAAATGTTGATTTTAACGCTACTAACATAAATTGTAATTTATAATTAAAATAAAAACATTTTATTCCTAACAAAATGACGGTGAAATAATGTCTATGTTATTTCAATCTAAATTTGATAACATCTTACTTACATGTAAACAATAAAAAAAAATACCATTTTTATTGCCGAACCAATCCCAATATTCATATATTGAATAAGGATTTAATTTCAATTATAAAATCAAATCAAATTTGATTTATCTAAATTAAAGATAAATACTTTAATTTAAAACTATTCAGAATTCGTGGATCTGAAATATAAATACGATTTTTGTTTTAGACCTAACATAAATCACCCAAGCAGAAATTTAGATCAAAGAAAGAACTGATAATTTACAAATCAGAACCAAGCAAACATGAAAACAACAGATTCAACACAACATAGATAAATCAATGAATTGTATATCACAACAACACAGATCTAGCTTATTAACAGACAAACAACAAATTATAACACAAGGAAATTAATTAAAAAATAAATTAACAAATCAGGAATTTTCACCAATTTGACTGAAAATTTAAAGTGCCCCGTTTCAGATTTTGTTAGTGCCATCGCGAAGATCTTAATTTTCTGATTCCAGCCTTTTGACGGTTCGAAGAACGGACCTCGTACGAAGAAGTTACGGATTTTTAAAGTTTGAATAAATTAAATAATTAATTTAAATTAATAAAATTAGTTTAGCCATCGTTCAAAAAGAATTCGGCCGCTCCTCCCTCTTCTTCTTCTTACGTTATGCTGAACCCATCACTCAAAACTTTGACCGATCCTTGCACCACCGTCCGACCACCTGTAGCCGATCCGGAACCACCACCAGCTCCGCCTTCTCGCCCTCCTCCTGCGTCGGCCATGGGGCCCAGCTCGCCAACCACCAAAAACGCAGCCACTTCAGGCCGAAAATTCGCGAAATCCATGAACTAAAACTCGATCTTAACCGTATAGATTGAAAGGTCTTGAAAATCTCTTCGATTCGGTATATAGTTTGTTGATTTTCGTTGAGCGGATTAAAAAATATTGAGGTTTGAAAATTGGACAATTCTGGCCGTCGAATAGGCATGGTGGCGGCTGGCTCAGAAATTAGGGTTAGTGTTTTATTTTTTAATTATTTAATAATATAAATTCTCGAAAAACGTGTTATAAAGGTGGATTTTCGGACTGTCTCCAAATCAGGCCCAGTTAGTGTCAAACTTAAGGTTTTGACACCTTCTGAACGCGATGGGCTATGTCTCGGGACCCAATTCTGATGTCTGTAGCATTTTTTATTTAAAAATACAATATTAAATAAATAATTTAATTTCTACCGTACATTTAAATATGCCGGGGCCACATACGGACCCCGAAAATTCCAAAAAAAATATTTTTGGCTTCGTATTGACGATACGGTTGCAAAATATAAATTTCGTCGAATTCTGAGATTGTTTGAAAATGGCTATTTTCAAGGCCAATATGTTTAATATTAAAAATACATTTTTAAACAAATAGTTTCTGAAACTCGAAATATATAAGTGTTTACTGTTTTTCAATGCAGAAACGTCATTCCGAACTCAATGGAAGTGGTTTTGAGTTCAAATTCTTTCGTATGCAAAAAGTAGCAGTTTTGACCTTTATATATTATATATAAATTTCATAGCGACCTTTTTAAATTTTAAACCGGACATAACTTTTTGTTTTTTAAAATGAAATTTCAATTTTTCTGGTTCGTTAGAAAGATATTCTTAAACAGATTTAAATATTTCTTGTTTCACTAAAATCCGATTTATTTTGCATCCTGTACAGTCAGTCAAAGTTCAAATTCAAAATTTCAAATTGCAGCGCTGTTTTTGAACTCATTTTATAATTAAATAAAATTTATTCGTTTTAACTTCGATTAAAATAGAATTTTGGCCGTTATTAATTAAAATAAATAATTTTATATATTCAAGTTCCCTTAAAATTCTAAAATAAGAATTTTAAATTGGCCCCAAAATTCAGGGTTGTTACATCAACAATTCTAAATTTGTAGTTTTTACTTTCATAATCAACTCAAGTTAATAATGTTAATTCTGGCAAAATATTTAAGTTGAGCTTATGTTTACAATTGCCATTAAAAGTGGACACTTTGTTCAAAATAAATAAATGTACATGTTATAATTGGAATGCCGAATATAAGCACATATTTTTCTTCTATAAATCAAATTACAAGATCAAAATAATTAATAACAGTAATAACTTTTATTTTCTATTTATTATAAGACAACGCTAAATATTCAACCGGTTATTAATGTAAATCACATTTATTTATAAATTTATGAAATGGCTCACACCTATTGTTCGAGAATTGACAAATTCTCAAATATAAATATTTATTTTACATTGAATCTTAATTTAATTTATATTTTAAACATCAATTTTTCTAGGTTATTACAATCTCCCCCACTTAAAACTTTTCGTCCTTGAAAAGGAGAGCTGTAAAATTTTCTCTTGGCTTTGTTTTAAATTCCTTTTTCTTATAAAAAATGTTACTCACTTAAAATATCAAATCATTTTATTAGGATTTATTTATTAAAATACAGAGCTAGATGATCTTAAGTATTCATCGATGTTTCGACCAGAATTATATAGTCATCCCACTTTCAAAACTCGAAAACAAATACTGATGATGCTGCAGTCATCAACAGAATCATCCCCAAGCGACTATAGTGTGATTCTATATTTATCTAGTACATATAAGAATTCGTATATACGCCGCCCATGAATATATTCGAAATCATCATATATACCAATAGTCCCATGGCAACATCGAGTAAAATACTCGAAAATTCTTATTAAAAGTTGTATTTCAATATAGCTATGTTTTCCAATACCATTTACTTAATTTAAAAAATAAAATTTTGGGGTTTCAAAATATGCCCTCTTAACGAAATATTCCAGAATCTCATTCTAGGGCATTCCTAACCCTTTGAGATATTATAACCCCAATGAGTTCTATATTTTTCTTCAACATATGTCGTTCCCTTAGCTTTGTATAACCAAAGCTCTGATACCAACTGTAACATACCGTCCTTCTTGCCGGTTTCCGTCGGTAATTAAACCAACTTAAATCGTTCACAAAGGCGGATTACTATGGGTACTAACATATATTGAACAAAACAACAGAACTTTTTATATCATGATAAAATATTTCATCAAAGTTACATAGAATATCAGAGTTACATACATATAGCAGCGGAAACATAAATATACTCTCAGCGGAAGAAGCGATGTGATATAGCGGAAACTCTAACTTTAGCTCGAAGCTCCAATTCAGAAAGCGCTCCAACTCTTGCTCCAAGGGTCTATTACTGTAAAACTAAACCTCCAGCTGCTCGTGTGGAAATTAGTGGGCACCCAGAGTTTAGGAAAGAACAATAAACTCCAGGTCAGTCATGGGACAGGTGTGAGAACATAAAACAGTTGTTTTTACGATTTAATTTAAAGTTGGGAGATTCACCGGACTACGCCACTAATGCGAAACGGGTTTACTTCATGTGAATGCCCGTGCATATAAATTCGTAATGACTTTTGGAAAATGAAGTTATCATAAGCTCGTCCTACATCATACAATGCAAGCGCACACCAGATGGGCGAGTTTTGTCTTATGATAACTAAACATGCTTTCATACGTGAAATCTTCTTTTGAAACTATTATTAGTGCATAGTGTTGAAAACCATTTCGTAAATGAATATATTAATCTCAGCAAGCATAGTGACTATGCCCACATACATAGTTTACAAACAAAACGAAAGGCTCGTGTTGGTTGTTGAGTTCCAATATGATGGTTCCTAACACGAAAGTTCAATCCGGAACTAGGTGCAACCTCACAGTTCATGGTTTTCATACAGGCTCAGACACCAAACACCAGGTAAATCACTGGTTAACATCCAGACACAGACACCGAACATACCCTTTTTTCCGCAAGTTTCAAAGTAGATCTACCGCCGAAGCTTTCAAATTTCAATAAAATGTGTACAGCCTAACCGCCAGTTCACCATCAACCCGGGGTGTGAGGTTCGTCGAAGTCTAAATATACACAATGCTATCATCATTAGTTCATTTCATAACTTGAGTATGTCACATTGTAAATTTACAACATGTCACTGATTTCCATCAATACATAACCTCTAAGCATATAAAACTTAGAGATGGAAATAATTAATTGCCACAATCCGATATATATATATATATATATCAATAGAAATCAGTGTTACGCAGTCAATTACAATGTCAGACACACAATCTATATAAGTCCATTCTAGGTTTGAATGGAACAACTCCGAAAATCCTTAAATATATTCAGACCTCATTCCACTTATAACCTTGTTTCAGGTGTACGGCCCGATTCAAGACATCAGCAATCAATCCAAATAATCCAAAGCTTCCCGGTCTTCATTTGTCCTTTCCAAGTCTTCAAATAGCGTCGTATTATTACTTGGAATGGTTTTCGGACTTAAATCCAATCCCGGTCTTTCCAAGTAATGAGCGTATTTTAAAAACAAAAGCTATGGACTATACCGGTTTCAATCCAAATCTCCTTCCAAACATTAGTCATTTTAGAACAAGGTTAGATTTATTTCAAATTCCTAAAATCTTAGTATTTCCGTCTGTTTGTTAAAATCTGGATTGAAAGCTATATACACATTTTATACATATATATATATAATAGATCTCAAATTTAATCATTTTCATGGAATGGTAAAACGTTTCATAAGTACTATTGATTAGCTATTTACCGAATAGGTTTAACATCAATTAAGGGTTCAAATCTTTTACTCAAATTATTTTAAATAATGAATGGCGCTTGTAAGATTCCAAAATTTGTTCTAAATCAAGGGGTTTTAATTAAGTTCCAAATTCGATTTGGAAAATAACCATCCCATCCATCAGATCAGTTAGGGATAGCCAGGAAGAGCAGGAAACTTGTATTTTCCAAACCCAAGCCTTAGACACCATCCTCTCTGTCACCCTAGAACGTTCTGGTGTATGAGTTACTAGAAGAAATGTCATTAATATATACATAAATTTTTATGCATTAGGTAATGGTTCAAAATTTGTCCTTTTCTAATTAAAGTTTCAATTAAAATCGTAGTCCAACTTTCATTGGAAACTTAACATAATATTTCCAAATATGTTTAATTATTAAAGCTTACAAATGGTCTTCAAAAAAAAGAAACCAAGTGTATTTAGTAAATTAATGTTTAGTTACATACTCTAATCAAATTTTCCATAATTAAATTTTTAATGCCTATGGATGGCTATGAACTAAACATTTGTATGAGCCTCAAAAATCACATTTTTGTTAGAATTAAAACTTATGGACAATAAGGAACCAAACGTTTATGTAAACTAATGGAACTCAAAATCACAACTTAAATTTGGAACTTATTTAAACAAAAAAAATGCACGCATGTAAGCAACAATGAACATCAACAACATGATTAAATATTTTTAATCACAATTATTAATCAAATAAATTCACTTCATTGTTTTGCCAATTCTAGTTTGGCACACAAGTAAATATTCACTTACATAACGATAAAAAATAATATTTTTACATCGTTAATCGCTTACTAATATCATAATGGATGTTTATTATTCCATGTCCATCATATTACTTTGCAGTTAACTTTATCTTTAATTACAACCAACCAACGCTTAAATCATTAATTTTACTTTATCAAAAAATTTAAAATTCCATGATATCAAAACAATTTTATTTGCATATCATATTTCTAATGTTTATCGCACACATTAGTTAAAAATCACATTTTTAACTAACTAAAAATTATTTCATATCATACATTAGATAAAATCATATTTTTAACTAACTAAAAATTATTTCATGACTTAATAAATTTTTATTTACCACTAACAATAATGGTTCTAACCAACAATTAAGTTTCATGAAAATAATTTTCAAATCTACCCCTTTTCTAAATTGAATTTAGATTTCTCACATATTTAAGTGACTACATAAATTCTACTTAAAGATCGAATCTTTAAGGGTTTAATTTTATTTACCACATCAAATCACTTGCAAATAATCCAAACATACCACCACAAATCAACTAAGGCATGTATATGACTAATATACCATACAAGTGTAATTTTGTGAACTAACATAAGGTGTTTCACTTCCAAATTCCATAAACATGTCATTTTTACACCATGAATCTATTTAAGAATCGCTAGCAAACATTTACCATCAATATAGCTACATACAAACCATTCAATTCCCAAGAGACATAAAATTTATTAAATAAGAGTCCTCACCTATATTTGCTTTCTAAACTTTCACCGTCAAGTTCCAAATCAACTCCATCAGCCTCAGATGATCTATTATCTCTTACACATGCGTCGCGTACTGCTCCTCGTCTACTAGCGCATATATAGATATATACACTCTCCACACTACTCTATGTTTGTGTTAACCTCTTGGCACAAGAAAAGGCCGCGACTTCTATACTGGATGGTGGACTGTTGGATTGGAGCTTGTTAGGGAGAACTATTCGCAAGAAGAAAGAAGAAACAGGATTTTTTTGAGAAGAAAAGAAGTTTGGTTTGTGCATAGAAGCAGGAGGCATGCATTTATAATGTAGAGAAGAGGGGACAAAGAATATCGCGTGGTATTCTGTTCTGTGAATACAAACTGTTCATAATCTTTGGCCACTGTTTCAAAAATTTTGCACTAATAAGGCAAGATTTAAAATAAGATTTTCTCAGATTTGGTTGTCCACCATATCTCCTTAAATAAAAAAGAAAAATTGGATTTGTTTTCTATGGACAATATATAAGGCTAACACATGAACTAACAACGTTGATTATGATATAAACTTATGCGTCATACACCGTAAATTAAATAGTAACGAAAAATATAGAATTGATTGCGAGATTTTATTTTATTTCCTTTCATTACGCATTCCTTTCATAAATGTGCATTATATATTCTATATATACATATATGTATATATATATTTATATGTATATGTATGTATATATGTTCAATTTCACCGTCTGCACTTCAAAAATTCATCCTTCGCTTCCATTACATTAACTATATCACAATTTGTACCATCATAAATTTCGACTCAACAAAATTTATTACTATCTATATAAAATTTCAACTTAGAATTTGGAATTGATTTAAGCGTTTTATTACGCTTTTTACTTAACGGTTTGAAATGAATTTATCTTGACGATATTTTATTTTGCGCCAAAGTTCTCAATTTTGAAATTAATGATTTGTTTCTATTATATTAATTGTACTATAAATAACATGGTAAACGACTTGCAAAATTAATCACCAATATTTATGTTAATTCAATGTTTAATTACCACTTGTACTCAATGGTTTGATTTGTAATAAATTAATCTTAACCATATATTACTATGCGAATACATTCTTTGTTCAATAAATCGTTAAGCAGAACTTATTTAAAAATTGATTCTTTTCTCTTTTTCCTTGTTCTAATATCAAATATTCCAAATGGCTTACCATTTGTTAGCATCGTAAATATTGATGTTAAATTCACAGTGTGCTTTTAAATTCTAGAATGAACACTACATTCAAATTAAATAGAAAGTCCAAGCTTTAAATTGTACCTCTAGTATATTGTTAAATTTAATATTCAACAATTCTAAATTTGTAGTTTTTACTTTCATAATCAAATCAAGTTAATAACGTTAATTCTGGCAAAATATTTAAGTTGAGCTTATGTTTACAATTGCCATTAAAAGTGGATACTTTGTTCAAAATAAATAAATGTACATGTTATAATTGGTATCCGAATATAAGCTATATTTTTCTTCTATAAATCAAATTACAAGATCAAAATAATTAATAACAGTAATAAGTTTTGTTTTCTATTTATTATAAGACAATGCTAAATATTCAACTGGTTATTAATGAAAATCACATTTATTTATAAATTTATGAAATGGTCGCACCTATTGTTCAAGAATTGACAAAATCTCAAAATATATATATTTATTTTATTACATTGACTCTTAATTTAATTTATATTTTAAACGTCAATTTTTCTAGGTTGTTACAGTTCTCACCTTTGGTATCCACTCCGTCATTCTTTACTGGACGGTTTGGATTCTATTTGCTTCCAGTCGGTCCCATCGCAATCTGTTTCACGCGGTTTAAATTAAAAATCAGATTTTAACGACATCATATATATAAAATTCATATTTTTATTCCGCTATTATATATATAAAAATCATATTTTTATTTCTAAAACTAGTGCTATTTTTATTTTAAAACAAATGCTATTTTTATATTTAAAACAAATGCAATTTTTATATTTAAAACAAATGCTATTTTTATATTTTAAAACAAATGCTATTTTTATATTTTTAAAACAAATGCTATTTTTACATTTTTAGAAAAAATGCTATTTTTATATTTTTAAAACAAATGCTATTTTTATATTTTAAAACAAATGCTATTTTTATATTTAAAGAAAATGCTATTTTTATATTTTAAAACAAATGCTATTTTTATATTTTAAAACAAATGCTATTTTTTATTTTAAAACAAATGTTATTTTTATATATTTTTTTACTTTTTGATAACTTTTATTTCATATACAAGAAAATCAGGTTTTTTTTTAAACAATGTTTATTAATAAAAAGAAAAGAAGAACTTTAAACCTTTCGTAACGTTTAGAAGTGTTGCCTCCGTTTCCACTTTGATCGTTTAACTCCAGGACATGATTAGAAAGTTTGCTACCTAAGGCACCCTCCAGCACAAGAAGCAAGGCACTAGACTTCAATCGCTGGTTGCCACGAGGAGCGATGTAAGCCCCTCCGCCATCGTCTAAGGTGGCACGCCACTCGGTGGTGTCAGCACCACGGAATTCATGCCCCACGGCATGAGTTTCCCTCTCGAAATTCACTCTCTACCTTCACGAGAAGCGATGATACTCATATAGATCAGACGAGCTCAAGAAGCTCAACAAAATCCTCCAAAGAACGGGGGTTTAATTCGATCTGGATTGGGAAATTTCTAGGGTTTTATTTCGGAGCAAAAAGGGCCATTGAAAAAGATCTGGTGGTGGCGGGTTCAGAGAGAAAAGGTGCAAGGGTTTTGATTGGCTGGGGGTTTTTATAGAAATATTTTTATTAATATTTAATTTATTTATTTCCAAATTTACATGTTTATTCATCTGACCCCCAGATCAAACCCAACGACTGTCGCCCCTAGCTAATTACCCCCGTTCCGAACACAATGGGATATGCTTCGTAACCCAATTCGACTGTTACGATCAATTTCCGCTAAATTAAAAATATAAATCATTATATTTTAAATTCAAACGCACATTTTAATTTATCGGGGCCACATACTGACTCCAAAAATTCCAAAAAAAATAAATATTGCTATCTTTTGAAGATATGGTCCTAACAAAACTAATTTCGTTGAATTTGAAGACCGTTTGAAAAACGGTCATTTTCCAGTCGATTAAATTCAAACTGAATTGACCAAACACGTTTAAATCCGCCATGCTCACATATTGATTCCAAAAATTATGAAAATTGGAATCTAGCAATAATTTGACATTCCGGATCCAACAAAAGTGGTCTCGTCGAAAATGGAGGTCGTTTTCAAGATCTCCACTTTTAAGGGTTATATTTTATTTAAAATTCAATAGTGACTATCCTGAATTTTCAACTGGACATAACTTTTTATTCCTGCTATGAAATTTGGATTTTTCACATTCGTTGGAAAGATATTTTCAAACAGATTCAAGTATTTTTGGTTTCACTATAATCCGGTATATTTTGAATTCTGTACATTCATTTGAAATTTGAAATATAATTTTCAAACTATTGCGCCATTTCCAATCCCTTTTATAATTAATATAAATATTTATATTCTAATTTCGATTTAAATAAATTTATTCATTAATTCTATTCAAAATAAATTTCTCGTCGTTATTATTTAAAATAAATCATTTTAAATATTCAAAATTCACTAAAATTGCCAAAATAAAATTTTTAAATTGGTTCTGATTTTCCGGGTTGTTACATACACTAATCCCAGTTGTTTAGTTATAAGTCAATCGATTAGTTGACAGACTGTTGTAAGCATTAACATTTTTATATATAATGCTTATGCAGTTCTGTAATGCACTCTGGATGATTGTGTATCATTATTGTTGTGTATATGTGTTGTATAAAATCCATATAAATTACATTATATGGTAATTGACTGTGTCTGATTCCAATTTGGGAAGAACGAATATTTTAAAATAATGAATATTTTAAAATAATATTCAGTAAAGAATTAAATGTGAATTCGATGTTCGATTTTGGATGGACACGAAAATGTTGAAATATATGAAGCCGTATTGATTAGATATGCGCCACTTTAACGTAAATAATATTTATTTCGATTTTATTCATTTTTATAATGAATATTGAAAAGGAAATGATTTCAAAATCTAATATTTTGAAAGTATTATCATTTAAATATTTTAATGAAAAAGAGTATTCAATTTTGGTTTAAAATTGAAATGAAAGTGGGAATCGTTTTAAAACGAATACATATAATACGCTGTGAACGAAATATATACATTATTTATATATATATATATACATACATACATATATATATATATATATGTATATTAATGGCTTGACTAGAACGCATCGCGTCGCGACCGTTTGCGAATTTCGACCATTGACTTCGAATTGACATTACGGGAGATCCGACCGTCGGATTCTCCTAAAACCGGATCCCTTGGGTTCGTATCGTAAAGAGCTTTCCAACTAATATAAGAGATTTGAAATCTAACAGTTGGATTTAGAATTATGTCCAAATCAAATTTGGAAAATGTTGTCATGGATGTAGTTCGGTGGCCGTTATTGGACTCGACTGTACGGGCCTTACTAAAATTATTAAAAATAGTAATATTTTTTGTAAAATCATAATAAATAATTCGGAAAGAATTGGGATGAAAAATTACATATTTGAAAGGATAAAAATATATTTTTATTAAAATGAACTAGTTATTAACTAGAATATTAATCCACTGTTCTTAAATAAATAAAGTGGATATGAAATGGTATTAATCTAACCAAAATTTTCCAATAAAATGAATTGGAGTGGATTTGAATAGAAATCATCTTTGGGATATTTCAGTATTGGATTCCGTGACTATACGGATATTGTGGACGAATTTGGAAGATAGATATAAATTGTTATTCCCCATACGATTTGTATTGGTTTCAGAATTGGATATTGAAGATAAGCTGATATAATTTCTATTTAGAGCCTTGTATTAAATATCAAATTTGATTTTGGGTTTGTCGTGAATGGTGTTTTCAGTAGAACAAAATGGAATGTGAATTGGGTTTATTATGAACTGTGTTTTCAACGACATTTGTTCTTTAACCCGAATAGCAGTGAAATGTGATTTGGAATATATAAATCTTTTTATTAAGATTTAATGGAAATTTTCCAAAGTAAAGTTTTCCAATTTAATAAAATAAATTGGAATGGAATGGAATTTGATTTGGTAATAATAGAAGTGTGCTTCTGTGGAGTAAGATAATTAGTATATATGGAATTTAAAAGGCTTTGCCATTATTCCATTTATATTATTAGTCGGATATGGAAATTGATATCGATTATATATTGATCTGTATTCCGTGAAGAGTCCATAGTTAATGGAATGTGATTTTGGGTTTATCGTGAACTGTGTTCTAAATGAAACTGGTTCTTTAACCCAGTTAAAGACAAGATTACGTGTCTAACATTGTATTTAGAACTGTATTGTTGATCTCTGCTAAATATATATCTGTTTGGTGGCGGAGAATTTGTTCTCTTGCTTAACACCCTTCTTTGAGACGTACGAGCTTAGAGATTATATATCGGCAGAAATCGATCATACAGTGTAGATTGCCAATGCAGCATGTTTGATTTTCCAAAGTTAAATAATCATTAATAATGATTTTTGGGAAGATTAAAACTAAGTGGAGTTTTAATGGATCTTTAATTAGATTGGAATGTGGATACGACTATTTAAATTATCAAATTTGGGAAATGATCGAGAATGGCGTGCCACCAGTTTTCTCCAGTCGATAGTTAAATATTTAATTAGATTTGAATGGGAAATGGTAATCAATTTTTACCGATAACACTGTGGGATTAGATATGGAGTATTACCAGTTTTGCTCCATGGGATGAATAGGTTGGGATTGGAAAATAAAAAAAATGATTATTTCGGTAAGGTTAGCTAATCCCGACTAGTTTGGAAAACCTTAATTTGGTTTAAATTGTGAAAAGAATATTTGAATAAAAGAATATTATGTATTGGAATGAGACGCATGTTGTGTTTTTATAGCACTTGATTATAAGATATGTGAATTATTTGGAAAGGTCGGGTTTATATCCATTCTGAATAATTGATTCGACTATAAGTCGACGATGAAGACAGTGGTTGAAGACCGGAGATCTTCACATCGTCTGGATGATTACCGATGTCTTGATTGGGCTGTACACCCAAGACAAGGTAATAAGTGGTGATCGTCCAGATGTACTAGAAGATCAACCCGGATATGTGAGGACCTCCCTCCTGTATTAGACATATGGGATGAGGAATAAGGTGCCTCCGGTTTCGTTCAGACCCAGAACGGACTAGTAATGGATGTGTGTCTGACATTGGATTTTATTCTGTGTTGATTGATCTCTATTAAATATATATCTGTTCGGTGGCGGAGAATTTATTCTCTTGCTTAACACCCTTCTCTGAGACGTAAGAGCTTAGAGGTTATATATTGATAGACATCGGTTGCATGGCATGAATTGTCAGTGTGGCATGTAGAGATGCAAGTGATCAAGGCTTCTTTTGAAAAGCAGAGACTTGTGATTGATGATCAAAGTATGGCTTTAAATCGCATAGCTATGTGCACGGCGTTAATTCGCGAGCCTCACACCTCGATATGAGTCAAAAACGGGATCGGACTTCAGGGAGTGCACGACATTTCTTTCTAACTATGGGTGGTGTCATGGTATGGAGCCCAAACATTTATATATATATTTACCTATGTGGATAATAGATTGCGCAGCACCTCGGATATATCAGTCACTACGGGGCTAATGGATAGGTCCGATAGGACCAGGAAGCGTGTGTTCAGGAATAACCAATCCACTAACGTAAGTGTGGACCAGCACTGAAGGATCCAAGGGTTCACTGCGGGGGATCCTAAGGCATTTGCTAGAGTGTCTCGAATCGGTGAGGAGCCATCCCTGGCCTCAACTCATAGGTGGAATCCAATTTCCAATACGTGACATTTCGGTTTTAATTGCAGAACTAGTATGGCGACATCGTAGCATGGGATACTATGTCGTCTATGATTGATACATTTATATTTGAAGTTGATTTTGACACTATACACTTATAGTAATAATAAAATAATTTTTCTTATAATGTACCAAGCACGTTTGGCTATTATAAGGGAAAACTCTATCCTCCGACTTGCGTTGCATTGTGTCATGGGACCTGAGTCATATAATAACTTCATTTTTCAAAAAGCATTGTGGTATTTATAAAACTTTTTTATGCACTGGTATTCTTGGGAGGAAACCCGCTCTGTATTATACGGCATGGTCCTTTGACTTACTTTATTTCTAAAGTAAAGATTTAATAATTGTTTTAACCTAAACTTTAGGTGCCGCTATTTTCCATACGGGCAGCTAGTAGTTTTGGTTTTGCAAATATGGTTTCCATAGGATCATGGATTTACAGTTGAAGCTATATTCGGAAAGCTTTATATCCGTGTATTTCTTCCAGTTGTGTTATGTATTATTTTTCCGCTGCATTATAATTTAAATCTCCGATATTTACCAAATGTATATTATTTATTCATACTCTGATGTAATTGTTGTAATAACAATAAAATGTTCTTCTGTTTGTGTTCTGATTAGTATTGTTCTCAAAGCAGACCGCGTTCTTGTTCGGTTTAGGCCGGCCGGGAAGTTCGGGTCGCTACACATACCTAGATTAACAAACAGTCCTATCATAGGCTAACGACCATGCGTATAATAAATGATATTATGTTTGACACTAATGAGTTATCTCCTCTTAGGCGCCTATTATTTTTCTTATATATATTAAATTGAACATATTTATTGCTTACATAAAACTGTGAGCAACGCCCACATCCTTCCATTCTTTAGCTCAACTGATCTTCTTTATTCCAATTATCTAAGTACTGAGTAGATAGTATGCACTATTTGCACCATACACATACTCAATGTATACTCTTCTTTTTACTATGTGGAATGTGAAACATTTTATCTTTTTGACTTATATTTATGTATGAGAGGTGTTACATACTAGTAGTTGGAAAAATATATTCTACTAATAAATAAATGAGTAGATAGAACATTTTATCTTTGTAAATTGTTGCATCAAACAAGTGCACAAAATAAATCAACTTAGAAATGTTTGATGTATTTTTTTTGGGAAAGTACTAGATTGTAAACATAAAGGATTAGAAAATAATTTGCCTTTTGCAATAAGAAGAGAATCTTTCACCTTCGTAGACAATTTTCAGGACAATCTAGAGTAAGAAGTTTCACATATACATAAAGAACTATCCACTAAGTAATGATTATTTAGAAATGAATGCTATTTTCTTAGTTGTAATTATAGAACATTGCTTGTTAGATTATATATTATTGGATTTTACCTTTATAAATAATATTACAGTTTACGCTTGTTATTGAAAAGTAATTATTTTATTACTTGATTTAATGAAAAAGAATATCAGCTTAATAATTTTTTATGCTTTTGATACTATTACCATGATACTACTTATCAGTTTTAAGTAATTATTATAACTGATTATCACATCTTATTTAGGTTTAAAGTAATGAAATGATTTTATGTCACAATGACATAAATTTATTGATATGAAAATAAACTGATTCAGCTTTTTCATAATTCATGCGTAAACCTAATATTTTATCAGAATAAAATTACCAAAAGAGTGACAACAACAAAAATTCAATATTTTTGAATTAATAGACTTCAATTCCTTAGTTTTTATAGTCTGTTATGACAAGCAAAAGAAATACGTAAATCTTTTTAAATAGTGAGATTTATTCATTTGCTTTAGACTTGATAGTTATGTAGTTTACTTGATTTAAATAAGTTAGCTACTGAATGTGTTTTTATTCTAGTAATACGGTACAAAAAAATATAAATCATAGCATTAAAATTTAAATAATCCATTGCAGCACAATAAACAATAAGAAAATGCACTAAGATATTCGATCTAGGTAGGACATTGCCTGCTGATTATAAAAGGCATTACATTTAATTTTAGTTATTCTAGTGTTGTATTAAATTTTTGGTGCATTAACCATAACGTATCACTTGTTAATAGCAAATTAGAGAAAAGGAATAATATTAATTTCATTTACCATAAAATACAGATGCTAAATTTGGTGATAACCATTATCTCTAAATGAGTACCAGAAACATCTAACCAGTTAAATGCTTTCCTAAATACTATTTTTTGTTAAATTTGATATATATTTATCCATTTTTCTTATCCAATTGTCTTTGTACATATGACTTTTTATATATAAAGGATTTGTTCCCTTTACTGATAAACAAACATTTCAAAGAAAGATGGAATATAACTATTCTAAGCAAGCTTTAGTTTTTTCTTTTACTCTTCTTTTCTTAGTATCATCCACTTACGCCGGATATTGTACCGCAATTTGTCATCCAATTTGTAAACGACTCTTACACAATCCAGCTATTTGCTCAACGGCTTGTAAATTTGGTTGTGAAATTGGTTTGAAACATGTTCCTTGTGAGTTAAAATGTATCAAAGACACATGCCTCAAATTTAAAGGTAAGATATTATATCTATATGTGTACATGCATATTTATAAAATTTGCATATACACGGTTGTTTGGTTTGTAAAAATGTCAAGTATTTAATGCTATCAATGTTAATTCAATTACGTGCAAATAAATTATCTGCAATGTTATTTATTGACATGTTTATTTGAAATGCAATTTTTTTATTAGATGTTTAAGCACAACGTGCAATCTTACCAAACTTCTATTGATTCCTTTGTAGGTGATGATGCAGCTGGTTTTGTAAAATGTGCAGAAACTTGTGAGGAAAACTGCAAAAAGCAAACTTTGGAAGACATTGACCATTTTATGGTCTGAATATTCATATGTTCAGGTCAAAGAAGCAAGTAAAGTATATCTAAATTGGGTTATGTGTTATTTTTATGTCAGCCATATATGAATAGTTCCGTCCACACAATTGTTAATCCATGATGTACCCTTCAAAATAATAATATAAAAGATTGTTATGGTAAACTTCTCAATCCTTGCTTATCATATTTTAATATATCATAAATATAAGTCAATATTGAAGGATGACTTAAATATGTTTTTAAAATGCCATTGCGATATTAATTTATCATAAATACTGTAAGGCCTGAGCAAGAACGCTTTGAACATATTGTGTTATTAGCTCCATGATGACCAATAAGTATTGATTTGAGTAATATTTTAGTGTATCAATTAGTTGTTAACTAAGGTATAACATTAGTTCCAATGTTTTTTTATAAGGTGTCCATAGGGCATTTTGATCAAAACTATACCCATGTATTTGTTGATAAAAGAATTTGACACTTATAAGAAATGCCTTATGAAAATATATTCTTGAAAATTTAAATGGTAATTTCCTTTTGGAATTAATCAAAATTTAATTTACTTGAATCAGAATGCTAGAATAAGCCAGAATTTTCACTAAGAATTGCACACAGGTTGAAAATGACGTAATAATTAACAAGGAACTTCGTGTAATGTCCTAGAGGCTAATAACATTGTTGTTGTAACATCTCACCTGCATCCTAAATCACAAACCCTACTTCCCTGCTACCTTCAAATTGACAATCGCACTATCTTTAAAAAAATATCTATAAAGAAAACCTACATGTGAGAGGAAGATCTCAAGTGTGAGAATATGTTGGACCGTTGATTGTGAAATAGCCTTTACGAAGAAGGCATCTTGTCCCCAATGTCGACGTGACCATGATGAGATGCATCAAACCGATGAGCTGACATCACAGGTAAAAAAAATGACTCTAATAATTGTGGGCCCATCCATGCTTTTTTAGTTGACACATCTTTTGAAATAACCAAGGGCTTTTAACCCTATGATTTAAACTGGATTCAATACTATTTGAAATCGGTTTAATTACTTTCTACTGTTGCTATCTCCACCAAAACAACCTTGTTGTCTCTGTATCTTAAAGCTTTATAAAGATATATACTTGGATGGGCTAGCACAACTAAGGAATGTAATAAATTTAGTTGTCTTTATCCAACTATTTTTTGTCTTTTCAGCTGAAGTGTTATATCCCAATCAACTTAAATTATTGTTTATAACACAACTAGTTAAAGAAATGATTTCTTATGACAATTAACAATGTTATAATGACAAAGCATCAATGCAGCATCACTAAATTCATGAGTGTCACTAAAATGTGACTTAGATGCATTAATTATGGAGGCTTTTGAGACATACTATTACAATATTATAGAAAAAAATTGGCGACACAGCGACTTATAAAATTTCCAACTATGTTTGAAGGTCTGTTCAATCGATAAACTTCATATCTTAATAAAACATCACATTAGTCTACGTGTTAAGAATAAATTATTTCTCTTCCAACCATCTAAATTCAATTCAACGTTCTATAACCCACCACTTCATTGATCTTAGCCAGGCTTCACCGATTTCATATATAAACCCTTTTTGTGATAAGTAACATACCATTAATTTTTTCAGTTTGTATCACTAATTTTGTAAATAGGCCTTCCAAAGCAACGCCTACTTCTATCCCTCAATCCCTGATCACGCATGATCCTCCGACATCATCCAAACTATTTGATCTTGCCCTTACATTGCCTGGTATTGGCCTGCTCTTCTTCCTTCTAGAATTTTCCACCTTCGTTGTTACCATAGGGAACTGGATCTCGTGATGGGAATATATGGATCTAGTAGAATAAATATCACCATTGTTTGAAAGCTTACCAGATAGAATAGCGATTGAAAGATTGCTCCAGACTAAATCTTTTAAAAAAAAATTCATTTCACATAATAAATTCGCTGTAGGCATCTATTTGATCAGATTTTTCATTATGTTAATATACATAGTTTTGATCTTTTACAATCACTAATTTGGTTGGGGCAGTAAAGGATAAATTCTATATTTAATTCTCCGTATAAAAAAAATACTTGAGCCATATATACACATAAACCTAAAATAATAGAGCTATTTGTTCCAATAGATTGAAATGGTTGTGCTTAAGGGATCAGAAGAGTGACAGGAAATTTGTTGGTCATCCAAAAGGAGGCTTTACAAAGGATGAATCTCCTATTGATCATAGGTATTGATCCCCTAAAGATTCATTGCATCTTATACAATAATAAATTATATATTAGATGAGTAATAATGGTAGATGTTTGTCGATGTGAAGACTCGTAGGAAGTGCTCGAGCGTTAATAACCAAAATTAATACAATTCCATTTCATTAATGAATAACACATGTTTGATGCATCTTGTTCTTATTGTTTGTGTCTAATATATGTTGCCTTACTTGAATATTAGGGAGCTCTAATCTTTACTTTGTTTTTTAGGTCTTGCTGACTGATATTACCATGTATGTTTTTTATTATTATTCTTCAAAATAATCTGAATGTCAATGTTTAATTCTACCGTATTGTTAGTTCAAGGGTCAGCGTATGCTAATAAACCATGTGGTCAACATAATTTTATTTGATTTCATAGGTTATATTTTCAGATTGGGTTTCTGCACAATTGAGTTACTTTTAACATTATATATATTTAGCATGTTTACGTATTTGAGGGATTAATTTATCCAAGTTGCATATCTTTTTTTTCTCAAATTATTTTATGTTGAAGAAGAGAAAATGAGTTTTTTAGCAGAATAGATATAAAAAGATCTTTAGAAAAGTAATATCGAGGGTTGTTATTCCAGATTGTATTTACATCATCGAAACAACGACCAGTAGTTAATGGCTCAAACTATTGACCACTCGATTACCTTTCCCAATGGTTCATTGGATATCAAAATCATAGGATGCAAGGAACTAAAATCATCGTTGCTGACGCATATTGAGCTCCTTTTTAGAAAATTGGCGCTTGAGGTATTTATGATATGTATAAAGAATGAAATGATCTCCTAAAAGGTAACGACGCCATATCTTCAATGCGAAGACCATGGCAGCAAGCTCTAGATTATGATTGGCATAACGGATCTCATTAGGATGCAGCTGCCTAGAAGCATATAGGCAACCAAAAAATCATGCTGCATAAGAACAACTCCAAGGCCATTAGAGCTCGCATTAGTCTAAATCATAAGATCCTGGTTCTCTTCAGGAACCACAAAAATAGGCCCATGACTAAGAAGCTCCTTCGGCTCTTGGAAGGAAGCTTCACAACGATCAGACCATACGAATAGAACAGGCCTACGGGTAGGATAGGAAGGCGGGTAGCATAATGTGAGAAAATGTCGAATGAAATGTTGATGACAGCACGCTAAAAGCTACTAATCTCAGAAACATTCTCAGGCCTCTTCCTATTCTAAATGGCTTTAATTTTCGAAGGGTCAATGGAGATGCCATTAAAGATACGACATGACCCTAGACTTAACTTGCTTCACCCCGAAATAACACTTAGAAAGTTTGGTTTTAAGATGATGGTGCTGAAGAGTGCTAAAAGCGATCCGCAAGTGATTTAGCATGCTCAGATTCCTACATGGAATAAAGAAGAATGTCATCAATAAAAACAAGTAACTTATCAAGATATTCCTACAGTACTCGATTCTTCAGATCAACAAAATATGCGGTGGAATTCATCAAACCGAGTAGCACGATGAGCCATTCGTAAGAACCCATTTTGTGCGGAATGTTGTAAGAGGAATGTTATCCTCTACAATTCAACGCTGATGAAACCCAATGGATAAGTCAAGCTAATTAAAGATTTTACCATGCTCAACTGGTCAAACATATCACCGATCCTAGGCAATGGATATATGTTCTTGATGGTGAACACATTAAGCTTGCGATAATCAACGCGTAGCCTAAGAGTCCCATTGGGCATCCTCACGAAAACTAATCGCGATACCGTACAATGAAGAGCTGTATCGAATGAAAATCTTTGCCTCAAGCTCAAGAAGCTAATTCTAAAGTTCCTCGTTCTCCGTAGTCGACATCTGAGTAGGAGACCGACTCACTGGCTGAGCACCACGAACTAAGTCAATATGAAACTCGACACTCGGTTTGGATGGGAAACACGTAGCTAGTTGAAATAGATCTGTAAAGTCACACACCACTGGAATGTGAGACACATAACTCTCATCATCATGGTCTCCAGTCTCGACAGAGAATAAAATAGCCAGTGAATCCTGATCATTATCCTTAAGTATAAGGGATAGGATCAGTCGAGTACAGATGTCGACAATATAAGATCCGCTCAACATAATGAATTCTGGGCTCGTATCACAATAGTCAGTCAGTATCAAGTATCATATCAAAGCTTAAGGAATAGATCATGTACAAATTCTCTCTGAAAGAAAAGGCACACAGAAATAACTCCACATCCTCATACATCAAACTAAGCGTTGCGGAACCCCAGTAGGATTCAAAATCTGAAGCGAATTCAATAAGCATACAACATCCAAATACATTTCACCAACAATTTACATCGATACGGATGAATACGATGCACTAGTATCGAATAAAACTCGAATAGAACGATCTATAAATAATAATGAGCCCTCATGAATACAAGGCATACCTCAGGCTGAGAAGAACCACCAAAAGCTCTCGCCACACTAAGATTACCATGATTTTACTTGTTTGGCCACGTAGGACAAGAAGAGATATCAATAACCTCTCTCTTACCATAACGAACCACATGAGGCTTTAGGCAAGCTCTAGCAAAATATCCAGCGATCCACAATTGTAATAAGTCAAAGATAGGACAGAAGTAGGTGCTCCCTGAGATTGGGAACTAGAACCACACGGTTTTTCTTCTTACTTTGGTGAAAAAATTTGGACTTGGAAAAAGGAATGTTCCTTCTTCTTCGGGTTACCCTGAACAAGAGCCTCATCATCACTATCTTTTTCCTAGCTCAACAAATGTTAACTTTAACTGCAACAAATGGGGCTTGTTGAGATATATCTTAAGTCCACTCATGACCTTAAGATTCTTCTTATAAGAAGTAAAAATGTGCTCCAGGCCATAGTTAGACAAGGCCTCGAAAATTGAAACATGCTAAACAACAGTCTATTTCCTTTGCAAAAGGTCAACGAAGCAATGTGCAAGAGTCTCCTTCTTGGATTCTAGAATGAACTTAAGTTCAAATCTCTCCTTAAATTGCTTGCACTCTAATGTGGACTCATCAATCTCAACCACAAACAACTCATACCAATCAAGAGCACACTCTTGTAGCGTACTCAATGCCACAAAAATGTTGTTATGGTCAAAAATGTCAATATGTGTAATAATACGCTGACATGTACGAAGCCAAGCCTAGATCTCAAGAACTCTCTACACCCTCTACCTCGACAAGACATAGTTGAAAAGTTGAAATGAGAAAGGATTATTCACTTGGTTAGGATACATTTAGTGGATTTAAGCACGAAATGAACACTATGGAATTTAATTTTACAATCCTAGATGTATTCCACTACATCAATTCAACTGGATGCAATGTTTGTTAAGGACATGACACTGATCACTTTATTTGTGGTATGATGTTTGTATTTGTATCGTATTTCGATGTATCGTTATGCACAAACAGTCTTGTATTTAAAGCACGAACACCACCGCTTCGACACCAAGCTGTGAACCCAAGCCCCGAGACCTATATTAGAAAAGAGTATATCTAGTAACACCTTCTAATAATATAGAGAATGAGACTTTATACAGCAACCACCCATATTATTTTATCAATTAAGTATTAAATATGCCGAGTTTTTCTTCTTCTTCTTCACTACATGTCGACGTATCTTCCTTATGTTAATACACAACTACGATGGCCTCAGGATCTATTCGGAACAAACATAATATAATATCAAACACATAATATAGATCAACTAACACAGATATACATATACACACGAGTACATCGTATACAACACATAATATACAACCCATGGGGTCGATAAGTAGCTACATAAATATATACTTCACAACACCCACAGAAGAATATGCATCATGTGCAGGGTGAATTACTAAAAGGTAGCAACAAAATCTCTGCGATCCAACAAAAAAAAGCATGTAATCCACAATGGGCAACTAACATGATATAATATACTAACTGGGGACTCGGTTTGAACTGAGTAATGAAAACATGGGTCAGTCTAACATGAATCAGATAATTAGTATGAGATAAGGAAAACAACCAATTGGTTGAATCATTCCATTACACCGTAAAGGAGTAAAGTGTACATTTATGAAACTTATAATGGATGCACACCGAAAAAGTAGTAAAGTTGGGCATATGAATTCTTGTCACTTGATTATTCATGGAATAACACATAAGGTAATGAGAATGTAATACCAAATTTGAATCCATGTGAACTGTAAAACTCAAGAATACTCATAGAAACGATTCACTATGTACACACGGGGATCTCTGATTATAATGAAGCTAAACATGTATAGTGGTCATTTTTAAATGGTGAAATCACAATAAACCCGGAAATCACAAAGTCACAAAAATTCCTAAAATCACCAAATCACCAAAAAACACCATGTGTTCGATCCAACCACCGGGTTGGCATTATGAAGCTATGCATGCACGTGCTAATACACAGAATGGCTCGAGGCCTTATCAGTACTAACATTACATAAAGGTATCTTATAAGATGACCAAATAGGTCATTACACAAAGGATGACACACAGACATTGAATTGACCCATAGGTCCACCAGAATGTGTACATCTAATAGATTGATACCGCACGTTCTCATTTAACGATTCACACACCGTAAGTCCCCTCTACATTAGAAAATACAAAGAATCCCCAGAAAACGCAGAAATTCATTGTAAATTGGTGCTTCAATTGGATGGATCTAAAATTAATCAACATCGTGTACCATCACATTGCATACCGGGGGCTTACTCATTCATTCACCAGCATGCCTTCTCGAAGAGCGCAAATACGTTTGGTAAAATATAGTTTCTTGCAAAAAAAATTGAAAACCGTACAATTTTGGAAATACATGTTAAAATAAGGTTTCTAATATATTTTTAAAACCTTGTCAAAACATTGCATTATTTCAAAAATATATTTTTCTTACCTAAAAAATTTTGAAAATGGTTTATAAAAATTATGTATGTGTTGTTGATACATAAGAAATGTGACTAGAAATGCACATTTTGAAAGATAACCAAAACCACTTGAATTCAGTTGCAAGCATCAATACTTTATTGTAGAAATGACAACAGTTTTCTTCAAGAAATCATGATAAAATAACATAGTTAATAGGAAATTAAATAGCACCTTAAATACATCAACAAGTTTTAAAAATTCACTCAAGAATTCTCTAAATAAAGCGTCAAAAGTCATTGGAAATGATGTAGTCTTCAACAGAGAAGGGAATGCGCACATGGGCATTCTTGCCTAGGTTTCACAACCCTTACATTTTGTGGGTCGACCCATGGGTTGACCCACATGGTGCCTTAGTTAACCAATAGGACGATCCAACACAAGTTTGGGTCGACCGAAGCATGGAAATGTGCTCAGGCCTGAATCACGATGAATATTCAATGACCTGTATTGTACGTATTGAAGGATTGTAAAATAATTGTACTTAATTCCCTAGAGGTTATATCATCCTCAAGTTTTAATATGTTGTCCATGGAGAAGCGAGACATGCGCTTGATGGCCATTTTGTACTTTAGTTTACTGTTGGGGCATAACATTTGAAAGTGATCGAATCATGTGCTGAAATCGGTAACTTTGGATTGGAATGGTGGTTTACAATTCATTAGTTAGTCACATTAAGGAATTGGTTCAGCGGTTTGGAAAATCATTGTTTTAAGTTTCAACTTCTGTTAGGTGGACTGATTATCAGCTAATGGGATGATTAGTCAAGCCCATTAGGCTAATAACTTCCAGCAAAAAATAGAGGGAATTAGGGGAGAGATATAGGGTTTCTCCCTTCAGTCAAATGTTAATTTGGGCGCATGTGATTCTCCGGTTCAACCTAAAACCCTAGTTCTCCATTCTTTTCATTCAAATTCATCGTAGATTACATCTAGAAGGTAGATCATCATCAAGGATGATAATATCACATCAAATTGCATCAAATCCAAAGGTTTTCAATCTTGTCCAAATCCTATGTCATCAGATTTCCATTGAATTGGGTTTTTGGTGAGTGATGGATATCTCTCACACATAAGCAAAGGGCTATATGTGTTAGATCTATGTTAATTTCATTTGTATGTGTTGAATTCCCCCGAAATCTATTCATGCAAGTTCATTTCAAATATGGTATGTTCATATGCTCTGAATTAACCTATTAAAACAGAATTTCATATGTTAATCATGATTTTAAGTATTTTTAGATCTACAATTTCTATTGATTCATTGTTATATGATATTCAACGATTTGGAATTGTTTTTCTGATCATGTATTGATGTGTTGACGTTTGTTTTAATGAAATTGGATGCATTGCTTGAGTTTCATGTTAGAATTGGTTGTCATAGATATGTGGATTGAAGAACAGAACAAATCGGAGGTTTAGATTTAGACGAAACTTGGCGAAGGCACTCTTGAAGATGAAAGGAAGAAACCCAAAAGTTTTGGGCTTGAGAAAAGCTAAATGTGAGGACCCGTAGCGATCCATATGGAACGGTACCGATCCATCACAATGTGATGATGGCAATGAAGTTTGGGCCGCGACATCGTGACGGTAAACTAAGGACGCCAGCAAATTTTCAAGTCATTTGGAATTGATTTGAGATGGGTCAAAGCATGATTTCTTAAGTGCAGTGATAGACCGATTGGAGTTTTGATTGGATGGGTAAAACGGTTCAAAATTGTACTGGCATGAAGCACATGAAGAGGGTATCAAGATGGTCGATTTACTTAAACCAATATTGTTTAAGTATACGGACCAGTACCGGTCCGTGGGTGATGGACCAGTACCAATCCATAACGGTGCACAATAGGGAGCTGAGGCACTTGAGTATGATGGTGATGGCTTCCGTGGGTTGCTGATGAATTTTGGTGATGAATGGATTTTAGATAGTTGATGTGCAACTCAATGATGAATGGTGCTTCGATTGCGAACTCAACTTGGAGTGGTTGGAGCTGGACTGATGTGATACTTATCGTGATGTGACAAACGATTTAGAATGATGATAGATTGACTTAGGTCAGAGTTAATTGAGGATGATAATGGAATTTGTTTGAGAAGTCGCTCAAACTAAGGGTTTGAACACTGAGAAGAAAGGCTTGACATTTTTAAGGTGCCAAGGAAACGTCGGTAATCAAAATGTTCTAGCAGACTCTAAACTTGGCTATCATGGGGCGCCCATCAGGATCAAAGTGGATAAATCGCACACCCTAGGCAGTCATGATTTGACTAGTTGTCTTAGTCGATTAAGGCAAACATACATATTCACAATGGCGTATGGTAGTTTGGCTAGAACCAAGGTTTTCCATTAATTAGTCTTTTTGATCGTTGAAAGCGAATTCGATTATTGATGGATTCAAGGATGTAGTCGGTGATAGCTTGGATATTGGATGTTATGGCTGATTGTGTGCTTTCTTCTCTCTTTTCTCTAGGTAGTCTATCAACATAGGATAGTGAAGAGATGCGGGATTGGGGGTTGTCCTTTCCTATTCTAAAATGACAATGTGATGGGTGACGTTCATGTGTTAACTTTATGGTTGTCGGAAAGATAGATGGTTGAACTATCTATACTCATATTCAGTGTAAGTATTGTTGGTTATTTTATCGCTCACTAAGATTATTGTCTTACTCAAGGTTTTATATTTCCCTCTTATTACCTTAGGCGTTCATCGATGTTGTTGACAAGCAGATTGAGATGGCAGGTAGCTGGTTTGGTGTTGACGCTGGTGCTATGCAAGGACGTGCTGGTATTATATGCTACCTACTATATTACTATTGCTTTAATTTCAGTCGTATTTTGAGGGTTATTAATATTTTGATGGATGTAGTGAGGCATATTGTACTCACAGATTCATGTACTGAGATGTATTTATTGTACATGAGATTTTATGGTTTTATGGAGATTTGATTTTCTGTCCAGTTATGCTTCAATATTTTATCTGGTTGTATATTTTATTCTTACATATTATCCATGCGCTGTAAGATATATGACTGGTTTTGTTCCAAGTTATTCTTCCTGGATCATCGTCCCATATCGGCCTAACACGTCATACAACACACCTATTGCTTTACTTGGTGCATGAGATATGGGGAGGTTCGTCACATTTGGTACCAGAGCCAGGTTAATTGACTTTACCCACAGTTCGCGAGCGTAGAAGCATATGAGAGATGTACTTTTAATTCTATTTGATGATTATTATATTATAATATATAGTTAAGTAGCTTAGTAAGCACATGAGATCAACGCAGCCTTTCTCCAATGTGAATTGATCATTTTCATTTCAGATAGAGAATGAGTCGACAAACTTCAGGACATGCTACAAGGGATAAACCTACGGCTGGAGGGGTAGGCGAGGGTAGCCAGTCAGGAGTTGCAGCTGTTATGTCCGATTATCCTGTTATGTTCGAGGCCATGATGGCAGCGCAACGTTCATGAGGAGTATGCCCAATCCAGAAGCGAGAGTAAAGTGTGGTGTTCCTATGCATGCACGTAGAGTTTTTGTTGTTGCGAAGCTCTGCATGGATTATACTTCTCCGGGTGGGAACTGTTCGTGGGTACATAGCCTACTATTGAGATTTAGAATTGGTTAGATGCATATGTTCAGATTTTTGGCGATTTGGGAATTGACGACGCAACTAAGAGGAAGCTTGCATCAAGGCAGCTTCAAGGTCGAGCGATGGATTAGTGGAACTCTTTCACTTTGGAGACTCCGGAGGACCAGATCACTCGGGATCAGTTTAGGACTAAGTTTGAAGATAATTTCATTTCTACGGTCCAAAAGTCGATGCGCTTTATTTAAGAAGTTTGTTGAGCTTAAGAAAGGAGGTTGACCAGTATTTGAGTATGTGGCCTAGTTCTAAGCTTTATCTAATTATGCTCGTTCATATATTGAGACTCCTTATTAGAAGAACGAAAAATTTATTACGGGTTTGGATGAGAGAGTTGGGAAAAAATTGATCGACCATATCGATGATCCCTGTGAGAAGCTAGTCGAGAAGGCTTTAAGCAAGGAAAGTTTGTTTTCGTAAAAGTAAGGAGCACCTATGGAAAGTAAGGAGGAGATGAAGCCACAACTAGGTGGTGGTGATAAGAAAGTGGTATAGAAAAGGGAAAACATCAACATCAAGGGAAGAATGGCCAGAAAACCCGGAGGGCAAGATTACTTGAAGTAACTACCAATAGCAGGGTTATCTTTCCAAGCACTGTAAGATGTGAAGGAGGAAAAGAAGTGCTTTAACTGTGATATGCCTGTGCATATGAAGAAGAATTGTCCAAAACCACCGAAGGATTAGCAGGTTGTGAGAGCGTATGCTTTGGACGTATCGTCTTCCTCAAGGGGTCCGACTACTGAAATTTAAGAAACTGTACCCTAGTCTTAACTAATCACTAAACCCTAGTCTTAATTAAGCCGCCGCCCTCATTTCAATCATTGGCCAGAACGCTCTTGATTTTCTTCCTCAATCCTTCTCAACATACAATGATTTAAAGGATGAAACCAAAACAAAATTGATAAAACTCCTTGTGCTCTTCAAATTGATACGGCTGTGATGGGTTTTCGTCGCGAGGTTCTGGAGGGGGGGCCTTCGAACGGAGCGCCCTTCATGGCGGTGGATGGCGTGGCATAGGGCGTTGGAGTGGTGGAGGCGGATCGGGGGTTAGCTGCTTCTGGTGGGGCGCGATATGAAGAATTGGGTGACAATACGGGTTCGGTTTGCACGATGAAGAAGAAACTGTTTTCAGAAGGGGCGACAACGTTTTAAGGAAATGTTATTAAAGGTTAATGAAGGATTTTTTTTAATTAATTAATTATTTAATAATCAAATGTCTAAACATTCGTATCTTATGCAAATCAAATCAAAATTTGATGAAACGAAAAGTGTTGGGACCGTCTTAACCAGATCTACACCATGAAACTAACCATGGACCAAAACAGAGAACGTTGGGAATTTCAGATCTAAATTGTTAGGTGAGATTTCTATTTTATAATTTAAAAATAAATTATTACTAAAATGTGAAATTTATGTTTATTATTTATTTCATATAAAATTCATGTGATGCTGCATATCTTTGTTGAAATGTTGATTTGTGTTGTGATTGCGATTAACCGCTGGATTGAATTGTGTGTATTCATATTTGTCAGAATTTTGTGTATATTTAATTAATTGTCAATCGATGGATTGACAGTATGTGATGAGCGTTATTTATTTATTTTAATGCCCACATAGTTATAAACTTCACTTTGGATGTGAATGGATTGTTTTAATGATTATTTATCATTATTGTTATACATATGCAATGTATGAAATCCATATAACTGAATTTATATGGTTATTGATTGAGTAGCATTCCAATTCAGAATAAAGAACATTTTTAAAAGAATATTTTAAAATAAAGAATATTTTAAAAGAAAGAATATTTTAAAATCAAGAGTATTTTAAAATAAATTTAGTGAAGAATAAATTATGATTTTTATGTCTATTTTTGGATGGACACAAAAATATAAAAATATGAAGCCGAGTTAAGTAGCAAATGCCATTTTAAACCGAAAAGGGTTTATCGATCGATTTTATTCATTTTATAATGAATATCGAAAAGTAGTGATTTCAAAATTTAATATTAATATTTTATTATGATATAAATATGGAATATTCAATTTTGATTTAAAATTGAAAATGAAGTTAAAATCGTTTTAAAACGAATTTATAAATATTTTATAAAATACGTTTTAAAAGGAAATCGATGACATATATATATATATATATATATATATATATATAATGGCCTGAATAGAACGCGCCGCGCAGCGACCGTTTGTGAATTTTGTCTACTAACTTCAAATTAATGTAACGGGAGATCCGACCGTCGGATTCTCCTAAGACCGGAACCGTTGGGTTCATATCGAAAAGAGCAATGAACATAAGAATTTTGAAATCTAACGGTTGTATTTGGAATTATATCCAAATCAATTTTAGAAAAGGTTGCTATGGATGTAGTTCGGTGGCCGTTATTGGAAACCGACTGTACGGACCTTGATAAAATTATTAAAAATATTGTAAAATGACGTAAAATCATAATAAATGATTTAAAAAGATTTTGAATGAAAAATTCCATATTTGAAAGGATAAAATATATTTTTATCGAAACGAACCCGTTATTAACTAGAATAAATCTTTAAATTAAGATTTAAATGGAGTTTTGCAATTAATTAATATTAACTTGGAATTAAATAGAATAAACTGGAGTTTTGGGTTTGTCGTAAATGGTGTCTTAAATAACATTGTTCTTAAACCTCGTATGGAAAGAATAAATCTTTTAATTAAGATTATTGGAGTTTCCATTTATATTTAGTAATTGGAATAAAATGAAATGTGAATTGGGTTTACTGTGAACTGTGTTTTAAAAGACATTTGTTCTGTAACCCAATTAACAGTGAAAATATAATTTGGAATTTATAAATCTTTTTATTAAGGTTTAATGGGAATTTCCCAAAGTAAAGTTTTCCAATTTAATATATTAAATTGGAATTAAATGGAATTCAATTTAAATAATAATCGAGATGAGCTTCTGTAAAAGAAGACCGTTACTATATATGGAATTTATAAGGCTTTGTCGTTATTCCATTTATATTTTTAGTCTGATATGGAAATTTATATCGATTATATACTGACTTGATTTCTGTGAAAATTCCATATTAAATGGAAGATGATTTTGGGTTTATTGTGAACTATGTTTTAAATGACATTAGTTATTTAACCCAGTTAAAGACAAGATTAATTTCTTAAAGTTGAATAATCATAAAGTAATGATTTTTGATATTAAAACCAAATTAGAGTTTTAATTAATCCTTTAAAAGAAGATTAAAGAATAAATTTAAAGAATTTATCTTTGATAAAATTAATGGGAACCTTTCCCTAATAATGTAATATTTATTTAAAAGAATATTCTGAATTGGAATGAGGCGTATGATGTGTTTTTATAGCACTTAATTATTAATTATAAAATGCGCGAGTTATTCGGAAAGACCGGGTTCAACCCATTCTGACTAATTACTACGACGATTAAAAGTCGAAGATGAAGACGGTGACTGAAGATCAGAGATCTTTAGATCGTATGGATGATTATTGATGTCTTGATTGGGAGGCATCTCAAGACAAGGTAATAAGTGGTGATCGTCCAGACGTACTAGGAGATCGATGGATATGCGAGGAACTCTCTTCTGTATTGGACATATGGGACGAGGAATAAGGTGCCTCCAGTTTCATTCAAAACCAGAACGGACTTGTAAATGGATGGTATGTATGACGTTGTATTCCTTTATGTTATTGTATTCATTGATCTCTGCTAAATATATATCCGTTTGGTGGCGGAGAATTTATTCTCTTGCTTAACACCCTTCTCTGAGACATACGAGCTTAGAGGTTATATATTGGTAGAAATCAATGGTATGGTATGGATTGACAATGTGGCATGCTAAGATGCAAATGATCAAGGCAAATTGTTGAAAAGCAGAGCCTTGTGGTTGATGATCAAAACACAACTTTATTCAGCATAGTTTTGTGCAGCGATACTTCGCGAGCTTCACACCTCGGTATGAACAAGAAACGGAAGAAGGACCCCAGGGAGAATATGCATTTCTTTCTAGCTAGAAGTGGTGTATGGGTTTTACAAGCCTAGATATTTTTACTTATGTGGATAATGGAAAGCCAGGTACCTCGGATTTGAGTCCTTAGTTGGTCTATTTTACGCCCCATAGGGCGGGGAGATGTATTGTTCAGGCATAACTAATCCACTAACATATGTGTGGACCGGCCCTGGCGATCCTAAGGGTTTGACTGAATACTTGTCCCCAGACACAGGCTAGATTGTCTCGAATTCGGCAAGGACGATCCCTTGCCTTGGTTGATGACGGAAATCCAACTTCCAATATGACACCATACGGTTTTGATTGTGTAACTAGTATGGCAACATAGTATATGGTAGCTATGCCATCTATCATTGATACATTATGATTGAAATGTTTCTGAAACATATATACACTAATAATAATATCAAATCCGTTTTATCATACCAAGCATTTTTGACCATTATAAGGTAAAATTCTATCCTCCGGTTTGCATTGCATTGTGTGATGGGACTTGAGTCTTATAATGATTTCATTCTTCCAAAAAGCATTGCGTTGTTTAACGATTTACTTTATTTCTTGCACTGACAATCCAATGGAGTAAACCCGTTCTGCGTTAGCGGCGTGGTCCTGTGATTAGCCTTATTATTATTAGATAAGTTAAGTAAGATTGATTGACTTGTAGTTCGTTTCACTTGCAAACTCGGGTGCCCATATTTTCCACACGGGTAGTCGAGTAGCTTATTTTGCAGATATTTTGAACAAGATTCCAGATCGAAGCTTAAAGCTATGTCCAGAGCAATGATAATCTTCTGCTGCATTGTGTTAAATTATTTCTGAATTAGTCTTCCGCTGTATGCTCTGATATTTTGTACTCTTATGTGGCATTATCATGATGTTTATAAAAGTCTTCTGTTATTTGTTCCGATGTGTTGTTTGCCCAAAGTTAGTGTATCCGGCGATTTCCCACGAGGGGAATTTTCAGGTCATTACATTTCTTTTCCAAGCTGAGAAAACCATGCAAACGGGGAGGTTCTTGGCGCTCAAACAAGGAGACATAACTGTTAAAGAATATGTGAACAAATTCAACCAGCTAGTTAGATTCGGTTTGGAACTAGTAGACACTTCGCATAAGAAGGCCTTGCGGTTTGTTAAAGGACTGAATGAACCCCTTCATGGGTTAGCTACTTCCTTTGCTTAAGGTCAACGAAGCAACGTGCAAGAATCTCCTTCTTGGATTCTGGTTTATCGTGAATGGTGTCTTAAATAACATTGTTCTTAAACCCAGTTGAGAAAAGAATAAATCTTTTAATTAAATTTAGAGAAGTTTACCAATTAATTAATATTTAATTGGAATTGAAATGAAAGTTGGTTGTGAATTTACCGTGAACTGTGTTTTAAACGACATTTGTTATTTAACCTAATTAACAGTGAAAATATAGTTTGGAATTTATAAATCTTTTATTTAAGATTTAATGGAAATTTTCCAATGTAAAGTTTTCCAATTTAATAGAATAAATTGGAATTGAAGGGAATTCAATTTAATAATAATCGAGATGAGCTTCTGTAAAAGAAGACCATTATTATATATGGAATTTAAAAGGCCTTGCCGCTATTCCATTTATATTATTAGTCTGATACAGAAATTTATATCGATTATATATTGATCAAATTTCTGTGAAGATTCCATATTTAATGGAAGATGATTTTGGATTTGTCGTGAGCTGTGTTTTGAATGACACTGGTTCTTTAACACAGTTAAAGATAGGATTTATTTTCCTTAAGTTGAATAATCATTAAGTAATGAATTCTGAGATTAAAACCAAACTAGAGTTTTAATGAATCTTTATTTAGATGGAAATGGGAATGAGTTAATTAAATTTTTCGAATTCTTGAAATGATCGAGAATGGAGTACGACCAGTTTTACTTCAGGTGATAGTCAAATCTTTAATTAGATTTGAACGTGAAAGGGTAATTGATTTTACTCAAAACACAATGGGCGATAGATATAGAGTGCTACCAGTTTTTCTCCATGGGATGAATAGGTTGGGATTGAAAAATAATAAATGATTATTGCGGTAAGGTTCGATAATCCCGACTAGTTAATAAAATCTTTTGAAATTGATATCCAAAGGAAGATTTTTAAGTAAAAATTTAAAAGAATTTATCTTTGATAAAATTAATAGAAACCTTTCCATAATAATGTGAATATTTGAATAAAGGAATATTCTAAATTGGAATGAGGCATATGATGTGTTTTTATAGCACTTGATTATTGATTATAAAATACATAAGTTATTCGGAAAGACCGGGTTTAACCCATTCTGAATAATTAATACGACGATTAAAAGTCGACGATGAAGATGGTGGTTGAAGACCAAAGATCTTCAAATTGTTTGGATGATTACTAATGTCTTGATTGGACTGTACACACAAGACAAATCAATAAGTGGTGATCGTCCAGACGTACTTGGAGATCGATCGGATATGCGAGGACCTCTCTCCTGTGTTGGACATATGGGACGAGGAATAAGGTGCCTCCGGTTTCGTTCAAATCCAGAATGGACTTGTAAATGGATGTGTGTCTGACATTGAGTTTCTTTCTGTGTTGATTGATTTTTATTAAATATATATTTGTTTGGTGGCGGAGAATTTATTCTCTTGCTTAACACCCTTCTCTATGACGTACGAGCTTGGAAGTTATATATTGATAGACATCAGTTGCATTAATTGTCAGTGTGGCATGCTAAGATGCAAATGATCAAGGCTTTTGTTGAAAAGCAGAGTCTTGTGGTTGATGATCAAAGCACAGCTTTAATTAGCATAGCTTTGTATATAGCATTAATTCGCGAGCCTCACACCCCGATATGAGTCAAAAACGGGATAGTGACTGCAGGGAGTGCATGCGTTCCTTTTTAGCTAGAAGTGGTGTCATGATATGGAGCCCAGACATTTTTACTTATGTGGATGATGGAGTGAGGCGCCCCGGATATTGAGTCCCTAGTGGCTCATATTTTATGCCCCATAGGGCAGGGAAACATATTGAACAGGCCGTGAAGATCCAGGTGCGGTTGCAGCTGTATCCTGAGGCACGGGCTAGAGTGTCTCGAATTTGGTGAGGACGACCCCTGGCCTCGACTCATAGATGGAAATCCAACTTCCAATACGACATCATGCGGTTTTGATTTTAGAACTAGTATGGCTATATAATAAATGGTACCCATGCCGTTTATGATTGATACATTTATATTTGTTGTTTTTAAATACTATGCACTAAAGTAAGTGTGGACAGGCCCAGAAGATCCAGGTGCAGTTGCGGCTGTATCCTGGGACACGGGCTAGAGTGTCTCGAATCCGGTGTGGACGATCCCTAGTGTGACGGCCCGCCCTGCACCAGCCTACATTTCCAATGAAACTGCGCTATGCCGCTGTCCAACCAGCATGGGACGGTGGCCGAAGAAAGGAAAAGGAGGGAATTTGAACTAGCAAGGAACCTGTAGAATTTCTCACAGCGCAAGGAATAAAATATAATAATAACATACTTGACATAAAACAGGCGAGACAGTGCATAAGCTGAAAACTAAATCATCATAGCAGCGAAAAATCCAAATACAGCTTATGTTTCACATCATCTTTATTACAACTTTTAAAACTGTCTCTAAAGCAAAGTAAAGGAAAGGTACACTACTAATGCCCAAAGTAGTGACCAGCAGCGACACGGGGAGCATATATATATAGAATAGTACGTGTAAGCCTCCTGCTCATCTCCGGACAGCTACTCGTGCACAACCAGCTAACCAGTCTCTAGTCTGCCTGTTTAAGAGCACCCAGAGTAATAAGAAGAGACATAGAACTCTGGGTGAGACAAAAATCTGGTATGAGCGATAAGCAGCAAAACAGAACAATAACAGGTATACCAAACCATACCTGAATCTGGACCTGCAACCAAAGAGTTAGCACAACAAGATGTACAAAGGTGACACTAACATATGGGGTACAAATACGGGGGAGAGGGTGTGCATGTCATAATGATGGCAAACAATCAAGCATAGCAACCATCCTCACATCTCTCACTAAGTGCGTAAAGCATACAATATCCACCGCTTTGATCACCTAAATCCTTGCTATGATCACTCTGCTCCATGGAGTCATGACGACTCCACTACGCTGATCCATAGCAACTAATCCTTGCTATGTCCACTCTGCCCCCATGAAGTCATGAAGACTCCACTGCACTGGCTCATAGCCATGCTACGATCACCCTACCCCATGGAGTAGTAACTACCCCACTGCACTGATACGTAGCCTAACATCCGTCTTGGTGGTGAATCAAAGTTATGGATGTCGATAACCCCTTAGCACACGTCCCGCAGCAAAGTCCAATCATGAAGTCGATCCCATTTGGATCCTGAGTAATAACCTCCCATCTGGACCTCCTTTGCATCTCGGGTTTTAGGTCGAATTGGAGTTGGTCTTCAGAAGAGTCATCGCGTAGAAGTAGTAGCATACATCCGGTTCAGTTTGGTGGCTTTCCCTTGGTTCGGTTCGACATGCTTCAGCTCTTGGTCATCCATTCAGTTTGGTTCGATCAACACCCCCCAGGTCAGTTTGGTTGTGGCACTCCATCCGGGTCGGTTTGGTCAACACCCTCCAGGTCAGTTCGGTTGTGGCACTCCATCCGTTCCTCCAGTTGCTCTCCTCCGATCCGATCCCATGCTCAGCTCCGATTTGATCCCTACGCAATTCCAACTCTTTGCAAGTGGCCTTCCTTGTTGCCAAGGCTCCGCTAATGCCAAGTTCCGATCCGGTTTGTATTCCCCTTGCCCGATCCACCGATCTGATCCGAGCCCTATAATCCGATCCGATCTGAAACCCTGCACTTTTCCTATGACTTTTCCAACGACTGTTTTACGCCATACGACGGCGTTTTCGACCATTCTAACTTTTCTAATCAATCACCAAGCATACCATACAGTCATAGCAACATATAGAATTAGCCATAAACACCAAAACAACAATTTGATATGTTAAAATGGATCAAACATACCCGAAACCCATATTTTCCCCTTATCATGTCTAACAATAACTAATGTTAGGATTAGCAAAACTTAACCTAAACTTCTAACAGAGGCTTAAAATAATATTTAAGAATTTTTAAATATTTTTCCTGATTTTTAACATGCATAATTTCGTTAATAACACTAATCACCCTAATTAGCTGTAGTTAGTGTAAAAACAATGCTAATCTCTCACCTTAGCCACAAATAAACTCAGATCTGAAACATTTGGACAAAATAGTTCGGATTCCAATACACTCCAGCAGCTCTACCTCGATTTTCATGCTAATCCGCTTTGATTTGATGTAGATTTGGCTTAATTAGCGATTAGAAGGTGATTTGGGGATTTTAGCAAGTGGAGGCGATTGCTAAGGTTCAAAGGTTGTAAGTGGTGGCTAAGAAATGAAATAAAAACTGATTTACTAACTCATCTCAGCCCTCCCGTAACCCTAATCCCAAAATGGGATATGGGCCTCTTGCTAATCACCCTAATTAGGCCCAAGTAATTAGGCCCAAGTAATCAAGAGAATATAAAGTGGACATAGGCTCATTAATGTCGAACCACTATAAGTTTGCATGTAATTGCATTTACTCTCGTTTTCAATTTTATTTCTTCATTTTTATTTTCTTCGATATCTGTTTTTAGGTGCTGTGCCACATTTTGGTATCAACACTTTAGTGCTTTCACTGAGAGAACTCAATTCTCAACGCTTAAAGTGCTTTGATCAACTTTGGAATCACCAAGTTCGACACAAAATCCTTGATTTAGTCATCCTTAGCAACAATGCTTTCCAAGTCTTCTGCACATGCTCCTGGAAAATCGCATCAATAGAAAATTCCTTCGTCGCCATTAGCCACAACCACTACTCGAGCCCTCAGCTCGACACAGGCCGGTTCGACCTTCTCGGGTCGATATCAACCTGACCCGAGGCCCAGTCAGCTTCCAATTCTCCTACACTACTTCCTCCTAATGACCAAGCTCTAGCCTCGGCGCTTTCTACTCACGACGGCTTCATAGTGTTGTTCAACGAGCTCTGGAAGACTACGACAGCGTTGAATTCTCAGGTGCTAGAGAATGCTGCAATGAGGTAGGACATGAATCAAACAATGTGACAATGGGACGAGTTCAGGTACCAGCAAGTTACTTCTCAATTATGAAATCAGGATGCAGAAGGCTCATTGTCACCCGGGAATAACGTGAACCAGCAACGACAACGGTGCCCACTTGAAAGGTGGAGAATGTGAGAGACTTTGACTTTGGAACGCTTGCAGCTCAATTCGAACAAATCGAGCTGGCTCAGCCCGAAATTATCCAGCTGGGGTATGCCGAGTCGGGCCCATTGAGCCCAATGTCTTGCTTACCCGGAATCCTCCTCCTCCAGACAATTGTGACACTTCCAGGGCCATCCGTGCTTCTGTGCTTCCTCCCGTGCATCGTGTGATTAACCGGGACAATCGAGGCAAAGGAAGTACCATCCAAATAGCGGACCAGGCGACGTTACTTGGTACGGGGGAAGTGGGGTTCAACGAGCTGAAAGGGTTGAGCCTAAACATGTACTAACTAATAAGTGGCAGCCATGATACGACCGATCATGAACGACAGTAGAGGCTACAAAGATGTAGACTGGGGGACTGACCGTAGCCACGCTCAATTTTTAGATGACATTCTACAAGTAGACTTCCCTAGAATATTCAACATGCCCCAGATAAGCCACTATTCCGGCATGATAGTAGACCCCACAATATCTGATGAGATACCCGTGGCATACGGAGACACTATTGCTCAAGACGAGGTTAAATGAAAAGCCTTCCCAATATATCTTCATGGGGTTGACACTTTTGAGGTTTACACAACTTCCCTCAAAATTAGTTCCAAACTTCTAGGACTTCGATGAGAAGTTCCTAAACCCGTCTCGTCTTTAGGCCACAAAGTCAACGCATGTCATTGCTCTTTCTATGAAAAAAAATTCTTGGGGAATTGTAACGACCTAAAAATCCATGCACTTGGCATCGACCATAAGCCACACATGTTCAAACCAAAACGACAGAAATTCTCGAACCGTTATGTGATACAACACATCAAAACAGAAAATAAAAGAACATTTCATTATTATTACAATAATTTTACAACAGAGTACAAGATATCAGAGTAAACAAATTAAATCAATGCACAACGAAAATATAATTACATCCAATGGAAGACTTGCAAATCCTCTGGATCCATTTTTAAGATAATCCAGAATCCTGCTCAAAATATCTGTAAAAATAAGAACTACTATCCGCCTTGTAGAAAATATGGGCACCCTGAGTTTAGTTGGAAAACAATAAACTCCACGTCAGTTATGGGACTTGTCTAAGAACCAATAATTGTTATTATACTTTATTCTGAAGTAGGGTAAATCACGGGACCATGCCGTATAACATGGTATAGATTTCGTCAACACGAATACCAATCATAAACCAATCACAATGCTTTTTGAAAAACGAAGCTATTATAAGACTCAATCAAATCACAAAATGCAATGCAAACAGGAGGATAAAGTACATATATATGTAACTTATAAAGGATACACACCGAAAAAGTAGTAATGTTGGGTACATGAATTCTTATATCCTAATTATTCATAGAATAATACTTATAAAAGATTCACACCGGAAAAGTATTAATGTGAAAGTTCTACCAAATTTGAAACCATATGAACTGTAATACTCAAGAATTATCATAGAAATGATTCACCATGTTCACACCGGGATCTCCGATGATAAGAGAGCCAACATGTATAGTGGTCATTTTAAAATGGTGAAATCACATTAAACCTGGAAATCACAAAGTCACCAAAATCACCAAAAATTCCTGGAATCACCAAATCACTATAAACACCGTGTGTTTGAACCAATCACCAGGTTGGCATTTCGAAGCTATGCATGCACTACTAATATACAGAATGGCTCAAGGCCTTACCAGTACTAAAGCTACATAAAGGTACCTTATAAGATGACCAAATAGGTCAATACACATACGATAACACTGAAACATCAAATTGACCCGAAGGTCCACCGGAATGTGTACATCTCGCAGATTAACCCGATAAGTGGTAATGGTGCTTTCAATACCACACGTTCTCATTTAACGGTTCACACGCCATAAGTCCACTCTACATTAGAAAATACAAGGAATCCCCAAAAGACAAAGAAAATCATTGTAGACAGGTGCTTCATTTAGATAGATCTGGGATGAATCAATATCGTACACCCTCACCATCACGCCTTCTCGAAGAGTGCAAATACGTGTGATTTTTACGTTAAAACATACTTAACGAATTAATTTGGTAAAATACAGTTTCTTGGAAAAATCTTTGTAAACTATACAGTTTTGGAAATACGTGTTAAAATAAGGTTTCTATTATACTTTTAAAACCTTGTCAAAACAATGCCTTATTTCAAAAATATATTTCTCATACTTAAAACATTTCGAAATGGTTTATAAAACTCTTGTACGTGTTGTTGAAACATAAGAAATGTCACTAGAAATGCACATTTGTAGGATAACCAAAACCACTAGAAAACGTTGCAAGCATCAATATTCAACATGCTTATTGTGATTTCCGGGTTTATTGTGATAAATAGTAATTTAAAGTAGTGTCAAGGTAACAATATCAGAAATTGTCAAAAGAAATCTATGAGTGGAAATAAATTACTTCAAAATAAAGTATAATAACTGTTTTTGGTTCCCAGACTAGTCCCATGACTGACGTGGAGTATTCAACATGCTCCGTTTATAGATGACATTCTATAAGTAGACTTCCCTAGAATATTCAACATGCCTATTCCATTATGATAGGCCCCATAGCATCTGATGAGGTACTCGTGGCATATGGAGACATTGGCCGCTCCAGACGAGGTTAAATGCAAAGCCTTCCCAATATATCTTAATGGGAGTGACACTTATATGGTTTACACAACTTCCCTCGAGATTAGTTCCAAACTTCTAGGACTTGGGTGAGAAGTTCCTAAACCTGTCTCTTCTTTACACCACAAAGTCAAAGCATGTCATGGCTCTTTCTATGAAAAAGAAAATTCTTGGGGAATTATAACGACCCGAAAATCCCCGCACTTGGCATCGACCATAAGCTACACATGTTCGAACCAAAACGATATAAATCCTTGAACCGTTATGTGATACAACACATCAAAACAGAACACAAAAGAACATTTCATTGTTATTACAATAATTTTACAATAGAGTACAAGATATCAGAGTATATAAATTAAACCAATACACAACGGAAATATAATTACATCCAACGGAAGACTTTCAAATCCTCTGGATCCAACTTTAAGATTCAATCCAGAATCCTGCTCAAAATATCTATAAAAAAAGAAACTACTAGCCGCCCTGTAGAAAATATGGGCACCCCGAGTTTAGTTGGGAAACAATAAACTCCACGTCAGTTATGGGACTTGTCTAAGAACCAAGAATAGTTATTATATTTTATTTTGAAGTTGGGAAAATCACGGGACCATGTCGTACAACACGGTACATGTTTCGTCCACATGAATACAAATCATAAACCAATCGCAATGCTTTCTGAAAAACAAAGATATTATAAGACTCAATCCCATCACACAATGCAACACAAACATGAGGATAGAGTATATATTTATGTAATTTCCAAAGGATACACACCGAAAAACTAGTAATTCGGGCACATGAATTCTTATCACCTGGTTATTCATGGTGGAATAATACTTATAAAAGATACACACCGGAAATGTAGTAATGAGAAAGTTATACACATCGGAAATGTTCACACTAGGATCTCCGATTATAAGAGAGCCAACATGTATTGTGGTCACTTTAAAATGGTGAAATCACAATAAACCGGAAATCACAATAAGCGTGTTGAATATTGATACTTGCAACTGATTTCTAGTGGTTTTGGTTACCTTGCAAATGTGCATTTTAGTGACATTTTTTATGTTTCAACAACACGTACCAGAGTTTTATAAACCATTTCAAAATATTTTAAGTATGAGAAATATATTTTTGAAATAAGGCATTGTTTTGACAAGGTTTTAAAAATGTAATAGAAACCTTATTTTAACACGTATTTCCAAAACTGTATAGTTTACAAAGATTTTTCCAGGAAACTATATTTTACAAAACTATTTCCTTAAGTATGTTTTAATGTAAAAATCACACGTATTTGCACTCTTTGAGAAGGCGTGATGGTGAGGGTGTACGATATTGATTCATCCCAGATCCATCTAATTGAAGCACCAATCTACAATGATTTTTGTTTTTTGTTTTTTGGGGATTCCTTGTATTTTCCAATGTAGAGTGGACTTATGGTGTGTGAACCGCTAAATGAGAACTGTGGTATTGAAAGCACAATTACCACTTATCGGGTTACTATCTATGAGACGTACACATTCCGGTGAACCTTCGGGTCAATTTGATGTTTAAGTGCTATCCTATGTGTAATGATGACCTATTTGGTCATCTAATAAGATATCTTTATGCAGTGTTAGTAGTGGCAAGGCCTCGAGCCATTCTGTATATTAGAGTGCATGCATATCTTCGGAATGCCAACCTGGTGATTGGTTCAAACATACCGTGTTTATAGTGTGATTTGGTGATTCTAGGAATTTTTGGTGATTTTGGTGACTTTGTGATTTCTCGGTTTATTGTGATTTCACCATTTTAAAATGACCACTATACATGTTGGCTCTCTTATAATTGGAGATCCCTCTGTGAACATGGTGAATAGTTTTTATGATAATTCTTGTGTATTACAGTTCGGATGGTTTCAAATTTGGTATAACTTTCTCAATACTACTTTTCCGGTGTGTATCTTTTATAAGTATTATTCCATGAAAAACCAGGTGATAAGAATTCATGTGCCCAATATTACTACTTTTTCGGTGTGTATCCTTTATGTAACGACCCTGAATTTTGGGGCCAAGTTAAAACTTATTTTAAGTGATTTTAAATGAGTTTTGATATTTAAAATAATCTATTTTAAATAATAAGGATCACAAATTTGGTTCAAATCGAAGTTAGAATGAATAAATTAATTTTAAATATAAAAAGAGCTAGAAATGGCGCGGTAGTTTGAAAAGTCAAACTTGAACTTTGACTAACCATACAGGATGCAAAATTTAACGGATTTTAGTGAAACCAAAAATATTAGAATCTATTTAAAAATATCTTTCCAACGAATCCGAAAAATCGAAATTTCATAGCGGAAATCAAAAGTTATGGCCAATTCAATATTTAGAAAGGTCGCTATGAAATTTATAAGGGCCAAAATGCTACATTTTGCAGAATAAGGAATTAGGACCCGAAACCATCTCCATTGGTTTTAGAATGTTGTTTACATATAAAAATGACTATAAGAACTTATATTTTTGAGTTTCGGAGAAATTCCACTATTTTTGGTATTTTTAAATATTAAAATATACACCTGAAAAATAGAATTTTTGCAAACGAACTCCGAATTCGACGAAACCAGTTTCTATGGATTTGGAATATTAAATTAAGGTTAAATTATAAAATTTATAATTTTTGGAATTATTTTGTGGCCTGTATAATTTTTACAGTGGAAATACAGCCTATTTTCAGACTTCGGAAATTTATAATAAATTCTTACGGAATCGGAAAATTACGAAATCAGGTTCGTTGGGTTCGTAATGACCTGAAATAATTATGTTTAAAATTTTATTAATTTTGAAATCAGCATGTATTTATAAGAATTTCTGAATTTAAGAAAACAGTCGAAAATTGAGAAATTGGGCACGTAATGATATTTGGGCCCAAACCAAAATTAAACCCATGGTATATATTATCTTTTTTCTGAGATTTAGGGCTGAAATTCGAAATACACAGCAGCCATTCTCTTTTCCATCGTTTTTTTCTCAATTTCCATGGCGGCTCTCTCTTCCTCTAAAATTTGTCAAAAATAAAATCTCTTCAAACCATAGCAAATTATATGTTTTCTCGAAGGTCTCGACGATACGAAGCTAATGGTGTAGTCGGTTTTGTCAAACAGCGCTCGGATTCGCCGGAATCTCGTCGTAAAGCTCGCTGTTTTCGAAATTCAGCAGCTCAAAACGTAAATAAAGAAATTCCCGTGAATCGAAGAAGAATTGGACGAAGTCACGAACACGGAAGTTCTTCGTCTACGCAAGACGAAGATGCTCAGAAAATTTCAGGTCGTTTGGAGGTGTGAGGCGGCCTGTGGGACCCATGAGGCGAAATCCTTTCTAGGCGATTTCCCGATGATCGGAGAAGCTTTAGGGGCGGCTCTTTCTGGTGGTGGTGCGTCTCGCCAAGACGAAGACATTGGCGGTGGTCCCGTGGCGTCAGGTGGCCCGAGGCAGCGGCAAAGTGCGGTCAAAGTTCGGCGGTGAACAGTGTTTTTCGGTCAATGGGCTGAGGGTATTTTCTATTTTATTTTTAAATTATTTAATTAATTTCCAGAACTTTAAAATTGCATAACTCACTCATACGAAGTCGAAAATTGACGATTTCAGGTGCGTTGGGATCGTGGCGACGAGATGGACGCGCGGACACTAATTTTGTCCAATTCTGAGATGGTGAAATTTTTAGGTATTTTCACGAATATTAATTAATTATTTAATTACCCGATCTTTAAAAATTCATAACTCTTTCATACGAGGCCCGTTTGACGAACCGTAAATTGCGTTAGAATCACAAAATTAAGAGCTTCGCGATGGCGCAGACCGCAGCTGAAAAGGAGACAGTAAAATTTTGGCCAAAAATTCAAGGTGAGAGTTCACTTCTATTTTAATTAATTTGATTTAATTCATACTATGCGATGTGAACCTGCTATGAAAAAATGCGATGTGAATCAGCTATGACCAAACCTCTGTATGTATGCTAGATCTAATGTTGTGAGTATTCACTTTATTTAAATTAATTATAGATCTATTATTTGATGTATGAAGTATGATGTTTGAATTGTATGGTTGATGTTTTGAATGATTAGAAATAGTAGATCTGAAATTTAGCATCGATGAATATATTTGCTGTTGTTATGTTTCATGGAAAAATAAGATTAGCGATGTGTGTATGACATGAAAACTTGAATCACTATAGAGGTAAGAAATTTAAGTTGGACGATGTTAATATGACATGAAACAAAAGTTAGAGATTTTATTGTTTTTATAAAAAGATTATATTTTTATTGATTATATAAAAAGTTATATATTTTGTTATTATAAACAAAAGACCACATTTTTATTTCAAACATATAAAAGTATATGTTTTGTTGATTTAATAAGATGGATAGATTTTACATTTGAAATTTGTAAATATAGTTGCAATGAAAAACGGTGTTTAATTTTACATTAGAAATATGTAAATATGAAAATGCATTGATATGAAGAATAACATTTTTGTCATGTGATAAATATAAAATGCACTGTAAGGAAAATAACATTTTTGTTTAAATGTTAAAAATAGAAATTTCATCATATGAAATTATTCACCGTATGATGATTGACATTTTTTGTCAATGTTTATATAAGAAAATAAACACCGTATGATGATTGACATTTTTTGTCAATGTTTATATAAGAAAATAAACACCGTATGTTGATTGACATTTTTGTCAATATTTTAAAATAGAATTTGTCGCCATTTGAGATAAGTATATTTTTGTTCATTTACAAAATAGAATTGGCCGCTATATGTAATGAACTAATATTTTGTTCATTATCAAAATAAGAAAACATCGTATGTAAGTAAATATATTTTGTTCATTATCAAAATAAAGAGCACCGTATGTTGAATGAACAAATTTGTGTTATTATGAAATTTGCTTTGCATGAAATAGTATTTTGTCATGTTAGAAAGAATATAAAATGCATTGTATGTATAGTATTTTTGTCAATTTAGAAAAGTATAAAATGCATTGTATGTATAGTATTTTTGTCAATTTAGAAAAGTATAAAATGCATTGTATGTATAGTATTTTTGTCAATTTAGAAAAGTATAAAATGCATTGTATGTATAGTATTTTTGTCAATTTAGAAAAGTAAAAAATGCATTGTATGTATAGTATTTTTGTCAATTTAGAAAAGTATAAAATGCATTGTATGTATAGTATTTTTGTCAATTTAGAAAAGTAAAAAATGCATTGTATGTATAGTATTTTTGTCAATTTAGAAAAGTATAAAATGCATTGTATGTATAGTATTTTTGTCAATTTAGAAAAGTATAAAATGCACTGTATGTATAGTATTTTTGTCAATTTAGAAAAGTAAAAAATGCATTGTATGTATAGTATTTTTGTCAATTTAGAAAAGTATAAAATGCATTGTATGTATAGTATTTTTGTCAATTTAGAAAAATATAAAATGCATTGTATGAATAGCATTTTTGTCAAGTTAGAAAAATATCAAATGCATTGTATGTATAGCATTTTTGTCAATTTAGAAAAATATCAAATGCATTGTATGTAAATCGTATTTTGTCGAGTTAGAAAAGTATCAAATGCATTGTATGTAAATAATATTTTGTCATGTTAGAAAATATTAAATGCATTGCATGTGAAAATAGGTTTTTGCAATGTTAATAAATAGAAAAGCACCGTATGTAATATTAACATTATCTTTAATGTTAATAAATAGAAAAAGCACCGTATGTCAAGAAGGATAATTTAATCATAGGATTCATATACATTTATTTTCAATGTTATTAAAAAGAAAATGAAGTGTATGTAAATTTGACATCATTTACAATGTTATTTTACAAGAGGATTCACCGTATGATTGATTAACATATTTTTAATGTTAATATAAAAATATCTACACCATATGGTATTAACATCATCTTTAAATGTTGAAAATAAGAAAAACTTTCATCGTAGGAAAATTTCATTTTTGTTAACGTAATAAAAAGAGAAATCCACCGAATGTTATTTACATTATTTTATAAGTATAATATAATTGAAATTCATAGCATGATGAAATTAACATTGCTAATGTTAATGAAATAAAGGTAATTTCACCGTAGGATGTAATTAATATTTTTTAAAAGTTAATATAAAAAGAAATTTATGCCGTAGGATAAGATGTTCATTATTTTATAATGTATATAAAAGAGAAAAATGCATCGTAGGAAAAGTACATTATTATTATTTTTATGTTAAATAGAAAGGTAATCTACATCGTAAGATGAAGTGTACATTATTTATAATGTGAATAGAAAGGGAATCCCATCGTAAAATAAAATTTCATTGTAATGTAATTGAAATTAAAAATGCATTTAAAAAGAGAATTAACTGTAGGATGAGTTACATTATTTTATAATGTGAATTAAAAGAAGAATTGCACCGTAGGATGAGAATAACCTTATTTTTAATTTTAATATTAAAAAGAGTTTAACGATAGGATTAATATACATTATTTTTAATGTAGATAATAAAAGAAAGTTTAATCAGAGGATAAGTTACATTATTTATGATGAAAATTAAAGAGAATTGACCGTAGGATTGAATTATATTATTTTAATTAAAAGGTAATTTAACATAGGATGAGTTACATTATCTTAATGTAAATTAAATGTAATTTACATCGTAGGAAGTTAACTTTTATGTTAAATGATTAACATTAAAGAAGGATTACAACGTAGAATGAGTTAACATTATTTTTGATGACAATATATAAGAATGCGACATATAAATGCAAGTTTACATTTTATTCATTGTAAATAAGTAAGAATGTGACATGTAATTGCAAGTTTGCATTTTATTAAATGTAAAGAAAACAAGAATGCGATATGTAATGAAAGTTTACATTTTAATTAATGTAAATAAAAATATGATTTTGAGAATTCATCGTTAAATAAGAAGTTTGACTATTTTAAATAATTAAAATAGAATGAATTGTTAATAAAAATAATTATTAACAAATAAGAAGGATTTTCAAAAATATATATATGTATATATATACGAGGATTGTTTGGGAAGTCCGAGATATTCTCATCTCGAATTAATCCAGCGGCGTTAAAAATTGAAGTAAGAAGACGACGTATGAAGACCGTAAATCTTCCCTCGAATGGACAGCGATCGAGATCCTGAATTGACTTGCTACCAATTCATGGGTCAAGGTCATTGCCTAGACGTACGCGTTGATTTCACGGATTTGACTTTCATTCAGACCCAGAGCATAAGTTTAAATGGATGGTGTGTCTGACATCGTACTTCGTTATATATCATATTGTTGATTTTCTGTTAATATATAAATATTGGTGGTGGAGAATTTATTCTCTACTTAACACCCATTTATGTATTGATGGAGAAGTAATGGTATGGTATGGAGTGACAGTGTGGCATACTAAGATGCAATGATCAAGGTTTCTTGTTGAAAAGCAGAACCTTGTGGTGATGATCAAAGCACTGCTTGAATAAGCAGAGCTTTGTGTATTTCATAACCTCACGAGCCTCACAAACCGGTAGAGTCTAAAACGGGCGAAGGGAACGCAGGGAGAGCAGCACGTTTCTTTCTAGCTAGAAGTGGTGTTTGGGTTTAACACGGCCGGACATTTTACTTATGTGGATGATGGAATGAGGCGCCTCGGATAGGTCCTATAGGACCGGGAAACGTGTGCTTAGGAATAACTAATCCTCTAAGCTGTATGTGAGGACCGGCCCTGCCATTTCCAAGGGTTAACTGCGGGTAATCCTGAGGCACTAGCTAGAGTGTCTCGAATCGGTAAGGAGCTCCGCTCTAGCCTTGACTCATGATGGAAACCAAAATCCAAATACAAACCGACGAATTTGATTGTATTACTAGTACGGAGGCATAGTATATGGTACCTATGCTTCCTAAGATTAATACATTTACTTTGAAATGCTTTCATATACACTAATAATAATATTAGATGCGTATTTGCCGTATTTAGCATGTTTAATCACCATAAGGTAAAACCCTATCCTCTGGTGTGCGTTGCATTGTGTGATGGGACTTGGGTCTTATGGTGATTCCATTTTTCCAAAAAGCATTGCGTTGTTTACGATGTATTCAATTATTTGTTATGACACTTTAAATTATGCACTGCAATCCATTAGAGTAAACCCGTTCCGCGTTAGTGGCGTGGTCTTTGGATTTGCCTTATATCTACTAGTATTTTACTTAAGAATTCTCACACCAGTCCCACGACTGACCCATAGTTTGTTTCACCTTTTTGCAAACTTGGGTGCCCTCTCTTATACACGGGCAGCCAAGTAGACAGGTTCATTCTTTGCTTGTAGTCTTTTCTTTGGAGTCGCTTATCATTTTTCTTGGATTTGCTGAAGTAGAGAGGTGATGACTTGGAGCTTGAAGACATTTATCTTTTGTTTCTATGGCATCTTTTCTTTTCTTTTTAGACATCAAACTTATTTCTTTTCTGCAAACTTGTTGTAATAGCTTAGATTCTGTGACTGTGGATTTTCTGTGATTGATGACATTATATTTTTCCGCTGCTATAATGTTATTACTCTATGGATTTCCTTTGCTATATTGTATCCGTGTTCTGTTTTATTGTATTTATGTTGTATTCCAAAAATGATTACTCCTGCTTTCACTCGTGGAAGTTTGGGGCCGTCACAGTTGGTATCAGAGCTTTGGTTTACAAAGCGGAGTACAACATATCTATAATAATTCGTTTACGTAGAATCACTATATTCTATGGCGAACAGTTCATGAGATACATAATAGCCAGTCACTTTATCGTCATCTTTTCATTCATCCTTCGATCTTTTCTATCTCTTAGAATCACCTTTTCTGTTGTTTTGACTCTTCCCTTGATCGTGCATTCGAAGAAGACTAAGTGAAGTGGCGATGCTCAATTGGCACATGTTTACGAAGGAGCGAAAGGACCAACTTCTTCGGTAGAAGGCCTGATGTTATAGACGGTACCATCTCTATTAAAAACATTCTCTGTGTTTATTCTTCCTCTTTTCCTCTTCTATTTTTCTTTTTCCTTTTCGGGGACGAAAAGTTTTTAAGTGGGGGAGACTGTAACGACCCTGAATTTTGGGGCCAAGTTAAAACTTATTTTAAGTGATTTTAAATGAGTTTTGATATTTAAAATAATCTATTTTAAATAATAAGGATCACAAATTTGGTTCAAATCGAAGTTAGAATGAATAAATTAATTTTAAATATAAAAAGAGCTAGAAATGGCGCGGTAGTTTGAAAAGTCAAACTTGAACTTTGACTAACCATACAGGATGCAAAATTTAACGGATTTTAGTGAAACCAAAAATATTAGAATCTATTTAAAAATATCTTTCCAACGAATCCGAAAAATCGAAATTTCATAGCGGAAATCAAAAGTTATGGCCAATTCAATATTTAGAAAGGTCGCTATGAAATTTATAAGGGCCAAAATGCTACATTTTGCAGAATAAGGAATTAGGACCCGAAACCATCTCCATTGGTTTTAGAATGTTGTTTACATATAAAAATGACTATAAGAACTTATATTTTTGAGTTTCGGAGAAATTCCACTATTTTTGGTATTTTTAAATATTAAAATATACACCTGAAAAATAGAATTTTTGCAAACGAACTCCGAATTCGACGAAACCAGTTTCTATGGATTTGGAATATTAAATTAAGGTTAAATTATAAAATTTATAATTTTTGGAATTATTTTGTGGCCTGTATAATTTTTACAGTGGAAATACAGCCTATTTTCAGACTTCGGAAATTTATAATAAATTCTTACGGAATCGGAAAATTACGAAATCAGGTTCGTTGGGTTCGTAATGACCTGAAATAATTATGTTTAAAATTTTATTAATTTTGAAATCAGCATGTATTTATAAGAATTTCTGAATTTAAGAAAACAGTCGAAAATTGAGAAATTGGGCACGTAATGATATTTGGGCCCAAACCAAAATTAAACCCATGGTATATATTATCTTTTTTCTGAGATTTAGGGCTGAAATTCGAAATACACAGCAGCCATTCTCTTTTCCATCGTTTTTTTCTCAATTTCCATGGCGGCTCTCTCTTCCTCTAATATTTGTCAAAAATAAAATCTCTTCAAACCATAGCAAATTATATGTTTTCTCGAAGGTCTCGACGATACGAAGCTAATGGTGTAGTCGGTTTTGTCAAACAGCGCTCGGATTCGCCGGAATCTCGTCGTAAAGCTCGCTGTTTTCGAAATTCAGCAGCTCAAAACGTAAATAAAGAAATTCCCGTGAATCGAGGAAGAATTGGACGAAGTCACGAACACGGAAGTTCTTCGTCTACGCAAGACGAAGATGCTCAGAAAATTTCAGGTCGTTTGGAGGTGTGAGGCGGCCTGTGGGACCCATGAGGCGAAATCCTTTCTAGGCGATTTCCCGATGATCGGAGAAGCTTTAGGGGCGGCTCTTTCTGGTGGTGGTGCGTCTCGCCAAGACGAAGACATTGGCGGTGGTCCCGTGGCGTCAGGTGGCCCGAGGCAGCGGCAAAGTGCGGTCAAAGTTCGGCGGTGAACAGTGTTTTTCGGTCAATGGGCTGAGGGTATTTTCTATTTTATTTTTAAATTATTTAATTAATTTCCAGAACTTTAAAATTGCATAACTCACTCATACGAAGTCGAAAATTGACGATTTCAGGTGCGTTGGGATCGTGGCGACGAGATGGACGCGCGGACACTAATTTTGTCCAATTCTGAGACGGTGAAATTTTTAGGTATTTTCACGAATATTAATTAATTATTTAATTACCCGATCTTTAAAAATTCATAACTCTTTCATACGAGGTCCGTTTGACGAACCGTAAATTGCGTTGGAATCACAAAATTAAGAGCTTCGCGATGGCGCAGACCGCAGCTGAAAAGGAGACAGTAAAATTTTGGCCAAAAATTCAAGGTGAGAGTTCACTTCTATTTTAATTAATTTGATTTAATTCATACTATGCGATGTGAACCTGCTATGAAAAAATGCGATGTGAATCAGCTATGACCAAACCTCTGTATGTATGCTAGATCTAATGTTGTGAGTATTCACTTTATTTAAATTAATTATAGATCTATTATTTGATGTATGAAGTATGATGTTTGAATTGTATGGTTGATGTTTTGAATGATTAGAAATAGTAGATCTGAAATTTAGCATCGATGAATATATTTGCTGTTGTTATGTTTCATGGAAAAATAAGATTAGCGATGTGTGTATGACATGAAAACTTGAATCACTATAGAGGTAAGAAATTTAAGTTGGACGATGTTAATATGACATGAAACAAAAGTTAGAGATTTTATTGTTTTTATAAAAAGATTATATTTTTATTGATTATATAAAAAGTTATATATTTTGTTATTATAAACAAAAGACCACATTTTTATTTCAAACATATAAAAGTATATGTTTTGTTGATTTAATAAGATGGATAGACTTTACATTTGAAATTTGTAAATATAGTTGCAATGAAAAACGGTGTTTAATTTTACATTAGAAATATGTAAATATGAAAATGCATTGATATGAAGAATAACATTTTTGTCATGTGATAAATATAAAATGCACTGTAAGGAAAATAACATTTTTGTTTAAATGTTAAAAATAGAAATTTCATCATATGAAATTATTCACCGTATGATGATTGACATTTTTTGTCAATGTTTATATAAGAAAATAAACACCGTATGATGATTGACATTTTTTGTCAATGTTTATATAAGAAAATAAACACCGTATGTTGATTGACATTTTTGTCAATATTTTAAAATAGAATTTGTCGCCATTTGAGATAAGTATATTTTTGTTCATTTACAAAATAGAATTGGCCGCTATATGTAATGAACTAATATTTTGTTCATTATCAAAATAAGAAAACATCGTATGTAAGTAAATATATTTTGTTCATTATCAAAATAAAGAGCACCGTATGTTGAATGAACAAATTTGTGTTATTATGAAATTTGCTTTGCATGAAATAGTATTTTGTCATGTTAGAAAGAATATAAAATGCATTGTATGTATAGTATTTTTGTCAATTTAGAAAAGTATAAAATGCATTGTATGTATAGTATTTTTGTCAATTTAGAAAAGTATAAAATGCATTGTATGTATAGTATTTTTGTCAATTTAGAAAAGTATAAAATGCATTGTATGTATAGTATTTTTGTCAATTTAGAAAAGTATAAAATGCATTGTATGTATAGTATTTTTGTCAATTTAGAAAAGTAAAAAATGCATTGTATGTATAGTATTTTTGTCAATTTAGAAAAGTATAAAATGCATTGTATGTATAGTATTTTTGTCAATTTAGGAAAGTAAAAAATGCATTGTATGTATAGTATTTTTGTCAATTTAGAAAAGTATAAAATGCATTGTATGTATAGTATTTTTGTCAATTTAGAAAAGTATAGAATGCACTGTATGTATAGTATTTTTGTCAATTTAGAAAAGTAAAAAATGCATTGTATGTATAGTATTTTTGTCAATTTAGAAAAGTATAAAATGCATTGTATGTATAGTATTTTTGTCAATTTAGAAAAGTATAAAATGCATTGTATGAATAGCATTTTTGTCAAGTTAGAAAAATATCAAATGCATTGTATGTATAGCATTTTTGTCAATTTAGAAAAATATCAAATGCATTGTATGTAAATAGTATTTTGTCGAGTTAGAAAAGTATCAAATGCATTGTATGTAAATAATATTTTGTCATGTTAGAAAATATTAAATGCATTGCATGTGAAAATAGGTTTTTGCAATGTTAATAAATAGAAAAGCACCGTATGTAATATTAACATTATCTTTAATGTTAATAAATAGAAAAAGCACCGTATGTAATATTAACATTATCTTTAATGTTAATAAATAGAAAAAGCACCGTATGTCAAGAAGGATAATTTAATCATAGGATTCATATACATTTATTTTCAATGTTATTAAAAAGAAAATGAAGTGTATGTAAATTTGACATCATTTACAATGTTATTTTACAAGAGGATTCACCGTATGATTGATTAACATATTTTTAATGTTAATATAAAAATATCTACACCATATGGTATTAACATCATCTTTAAATGTTGAAAATAAGAAAAACTTTCATCGTAGGAACATTTCATTTTTGTTAACGTAATAAAAAGAGAAATCCACCGAATGTTATTTACATTATTTTATAAGTATAATATAATTGAAATTCATAGCATGATGAAATTAACATTGCTAATGTTAATGAAATAAAGGTAATTTCACCGTAGGATGTAATTAATATTTTTTAAAAGTTAATATAAAAAGAAATTTATGCCGTAGGATAAGATGTTCATTATTTTATAATGTATATAAAAGAGAAAAATGCATCGTAGGAAAAGTACATTATTATTATTTTTATGTTAAATAGAAAGGTAATCTACATCGTAAGATGAAGTGTACATTATTTATAATGTGAATAGAAAGGGAATCCCATCGTAAAATAAAATTTCATTGTAATGTAATTGAAATTAAAAATGCATTTAAAAAGAGAATTAACTGTAGGATGAGTTACATTATTTTATAATGTGAATTAAAAGAAGAATTGCACCGTAGGATGAGAATAACCTTATTTTTAATTTTAATATTAAAAAGAGTTTAACGATAGGATTAATATACATTATTTTTAATGTAGATAATAAAAGAAAGTTTAATCAGAGGATAAGTTACATTATTTATGATGAAAATTAAAGAGAATTGACCGTAGGATTGAATTATATTATTTTAATTAAAAGGTAATTTAACATAGGATGAGTTACATTATCTTAATGTAAATTAAATGTAATTTACATCGTAGGAAGTTAACTTTTATGTTAAATGATTAACATTAAAGAAGGATTACAACGTAGAATGAGTTAACATTATTTTTGATGACAATATATAAGAATGCGACATATAAATGCAAGTTTATATTTTATTCATTGTAAATAAGTAAGAATGTGACATGTAATTGCAAGTTTGCATTTTATTAAATGTAAAGAAAACAAGAATGCGATATGTAATGAAAGTTTACATTTTAATTAATGTAAATAAAAATATGATTTTGAGAATTCATCGTTAAATAAGAAGTTTGACTATTTTAAATAATTAAAATAGAATGAATTGTTAATAAAAATAATTATTAACAAATAAGAAGGATTTTCAAAAATATATATATGTATATATATACGAGGATTGTTTGGGAAGTCCGAGATATTCTCATCTCGAATTAATCCAGCGGCGTTAAAAATTGAAGTAAGAAGACGACGTATGAAGACCGTAAATCTTCCCTCGAATGGACAGCGATCGAGATCCTGAATTGACTTGCTACCAATTCATGGGTCAAGGTCATTGCCCAGACGTACGCGTTGATTTCACGGATTTGACTTTCGTTCAGACCCAGAGCATAAGTTTAAATGGATGGTGTGTCTGACATCGTACTTCGTTATATATCATATTGTTGATTTTCTGTTAATATATAAATATTGGTGGTGGAGAATTTATTCTCTACTTAACACCCATTTATGTATTGATGGAGAAGTAATGGTATGGTATGGAGTGACAGTGTGGCATACTAAGATGCAATGATCAAGGTTTCTTGTTGAAAAGCAGAACCTTGTGGTGATGATCAAAGCACTGCTTGAATAAGCAGAGCTTTGTGTATTTCATAACCTCACGAGCCTCACAAACCGGTAGAGTCTAAAACGGGCGAAGGGAACGCAGGGAGAGCAGCACGTTTCTTTCTAGCTAGAAGTGGTGTTTGGGTTTAACACGGCCGGACATTTTACTTATGTGGATGATGGAATGAGGCGCCTCGGATAGGTCCTATAGGACCGGGAAACGTGTGCTTAGGAATAACTAATCCTCTAAGCTGTATGTGAGGACCGGCCCTGCCATTTCCAAGGGTTAACTGCGGGTAATCCCGAGGCACTAGCTAGAGTGTCTCGAATCGGTAAGGAGCTCCGCTCTAGCCTTGACTCATGATGGAAACCAAAATCCAAATACGAACCGACGAATTTGATTGTATTACTAGTACGGAGGCATAGTATATGGTACCTATGCTTCCTAAGATTAATACATTTACTTTGAAATGCTTTCATATACACTAATAATAATATTAGATGCGTATTTGCCGTATTTAGCATGTTTAATCACCATAAGGTAAAACCCTATCCTCTGGTGTGCGTTGCATTGTGTGATGGGACTTGGGTCTTATGGTGATTCCATTTTTCCAAAAAGCATTGCGTTGTTTACGATGTATTCAATTATTTGTTATGACACTTTAAATTATGCACTGCAATCCATTAGAGTAAACCCGTTCCGCGTTAGTGGCGTGGTCTTTGGATTTGCCTTATATCTACTAGTATTTTACTTAAGAATTCTCACACCAGTCCCACGACTGACCCATAGTTTGTTTCACCTTTTTGCAAACTTGGGTGCCCTCTCTTATACACGGGCAGCCAAGTAGACAGGTTCATTCTTTGCTTGTAGTCTTTTCTTTGGAGCCGCTTATCATTTTTCTTGGATTTGCTGAAGTAGAGAGGTGATGACTTGGAGCTTGAAGACATTTATCTTTTGTTTCTATGGCATCTTTTCTTTTCTTTTTAGACATCAAACTTATTTCTTTTCTGCAAACTTGTTGTAATATCTTAGATTCTGTGACTGTGGATTTTCTGTGATTGATGACATTATATTTTTCCGCTGCTATAATGTTATTACTCTATGGATTTCCTTTGCTATATTGTATCTGTGTTCTGTTTTATTGTATTTATGTTGTATTCCAAAAATGATTACTCCTGCTTTCACTCGTGGAAGTTTGGGGCCGTCACACTTTATAAGTTACATAAACATATACTTTATCCTCCTGTTTGTGTTGCATTGTGCGATGGGATTGAATTTTATAATAGCTTCGTTTTTCAAAAAGCATTGCGATTGGTTTATGATTGGTATTCATGTGGACGAAACATGTACCTTGTTGTACGGCGTGATCTAGTGATTTACCCTACTTTAAAATAAAGTATAATAACTGTTCTTGGTTATTAGACAAATCCCATAACTAACGTGGAGTTTGTTGTTTCCTAACTAAACTCTGGGTGCCCTTACTTTCTACAGGGCAGCTAGTAGTTTTTGTTTAGCAGATATTTTGAGCAGGATTCTGGATTGAATCTTAAAGTTGGTCTAGATGATTTGAAAGTCTTCCGTTGGAAGTATTTATATTTACATTGTGTATTGATTTAATTTATATACCCTGATATCTTGTACTCTGTTGTAAAATTATTGTAATAGCAATGAAATGTTCTTTTGTGTTCTGTTTTGATGCTTTGTTTCACATAACGGTTCGAAGATTTATGTCGTTTTGGCTCGAACACGTGTGCCTTATGGTCGATGCCAAGTGCGGGGATTTTCGGGTCGTTACAATTCCCCAAGAATTTTCTTTATCATAGAAAGAGTCATGACATGCTTTGACTTAGTGGTGTAAAGACGAGACGGGTTTAGGAACTTCTCACCCATGTCCTAGAAGTTTGGAACTAATCTCGAGGGAAGTTGTGTAAACAACATAAGTTTCACTTCCATGAAGATATATTGGGAAGGCTTTGCATTTAGCCTCGTCTAGAGCGGCCAATGTCTCCATATGCCACGAGTACCTTATCATATGCTGTGGGGCCTCTCATGCTGGAATAGGCATGTTGAATATTTTAGGGATGTCTACTTGTAGAATGTCATCTATAAACGGAGCGTGGTACGGTCAATCCCCCAGTCTACATATTTGTAGCGACTACTGTCGTTCATGATCAGTCGTATCATGGCTGCAACTTATACATTAGTTAGCACATGTTCAGGCTCAACCCTTTCGGCTCGTTGGGCCTCACTTTCCCCCGTAACAGGTAACGTCGCCTGGTCCACCATTCGGACGGTACTTCCTTTGCCTCGGTTGTTCGGTTAATCACACGATGCACGGTAGGAAGCACAAAAGCGCGGATGGCCCTGAAAGTGTCACAATTATCTAAAGGAGGAGGATTCCGGGTAGGCAAGACATTGGGCTCGATGGGGCCTGACTCGGCATACCCCAGCTCGATAATTTCAAGCCGAGCCAGCTCGATTTGTTCGAACTGAGCTGGAAGTGTTCCAAAGTGAAAGTCTCTCACATTCTCTACCTTTCAAGTGGGCGTCGCTGTCGTTGCTGGCCCACATTATTCCCGGGTGACAATGAGCCTTCTACATCCTGATTTTTTAATTGCGAAGTAACTTGCTGGTACCCAAACTCTTCCCATTGTCTCGTTGTTTGATTCATGTCCTGCCTCATTGCAACATTCTCTAGCACCTGAGAATTCAACGTTGTCGTAGTCTCCTAGAGCTCGTTGAACAAAACTATGAAGCCGTCGTGAGTAGCAAACAACGATGTTGGAGCTTGGTCATTGGGAGGAAGTAGTGTAGGATAAATGGTAGCAGGTTCGGCCTTGGGTCGGATTGATATCGACCCGAGAAGGTCGAACCGGCCTGTGTCAATCCGAGGTCTCGAGCAGTGGTTGCGGCTAATGGCGAGGAAGGATTTTTCTATTGATGCTATTTTCTAGAAGCACGTGCAGGAGATTTGTAAACCATTGATGCTGAGGATGACTGAATCAAGGATTTTGTGTCGAACTTGGTGATCCCAAAGTTGATCAAACCACTTTAAGCACTGAGAATTGAGTTCTCTCAATGAAAGCACCAAAGTGTTGATATCAAAATGTGGAACAACACCTAAAAACAGATATTGAAGAAAATAAAAATGAAGAAATAAAATTGAAAACGAGGGTCAATGCAATCACACGCAAACTTATAGTGGTTTGGCATTACCGAACCTATGTCAACTTTATATTCTCTTGATTACATGTAAACTTTATGGACAAATGATGACTTTAATGGCTAAACCCAAGTACAATGCGGTAAAAATTCTAAAATTGCAAGAGATCGGCTAAAAGTCCTTTTTCTGAAGCTTTCGAGGGCTATTTATAGATGCTACAGTTCTTGGGTCGAATAAGATACGTGACTTCCATCCCGAGACTGTAGGAATGGTTGGAGAAGCTTTTTCTTACGTAAAAAGGTTCGGCCCGGCTGGATATGGACAGGTGGCAACTGATCCGGAGCTCTAGTGGTAGAAGAAGCAGTCAAATCAAAGTAGGTCTTAAGGAACATATTTATGTTATGGAGCGGATCTGGCTTGGCATGGTCAACCAGGAGTAGTTCGACCTGGGGCAGTATCATCAAGCCTGCTTCTTGCTGCTAGATCCTGGTTGACACGAATCATGTCCGACCCAAGGGTTACTACAAGCAAAACTTCCTACCTCTACTTCTTCGTGCTATACGGTGGATCCGACACCAACCTGGGGATAGGTCGAGCAGAATAAAGGTCGAGCCGGGGTGAAGGCTTCCCAATGAGGGATTTCTTAAATTTCTTGTATGTGTATGGCCTTGACGGCCTTTCCAAAAGGGTGGTCAACAACCGTGTTTTGTATCTCGTTTTGTCAAAGAACCTTATAGAAAAAATTCAGAGGCTTTGATTCTTGGTGTTGAATTGCTACAAATATATTACGTTTCCGTAGGTAGCATTTCATAAATACTCATTGTAATATATACATGTGTTATTTGCTTATTTTTGTTGTTTTTCTTTTCAGAAGGCTTTATTTTGATGATAATGAGAAAACCATTATCTTTAGTTTTCGAAGTGTTTGAAATCCATACATGTACGCTAGTACTGTGACCTTGAAATCTTTATCTTAGACTGTATTAAGTTCATATCCATCATTGGTTTTGGAGTCTTTGAGACTCTGGTTTTAATTGATAAGTTTGCGGTGTCGAGGAAGTCTGTATTCTCAACCTTTATAGTAGAGTAATAATGTTCAGAAATGTCTTTTCCTGAAATAGTTAATCATTAATAAAAATCTTTGGATCATATCAAATTCAATACCCATATTTGGAAATTGGATAACCGACATCTAGAAACATCGCTTTGGAATATAATTAATATAGATGTAGCCTCCTTTCAGCTCATAGAAAACACGAAATGCAGATTCGACTAATAATTCCATAGAGAATCTACACCTTTTTATAATAATTATTCTAATAATATTTAATTCTTTTAAATAAAAAATAACATGTTTATTCATAAGAACTCCAAATCGAACCCAACAACTATCGCCTCTAGCTAAATACCCCTATTCCAGACACAATGGGTTATGTCCCGTAAGCCAATTTGACTATTTCGATCAGCTATTCTTTAAATAAAAATATAAATCAATATATTTTGAATTTGAACGTACATTTTAATTTACCGGAGCAACATACTGACTCCAAAAATTCCCGAAAAATAAATCTTGCTATGTTTCGATGATACGGTCCTAACAAAACTAATTTTGTCGAATTTGGAGGCCGTTTGAAAAAAAGCCATTTTTTGGTCGATCCAATTCAATTGTAATTGACAAAACATGTTTTCTCTTGCCATGCACACATATTAACTCCAAAAATTATAAAAATTGGAATCTAGCAATAATTTGACATTCCGGATCCAACAAAAGTGGTTTCGTCGAAAACGGAGGTCATTTGCAAAATGGCTATTTCTAAGGGCTATATATAATTAAAAATATACATAAATTCCATAGCGACTATTCTGAATTTTAAACTAGATATAACTTTCAGTTTATATAATGAAATTTCAATTTCTTAACTTCGTTAGAAAGATATTATTAAACAAATTCAAATATTTTTGGTTTTACTGAAATCTGATTTATATTGAATTATGTACATTCAATTGAAATTTAAAATCGAATTTTCAAATTGTCGCGCCATTTCAGGCTCGTTATATAACTAAATTAAATTTATACCTTCCAACTTCGATTAAAATAAATTTTTAATCATTATTATTTAAGACAAATCATTTTAAATATCCAAAATCCATAAAAATAGCTAAAATAAAAAATTTAATTGGTTTTGAAAATCTGGCTTGTTACATACAAGATTGAGTATGACAAATCAGATCCCGATTATGGACCTCTAGGGTCATATTTGTACGTACGGGTTGGCCTCCCCTCTCTTTATGTGGGCTTCGTTGCTGCTTTTCTACAGAAGCTAATGCAGAGGTTTAGTAAAGGCATCTCCCGTTGTAACTTGAAAGAGTAATACGGTGGCACCAAAGGAACGCTTCTGGATACGGGAAACCATTGTTAGCTACTGGTGAAGTGAGCTTGTAAGAGCTCTTGACTTTTGACGTCGCATATCGCATCGTCTTTTTTTCGCACGAGACTTGGTTGCGATGATTAATTGGTGGAGGCTTAAGCTTTCTAGTATTTCACATTTCGAGTTGTGCCGAAAGGCTTAGCTCTACATGCTTGGGGATGATGAATATGGTGATCATGACCATCTAGTTATGTCGACATGGGCTTTTTCTTGAGAAGAAGAATCCTTTGCCTCCTCATTACTGATTCCAAAGGCAAATGTTGATGAGTTAGTTCAATCTCTACCGATTTACTGTTAATGAGTCACCTTGGCTCCGACACTAGCTTTTCCCATGATTATTTTGGTGCTTACACTTGCTCTCATGTGTTTTCGGTATTCTAGGACCCGAAAGCATAAAATGTTCTATCTATGTCAAACAAAAGCTTCATTGGACATCGAAGGGAAAATACATGACCCTTTCAAAAGACGAGTAATGATGAAACGAATAACGAATAAGAGAGCCTTTACATTTTAAATTTGTCTACAATGAACTACTTTGGGGTGTTAAGAAATTTTATGGCTAAACTGGGTGTTGGGTATTTTTTCCTTAAATAATTATTTTGTAAAATATCTGTTAGGGATGTAAAACAATACTCTTGAGGAATAAAGGTGGAAACATTAAACCTCATTCATCAAGTCATCTTGGATGGTAAGTTCGTACTAGCAAAATCAATCTGAAGAAATCGTACTTATCTTACTCGATATCAATTTTCACGTCCAATCTCTGTTATCTGCCGAACAACGCTGTAAGCACCTTTGGATAGTAAGGATTAACCATCAAAGCAAATATATGCATTTTGTACCATTTGTTTTACTAAGGCATCTAATTGGATTTCCCATAAGAGTGAGGAAAAGGCTAATATATATATATATATATATATATATATATATATATATATATTAACAGAATGGGAACAATTTGTAAAATAAATTTATATAATGAAAGTAGTGTTGGAAACCATTTTAGTAAAAGATTTGATGTCTACTAATAGTATAAACCCTTTATATTTTCGAAGTGGCAAAACTCATAAATACGATTGTAAGAACATTCGACCTAAGAATTCACGTTTTAATAACGTAAATTAAATCTCATAAATATCAATCACAAATTTGTTCAAATGTAATCAAAAGTCCATAAAATCGAGCTTTTTGAAATTCATGAATAAAAGCACCCGAGAAAACACCGGAAGAGAGCAAACGAGCCGAAACTCAGTCATGAAGAAGCCTCAAACAATCTAAACTATTGACCGTAGTTTGAACCGGTCAAAATCAGGGAGTGGGGCCTCTGATGTCTGGCCCCTATTCTCAGACGTCTATACAACTCCATGTCTTTTTTATATATATTTTGACTCAGCATAGACGTCCAAGGATCTAGCTCAGACGTCTGAGCAGCCTAGGCAATGGTTTGCTTTTTCTATGACTTCCCAATTGATTTTGAGCAATTCCAAACAAAGGTTTAAGGCTCATAATCATTATTCAAGTAGAAATGAAGCTTCTAAGACTCGCTGAAACTACTTAAGAACACAAACTCAATTCTCTGTAAAGATTCACTCTTTGAATTCATATAATTGAATTCAAACACACATAAATCAGAAAGTTCATTCTCAAACAAACCAATCAACCAGATGCACACACACACACAATATATAAAAGCAAAACTCTCCTCCAATACCACTAGCTTATCTTTAATATAAAAACATACACACAAATATCCTAAGAGTTAGATATTAGGAAATTCTCAAAAATTAAAGAGATATCAACGTGGCGAAGATGGTGAGAAACTTACCCAAGCTTCTCCTTGAATTTGCAAAGCAAATTACTAAGATTTCCTAAGTTTGGAGCTTAGGTATAATAATTTACTCTTCCTTGAGGACTTGGTGGTAGTAGTAGTTAGGAATTGTTAAGAGGAGTAAATGAAAAGAAAAGTGGAGTGGGCGAGTGGAGTTATTAACTAGGGGTCGTTTACTTATGGTTAACGGGTTAGTTTAACCAAACAATGCCCTACTCAAATTCCCGATTTTCACTTACTCCAAACATATAGATGTTAACTCTTTTTCTAGGGAGGCCCTAGAAGATAATCAGGGAGAGATAAGGAGCCAAACATCCGCGACTGCATTCGTGTCCGATAGTCGCACCTCCCCTAGAGAAAGACGAGAGGATTAGGCTCTTACCTACTCATGGGAGTATGCTAGTCCGAGCTGGTCTACTAATGGATCTGAGAGTTACAACTACCTCTGCACTAGATCCCTACTTGTCCTAAACTAATTGTTGACAAGCCTCCTCTGATTCGTATGATAAGCGCTAGCCTCCTCAGATTGCTAAGAACCCATTATATTGGCTTTGGCTTTGGACCAGTATATTAATAAGTTGAGCCCCAGATATTCATTCGGAAAGTCCAGTATATTAATAGGGAGCCACTCTAGTGACTGGGTCCGTACTAACCTTACTAGTTATTACTGCTTAGTGCCCAAACCACTTAGAGAGTTGTTGAATAAGTAAATCGGTTGTTTACAGTTACAGCAAACAGGAAAGAAGAGCAGTCGTGAAAAAGAAAATTTCTTTCTTCGGCCTTTGCTTCCTCTTCTTAGCCGCTTCCAAGTAAGCAGAAAGAAGTGAACCCGGAAGAAGGTGACCATGTTGAACAAGGATGGATAAGGTAACGATTTCCTCGAAAAGGAACGAGTTCCAAGAGTGGGCATTCGTTCATTGATGAATCCATTTTGGAAGGCCAGACTCATTACCTGCCCCAATTAATATGGTTGTTGTTGGGAAATCCTTTTCCGGTCGTGTTGGACGAAGTCCTGTGAGAGAATGCTTGGTCCTAACCATTGATTATCTTTCTTATGGTACCTTTCCAGTGCCATGGTTTGGATTAATGGAGACGTCGCACCCGGGAGCTTAACAAGGGAGTTCTGTCTTTTAGTAGTTTGTCGGGAACGAAACTAATGGATGCAGAGCATAAATCCAATATACTTTCACTAGTAAAAGAAAGCACCCTATGGCTGGGCTGATCGAAGCAAAGGTAGACAGAGCGACCCAAGAATAATATAGAGCGGACGTAGTGCTTTAAACGACCACTGGAAGACTAATTCACTCTCAATGGTACTGGACAAGCAATTGGCACGAACGAACGCATAGTATATTAGTTGGGTAGCATAGCTCCGGGACAGACTGCACAATGTTAGACTCCCACTCTACATCCTTTATAATCCCACTCCCGCCCTCCTTCGAGCGCCTTCGCTCTCGTTGCTTTCACCCTCCCGCTGGTCGCCTTCACATCCGCTTACTAAACAATTACCTTATCACTTATGACACCAGGCGATAACGCACTTCCTTCGCTCAGAGTTGTTATTAAAAACCAAGGCCACTGATCATATCAGACATAGAGATCCTACATAAGATACCCCTTGAATTCTAACTACATTTACTACCGAATAAAACAATTGAGCTTATGGTGCCTAGTGTACCACGTCCCAAACTATTGAAGACGACAACTAAGTGGATACGGGAATAGGTTCTTTACGGATATTTGGTTTGGTTTGGCTTTCAGCCTCGGTTCGTATTGGAGATAACAATGAAATACTTAATAATCGTGAATGCAGACTAGTTGAAATCATTTCCCTTGGGCTTGGAATACTCTTTTTCTTGCCTGTCTACCTTTCTTTCAAATTCGTTTTTTACTATTCTAGTCACACTTTAGTAGGAAAAGCTAATCGCAACAGATATGGTCATTGATCAAAGGAAACTCCCCACTTATGAAACCCCCCAACTTCTTAGCTATACTCCTTCTTTGGTCTCCTTATGAGGACAGACTTTGATTCCTCCGCCGAGCTTGCCATCGCCTCCTCTCGCTTACCGGGGGACTGATAGCAAGGACCTAATAGAATTGGGCATACTTATCTAGAATTCTTATTCCGGTTGTGCCCCCTATAAATATAAATTAAAATTTAAACGAATCGCGCACGGTAGTTGGCGTATCCGCAATTGCAACTTCAAATGATTATACCGTAAGATCCAACCGTCGGATTCACTTAAAACTGGAACCATTGGGTTCGTTTTGGAAAGATCATTCCAACGATATGAAATTTGTTAAGATCCAACGGTAAGATTTTGAGAAATGTGTATATTAAATTTTCATAAAAACAACGCTAGGGCCATGTAATGACCCGAAGCATCATTTAATTTAAAAAGGCTATTTTTATATAAATAAAAATAGCGATAAATCGTTATAAAATATTATAAGCGATATGGAATGAAAAGAAATAATTTTGAACTATATATATTCGAGAATTATTTGAAAAGACCGAGTTAAATCTCATTTCAAATAATTATATGATGATTGGAAGTCGAAGATTTGAAGATGGTGGTTGAAGACCGACGATCTTCACATCGAATGGATGTGTGGCTACTGATGCCCATGGTTGGAGTAGCTACCTTAAAGGGGCTACAGTGGTAACCGTCCGGACGTATTGTTGATTGTTCGGATATGCGAGGTATAAGGTGCCTACGATTTCGTTCAGACCCAAAACAGACTTGTAAATGGATTGTATGCCTAACGTTGTATTCCTTTGTACTGTATTCGTTGATCTCTACTAAATATATATCTGTTTGGTGTTTAACACCCTTCTCTAAGACGTACGAGCTTAGAGGTTATATATTGGCAGAAATCAATGGTATGGTATGGATTGACAGTGTGGCATGCCAAGATTCAAATGATCAAGGCTTATTGTTGAAAAGCAGAGCCTTGTGGTTGATGATCAAAGCACAGCCTATCTAGGCACAACTTTGTGTATGGCGTTACTTCGTGAGCCTCACACCCCGGTATGAACCAGAAACAGGAGTAAGGACTGCAGGGAGGACATACGTTTCTTTCAGCTAGAAGTGGTGTCATGGCTTTTACAAGGCCTGACATTTTTACTTATTGGATGATGGAATGAGGCGCCCCAGTTATTTGAGTCCCTTAGGGCTCTATTTACGCCCCATAGGGCGGGGAAAGGTATTGTTCAGGCATAACTAATCCACTAACATATTTGTGGACCGGCCCTGAAGATCCAACGGCTCACCTGAGTCTGAGTCCTGAGGCACGGGCTAGAGTGTCTCGAAAATCAGTAAGGACTACCTTTTGCCTTGGTTCATGATGGAAATCCAACATCCAATATGACCCATGCGATTTTGATTGTATTACTAGTGTGGCGACATAGTATATGATAGCTATGCCGTCCATGATTGATATATTATGATTGAAATATTTTGAAATATATATACACTAATAATAATATCAAATTCGTTTTATCGTATCAAGCATTTTTGACCTTTATAAGGTAAAACTCTATCCTTCGGTTTGCGTTGCATTGTGTGATGGGACTTGAGTCTTATAATGGTTTCATTTTTCTAAAAAGCATTGTGGGTTTAACGATTTACTTTATTTATGTACTAGCAATCCAATGGAGTAAACCCGTTCTGCGTTAGTGGCATGGACCTGTGATTAGCCTTATTAGTAAATAGGTTAGATAAGATTTCTCACACCAGTTCCATGACTGACTCGTAGTTTGTATCACTTTGCAAACTCGGGTGCCCTCTTTTCCGCACGGGCAGCCTTGTATACAAGTTTAGCAGATTCCTTCTGGATAGCTATGGTGCTGAAGATGGACATTATCATTCCTATTTCGCTGTTCAGACTTCACTTAGTATATTATGTTTTTATTCCCCTGCAGACATTATATATTAAGTTGAAACTGTATTATTGCTAAGTATGATCCTATTATGCTGTGTAACTCTGATGATGTATTATTTCCAGTGTAATTTGATGAACAATATCTGCTGTAATTGTGACGACCCAAACTTCCCAGTAAAGGAAAGACAGGATTGCTTTGAGAACAACACACCTCAGAACACAAACTGAAGAACATTTTATTGCTGATTACAACAATTACATCAGAGTACAAGAATATAACAGAGTACGAAAGAATAATATACATTAGAAATACAATATTAGAGATTTAAATTACATTTAAATGGCAGCGGAAAAACAATACAATATACAACCGAAAGGAATACACGGATACAGAGCTTTCCGAATACCGCTTCAGCTGTAAACCAGGATCCTGTAAATAGATCTGCAAAAGCTACTCGATTGCCCGTGTGGATAATAAGGGCACCCGAGTTTGCCAGTGAAACAAACTACAGGTCAGTCATGGGACTGGTATGAGAAATCTTAACTTAACTTATCTAATAATAAGGCTAATCACAGAACCACGCCGCTAACGCGGAACGGGTTTACTCCATTGGATTGCCAGTGCATAAAATAAAGTAAATCGTTAAACAACGCAATGCTTTTTAGAAAAATGAAACCATTATAAGACCCAGATCCCATCACACAATGCAACGCACACCAGAGGATAGGGTTTTACCTTATAATGGTCAAAAGATGATAAATACGTAAAACGATATTATTATTAGTGTGTATATGTATGATAAACATTTCAATCATAATGTATCAATCATAGACGGCATAGTACCCCATCCTACTATGTCGCCATACTAGTTCTACAATCAAAACCGCAAGGTCGTATTGGAAATTGGATTTCCATCATGAGTCGAGGCTAGGGGCAAGCTCCTCTCCGATTCGAGACACTCTAGCAAATGCCTCAGGATCCCCCGCAGTGAACCCTTGGAGCGGTAAATCGATTGAAATGTTTATCATACATATACACACTAATAATAATATCGTTTTACGTATTTATCATCTTTTGACCATTATAAGGTAAAACCCTATCCTCTGGTGTGCGTTGCATTGTGTGATGGGACCTGGGTCTTATAATGGTTTCATTTTTCTAAAAAGCATTGCGTTGTTTAACGATTTACTTTATTTTATGCACTGGCAATCCAATGGAGTAAACCCGTTCCGCGTTAGCGGCGTGGTCCTGTGATTAGCCTTATTATTAGATAAGTTAAGTTAAGATTTCTCATACCAGTCCCATGACTGACCTGTAGTTTGTTTCACTGGCAAACTCGGGTGCCCTTATTTTCCACACAGGCAGTCGAGTAGCTTTTGCAGATCTATTTACAGGATCCTGGTTTACAGCTGAAGCGGTATTCGGAAAGCTCTGTATCCGTGTATTCTTTTCGGTTGTATATTGTATTATTTTTCCGCTGCCATTTAAATGTAATTTAAATCTCTAATATTGTATTTCTAATGTATATTATTCTTTCGTACTCTGTTATATTCTTGTACTCCGATGTAATTGTTGTAATCAGGAATAAAATGTTCTTCAGTTTGTGTTCTGAGGTGTGTTGTTCTCAAAGCAATCCAGTCTTTCCTTTACTGGGAAGTTTGGGTCGTCACAGTAATTCTCTATTACTGTTATGTTGTTATTGTTATGTGTTATATTCCAATGATTAACCTTACGTCCATATACACGGGGTTTGGGGTTATCACGGCCAGTGCCAAAATGAGCATAACAATCTCATTCAACATAAATTTTGTATGATCTATGTTGTGTGGTTATCTAGTTCTGACCTTAACTGGACAAAAATAATACATATTAACTCAAGTACAAGATGCAAAATAGTTATTTATGATGCATTAGATGGATACCTCATCGTATGTTATAAATTCAAGTGTTCTTAGAAAGTTCCTTTTTAAAAGTATATCAAATCATCTGGTGTGTGAACCTTATATACATGCATCATATATATATATATATATATATATATATGTATATATATACATATACACACATACACTATTTTTTTTCCCTACACTAATCGGCTGCAGTCTCCATGTTAGCTGCTCTGACTTCCCAGCATAGTAGCAGTATGATGCTAATATGGTACCCATTTGTCCATTTTGTCCACAAAAATGATGCTTGTTTATACGTTTTCATTACTGAAATAACGTTATGATTGCTCAATTGAAAATTATAAAGTTTACACAATAATGTTCCATAACAAGTTATGAACGTGGCCTTGCACTAAAGGTAATAAATATTTCATTTACCATCACAGATCCATATGCAAGCTCATGCAGTACCAATGGAATACCTTGCACCAGGTACATTTAAGATTTGCCAAATAGATTGAAGCAAATAGAGATTAATCTCTCCACATTTGCAGGATGTCCAAAACTAGTAGCTGATGCATTCATAGTGAAATCCTTGTTAGTTTTGTCGGTAAAGTTGGAAATAATATTAGATGTGCATTTTTTCCCTCTCTTCAGCAATTAGTTAGCATATCATTAATTCACTAAAGCCTTTTAGTATTAATGAACCCTCTATGGTATTTTATTCCACATTATATTGAAGTTATTTGTTTAATTAGTTGCTTGATTAACGGAAATTGTGATGCATTTAATGCATCAGTGCATGCATAAGTGAACTAAGTATGCATGTGATTGGCCATTATGGCATCTCTTGGTACCAACGTTGTTTTAGAGAATGTATGGCCTTGCTAGGAATATCACCAAAGTTTTTACTTCTGTGAATGAATATTTTGAAAACAATTTAGCGTGAAGGTATGAACATATAGTGTTTGAATTTTTTGTGGTGCAAATGAAGAGGGAAGTCTGAGTAGAATGTATGATAGGGAGGTGTTTATACAGCATTATTTTCCTTGTCCTTGTAGGCGTATGATTTAATTTAAAAGGTATGATTTGGAAATTTACTTTGACTGTTTTTGTAACTTTTGAGAACTGATAAGAAGAAAAATGAATAACTAATGCATTGTACTCTTCCTTGTTTTTTAATACATGCGCATGGGAGCACCTGTCTCCATTTTGAGTTCATACGTGTAGAGTAAATTAAAAATACAACAAGTCACTATTCACTTATGTACAAATAATTTGACCTTTAAGTTGCATGTGATTCTTGTTGCAGTACTAAAATTAAGTTGCATGTGTAAATTTCCTGTGAATGTTATGAGGCTGCAGTATATATATTCTAATCGTATAGTAAATCACTTTAATACATAATGGTCAATGGTAACAATATATTAACCGTTTTGTGCTATCTACTCAATGAGTATTACCACTTCAGTTTAGCAGTATTTTTGCATGGTTAACACCTTCCAAATCGGTCTCAATATTCCTTAAAATGATATAAATGACAAGATGATTAGAATGTCCAATGTACTGAACGATATAAGCACCTATAATATGCTAAAGACTTTAAATAATTATATTTTATAGTGTGACATTTGTGGGCAGAATCAAACATCGTTCTGCTGTTGGAATAACATATGGTTATTCAGTTGAATGACAATTGTAAATAAAATGTAGCAACTTCCCGTGTGCGAACCACGGGTTCACACTGTGTATTTTATAATTTGTGGGGAATAAACTGGTTATATTATGTGTTTACCCAAGTGTTACAGATATAAAGATTTTAGCTTTTAAAGAGGAGAGGTATGAGAAGAAGATGCGCGTGTAAGGCTCGATTGAAATGTAAACTTCTATTCATTATAAGTTATGTACTTATTTTATATTTCTTCCGCTGTATAAATGTTTTGTGTTAAACTCTGGTATTTATATAAAATTTTATTCTGCTGCGAATATTATACTTTGTGATTCTGTGTTAATTCTGTTTAAATCCTGTAAGCCGATAACAATCCGTCGTTTTGAACTTTTCGAGCTGGTTTAAACACCGATTCGGGGAGGTTAGAATGGCGGGTTATTACATGAAACATTAAAATCGTAATTTTTAATGTAAAGTTTGTTTCATTGGAAATATAGACTGTTTGAATAAAAATGTTGCAACATTAAAAATCCCATTTTTTGATGTAAAAGTGATTCAGTAGAAAACATAGGTTAGAGAATATTTGTATGTTAAAACATTATTTTAACATGCTAGAAAGGAGGAAATTAGAAAACATCACTTTTGTTAAAAATGTTTATTTAGAATAAAAAACATCACCCTAGTTAGAAATGCTTATTGAGAATAAAGATGTCATTCATTTAGAAATGTCATCACATTTTAAAAAAAGTCATTTTATATAGAAATGTTACATTAGATTAGAAATGTCATTTTACATAGAAATGACATATTGAATTAAAAATGTCATATATTTAGATTATGGCATGTTACATTTAAAATGCCATATATTTAGATTTTGTCATGTTACATCAAAATATATGTTTGTTGAAACTAAATTATAAATATTTATTTATAATTTAAACAAATGAAAATTTGTTAAATAAATCAAGCTGAATTAGAATTGGTTAAATTTAATAACCAATGACTTATTTAGTTACACCGTTGTTGTTTGAAAACCCCACACGTGTGTTGGGATGATATTTTTCATACACTAGTCACAATATTTAGTTGTATGTCCACCGATGGATTGACAACCTGTGATGAACGTTATTTATTTATTTATTTTAATGCTCACACAATTGTAAATTTCACTCTGGATGTGAATGGATTGTTTAATGATTATTTATCATTACTGTTAAATACATGCAATGTACGAAATCCATATAATTGAAATTATATGGTAATTGATTGAGTCGCATTCCGATTCAGAATACCTTTTAAATAATATTTGAAAAGATAAAAATATATTTTTATCGAAAGGAACTAGTTATTTGACTAGAATAAATTTTCAAATTAAAGATTTAATGAAGTTTTTCAATTAATTTATATTTAATTGTAATTAAGTAAATAAATTGGATTATTGGGTTATCGTGAATGGTGTCTTCAATAACACTGTTCTTAAACCCAGATGAGAAAAGAATAAATCTTTTAATTAAGATTTTAATGAAGCTTTCCAATAAATTAATACTTAATTGGAATCAAATAAAAGAATTGAGTTTGGGTTTGTCGTGAATGGTGTCTTAAATAACATTGTTCTTAAACCCCGTATGAAAAGAATTAATCTTTTTAATTAAGACTATTAAAGTTTTCAATTATATTTAGTAATTTGAATAAAACGAAATGTGAATTGGGTTTATTGTGAACTGTGTTTTTAGTGACATTTGTTCTTTAAACCAATTAATAGTGAAAAAGATAATTTTGGAATTTATAAATCTTTTAATAAGATCTAATGGAAATTTTCCAATGTAAAGTTTTCCAATTTAATATATTAAATTGGAATTGAATGGAATTCGATTTAATAATAATCGAAATGAGTTTCCGTAAAAGAGGACCGTTACTATATATGGAATTTAAAAGGCTTTACCGTTATTCCATCTATATTATTGGTCTGATACAGAAATTTATATTGATTATATATTGATTTGATTTCTGTGAAAATTCCATATTTAGTGGAAGATGGTTTTGGGTTTATCGTGAACTGTGTTTTAAATGACATTGGTTGTTTAACCCAGTTAAAGATAAGATTTATTTCTTAAATTGGAATAATCATAAAATAATGATTTTTGATATTAAAACCAAATTGGAGTTTTAATGAATATTGAAAAAGAATAAATCTAAAAGAATTTATCTTTGATAAAACTAATGGGAATTTTTCCCTAATAATGTGAATATTTTATTTAAAGAATATTCTGAATTGGAATGAGGCGTTGGATGTGTTTTTATAGCACTTGATCTTTGATTATAAATACACAAGTTATTCGGAAAGACCGGGTTTAACCAAATCCGAATAACTACTACGACGATCAAGAGTCGAAGATGAAGATGGTGATTGTAGACAGGCGATCTTCACATCGATTGGATGACTACTGATGCCCGGCATTGGCTAGCTACCAGTAAAGGGTTAAAGTGGTAGTTGTCCGGACATACTTATTGATCGTCCGGACAAGCGAGCACCTCACTTCCTTATTGGACATACAGGACGAGGAATAAGGTGTCTCTGGTTTCGTTCAGACCCAGAATGGACTTGTAAATGGATGTGCGTCTGACATTGGATTTCATTTCATGTAAACTAAATTGATTTATATTTAATATATATCTGTGGCGGCAAATAATTTATTCTCTTGCTCAACACCCTTCTCTGAGACGTACGAGCTCAGAGGTTACATATTGGTAGTTATCGATCGCATGACATGAATTTTCAATTTGTCACGCCAAGATGCAAATTATCAAGGCTTTTGTTGAAAAGCAGGGCCTTGTGCTTGATGATCAACGCATAGCCTGTTTAGGCGTAGCTTTGTGTATAACGTGACTTCGCGAACCTCACACCCCGGTAAGAGTCAAAAATGGAGCAAGGGAACGCAGGGAGTGCACACGTTTCTTTCTAGCTAGAAGTGGTGTCAGCGACTTACCAGCCATGACATTTTTACTTATGTGGATGATGGATTATGAGGTACCTCAGATTTATTGGTCGCCAATGGCCAAATTATAGGTTCAATAGGACCGGGAAGCGTGTGTTCAGGAATTGCCAATCCACTAAAGTATTTGTGGACCGGCCCTGTAGGATCGTCAACGTCCGAATCCTGAGACATTGTTAGAGTGTCTCGAATTGGTAAGGAGATCGTTCCTAGCCTTGACTCATGATGGAAACCCAATTTCCAATACGACACCATACGGTTTTGATTGTATAACTAGTATGGCGACATAGTATATGATAGCTATGCTGTCTATATTTGATACATTATGATTGAAATTGTTTTTGAAACATATATATACTAGTAATAATATCAAATCCGTTTTATCGTATCAAGCATTTTATAATATTGTAAGGTAAAATTCTATCCTCCGGCTTGCGTTGCATTGTGTGATAGGACCTGAGTCTTATAATGGTTTCATTTTTCTAAAAAGCATTGCGTTGTTTAACGATTTACTTTAATTTATGCACTGGCAATCCAATGGAGTAAACCCGTTCCACTTTAGCGGCGTGGTCCTGTTATTATCCTTATTATTAGATAAGATAAGAAAGATTTCTCATACTAGTCCCTTGACTAACTCGTAGTTTGTTTCACTTTGCAAACTCGGGTGCCCTCTTTCTACACAAGCAGTCGAGTTGCTTATTTTGCAGATATATTGAGCAGGATTCTGGATCGAAGCTTAGAGCTGTGTCCGGAGCATTGATAGTCTTCCGCCGTGTTAATTTCATTATTCCGCTGCAGTGTATTACATTTATTGTAACTTAATCGTCCTCTATATTATTATTTAATGTACTCTGATGTAACATTCTTATAATGTTAATAAAAGTCTGCTGTTATTTGTTCTAATGTGTGTATTCGCAGAGTTAATGCATTCGGGGATTTCCAACTTTTGGATCAGACCTGTGTGGTTTTTGGTCGATTCGAAGGGCGGGGATTTTCGGGTTATTACATTTCGTAAGCCAATTCGGCTGTTTTGATCAGTTTTTATCAAAATTAAAATATAAATTAACATAACGTTACACATTAAATTTCAACGTACATTTTAATTTACCGGGGCCACATACTGACTCCAAAAATTACGAATATAGAAATCTAGCTGTGTTTTGACGATACGATCCTAACAAATTTAATTTCATTGAATTTGGATACTGTTTGAAAAATGGTCTTTTTATTAGCTTATTAATTTTTTTCCATGACTAACCCATCAGAGCTATGTTTCCATGACTGGCACCTACGAGAACCATAACCAGAACTAAAAAAAAAGATATTAATAATTCCTCAAGCTCACATAATTAGTAACATAGTCGGATGATCATCAGAAAGTTGACCATCTTCATCCAGATCTAGTGAACAATATTTATTAACATGTTGACAACTGATTGACAATAATTTCTTTGAGAGTTTCGAGTTCACTTCCTGAACTTTTTCATACAGCATTATGCATATATGTGTGTGTGTGTGTCTATATATATATATATATATATATATATATATTGTACAGAAACCAGAATAAACAAATCCACTAGACCAGACAACGAACTCGCACTAACAACGTAGCAAGCTAGATCCCAGAGGAAGAATCGGGAGGATGACACAGGCAAGGTCTGGGATAAACATTGTTGGAGGCTTCTCCATGTACCCATAAGTCGGCTCTGCTCCAGGATAACGCCGAAAAAGATAAACGGATGGCGCACCCTACCTCTGTCTCTCTCTCTCTCATCATAACATCAATCAGCACCACTTGGTCAGCACCCGCCGATCGCCTAAAGAAGGAAATCTGGAGTCATCGCCAAACATCAGTAAGCGCAAGTCCAGAAACCTGAAATCCAGAGAGCCATGTCCTGCACAACTAGGAAGCAAAATTAGATACACGGGGTGGAGGGGAGTAGGTGTTGGGGGAGGGGAGAGGAGAGGAGATGCAAAAGCAAAAAGAAAGCAAATACAAGATAAACCCAAGCAACCCGCGAAATACACAAAGCTAGGAGTTAACCAATACCATGTTTGGTAGCGGATGTTAGCCTCGTGATGTCAAAGGCAACAACCAACCTCCTAGACCGGGAACCGATAACACCCCTAACGACCTTCCCCGGAAAGCAAGAACCACATCATTCCTGATCTTCCGGATAATGGTCGTAGGGTCCATAGCCATTTCGTCATAGATTGCCTTGTTCCACGAGCACTAGATGTGCCAGCAAATCAAAGAAGGAAGCAACCAAATAGGCTTGCACGAAGACTTTTGTCAGGGATGCCAGCCCACCATAATCTTAGGAATTCTTTGATCGGGTTGGCATTTCCTTGGCAACCTACCAAGTTCCCAAAGTAATTCCGAACGGACCTAACACAAATCCCAAAGAACAGCAAATGAAAGGAGGATTCAATGCACTAGCACTACAACACCTGCACCTGGAAACGAACGGGATGTAGATTCTTTGAAGGTTCTCATTTATTGATAAACCGTTATGCAAGGTTTTCCACATGAACAGAGAAACCTTCAGCGGAATACGAACATTCCAAACGAAGGAGAAAAGGGGCAACCTAGGCGTAGGGTTCTGTGCAGAATTCCACGCAACAGTAAGCGAGATGGGATTGACGTCCCAATTGGTGACGCCCCCATGAGCATATAATAAGGCCTTCACGGATTGCATCTGTTTCCACGTCTCACTAACATAGGATGGGACCCCTTTATAATGCGCACTTGCTAGCCTTCGGTACCTGGCGTGGAGGAACGTTGCTCAGAGGGATGTTCGCGCTAAACCTCGTCCAAAGCTTGCAAGCAAATGCCACACAGACGATTTAAGGGTTATAGAGGTCCAGGCCTCCTTCACTTTTGGGACGACAAATAACGCTCCAACAGATCCAATGTGGTGAGAAGCATTCTCCTTTGATCCCAAAAAAAAGGAAGAGGCCAAGGAACGGTACGACCGGAAGAAGGAGGCAGTTGAAGTCATGGCAGCAAAGATGTGAGATCCCATGGAGTCTGGGACAGACTTAATGAGAACTAGTCTTCCTGCCTAAGAAAGGAGGATAGCATTCCAACGAAGGATCTTTCCCCTGACTTTGTTAGTTAGGGGATCGAACAAGGCGTTGAGCTTTCTTCCTCGGTATAGAACAATACCCAGGTAAGGAAGTGGAAGCGAGATAGCCTTGATGCTTGTAAAAGACTCGATCTAAGAGGATCTAACAACAAACAAGTGTTTTGCGGGAGCAAAACAGCTTTTGGAAGAGTTTACGAGTTGGCCCAAGCACCTCTCATATTGTCGAATAAGACCCATAAGGCCTCTAAAAGACCGACGACTGCAATTAGTGAAAATGATGATGTCATCAACAAAGGATAAAGAGGAGATTAGCGGACAACCCCTAGTGATCCCAAACCTGTGAATCTGCCCAACAATCATAAGGGAGTGCGAGCCACGAATAAAAGCCTATGCAACAAGGACGAAGGGAGTAGGCGAAAGCAGGTCTCCCTGACGAAGTCCTCTCCCAGACCTGAAAAATCCAGTGGCTGAACCGTTGATGAGAACAGAGAACCAGCAGTTGGAGATGAGCCTCCAAACAACGTCAATAAGGGGTCTTGGGAGACTGAATGCTCTTTGAATCTTGATGATGAAGAACCAAGATATACGGTCATAAGCCTTTGCCATGTCAAGCTTAACAACCACTTAGACCCATGGACTTTTCTATTTATCATCGAAATCAGCTCCTGGGCTAAAAGGACATTATCGGTGATTAAACGTCCTTTTACAAATCCAGCCTGAGAAGAGGATATAAGACGCTCAAGAAACATTGCTAACCTTGAAGTTAGATCCTTAGAGACGACTTTATAAGTGAAATCGCACAAGATGATAGGACGAAAATCGGAACAAAAAAGAGGTTGGTCACACTTGGGGATTACGACCGAATTAGTGGAAGACCATCCCGTAGGTAGATCTTCACCTGAAAAGAAAGACTGAATGGTGAGGCAGAATTCTTCCTGGATGACAAGCCAAACACTCTATTCTAAATTTTAAACTGGACCTAGCTTACAATCTGTAAAACGAAATCTAAGTTTCTTACATTACTTAGAAAATTACAGTTCAAATATTTCAACATTTCTTGTTTTATCCAATTCTGATTTATATCGAATTTTGCATATTCAATTGAATTTTAAAACCAAAATTTCAAACTACCGCGCCAGTTCGTGTTCGTTTTATAATTAATATAAATTTATACGTTCTAACTTCGATTTAAAAATATTTTTAAATCGTTAATTGTCAAAATAAATCATTTTAAATTCTTAAAATCCATTAGATCAATTAAAAATTAAATTTTAAATTGGTTCCAAAATCTGGGTTATTACACTCTCACTCAAAATTTTGTACAATTATTTGTTTTTATAACGGAATATTTGTTGATTGCTTGTGTTTGCAATATTTGTTCGGTGGATGATAGATGTTTACAGTTTTATTATTATTATCATAAAACTGTGATTATAAATGTTAATAAATAAAACGTTTATATTATGAATTATTTTGGGATGACAATTTACCCACCCGTCTCCAAAATATTAGATAAGTTCACATGGATTTTGATGTAAACCCCACACGGGTATTGGAACGATAATTTTACACGTCGCCCGATTTTGCTAATAGTAATCATTGGATGTTGATTGAAAACCCCACACGGGTCTGGGGATGACAGTAACTTCACACATCTCCCTTGTGTTTAGTTGTATGTCAATCGATTGATTGACAAATCGTAGTAAGCGTTATTTAATTATTTAATGCTTATACAGTTGTAGATTACACTCCGGATGCGAATTGGATGTTTAATCGTAGTTCATCACTATTTTTGAATAATGCGATATGTGGAACCCATTTAAACAAAATTATATGGCATTTGAGTCTGATTCCACTTCTGAAATAACAAATATTTTAAAATTATTTTTAATGAAGAATCAAAATATGATTTTGGTGTTCGATTTTGGATGGACATGAAAAGAATGAAATATGAAGCCTAGTTAAGTTAGTAAACTCCATTTCAACTCAAACATAATTTTCTATCGATTTCATTTATTTTACAATGAATATTAAGAAAATGGATTTAAATTTTGATATTTTGAAAATATTATTATATTGATATTATAATGATATAGGATGTTCAATTTTGATTCAAAATTGAAATGGAAGTTGGAATCGTTTTTAAACGAACTTATAAACATTCTATAAAATACTTTTTAAATGGAAGTTGACAATATATATTATATATATTTAAATGGTTTGAATAGAACATATCGCACCGTGACCGTCGCGAATTTCAACCATTAACTTCAAATTTGCATAAAAAGAGATCCGATTGTCGGATTCTCCTAAAACTTGAACCGTTGGATTCATATCGAAAGGTGCTTTCGAATGATAATAAGAGATTCGAAATCTAACGATAAAATTTTAAAATATGTCTAAATCAACTTTGGAAAAGGTCGCTATGGATGCAGTTTGGTGGCCGATAATTGAAACCGAATGTAAAGGCCTTATTAAAATTATTAAAAATATGAACGATTTTGGGTTTGGGGTTTGTCCTAAATGGTTTCTTTAATAACAATGTTCTTAAACCCTGTTGAGAAAAGAATAATTCTTTTAACAAAGATTTAATGAAGTTTTCCAATTAATTAATGAATTTGGAAATAAATGGTAGTTGATTATGGGTTCATTTCGAATGATGCTTTAATTGACATTAGTTCTCAAACCCGATTAACTGTGAAGTTATGATTTGGAATTTATAAATCTTTTAATTAGGATTTAATGGAATTTTTCCAAAAGAGAAGTTTTCCAGTTTTATAAAAGAAACTGAAATTGAATGGAATTTGATTTAGTGGTAATCGAGATAAGATTCTGTGAAGGAAGACCATTACTATTTTTGGAATTTAATAGGCTTTGCCGTTATTCCATTTATAGTATTAGTATGATACGGAAATTTATACTGATTATACACCGTTATGATTTCCGTGAAGGTTCCGTTTGAATGGAAGATGATTTTGGGTTTATCGTGAACTATATTTTAAATGACATTGGTTCTTTGACCCCGTAAAGACAGGACTAATTTTCCTAAAGTTGAACAATCATTAAGTAATGACTTTTGAGATTAAAACTGAACTAGAGTTTTAATGAATCTTTAATTAGATTGAAATGGGAATGAGGTAAGTAAATTTTCTGAATTCAAGAAATGTCGAGAATGGAGTACCACCAGTTTTACTCCATGCGATAGTTTAATCTTTAGTTAGATTTAAAACGTAAAATGCTAATTTATTTTGCCGATAACACAATGGGTGTTAGCTTTGGAGTACTACCATTTTTACTCCGTGGGATGAATAGGTTGGGATTGGGTTAATAAAATGAATGATTACATTGGCAAGGCTCGCTAATCCCGACTAGTTGATAAACCTTAATTTGGTTTAAGTTGAGAAAAGATATTAAAAATCTTTTAAAACGATTTCCAAGAAGATTTGAATAAAAGAATATTCCGGATTGGAATGAGCCATATGATGTGTATTTATAGAACTTAGTTATAAGATGCGCGAGTTTTTCGGAAAGACCGGGTTTAACCCATTCTGAATAACTATTACGATGACTAAAAGTCGGAGATATGAAGACGGTGGTTGAAGACTGGAGATCTTCACATCGTATGAATGATTACTGATGTCTTGATTGGGACGTACACCGAAGACAAGGTAATAATTTGTGATCGTCCAGACGTACTTGGAGATCGACCGGATATGCGAGGGCCTCTATTGCGACCCAGACTTCCCTGATCCCGAAAGAGACGGAGGAGCCCGGATTGTTTTGAGAGCACGACGCATCAGAACACAAACATGAGAACATTTCATTGCTATTATGACAATTTACGTCAAAGTACAAGACATCAGGGTAAGAATAAATGCTACACAGTGGAAAAGTATCAGAGAATAAAATACACGAATTTAAATGTATAAATACAACACGCAGCGAAAAATACATCAACTAACACAACTGAATGAAATACACGGATACAAACCATTCCGAGTATAGCTCCATTTGTAATCCAGGATCCTACGAAAAGAAATATCTGCCAATCCAAAACTACTAGCTGCCCGTGTGGAAAATATGAGCACCCGGAGTTTAGGTAGAAACAATAAACTCTGAGTCGGTCATGGGACTGGCGTGAGAACTCAAAATAGTTATTAAACTTCACTTTAAAATTAGGGTACATCACGGGACCATGTCATTTGTCATGGAACGGGTTTACTCCCATGAATACTATGAAAAAAAAACAGTTTGTAAACACCGCAATACTTTTGGGAAAATGAAGCTATTATATAAGACTCATTTCCGATCACATAATGCAACGCAAGCCGGAGGACAGAGTTTTCCATTATAATAGCCAAACATGCTTGATACATTTTAAAACAAATCATTTTGATATTACTATAAGTGCGCAGTGTCAGAAACAACTTCAAATATAAACGTATCAATCATAGATGGCATAAGTACTATATATTATGTCGCCATACATTGGTTTACTACTAAAACCGAAATGTCTTGTATTGGAAATTGGATTCCATCTATGAGTCGAGGCAATGGATGGCTCCTTCCGATTCGAGACACTCTAGCAAATGCCTCAGGATTACACACTCTGGGAAACCCTTGGATGCGGTAGGGCCGGTCCACACTTGCTTTAGTGGATTAATTATTCCTAAACAATAGGTTTCCCGGTCCTATCGGACCTCCAAAATGGTCAATACGTTGACCAATCATATCCGAGGCGCCTCGCAATCCATCATCAACAAAAGTAAAAATGTCTGGGCTCCATACCATAACACCACTTCTAGCTAGAAAGAAACACAAATTCTCCCTACGGTCATTAACCCATTTTTGACTCATACCGGGGTGTGGGGATCTTGAATTAATGCTATATACAAAGCTATGCTAATTGAAGTCGTGCTTTGATCACCATCCGCAAGACTTTGCTTTTCAATAAAAGCCTTGATCGTTTGCATCTTAGCATACCACATTGCGAATTCATGCCATACAACTGATGTCTATCAATATATAACCTCTAAGCTCGTACGTCTCAGAGAAGGGTGTTATCAAGAGAATAAATTCTCCATCACCAAAAAAGTATATATTTAATAGAAATCAATCAACACGGAATTAGATACAATGTCAGATACACATCAATTTACAAGTTCGTTTTGGGTCTGAATGAAACTGGAGGCCCTTATTCCTCGTTCCATATGTCCAATATAGGAGAGAGGTCCTTGCATATGCAGTCGGTCTCCAAGTACGTCTGGACGATCACCACTTATTACCTTGTCTTGGGTGTACAACCCAATCAAGACATTAGTAATCATCAAAACGATGTGAAGATCTCCGGTCTTCAACCATCGTCTTCATCGTCGATTTTTAGTCGCCGTATCAGTTATTTAGAATGGGATAAACCCGATCTTTCCGAATAACTCGTGTATTTTATAATCAATAATCAAGTGCTATAAAAAACACATTATACGCCTCATTCCAATTCAGAATATTCTTTTATTCAAATATTCACATCTTAGGGGAAAGATTCCCATTAATTTTATCAAAGATAAGTTCTTTTAAACTTATTCTTTAATTTTCCTTTGGATATCAATTTCAAAAGTTTTTATTTTATCCTGTAACAATTCTAAACCAAATTAAGGTTTATAAAACTAGTTGGGATTATCGAGACTTACCAAAATAATTATTTATTCATTAATCCCAATCCCAACCTATTCGTCCCATGGAGCAAAACTGGTAATACTCCATATCTAACACCCACGATGTTATCGGTAAATTTAATTACCATTTCATGTTCAAATCTAGTTAAAGATTTAACTGCCGCATGGAGTAAAACTGGTGGTACTCCATCTTAAAACTGGTGGTACTCCATCTCGAAACATTTCTTGAATTTGGTAAATTTAATAACCATTTAACTTTCAATCTAATTAAAGATTCATTAAAACTCCATTTAGTTCTAATCTTCCAAAAATCATTACTTAATGACCGTTCAACTTTAGGAAAATTAATCCTGTCTTTAATTGGGTTACAAAACCAATACCATTAAAAAAAGTTTATGATAAATCCAAAATCGTCTTCCATTAAAATGGAATCTTCACGGGAAAACAAATCAATACCAATTAAAATTTCCATATTAGACTAATAATATAAATGGAATAACGTCCATGCCTTTTAAATTCATATACATTAATGGTCCTCATTCATAGAAACTCATCTCGATTAGTATTGGATCGAATTCCATTTAATTCCAATTAAATGTATTAAATTGGAAAACTTTGCTTTGGAAAATTTCCATTAAATCTTTATAAAAAGATTCATAAATTCCAGATTATAACTTTACTGTTAATTGGGATTTAAGAACAAATGTTATTTAAAACATTGTTCACAATGAACCCATAAGCAACTACCATTTAATTCCCATTATATTAATTAATTGGAAAATTCATTAAATCTTGGTTAAAAGATTTATTCTTTCCTCAACCGGGTTTAAGAACAGTGTTAATAAAGACACCATTAACGACAAACCCAAAATCCAATTTGATATTAAATACAAGGCTCTGAATAGAAATTATATCGACTTATATTCAATATCAAATTATGAAACCAACGGATATCATATTGGCAATAACGATATCTATATCTTCCAAATTCCTTAACAATATCCGTATAATCACGGAATCCAATATAGAATAATTCGGATGATTATTTCCATTTAAATCCTTTCCAATTCATACTTTGGAAAATTCTGGTTATATTAAAACCATATAATTTCTTTCAGTTCTTTACTCAAATCGGTAAATAACTTATTCAGATAAAAATACATTTTATCTTCACAAATGTGGAATATTTCATCCAAAAAATTTTCAAATCATTTAATATGATTTAACACAATTTATCTATATTCTCATTAATTTTAATATTCCATTTCAGTCGATTTCCATATACGGCCATCGGACTGCATTTACAACGACCATTTCAAATACTGATTTGGACATATTATAATGTAACAACCCGCACCTCCGTTCATGCAAGATATTGTCCCCAACTTAGCCATCGTATAGGTGTGGGGTTTTGTTCCTCAAAAGGCCTCGGCGTTAGTAAGAGATGGGCTCTACTATATAAGTACCCACTTCACCCAGGCTTCCACGATGTGGGACTTAGGGGGTGTTACATTCTCCCCTCCTATAGAGCCAAACGTCCTCTTGGCTCACAAACACCTCACCCAGGCGCTGTAGTCCACACAGGAGCCACAATTCCGGTTGGGTATTGGCTTTGATACCACATATGACGACCCAAACTTCCCCGTAAAAGAAAGACGGGTTACTTTGAGAACAACACACATCAGAACACAAAACAGAAGAATATTTCACTGCTTATTACATCAGTTTACATCAAAATACAAGAATGTTCCAGAGTATGAATAATTATACAACAGAAAATACAATATCAAAGTTTTAAAATTACATAGCAGCGGAAAAGTAATACAAACACAACTGAAAGAAATATACTGACACAGAGCTTTCCGAATATCACTTCATCTATAAACTAAAATCCTGTGAAGATAATATCTGCAAAACTAAACTACTGACAGCCTGTGTGGAAAATATAGGCACCTAAAGTTTAGGAAGGAACAATAAACTCTAGGTCAGTCATGAGACTGGTATGAGAACTCAAAACCGTTATTAATTTTATTTTAAAGTTAGGTAAATCAAGGGACCTCGCCGCTAACGCGGAACGAGTTTCCTCCCAAGAATACCAATGCATAAAAACAAACAGCGCAATGTTTTTTAGAAAAATGAAACCATTATAAGACTCAACTCCCATGCAACGTAAGCCGAAGGATAGAGTTTCACCTTATAATGGTAAAAATGCTTAATACGCGAAATTCATCTTTTAATATTACTATAAGTGCATAGTGTAGAAATCAACTTCGAAAGTGAATGTATCAATCCTAGATGGCATAATATATCATGTAAGCGGCATAATATATTATGTCACCATATAGGTATACAACTAAAACCGTAAAGCTCGTATTGGAAAATTGGGTTTCCATCATGATGGCTGCAGATTCGAAAGATCTATCGCGAATGTATCTCCACGGCTTACGTCTCGACAAGAGAAAACACCATAATACATATACTACGCACTTTGGATGAGCATCAGTATGTTCTATTCAAACCATTTAAATATAAATATAAATATATAATATATAATATATTTCATCGATTTCCTTTTTAAATCATATTTTATAAATCGTTTATAAATTCATTTTAAAACGATTTCAACTTCCTTTTCAATTTTAAATCAAAATAAAATATTCCATATCATTATAATGTTAAAATTATAATATTTTCAAAATATCAGATTTTGAAATCAATCTTTTCGATATCCATTATGAAATAAATAAAATCGAAAGAAAATTCCTTTCGAGTTAAAATGGTGTATATCTACTTAACTCGGCTTCATATATCAATATTTTCTTGTTCATTCAAAATCGGACATAAAAATCATATTCTGATTCTTCACTGAATATTATTTTAAATATTTGTTTTATATTAATTCCATACATCGCATGTATTCAAAAATAATGATAAACAACTATTAAACATTCAATTCACATCCAGAGTGCAATTTTCAACTGTGTAAGCATAAAATAATTAAATAACAATTATCACAGTCTGTCAATCAATCGGTTGACATTATCGTCCCAATACCCGTGTGGGGGGTTTACATCACAGTCCATGTGAATTTATTTTTAACAAAACATATTTTCACAGTTTAACAATGATAACAATAAAACTGTAAACAACCATCACCACCAAATAACATTTGCAATCACAGGCAATAAATATAGATTCAGTCACAGGTATAATAATAACTGTAAAAATAATTTGATTAAGAGAGTTCTCACATTGGTTTCCACTCCACCAGTCTTTAAATGAGGATTGTTTTAATAGTATTAAACGAGCGTTTAATTTTATGAAAAACTTCAGCAGCTTCCATTTCCGTTCTGGTCAGTTCCATGTTGTAGAGTTTGTTGTCACGATCGCATTGGAATTTGTTTCATTGCATTTTGAACTCGTATGTAAAAGTTATAATGGTTTAAAGTTTAACTACATCATTAATAAAATTAATTAGCTAATTAAACATTAAATAACCTTTCTCTTTTAACTAATCCTTCCTCCCCGTTCATCCGTTCATCTCTAGAAAACTGTTCGCCCTTTAGGGCATCAAATCGCAGCCGCCATAGTCCTTACCCCGTCAATCAGCTACCACCCCCCGAAAGCTGCCACCGTGACCTTCCACCGCCGGCCATTGGGCCCAGCTCGCACCACTGAGTGCCGTGGAAAACGAGCACGAATGGCTCGACTTTGAGCCCCCGCTTTGCACGATTTACGAGATAAAAACAGATCACGATCGTTGGATTTATAGACCTCAACGAGCTCTTCCATTTTCGTTTAGATGATTTCGAATTTTATTGATTGGATAAGGAGAATATTTGAGAAAAATCGGCCATCCGATCGAGAGGCAATGTAACAACCCGGAAATTCTAAACCAATATAAAAATTTTATTTTAGCAATTTTAGTGAATTTTGAATATTTAAAATAATTTATTTTAAATAATAATGATTAAAAATTTATTTAAATCGAAGTTAGAATGGATATGTTTAATTTAATTATAAAAGGAGTTAGAAATAGCACGGTAATTTGAAAATTTTGAATTCAAACTTTGACTGACTGTACAGGATTCAAAATAAATCGAATTTTGGTGAAACCAAAAATATTTAAATCTATTTAAAAGTATCTTTCCAATGAATCCGAAAAATCGAAATTTCATAGCGGAATTTAAAAGTTATGCCCAGTATAATTTTCAGAATAGTCGCTATGGAATATATATATATATATATATATATATATATATATTTTAATATTAAAAATAGCCATTTTACAAACGACCTCCGTTTTCGACAAAACCACTTTTGTTGGATCCAGAATGTCAAATTATTGCAAGATTCCAATTTTCATAATTTTTGGAATCAATATGTGAGTGTGGCAAAATAAAACGTGTTTTGTTAGTTTCAGTCATTTTCGATCGACCAGAAAAATGGCCATTTTTCAAATGGTCTCGAAATTCGATGAAATTAATTTTGTTAGGACCGTATCGTCAAAACAAAGCTAAATATATTTTTTCTGGAATTTTTAGAGTCAGTATGCGGCCTCGATAAATTATAATGTACGAACAAATTAAATAATTAAATGATTTATATTTTAAAATAAAGAAAATTGGGCTGAAACGATCAAATGGGCTGACCGGACCTAGTCCATTGCGTCCGGAAGGGGGGTATTTGGCAAGGGAAAACTCTCGTTGGGGGTGGAATTGGAGCTAGTACATGTTAACGGGCTTTTTAGGGAATTAAAAGATTAAATGAATAAAATATTATAAATATAGGTTTAAAGAAAACCCTAATTCTCCAATGCCGAATAGTGCAGCTGGCACTATCAAACGGAAGGCCATGGTGCTCCCGATTTGATTCCTTAATTTCCTTGAATCTAACAAGAATTAAAACACAAATTTAAAACATAAATCGATGAGTAGGAAGAGGGCTTCAAATCAGTACGGCTGTGATTGGGTCTGGGCCAGAAATTTGTTCTGTTTCTATGTCCAAACGTGCGCTGCTCGCAGGAAGCTCGAGGCTTCTAGGGGCCTACGAGTTCGAAGTCCATCAGGGGGTGGTGCCCTGTGCAAACGCCGACGTCATGGGCTACTTAGATTATCCTCCTACGTGGTAGACAGGTGGAAAAGGCGAGCACTAGATCTCGATGTATGGGTTCGTCGAGTTACAGAAGACAACGATGGAAAAGAAAGAACATCGGCCTGTTATTTTCTTTAATGCAATTAGCAACTAATCATTTAATTAATTACTTACTTAATTATCGAATGTATATATTATCATAACTTCTTCAAATCTAATCAAAATTCAACAAAACGAATTGCTTTAGGATCGCATCAGCGAGAGATCAACATTTCGGAACTGACCAGATCTAAAACAGAGCACTTTGAAAATTCAGACAAAAAGCAAAGTGAGAATTATATTTATTTATTTATTTTAATTAAAATAATTAATTATGATTGTGATTTTCTTCCGATCTGGTATTAAATTCAAATTGATTGTCATACGTGATTTGTTCTGGAATTGTCATTGTTTTATAGATTTATTGATTTGATGATTGTTGTGTTGAATATAAACATATCATGTTTGTTATAATAAAATTGTTGATGGTGTTTGCGTTGAACAAAACTATTGAAACAAGAATACCAATCTTTGTTGAAAAAAAATAATCGGATTAAAATTGTCACTCTAGTTAAAGTGCAATTGTTGAATCAAGTAGGTCATTTTTTTTATTATGAAATAGTTGTAAACAAATGTATCATTTTTGTTATAATAAACTAGTTGTGAACAAATATGTCATTTTTGCTGAAAAACAAATATATCATTTTGTTGTGACAAAAGGATTGAAAACAAAATTATCAATTTTTGTTGTAACCAAATAATGGAGCAAAATTATCAGTTTTTTTTGAAACCTAAAAGTTAAACAAAAATATTCATTTTTGTCAATATAGTTAGTGAAAACAAAAGCATTCATTTTTGTCAATATAGTTGTTAAAACAAAAATATGTATTTTTTGTCAATATAGTTGTTGAAATAAAAATAAACATTTTTGTCAAACATGTTAGTTGAAACTAAAATAAACATTTTTGTCAAACATGTTAGTTGAAATTAAAATAAACATTTTTGTCAAACATGTCAGTTGAAATTAAAATAAATATTTTTGTCAAACATATTAGTCAAAATAAAATATCACTTATGTTATTTGATTGAATTAGAATTTTTAATCAAAATAAAATATCGCTTTTTTATTTGATTGAATTAGTATTATCAATCAAAATAAAATATAACCTTTGTTGTTTGATTGAATTAGAATATTCAACAAAAATGAAATATAAATTTCTATCATTTTATGGAATTATTATAAAAAGAGAAAGTATCATGTTTGAATGTTACATTGACATAAAAATAACATTTCCTATTAGAAATGTTACATTAGAATTGACAATGTAAAATTGTCCTTTTTGTTGAAATTAGAATTGACAATGCAAAATTGTCATTTTTGTTAAATTAAGAATTGACATAATAAAAGTGTCATTTTATTGAATTAGAAATGTTGAAAACCAAAAACGTCATTATTTAGAATAATGTTATATTAGAACAAAAATATCACTTTTATTTATTTTGTTGAATTAGAATAGTCGACAAAACAAAAGAATCATTTTTATGTGTTTTGTTGAAATAGAAAAGCTTAATAATAAAAATTTACATTTTTATTGTATGTAAGAAGTGATGAAAAATGATCATTATTTGAAATAGAAAAGTTCAACATTTAAAATTTACATTTTTATTGAATGTAAAGGTTGATCATTAAAAATATTCATTTTTGTCAATATAGTTTAGTTTAACTAAATATACATTTTGTCATTATATGTAACGAACTGGGATTTTCAACTCAGAAAATAAACACAAAACCCATGTTGACTATTCAGACATCGGAAATTCCTGATCATTATTAGAAAAAAATTAGAGGGTGAGAACAGATAAGATAGAAAATTAGAATAGAAGAAGAAGAAGATCACTACAGAACAGAATCAGAGTAATACGAATCTCACAGTGGAACGAATAAAATATAATACATAACATAACTTTGAAACAAAACAGTATATAGGTATAGAATAACATTATCAGAGTGCAACACTTACACACAGCGGAAATAACAATAGCTATAAAATCCTGAAGCCTCCTGCTTCAAGCTCCTCCAAATATATCTGTAAAGACCGGAACTACTCGACTGCCCTTACAAATTTGGGCACCTAAGAGTTTAGGGAAAACAAAACAAAATAAACTCTGGGTCAGTCATGGGACTAGTGTGAGTAAACTCAAATCATCGGTTTAACTTTTCAAAATCCTTTTCAAAAGGAAAGATAATCGTAAGACCAATCCACACATAAGCACGGATGGTTTTTACCTTACGATAACCCAAAACAGTTTTGAAAATCAATACTTCTCTGATATTGTAATAATGTCTAATCACAGGTAATTAACAATCTAGCAGAACGCTTGCATCTCACGCTCTACATATAGTATACAACAAAACCGCGGGCGCTTATTGGAGATTGGATTCCAACTATGACAAGGTATGGGTCCACCTACCAATAGTGTATCTCTAGAGGCAAATACACTGGGTTCAATAAGAACATCTTGCAACCCGGCCCTCACATGACCGACCACTCATTTCTCTTGAGTGTATTGAATGTATACCACCAACGGTTGGGAGCTACCCACCGTCTTCCCGAAAAGGGACAGCATCGAATAGACAAAAGAATGAATTGGATTTTCTCTAGATAGGTGATATACACCCGAATGGGAGCGACCCACTTAGCCATGCTGCCTGCCCAATTTCTGTCATTTCCCGGTTGATGAGGCTTGAGGTCATAACGATCTTTGATACACCTAACCACCATTCACTTTGAATGCCACATCGTCATACCCGTCAAATCACAAATTGATTTCCCCAAAACTACCGCAGGTATAAAGCTAAGAGAAACGAATTCCTCCGCCGCCAAATGTAAGTACGTTTGAAGAGATCAACTTACGCGATCTGTTAGATATACTCTGTTAGACATTCGTCCATTTACGTTGCCCTGGGACTGGACAAACCGAAGGCACTATTCTGTAAATAGGATAGCCCTTGCATAACTCCGTCTTCAATATTTGATTGCCACGCCAATGTCCATACAAAGTGGTTTTCAGATAATATATCTGATTCCGGTCTCTCTATATTAACGATGATAAAATGGTCAAAAAAACTTCGATAGTCGGTGATTTAACTATCAAAGAAAAACAGGTGTGCAACCAATGATATATTATTTCCAAATGGAAACTGTGTCGATCAATCATCAATCCACATTTATCTCTTTCTATAAAATTATCTTTAATTTATCCATTTCCCCATTTTATATATTTGTAAATTCTTATTTTCTAAATTTAGAAAATATACATCATCAATCATTGGAAAGCATTTCCATCTCTGTTTCACGTATCACTGTCATTCCAGTATTCTTTCTCATTAACAGTTCATTTTCAATGATTAGAAAATATCTCTAATTATGTTTGGAAAATGTTTCCAAAATTTATTCAATAGACGTTTAAATAAAACCTCATTAAGCCAATTTAAACCATTACACTTATTAACTAAATTCACTTAATCAATCTTCACTATCGAACCTTACCCATCCCTTAGTTAAAAACGAAGCCAATCAAGTTGGGGTATAATTACCTCTCAGACCTTAACTGAACAACATTTCTAACTTCGAAATAGACAAAGTTCACCTTTCACATCTTTAACACTTCCTTATGTACTCAGATTCTATTTAGGAATCCCCTTCTTTATTTTAAAACATTGATTTAACTATAGCGTTAAATTTCCTTTCTTCTTGAATATCCAACTTCAAAATGTAACTTTTATCCTTAATTAAACTCAATAACTAACCCACTCATCTATAAATAAATAAGTAAATCTTGATTAAACCGGAAAGCAATATTACTTTCCCGAATTTCGATATAATCGAATTCAATGTATAATCCTCTTTTCGAATAATCTCTATTCGATAACTCCTTTTCGAATAAACTATATTCGATTACTCTCTCTTCGAATAACTATATTCGAAAATCTCTTTTCAAATGATTTACATTCGATTAACCTTCTACGAATGATTTACATTCGTTTAATCTCCTTTCGAATAAACTATATTCGATTAACTCCTTTAACTCTATTCGAACAAATTATTTCGAATAACTCCTTTGGATTAACTCATTTGGATTAACTCAGTTTGATTAACTCAACTCGATTAACTCAACTTATTTAACTCTACTTATTTAACTCCTATCTAATAACTAATATTCGATTAATTTATATTCGAATAACTATGTCGGTTTAACTTTATTTCGAATGGCTAATATTCGATTTAACTCCATTCGTTTGACTATAGATCGCAGCGATCACAATGGTTACGCCTGATTCCCTCAGAAAACATCCGACCGCCATAGGCTATCTGCAGCCCTGCAAATTACTCAAGCAGTCGTAAGAAATGTCAACACATCCTAAATAACTATGTTGACCAACCCTATCTCAAATAACTATATTCGATCAACTCTAATTGAATAACTAATATTAATTAATTATAATTCGATTAACTCTAACTGATTATTCAGTTTCAAATATCGATGTTGAAATTGATTCTTACTCCTCTATATAACTCCTGACTTATATATTCTATTTACCCATGATAAATAATTCATTTAATTTATAAAATATTATTTATTAATTTATCTTATCAATTCATCGATTAGAATATATTCTATTTAAAATCTTTACTTTAAATCCATATCAAGTTATACCCATGTGCGAAGCACGGGTCTAAACATTTCAAATGTAAAATTTCCCTTTTATACAATTCTAGTCACTTTTCAAGTGTTTCCTTTTATAATCTATTTATTTTCTAAATAAATATCACTTTTATTTTATTATCAAATGATAAATATTCTTTTTATAAAATCCTTTGATTTTATAAATATATTTTTTCTACTATACACTTATAAAAGATTTTATTTATTTTCTAAATAGTATTTCCTTTACGATTTGCTATATAAATACTTTCCCTTTCCAATTCGTTATACAAATATTTTTCTTTACTATTTGTTATACAAATACTTCTTCTTTCTGTTCTATTTATTTTTCAAATAAATATCCCTTTTCAATTCTATTTGTAAATGATTTACAAATATTTCTTTTTCAATTCTATCTATTTGATTAACAAATAAAATATTCCTTTTTAATCTATTTATTTTATAAATAAATATTTTCTTTTTATAAAATCTATTGATTTTATAATTATGTCTTTTTCAATATGACATTGAAAATTTCCTTTTTAACATTCCAGTATTCCTTATGGTATTTAACGTACCATATAACAATAGCTATAAAATCCTGAAGCCTCTTGCTTCAAGCTCCTCCACGTATATCTATAAAGACCTGAATTACTTGACTGCCCGTACAAATTTGGGCACCCAAGAGTTTAGGGAAAACAAAACAAAATAAACTCTGGGTCAGTCATGGAACTGGTGTGAGTAAACTCAAATCATCGGTTTAACTTTTCAAAAGGAAAGATAATCGTAAGACCGATCCACACATAAACACGGATGGTTTTTACCTTATGATAACCCAATACAGTTTTGGAAATCAATACTTCTCTGATATTGTGATAGTGTCTAATCACAAGTAATTAACAGTCTAGCAGAACACTTGCATCTCACGTTCTACATATAGTATACAAACAAAACCGCGGGCGCTTATTGGAGATTGGATTCCAACTATGACAAGGTATGGGTCCACCTGCCGATAGTGTATCTCTAGAGGCAAATACACTGGGTTCAACAAGAATGTCTTGCAACCCGACCCTCACATGACCGACCACTCATTTCTCTTGAGTGTATCGAATGTATACCACCAACGGTTGGGAGCTACCCACCGTCTTCCCGAAAAGGGACAGCATTGAATAGACAAAAGAATGAATTGGATTTTCTCTAGATAGGTGATATACACCCTAATGGGAGCGACCCACTTAACCATGTTGCCTTCCCGATTTCTGTCATTTCCCTGGTTATGAGGCTTGAGGTCACAACGTATCTTTGATACACCTAACCGCCATTCACTTTGAATGCCACATCGTCATACCCGTCAAATCACAAATTGATTTCCCCAAAAATACCACAGGTATAAAGCTAAGAGAAACGAATTCCTCCGCCACCAAACGTAAGTACGTTTGAAGCGATCTACTTACGCGATCTGTTAGATATACTCTGTCATACATTCTTCCATTTACGTTGCCCTGGGACTGGACAAACCAAAGGCACTATTCTGTAAACAGGATAGCCCTTGCATAACTCCGTCTTCAATATTTGATTGCCACGTCAACGTCCATACAAAGTGGTTTTCAGATAATATATCTGGTTCCGGTCTCTCTATATTGACGACGATAAAATGGTCAAAAAAAACTTCGATAGTCGGTGATTTAACTATCAAAGAAAAACAGATGTGCAACCAACGATATTATTTCCAGATGGAAACTCTATCGATTAATCATCAATCCACATTTATCTCTTTCTATAAAATTATCTTTAATTTATCCATTTCCCCATTTTATATATTTGTAAATTCTTATTTTCTAATTTTAGAAAATATACATCATCAATCATTGGAAAACATTTCCATCTCTGTATCACGTATCACTGTCATTCCAGTATTCTTTCTCATTAACAGATCATTTTCTATGATTAGAAAATATCGCTAATTATGTTTGGAAAATGTTTCCAAAATTTATTCAATAGATGTTTAAATAAAACCTCACTAAGCCAATTTAAACCATTGCACTAGTTAACTAAATTCACTTAATCGATCTTCACTATCGAACCTTACCCATCCCTCAGTTAAAAACGAAGCCAATCAAGTTGGGGTATAATTACCTCTCAAACCTTAACTGAACAACATTTCTAACTTCGAAATAGATAAAGTTCACCTTTCACATCTTTAACACCTCCTTTTATACTCGGATTCTATTTAGGAATCCCCTTCTTTATTTTAAAACATTGATTTAACTATAGCGTTAAGTTTCCTTTCTTCTTGAATATCCAACTTCAAAATGTAACTTTTATCCTTAATTAAACTCAATAACTAAACCACTCATCTATAAATAAATAAGTAAATCTTGATTAAACCGGAAAGCAATATTACTTTCCCGAATTTCGATATAATCGAATTCAATGTATAATCCTCTTTTCGAATAATCTCTATTCGATAACTCCTTTTCGAATAAACTATATTCGATTACTCTCTCTTCGAATAACTATATTCGAAAATTTCTCTTCAAATGATTTACATTCGATTAACCTTCTACGAATGATTTACATTCGAGTAATCTCCTTTCGAATAAACTATATTCAATTAACTCCTTTAACTCTATTCGAACAAATTATTTCGAATAACTCCTTTGGAATAACTCATTTGGATTAACTCGGTTTGATTAACTCAACCCAATTAACTCAACTTATTTAACTTCTATCTAATAACTAATATTCGATTAATTTATACTCGAATAACTATGTCTGTTTAACTTTATTTCGAATGGCTAATATTCAATTTGACTCCATTCGTTTGACTCTAGATCGCAGCGATCACAATGGTTACGCCTGATTCCCTTAGGAAACATCCGACCGCCATAGGCTATCTGCAGCCCTGCGAATTACTCTAGCAGTCGTACGAAATGTCAACACATCCTAAATAACTATGTTGACTAACCTTATCTCAAATAACTATATTCGATCAACTCTAATTGAATAACTAATATTCAATTAATTCTAATTCGATTAACTCTAACTGATATTCAGTTTCAAATATCGATGTTGAAAACGATTCTTACTCCTCTATATAAGTCCTGACTTATATATTCTATTTACCGATGATAAATATTTCATTTAATTTATAAAATATTATTTATAAATTTATCTTATCAATCCATCGGCTAGAATATATTCTATTTAAAATCTTTACTTTAAATTCATATCAAGTTATACCCGTGTGCGAAGCACGACATTTCAGGCGTAAAATTTCCCTTTTATACAATTCTAGTCACTTTTCAAGTATTTCCTTTTATAATCTATTTATTTTCTAAATAAATATCACTTTTATTTAATTATCAAATGATAAATATTCATTTTATAAAATCCTTTGATTTTATAAATATTTTATTTCTACTATACACTTTTAAAAGATCTTATTTATTTTCTAAATAATATTTCCTTTACTATTTGCTATACAAATACTTTCCCTTTCCTATTCGTTATACAAATATTTTTCTTTACTATTTGTTATACAAGTACTTCTTCTTTCTGTTCTATTTATTTTTCAAATAAATATCCCTTTTCAATTCTATTTGTAAATGGTTTACAAATATTTCTTTTTCAATTCTATCTATTTGATTAACAAATAAAATATTCCTTTTTAATCTATTTATTTTATAAATAAATATTTTCTTTCTATAAAATCTATTGACTTTATAAATATTTCTTTTTCAATATGACATTGAAAAATTCCTTTTTAACATTCCAGTATTCCCTACGGTATTTAACTTACAATATAACAATTATCGGCATTATGCAACCATACAAAATCAATAACAGATTTCATATCACATCATATAACACAATATATGGAAAAACAGTAAAATAATTGTTGAAGAACCCTATTGGGTCCCTCCGACCTGTTTTCCTGCATCCACAGATGTTAAACAATAAAACTAACATCAATTTCATTTTACTATGAAATATTCTGCTAAACAGAATCATCGTTTGATTAACGATTTATATCTATATTGCTATCTATATTTTCAATCAACTGACTAGCAGTTCAACCAAACAGCCAACACATAGCAAACAACCGTCATTTATCAGTTATAAAAATATAACTGAGAAGAGTTAGTGAGTTTTACTCACCTTGGTCGGTGATCGTTAAATAACGATTAACCATCTTTGATTAAGAAGGACAATTTATTTCATAATAAATTATAACGAGCTTCGATGGACTTCTAGTCAGTTCCATCATGTAGTATTTGTCCCTTCGATCCCAACGGATCTGACCGTTCGAAATTCTGATGTCGTATGATTAAGATAATATTGTTACAAGTTTATACACTATGGAATTTAAATAAAATTTAAACATTTATTCACTAAACGGGCCTTTACCCATTTCAAAAACTACGGCACATCCCCAAAAGCCATCACACGCTACTCCTTCTTCTCCAGTAACGAAACCGCACAACTCAATCCCTCCATTACTTCATCGTCGATCAACCTATGCACCATCATTTCATCATGATTTCCAAAACAGAACACACCGTTAAATCCCTCTTCAAAATCTCGTTCTCCTCCACATCCTTTGAAGCAGCTCGCACCCAACATCCACTTCGCGTTCTCCGACCAGGTGCTTCACGCACAGTAAGAAGATCGAACATTTTACTCATCGTATACTCCAATCTTTTGCAAACACACACGGTTTTCGTTCCTCATTCCAAAACTAAAATCGAAACAAGCCCAAACTTCATAAATTACAAGCAATTCTGAACCCTAGGTTTCACGGTATTTTTTTCCCAACCTCAGGGTCATCGTCGCACGTTGTACCCAGGGTACAGAATTGAAGAGAATCCCCTAGGGATCACAGAGATGTTTGTATTGTGATTTATAGAAATTTATTCAAGTTGTTTGTGATTTTTGAAAGAGGATTACCACGTTTTTGCTGTTCATCGAAGAAATGTGGCGGCATTTTTCTCAGTTGACTGTGGAAGTGAAAAACTTAGGGTTAGAAGGAGTTAAGGGTATTATATAGGAAATTATAATATTTTTATATTTATTATTATATTCAATTTTAATGAATCGCTTCTCCATTCGTCTTCTAAAAATACATATGATCACATACGATACCCAAAAACCAAAAAAATAGACGTACAGCTACAGTTCGTCATTACTGTCCCAATGAAACTGCTTTCGTCGAATTCCGACTTCGTTTGCTCACACAGCCTATTTTTAACTATCAAAATATCGACTGTTTTTCACATTAAAATCCCGTACGGCCACATACTAACTCTAAAACTCACGAAAACTGAACTCTAGCAATAATTTAATATTGCGGATCCAACAAAATTAGTTTCGTCGATTTTTGAGGTCGTTTGCAAAACTGGCTATTTTTAAAGCTCTAAATAACCCTCTTAAATATATAAATATATTTAAAAACATTTAAATTTAATATTTAAAAATTAATATTATCGTACATATCCACACTAGAATATCATACAGCTCCACTGGGATTTATAACTCGATATTTCAAATCCAATGTTACATCGATATTCGATTTATACTTAAAAATCCATTTTAAAATATAAATAAATCGATATAAATTATAAAGGAATTCCATAGCAACTTTTCTAAAATTGGATTTGGACATATATCAAAATCTACCTGACGAAATCCTGATTTTTCTCTTCCATCAGAAAATCATACTTCACCAGCTCCTAGCGTTTCTTGTTTCACATAAATCCGATTTAAAACGAATCATGTACATTCAGTTGAAGTTCAAATCGCCAAATTACGAACTGCAGCGCCATTTCGAGCTCGATTTTAATTATATTATAATTATACGTTCAAACTGCCATTCAAATAATATATTCGTTATTCTAATTCAATTATAAACTGAATTAAATAACACATTTGATCCAATTCACATTATATTGTGAATTCCACTATTTCTGACTATTTCAGAAATTATATATATTATTATATTATTTATTTTAATTAAATATTCAATATAATCTAATTCAACGAGCATTTCAATCTTTCAATCCCTCTTTATAAATTAAATAAATTAATTATTATACGATAGAAATGCGGGTCGTTACATTCTTTCCCCCTTAAAATAATTTCGTCCTCGAAATTGCTAAGGTAGAAGACAGACGCTATTAACTGGTTTAAAAACTATTCATTCGCTTTTAACTTCAATTTCAACTGAACCAATTTACTTCAATTTGAAATATTAATTTATTTTGATGAACGAAAATTTTCAAAACTTCTGAAAATTTTCTAACACCCGAAATTTTCGAAAAATTTGGCCAGCACCTCCTTTGTACCGGTCAATAGCTCAAACCCCAACTCGCCTCTCTAGGCCTTTTCCAACCCAAAAGAAAATCAAGCAGCCAAGCGGCTTGCCAAATCGGCCCATAAATCACCAAATCCATAAAATAAACGTGTACCTTTTTGTCGGGCATATCATTAAATCCTTTTCTTCTGCTGCCAATTCAGCATATACCAAAGTCATCCTAATCAATCTCTGATCAATTTATTCTTAACACAGCTATTCGCTTAAACAAGCCAATTACCATTTCAAACTCAAGTTTTATTCTTGATTTCAAATTCTTATCAACACAACTTACTTGATATCATTCTAATCCAATTCAATTACCACTTAACTGGCTTTATTTTAATCTCAATTTGTTTTCACAAATTTTTATTTAAATTTGTTTTTAATTCAAACAATTTTCTTCCTGGGAGTTTTTAAACAGTTTACCTCTTTCAAAAATCAAATTTTCCCTTTGAAATTCAACACAACTTGTTTTTTTTTCCAAAATAATTCAACACAAAATCTTGGTAGTAATCCGCCACTTAGGACTCGAAAATGAACACTGATGATGTGGCCAGCATCCTCAGAGTTATACTCTAAAAACCATTTTTAAACAATTTCATTTTGAATTTTTTTTTCAAAATATCATTCACGATGCTTGTAAACAAATTAGAATCTCCCAGGATCTTAAAATTTCTTATACTTAACTCAAATCCACTTACAAACAATTTTTCCCCAGTTTCAGAATTTTAGTTCCAGTTCTGATTTTATTCAGATTTAATTAATCTACTTTTATATTATACGAACTCAAATTGATTACTTATATAACCATTTTCAATAATAATCAACCAACACATCCAATATATGATAATAATTCCAACATATGCCCTTCTTTTATATCAAAATATATTTTGGGTAAAATTATTTCATTTACCCTTTTTCAAAACATACTGTGCTGGTTCATCGTATTCGAGTGTTTGATAACCCCTATCGATACAGTGGATCAAACTGATCGACCAGAATTCACAAACTACTCAACCAATAAATCTCCACAATATAAACAATTTTTATAGAGTCTACAAATACGTTCACTCGTATATATACACTCAACTCAATCTAGGGCATTACTAACACCATCACTACTGAGTCAGGCCACAGAGCCAAGGTAATCATTTAACCTTCAGCTCTGATACCACTGTAACGAACTGGGATTTTCGACTCAGAAAATCAACACAAAACCCATGTTGACTATTCAGACATCGGAAATTCCTGATCATTATTAGAAAGAAATTAGAGGGTGAGAATAGATAAGATAGAAAATTAGAATAGAAGAAGAAGAAGATCACTACAAAACAGAATCAGAGTAATACGAATCTAACAGCGGAACAAATAAAATGTAATACATAACATAACATTGAAATAAAATAGTATATAGGTATAGAATAACATTATCAGAGTGCAACACTTACACACAGCGGAAATAACAATAGCTATAAAATCCTGAAGCCTCCTGCTTCAAGCTCCTCCACGTATATCTGTAAAGACCTGAACTACTCGACTGCCCATACAAATTTGGGCACCCAAGAGTTTAGGGAAAACAAAACAAAATAAACTCTGGGTCAGTCATGAGACTGGTGTGAGTAAACTCAAATAATCGGGTTAACTTTTCAAAGTCCTTTTCAAAAGGAAAGATAATCGTAAGATCGATCCACACATAAACACGGATGGTTTTTACCTTACGATAACCCAAAACAATTTTGGAAATCAATACTTCTCTGATATTATAATAATGTCTAATCACAAGTAATTAACAATCTAGCAGAACGCTTGCATCTCACGTTCTACATATAGTATACAAACAAAACCGCGGGCGCTTATTGGAGATTGGATTCCAACTATGACAAGGTATGGATCCACCTGCCGATAATGTATCTCTAGAGGCAAATACACTGGGTTCAACAATTACGTCTTGCAACCCGGCTCTCACAAGATCGACCACTCATTTCTCTTGAGTGTATCGAATGTATACCACCAACGGTTGGGAGCTACCCACCATCATCCCGAAAAGGGACAGCATCGAATAGACAAAAGAATGAATTGGATTTTCTCTAGATAGGTGACATACACCCTAATGGGAGCGACCCACTTAGCCATGCTGCCTGCCCGATTTCTGTCATTTCCCGGTTGATGAGGTTTGAGGTCATAACGTATCTTTGATACACCTCACCACCACTCACTTTGAATGCCACATCGTCATACCCGTCAAATCACAATCTATTTCCCAAAAAATACCACGGGTATAAAGCTAAGAGAAACGAATTCCTCCGCCACCAAACGTAAGTACGTTTGGAGAGATCAACTTACGCGATCTGTTAGATATACTCCGTCAGACATTCGTCCATTTACGTTGCCCTGGGACTGGACAAACCGAAGGCACTATTCTATAAACAGGATAGCCCTTGCATAACTCCGTCTTCAATATTTGATCGCCATGCCAACGTCCATACAGAGTGGTTTTCAGGTAATATATCTGATTCCGGTCTCTCTATATTGACGATGATAAAATGGTCAAAAAAAACATTGATAATCGGTGATTTAACTATCAAAGATAAACAGGTGTGCAACCAACGATATTATTTCCAGATGGAAGCTCTATCGATCAATCATCAATCCACATTTATCTCTTTCTATAAAATTATCTTTAATTTATCCATTTCCCCATTTTATATATTTGTAAATTCTTATTTTCTAAATTTAGAAAATATACATCATCAATCACTAGAAAACATTTCCATCTATGTTTCACGTATCAATGTCATTCTAGTATTCTTTCTCATTAACAGTACATTTTCTATGATTAGAAAATATCTCTAATTATGTTTGGAAAATGTTCCCAAAATTTATTCAATAGATGTTTAAATAAAACCTCACTAAGCCAATTTAAACCATTACACTCATTAACTAAATTCACTTAAAATCTTCACTATCGGACCTTACCCATCCCTCAGCTAAAAACGAAGCCAATCAAGTTGGGGTATAATTACCTCTTAGACCTTAACTGAACAACATTTCTAACTTCGAAATAGACAAAGTTCACCTTTCACATCTTTAACACTTCCTTATGTACTCGGATTCTATTTTGGAATCCCCTTCTTTATTTTAAAACATTGATTTAACTATAGCGTAAAATTTCCTTTCTTCTTGAATATCCAACTTCAAAATGTAACTTTTATCCTTAATTAAACTCAATAACTAAACCACTCATCTATAAATAAATAAGTAAATCTTGATTAAACCGGAAAGCAATATTACTTTCCCGAATTTCGATATAATCGAATTCAATGTATAAACCTATTTTCGAATAATCTCTATTCGACAACTCCTTTTCGAATAAACTATATTTGATTACTCTCTCTTCGAATAACTATATTCGAAAATCTCTCTTCAAATGATTTACATCTGATTAATCTCCTTTCGAATAAACTATATTCGATTAACTCCTTTAACTCTATTCGAACAAATTATTTCAAATAACTCCTTTGGATTAACTCATTTGAATTAACTCGGTTTGATTAACTCAACTCGATTAACTCAACTTATTTAACTCTACTTATTTAACTCCTATCTAATAACTAATATTCGATTAATTTATATTCGAATAACTATGTCTGTTTAACTTTATTTCGAATGGTTAATATTCGATTTAATCCATTCTTTTGACTCTAGATCGCAGCGATCACAATGGTTACGCCTGATTCCCTCAGGAAACATCCGACCGTCATAGGCTATCTGCAGCCCTGCGAATTACCTAGTAGTCGTACGAAATGGCAACACATCCTAAATAACTATGTTGACTAACCTTATCTCAAATAACTATATTCGATCAACTCTAATTGAATAACTAATATTCAGTTAATTCTAATTCGATTAACTCTAACTGATTAACTCTAACTGATTATTCAGTTTCAAATATCGATGTTGAAATCGATTCTTACTCCTCTATATAAGTCCTGACTTATATATTCTATTTACCCATGATAAATATTTCATTTAATTTATAAAATATTATTTATAAATTTATCTTATCAATCCATCGGCTAGAATATATTCTATTTAAAATCTTTACTTTAAATTCATATCAAGTTATACCCGTGTGCGAAGCACGGCATTTCAGGCGTAAAATTTCCCTTTTATACAATTCTAGTCACTTTTCAAGTATTTCCTTTTATAATCTATTTATTTTCTAAATAAATATCACTTTTATTTTATTATCAAATGATAAATATTCTTTTTATAAAATCCTTTGATTTTATAAATATTTTATTTCTACTATACGCTTTTAAAAGATCTTACTTATTTTCTAAATAATATTTCCTTTACTATTTGCTATACTAATACTTTCCTATTCGTTATACAAATATTTTTCTTTACTATTTGTTATACAAATACTTCTTCTTTCTATTCTATTTATTTTTCAAATAAATATCCCTTTTCAATTCTAGTTGTAAATGGTTTACAAATATTTCTTTTTCAATTCTATCTATTTGATTAACAAATAAAATATTCCTTTTTAATCTATTTATTTTATAAACAAATATTTTCTTTTTATAAAATCTATTGATTTTATAAATATTTCTTTTTCAATATGACATTGAAAATTTCCTTTTTAACATTCCAGTATTCCTTGTGGTATTTATTTAACGTACTATATTACAATTATCAGCATCATTCAACCATACAAAATTAATAACAGATTTCATATCACATCATATAATACAATATATGGAAAAACAGTAAAATAATTGTTGAGGAACCCTGTTGGGTCCCTCCGACCTGTTTCCCTGCATCCACAGATGTTAAACAATAAAATTAACATCAATTTCATTTTACTATGAAATATTCTGCTAAACGGAATCAATGTTTGATTAACGATTTATATCTACATTGTTATCTGTATTTTCAATCAACTGACTAGCAGTTCAACCAAACAGCCAACGCATAACAAACAACCATCATTTATCAGTTATAAAAATACGTTATAAAAATATAACTGAGAAGAGTTAGTGAGTTTTACTCACCTTGGTCGGTGATCGTTAAATAACAATTAACCATCTTTAATTCAGAAGGACAATTTATTTCATAATAAATTGTAACGAGCTTCGATGGACTTCCCGTCAGTTCCATCGTATAGTATTCGTCCATTCGATCCTATCGGATCTAACCATTCGAAATTCTGAGGTCGTATGATTAAGATATTAATGTTACAAGTTTATATACTATGGAATTTAAATAAAATTTAAACATTTATTCACTAAACGGGCTCTTATCCATTTCAAAAACTACGGCCCATCCCCAAAAGCCATCACACGCTACTCCTTCTTGTCCAGTAACGAAACCGTACAGCTCAATCCCTCCATTACTTCACCGTCGATCAACCTATGCTCCATCATTTCATCATGATTTCCAAAACAGAACACACCGTTGAATCCCTCTTCAAAATCTCGTTCTCCTCCACATCCTTTGAAGCAGCTCGCACCCAACATCCACTTCGCGTTCTCCGACCAGGTGCTTCATGCACAGTAAGAGGATCAAACATTTTACTCATTGTATACTCCAATCTTTTGCAAACACACACGGTTTTTGTTCCTCATTCCAAAACTAAAATCGAAACAAGCCCAAACTTCATAAATTACAAGCAATTCTGAACCCTAGGTTTCACGGTATTTTTTTCCCATCCTCAGGGTCATCGTCGCACGTTGTACGAAGGGTACATAATTGAAGAGAATCCCCTAGGGATCACAGAGATGTTTGTATTGTGATTTATAGAAGTTTATACACTTTGTTTGTGATTTATGAAAGAGGATTTCCACGTTTTTGCTGTTCATCGAAGACATAATGGCGGCGTTTTTCTCAATTGACTGTGGAAGTAAAAACTTAGGGTTAGAAGGAGTTAAGGGTATTATATAGGAAATTATAATATTTTTATATTTATTATTATATTCAATTTTAATGAATCACTTCTCCATTCGTCTTCTAAAAATACGTATGATCACATACGATACCCAAAAATCACGAAAATAGACGTACAGCAACAGTTCGTCATTACGGTCCCAACGCAACTGTTCTCGTCGAATTCCGACTTCGTTTGCTCACACAGCGTATTTTTAACTGTCAAAATATCGACTGTTTTTCATATTAAAATCCCGTACGGCCGCATACTGACCCTAAAAATCACGAAAACTGAACGCTGGCAATAATTTAATATTGGGATCAAACAAAATTAGTTTCGTCGAATTCTGAGGGTGTTTGCAAAACTGGCTATTTTTAAAGCTCTAAATAACCCTCTTAAATATATAAATATATTTAAAAACATTTAAATTTAATATTTAAAATAAATATTATCGTATATATCCACACTAGAATATCATACAACTCCACTGGGATTTATAACTTGATATTTCAAATCCAATGTTACATCGATATTCGATTTATACTTAAAAATCCATTTTAAAATATAAATAAATCGATATAAATTATAAAGGAATTCCATAGCGACTTTTCTAAAATTTGATTTGGACATATATCAAAATCTACACGACGAAATCCTGATTTTTCTCTTCCGTTAGAAAAATATACTTCACCAGCTCCTAGCGTTTCTTGTTTCACAGAAATCCGATTTAAAATGAATCATGTACATTGAGTTGAATTTCAAATCGCCAAATTACGAACTGTAGTGCCATTTCGAGCTCGATTTTAATTATATTATAATTATACGTTCAAACTGCCATTCGAATAATATATTCGTTATTCTAATTCAATTCTAAACTGAATTAAATAACATGGTTGATCCAATTCACATTATATTATGAATTCCACTATTTCTGACTATTTCAGAAATTAAATATATTATTATATTATTTATTTTAATTAAATATTCAATATAATCTAATTCAACGACCATTTCAATCTCTCAATCCCTCTTTATATAATTAAATAAATTAATTATTATACGATAGAAATACGGGTCGTTACATTATAGTTTAGTTGAACAAAATATACATTTTATCATTGTAGTTTAGTTTAACAAAATATACATTTTGTCATTATATTTTAGTATAAACAGGAATATTCATTTTTCTCATTATAGTTCAGTTGAACAAAAACATTCATTTTTGTCAATTAGTATAGTTGAAATAAAAACATTCATTTTCATCAAATTAGAATTGTTAAACAAAATATCCATTTTTGTTCATAACACATTTTTTGTAACCAAATGGTTACTTTTGTCAAATTATAAGGGTTGAAATCAAAATTGTCACTTTTGTCAAACTGTAACCGTTGAAACAAAATTGGCATTTTTGTCAAAATAAAATGGTTAAAATAAAAATTACATTTTTGTAAATTAGAATTGACTTAGAACAAAAATATACACTTTTTTCAAAATAGATTAGTTAAATCAAAATACACATTTTTGTCAAAATGAACATTTTTGGCCAAATAGATTAGTTGAACCAAAATAGATTAGATTTTTGTTAATTAAATTTGAAATAAAAAAATCACATTATTGTTAAATAAAAGAGTTAAAACACAAATTGCATTTTTGTTAAATCGGCTTGTGTCAAAACAAAAGTAGCATTTTTGTTAAATAGTAGCGTTCTTGTTAAATAGGTTTGTGTCAAAACACAAATAGCATTTTTGGATAAATAGACTTGTGTTGCAACAAAAATATTCATTTTGTTTAAATTGAATGTTTACAATATGGAATATCATTAATATTCATTTTGTTAAATTAGAATTGTTAACGATATGAAATTGTCACTTGTAATCATTTTGTTGAAATAGAATTGTCAACAAAAATGAAAAATATCATTTTAAACATTTTGTTGAAATAGAATTGTCAAAAAAATGAATGAATCACTTTTTAATCATTTTGTTGAACTTGAATTGTCAACAAAAATGAATGTATCACTTTTTATGCATTTTGTTGAAATAGAGTTTGTATGCAAATTATAGAATCATCTTTATTATCAATATACACATTAGAATTGGTATATATTAAAGTGACATTCTTTATTGCCAATATACACATTAGAATATGTGTATATACTAAAGTGGCATTCTTTATTGTCAGTATACACATTGGAATTTGGGTATATATTAAAGTGACACTTTTATTGTCAATATACACATTAGAATTTGTGTATATATTAAAGAGGCATTTCTATTGCAAATATGCACATTAGAATCTGTGTATTGATTAAAGAGACATTTTTATTGTCAGAATATATATTAGAATTTGTATGCAAATTAAAATAAACAATTTTTATGTGTGTCGTGTCACACATTGAAACTATATACAAATAGAAATATTTCTTTTATTTGTTAAGGTATAAATTAGAAATTGCATAAAAATAATGAAAATAAAAATTATCTTTTATTTGTCATTAGCAAAGATGTCATGTAAATGAAATACATATTTATTTGACATTACGAACATTTAGACGTACTACGCCAATAAAACATTCTTTTATTTGGCGTGTTAAATACGTTAGATGAGTCGTCGAATAGTTTGCGTTTCGAAATCGTAACTTTAAACGATTATACCGAAAGATCCAACCGTCGGATTTTCCCAAAACTGGAACTATTAGGTCCGCTTTGGGAAGATCTTTCCAATGATATAAATTTCATCAAAATCCAACAGTTAGATTTCGAGAAATGTGTAAACCAAATTTAGGTAAAAATAACGCCAGGGTCGCCTATTGACCTAAAGTGTCGTTAAATTAAATTGGGCTACTTTTATACAAATAAAAATAGCGATAAATCATTATTAAATAATATTAACGATATGAAGTGATTTTAAAATATAATTATGCGAGAATTATTTGAAAAGACCGAGTTCAATCTCATTTCAAATAATTATATGTCGATTTAAAGTCGAAGACATTGAAGACGGTGATTGAAGACCGACGATCTTCACATCGAACGGACGACTACTGATGCCCGGCATTGGTTAGCACCGAGTAAAGGGTTAAAAGTGGTAGTTGGTCTGGACATACTTGTTGATTTCCGAATATGCTAGCACCTCTCTTCCGTATTGGACATACGGGACGAGGAATAAGGTGTCTCCGTTTTCGTTTAGACCCAGAACGGACTTGTAAATGGATGTGTGTCTGACATTGGATTTCATTCTATGTAAATTGATTTCTATTTAATATATATCTGTGGTGGCGGAGAATTTATTCTCTTGCTTAACACCCTTCTCTGAGATGCACGAGCTCAGAGGTGATATATTGGTAGTTATCGATCGCATGACGTGAATTGTCAATGTGGCATGCCAAAATACAAATGATCGAGGCTTTTGTTGAAAAGTAGGGCCTTGTGGTTGATGATCAAAGCATGGCCTGCTTAAGCGTAGCTTTGTGTATAGCCTTACTTCGCGAGCCTCACACCCCGGTATCAGTCAAAAACGGAGTAAGGGAACGTAGGGAGTGCACACATGTAACAACCCGGAAAATTCAAACCAATTTAAAAAATTTATTTTGGCTATTTCAGTAAATTTTGAATAGTTAAAATAATTTATTTTAAATAGTAACGATTAAAATTTATTTTAATTGAAGTTAGAGCAAAAGTATTCATTTTGATTTCCAAAGAAATAAGAAATAGTATGGTAGTTTGAAAAGTCAAACATGTATTTTGACCGAATGTGCCGGATTCAAAATCTAACGGATTTGAGCGAAACCAAAAGTATCTAAATCTGTTTGTAATTATCTTTCCAACGAATCTGAAAAATCCAAATTTCATAGCGGGAATCAAAAGTTATGGCCAATTGAATATTCAGGATGGTCGCTATAGTATAATTTATAACTCGTATGAAAAGCCATTTTTCAAACGACCTCCGTTTTCAACGAAACCACTTTTGTTGGATTCGGAATGTCATAATATTGTTAGGTTTCAATTTTCATAATTTTTTGAATTAATATGTGAGCGTGGCAAACAAAAATGTGTTTTGTCAATTTCAGTCAAATTTGATCGACTTAGCCATTTATCGAACAGTCTCAGAATTCGACGAAATTAATTTTGCTAGGACTGTATCGTCATAACAAAACCAGAAATATTTTTTTTTGATTTTTCTGAGTTTGTATGTGGCCCCGGTGGATTTAAATAGACGATAAAATTTATTATTTAAATGATTTAAATAAAAAATTAAAGATATCAGGCCACAGACAGTTGTTAGGGCTGACGAGACCTAGCCCATTGAATCCGGAACAGGGGCTATTGGTTTGGGTCACCTTCGGTTGGACTGAAATCGGATTAATTTAAGAGATATGGTTTTATTTGTAAATATCACATTAAAACATTATAAATAATTCAAGAAAACCCAAAACACTATTCACCCTTCTTCCAGCCGCCGCTTTATACAAATCCATGGCCGAAAATGGACCAACCTTCCTCCTCTAAAATCTTTCAATCCTTACACCGAATTCACTCACACTAGTTCAGGCTTTTGTAGAGATTTTCATTCTCTCCACATCCATATGGATAACCCTACCTGAAAGTGTGTATTTCGCCTGAACCAGGCCCGGGAACGGGCTGTCTTTGGACCGCTGCCGCACCCCCACCGCTCGATCGAGCTCCGCCGCAATCAGGCGGCCAGCACGCGCCTTCAAGGCCGACAAGACCCCGCCCTCCGATAATCCTCTCGCTGACTGTGTTGGTCGGAAAATTTAAACCTAATTCTGAACAAAAGTTTGAAGTTGCAGCCGTGAGTTTCAGAGGTAGAATATGGATTAATTTTTAACTATTTAATTTATTTAATTAATTTAAATGTTGTAAAATTTGTAAAAATCGTATTTTACACGTACGACATCGGAAATTAACGATTTCAGATCCGACAAGATTGTACGACAAAGATCTACAATCCTAGACTGAAAAGGGAAAATACCGAGCTGTTCGAATTTTCGACCAATTTGCGCCACCACTGTGAGAATTCTTCCTTTTTATAATTAATTAATTAATTTAATTGTTATGTGATGATTGAATGTGAATTATTCAGATCTGTTATGTGATGATATTGTGGGTGTGTTATCTGTTGTTGATGTATAAACCCTGTTTTGGTTGTGTTTCAATAAAATAATCACCTTGTTTATTTATTGATTTGGATTTGAATTTCCAAATCGATAAAAATAATCACTTTATTGATTGAATTGATTTGGATTAGAATTTCCGAATCGATAGAAATAAACACTTTGTTATTTTGAATTGATTTTGAGTAGACTTTCCAAATCGAGGAAAAATAAATAAATCATTTTGTTATGTTAAATTTCGTTGGATTCCCATTTCAACATCAAACCTTATTTGGATTATTTTTGTTGAACTGATTTAAATTGTCAATTCAATATAAAATTATTATCTCAATCATATTAGTTGAATTGAATAGATTGTCAATTCAATATTTAAAATATCTTTTTAACATTTCGAGCACTGAAATAGGATTATCAATTTAACGTAAAACATTATTTTATTATTTTTATTGTATTGAAATAGAATTGTCAATACAATGAAAAATATGCCAAATTTTGCCCATATCTTTGAGTTGAGAACAGATTCTTTTATTTGCATTCTTTTATGCAAATATATTTAGAAAAATAAATTGTTCTTTTATTTGCATCCCTTGATGCAAATATACATAGAAAAAAATAAACTGTTCTTTTATTTGCATTCCTTTATGCAAATATATTCAATGAAGATAAACTGTTCTTTTATTTGCATTCCTTTATGCAAATATATTCATTGAAAATAAACTGTTCTTTTATTTGTATTCTTTAAGCAAATATATTTGGAGAAAATACATCGTTCTTGTATTTGCATTCTTTTATGTAGATATACATAGAAATATAAAAAATTTCTTTATCTACATCCTTTTATGCAAATAAACTTTGAATATAAAATATCCTTTTATTTTCATTTTCTAATGCAAATATGAATTAAAATAAGTAAAATCATATTTTTGTTTGCAATTTAAGATGCAAACAAAACATTAGAATTAAAATCATATTTTTGTTTGCAATTTTAGATGCAAACAAAACATTAGAATTAAAATCATATTTTTGTGTTTGCAATTTTAGATGCAAACAAAACATTAGAATTAAAAATCATATTTTTGTTTGCAATTTTAGATGCAAACAAAACATTAGAATTAAAATCATATTTTTGTTTGCAATTTTAGATGCAAACAAAACATTAGGGTTAAATTCATCATTTTGTTTACATTTTAGATGTAAACAAAAACATTAGAATGAATATACATTTTTATTTTGTATATTAGATAGAAATAAAAGTGATTTAAAAGTTTTCATTTTTATTTGCATATTTAGATGCAAATAAACAACGCAGAAAAGTTTTTCATTTTTATTTGCATATTTAGATGCAAATAAACAATGTAGAAAAGGTTTCATTTTAAAATTTAAATTTGCATATTTTGAGGAAAAATCAACACCGTAGGAGGGAGTTGCATTTTGCTTACAAATTTGGTTGTCAACAAAACATGATAATAAAAGAATTGATTTAAATGTTGAATTGTTTGTTGTCACTTTAATTGCCATAAAAATAGTAAAATCGCCCGATGATTTATATTTATATTTATATATAAATAAAAATTTAACGAATCGCGCGTGGTAGTTCGCGTTTCGGCAAGCGTAAATTTAAACAATTATACCGTAAGATCAAACCGCCGGATTTTCCCAAAACTGAAACCGTTAATACCGCTTTGGGAAGATCTTTCCGATGATATGAACTTTACTAAAATCCAACGGTTAGATTTCAAGATAAGTGTAAATCAAATTTTGGGAAAAACAGCGCCAGGGCAGCCCATTGGCCCAAAGCGTCGTTTAATTATTTTGAGCTATTTTTAAATAAATAAAAATAGCGGAAAATCGTTATAAATTAATATTAACGACATCAAATGGTTTAAATGATAAAATTCGAAAATTTATTTGAAAAGACCGAGTTCAACTCATTTCAAATAATTTTACGGCGATTTAAAGATATCGAAGACGGCGATTGAAGACCGGCGATCTTCACGTCGAAAGGATAGCTACTGATGCCTGGCATTGGCTAGCTACCAATAAAGGATTAAAGTGGTAGTTGTCCGGACGTACTTGATGATCGTCCGGATATGCGAGCACCTAGGTGACTCCGGTTTCGTTCAGACCCAGAACGGACTTGCAAATGGATGCATGTCCGACATTGAATCTCGTGCCATGTAATTTAATTGATACCTATTAATATATTTCTAAGGTGGCGGAGGATTTATCCTTTTGCTATACACCCTTCTTTGAGACGTACGAGCTCGTAGGTTATACATTGGTAGTTATCGATCGCATGGTGTGGACTGTCAATGTGGCATGCCAAGATGCAATTGATTGGGGCTTTTGATGAAAAGCAGAGCCCTGTGGATGATGATCAAAGCAAAGCCTATTTAGGCATAGCTTTGTGTATTACGTTACCTCGCGAGCCTCACACCCCGGTGGAGTTTAAAACGGAACAAGGGAACGCAGGGAGTACACATGTTTCTTTCTAGCTATAAGTGGTGTTGGGTTTTCACACGTCTCGACATTTTTACTTATGTGGTTGATGGAATGAGGCGCCTCGGATTTTTATTGGTCGCAATGGCCAATTTATAGGTCCAATAGGATCAGGAAGCGTGTGTTCAGGAATTGCCAATCCACTAAAGTATTTGTGGACCGGCCCTGTAGGATCCAAGGGTTGCCCGTAGGTGTGATCCTGAGACATTGCTAGAGTCTCTCGAAATCAGTCAGGAGACCGTTCCTAGCCTTGACTCATGATGGAAACCAACATCCAATACGACATTACGGTCTTGATTGTAAACCTATATATGGCGACATAGTATATGGTAGCTATGTCGTCTAGGATTGATACATTTACTTTGAAGTATTTTTGAAACATATTAGACACTAATGATAATATTTAAAATATTATTTTCCACGTATCAAGCATTTTTGATCATTATAAGGTAAAACTCTATCCTCCGTTTGCATTGCATTGTGTGATGGGACTTGAGTCTTATAATGATTTCATTTTCTAAAATGCATTGCATTGTTTTTGACTTAAAAATATATAAAACTTATGCACTGGCAATCCAATGGAATTAAATCCGTTCCGCGATAGCGGCGTGGTCCAGTGATTAGCCATATCATTAGTTTAGTTAGATTTCTCATACCAGTCCCATGACTGACTCGTAGTTTGTTTCACTTTGCAAACTCGGGTGCCCACTTTACACGGGCAGCTAATTGACAGGTTTCAGGTAGGGATGTTTTCTGGACTCAAGCTTGCTGCTGAAGATGTTGGAAGTTCTTTCTTTTTATCTTTATTTTCTTGAGATTTAAGACAATATTGGATATTGACGTATTTTGGGAGATTGAGACTTTATTTCTTTCCCTATTTAGACATCTTTTTTCTTTCTAAGTGTATCATGTACTGCGTACTCTGATGTTCTGTGATGATGGTTGTGATGACATTTCATTTCCGCTGCGATGATTTATACGTTCTGCTATGTAACTGTGATCTGTTATTGTTTTAATTATGTTATACTTCTATGGTTATCCTTACTTTCGTTCTACGGAAGTTTGGGTCGTCACATTTGGTATCAAAGCTAAAGGTTAACCTTAGCTACGGAGTATAACATTTTTAGAACAATTCATCTTGATAGATTCAGTAGTATTCTAAGACGTGTAGCTCATTAGATATAGGACTAGCAATGTCCTGGAATGAGCACAATAGAATAGCACATATTAATCAGTCATTACATCATTATCATTTTGCCATATGTCTCTATTTTAAATCTTTCCTTTGAAAATTATCATTTCTCTTGGTTTGACTCTTTCCTTGATGATAAAGACTAATTGAGAAATGAGTATTAGAGCCCGTACAAGAGCACAACGAGGCATAGGTGGGGCAAGAAGACCCGCCCGAGATGAGACTCATGCAGCCCAAGAACAGGAACGGGCCACCCCAGAAATTGAGACACCACCACCACCCCCACGTGCTTTCGATATTGACAAAGTGGCTAAAAAAAATAAAGAATCTAGGAGGTGTGCAATATACAAGACAAGAGATGGTGACAGATTCACAAGCATGGCTTAAGACGATGGAAAAGATTTTGGGGGGATTAGAGCTCGAGGACCACAGAAAGCGGTTCATGGCAACTTGGTTTCTGAAAGACCAGGCCCAAATTTGGTGGGAAACAGCTATGGTTGGGGGTAATGAGGCCGATGTGACTTGGGGAAAATTCAAGGAGTTATTCAATGAGAAGTCAATTCCACCCCACGAAGTTGAGCGCCTCCATGATGAGTTCGCCCACCTCCAGCAAGGGAGCATGACCATTTCAGAGTATGTTAAGAAATTTGATGAGCTTTCCAGATACGCCCCAGAATAAATCCAAGACCCGCTACAGAAAAATAAAAGATTTATCAATGGTCCGGCAAGGAGGTACCATAACAGGGTGACTGCACACATCGAGCGCCCATTTGCTAAGGTAATCGAGATGGCTTGCAGATTTGAAGAGATTGATCAGAAGGGTTCCCAGCAAGAGAAAGAAAAGAGCCAAGCCAACAACAAGAAGGAGTCGGACAAGAAGAATGAGGCGGGCAGCTCTTCCAACGCCAAGCCCCAGGAGAAGAAGAAGAGGGACAGATCTAAAGTCAAGTGTTTTAATTGCCAAAGGATTGGACATTTTGACTACGAGTGCTGAGCTCCGAAGAGGCCCAAAAGGAACGAGTCTGGACCGAGTCAAAGCGGTGGACAGAATCCCAGTGGCTCAAAGGAATGCTTTAATTGCCACAAGACTGGACACTTTATCAGAAATTGCCCTCTGTTCAAGAAATCTGAAGTGGTGCATATTTATGACGGAGCGGCTACACCGGCTTCTTCTGAGTGAGCAGGTACGCTTGTTGTTTTAGGAGGTACACTTAACATTAAAAACATTCCTATTACTGTTTTGTTTGACATGGGTGCATCTAGAAGTTTCATATCTGTTGACGCGATTAAAAAGCTTAAATTGAAACCCAGAAAACTCAAAGAACCTATTAGAGCCCACAGCCCGATAGGAGGCTCACTTATTCTCGAACAATATTGTAGAGTGCAGCTACCTGACTGGTTGCCAGGGGTCCGCAATGTATTTCATGTGTCCCAACTCCGGAAGCATGTTCATGATCCAGATTTAGTTGTGGAGGAAGCAGCACAATGAGATTTGGAGATTACCCTGGCTCTAGCAGTGAGAAGGGAGACAGTGAAGATTGTGGGCAAAGAAACCCGAGTGCGGAGGAATAAGAGGATCCACCTAGTCAAAGTGCAGTGGAGCGGAGATCCTAAAGACTGTACTTGGGAGACTGAGGACAGCATTAAACAGGCCTATCCCAAGTGCATACTGAATATCTCCGAGTAGCTTTTGTGTTGAGGTACATTTACAATACCTTGCATTTTCCGTTTTGTTTCTTACCTTATCATTATTTCCTTTTCGAGGATGAAAAGATTTTAAGTGGGGGAGATTATAACAACCCGGAAAATCCGAACAATTTAAAATTTTTATTTTGGCTATTTCAGTAAATTTTGAATAATTAAAATAATTTATTTTAAAAAATAACGATTAAAAATTTATTTTAATCGAAGTTAGAGCAAAAGTATTCATTTTGATTTCCAAAGAAATAAGAAATAGTATGTGTCGGATTCAAAATCTAACGGATTTTAGCGAAACCAAAAATATATGAATCTGTTTGGAATTATCTTTCCAACAAATCTGAAAAATCAAAATTTCATAGCGGGGATCAAAAGATATGGCCAAACGAATATTCGGGATGGTCGCTATAGTATAATTTATAGCCTGTATAAAAGGCCATTTTTCAAACGACCTCCGTTTTTGACGAAACCATTTTTGTTGGATTCAGAATGTCAAAATATTATTAGGTTTCAATTTTCATAATTTTTCGAATTAATATGTGAGCGTGACAAACAAAAATGTGTTTTGTCAATTTTAGTCAAATCTGATCGACTTAAAAATAGACATTTTTCGAACACCCTCAGAATTCGACGAAATTAATGTTGTTAGGACCGTATCGTCATAACAAAGCCATAAATAATTTTTCTGGATTTTTCTAAGTTTGTATGTGGCCCCGGTTGATTTAAATAGACAATAAAATTTATTATTTAAATAATAAATTAAAGACTTCAGGCCACAGACAGTTGTTTGGGTTGACGAGACCTCGCCCATTGGATCCGGAACAGGGGCTATTGGCTAGGGTCACCCTCGGTTGGACTAAAATCTGATTAATTTTAGAGATATGGTTTTATTTGTAAAAATCAGATTAAAATATTATAAATAATTCAAGAAAACCCTAGAACACTTTTTCCAGTTGCCGCTTTATATAAATCCATGGCTGAAAATTGTCCAACCTTCCTCCTCTAAAATCTTTCAATCCTTACATCGAATTCACTCACTCCAATTGAGACTTTTGTAGACATTTTCGTTCTCTACACATCCATATGGAAAACCCTACCTAAAAGTGTGTATTTCGCCTGAACAAGTCTCGAGAATGGGCTGACTTTGGACCGCCACACCCCCACCGCTCGATTGAGCTCCGTCGCACTCAAGACGCGGGCGCGCGCCTTCAAGGCCGACAAGACCCTGCCCACCGATCAACCTCTCGCTGACTGTGTTGGTCGGAAAATTTAAACCTAATTCTGAACAAAAGTTTGAAGCTGCGGCCGTGAGTTTCAGAGGTAGAAGATGGATTAATTTTTAACTATTTAATTTATTTAATTAATTTAAATGTTGTAAAACTTGTAAGAATCGTATCTAACACATACTACATCGAAAATTAACGATTTCAGATCCGACAAGATCGTACGACAAAGATCTACATTCCTACTCTGAAAAGGGAAAATTCTGAGCTGTTTGAGTTTTCGACCAATTTGCGCCACGACTGTGAGAATTCTTCCTTTTATAATTAATTAATTACTTAATCCAATTGTTATGTGATGATTGAATGTGAATTATTCAGATCTGTTATGTGATGATATTGTGGGTGTGTTATCTGTTGTTGTTGATGTATAAACCCAGTTTTGGTTGTGTTTCAATAAAATAATCACCCTGTTTATTTATTGATTTGGATTTGAATTTCCAAATCAATAAAAATAAACACTTTATTGATTGAATTGATTTGGATTACAATTTCCGAATCGATAGAAATAAACACTTTGTTATGTTGAATTGATTTGGATTAGAATTTCAAAATCGAGGATAAATAAATAAATCATTTTTAATGTTAAATTTCGTTGGATTCCCATTTCAACATCAAACCTTATTTGGATTATTTTTGTTGAACTGATTTAAATTGTCAATTCAATATAAAATTATTATCTTAATCATATTAGTTGAATTGAATAGATTGTCAATTCAATATTTAAAATATCTTTTTAACATTTTGAGCATTGAAATAGGATTATCAATTTAACGTAAAACATTGTTTTATTATTTTTATTTTATTGAAATAGAATTGTCAATACAATGAAAAATATACCAATTTTCGTCTATATCATTGAGTTGAGAACAAATTCTTTTATTTGCATTCTTTTATGCAAATATATTTAGAACAATAAATTGTTCTTTTATTTGCATCCCTTGATGCAAATATACATAAAAAAATAAACTGTTCTTTTATTTGCATTCTTTTATGCAAATATATTCATTGAAAATAAACCGTTCTTTTATTTGCATTCCTTTCTGCTAATATATTCATTGAAAATAAACCGTTCTTTTATTTGTATTCTTTATGCAAATATATTTAAAGAAAATAAATCGTTCTTGTATTTGTATTCTTTTCTGCAAATATAACATAGAAATATAAAAAATTTCTTTATCTGCATCCTTTTATGCAAGTAAACTTTGAATATAAAATATCCTTTTATTTGCATTTTCTAACGCAAATATGCATTAAAATAAGTAAAATCATATTTTTGTTTGCAATTTTAGACGCAAACAAAACATTAGAATTAAAATCATATTTTGGTGTTTGCAATTTTAGATGCAAATAAAACATTAGAATTAAAAATCATATTTTTGTTTGCAATTTTAGATGCAAACAAAACATTAGAATTAAAATCATATTTTTGTTTGCAATTTTACATGCAAACAAAACATTAGGGTTAAATTCATCATTTTGTTTAATTTTATATGTTGACAAAAACATTAGAATGTAAATACATTTTTATTTTTTATATTAGATAGAAATAAAAGTGATTTAAAAGTTTTCATTTTTATTTGCAAATGTAGATGCAAATAAACAACGTAGAACAGTTTTCATTTTTATTTGCATATTTAGATGCAAATAAACAACGTAGACAAGGTTTCATTTTTTTATTTTTATTTGCATATTTTGAGGCAAAATCAACACCATAGGAGGGAGTTGCATTTTTCTTACAAATTTGGTTGTCAACAAAACATGATAATACAAGAATTGATTTAAATGTTGAATTGTTTGTTGTCACTTTAATTGCCGCTAAAATAGTTAAATCGCCCGATGATTTATATTTATATTTATATATAAATAAAATTTAACGAATCGTGCGCGGTAGTTCGCGTTTCGGCAAGCGTAACTTTAAACGATTATACCGTAAGATCCAGCCGTCGGATTTTCCCAAAACTGGAACCTTAGTACCGATCATTCTGATGATATGAACTTTACCAAAATCCAACGGTTAGATTTCAGGATAAGTGTAAATCAAATTTTGGGAAAAACAGCACTAGGGCAAACCATTGGCCCGAAGCGTCGTTTAATTATTTTTAGCTATTTTTAAATAAAGAAAAATAGCGGAAAATCGTTATAAATTTATATTAACGACATCAAATGGTTTAAATAATAATAATTCGAAAAATTATTTGAAAAGACCGAGTTCAACTCATTTCAAATAATTCTACGGCGATTTAAAGATATCGAAGACGGCGATTGAAGACCAACGATCTTCACGTCGAAAGGATAAGTACTGATGCTTGGCATTCGCTAGCTACCAATAAAGGGTTAAAGTGGTAGTTGTCCGGACGTACTTGATGATCGTCCAGGTATGCGAGAACCTAGGTGACTCCGGTTTCGTTCAGACCCAGAACGGACTTGTAAATGGATGCATGTCCGACATTGAATTTCGTGCCATGTAATTTAATTGAGACCTATTAATATACTTCTAAGGTGGCAGAGGATTTATCCTTTTGCTATACACCCTTCGTTGAGACGTACGAGCTCGAAGGTTATATATTGTTAGTTATCGATCGCATGGTATGGACTGTCAATGTGGCATGCCAAGATGCAATTGATCGCAGCTTTTGTTGAAAAGCAGAGCCCTATGGATGATGATCAAAGCATAGCCTATTTAGGCATAGCTTTGTGTATTACATTACCTCACGAGCCTCACACCCAGGTGGAGTTTAAAACCGAATAAGGGAACACAGGGAGTGCACATGTTTCTATTTAGCTAAAAGTGGTGTTGGGTTTTCACACGGCCAGGCATTTTTACTTATGTGGTTGATGGAATGAGGCGCCTCGGATTTTTGTTGGTCGCAATGGCCAATTTATAGGCCTAATAGGATCGGAAAGCGTGTGTTCAGGAATTGCCAATCCACTAAAATATTTGTGGACCTGCCCTGCAATATCCAAGGGTTGCCCGTAGGTGTGATCCTGAGACTTTGCTAGAGTGCATCGAAATTGGATAAGAGATTGTTCCTAGCCTTGACTCATGATGGAAACCAACATCCAATATGAGATTACGGTCTTGATTGTAAACCTATATATGGCGACGTAGTATATGGTAGCTATGTCGTCTAGGATTGATACATTTACTTTGAAGTATTTTTGAAACATATTAGACACTAATGATAATATTGAAAATATTATTTTCCACGTATTAAGCATTTTTGATCATTATAAAGTAAAACTCTATCCTCCGTATGCGTTGCATTGTGTGATGGGACTTGAGTCTTATAATGATTTCATTTTCTAAAATGCATTGCGTTGTTTTTTACTTAAAAATTTATAAAACTTATGCACTGACAATCCAATGGAACTAAACCCGTTCCGCGATAGCGGCGTGGTCCAGTGATTAGCCATATCATTAGTTTAGTTAGATTTCTCATACCAGTCCCATTATTGACTCATAGTGTGTTTCAATTTGCAAACTCGGGTGCCCTCTTTACATGGGCAACCAATTGACAGGTTTCAGGTAGGGATATTTTCTGGACTCAAGCTTGCTGCTGAAGATGTTGGAAGATCTTTCTTTTTATCTTTATTTTCTTGAGATTTAAGACAGTATTGGATATTGATGTATTTTGGGAGATTGACACTTTATTTCTTTCCTTTTTAGACATCTGTTTTCTTTCTAAGTGTATCCTGCACTGCGTACTCTGATGTTCTGTGTTGATGGTTGCGATGACATTTCATTTCCGCTGCAATGATTTATATGTTCTGCTATGTAACTTTGATCTGTTATTGTTTTAATTATGTTATACATCAATCATTATCCTTACTCCCATTCTACGGAAGTTTGGGTCGTCAAAACACATTTCTTTTTAGTTAGAAGTGGTGTCAGCGTTTACAAGCCCTGACATTTTTCACTTATGTGGATAATGGATTACGAGGCCTCGGTTATTTGGTCGATAGTGACCATTTTATAGGTTCAATAGGGCCGGGAAGTGTGTGTTCAGCCACAACTAATCCACTAAAGTATTTGTGGACCGGCCCTGCAGGATCCAAGGGTTCACCAGTGTCCGAATCCTGAGACATTGCTAGAGTGTCTCGAATCGGTAAGGAGATCGTTCCTAGCCTTAACTCATGATGGAAATCCAACTTCCAATACAACACAGTGCGGTTTTGATTGTAGAACTAGTATGGCGACATAGTATATGGTAGCCATGTCATCTATGATTGATACATTATGATTGAAATGTTTTTGAACATATATACACTAATAATAGTATCAAATCCATTTTTATCGTATCAAGCATTTTTGACCATTATAAGGTAAAACTCTATCCTCCGGTTTGCGTTGCATTATGTGATGAGACTTGAGTCTTGTAATGGTTTCATTTTTCAAAAAAGCATTGCGTTGTTTAACGATTTACTTTATTTTATGCACTGGCAATCCAATGGAGTAAACCCATTCCGCATTAGCGGCGTGGTCCTGTGATCAGCCATATTATTAGATAAGTTAGTAAAAATTTCTCATACCAGTCCCGTGACTGACCCGTAGTTTGTTTCACTTTGCAAACTCGGGTGCCCTCTTTTCCACATGGGCAGTCAAGTAGCTTATTTTGCAAATATATTGAACATAATTCTGGATCAAAGCGTAGAGCTATGTCCAGAGCAATAATAGACTTCCGTTGTATCAGATTATTGGTACCGCTGCATTTTATTAAATTCATTGTAATTTATCTTCCGCTGTATTATATCCAATGTACTCTGATATTATGCACTCTGATGTAACATTATTGTAATATTTATAGAAGTCTGTTGTTTGTTGTTCTGATGTGTTGTATCCCCAGAGTTAGCTTATTTGGGTTTTGAATGGTCTTGGTCGATTTTGCGATCGATTTGGTCTGGGAAAAATCCGAGTCATTACAGTTGGTATCAGAGCTTTGGTTAGCTCAAATCTTTGGGGTACAACTCGTTAGAATTGAACAAAAGACTCATCAGAGATTGGATTAATAATATCCAATAAGAATACTCGTTAGAGTTAGGATTAGTAGTATCCTAGAATGAGAAAACTCATTAGAGATGGGGTTAGAAATGCCCTTGAATGAGTTGAGAGTAACAAATTTATAATTAGCGTATTTGCGACTATATTTATAATCCGATCTTAGAAAATATATTTTTTGAATATATAAAACTTATATATATTGAAAAGTTAATTAACTAATTGATTGATGATGATGTGTTGTGTGATTATTAGTTCAACTAATAAAATTATTTTAACAAATAAAAGAATAAAAGTTGAGTTGGTTAGTAAAACAACTTTTAGCTTCGTTCCTTTTTGAGGACGAAAAGATTTTAAGTGGGGGGAGATTGTAACAACCCGGAATTTTGGAACCAATTTAAAATGTTTATTTTTGCAATTTTAAAGGGTTTTAAATATTTTAAACAATTTATTTAAATAATAACGAAGAAAATTTTATTTAAATTGAAGTTAGAATGAAAATATTTATTTTAATTATAAGAGAAGTTAGAAATAGCGCGGTAATATGAAAATTTGAATTTGAACTTTGAATGACTGTACAAAATGCAAAATAAATCGGATTTTAGTAAAACCAAGAATATTAGAATCTGTTTAATAATATCTTTCCAACGAATCCGAAAAACTGAAATTTCATAGCAGGAATCAAAAGTTATGGCCAGTTGAATATTCAGAATAGTCGCTATAGAATTTTAATATTAAAAATAGCCATTTTGCAAACGACCTTCGTTTTCGGCGAAATTACTTTTGTTGGATCCGGAATGTCAAATTATTGCTTGATTCCAATTTTCATAATTTTTAGAAGCAATATGTGAGCGCGGCAAAAGAAAACGCGTTTTGTCAATTTCAGTCAATTTGGATCGACCAGAAAATGACCATTTTTCAAACACTCCAAATTCGACAAAATTAATTTTGTTAGAACCATATCGTCAAAACATAGCTAGATTTATTTTTCGGGAATTTTTGGAGTCCGTATGTGGCCCCAATAAATTTAAATGTACGATCAAATTAAATAATTAAATGTTTTATATTTTAAATTAAAAAAAGGTGGGTTGAGGCAATTAACCGGGCTGACGGGACCTATTCCATTGCGTCCAGAACGGGGGTATTTGGCTAGGGACAACCTTCGTTATGCTGAATTTCGAGTTATTTGAAATCAACAGGCCTTTTTATTAATTAAAAGAATTAAATGATAATTAAAATAATATTATAAATACAGATATTGTGAAACCCCAATTCTCTTTCAACGGTCAGAGCCGCCGTTTCTTCAATGAATGGTGATGCTGTTCTATCATTCTTCCTTCCATTTCTTCTTATCCCTTCATCAATTCAACAAATCTTCAAAAGCAAACTGATCATCTAAGTGAGCTCCTCGATTTGATTTGACATGATCAGATATGAGGCGGCGTAGGCATCGAAATTGGGTCCCAAACAGGCACGCGGTTCGGACGTGGATCCTGGGAGGAGGGGCCCGCCGAGATGGTCGGGCTTGGCGGCGCAGTTGGAGGACGGGTCGGGCTTCGCCGTGGAGGCGGCGGATCATGGTCAGATGTCGGATACAAGAGGTGCGACGGTGGGAAGGTTTTGGCGATGATGGGTTTCTCGGTAGAGTAACGATACAGAAAGGCAGCGCTTATTAAATGTAATTAAGGGGTAATTAGTTTAAAAATATTTTAATTAATTTATTATTTAATTATCAAATGGAATAACGATCATAACTTTGTCATACAGACACAGAATTAGATGATTTCAAATGCGTTGGGTTTGTCACGACACGATCTACACAACAGTATAGATCAAAAATGAAATGGAGAACTCTGGAAATTCAGGCAAATTTTGAACGCGAACAGAAATTCAGAAATAAACATGAACGATTTCTGAAAACCGATCACTGTGAGATCTCTATTATAGAATAAAATTAATTATTTATTGCAATGTGAAATTTATATTTATTCTACATAAAATTCATGTTGATGTTGTATAAAATTGTAATTGATTGTTTTGTGATTGCGATGAACCACTGAATTGAATTGTGTGTATTCATGTTTGTCAAAATTTTGTATATACAATAAAAACCATATTTTTATTGTATATATAAAATATATAATATTCATGTTTGTCTAAATTTGTGTATACAATAAAAACCCTTTTTTTGTTGCATATATAGAAATAAAATGTTTGTGTTAGTCAAAATTATTGCATACCATAAAAACCATATTTTTATTGTATATATAAAAGTAAAGATGTTCATGTTTGATTAGATAAAAAGAATGACATGTTAAAAATAGGTTGTGTCAAAATTAGATTTACAATAAAAATCTCATTTTTATTGTTTACATGAAACTTGGTATTTATCAAAAATATGTTTTCATTAAAATAAAAAGATTATAATAAAAGAGATTGTAATAAAAAGATTTCATTTTTGATGTCACATTGTTCAATACAATAAAAAGAGTATAATGAAAAGATATGTTTTATTTTCCGTTTAGCTACAATAAAAAGAGTACAATAAAAATATGGTTTTTATTGTAGACACAAAATTTTGACAAACATGAATACACACAATTCAATTCAGTGGTTCATCGCAATCACAAAACAATCAATTACAATTTTATACAACACCAACATGAATTTTATATTGAATAAATATATATTTCACATTGCAATAAATAATTAATTTTATTCTAAAATAGAGAATCTCACAGTGATCGGTTTTCAGAAATTGTTCGTGTTTATTTCTGAATTTCTGTTCGCGTTCAAAATTTGCCTGAATGTTGTATGTGCGATGTATAAGTTATATATGCATTGTAAAAATCATAAGTGTGTTGAATGATATCGAAATGATATTCAAATGAAATTGAAATATATTTATATACATACATACATACACATATATGTATATATATATTCCCCTCGTCCAAAGACCATGGACGATATATATATTGGTTGTGATTGGTTGGATTTTGGTTGACGTGAAATTTGGTTGATAAATGCGAATGGTTGATAATGATTGTTTGTGGTTGAAACAAAATTGGAATTGTTTGTGGAAAAATATATTGGGATATGAAAATGATGGAAATATTTAGATTATAAGGATAAGCCCATTAGGGAACGCTGCGAGGTGTAAGGTAGTGCGAGGAGCCGTACTCGGGACGGTGACGGTTTTTAAACCCCCTGCCGTTATACTGCCGAAAGTTTCTGAAATATTCAGGTGTTTGATTTATATTCATGTGTTGGAAAATATTCATATGACGAATAAATTGTTTGAATGATAAAAATCACATTTTTATCATGTATATGAAGTATATAAAATATTCACATTTGAAATAAATTGTTATAATAGTAAAAATCGCACTTTTATTATATATAGGAATCGCTAAAAATATACATGTTTTAAATAAATCGTTTTAATAATAAAATTCACATTTTTATATATACATGAAGTGTTAAAAATAGTCATGTGTTGAAATAAATATTTGTAGGATAAAAATATTAGTTTTATCACATATATGAAATGAAAATGTTTGGAAATCGAAGAACGGATTCTCTCTCTCTCTCTCTCTATATATATATATATATATATATATATATATATATATAATCAAAATAAATCGAATAACGAAGCTGTAGTTTGTATTTTGAAAACGTGATTTTAAACGATTGTATCGGGAGATCCGACCGTCGGATTTTCCTGAAACCGAAACCGTTGGGTTCGCTTTGGAAATATCTTTCCAATGACAACAAATTTGTAAAGAACCAACGGTTAGATTGTGTGAAATGTTTAATTCAAATCAAAATAAAAACATCGCAAAAATGAATTATATTTATATATATAAATATAATTAAAATAAATCGAATAACGACGCTGTAGTTCGTATTTTGAAATCGTAACTTTAAATAAATCTGAATTTGTAAAGATCTCTCTAATGATATAAAATTTGTAAAGATCCAATGGTCAGATTTTCAGAGATGTGTAAATCAAATCTAAAGAAAAACAGCGCTATGGCCGCGTTATGGCCTAAAGCGTCGTTTGAATAAATCGGCTCTATTTAAATAAAAAAAATAGCGATAAATCGTTATAAAATATTATAAACGATATGAAATGGTAATAAACCGAATTTACTCGGTTTATTGGATATTTGATGGTTGAATGTGTTTGACGTGAAAATTACATTAATGAACTGAATTATAGATGTCAAATAATTTAACTATGGAAATGAATTGATTTGAATTCTAAATATAGGTGAATTATTTGAAAAGGCCGAGTTAAATCTCACTTCAAATAATTGGTCGACGATTAGAGATCGACGATGAAGACGGTGGTTGAAGACCGGAGGTCTTCACCTTATTTGGATGATTGCTGATGTCTTGATTGGGAGGCAACCCAAGACAAGGTAATAAGTGGTGGTCGTCCAGACGTACTTGGAGATCGACCGGATGTGCGAGGGCCTCTCTCCTATATTGGACATACGGGAGAGGAATAAGGTGCCTTCGGTTTCATTCAGACCCAGAACAGACTTGTAAATGGATGTGTGTCTGACGTTGTAGCTTGACAACGTGGCATACAGAGATGCAGTGATCAGGGCTTTTGTTGAAAAGTAGAGTCTTGTGGTTGATGATCAAAGCATGGCTTTAAACAGCTAGCTTTGTGTATAGCGTTGATTCGCGAGCTTCACACCCGGGTATGAACCAGAAACGGGAGAAGGACCTCAGGGAGGACATGCGTTTCCTTCTAACTAGGAGGGGTGTTTTGGGTTTTACACGCCCGGGCATTTTACTTATGTGGATGATGGATAGCGAGACGCCTCGGTTATATCGGTCGTTACGGGGCCGATGGTCTGGTCGGGATAGGACCAGTTTATGCCCTATAGGGCGGGGAAATGCAGTGTACAAGCATTTTAATCCACTCCATGTGGATCGGCCCTGACGATCCAAAGGCTTGATAGAGTACTTGCCTGAGGAGCGGGCTAAAGCATCTCAAAGCGGTAAGGACGATCCCTTGCCTTGGTTCATGACGAAATTCCAATTTTCAAATACGACATCGTGCGACTTTGATTGTATACCTATGTAGGCGACATAGTGGTATGGGGCATTTATGACGTCTATGATCGATACTTGTGATTGAACTTATTTTTTTGAAACCTATAAACACTAGTAATAATATCAAATGCTTTTGTTTTATTCATATCAAGCATATTTTGGCCTTTATAAGGTAAAACTCTATCCTCCGGTTTGCGTTGCATTGTGTGATGGGAACTAAGTCTTATAATGGCTTCATTTTTTGTAAAAAGCATTGCGATGTTTAAATGATTTACTTGTTAAAAGCACTGGCAATCCAATGGAGTAAACCCGTTCCGCTTTAGCGGCGTGGTCTTGTGATTGGCCTTATTATAAAATAAGTTAGGTAGATTTCTCATACCAGTCCCATGATTGACTCGTAGTATGTTTCACTTGCAAACTCGGGTGCCCCTATTTCAACACGGGCAGCCTTGTATTTAGGTTTTAGCAGGCTCTATCTGGATAGCTATGGAGCTGAAGATGGATTCTATCACTTCTTTCTTTTTATGATGTTCAGCTCCTGTTGTACATATTATGTTTTGATTCCACTGTAGACATTTTATGTAAAACTGTATTTTGTACTAAGTATGATGTTGTTATACTGTGTAAATCTGATGATTATGTTTATCCAGTGTATTCTATTATACATTATACGGTGTATTTATATATTTTTGTTCTGCTGTTAATTGTTTATGTGTTATATTCCAAAAATTACCCTTGCCATCGTGGAACGAGGGTTTGGGGTCGTCACAGCTTTAGAAGAGGAGCTGGAGTCAAGACATATATCCATATTTTCTGGTATAAATATTTTTTGTATATGTTGTATTAATTTAATGTTTACTCTAATATTGTGTGTGTGTGTGTGTGTATAGTTTACTCTTTGTGTAAAGAGTTTTGATGTATTATATTTTGTTCATTTTGCGGTGAGATTTTATTCTACTCTGATTCCGCAGTGTTGTATTCTTCTTCTGCTATTCTAATATTTCTTTCGTTTTGTTCTCACACTCTAGTTTATTTCTATTGACTATCTGGTTATTCGATACTTAAGTTTCGGCAAATAACACAAAATTAAGTATTACTGTCGAAATACGAGCGTTGAATTCCCCCGGGTCACTACAAAGCTACTAAATAAATAGTCTCAAAATTAAAAACATAATATAGAGTCTCGAAGCATATACCATAGAAATCAGAACATATTGAGATTCCCTAATACATACTTATATAAAAAATGTTTGAAATGGGAAATAACCGAAAATAGGAAATATCTAATATATATATATATGTCTTCTATGGAACTTCAGATCCAAAGGTGTATTTCAAAGAATATAGTACTCAGGCTGACCCCAATGTAAAGTAAAAAAGAAAAAGAAAAACAGTCTAGTTGGGACTAACACTCTTATGCAAGTGAATAAAATCAAGTGAAATGCATAACTTACTCAAAGATTGTTTGGGATCTCCATCCTTTAAGGATCTGTTCAACTTTGTACATGTAATAGAATAAGCTACTATATAATATCTACCAATTAAATATAGTATTGAAAATAGCATTAGGGCATTACCATTATCATGTTTTACACATTTTATATAGGTTTTATATTCTATACAGTACATTAGAACACACTATAAACCGGTTATTATCAGAGGCACTCCGTATGTACACCACAACTAAAATTGTAGTGGGCTCAATGATGATAAGTACGACATGGCATGTGTGACGGCCCGCCCCACACCGGCCAACATTTCCAATGGAATGCGCTATGCCGATACCCAACCAGCACGGGACGGTCGTCAAAAGAAAGGAAAAGGGAAGGAATTTGAATGGTGAACTAACAAAGAACCTGTTGTGTAACTCACAGCGCATGGAACAAAATATAATAAAATAACTTGATATAAAACAGGCAAGACAGTGCATAGCTGAAAACTAAACCATCATAGATGCGGAAAATTCAAAATACAGCTTATGATCCAAACCACCATTATTACAACTTTTTAAAACTGTCTCTAAAGCAAAATAGGAAGGTACACTTTTAATGCCCAAAGTAGTGACCAGTCACAACATAGGGAGAATTTATGGAAATGATATGTGTAAGCCTCCTGCTCGTCTCCGGACATCTACTCGTGCATAATCACCTGACATGTCTCTAGTCTGCCCGTTTAAGAGCGCCCAGAGTAATAAGAAGAGACATAAAACTCTGGATTAGACAAAAGTCTGGTATGAGCGATAAGTAGCAAAAACAAAACAATAACAGGTATACTTAACCATACCTGAACCTGGACCTACAACCAAGGAGTTAGCACAACAGGATGTACAATACTCAAGGTGACATTAACACATGGTGTGAAAATAATGGGGAGGGGGGCGTGAATTTCATGGTGACAGCAAACATCAAACATAGCAACCATCCTCACATTTCTCACTCAGTGCGTAGAGTATACGATATCCACCACTTTGATCACCCAATTCTTTGCTAC